>OX439446.1:11573495-13039745 GCA_949320045.1 Scotopteryx bipunctaria | reverse complement strand
TAACCTAACCTAACCTAACCTAACCTAACCTAACCTAACCTAACCTAACCTAACCTAACCTAACCTAACCTAACCTAACCTAACCTAACCTAACCTAACCTAACCTAACCTAACCTAACCTAACCTAACCTAACCTAACCTAACCTAACCTAACCTAACCTAACCTAACCTAACCTAACCTAACCTAACCTAACCTAACCTAACCTAACCTAACCTAACCTAACCTAACCTAACCTAACCTAACCTAACCTAACCTAACCTAACCTAACCTAACCTAACCTAACCTAACCTAACCTAACCTAACCTAACCTAACCTAACCTAACCTAACCTAACCTAACCTAACCTAACCTAACCTAACCTAACCTAACCTAACCTAACCTAACCTAACCTAACCTAACCTAACCTAACCTAACCTAACCTAACCTAACCTAACCTAACCTAACCTAACCTAACCTAACCTAACCTAACCTAACCTAACCTAACCTAACCTAACCTAACCTAACCTAACCTAACCTAACCTAACCTAACCTAACCTAACCTAACCTAACCTAACCTAACCTAACCTAACCTAACCTAACCTAACCTAACCTAACCTAACCTAACCTAACCTAACCTAACCTAACCTAACCTAACCTAACCTAACCTAACCTAACCTAACCTAACCTAACCTAACCTAACCTAACCTAACCTAACCTAACCTAACCTAACCTAACCTAACCTAACCTAACCTAACCTAACCTAACCTAACCTAACCTAACCTAACCTAACCTAACCTAACCTAACCTAACCTAACCTAACCTAACCTAACCTAACCTAACCTAACCTAACCTAACCTAACCTAACCTAACCTAACCTAACCTAACCTAACCTAACCTAACCTAACCTAACCTAACCTAACCTAACCTAACCTAACCTAACCTAACCTAACCTAACCTAACCTAACCTAACCTAACCTAACCTAACCTAACCTAACCTAACCTAACCTAACCTAACCTAACCTAACCTAACCTAACCTAACCTAACCTAACCTAACCTAACCTAACCTAACCTAACCTAACCTAACCTAACCTAACCTAACCTAACCTAACCTAACCTAACCTAACCTAACCTAACCTAACCTAACCTAACCTAACCTAACCTAACCTAACCTAACCTAACCTAACCTAACCTAACCTAACCTAACCTAACCTAACCTAACCTAACCTAACCTAACCTAACCTAACCTAACCTAACCTAACCTAACCTAACCTAACCTAACCTAACCTAACCTAACCTAACCTAACCTAACCTAACCTAACCTAACCTAACCTAACCTAACCTAACCTAACCTAACCTAACCTAACCTAACCTAACCTAACCTAACCTAACCTAACCTAACCTAACCTAACCTAACCTAACCTAACCTAACCTAACCTAACCTAACCTAACCTAACCTAACCTAACCTAACCTAACCTAACCTAACCTAACCTAACCTAACCTAACCTAACCTAACCTAACCTAACCTAACCTAACCTAACCTAACCTAACCTAACCTAACCTAACCTAACCTAACCTAACCTAACCTAACCTAACCTAACCTAACCTAACCTAACCTAACCTAACCTAACCTAACCTAACCTAACCTAACCTAACCTAACCTAACCTAACCTAACCTAACCTAACCTAACCTAACCTAACCTAACCTAACCTAACCTAACCTAACCTAACCTAACCTAACCTAACCTAACCTAACCTAACCTAACCTAACCTAACCTAACCTAACCTAACCTAACCTAACCTAACCTAACCTAACCTAACCTAACCTAACCTAACCTAACCTAACCTAACCTAACCTAACCTAACCTAACCTAACCTAACCTAACCTAACCTAACCTAACCTAACCTAACCTAACCTAACCTAACCTAACCTAACCTAACCTAACCTAACCTAACCTAACCTAACCTAACCTAACCTAACCTAACCTAACCTAACCTAACCTAACCTAACCTAACCTAACCTAACCTAACCTAACCTAACCTAACCTAACCTAACCTAACCTAACCTAACCTAACCTAACCTAACCTAACCTAACCTAACCTAACCTAACCTAACCTAACCTAACCTAACCTAACCTAACCTAACCTAACCTAACCTAACCTAACCTAACCTAACCTAACCTAACCTAACCTAACCTAACCTAACCTAACCTAACCTAACCTAACCTAACCTAACCTAACCTAACCTAACCTAACCTAACCTAACCTAACCTAACCTAACCTAACCTAACCTAACCTAACCTAACCTAACCTAACCTAACCTAACCTAACCTAACCTAACCTAACCTAACCTAACCTAACCTAACCTAACCTAACCTAACCTAACCTAACCTAACCTAACCTAACCTAACCTAACCTAACCTAACCTAACCTAACCTAACCTAACCTAACCTAACCTAACCTAACCTAACCTAACCTAACCTAACCTAACCTAACCTAACCTAACCTAACCTAACCTAACCTAACCTAACCTAACCTAACCTAACCTAACCTAACCTAACCTAACCTAACCTAACCTAACCTAACCTAACCTAACCTAACCTAACCTAACCTAACCTAACCTAACCTAACCTAACCTAACCTAACCTAACCTAACCTAACCTAACCTAACCTAACCTAACCTAACCTAACCTAACCTAACCTAACCTAACCTAACCTAACCTAACCTAACCTAACCTAACCTAACCTAACCTAACCTAACCTAACCTAACCTAACCTAACCTAACCTAACCTAACCTAACCTAACCTAACCTAACCTAACCTAACCTAACCTAACCTAACCTAACCTAACCTAACCTAACCTAACCTAACCTAACCTAACCTAACCTAACCTAACCTAACCTAACCTAACCTAACCTAACCTAACCTAACCTAACCTAACCTAACCTAACCTAACCTAACCTAACCTAACCTAACCTAACCTAACCTAACCTAACCTAACCTAACCTAACCTAACCTAACCTAACCTAACCTAACCTAACCTAACCTAACCTAACCTAACCTAACCTAACCTAACCTAACCTAACCTAACCTAACCTAACCTAACCTAACCTAACCTAACCTAACCTAACCTAACCTAACCTAACCTAACCTAACCTAACCTAACCTAACCTAACCTAACCTAACCTAACCTAACCTAACCTAACCTAACCTAACCTAACCTAACCTAACCTAACCTAACCTAACCTAACCTAACCTAACCTAACCTAACCTAACCTAACCTAACCTAACCTAACCTAACCTAACCTAACCTAACCTAACCTAACCTAACCTAACCTAACCTAACCTAACCTAACCTAACCTAACCTAACCTAACCTAACCTAACCTAACCTAACCTAACCTAACCTAACCTAACCTAACCTAACCTAACCTAACCTAACCTAACCTAACCTAACCTAACCTAACCTAACCTAACCTAACCTAACCTAACCTAACCTAACCTAACCTAACCTAACCTAACCTAACCTAACCTAACCTAACCTAACCTAACCTAACCTAACCTAACCTAACCTAACCTAACCTAACCTAACCTAACCTAACCTAACCTAACCTAACCTAACCTAACCTAACCTAACCTAACCTAACCTAACCTAACCTAACCTAACCTAACCTAACCTAACCTAACCTAACCTAACCTAACCTAACCTAACCTAACCTAACCTAACCTAACCTAACCTAACCTAACCTAACCTAACCTAACCTAACCTAACCTAACCTAACCTAACCTAACCTAACCTAACCTAACCTAACCTAACCTAACCTAACCTAACCTAACCTAACCTAACCTAACCTAACCTAACCTAACCTAACCTAACCTAACCTAACCTAACCTAACCTAACCTAACCTAACCTAACCTAACCTAACCTAACCTAACCTAACCTAACCTAACCTAACCTAACCTAACCTAACCTAACCTAACCTAACCTAACCTAACCTAACCTAACCTAACCTAACCTAACCTAACCTAACCTAACCTAACCTAACCTAACCTAACCTAACCTAACCTAACCTAACCTAACCTAACCTAACCTAACCTAACCTAACCTAACCTAACCTAACCTAACCTAACCTAACCTAACCTAACCTAACCTAACCTAACCTAACCTAACCTAACCTAACCTAACCTAACCTAACCTAACCTAACCTAACCTAACCTAACCTAACCTAACCTAACCTAACCTAACCTAACCTAACCTAACCTAACCTAACCTAACCTAACCTAACCTAACCTAACCTAACCTAACCTAACCTAACCTAACCTAACCTAACCTAACCTAACCTAACCTAACCTAACCTAACCTAACCTAACCTAACCTAACCTAACCTAACCTAACCTAACCTAACCTAACCTAACCTAACCTAACCTAACCTAACCTAACCTAACCTAACCTAACCTAACCTAACCTAACCTAACCTAACCTAACCTAACCTAACCTAACCTAACCTAACCTAACCTAACCTAACCTAACCTAACCTAACCTAACCTAACCTAACCTAACCTAACCTAACCTAACCTAACCTAACCTAACCTAACCTAACCTAACCTAACCTAACCTAACCTAACCTAACCTAACCTAACCTAACCTAACCTAACCTAACCTAACCTAACCTAACCTAACCTAACCTAACCTAACCTAACCTAACCTAACCTAACCTAACCTAACCTAACCTAACCTAACCTAACCTAACCTAACCTAACCTAACCTAACCTAACCTAACCTAACCTAACCTAACCTAACCTAACCTAACCTAACCTAACCTAACCTAACCTAACCTAACCTAACCTAACCTAACCTAACCTAACCTAACCTAACCTAACCTAACCTAACCTAACCTAACCTAACCTAACCTAACCTAACCTAACCTAACCTAACCTAACCTAACCTAACCTAACCTAACCTAACCTAACCTAACCTAACCTAACCTAACCTAACCTAACCTAACCTAACCTAACCTAACCTAACCTAACCTAACCTAACCTAACCTAACCTAACCTAACCTAACCTAACCTAACCTAACCTAACCTAACCTAACCTAACCTAACCTAACCTAACCTAACCTAACCTAACCTAACCTAACCTAACCTAACCTTTTTTTTTTTTTTTTTTTTTTTTTTTTTTTTTTTTTTTTTTTTTTTTTTTTTTTTTTTTTTGACGCTGGGAAAAATGACAATTACGCACGGTCCCCCCCATTGGGGATGGGGGGGGGTGTGTGGGACTCCCCGGCCCATAGAGGGCCGGTATACCCACTAAACAACCCAGCGGCACTCCCGCATCGTCTATGTGGAGGGGGACTGGGAATCCGGCAGAGCCTTTACATCCAGTCCCCCGCCGACGACCGCCCGCCTTTACAGCGGGGCCTGCACGCCCCTCCCTGCAGGGAGGGGCCCGGGACTGGGAATCCGGCAGAGCCTTTACATCCAGTCCCCCGCCGACGACCGCCCGCCTTTACAGCGGGGCCTGCACGCCCCTCCCTGCAGGGAGGGGCCCGGGAACGACCGTGAGTGCTCGGCCGTTCCCGCCCGACGGGGTGGTGAATATGTGCAATGCGGGAGAAGGCGTCCCCGAGCCTGTCTCCCGCTATTCACCACCATGGGGAGAGAAGACGACTGTAATCATCGTCTTCTCCTGCCCCGTCTCCGCCTACGCAGCGGCGGCGCGAGGGGGTCCTCCTCCCGCGCGCGCTCTGCAGCCTCCTTCTGCGACATCACCTCCTCGCAGAAGGAGGCGACCGCTGCCCATGCCTCCTCACTTCCCAGCATGGAGTTGACCACGCTGGGAAGCGAGAGGTCTGGCCCGACCACCGCCACCAAACAGCGGCGCGGCTCGGACCACGACGGGCACACCTCGAGGGTGTGCTGCGCCGTGTCCTCCGCCGCACCACAGTCGTGGCACGACGGGGCCTCCTCTCTCCCGATTCGGTGCAGGTACGACCCGAAGCATCCATGCCCGGACAGCACCTGCACCAGACGGAACGAGAGGAAGCCATGAGGCCGCTCGAGCCAATCCTGGAGGACTGGCCCGAGAGCGTCCAGCGTTCTCCGGCCGAACACGGCGGAGGCGAGGTCCTCCGTCCAATGTTGGACGATCGCCTCCTTTGCCTGCCGCCGGACGGCCTCCCGCTCTTCCGGGGCGAAGCGCTCCCCGAGCGCCCTACGCCCCGCCGTCCATTCGTACACTCTGGCGAGCACCCACGCCTCGAGCTCCCAAGGAGGGGTGCCCGCCAGAGCGCACGCCGCTGCGAAGCTTACCGAGCGGTAAGCCCGCGCCACCCGCTGCGCGATGGCCCTTTGGGGCCTGCGGAGCGCGGTTGCGTTCTCCCTCCTTTGGAGGGAGTCCGCCCAGATGGGGGCCCCGTAAAGGGCCATGCTCCTTAGGATGCCGGCATACAGCTGCCGGCATCGCGCTTTGGGCCCCCCCAGATTCGGGAGGAGCCACGAGAGCGCGCCCGCGACCTTCAGCAGGCGCTCTGACAGCCCGCTGAAGTGCGGGCCGAAGCGCCACCTGCTGTCGAGCACGAGACCCAGATATTTCATCTGGGTCTTGAGCTCGACCCTGACGCCCTCCACGACGATGTGGGCGTCGGTGGGGATGCGCTGCCGAGGCCCGTGGAAGAACACGGCCTCGGTCTTGTGCAGCGCAACCCCCAATCCAAGCCGGCGAATCCTTCCAACCTAACCTAACCTAACCTAACCTAACCTAACCTAACCTAACCTAACCTAACCTAACCTAACCTAACCTAACCTAACCTAACCTAACCTAACCTAACCTAACCTAACCTAACCTAACCTAACCTAACCTAACCTAACCTAACCTAACCTAACCTAACCTAACCCAAGTTTGAAATTCCAATATCGTAGTAACTTTCTCGTTTTTTCTTCCCAATATCTTTATTAGCGTACATTAACAGCAAAACAGCAATTCCCCATCATCTGAACCCTTCTGGTATTTAGTTTTTCACAGTTTTTCACCAACTCCACTAATCTCTTCAAGAAACTTGTAAAATTTTCACTTTTTCATTGATTTTCACTAGATTCCCTTAACAAATAATTTTTCTAAACGTCATTTATAGTAGATCTGAGTAACCCGCGTGCGCCTGAAGCCGTTTGACACGATTTCCCAGCAGTATTCCGACTCATTCGTGAGTTAGGAGCCGAAAATCGTCGCTTTTGGTGCATTTTCATAGGTTTTCTTCAATTTTTTGCGAAACTCGTCCGAGAGAAATTTTTTCCTGCATCCATATAGGCATCTACACACCGTCCGCGTCTGCCTGCCAAATTTCAGCCGGATCGGGCGACAAAAATCGCAAAAGTTGCATTTTGTTCGCAAAAAGTCTTAGTACCCCGTGATTTTGCCCATACATTCGTAAGTTTGAAATTCCAATATCGTAGTAACTTTCTCGTTTTTTCTTCCCAATATCTTTATTAGCGTACATTAACAGCAAAACAGCAATTCCCCATCATCTGAACCCTTCTGGTATTTAGTTTTTCACAGTTTTTCACCAACTCCACTAATCTCTTCAAGAAACTTGTAAAATTTTCACTTTTTCATTGATTTTCACTAGATTCCCTTAACAAATAATTTTTCTAAACGTCATTTATAGTAGATCTGAGTAACCCGCGTGCGCCTGAAGCCGTTTGACACGATTTCCCAGCAGTATTCCGACTCATTCGTGAGTTAGGAGCCGAAAATCGTCGCTTTTGGTGCATTTTCATAGGTTTTCTTCAATTTTTTGCGAAACTCGTCCGAGAAAAATTTTTTCCTGCATCCATATAGGCATCTACACACCGTCCGCGTCTGCCTGCCAAATTTCAGCCGGATCGGGCGACAAAAATCGCAAAAGTTGCATTTTGTTCGCAAAAAGTCTTAGTACCCCGTGATTTTGCCCATACATTCGTAAGTTTGAAATTCCAATATCGTAGTAACTTTCTCGTTTTTTCTTCCCAATATCTTTATTAGCGTACATTAACAGCAAAACAGCAATTCCCCATCATCTGAACCCTTCTGGTATTTAGTTTTTCACAGTTTTTCACCAACTCCACTAATCTCTTCAAGAAACTTGTAAAATTTTCACTTTTTCATTGATTTTCACTAGATTCCCTTAACAAATAATTTTTCTAAACGTCATTTATAGTAGATCTGAGTAACCCGCGTGCGCCTGAAGCCGTTTGACACGATTTCCCAGCAGTATTCCGACTCATTCGTGAGTTAGGAGCCGAAAATCGTCGCTTTTGGTGCATTTTCATAGGTTTTCTTCAATTTTTTGCGAAACTCGTCCGAGAGAAATTTTTTCCTGCATCCATATAGGCATCTACACACCGTCCGCGTCTGCCTGCCAAATTTCAGCCGGATCGGGCGACAAAAATCGCAAAAGTTGCATTTTGTTCGCAAAAAGTCTTAGTACCCCGTGATTTTGCCCATACATTCGTAAGTTTGAAATTCCAATATCGTAGTAACTTTCTCGTTTTTTCTTCCCAATATCTTTATTAGCGTACATTAACAGCAAAACAGCAATTCCCCATCATCTGAACCCTTCTGGTATTTAGTTTTTCACAGTTTTTCACCAACTCCACTAATCTCTTCAAGAAACTTGTAAAATTTTCACTTTTTCATTGATTTTCACTAGATTCCCTTAACAAATAATTTTTCTAAACGTCATTTATAGTAGATCTGAGTAACCCGCGTGCGCCTGAAGCCGTTTGACACGATTTCCCAGCAGTATTCCGACTCATTCGTGAGTTAGGAGCCGAAAATCGTCGCTTTTGGTGCATTTTCATAGGTTTTCTTCAATTTTTTGCGAAACTCGTCCGAGAGAAATTTTTTCCTGCATCCATATAGGCATCTACACACCGTCCGCGTCTGCCTGCCAAATTTCAGCCGGATCGGGCGACAAAAATCGCAAAAGTTGCATTTTGTTCGCAAAAAGTCTTAGTACCCCGTGATTTTGCCCATACATTCGTAAGTTTGAAATTCCAATATCGTAGTAACTTTCTCGTTTTTTCTTCCCAATATCTTTATTAGCGTACATTAACAGCAAAACAGCAATTCCCCATCATCTGAACCCTTCTGGTATTTAGTTTTTCACAGTTTTTCACCAACTCCACTAATCTCTTCAAGAAACTTGTAAAATTTTCACTTTTTCATTGATTTTCACTAGATTCCCTTAACAAATAATTTTTCTAAACGTCATTTATAGTAGATCTGAGTAACCCGCGTGCGCCTGAAGCCGTTTGACACGATTTCCCAGCAGTATTCCGACTCATTCGTGAGTTAGGAGCCGAAAATCGTCGCTTTTGGTGCATTTTCATAGGTTTTCTTCAATTTTTTGCGAAACTCGTCCGAGAGAAATTTTTTCCTGCATCCATATAGGCATCTACACACCGTCCGCGTCTGCCTGCCAAATTTCAGCCGGATCGGGCGACAAAAATCGCAAAAGTTGCATTTTGTTCGCAAAAAGTCTTAGTACCCCGTGATTTTGCCCATACATTCGTAAGTTTGAAATTCCAATATCGTAGTAACTTTCTCGTTTTTTCTTCCCAATATCTTTATTAGCGTACATTAACAGCAAAACAGCAATTCCCCATCATCTGAACCCTTCTGGTATTTAGTTTTTCACAGTTTTTCACCAACTCCACTAATCTCTTCAAGAAACTTGTAAAATTTTCACTTTTTCATTGATTTTCACTAGATTCCCTTAACAAATAATTTTTCTAAACGTCATTTATAGTAGATCTGAGTAACCCGCGTGCGCCTGAAGCCGTTTGACACGATTTCCCAGCAGTATTCCGACTCATTCGTGAGTTAGGAGCCGAAAATCGTCGCTTTTGGTGCATTTTCATAGGTTTTCTTCAATTTTTTGCGAAACTCGTCCGAGAAAAATTTTTTCCTGCATCCATATAGGCATCTACACACCGTCCGCGTCTGCCTGCCAAATTTCAGCCGGATCGGGCGACAAAAATCGCAAAAGTTGCATTTTGTTCGCAAAAAGTCTTAGTACCCCGTGATTTTGCCCATACATTCGTAAGTTTGAAATTCCAATATCGTAGTAACTTTCTCGTTTTTTCTTCCCAATATCTTTATTAGCGTACATTAACAGCAAAACAGCAATTCCCCATCATCTGAACCCTTCTGGTATTTAGTTTTTCACAGTTTTTCACCAACTCCACTAATCTCTTCAAGAAACTTGTAAAATTTTCACTTTTTCATTGATTTTCACTAGATTCCCTTAACAAATAATTTTTCTAAACGTCATTTATAGTAGATCTGAGTAACCCGCGTGCGCCTGAAGCCGTTTGACACGATTTCCCAGCAGTATTCCGACTCATTCGTGAGTTAGGAGCCGAAAATCGTCGCTTTTGGTGCATTTTCATAGGTTTTCTTCAATTTTTTGCGAAACTCGTCCGAGAGAAATTTTTTCCTGCATCCATATAGGCATCTACACACCGTCCGCGTCTGCCTGCCAAATTTCAGCCGGATCGGGCGACAAAAATCGCAAAAGTTGCATTTTGTTCGCAAAAAGTCTTAGTACCCCGTGATTTTGCCCATACATTCGTAAGTTTGAAATTCCAATATCGTAGTAACTTTCTCGTTTTTTCTTCCCAATATCTTTATTAGCGTACATTAACAGCAAAACAGCAATTCCCCATCATCTGAACCCTTCTGGTATTTAGTTTTTCACAGTTTTTCACCAACTCCACTAATCTCTTCAAGAAACTTGTAAAATTTTCACTTTTTCATTGATTTTCACTAGATTCCCTTAACAAATAATTTTTCTAAACGTCATTTATAGTAGATCTGAGTAACCCGCGTGCGCCTGAAGCCGTTTGACACGATTTCCCAGCAGTATTCCGACTCATTCGTGAGTTAGGAGCCGAAAATCGTCGCTTTTGGTGCATTTTCATAGGTTTTCTTCAATTTTTTGCGAAACTCGTCCGAGAAAAATTTTTTCCTGCATCCATATAGGCATCTACACACCGTCCGCGTCTGCCTGCCAAATTTCAGCCGGATCGGGCGACAAAAATCGCAAAAGTTGCATTTTGTTCGCAAAAAGTCTTAGTACCCCGTGATTTTGCCCATACATTCGTAAGTTTGAAATTCCAATATCGTAGTAACTTTCTCGTTTTTTCTTCCCAATATCTTTATTAGCGTACATTAACAGCAAAACAGCAATTCCCCATCATCTGAACCCTTCTGGTATTTAGTTTTTCACAGTTTTTCACCAACTCCACTAATCTCTTCAAGAAACTTGTAAAATTTTCACTTTTTCATTGATTTTCACTAGATTCCCTTAACAAATAATTTTTCTAAACGTCATTTATAGTAGATCTGAGTAACCCGCGTGCGCCTGAAGCCGTTTGACACGATTTCCCAGCAGTATTCCGACTCATTCGTGAGTTAGGAGCCGAAAATCGTCGCTTTTGGTGCATTTTCATAGGTTTTCTTCAATTTTTTGCGAAACTCGTCCGAGAGAAATTTTTTCCTGCATCCATATAGGCATCTACACACCGTCCGCGTCTGCCTGCCAAATTTCAGCCGGATCGGGCGACAAAAATCGCAAAAGTTGCATTTTGTTCGCAAAAAGTCTTAGTACCCCGTGATTTTGCCCATACATTCGTAAGTTTGAAATTCCAATATCGTAGTAACTTTCTCGTTTTTTCTTCCCAATATCTTTATTAGCGTACATTAACAGCAAAACAGCAATTCCCCATCATCTGAACCCTTCTGGTATTTAGTTTTTCACAGTTTTTCACCAACTCCACTAATCTCTTCAAGAAACTTGTAAAATTTTCACTTTTTCATTGATTTTCACTAGATTCCCTTAACAAATAATTTTTCTAAACGTCATTTATAGTAGATCTGAGTAACCCGCGTGCGCCTGAAGCCGTTTGACACGATTTCCCAGCAGTATTCCGACTCATTCGTGAGTTAGGAGCCGAAAATCGTCGCTTTTGGTGCATTTTCATAGGTTTTCTTCAATTTTTTGCGAAACTCGTCCGAGAGAAATTTTTTCCTGCATCCATATAGGCATCTACACACCGTCCGCGTCTGCCTGCCAAATTTCAGCCGGATCGGGCGACAAAAATCGCAAAAGTTGCATTTTGTTCGCAAAAAGTCTTAGTACCCCGTGATTTTGCCCATACATTCGTAAGTTTGAAATTCCAATATCGTAGTAACTTTCTCGTTTTTTCTTCCCAATATCTTTATTAGCGTACATTAACAGCAAAACAGCAATTCCCCATCATCTGAACCCTTCTGGTATTTAGTTTTTCACAGTTTTTCACCAACTCCACTAATCTCTTCAAGAAACTTGTAAAATTTTCACTTTTTCATTGATTTTCACTAGATTCCCTTAACAAATAATTTTTCTAAACGTCATTTATAGTAGATCTGAGTAACCCGCGTGCGCCTGAAGCCGTTTGACACGATTTCCCAGCAGTATTCCGACTCATTCGTGAGTTAGGAGCCGAAAATCGTCGCTTTTGGTGCATTTTCATAGGTTTTCTTCAATTTTTTGCGAAACTCGTCCGAGAGAAATTTTTTCCTGCATCCATATAGGCATCTACACACCGTCCGCGTCTGCCTGCCAAATTTCAGCCGGATCGGGCGACAAAAATCGCAAAAGTTGCATTTTGTTCGCAAAAAGTCTTAGTACCCCGTGATTTTGCCCATACATTCGTAAGTTTGAAATTCCAATATCGTAGTAACTTTCTCGTTTTTTCTTCCCAATATCTTTATTAGCGTACATTAACAGCAAAACAGCAATTCCCCATCATCTGAACCCTTCTGGTATTTAGTTTTTCACAGTTTTTCACCAACTCCACTAATCTCTTCAAGAAACTTGTAAAATTTTCACTTTTTCATTGATTTTCACTAGATTCCCTTAACAAATAATTTTTCTAAACGTCATTTATAGTAGATCTGAGTAACCCGCGTGCGCCTGAAGCCGTTTGACACGATTTCCCAGCAGTATTCCGACTCATTCGTGAGTTAGGAGCCGAAAATCGTCGCTTTTGGTGCATTTTCATAGGTTTTCTTCAATTTTTTGCGAAACTCGTCCGAGAAAAATTTTTTCCTGCATCCATATAGGCATCTACACACCGTCCGCGTCTGCCTGCCAAATTTCAGCCGGATCGGGCGACAAAAATCGCAAAAGTTGCATTTTGTTCGCAAAAAGTCTTAGTACCCCGTGATTTTGCCCATACATTCGTAAGTTTGAAATTCCAATATCGTAGTAACTTTCTCGTTTTTTCTTCCCAATATCTTTATTAGCGTACATTAACAGCAAAACAGCAATTCCCCATCATCTGAACCCTTCTGGTATTTAGTTTTTCACAGTTTTTCACCAACTCCACTAATCTCTTCAAGAAACTTGTAAAATTTTCACTTTTTCATTGATTTTCACTAGATTCCCTTAACAAATAATTTTTCTAAACGTCATTTATAGTAGATCTGAGTAACCCGCGTGCGCCTGAAGCCGTTTGACACGATTTCCCAGCAGTATTCCGACTCATTCGTGAGTTAGGAGCCGAAAATCGTCGCTTTTGGTGCATTTTCATAGGTTTTCTTCAATTTTTTGCGAAACTCGTCCGAGAGAAATTTTTTCCTGCATCCATATAGGCATCTACACACCGTCCGCGTCTGCCTGCCAAATTTCAGCCGGATCGGGCGACAAAAATCGCAAAAGTTGCATTTTGTTCGCAAAAAGTCTTAGTACCCCGTGATTTTGCCCATACATTCGTAAGTTTGAAATTCCAATATCGTAGTAACTTTCTCGTTTTTTCTTCCCAATATCTTTATTAGCGTACATTAACAGCAAAACAGCAATTCCCCATCATCTGAACCCTTCTGGTATTTAGTTTTTCACAGTTTTTCACCAACTCCACTAATCTCTTCAAGAAACTTGTAAAATTTTCACTTTTTCATTGATTTTCACTAGATTCCCTTAACAAATAATTTTTCTAAACGTCATTTATAGTAGATCTGAGTAACCCGCGTGCGCCTGAAGCCGTTTGACACGATTTCCCAGCAGTATTCCGACTCATTCGTGAGTTAGGAGCCGAAAATCGTCGCTTTTGGTGCATTTTCATAGGTTTTCTTCAATTTTTTGCGAAACTCGTCCGAGAGAAATTTTTTCCTGCATCCATATAGGCATCTACACACCGTCCGCGTCTGCCTGCCAAATTTCAGCCGGATCGGGCGACAAAAATCGCAAAAAATTGCCCGCCCACCCACCCAAGCCGCTTTAGCTTAGGTGGACCCCAGTCGAGGCCGTTGTATGGAAATATTTTCACAACTGAATTTTTAGTACTTTTAGCATAGTTTTCTTATAGAAGCTTACGGTAGGGTTTAGTGTAGCATATAATAAGCGAAACCAGGTGGAAAAGAAGGCTTTTATTAGACTTATAAGATCAAAATTCACACTTTTAAGTAGTTTTCGTACATCTAAGGAAGAAATTGTTAGTAATGTTGCGTACTCCGACTAAAAAAGTAGATAGCAGCCCGAGGAACTCCCCAACCGACAAGGAGAAGGCAGGACCTTCTCCAAAGAGGGTGTTGGACGCCACTTACATAAGGCGAAGCATCGACAAACCGGGCGAAAAGATGGAAAAAGAAAAAAGGAAAATCTCACCTCAAAGGGTAGTGCAGGCATCGTTGCCTGCGGCGCCGCAGAAGCAGGTCCCCCCATCGGAGAAGGAAGGAGCAGTCCAACCCGAAGGACCTCCGGAAGCTGCTGTTGCGCCGCCGGCACCGAAGCAGGCACCGACCGTGCACACCGAGCGAGTCAGGAGGGCCCGGGTCTGGCTTGAGAAGGCGAAACGCTGTGTTGGAGAGTCTCGCAATCTCAAGACAGACCTGAAGCACGGAATCCTCGCGGCGGTGGACGGCCTGTACCAGCTCGTCAAGGAGGACGCGGTGGGGACAGCAGTACCTGAAACAAACAAAAAAGGAATTAATAAGAACACACAAACAGATGAAGGCAGTAAGGAGGAGACCAAGAATGAAGAGGAAGGGAAGACTGAGAAAAGAAAAATAGACGACATGTTGCTCAGAAAGCTAGAAGAACATAGCAAGAAGTTGGAAGAGAACGGTGAGAGAATGGACAAGCTACAGGAGGCACTAGACCAGCACAAAGAGACCCTAGTTCGCAGCTACGCGAGTGTGGCGGCGGAGCCATCCAAGGTTCACACCTGGGTGAAACCGGCGCTACACTCCGTAGTTGTAACAGCTCAAGACGAGACAGAAACAGGAGAACAGGTATTGGAGAAGCTCAGAAAGGCAGTCAATGCGAAGGATGGAGGCTTGAATGTGGAAAGAGTGAGGAAAGCCAAGGATGGAAAGATCATAGTGGGGTGCAGGACTGAGGAAGACAGGACACTGATAAAGGAAAGAATCGGAAGGGATGGGAAAGACCTAAAGGTGGAAGACATCAAGAATAAGGACCCGCTGGTTATCTTAATGGACGTGATGAAGTATAACTCAGATGAGGGAGTCATCGCGTCTATTAGAAATCAGAACAAGGATCTGGTCAAAGAGGCAGATGGAAAACTAGAAATAGCTTACAAGAGGAGAGCAAGAAACCCCCTCACTCACCACATAGTTATGAGAGTGTCACCCCAAATCTGGCAAAGGATGATGACAGCAGGATACCTGCATATCGACCTGCAGCGAGTCAGAGTGGCTGACCAATCCCCGCTGGTGCAGTGTTCGCTCTGCCTCGGCTACGGCCACGGCAGACGATTCTGCACAGAAACGGTGGAAAAGTGCAGCCACTGTGGAGGACCACACAAGAAGGATAACTGCCAGGATTTCCTTGCTGCAACGCCGCCATCCTGCTGCAACTGCCGGAAGGCAGGGATAGATAACGCAGAACATAACGCGTTTGATAAAGTGTGCCCAATTAAGAGGAAATGGGAAGCACTCGCAAGGGCCTCCGTAGCGTATTGTTAAGGGCGTCCCACGGGTATCAAAGCAGCAAAAAACGTACCTAGCAGCCCAGATTAACCTACAGAGGAAGGAGCTAGCCACAAACGAGGTGATGATTGAAGCGGAGAAACGTAAGATTGCTTTTGCACTGCTCCAGGAGCCGTATGTCGGTGCCATCAGTCGGATGAAGGGATACAGGGGGGCGAGGATCTTCCAATGCAACAATCAGGTCGAGGGCCCCGTCAAAGCTGCAATCGCAGTGTTTGACGAGGACCTCGACGTCATACAATACCCTAACCTGACAACCAACAATATCGTGGTAGTGAAGATCAGGACCAAGGCTTGGGAGATCGTCGTCGTCTCGTATTACTTCGAACCACATCCAGCACCGATAGAGCCATACTTGGAGCAGCTTAAAGCAATCGAACAGAACCTGAAAACCTCTCGTATGTTAATTGGGGGCGACTCAAACGCGAAGAGCACTTGGTGGGGCAGCAGTGTCGTTGACCACAGAGGGGAAGACTTCTCTGGTGCCCTGGAAGAGATGGGTTTCCAGGTACTCAATGAGGGAGATATGCCCACCTTTGAGGTCGTGCGGAACGACAAATTGTGCACCAGCTGCGTCGACGTAACGGCCTGCAAAGTGGAGATGCTCGACATGGTACAGGACTGGGCAGTTGAAGACACCATGGTAAGTTCAGATCATAACGCAATCCTCTTCAAAATCAACCTGGAAAAATCAAAAGGCATTAGTATTAAAAGAACAACTAGAACATATAAAACAAAAAATGCAAACTGGATCCAGTTTCGTGAGAAACTGGCCGAGTTCACAATAGTAAAAAATTTGACAGTAGACGAAATAAGTAAACAAACATGCAAACAAAACTTAGACCAAACAGTAAACTCATACATAGACTCTATTATAGAAACATGCAACCAAATCTTACCAAAAAAGAAAAATATAGAAAAACTGAACTTACCATGGTGGTCCGAAGAGCTTGCAAACCTGAAAAGGAAAGTACTTACCATGAAGAGGAGAATCCGCTGCGCAGCGCCGAGACGAAGGGAGATGGTCATCAAGGAGTACCTGGAAACAAAAGAAGAGTATGAGACGAGGGCAAAAACGGATGCTGTGGAAAGTTGGAAAGGATTTTGCGAGAAACAGGAAAAGGAAGGGATGTGGGAGGGGATATATCGCGTCATACGATATACTGGGAAAAGAGAAGAAGATCTGCCACTAGTGGCCAACGGTAGGGTGTTGAGCGGAAAGGAGTCTGCGGAATTGCTAGCGGAGACGTTTTATCCGGAAGATAGAGAAGAGGAGGATAATGAGGAGCACCAACGGATGAGAGAAGCAGCTGAACAAGTAAACGCGACGGTTCATGTTGAAAACCATGACCCCGCGTTTACATTTGAAGAATTAAAGTCCGCTGTCGACAGCTTCAATCCGAAGAAGGCCCCAGGATCGGATGGCCTAACAGCGGACATCTGCAGACAAGCCATCAATACGGATCCGGGAATTTTCCTATCACTGGCTAACAAATGCCTAGAGCTGGGCCACTTTCCGAAGACCTGGAAAGAGGCGACGGTTGTCGTGCTGCGCAAACCAGGAAAGGACAACTACACGACAGCAAAATCGTATAGGCCTATAGGTTTGTTGCCAGTGATGGGGAAAATTCTAGAAAAAATGGTCGTGGCTCGCATCAAATGGTACCTCGTTCCAAAGCTCAGCACCCACCAATACGGATTTATGCCACAGCGCAGTACGGAAGACGCTCTATACGTCCTGATCAAGCATGTCCGCGACTGTATCCGTGCAAAAAAGCTCGTGGTGCTGGTATCATTGGACATCGAAGGTGCCTTTGATAGCGCGTGGTGGCCAGCCATCCGAGTCCGATTGGCGGAAGTTGGATGTCCGGAGAATATTAGGAGGGTAGTGGATTCGTACCTGGAGGATAGGGGGGTGAGGGTGAGGTTCGCTGGGGAAGAGATATACAGACGAACCACTAAAGGATGCATCCAAGGGTCTATCGGTGGGCCCATCTTATGGAACCTCCTCCTCGACCCCCTACTGAAAGGACTTCACGACAGAGGCCACTACTGCCAGGCGTTCGCTGACGACGTGGTGTTGGCCTTCGACGGAGACACGGCGATGGAGATCCAAGGACGTGCAAATGCTGCTCTCGAGTATGTTCGGGGGTGGGGTGTCGCTAACAAGCTCAAGTTTGCTCCGCAAAAAACAAACGCGATGTTGCTCACAAACAAGCTCAAGCACGACACCCCTCACCTGACCATGGGCGGGAGCGACATCTGCATGTCCAGAGAGATGAAGATCCTGGGGCTCGTGATAGATGACAAGTTGACGTTCAACAGCCACGTCGCAAGCACTTGCAAGAAGGCGCTGAACGTCTACAAGCAGCTGTCGCGAGCCGCCAGAATAAGCTGGGGACTCCATCCAGAGATAGTGCGGTCCATCTACACGGCATGCGTCGAACCGATCATCTTGTATGCAGCCAGCGTGTGGGCTCCCGCGGCAAAGAAGCTGGGCGTCCAGAAACACCTCAACGCCGTCCAGAGGGGCTTTGCCCAAAAACTATGCAGAGCATACAGGACCGTGTCTCTCAACTCCGCACTTGCGCTGACCGGGCTGCTCCCCCTGGACTTAAGGATACAAGAAGCAGCTGTCCTATACGAGGCAAAAAAGGGGGTGTCCCGGCCAGCGATACTGGCTGACAGAGATGTGGAACAGATGACGGCATTCAGCGATACCCCACACCCGGCTAACAGAGTAGAATTGCAGTTCCGCTTGCTGGAGACCGAGGAACAGGTAGATGAAAGCAATCAACAAGCAGTCCGAATCTTCACTGACGGCAGCAAAATGGACGGAGGAGTGGGTGCGGCATTATCCATATGGGATCAAGCCGCTGAAACCGGAACCCGAAAGTTGAAGCTGCCGAATTACTGCACAGTGTACCAAGCGGAGATGCTGGCGCTGCGCGAGGCAACCCGCAGGATCCTAGTGAGCTCGGCCGACAGCTATGGGATTTACAGTGATTCGAGGTCGTCTCTTGAGACCATAACGAACTATAACGCTGTACATCCCATGGCTGTCGAGATAAGAAGGAACCTGGCTGAGGCCAGAGAACAACATAAAATAGTAACACTCTACTGGATCAGGGCTCACGCGGGGCTTGCGGGGAACGAGCGCGCCGACACGTTGGCCAAAGAGGCGGCCACAAAGGGGAAAAAGAAGCCGGATTACGATGTGTGTCCGATTTCATTCGTCAAGCGACAAATCCGTGAGGACACGCTTGACGAATGGAATCGGAGATACAAAGCCGGGGAAACGGCTTCTGTAACGAAAGTGTTCCTGCCAAACACTGAAACCGCCTTCAAAATAATGAAGCAAGTAGGAACAGAAGGATTACTGACGCAGGTGCTCACAGGACACGGTGGCTTTTCCGAGTACTTGCACAGATTTAAGTGCAAGGATGAGCCATCGTGTGTCTGTGACCCTGCGAAAAGTGAGAGTATTTTACATCTAATTTTGGAATGCCCGGTACACTGTAGAGAAAGATATGATCTAGAGCAACAATTAACCACATCCCTTACCGAAAAGAACATATCGGATATAATGTTAAATAAACCCGAAAGGGACCTGTTCCTACAATATTGTCGGAAAGTGGCTAAACAAGCGATAGATAGGAATAAAACATAGCGGATAATAAAAAAAAAAAAAAAAAAAAAAAAAAAAAAAAAAAAAAAAAAAAAAAAAAAAAAAAAATTTAGATACTAAGATAGAATTAATATTAAGAATAAAGTTTTAAATAATTAGATATACTAGATATAGCCAAAACTGTTTGGCAAATTTGTTGTAAATATTGTAATGGGCATTCTTAAACATTATAAGATATAAATATAAATAAGATAAAATTAAGTAGATAAAAAAGGTCCCTGACCATATGTCAGGGGAAATTGCAGAAGACAAAAAAAAAAAAAAAAAAAAAAAAAAAAAAAACCTAACCTAACCTAACCTAACCTAACCTAACCTAACCTAACCTAACCTAACCTAACCTAACCTAACCTAACCTAACCTAACCGAACCTAACCTAACCTAACCTAACCTAACCTAACCTAACCTAACCTAACCTAACCTAACCTAACCTAACCTAACCTAACCTAACCTAACCTAACCTAACCTAACCTAACCTAACCTAACCTAACCTAACCTAACCTAACCTAACCTTTTTTTTTTTTTTTTTTTTTTTTTGGCAGGTGGAAAAATCTGCTCCCAGACGAACCAGCTGCGATAAGGGTCGCAGCTGGACAGTGTGGGGTTGTCGAACTCCGACGACCCACTAAAAAACCACCTGGTGGCCAGCCTCGATGCATGTCAAGGGGCTCCGGGATCTCCATACGGAACGCACCGGTGCCCCTCTCGCATCGTGCTCTAGAGCACTGTCCCGGTAATGGCACCCACAGCCACGCCCGGCACACCTCGCGTGCTACGGCGAAACTTGCCACAAGAATCGCCGCCCTCCCGGGATCCGTAGCCGGTAGACGGAGCCCTCACTCCGCTACCGCGGACCCAAAAGGTCCCCTGTTTGGCAGGGGATACCACTCGCCCCCTCACGGGGCAGGCGGTGCGGGGCGGCCGTTAGCGCCCCGCCGCCGCCTCCTCCGAGCGGGATCGGCCCTCTCCCGATCTCGCTCAGCTGCCTCTTTCTGGACCATCACGGTCTCACAGAAAGAGGCTACGGCCTGCCACGCCGCCTCATCTGCCAGCATAGCCTCGACTACGCTCGGCAGAGAGAGATCCTGCCCGATCCTGTTGACCAGGATTCCGCGCTCCTGGCACCACGCTGAGCACTGCTCCAGCGTGTGCTGCGCGGAATCCGGGTCCCACCCACAATGGTGGCATTGTGGTGTCGATTCGCGTCCGATCCTATTCAGATACTCACCGAAGCAGCCGTGCCCGGTGAGTATCTGAGTAAGTCGATAGGTGACGTACCCATGTTCCCTCCCCAGCCAGGCTTCGAAGAAAGGCGCAATGGCGCCGACGACGCGTTGGCGCGAGCACCGCGGCTCCTCGAGCCGCTCGCGCCACATCCCGAGCGCACGTCGGCGCTCTTGCGCCCGCACTTCAGCAGGCGCAGTTCCGCTCCCATCATCCTGTCGGAGACGGACGTACACACGCGCGTCCATCACCGCCAAGATGTCCAGGGGCGGAAACCGCGCCAGGATTGTTGCCGCCTCAAAGGATACTGTGCGGTATCCTCGTGCGATCCTGATGGCTATAGGACGCTGTAGGCTATTGAACAATAACCTACAGCGCCTAACACCCGCCAGTCTCCCAGACCAGACGGGTGCTCCGTAGAGAGCCATCGATCGCACGACCCCCGCATAGAGGCGGCGCACGCCCTCCCTGGGTCCCCCGAGATTTGGCAGCAGTCTGTGCAACGCACCCACTGCCCTCTGAATCCGGGGGACGGAGCGGCTGAAGTGCTCCCCGAAGTCCCAGCGTCCGTCCAAGGTGAGGCCTAGGTACCTCATGTACCGCCCCACCTGGACGTCCACGTCACCTACGCGAATCGACAAGCTGGGTGGTTCCCTTCCCCTCGGGAATTTGTGGAACCACAGCGCCTCGGTCTTGTGAGGCGCTATCCGCAGACCCAGCTCGTGGATCTTGTCCACGACACATGCCACCCCAAGCTCGGCGAGCTCCTTGGTCCCTTCGAAGGACTCCCCACCGGCTAGTACGAGAGTGTCGTCCGCATAGCAGACGACTCGTACGCTGGCGGGGAGATCGACGCGCAGGACCGCGTCGTACGCGAAGTTCCACAAGAGGGGGCCGAGCACGGACCCCTGTGGAACTCCGCAGTACACCTCCCTCTGGTGCAATGTACCGTCACTGCCCACGTACTGCACACACCTGTCCCGCAAGTAGGCACCGACTATGCGCTGCAGGTAGAGGGGCACTCCGTGAACCACGAGTGCCGCCCTGATCGCCCTCCAGGGCAGGGAGTTAAAGGCGTTGACGATGTCCAAGGACACCGCCAACACCCTCCCGCCCCGGGACACTACCCGGTCCGACAGCGTACGGACGCGAAGAATCGCGTCCACTGTCGAACGCGCTTGTCGGAAACCAAACTGGTAGTCCGACAAGTCGGGGCCTTCCCGCGACAGATGTGTGCATAGACGGCCGGCAATTATTCTCTCGAATAACTTGCCGGCTTCGTCCAGCAGGCATATGGGACGGTACGCAGAGGGAGAATCCGCGGCCCTGCCGTCCTTCTTCAAGAGGACCAACCTTGCCTCCTTCCATTCCTTGGGGAACACACCGGAGCGGAGGCAGCCGTCAAACAGCCACCTCAGCTTGTCCCCCAAGCCGGCGGATAGAGCCAGCACCCAGGCCCGACCTGGAATCCCGTCAGGCCCGGGTGCTGTGTTACGAGCCCTGAGACGCTTCACAGCTCGGTCCAACTCCTCGGCAGTTACCCCCATTTCGTCGGCCCAGATGGTCGGGTCCGACGAAGACACGGGGGTAAAGGGACTGTCCTGGACCCTAGGGAAGAGCGTGTCAACCACTCCTCCCACGAACGCAGGGTCCAGGGTTTCCGTCAACGGAGGGACCCATGGCCGGAGCTTGCCCAGTACCATCTTGTACGGGCGCCCCCATGGGTCCCTGTTCAGTCCCTCGAGGAGTTCGCTCCAGGACCGAGACTTGGCCTCGGCGATCGCGCCTTGGAGCGCCTTGGAAGCGTCTCGGTATACCTCGTAAACTCTATCCACCTCTTCGGCAAGGGCTCGCCTTCTTCTCCGGGCTCTGGTGTACTGGCGTCGGGAGCGCAGGCAGACCTCACGCAACCGCGCTATCTCCTCCGACCACCAGTACACCGCCCGTCGCTTGGTAGGCCTGCTCCGGGGCATCGATACGTCGCAGATCGACGTCATCGTTGCCCGGAACCAGGCCGCCTCCCTTACAGGATCGGGCAGGATCCCTTCGGCGTGGTCTTCCGGCCAGGCCGCGACGATGGCGGCGGCTTCGAGCAGATCCCTGTCGAGCCGCTTGAGGGCCCATCGTCGCGGCGGGCTGCCATTGCGGCGGGACGCACTGCCGGGGGGGCGGAGGGCCACATCGAAAACGATGTGGCGGTGGTCGGATAACGTGACCACCTCCTCCGCAACTCTCCATCCCGACACGAGGTGGGTGGCCGAGGGGGTCGACCATGAAAGGTCCACGATCGACTCCCCCTGCCACCGCACACATGTGCTTACAGACCCCCGATTTAACAACCGGAGGTCCATACCCGCCGCCCATTCCACCATGGTCTCTCCCCTTCGGTCGTCCTGGCGACTCCCCCACTCACGAGAGTGAGCGTTGAAGTCGCCCAGGACGAGCACGGGACGCGGAAGGCACCTGCGTATGCAGTTTCCCACCGCGTCCAGGTACGCCTCGTACTCGACGAGGGTACAGTTGGGAGAGATATAGCAGCCCACAACGGCTAGGTGACCCCACGTCGTAGCTACGAATCCCTGTCCCTTCTCCAGAAGGGCACAGGGGGGGTCACCTTGGCCACCACCCCAGAAAATGGCGACGACGCCCAATTCGTCCCCGAACCAGCGAGGATGGTCCGGGACACGGTAGGGCTCCGCCACCACGGCAAGTGCAATCGACCACTGCGCGAGGGTTTGCAGGAAAAGATCCTGCGCGCCTCGGCAGTGGTTCAGATTGCACTGAAGGACTCGTAAGGTGTGATCCATTACGAGGCCTCCATGGCCTCCTGGGGTGGGGCCGGTTGGCCCGACTGAGCGGCCCCCTTTGTTGGGGCCGCCCTGCCTTCCGGTGCTGGGGCCGAGGGGGGAGGAGCTGGTCTCCCCTTTGCCTTAGGAGGGTGGCACTGTTTGCTACCCATCCTATGGTCGGCCTTACAGCCCTTGTCGGAGCACAGCGGACACCTGCGCGGACGCGTGCACTGGCTCGCCCGATGATCGGGCTCCCCGCACGCGTAGCACAGGCTGCTACGGTCCACCGCGCTCTGACACGTGCTGCGTACGTGCCCGTACTCCAAGCACCGGAAGCACTGGAGTGGCCTCGAGGTCAAATAATCGACCCGGGCCGAGACCCAGCCGACAACGACGTGCCCTGCCGCTGCTAGCTTCCGCACGGAAGCTAGTGGACAACGGACCCACACCGTGCCCAGGGCAGTGGATGAACGACGAATGTCGCCCACCCGCACGTCTGTGACCGAGCAGCCTCCGGCCTCGGCGACCGCAGTCTGCACCTCCTGAGGTGAGACGCTGTCGTCGAGATCCTTCAGCCGCAACTCCCCCGTCTTCACCGGGCGCGCAACACGCGCACCCAGATCGGCGAGGGCCACGCCCATGCGTTCGGCCAGCCTGTCGGCTTTGGAGGTGCAGTCAGGCCCAGACACCTCCAAAATCAGTCCTCCAGTGATGGCCTTCTTCGAGCGGACTTGGTCCACGCCGAAGTCGGCCAACCTAATGCGAGCCTTCGCGGCCGCCATGACTGCGGCGAGGGTGACGTCCGAACCCTCCGGAATCGTCACCGTAATCGCCGCAGAAGTCGGCAGCCGCGCAGGCTTCGCCTTCGCGCCATCCTTCGCCTTGGCCTTCGGGTTAGTCCTCGGGCCAGCCTTGGGGCCAGTCTTGGGACCAGCCCTAGGGCCAGGCTTGGGACCGGCGCCACTGCCCGAATTGGGGGCGGGCTTTGCCGTCGCCGGGGCCTTCTTTTTAGGCTTCGCCTTCCTCCCCGCCACTGTCGCCCAGCTGGACTCGGGGGCCACTGGCGCCCGAGCCTCAGCAGACCGCGACTGCACGGGTGGCTGGGGGGTGGCTGGCGGTGGGCGATTTGCCCGCGCCTTGCCCTGCCCTGAAGGCCCCGGAGAGGGCCCTGGTCCGGAGGGAGCTGCAGGTCCCTGGGAGGGTGGCCGCATCACTGCGGCGGCCAACTTCCTGTCCATGAGAGCGCTGATGCGCTCCATGAACTGGCCCTCCCAGTCTGTCCCACCAGCGGCAGGCGATGTTGCCGCCGGCTTGGGACTGGCCGGCTGACGGACAGCCTCCGTCAGCTGCTCCACCTTCGAGGTGAGAGCGGCCATCTGAGCCCGCAGCTCTGCGTTCTCTCTCTCGAGACGCGCGACGTTGGCGTCTGCGGCGGTTCGCTGAGCGAGCTCCACCGCGACCGCCATCGCCCTCCGGACCGACGTCCGCAGACCCTTGACAAAATCGCCGCGCAAGTTCTTTGACTTGTCGGCGATTTTTTCGATGGTCTGCAGCTCGACCGTAATGCAGGCGCCCAGCTCCTCCGTAGAGTGCGCCTGCATCTCCGCCCCCAATTCGTCCGG
Source organism: Scotopteryx bipunctaria (assembly GCA_949320045.1). Lineage (NCBI taxonomy): Eukaryota > Metazoa > Arthropoda > Insecta > Lepidoptera > Geometridae > Scotopteryx > Scotopteryx bipunctaria. The sequence goes on along the minus strand of OX439446.1, from coordinate 13,014,414 downwards.
CTTCGGCAGCTTCCCCTTTGACCTAGTGGTCATCGGGGCGACCTCGGGGTTGAAGACGTCCTCGTCTTCTCCCCCCTTGGCCTTTAAAAATAATGCGCGCTTCGACCCCTCAAGGTCGGAGGCGCCATCACTCGCCTTCCTTCCGCGCTTCTGACCAGCGCGGGATAACTCCGACGCTGTCGAAGCGCGGGAGGAGTAGGACGCGACAGACCCGTCCGACTCCTCAGCCGCACTCATCGCCGATGCCGGCGTTGCTGGTCGAGCGAAAGCCTTGTTCCGCCCAACCCTTCCCCCTTCTTTACGCAGGGCTACGCCCTCGGAGCGCTTGTTGCCCCCCCCAGAATACGAGGGGCTGGATGCCGAAGCACCGTGGGATTGCCCGACCTCGCTGAGGTCGGAACCCACCTGGGGTAGTGTTTTTGCAAGTCGCTTGTCCATTGTTTTGTTTCCCTTTTTAAGGGGGTGAGGTCCCCAGTGACGCAGTAGCGACTGGAACTCCGTCCAGCCAGATCCGTAGATCTGAGATCTCACGCTGCGCCGCCGCTTATCTCCGGGATTTTTTATAGAGGTTTACTCCTCGCGGCCCGGGTAAATTTGAACCTTCGAAGGCCCTCGGTCCCACTGAAGTCCCTATAAACTAGTTACCCCAGCGGGATTACGATCTCCGGACGTAGGCAAAGGGGAAACCTCCCCAGTGCCGGCCCGACGGCAGCACTGCGCGCCGAGCACGTCCCGCTACTTCCCCTTTCCCTTAAAACTCCCGACCGCATCCCACATGCGGCGAGGAGCATAAGGGAAACCTCCCGTCTCCTCACACTGTGCCCTCTGCTATTCAGAGGGACACGCGGAGAGACCCTCCTAGTTCAACTTAACCTAAGACCATCATCCATCCAATCATTCATCCGTCCAATCATTCATCCATCCAATCTTTCATCCATCCATCCATCACCTCCCTCCCAAGTCTACCCCACCGACACGTCCTGAGAAGGACGATGCCGGCGCCTGTGGTTTCTGTTACGTCTATTTCAGAAGGAAATAGACCAATAACAGGCGGCACCTCGTGAAGGAAGTAACCACAGACTTGCCTTAGGGATCTTCACGCTAAGTGCGCTCTCCCCTAAGACCATTCGCCTCCCTATCCGTTTCCCAACCCCCCCACGGATAGGGAAGGCCTGAGCTTATTCAAAACTCCGAACTGGAGCCAGGCATTGCAACTATTAATGAATAAACCCAGACCCGCCCAACCTAACCTAACCTAACCTAACCTAACCTTTTTTTTTTTTTTTTTTTTTGGCAGGTGGAAAAATCTGCTCCCAGACGAACCAGCTGCGATAAGGGTCGCAGCTGGACAGTGTGGGGTTGTCGAACTCCGACGACCCACTAAAAAACCACCTGGTGGCCAGCCTCGATGCATGTCAAGGGGCTCCGGGATCTCCATACGGAACGCACCGGTGCCCCTCTCGCATCGTGCTCTAGAGCACTGTCCCGGTAATGGCACCCACAGCCACGCCCGGCACCCTCGCGTGCTACGACGAAACTTGCCACAAGAATCGCCGCCCTCCCGGGATCCGTAGCCGGTAGACGGAGCCCTCACTCCGCTACCGCGGACCCAAAAGGTCCCCTGTTTGGCAGGGGATACCACTCGCCCCCTCACGGGGCAGGCGGTGCGGGGCGGCCGTTAGCGCCCCGCCGCCGCCTCCTCCGAGCGGGATCGGCCCTCTCCCGATCTCGCTCAGCTGCCTCTTTCTGGACCATCACGGTCTCACAGAAAGAGGCTACGGCCTGCCACGCCGCCTCATCTGCCAGCATAGCCTCGACTACGCTCGGCAGAGAGAGATCCTGCCCGATCCTGTTGACCAGGATTCCGCGCTCCTGGCACCACGCTGAGCACTGCTCCAGCGTGTGCTGCGCGGAATCCAAGTCCCACCCACAATGGTGGCATTGTGGTGTCGGTTCGCGTCCGATCCTATTCAGATACTCACCGAAGCAACCGTGCCCGGTGAGTATCTGAGTAAGTCGATAGGTGACGTACCCGTGTTCCCTCCCCAGCCAGGCTTCGAAGAAAGGCGCAATGGCGCCGACGACGCGTTGGCGCGAGCATCGCGGCTCCTCGAGCCGCTCGCGCCACATCCCGAGCGCACGTCGGCGCTCTTGCGCCCGCACTTCAGCAGGCGCAGTTCCGCTCCCATCATCCTGTCGGAGACGGACGTACACACGCGCGTCCATCACCGCCAAGATGTCCAGGGGCGGAAACCGCGCCAGGATTGTTGCCGCCTCAAAGGATACTGTGCGGTACCCTCGTGCGATCCTGATGGCTATAGGACGCTGTAGGCTATTGAACAATAACCTACAGCGCCTAACACCCGCCAGTCTCCCAGACCAGACGGGTGCTCCGTAGAGAGCCATCGATCGCACGACCCCCGCATAGAGGCGGCGCACGCCCTCCCTGGGTCCCCCGAGATTTGGCAGCAGTCTGTGCAACGCACCCACTGCCCTCTGAATCCGGGGGACGGAGCGGCTGAAGTGCTCCCCGAAGTCCCAGCGTCCGTCCAAGGTGAGGCCTAGGTACCTCATGTACCGCCCCACCTGGACGTCCACGTCACCTACGCGAACCGACAAGCTGGGTGGTTCCCTTCCCCTCGGGAATTTGTGGAACCACAGCGCCTCGGTCTTGTGAGGCGCTATCCGCAGACCCAGCTCGTGGATCTTGTCCACGACACATGCCACCCCAAGCTCGGCGAGCTCCTTGGTCCCTTCGAAGGACTCCCCACCGGCCAGTACGAGCGTGTCGTCCGCATAGCAGACGACTCGTACGCTGGCGGGGAGATCGACGCGCAGGACCGCGTCGTACGCGAAGTTCCACAAGAGGGGGCCGAGCACGGACCCCTGTGGAACTCCGCAGTACACCTCCCTCTGGTGCAATGTACCGTCACTGCCCACATACTGCACACACCTGTCCCGCAAGTAGGCCCCGACTACGCGCTGCAGGTAGAGGGGCACTCCGTGAACCACGAGTGCCGCCCTGATCGCCCTCCAGGGCAGGGAGTTAAAGGCGTTGACGATGTCCAAGGACACCGCCAACACCCTCCCGCCCCGGGACACTACCCGGTCCGACAGCGTACGGACGCGAAGAATCGCGTCCACTGTCGAACGCGCTTGCCGGAAACCGAACTGGTAATCCGACAAGTCGGGGCCTTCCTGCGACAGATGTGTGCATAGACGGCCGGCAATTATTCTCTCGAATAACTTGCCGGCTTCGTCCAGCAGGCAAATGGGACGGTACGCAGAGGGAGAATCCGCGGCCCTGCCGTCCTTCTTCAAGAGGACCAACCTTGCCTCCTTCCATTCCTTGGGGAACACACCGGAGCGGAGGCAGCCGTCAAACAGCCGCCTCAGCTTGTCCCCCAAGCCGGCGGATAGAGCCAGCACCCAGGCCCGACCTGGAATCCCGTCAGGCCCGGGTGCTGTGTTACGAGCCCTGAGACGCTTCACAGCTCGGTCCAACTCCTCGGCAGTTACCCCCATTTCGTCGGCCCAGATGGTCGGGTCCGACGAAGACACGGGGGTAAAGGGACTGTCCTGGACCCTAGGGAAGAGCGTATCAACCACTCCTCCCACGAACTCAGGGTCCAGGGTTTCCGTCAACGGAGGGACCCATGGCCGGAGCTTGCCCAGTACCATCTTGTACGGGCGCCCCCATGGGTCCCTGTTCAGTCCCTCGAGGAGTTCGCTCCAGGACCGAGACTTGGCTTCGGCGATCGCGCCTTGGAGCGCCTTGGTCGCGTCTCGGTATACCTCGTAAACTCTATCCACCTCTTCGGCAAGGGCTCGCCTTCTTCTCCGGGCTCTGGTGTACTGGCGTCGGGAGCGCAGGCAGACCTCACGCAACCGCGCTATCTCCTCCGACCACCAGTACACCGCCCGTCGCTTGGTAGGCCTGCTCCGGGGCATCGATACGTCGCAGATCGACGTCATCGTTGCCCGGAACCAGGCCGCCTCCCTTACAGGATCGGGCAGGATCCCTTCGGCGTGGTCTTCCGGCCAGGCCGCGACGATGGCGGCGGCTTCGAGCAGATCCCTGTCGAGCCGCTTGAGGGCCCATCGTCGCGGCGGGCTGCTATTGCGGCGGGACGCACTGCCGGGGGGGCGGAGGGCCACATCGAAAACGATGTGGCGGTGGTCGGATAACGTGACCACCTCCTCCGCAACTCTCCATCCCGACACGAGGTGGGTGGCCGAGGGGGTCGACCATGAGAGGTCCACGATCGACTCCCCCTGCCACCGCACACATGTGCTTACAGACCCCCGATTTAACAACCGGAGGTCCATACCCGCCGCCCATTCCACCATGGTCTCTCCTCTTCGGTCGTCCTGGCGACTCCCCCACTCACGAGAGTGAGCGTTGAAGTCGCCCAGGACGAGCACGGGACGCGGAAGGCACCTGCGTATGCAGTTTCCCACCGCGTCCAGGTACGCCTCGTACTCGACGAGGGTACAGTTGGGAGAGATATAGCAGCCCACAACGGCTAGGTGACCCCACGTCGTAGCTACGAAACCCTGTCCCTTCTCCAGAAGGGCACAGGGGGGGTCACCTTGGCCACCACCCCAGAAAATGGCGACGTCGCCCAATTCGTCCCCGAACCAGCGAGGATGGTCCGGGACACGGTAGGGCTCCGCCGCCACGGCAAGTGCAACCGACCACTGCGCGAGGGTTTGCAGGAAAAGATCCTGCGCGCCTCGGCAGTGGTTCAGATTGCACTGAAGGACTCGTAAGGTGTGATCCATTACGAGGCCTCCATGGCCTCCTGGGGTGGGGCCGGTTGGCCCGACTGAGCGGCCCCCTTTGTTGGGGCCGCCCTGCCTTCCGGTGCTGGGGCCGAGGGGGGAGGAGCTGGTCTCCCCTTTGCCTTAGGAGGGTGGCACTGCTTGCTACCCATCCTATGGTCGGCCTTACAGCCCTTGTCGGAGCACAGCGGACACCTGCGCGGACGCGTGCACTGGCTCGCCCGATGATCGGGCTCCCCGCACGCGTAGCACAGGCTGCTACGGTCCACCGCACTCTGACACGTGCTGCGTACGTGCCCGTACTCCAAGCACCGGAAGCACTGGAGTGGCCTCGAGGTCAAATAGTCGACCCGGGCCGAGACCCATCCGACAATGACGTGCCCTGCCGCTGCTAGCTTCCGCACGGAAGCTAGTGGACAACGGACCCACACCGTGCCCAGGGCAGTGGATGAACGACGAATGTCGCCCACCCGCACGTCAGTGACCGAGCAGCCTCCGGCCTCGGCGACAGCAGTCTGCACCTCCTGAGGTGAGACGCTGTCGTCGAGATCCTTCAGCCGCAACTCCCCCGTCTTCACCGGGCGCGCAACACGCGCACCCAGATCGGCGAGGGCCACGCTCATGCGTTCGGCCAGCCTGTCAGCTTTGGAGGTGCAGTCAGGCCCAGACACCTCCAAAATGAGTCCTCCAGTGATGGCCTTCTTCGAGCGGACTTGGTCCACACCGAAGTCGGCCAACCTAATGCGAGCCTTCGCGGCCGCCATGACCGCGGCGAGGGTGACGTCCGAACCCTCCGGAATCGTCACCGTAATCGCCGCAGAAGTCGGCAGCCGCGCAGGCTTCGCCTTCGCGCCATCCTTCGCCTTGCCCTTCGGCCTAGACCTCGGGCCAGCCTTGGGGCCGGTCTTGGGACCAGCCTTAGGGCCAGGCTTGGGACCGGCGCTACTACCCGAATTGGGGGCGGGCTTTGCCGTCGCCGGGGCCTTCTTCTTGGACTTCGCCTTCCTCCCCACCACTGTCGCCCAGCTGGACTCGGATGCCATTGGCGCCCGAGCCTCAGCAGACCGCGACTGCACGGGTGGCTGGGGAGTGGCTGGCGGTGGGCGGTTTGCCCGCGCCTTGCCCTGTCCTGAAGGCCCCGGAGAGGGCCCTGGTCCGGAGGGAGCTGCAGGTCCCTGGGAGGGTGGCCGCATCACTGCGGCGGCCAACTTCCTGTCCATGAGAGCGCTGATGCGCTCCATGAACTGGCCCTCCCAGTCTGTCCCACCAGCGGCAGGCGATGTTGCCGCCGGCTTGGGACTGGCCGGCTGACGGACAGCCTCCGTCAGCTGCTCCACCTTCGAGGTGAGAGCGGCCATCTGAGCCCGCAGCTCCGCGTTCTCTCGCTCGAGACGCGCGACGTTGGCGTCTGCGGCGGTTCGCTGAGCGAGCTCCACCGCGACCGCCATCGCCCTCCGGACGGACGTCCGCAGACCCTTGACAAAATCGCCGCGCAAGTTCTTTGACTTGTCGGCGATTTTTTCGATGGTCTGCAGTTCGACCGTAATGCAGGCGCCCAGCTCCTCCGTAGAGTGCGCCTGCATCTCCGCCCCCAATTCATCCGGCTTCGGAAGTTTCCCCTTTGACCGAGTGGTCATCGGGGCGACCTCGGGGTTGAAGACATCGTCTTCTTCCCCCTTAGCCTTTAAGAATAACGCGCGCTTCGACCCCTCAGGGTCGGAGGCGCCATCACTCTTCTTCCTACCGCGCTTCTGACCAGCGCGGGATACTTCCGACGCTGTCGAAACGCGGGAGGAGTAGGACGCGACAGACCCGTCCGACTCCTCAGCCGCACTCATCGCCGATGTCGGCGTTGCTGGTCGAGCGAAAACCTTCTTTCGCCCGACCCTTCCCCCTTCTTTACGCAGGGCTAAGCCCTCGGAGCGGTTGTTGCCCCCCCCAGAATACGAGGGGCAGAGTGCCAAAGCACTGTGGGATTCCCCGACCTCGACGAGGTCGGAACCCACCTGGGGTAGTCTTTTCACAACTCGCTGTTCCATGGTTTTTGTCCCTTTTTAACGGGGTGAGGTCCCCAGTGACGCAGTAGCGACTGGAACTCCGTCCAGCCAGATCCGTAGATCTGAGATCTCACGCTGCGCCGCCGCTTATCTCCGGGATTTTTTATAGAGGTTTACTCCTCGCGGCCCGGGTAATATTCGAACCTTCGAAGGCCCTCGGTCCCACTGAAGTCCCTATAAACTAGTTACCCCAGCGGGATTACGATCTCCGGACGTAGGCAAAGGAGAAACCTCCCCAGTGCCGGCCCGACGGCAGCACTGCGCGCCGAGCACGTCCCGCTACCTCCCCTTTCCCTTAAGACTCCCGACCGCATCCCACATGCGGCGAGGAGCATAAGGGAAACCTCCCGTCTCATCGCACTGTGCCCTCTGCTGTTCAGAGGGACACGCGGAGAGACCATCCAAGTTCACTTAACCTAACTTAAACCTAAGACCCTCATCCATCCAATCATTCATCCGTCCAATCATTCATCCATCCAATCATCCATTCATCCGTCCATCACCTCCCTCCCAAGACTACCCCACCGACACGTCCTGAGAAGGACGATGCCGGCGCCTGTGGTTTCTGTTACGTCTATTTCAGAAGGAAATAGACCAATAACAGGCGGCACCTCGTGAAGGAAGTAACCACAGACTTGCCTTAGGGATCTTCACGCTAAGTGCGCTCTCCCCTAAGACCATTCGCCTCCCTATCCGTTTCCCAAACGGATAGGGAAGGCCTGAGCTTATTCAAAACTCCGAACTGGAGCCAGGCATTGCAACTATTAATGAATAAACCCAGACCCGCCCAACCTAACCTAACCTAACCTAACCTAACCTAACCTAACCTAACCTTTTTTTTTTTTTTTTTTTTTTTTACTTCAGGAAATCCTCATGGACTTCCTTCTGCTGCGGGGGGCAACAGAAGGGGTGTGTCGGACTCCTACCGACTAAAACCTGAAGGCCTGTTCTCTTATTGCTATGTGCCGGAGCTATGGGTACGCTTTCGCATTCCTCCACGGCCCCGACGGCGTTTGCTCATAGTGAGCTCCACCTTGAAAAAATTGAAGCAACTGCCTCAAACCTCATCTCTTGCGAGATGCGCGTTACGCGCGCCACCGCTTGGCTTGTCAGTGAGCGGCGACACCCCCCAGCGCCGCCGCTAAGCCTTAATTATGGGGGTCGGATTTCGGCTTGGTTTCGCCTCCGACGCCCCGACCTCCGGCTGCGGAGCGGGTCGTTGGTAGAGATTTCTCTCTCCCGTTCCGCGGCTTCCTTTTGTGAGAGGACTTCTTCGCAAAAGGACAACACCGAATTCCACGACCGTTCGCTACCCAACATGGCTCGCACCAAAGTCGGCAGCGACAGGTCGCTCCCCACCACGCCAACGAGCACACAACGGAGTCCTGCCCAAGCTGGGCATTCCTCGAGTGTATGCTTCGCTGTGTCTTCTCTGCTCGGACAGTGATGGCACTCTGGGGTTGATTCCCTTCCGATTCGACACAGGTATTTCGAGAAACAGCCGTGTCCCGAAAGCACCTGTGTCAACCGGAAAGTCATCGACCCATGCTCCCTGCTGAGCCACTCCTTCATCAATGGGCGTATTGCCTCAATCGTCCTGAGCCCTGCGGTTGGCCGCGCCAACCGGCCAATCCATTCTTCAATCAATGTTTCATTGATTTCGGCTCTTCGTCCTTCTATTTCCCTAGCCGCAGGATGAAAACCTCGCGCTACGTTTTGCTCACGCCAAAAGTGGACCAGCGCAAGGCCTTTCGCATCCAGATCCCACGGTAGAGATCCTGCCAGTACGCACGCCGCCTCAAACGAGACTGTGCGGTATCCCCGTATAACTCTCAGTGCCATCGTTCTCTGCGGATTCCGAAGAATGACGATATTCCGGCTACTGAGAGTCGCAGCCCACACAGGAGCTCCATACATAGCCATGGACCGTACAATTCCCATGTACAGTCTTCTGCAGCCTACTTTTGCCCCTCTTATATTTGGCAGTATTCCGCCAAGTGCAGCCGCTGTTCTCATTAGCTTAGGCGCCAACCAAGCAAAATGGGCGTTGAAATTCCATCGGCTGTCAAGCACAAGTCCCAAGTACTTCATTGTCGACTTGACACCGATGCGAACACCTCCTACTACAATGTGTGAATCCGCCGGGGGCTTGTTTCGGGGCCCGTGGAAACACATTGCCTCCGATTTGTGTAAGGCCACGTCTAGACCAAGCAGTCTAATCCTCCTAACCACGTGAGCCACCCCAGCTGTGGCCAACAGAGCTGCCTCTCTGTAGGTTTTGCCTCTCGCCGTGACAAGAGTGTCATCTGCATAGCAAGTGACACTCATGCCAAAGAGATTGGCTCCTCGCAGAACCCAGTCGTAGCCGATGTTCCACAGGAGTGGCCCGAGGACTGACCCCTGCGGAACACCGCACGTCATCCTGTGTCTACTCCATCCATCTCGCCCTTCAAAAGACACAAAGCGATTGGAGAGATAATCTCCAATTATGCGTCGGAGATACAGAGGAACTCTATGATAAACTAGAGCTTCCCTGACACAGCTCCAGGGCAAGGAATTAAACGCGTTGGCGATATCAAGAGATACCGCCAAAACTACCTCTCCCCTTGACACTGCTTCCTCCGAAATCGCCTTTACCCGAAGGATCGCGCCCACCGTCGATCGACCTCTACGGAACCCAAACTGATTCTCGTCTAAGTTCGGACCTACGCAATTTAGATGACCAAAGAGACGAAACGCAATTATCCTCTCGAACAGCTTACCAACGTCGTCTAGCAGGACAATGGGACGATAGCCTGACGGAGAGTCTGCTGGACGTCCCTCTTTCTTTAGCAGAACTAATCTACCCGTCTTCCACATCGCTGGGAATTTTCCCTCCTCCAGGCAGGTGTCAAAAAGGCCTGTGAGTCGCGGGCCAAGAGCTTTCAGAGCTAAAGCCCACACCTTTCCTGGGACACCATCAGGACCTGGGGCCGTTCCCTTTTTAAATCGATGAACTGCCATCCTTAGTTCAACCTCATTTACCCTAGGAATATCTGGGTCTTCGCTAAGTTCGCCAACAGGAGGTGCCATAGGAGGCGGAACATGCTCATCTCTGAGTGGAAACAGAGCCGTCACCACTTCTGTCAATAATTGTGGCTCCATACTTAGCGTCAGTGGTGGAGCCCACGGACGGAGTTTTCCCCTCACCATTCGGTATGGACGCCCCCACGGATCCCTACTTAAGCTCTCTAGCAGCTCATCCCGTGCCTGGCTCTTGGCTTGGGTAATGGCTAACTTAAGGGCCGATTTCGCTTCTCTGTATTCGCAATACAGCTGCTCCTCTCGCTCTACATCTCTGCGTCGTCTTCTACGGTGTCTGGTATACGCTCGTCTAGCTGCAACGCATGAATTGCGCATTAGCGAGAGCTCCTCTGACCACCAGTACACTTGACGTTTGGCAGGATGAGACCCGACTCTGGGCATGGCTGCGTCACATATAAGCGACAAAGCTCCCCTAAACCACTCGGCTTCAGCCTCGACATCCGTTCTACTTGGCGGGGTCACCCACGCCTGGACCAGGGAAGCTTCCTCAGCTGCATTCCGATCAAGTCGATTTAGTGCCCACCGTGGATTCGCTCTTGAATTATTTTGGCGAGATCTACTCTGGGTCACTGGCAGATGGGTGACATCAAACCGGATGTACCGGTGGTCTGATAAAGTCTCCACATCCGTCAGTACCCTCCAATCCCTAACTCGGTTCACCAAACTTGCACTGGCGAAGCCCACATCCACAATGGACTCTCCTTGTTGCCGAACACACGTGGCGACAGACCCTCGATTGAGAACCACAAGTCCTGTAGCAATCGCCCATTCTTCTGTAGTGTCTCCTCGTGCATTCGTTATTGGAGACCCCCACGCAGAGGATTTGGCGTTGAGATCGCCGACTACAAGCACGGGGAGCGGGCTGCTTTGTCCAACTAGAGAGCCTACCTCTACGAGATAGTTCTCAAACTCAGCGTGAGTCCTATTCGGAGAGAAATACACTGAGATAATCATCATATCTCCAACCTGGGCTGCCACACATCCACGACCCTTAATGAGTTTACCGAAGGGGGTTCCCCGAGCCACAATTGATACCAACCCTAAATCATCCCCAACCCAGTTAGACGAGGGAGGGATGAAGTAGGGCTCGGAAATGACCGCTATGTCTATCAACCACTCCGCCATGCTCTGGACCATAAGGTTCTGAGCACTGGCGCAGTGGTTGAGGTTCGCCTGAAGAAGATGTAGAGCCATAATTATGAGGTTTCCATCACAACCTCCTCTGCCCCGGCTTGTGATGGGGGACAACCTGCCGTTGACGACTCTACACCTGAAGTGTTTGCAGCCCTCTTCTTCCTAGATTTAGGAGGGGCACACGCCTTGCTTCCCAGCCGATGAGCCGACGGCCTGTTCGCCGCCGCGCAAAGAGAACACTTTGGCGGCGCCGAGCACGTCGACGACTTATGGCCGGGACGACCACATCGGTAGCAATCTTCGCTACGGTCGACTTCAGCAGTGCATTGAGCGCGGACGTGTCCGTTTTCATGGCACCGATAGCAACGCATTGGTCTGGGCTGCACCAACTCCACTCGTGCAGAGACCCAGCCAACTAAGAGGCGGCCTTCTTCTCCTAATTTCTTGGCGGCAGCTATTGGGCAGCTGACTAGAGCCCCACCCGAGCCTTGATAGGTACTCTTAATTTCTCCCACTTTCACAGCCTCTTGAGGACAACCTCCACGCTGTGACACAGCCTTGGCCAAGTCCTCTCTGGACACTGAGTCATCCAGTCCCTGGATTCTGAGCTCAGCACACTTTGTAGGTCTAGAGACTCTTGCAGTCTCTTCGCTTAAAGCCTCTCTAAGTTTTTGGGCCAAAGTGTCCGCCTTCTGCGCACTGGTTTCACCCGTCGCTACCTCTAGAATGCTGGCACCAGTGACCGCCTTACGGAACCGCAGGCTATCAATGCCGCAACTGCTGAGGTCGATTTTGGCTCTAGCTTCCTCCAGCACTTTGGAGTAAGTAACGCCCTTCTCCACAGCTCCCGGCTGCAGCGTTATTACTACAGCTGCCGACCGAGGAGGTCGCAGCTTCGTTTTAGCTGGTCGGGTTTTCGACTTGCCAGCCTCTCCACCTGCAGGCTTGGCATTCGCTTGTGACGTCACCGTCTTCTTCTTCCTCCCTCGTTTGGTCACCGTAGTCCAGCTTTCCTGCGTGTTCGCCGAAGTGGAAGGTACCTGGGCCGACTGACGCTGTGAGGACGCCGCTGTTTCTGATGCAGTATTCCTCTCTTTATCCTTCTTCTTTTTATTATTATTACCCCCCTTTATGGCCTCAGAAGCCTGTGACTGGGTCACCTTCCTTGCTTGCTGTTCAGGCTCATTATTCCCGCGCTTGTCTGCAGCAAGGGGGGGACGAACCCTCTTTTCGGGAAGCATCCTGTCCTCATAACCCTCAAATCTGGCATTCATCATGCCCCCGACTTTGAGCATGATGGCCCGCACTAGCTCCTCTTGCTGGCTATTCGCAGCTACCGGTGTGTCCACCTTGCTCGCCCTCTTCTCACCCGTTCGGCACCCTTCCTCTTCGCGCCCAGGAGCTTTATCCATCTTGGATTTGAGTTCATCCAATTCCCTGCGAAGCTCGGCCATCTCAGCCCGCAGACGACTGTTCTCAGCCTGCAGCTTCGCAGTCTCCTCCGTGACAGAACGAACCCGCAGCTCTTCCACTGCAGCCTTAATGGATTCTGCCGCCTTCTTGAGGGCTTTTGTGAAAGTGCCCTTTAGATTGCCAGATTTGGTGGCCACCATCGTGATCACCTCCACCGCATCCACCACCTGCTTAACTAGGTCGGTAGTGAGATCACCATTATTCTCAGGGGTAGGTGGAGCGACCACACGCCTCTTTAAGTGGCTGGCCAACTGTACAGCGACGTCCTCCTCAGCCTTTCGGCGCTCCTCTTCTCGTTTAAGGGCCATCAGCTCGGCCTGCGCCTTAGCTAGTCCCACGTACTTGCCAGAGGTAGCGGTAATATGTCTACCTCTGCCTCTCTTAGCCACCGATTTTGGAGCGCCACCGATCGCCTCATCACATGAGACGGAATCAGACTCCGAATCCTCGTTAAGTCGCCGTTTGCTCGGCTCCTTCTTCTTGAGCCAGAATCTCGACGACAACGACTCTAAGCGTACACTACATGTACTTACCCTTGAGTCAGATTCCGACCCCAGACTCCTAAACGAGACGTCATCGCGAGAGTCTCTCTCATCCTGACGCTCCTTCCCTCTTGTTGCCTTTACGGCAATGCTGCTCTCAGATGCACCAGTGTCCACGAACTCTACATCCGAGTCCTCTCGACCTGTAACATCAGTTGTGAAATTAATATTATCCATTAAAATCCCACGAGTTGATACCGAATTAGCTCCGCCCCGGGTGACGGTTTCCGGGACGGGGGTACATACTGCGGAGGGCCCCAGGTATCCGCAGGTTTTAACGTGCCTCTCACGGGTGGTTTATTCGAGCTTTTCCTTGCTCTGGGTCCGGCCAATGAAGGCAAGCCCTCTTCGGCCCATGACTGTTACGACGTACCCCCTTATCGCCCGACGGGGGTCTTTGAAGCAACAGCATGGAACCGGAATGGAGAGATGGCGTCATTCTCTCCGACGACACTGGGCAGTAGTGTTAATACCACCCAGGCCGCCCACCCTCTCGCTCCTAACCTAATTTAATCCCCCATCCCCTACCCAACCCTCCCAAACCTACCCCACCGGACGGCCCAAAAAGGACCGCAGCGGCGTCTGTGGTTTCCGTTAAGTCTATTTCAAAAGAAATAGACCCTAGCAGGCAGCAACCACGTGCAGGAAGTAACCATCAGACTTGCCTTAGGGATCATCACGCTAAGTGCGCTCTCCCCTAAGACCATTCGCCTCCCTATCCGTTTCCCAACCCCCCCTACGGATAGGGAAGGCCTGAGCTTATCCAAAACTCCAAAATGGAGCCAGGCATTGCAACTATTAATGAATAAACCCAGACCCGCCCAACCTAACCTAACCTAACCTAACCTAACCTAACCTAACCTAACCTAACCTAACCTAACCTAACCTAACCTAACCTAACCTAACCTAACCTAACCTAACCTAACCTAACCTAACCTAACCTTTTTTTTTTTTTTTTTTTTTTTAACGTGTGGAAATGCATTTACGCATCCCCACCCGCCGGGGAAGCGGGTGGGGTATGTCGGACTCGCCTAAAAAACGGCCCTACCGACTAAAACCACACGATGTCCCTCTCTCACGGTAGTGGATGGAGCCGCGGGTCCGTTTGCACACTCCGCGCAGCTCCATCCACCGTCGTCCGCCCTTAGCACTACAGGGCGGACCCGCCTCGGGAGGGGAGGACCCCTCCATTCGGCTCCGGCGACGCACCGGGACATCCAGCGCGTCACCCCACTCTCGGAGGGCCTACTCTAGGGAGCGACGGGTGCCCCCACACCCATCGCCCCAGGCCCTCCAAGCGGAGACGGAGTGCGAGCTCGATTAGCTCGCCTCCGTGTCCGCGCCCTCCGGAGCGGGGGAGCGAGAGAATCTCTCTCCCTCTCCCGCTCCTCCGTCTCCCTCTGCGACATCACGTCCTCGCAGAAGGAGACCACCGCCTCCCAGGACCCCTCGTCTTGGACCATCTTGGCTAAGATGGTCGGCAACGAGAGGTCCGCCCCCACGACCGCGACCAGAGCTCGTCGCGGTCCCTCCGCCCCGGAGCATGCCTCCAGCACGTGCTGCGCAGTCTCCTCCGCGCAGCCGCACTGGCGGCATACCGGGGAAGCTTCCCTCCGGGCAACGTTGCACAGGTACCTCCCGAGGCAACCATGCCCCGTGAGGACCTGCGTCAGCCGGAAGGAGAGCGCCCCGTGCTCCCGGGTAGCCCATTCCCTCAGAATGGGCTGTATCGCCCCGAGCAGGCGGGTGGCCCCAACTCCCCGGCGAGAGTTGGCTAGGGCCAACCGCCTACTCCAGGATGCCAGGGCTTCCTCCCTGGCATCCATCCTCCACTGCAGGACCTCCCGCGCCACAGGCCGGAGGTCCTCCTCGCGGGCTCGCCTCCTCCGCCAGTAGACCGAGGACAGAACCTCGGCCTCCAAATCCCACGGGAGCGAGCCCGCGAGGGCGCACGCCACCTCGTGTGAGAGTGTGCGGTAGCCCCGACACACTCTCACCGCCATGACCCTCTGGGCCCTGTGCAACACGGCGGTCTCCCTGGAGTTGAGGGAGTCCGCCCACACAGGGGCACCATAGAGGGCCATGGAGCGCACCACCGCCATGTACAGGCGGCGGCAGCTCCCTCCTCCACCTCCGAGGTTCGGAAGGAGGCGGCCTAAAGCGGCGGCCATCCTCACGAGCCTCGGCGTAAGGGCCTCCAGGTGGGGCCCGAATCTCCACTTGCTGTGCAGCAGGACGCCGAGATATTTCAGCGTCGGCTGCACAGCAATGGAGACCCCCCCAACCACTATGCTGCTGCCTGCAGGCGGCGCCCTCCGAGGACCATAAAAGCAGATGGCCTCGGATTTGTTGAGCGCCACCTCCAGGCCCAGCCGCCGGATCCTGGCCACCACTGCAGCAACCCCAGCGGTGGCCAGCAGGGACGCCTCTCTATAAGACGCCCCCCGGGCGGTAACCAAGGTGTCGTCAGCGTAGCAAACTACGCCGACGCCACCAAGGTTAGCCGCCCGCAGCACCCAGTCATACCCGATGTTCCATAGCAGGGGGCCCAATACTGACCCCTGTGGAACACCGCGGTTGACCGGGCTCCGGCCCTCCCCGTCCATCGCCGGGTAGACTACCTCCCTTTCTGAGAGGTAGTCCCCGACGAGACGTTGGAGGTACTGGGGCACCCTATGGTACCCCAGCGCCCCCAAAATCGTGCTCCACGGCAGGGTGTTGAATGCATTGGCGATGTCAAGAGACACCGCCAGCATCACCCCGCCACTGGAGCACGCCTCCTCGGAGAGGTCGCGGACGTAGGATATGGCATCCACCGTCGAGCGACCTCTCCGGAACCCGAACTGGACCTCGGCCAGGTCGGGTCCCACCTCCTCCAGGTGCTTGACAAGGCGGGCAGCTACAACTCTTTCGAGGAGCTTACCCGCCTCGTCAAGCAGCACAATTGGGCGGTAGCCGCCGGGCTCGTCGGCCGGGCGTCCCTCCTTCCGGAGCAGGACGAGCCGACCGGCCTTCCATCGCATGGGGAACCTCCCCTCCCGCATACAGCGGTCGAAGAGGTCCCGCATGCGAGGGGCGAGAGCGTCCTGGGCCAGGGCCCAGGCGAGACCGGGAATGCCATCCGGTCCCGGCGCCGTGCTCTTGGCCCTCATCCGCAGGACCGCGGCACCCAGCTCCCCTTCGGAGGTCTCGGGAGGCTCCTCCTCCTCCTCCTCGCCCGGCCCTTGAGGCGCCACCACGGTGGGAGGGACAAAATCGGTTCCCGGGCTATCCGGGAACAGTCCCTCGACCACCCTCTGGAGGACCGGAGGCTGCAGCGTGCTGGTAATGGGGGGGGCCCAGGGGCGAAGCTTTTGCCTCGCCAGCCTGTATGGCCTACCCCACGGGTCCCGCTCCAGGGACTCCAGCAGCTGCCGCCAGGCCTCCGCCTTCGCCTCCGAGATGGCTAGGCGGAGGGCCTTGGATGCCTCTCTATATAGAGCATAGAGGGCATCCGCTTCGGCCTCCACCTGGCGCCTCCTCCTGCGGTACCGCTGGTAACCCCTGCGTCTGGCTACACAGCGGCGCCGCAGCTCCGCTACGTGCTCCGACCACCAGTAGACCTGGCGGCGGAGACGTGGTGCCCCCGCACGAGGCATGGCAGCGTCACATACGTGCGCCATTGCCCCGCACAGGGCGCCGGCCTCCGCGTCCAGATCCACTGGCCCAGAGGGAGGGGCATTCCACGCCTGGACTATTGCCGCCTCCCTCAGCACGTCGCGGTCGAGCCGGCCGAGCACCCACCTCGGGCCCACCACCGAGGGCGAAGGGGCCCGTGCGACCGTCGAGGACGGGGAGACGCTGAACCTGATGTATCTGTGATCAGACAGCGTCTCCTCGCCCACCAGGACCTCCCAGTCCCGGACACGCGGTGCGATCTCAGGTGTGGCGAATCCGATGTCGATCACCGATCCGCCACTCCACCGCACACACGTGTCCGTTGACCCCCTGTTCAGGATGCACAGGCCCGCCCCCACCAGCCACTCTCCCACGGCTTCGCCTCGTGCGTCCGTCCTCGAAGATCCCCACGCCAGTGATTTGGCGTTGAGATCTCCGATGACGAGCACTGGCCGGGGTCGACTCTGTCCGACCAGGGCCCCCACCTCGTCGAGAAACGTCTCGAACTCAGCGAGGACCCGGTTCGGAGAGAAGTACACCCCCACGACCACCACCTCACCGATCGCCACAGCGACCAGTCCCCTGCCCCTCACCACTCCCCCTAGAGGAGGAGAATGGGCAGGCGACTGTGTGGTGATCGCCACCAAGCCGTCCAGGTCCCCGACCCAGTCTGCTCTAGCCGGGACCCGGTAGGGCTCGGCTACCACCGCGACGTTTATCAACCGCTCCGCCAGAGTCTGGAGTAGGAGATCCTGAGCCCTGGCGGAGCGGTTGATGTTCGCCTGGAGGAAAGTTAGGGACATCCTAACTTTCCTCCATGTTCACCGCCGGCCCCTCTGCGGGGCGAGTCGGCTTGGACTTGGCCTTGGCCTCAGTCCCCGCCTTTCTCCTACTCGCCCCTGTCTTGGTCGGGGGCTTGGCACAGGCCTTGCCCCCGGAGAGGTGGTCAGCCGCCTTTCCCGCTGCTGCACATAAGGTGCAGTGCGGGGCGGCCGAGCAGCCACTGGCCATATGGCCTTTGCCACCGCAGCGATGGCATTCATCGCTGCGGTCCACCTCAGATTTGCACTGGGCCCGAACGTGACCCAGTGCAAGGCAGCGGTAGCAGCGGCGGGGGCGCGCGTCCAGCAGCTGCACCTGCGCCGCCACCCAGCCCACAAGCAGCCGGCCGCTGCTCGCCGCCTTTTTGGCAGCCGTTAGTGGGCACCGCACAAAGGCCGTGCCCATTCCCGCCGCTCCCTTCCGGATCTCGCCGGACTTGACGTCCGACGAGTCACAGCCCCCGGCCTTGGCGAGGGCTTGCACCAGCTCCGAGGTGGTGACAGAGTCATCGAGGCCGCTCACCCGCAAGTCGCAGGTGATGCTCGGCCTCGATATCTTCACCTCCTCTGCCGCCCCCTCGAAGACCTCCCTCAGCTTTTCAGCTAGGGAGTCCGCCTTCTCGCCCCTATCAGCCCCCGGGACCTCTAGGACGCGGGCTCCAGTGGCCGCTGTCCTCATCCTCAGGGGTGGCACCCCCAAAGCCCCCAGGTCGATGCGGCCTTTTGCCTCCGCAAGGACCTTGGCATATGATATGCCCTTCTCCTCCGCCCCCGGCAGCAGTGTTATCACCACAGCTGCTGTGCGGGGGGGTCGAAGACCTGCCACGCCGGTCTTCGACTTCGGCCCACGCCTCGGGGCTGCCTTTGCCGCCGCGGGCCTCGCTGGCGGGGCCTCTCGTGCGGGGGGGGCCTCCCGCGCCTTCTTCTTCCCCCGCTTTGTCACCGTCGTCCACGCCTCTTGCAGAGGTGGGGGGGGCGGTGGCGGTGCCGAGGAACCTGCCTTCGGGGCAGGCGGGCCTTTGGGGGCCCGCTGGGCCTTTGGAGCCGCACCCGGAGCAGCTGCGGGAGTGGCACCCTTCGCTGCCTTCTCCGCGTTGCGCCTGTCGGCAGCAAGCGGAGGTCGGAGGCGCTCCTCCGGCAGGAGCCTCGATTCGAGGCCCTCGAAGCGGGCGTTGATCATGGTGCCCACCTGCACCATGACCTCCCGCATCACCTCTCCGAGCTCCGGGGCCGGGGCCGAGGCCGGAGCTGGTTGCGGACGAGCGGCCTTGATCTCGGCCACCTCCTTTCGGAGGTCCTGCAGCTCGGCCGTCAGCCGCCTGTTGGCAGCCTCCAGCCGCAGGACTTCGTCCGACTCCGACCGGGACCTCAGCTCTGCGAACGCGGCCTTTACGACTTCTGCCGCGTTCTTGAGGTCCCTGACAAAGTTCCCCTTGAGGTTGCCGGATGTCTTGGCAACCCTGACGATGGTCTGTACGGACTCCGCCACCTGCTTCTCCAAGACCGTCGCCAGGTCCTCCTCGTTCACCCCGGGAACGGTAGGGAACTTGCGGAAGGAGTTCCGCACTGCCTCCATTTTTCGCTGGCTCTCGTCAGCCAGCTCCTCCTCCGAAGGCAGAGTGTCCGCGGTCCTAACGGCACGACCACGTCCACCACGCCCTCTACGCCCCCTCGGAGCCACTTTGGGCGCTGGGGCACCCTCCGTGTCTTCCTCCGAGTAGGGGCGCTTCCGCCACATTCCCCCAGCCAAGGTCGGCGACACCGACCTTTCACTGGCGTCGGAGTCCAGCTCACGAGCGCTCAGCTCCGACTCCGATGCAGCCCTCGAATGTTCCCCACTGAGGGGGCTCCTCGATCTCCTCACGGGGTTGAGTTGCTTACGCAGCTCAGCCTCTTCTCCGCCACTCGCATAAGTCGGCGTTGCCGGCCTAGCGAGCGGCCTTCCCTTCTTTTTAAAGCGGCCTAGGGTGTCGCGGCTACTAGAGCCCGCCGACGCCACAAGCCCCAATGCCCTCTCGGCATCTCCACGCGCAGACGCGCCCTCTTCCACATCATTTTGGTATTTAGTTAAAGGTTCCATAATTGATCCCACGAGTGTGAGGGAACTAAAAAGTCACCCCGGCCGGTGCCCTCTGCAGCCGGGGAAGGGTACATACTGCGGAGGTCCCCTGGTATCCGCAGGTTTTAATCGTGTTTTCTCACGGGTTTTTTATTCGAGCTTTTCCTTGCTCTGGGTCCGGCCAATTAAGGCAACACCCCTTCGGCCCCACGACTGCTACGACATACCCCCTTATCGCCCGACGGGGGTCTCTGAAGTAACAGCATGGAACCGGGCGGAGAGGTGGCGAAATCCTCTCCGACGACACTGGGCAATAGTGTTAGTACCACCCAGGCCGTCCTCCCACTACCTCCTAACCTAACCTAAGCAATTCATTCATCCACTCATTCATCCATCAATCAATCACCCGCTCCATCCACTGCTCCATCTCTGCTAAACAGAGGGATGCTTGGAGGAGCCTGAGCTGATTCATTCATCACCTCCAACCCCAACCCCTACTAAGCCTACCCCACCGACACGTCCTGAGAAGGACGATGCCGGCGCCTGTGGTTTCTGTTACGTCTATTTCAGAAGGAAATAGACCAATAACAGGCGGCACCTCGTGAAGGAAGTAACCACAGACTTGCCTTAGGGATCTTCACGCTAAGTGCGCTCTCCCCTAAGACCATTCGCCTCCCTATCCGTTTCCCACCCCCCCACGGATAGGGAAGGCCTGAGTTTATCCAAAACTCCGAACTGGAGCCAGGCATTGCAACTATTAATGAATAAACCCAGACCCGCCCAACCTAACCTAACCTAACCTAACCTAACCTAACCTAACCTAACCTAACCTAACCTAACCTAACCTAACCTAACCTAACCTAACCTAACCTAACCTAACCTAACCTAACCTAACCTAACCTAACCTAACCTAACCTAACCTAACCTAACCTAACCTAACCTAACCTAACCTAACCTAACCTAACCTAACCTAACCTAACCTAACCTAACCTAACCTAACCTAACCTAACCTAACCTAACCTAACCTAACCTAACCTAACCTAACCTAACCTAACCTAACCTAACCTAACCTAACCTAACCTAACCTAACCTAACCTAACCTAACCTAACCTAACCTAACCTAACCTAACCTAACCTAACCTAACCTAACCTAACCTAACCTAACCTAACCTAACCTAACCTAACCTAACCTAACCTAACCTAACCTAACCTAACCTAACCTAACCTAACCTAACCTAACCTAACCTAACCTAACCTAACCTAACCTAACCTAACCTAACCTAACCTAACCTAACCTAACCTAACCTAACCTAACCTAACCTAACCTAACCTAACCTAACCTTCCTTCCTTCCTTCCTTCCTTCCTTCCTTCCTTCCTTCCTTCCTTCCTTCCTTCCTTCCTTCCTTCCTTCCTTCCTTCCTTCCTTCCTTCCTTCCTTCCTTCCTTCCTTCCTTCCTTCCTTCCTTCCTTCCTTCCTTCCTTCCTTCCTTCCTTCCTTCCTTCCTTCCTTCCTTCCTTCCTTCCTTCCTTCCTTCCTTCCTTCCTTCCTTCCTTCCTTCCTTCCTTCCTTCCTTCCTTCCTTCCTTCCTTCCTTCCTTCCTTCCTTCCTTCCTTCCTTCCTTCCTTCCTTCCTTCCTTCCTTCCTTCCTTCCTTCCTTCCTTCCTTCCTTCCTTCCTTCCTTCCTTCCTTCCTTCCTTCCTTCCTTCCTTCCTTCCTTCCTTCCTTCCTTCCTTCCTTCCTTCCTTCCTTCCTTCCTTCCTTCCTTCCTTCCTTCCTTCCTTCCTTCCTTCCTTCCTTCCTTCCTTCCTTCCTTCCTTCCTTCCTTCCTTCCTTCCTTCCTTCCTTCCTTCCTTCCTTCCTTCCTTCCTTCCTTCCTTCCTTCCTTCCTTCCTTCCTTCCTTCCTTCCTTCCTTCCTTCCTTCCTTCCTTCCTTCCTTCCTTCCTTCCTTCCTTCCTTCCTTCCTTCCTTCCTTCCTTCCTTCCTTCCTTCCTTCCTTCCTTCCTTCCTTCCTTCCTTCCTTCCTTCCTTCCTTCCTTCCTTCCTTCCTTCCTTCCTTCCTTCCTTCCTTCCTTCCTTCCTTCCTTCCTTCCTTCCTTCCTTCCTTCCTTCCTTCCTTCCTTCCTTCCTTCCTTCCTTCCTTCCTTCCTTCCTTCCTTCCTTCCTTCCTTCCTTCCTTCCTTCCTTCCTTCCTTCCTTCCTTAAAATATTCTGCGACTGGCAGCCGCCCGCGGCTTCTCTCACACGGTTCCCAGAAAAAAAAAAAAGTATCCTAAAGTATTGCCACTTATTAACTTTAGCTAACGAATATGAATAAATCTAGTTATCAGACGTAGAATTACGTGAAATTCCATGAATAATCAAGATTGGAAACTTATTAGACCAGTAATAATTTATGATTCCTTTCACAGGCAATTTGACATTGACAGTTCCTTTTCCATATGTTTAGTATTGTGGTGGTCGTACAAATCCTGTGGGTTTTGGTGAGGTTGTTTTAGCACAATAAAAACACAGGATACTATTCCACTCACTTCTTGTTTCTATATTCAGTTTTTACATAAAGTTTTTACACAGCACAAACAGTCACAGCGATAGCTAGATAGTTCACAGCAAGAAGAATGAGAATGAAGATGAAATATAGCACTGATAGGTATCGTAGCGGAAAGGCAAAAGTACAGCGGGGAAAGCGACGTGCGTCTTGCGTGGTAGCATGGATCTCACTGCTCGACCGACCGAATGGCGGCGCGGCGCCGGCGCGGCGCTGCGAGCGCAGCCGCAGGTCGCTGAAGCAGTTCGCGGCGGCCAGTGGGACTTTTATATCGGTACGATTTCTAACGTTGTGGATCCGACCGGCTTACGATATTCGATAATTTAATTAATAATGTTTTTATGTTACAGGTTCTCCAGAGGCAAGTATGTGAAGGTGGAGTAGGTACGCCACAGTATCATCTATTACTAATCTTTGGTATCATCGCTGTCATAATGTCAAAATAAAAGTATTCTATTTTTCATGAAAAACATGCCAAAAATAAAGAATTTACAGGTAATTATGACATCAACTAAATGAGAAAAATCGGCTCTTTAATTTGATATAGGTTATTTGCAGTTTTAGACCAAAAATTGATTCCAGGTTTTCATCCCTTTTCACCCCTTTGGAGGTTGAATTTTGAAAAATCCCTTCTTAGTACACCCCTACGTCCAGCGGTTTAGGCTGTGCGTTGTCTGTCAGTCAGTCAGTCAGTTAGTCAGTCAGTCAGGATAAAGATTCTTATAATATAAGATAAGATAAGATAACTTTTTTCTGAGATAACTTAGCGAAGGGGGCGGGGCGCTCTGGGCTTCGCCGTCGCTGCGGTCAGCGGTCGAGCTGTTCCTTTGAACTGGCAAAATTTTTGCCAGACGCGACAGCATTGTTCTGTGATGAGTTCAGTTAAGACGCAGTTAAACAACCCTGCGGTATCTGATTGTAAGGGTTAAACCATCCCACGACTAGCATCTGAATATAGGGCCACCGACCTCCTACTCGTAGCCACCCCTTGCCTCACGGTACGGGTCTGATCTGCTCACCTGATGGGTAGGTATCTGATTTCACCCGACACACTCGCCGTAGTGCACACAACATAACAACACACGTGATTTCTGAAACTAAACGTTATGCAAGATTGAAATAAACCATCTAATTACAGTAAAAGGCTCGTCAATGAAACTTCTCGATTTCCAACTCGCTGTTTTGCTTTCTGTCATTAAAGCGAATATCAAAAGCTTCTGTCATCCGTTCGCTCCAAGTGCCGACGGAAGCGTGTGGCAACGAACGAGGTCGATTAAAATACGTGAGAGTTCGCGACCACCTCGGTGGCGTGGCGGGCGAGTGCTCGGCTGAGACGCAAGAAATGCAGGTTCGAATCCCGCTACGGAAGAAATGTTTTGTAAATATTACTTCCGGGTCTGGGTATTGTACTTGGACGACTAAAGGTATTGTAGTATTATAAGTACGTAGGTATTAACAAAAAAAGTAGGTACAGAAGATATAAGGTACCTAGAGATGTCAGATATAAGGTACCTAGAGATGTCTGATAGAATACTTACTTATACCTACCTATTTATTTTTTTGTAAATACATAGTTAGGTACTTATATTTCATACTAGCTGACCCCGCGAACTTCGTATCGCCTTAAAATTAATAATTCAAGTGCTTGTAATTTAATATGAACTTTATACCATAGCAATAAAGCTCAAATTGACTACGTTTTAGTTACAAATCATTTGTATGGGAAAAAGAAAAGGGCTATTTTTAGGGTTTTTCCAGCAATAATTCTAATTTTTCTCGCCGTAAAAACCATCCTTGAACTTCAACGAACATTTTAAAAAAAGATTTGGCCAAATTGGTCCAGGCGTTGTTGAGTTATGCGCTTACCAACACATTTTGCGATTCATTTTTATACTATATAGACTTCGCGCACGACCGCTGCGTAGGGAGCCGACCTCGCGACTGAGCCGCGCGGGTACCTTACTCATAGATCTAAACTCCCCTCCCGCACGCGCACCCCCGCCTTGGTGACGCCCACTTCGCAACGGGCCGTGCAGCAGAAATCGTAATATTTTAATTTCGCCATAACTTCAAAACCAAACGTCCAATTTTAATCATTCAAAGACCAAATATTATCTCCATAAACTGTTCTTAGTGATGAAATCATTTATTTTGATAAGGATTAATAGCATGAGTAAAATAAACGCGTTTAAATGTAGTCCAAAAAAAATTCAAGATTTTTAAATAAAAAAATGGTTGCTGTGCCTCACTCGACATAGATGGGTATAGTGTGTCGCGGACTTTTTTGTAGATATTTATAAGATCTACAATTAATTAGAACATTTTATGGTTCTATCTTTTATAGTTTAGGCAGCGTACGCAAAATAAGTAACTTTTCTGGTTGATTTTTTACACCTTGTGTCCGAAAAACCCAAATATCTTACGGAACCCTATTTTTTTCCAAAATAAAATATAGCCTATGTTACTCGTGGATAATGTAGCTTTCGAATGGTGAAAGAATTTTTAAAATCGGTCCAGTAGTTTTTGAGCCTATTCAGTACAAACAAACAAACATACAAACAAAGTTTTCCTCTTTATAATATTAGTGTAGATTATTACAACACCCTGACCCTTTTTGCAGAACATGCAAACCATTCTCCCGCAGCGGGAATCGAACCCGCACCTCTTACCTCGCAGCCGAGCACGCCGCCGAGTCGTTAAAATAGTACTTTTATGTATTCTTTGGACCATTATGATAGTACAAAAAGTACAAATACTAGCATACTGGTAAAAATAAGTTTGGCTTATTGAAAAAGTTTCAGCCAAAGCAGCATAATGTAAGTACCTACAGATGGGATTTTTTTAAATAGACATTTTTTTTTATTTGTGGATGGATTTTGATAACAATTTTTACAACACTCTAAATGTTAATCCAAGCTTACCACAACACATCAGTAAAAACCGCATTCAAATCGGTTAAGCCGTTTCTGAGATTAGATAAACGCACAGACAAACAGACATACCTACAGATACTCATTGATATGGGTTCTATTCTATTGCGTTAATAGATGCCCCTGAAAATAGTTTTTCTCAAATATCCTCCAATGCACAGCACAGACATCGATCAGCTAGTTTTATTACAAGTTGGTACCTATAGATATAGATTACGCAGAACTGGAAGAGAACAGCTCTTTCATATCGTGTCCGGTGGAAGCGGAGGCGTTCGTTGGCACCTAACTTTACTATGGTGATATCCGTCGGCGCCGGCGCCACTCACTCTGAAAGCGGACAATTAAAAAAACGACAATACTGTTTTTTACTTTTGTAGAATATTTATTTTTAATATTTCAATAATTTAATTAAAATGCAATTTGGTTTATTATTACAATAAATATGAGCCTAACAATCTTTTATAATAGATATGTGCTATAGTACTTACAGGTACTCTTACTTACAGGTAAGTCGAGTCGAGCGCGGCGCGTCCCGCTCGGCGTCGGCCGCGGTCACATCTACTCTACTCTACTCTACTCTAGTAGTCTGTCTGTAGTATGCACATCTCCTGTCGTTCAGTAAGTAAGTAAGTACCGAGTTAGCTCTACGAGTGTAGCCTGTCCTTGAGTAAAGAAATGTATCAAAAAATCAGAGTAGGTACCTACCTGCTTATAAATAGGTAGGCACCTAAACCGAGGAATATTTATTATTGTTTTACCTACAATAATATTATACAAAAATAACACCCTCCCCAGTAACAAACACTTTTATAGGACTACAATTTAAACAAATTAAAGAGAGAAACACGTTTCGGAAGATACATGATGATGATGATCGTTATGAGTCATAGCCAAGACGTCTCAAACTGACAAATAAATAAAATGCTACCTTATTATGTACTAGCTGACCCCGCGAACTTCGTATCGCCTTAAAATTAATAATTCAAGTGCTTGTAATTTAATATGAACTTTATACCATAGCAATAAAGCTCAAATTGACTACGTTTTAGTTACAAATCATTTGTATGGGAAAAAGAAAAGGGCTATTTTTAGGGTTTTTCCAGCAATAATTCTAATTTTTCTCGCCGTAAAAACCATCCTTGAACTTCAACGAACATTTTAAAAAAAGATTTGGCCAAATTGGTCCAGGCGTTGTTGAGTTATGCGCTTACCAACACATTTTGCGATTCATTTTTATACTATATAGACTTCGCGCACGACCGCTGCGTAGGGAGCCGACCTCGCGACTGAGCCGCGCGGGTACCTTACTCATAGATCTAAACTCCCCTCCCGCACGCGCACCCCCGCCTTGGTGACGCCCACTTCGCAACGGGCCGTGCAGCAGAAATCGTAATATTTTAATTTCGCCATAACTTCAAAACCAAACGTCCAATTTTAATCATTCAAAGACCAAATATTATCTCCATAAACTGTTCTTAGTGATGAAATCATTTATTTTGATAAGGATTAATAGCATGAGTAAAATAAACGCGTTTAAATGTAGTCCAAAAAAAATTCAAGATTTTTAAATAAAAAAATGGTTGCTGTGCCTCACTCGACATAGATGGGTATAGTGTGTCGCGGACTTTTTTGTAGATATTTATAAGATCTACAATTAATTAGAACATTTTATGGTTCTATCTTTTATAGTTTAGGCAGCGTACGCAAAATAAGTAACTTTTCTGGTTGATTTTTTACACCTTGTGTCCGAAAAACCCAAATATCTTACGGAACCCTATTTTTTTCCAAAATAAAATATAGCCTATGTTACTCGTGGATAATGTAGCTTTCGAATGGTGAAAGAATTTTTAAAATCGGTCCAGTAGTTTTTGAGCCTATTCAGTACAAACAAACAAACATACAAACAAAGTTTTCCTCTTTATAATATTAGTGTAGATATACACGATAATATGTATATGTAATAATAATAATAATAATATATTGCGCGGTGCTAATCAGGGAGACCGATCTCTAGAGGCGAACTATTTAATGGAACGTCAGCTGGTCGGTGTACACTAGTACACTAGTAGGTATAAACTATAAACATGCTAAACGTAATGTAACTGGACTGTAATCTCTAATGGGCCGCGCCGAATGTAGGTGGGTTCATTATTGACTTGACAAGGCGCGGCCGTTCTGGTGCCGCCATGCGCTATGCCGGGCCGGCGCCGGTCCGGGTCCGGGTCCGGGTCCGGGGTCGCGCTCGCGTCCCGCGAGTCGGCTCATGCTAGTCTACGCTAGCGTCGTCGCGGCGTCGCGGTCGGGCATCCCTCCACCACCACCTTGAGGCCTTTCCGAATTCAAACTTCAACACACGGTTACATTAGTCTAGTATAGTAGGTATAGGTAGGTACTTATTTACAAACGTGTTTGTTTGTAATACTATTTACAGCGAGGCGAGGCGCCGAGACAGCGAATAATGATATTTTAGGACTTAGATTCGACTTGTTAAACGACGTTAGATAATATATGCCATATTGAGCCCCAAAACAAGCAAACAAATAAAATTGTGCCTTTTCCTTGCAAAGGGGCAGATGACTTAAATCTGTACCTAGTAATAGGTATATCTATCTACATGTACCTAACCTACACAGACCTAATAATACCTAATCTTCTCTAATTAATAACTTAATTTAAACTAGGTATATTACTATGACACATAGTTTTGTTCGGTCTGTCTCCATAACACATACAAACTAGTACTTATATAATAAAACCTATAGATATAGATACATACATCAATAAAAGAAGCCTTTAGACTCGATTGTACCTCTACTGGCGGTCTGGCGCGTCACGCCTAGGGTTGCCAGATGTCCGATATTTAAGCGTACAGTCCGGTATTTTCGAGGCCTGTACGGTAAAACATAAATGGTCATACCGGACAGAACAATGTCCGGTATTTTGAGGAAAGTCGGTACTACTGATCACAAGCGCCTACAAAAGTAGGCATATGCCTACTATCCCTCAAAAGCAAAACTCGCGCACGCTCCTCGCTCGCTGTCTGTATCTGCGTCTGCGGCCTCTCACTTCACCACTGGTAAGTAAGTAATATTAGTATAAAAACCCCGTATTTTTTGTGACCTAGCATACACCCCCCCCCCCCCCTGTTTGGGATTTTCCGGTATTTTTTCGCGACTCACCTGGCAACCCTACTCACGCCGCCGCGCCGACCCCGACATAACATAATTATCGAAATTCAACTCTCAGAGGGATTTTAAAGTTGTTAACGCATAGTGCCGTGCGGACATGTGTTTTAGGAAATTATATAAATTTGAATAATCAAATTAACCCTAAATTTACACCATGCGAGCGAAGCCGAGAAAATAAGCTAGTATAGATAGGTAGGTACATAGGCATAAATACCCAATTTTTGACAAATCGACTCAGTATTATATTTATATTGATATTATTACTATTATCGATGACTAAAATGTTAATTATGAATCTGAATTGAGTTATATGCTCGATGTTATTCACTGAGCGAGTGAACCGGAAAGATATGGACGTGAAGATCCCTCAGAGTCAGGGACCGAGCAGGGAAACCACCTCAGAGAGATCAAGGCTGCAATTTTGGACCGGATTCTTATTTGAACGCGTAACTTGGGTACATCACTAGGTAAACTGGACTCTGCGTCACTCTCTTTTTAGGTAGATATTAACCAACTTTTTGGGAAATCTAAAAAACCGTTAGGCTTATGGGAGAATATATTGATAAGAATAAATAATTAACAATAAATTGATTAATTTCACCCTAAAAAATACTAAAGAACAGTGAAGTTAGCAAGTTAGCGAATGTAATTATACAAAGCCGTGGCGAGTGCGAGTGGAAGCGGACTTGTTTCGTATGGCTGGCGGACGGCGCGGCCGGCAGGGGGGCGGCCGGCAGGGGGGGGGGGGCGGTCAATCAATGATCGTAGCTGCAGTTCATGTAACTGATAAGCAGGTACTTTTACATTATTTATTACTTTGGTACCAATCAACAAAGAGCACAGATGGCGGCCTGTAGATGTTGCCTGAAGCTGACATGCCTCGTTTAATCTAGGTACACTATTATTTTATAGCGGTAGAGAAGTCTGTAAGTTTGTTTGTATGATAGTCTGTGGAGTGTAATCTCAGAGACCACTAAACCCATGCAATAAAAATATTTATCTGGTAGAAAGCAACACTATCCCCGATTGCTATTGTCTATATTTGCAGCTGCACAGAAAAATCTACAGCTAGTAATAGATAAACGAGACGCGGCTTCGAACAAGTTCAGCGAGTGAGCGCCGCCGCTGACGCGCACAGCATCCCTCCCTGCTGCGTACAGCTGATGGACATTGCACCTGCATCTTCTAAACTATTATAATATCAAAATCAGTCTCGCTTATTGATACCTATTTGTTAAACAACTTATAAAAGTAAGCCAAATCGATTCCAGGCCATGTTCGTTATCCACATCTGATAGCTTAGATACATTATTTATTACAAACTACTTCCTCCTTTACAGATAACTTGGTTCGAATCGCGCCTATCTGGATCTGGAAGGTGCCTGGGACATGTAATCTAATCATAACACTTGGTAAGTTATCAAACTATCAACAATTTTGATAAATTAAATACGATTCCAAAATTACTCATAAAAACAGAGCTAGCTCATAGAAAAAGTACCTATTACATTCGTGACTTACATGTATGATTTTTTAATCTATGACACAATTCTTAGTGATCAGGATCTTTTCGATCACCCATGGAGAATCAGATCAGACACGGCAGTCTCCTAGCGAACTTACGTCAGAAGCTCCTTCGGAACGCAACTTAAAATTTAAAACAACCAAAAAGGGGCTCAATTCACAGAGCCGGGTCGCTGAGAGGTCGGACCAAGAGACATATCGGCGGCGCTCAGACGAACTGGTCGGCGAGCATCGGGCGACGGTCGTCGGCGGGCGGCGCGTCGTCCTCGTCGGCGGCGGCGGTGGCGGCGGCGGCGGCGGGCGCGGCGTCCGCGTCCGCGTCCGCGTCCGCCCAATCGCGGCGGCGCGGCTGCAGCAGGCCGCACAGGCCGCACTGGAAGAAGTCAGCCGCGTTGTTGAGCGGGCCGCGCGAGAAGGGCGAGCGCCCGCCGCGCGTCTGGAAGTGCCGGTAGCGGGAGCGGTTCAGCTGCTCGTTGGTGGTCATGCCGAGGCACACCACCAGGTACAGCTGGCACGCGGTCAGCACCGACACCCAGAACAGGTGGAACAGAGCGTTGGCGGCCACCCACGCCACCCACGGGCTGCACTGCGCCCAGCGCAGCAGCGTCGCGCCCGCCGGCTCCGGCGCCGCCGTGCCCGCGCCCGTGCCGTCCGCCGCGCCGGAGCACGCCGCGCGGAAGTACTGCACGCAGCCCCACACCATCCAGCAGCACATCACCAGCAGGCTCGCCAGGAAGCCCACGAAGTAGCGGTGGTTCTTCTCGCCTGGGGACAAGGAACGAGGGCGTGAGGCGCGCGGCAGCGGGCGGAGGGGGAGGGCCAGGAGGGCGCACGGCGCTCACCGATGCAGTTGCCGACCCAGGGGCAGTGGTGGTCGAAGCGCGCCACGCAGCGGTTGCAGACGGCGCAGTGCTTGGAGCGCAGTGGGCGGCGCACGAGGCAGGCGGAGCAGAAGCGCGCCGGCTCGAAGGCGGCGCCGCCCGCCTCCGACAGCTCCACGATGGTGCGCAGCTTGTCGGGCCGCGAGGCGCGGATGACGCCGGGGTCGGCGCGCCACGAGCGCAGGAACGTGACCCACAGCGCCGCGGACGACAGCAGGAAGGCGGCGGTGGCCGGCCAGGGCACGGCGCCCGCCACGAACACCAGCCAGGTGATGTAGAACCACGCCTTGGTGGCGAGGTACACGCTGAGCGGGAACACGTTCCGCAACTCCTCCGTGAGCAGCAGGCGCGCGGCAGCGTGCAGCACGCCCGCCAGCGCCGCCAGCATCAGCGCCTTCAGCGCATACGCCGCGCCCGTCTCCAGCACCATGCCCGTCAGGTAGAACCCCAGGAACGGCATCACCACCACGCTCCACCACCGCAGCTTCTGCAACGCACGCGCAGACCCTCCACATTATTCTCCGTAAGGTTTAGTAGGTGTCACTTGAGTAACATGACGATAGGCTGGCAGAGGCTCTTAGGGGTTGCTATGTGGAGATCCACTAGGATTCATGCCATTTGACGGCCTCGGTGGCGTGGCGGGCGATTGCTCGGCGGAGACGCAAGAGGCGCGGGTTCGATTCCCGCTGCGGAGGAAATGTTTGCATGTTCTGCAAATATTTCTTCCGGGTCTGGGTGTTGTGGTACCATGGTACTCGTAGCTTCTGATACCCACGACACAGGGAATCCTAGTGTGGGGTCAGGACTATGTATGTGACTGTTGGGTGTTATTATTATTATTATTATTTCTTTTGCTTTAGTACCTACAGTTTGCACCACAAAGATAAATCAGCAGGAAAATGTTTGAACATGGAACATGTTGCACAAGAAAGATTTGGTACATATATAATTTTATTCAGGTGCAATGTCAACTTTTATGAAAAATTCATAAATAAATATGTAAAGTTCACAATCTCTTTTGTGAGCATAAAGTTATCCTTTTTCCTGCTGGTTTATCATAAAATATGTGGTGCGAACTATACACAATTATCAGAACATCTAATATCTAATCTTCTTTAAATTATCTAATTCTGACTAATGGACAATGCTCTATTATTATTACTTTCATGAGTTCTAAAAATTCATATATTCAAATCCAACCTTGTCATATGTTAATCTCCTAAATATGTTTCTTCTACTATGCACCAGTGTCCGTTCCTTAATCTTGTCAGAGATCTTGGCCCCGATCCAGAGCGACTCGGCACTGTTCTGCAGCATCATGAGTGGGGTGACGCCACGCAGGTTGGCCACGTCCAGGTCCGCCTCACCCTGCGGACAGAGAGCGCGGCGTGAGGAGCGGCGGCAGAGCGAGCGGGGGGAAGGGGAGCGAGGACACTCACGTAGAGCACGAGCGTGGAGATGGCAGTGGCGTTGCGCGCCAGGATGGCCCAGTGCAGCGCCGTGTTGCCGTGCTGTGTGTCGCGCGGGTGCGGCGATGCGCCCAGCGACAGCAGCAGCCTCGCCGGGTCCACAGCTGACACCTTCCAGCAGGCCCACATGAGCGGCGTCATGCCGCCCGCGTCGGGCGCGTCGGGCGCGGCGCCGCGCGCCACCAGGTAGGCGCACACCGCCGTGTGCCCGAACTGCGCGGCCAGGTGCAGCGCGGCGCAGCCCTCGGCGTCGCGCAGCGCGGGGTCGGCGCCCGTGCGCACCAGCGCTACCGTGGCCTCCAGGTGGCCCTGGCGCACCGCCCAGTGCAGTGGCGTAGCGCGCAGCTCACCGCCCACGGCGTCCACGCGTGCACCGCGCTCCAGCAGATACTCGATGATCTCGCGTCGGTTGTTGATGGCCGCCCAGTGCAACAGCGTGACGGTCTCGCCGTCGGGCCGGTTCACGTCCCAGCCGGCCTCGACGAGCTCCTTGACTCGCGCGATCGCTCCATACTGCGTGGCCTTAACGATGTCGAAGCCGCTGTAGTCACTGACGGCTAGCGGCGGCGGCGGCTCGCGCGGCGCGGGCCCGTCCGCCTCGTGCTGCGGGGCGCCGCACTGCCCACTCGCCGCGGCGCCACACGCGCCCTCGTACATTGCGCTATCAGTATCACAAGAGGCGCATTCTCGGATTGGAGCTGAAGGAACTTCGCTTTCGAAAACCTAGTTCAAACTATTATCTGTTTTTCGGGGCGGGCGGTTTATAAGGCGGGCCTCACTTGCTTAAATATTTATGAACAAAGGAATTGTTCCGATCGAAAGAAAAGCTCTCTAAAGCAGAATGCAATAATGTCGTTATTTACACAATAGTAATAGTGTGATGTGATTCTTTTCTTGATTGATTTTATTTTGTGAATTTTGTCCATGTTGTTTTCCTTGGCATGACATTTGATTATCACTGACAATGACATTGACATTCACTTCATCCAACCACAGACGCAAAGAAGAAAGAAAAAAACACACATGGATGTACCTCTAGAGCTCCCAGTACACTTCTCGCAAAGTTGACTGAATTTGGGCGAAGCGATGACAAGTATGTAAAAAGGCATTTCAGACTTCCAATCGTTGTCGGTCTTTTGCACCCGAATCAAAGGACCGAAGTCACGAGCACGAAGTGACCCTCTAACTCTAGCACTATTCGACTTACATACTTCGGTCACAGAATATGTAGGGTATTTAAATGATTTAAACAGCGTCAGGAGGCAATATTTTTACCTTCACCAACGGGACGCTGTAGTGCCCAGGACGAATTAAGATTAAGTAGGTTTGCCCAGCCACCTAATCCATCCTCTGAATCCTCTCAGCTTAGTCGGCCTTGTCCACAAGAAAGACATGGTTAATACGTGCGGAGTTGACTAAGCCGCGGGTTTCCTCACGATGTTTTCCTTCACCGTTTGAGAGTACTGCTATAACGCACATAATTTTTTCACACAGAAAAATCCATTGGTACACGACCGAGTTTGAATACACTTTTACAAAATAATGTACCACAGGTTTAATAATGCTCAACTCGAAAAAAGTGTTTTTATCTGTTTGTTTTACCAAACCACAGACAACGACCTACACCACCCACAGAGTATGTAGAGTACTTTTTGAAAGAACCAAACCAATATGGCGAATTTGGCTCAGCTGCTCGAACTTGACTAGTGGCTCCTATATTTTGTTGTAAAATCCCAAGATAGGGTTCTGTGAGCACGTTACGCTCCAGTTAGCATTGTTCAAAGTACAGTTAGCTACATTATATTCCCGCGATCGGTCGGCGTCGTGATGGTGAAGAGTGCGGCAGTGCGCGGCTAGGCTCGGGCTCGAGAGACGGTGCGACGTTGTGCAGTCGGTATTCTTTGTTGTGAATCAGGACGAGGACAATCCGCCAAGCTGGAGCGACTCCCGGAGTACCTGCGCGACACAGTCGACTGGTTCATGGGGTGAGCAGCCGCTTTACTGTTACCTCTAGACCTCTCCGTTTACACCTAGGTACCCACGGATGTGCAATGTATACCAGCTTACACATAACATACCACCCCGGTTCGACAGAACTAGTGACACGACTAGTAGTAGCACCTACAGGCTCACAGACAGTAGTCACTTATAATAATACTTAGTTACCTATTATAACACCTAGACTAGATATCTTAAAACATTAATTAATGTGACTACCTCTCTATTTAATATACACACATCACATTATAACATACTAACCATGTTCATTAAAGACAAATCACATGTACTTATGGTAGTAAACTTGGCCGAAGTCTGTGATGGAGTGGTGAAGTGGTAGCCTCACCACGAGCGGAGCCTTCAAGGTGCACTTTATTGCCATTTAAAGTACACTGGTTTGAAAGAACTAATGAGGGAGTAGCATAGTATAATCTATGTTACTAAAAATAAACCTAAAAAGATTTACATGCCAATAATAATATGTTATTTACAAATTTGTTAGTTTATTTAATTTGAATGTATGCGGTTTCTTATCTGTGCTGTGACTCAAGGACTCTCCTCAAAGTATGTTGGTGCTGGGTTTCAACATTGTTGACCTTCTTGGGCATAACCTTAGATAAAAAGACCGAATGGGACCCCAGATTGATAAATTTTGGAAGAGACCAAGTTCTGCAGCATATGCAATTATGCAGTCAAAAAATACATCTCCTTA
Organism: Scotopteryx bipunctaria; assembly: GCA_949320045.1. NCBI lineage: Eukaryota > Metazoa > Arthropoda > Insecta > Lepidoptera > Geometridae > Scotopteryx > Scotopteryx bipunctaria. The sequence continues at coordinate 12,979,552 of OX439446.1, read as the reverse complement.
CAGGCGTACATCCAGCTAGACTAGGTTACTGCAGCCAGCTCCATAGCATCATATCTTATGGCATCTTGTCGGGGGGTAGTGCTGCAGATATGAACACCCTATTTGTGTTACAGAAAAGGGCTGTTCAAGCAGTTTATAACCTGGGTCCTAGGAAGTCATTGTATGTAATAAATTTAAATAAATAACCATCACGACTGTTCCTTGTCAATATATTTAGGAAAACTTGATGTACATATAAAAATTTTAGTCAGTTCAAGAAAAATAGTGATAGGTAATCAGTTAATCATAGTGTTCACACTAGAAATGAAGATACAACTCACTCTGCCTACAATAAATAAAGTTAACAAACCATTTAAAGGGCAATGTGTATGCTTCTACAGCAAAGTCCCAAGCGGGTTACAAATTTGTCAGTTCATAAATTTAAAACTCTGATAAAAGGAACACTGCTCAAAAAAAGCTTACTATAAATTATCTGATTATATAGAAGACAAAGTGCTTGGGACTGAATATTGCTCCAACTTCCTTTTATGAACATGACTGTAAAGGGATAATTTTCTCCTCTAACAAGAGGAGCTCTCATGTTATACCAGTTTCTAATTCTAATTGTAGTTAATGGTGGGGGAAAAAAGATTTGCACTGGTGTCACGCTGGCTGGGTGTATTGTGCATTATCCCCCTGATAACCCTCCCCCAGCCAACACTACTCCTTGAAGCACCAGAGGACTTTTTGATGTTGGCAGCAGCGATTCTTATATATTTATTTATATATTCCACTTGCAAAAACTATTATTACCTAATCTTCTTATATTATAAGAATCTTTGTCCTGACTGACTGACTGACTGACTGACTGACTGACAGACAACGCACAGCCTAAACCGCTGGACCTAGAGACTTGAAATTTTCAGTGTAGGTAAACCTTGGTACGTAGAGGTGTACTAAGAAGGGATTTTTCAAAATTCAACCTCTAATGGGGTGAAAAGGGATGAAAACCTGGAATCAATTTTTGGTCTAAAACTGCACATAACCTATATCAAATTAAAGAGCCGATTTTTCGATGTCATAATTACCTGTAAACTCTTTATTTTTGGCATGTTTTTCATGAAAAATAGAATACTTTTATTTTGACATATGACAGCGATGATACCACAAATTAGTAATAGATGTTACAAAACATAAAAGGAACTGTTGATGTCAAACTACACTACATTCATTAGCGTCTAAAAAAAATTGTTGCGATAATATTTTGGACTGTTAACACTGCAGGTGGGTTACTATGTGGTCTTAGAGCAGGGCAGTAGTTGAACTGCTCGACTTCTTTGTGCTTAGTAGGTAATTACGTGTGCTGGAATGGGACATAGGGTACTTTTTATCTGGGTACCGCGTGAGCGAAGCCGCGGGCGGCTGCTAGTGTAATATAAAATACAAACACTAATACTGTAGCCAGTTAAAACATAAAATCAAAGTCAAATTAAATATAATCTTATATTATAAGAATCTTTGTCCTGACTGACTGACTGACTGACTGACTGACTGACTGACTGACAGACAACGCACAGCCTAAACCGCTGGACGTAGAGACTTGAAATTTTCAGTGTAGGTAAACCTTGGTACGTAGGGGTGTACTAAGAAGGGATTTTTCAAAATTCAACCTCTAAAGGGGTGAAAAGGGATGAAAACCTGGAATCAATTTTTGGTCTAAAACTGCACATAACCTATATCAAATTAAAGAGCCGATTTTTCTCATTTAGTTGATGTCATAATTACCTGCAAATTCTTTATTTTTGGCATGTTTTTTATGAAAAATAGAATACTTTTATTTTGACATTATGACAGCGCTGATACCAAAGATTAGTAATAGATGATACAAAACATATGGAAAAGGAACTGTCAATGTCAAATTACCTGTGAAAGGAAGCATAAATTATTACTGGTCTAATAAGTTTCCAATCTTGATTATTCATGGAGTTCTGACGTAATTCTACGTCTGAAAACTAGATGTCACTGCTAATTCTGATCAAATTTTGACGCGCTATCGTTGCGTTTTGAAAAGTTTACCTTAACCATGGGCGCTAGCAAGGGGGTGCCAGAGGGTGCACTTGCACCCCTTGGGAATCTCGGGATCAACAGGAATTATTAAAACTGTATTGCGCTTTCTCTGTTAAGTTCATCCCATTTATGCTGGTGCCATCTGGTGTAGAGTAGCGGTACTTTAAAGGGTGCGTTCAGAGAAGTAATGGAAATCGATTAATATCGATCCCGGTACTCCTGGCCCACCAATTTAGAATTTTTAAATTTCGATCGTCGTGAACAAATAGGTGTGAGCCGTGACGACTGGGTACCTATATAATAAATTCATAATGAATAGTCAGAAATTTGTAAATGTCTCGAACATTCAGACTAAAATTTCATCTTTTTATTAACAATCATATACGGCAAAGATTGTAAGAAAACTAAAATCTGCACCACCTGGAAATTATTTCTGCCGGCGCCCATGACCTTAACTCTCAAAATTTTTACTAAATTCACCGAAATTTCTTAATTTTTAGATTTAGGTATGTTTGTTACTCTTTCACGCAAAAACTACGGAATATACTTACATACCATTATTCATATTCGTTCGCTAAAGTTAGCCATTGCTTAAAGTTAGCCCTGTCACTGTTTGTCATTATGAAATGGTAAGAGATGGCAATACTTTAGTCATCGTTTAGCGTACACTATATTATAATGATTATTGAGGATAGTAGGTACCTACGTGTGCTGGAATGGGACATAGGGTACTTTTTATCTGGGTACCGCGTGAGCGAAGCCGCGGGCGGCTGCTAGTAAATTATAAATCAATAGCAACTCCAAATCATAAATTACACTAAGTGCTACTTTAGCTGGTGTCCGTTAATCCTATTTTGAGTAGATGGTGATTCAGCTCAGTGTCCTGTGATGATGCCCTCCGTTGTCAATAGTCTGTTGCAGTAGTGTTGATGTGAGGCGTATATTGCGTTGGGGATCTCTTCTGGTGTGACGACAGTCCTGCCTGTGTTCCCATTAATTCTGGTATTCATTGGTAGTTCCTTTGACCCTCCTTTGCTAGGGAGTCTTTGGTTTCCTTGGTGGTTTTTAGTCCATCCAATAATTACTTTGTGGTTATCACCCAGTTTTTGTAGTGCTTCATGACATTGCGCTAGGCAGACTGACCTGGTTTCGGATTTTTCTGTGGTAGTTTGCTGTCCAACCAAACTCCAAGGTATTTTACTTCTTTGCTTAGTTTTAGCATTTTGGAATGCACAAACAAAGTCCTTTCATATGGGCCAATTATATGGGCACCGATTTAGCTCATGCTTCCCAGCAAATCTTCACAGCACAATCTGTTGACCTACCAAGTTTTAATGGTTCCAAAGTTATGCTCTAACAAACATATCCACAAACATACAATGCTACATCGCCCGAGCTGCCGCTGAGATCTTACACCAATAAACATTTTCTATGTACTACATTTGAAACTTACATACATACATATCGTCACTGGAAAGGCAAAATTACGTAAGCGCCAAAATGGCGCCAAATAGGCATATTGAGTTATTATCCTAAAATAGCAGTCCAAATACAATAATATGAATTGCTGGACATAGAAAATGAAAAAAGAATGAAATCTTACGTTGACGTCATCAAAATTCGATAATTAGGTAGAAAGTTATGATTAAAAAAACGAAAAAAAATGAACTTCAAACGGCTTTTTCTCGATTGGCGCTTACGTAAATTTGCCTTTCCAGTGACGATATTATCACGCCCGTTTCCCTATGCGGCGGGCAGCGCCACAAGTGCTCATAAGAAAACTTGCAGCCATTCCCTGATACAAATCATAAATCATTTATTCGTCTGTGAACCTAGGTACAATATACATAATAGGTGTTAGGTACAACAGTCCCATTTAAGATTTACAAACAAAAAAAACAACTAGTAGTTGGCCCCGAATTACTAGTTTATTATTATGGTTCAGACGATAGATGCTGATCGACTCAGTACTACTTCTAAGGATAATTTCATTGCATCGAAAAAAATCGGGACAGCTGAAATTGATACGAGTACATACAAAGTGTGTTAGTAGGAAAACCTCAGGGCGCGAATGCAACCATTGCGGATTGTGGACATCGCGCGCGAGGACGCGGTCCGGGCGAACTAATGCTTCATTATATATGCGTCAGTCAGACGTACTACCTATCCGAAGTTGCACTCATGGTGCCAATTTTTTATGCCGATCGCTCCATGAGAAAAGTACTTATATTTTGATTGATCATCGTGGTGAGCGCGCGCTCAGGTGCGCGATAACACACGTGATGCGAGTGCGCCTCTCGCCGCGCCCGCGCCCGCGCCGCCGTCAGTCGCTTGCAGTCCGCAAACGCGAGTGCCGTGCCGTGCTCGGTGTTGTCGTCGGCGTCCGCGCACCTCTCTCCGCGGCCGCTAGTGGCGCGCGCATGCTGCTGAAGGCTTGGCTGCGCAGGATGAGCTCGGGCGAGGCGGAGGGTGCGGGCGCGGGCGCGCGGCGCTGGCCGCCCGGCATCTTGCGCCGCAGCGGCGTGCGCGCGGCGCGCCGCGTCCTGCACGTCAAGTACCGCAGCGTGCCGACCGCCCCCGCCCCCGCCCCCGCCACCGCCCCCGCCCCCGACATCGAAGACACGGTCTCCTGTTTCTGCAGGTGATCATCGACCGAACTTCCCGACTCGTCCCGGTGATATCAAGCTACAGTTTGTATAATAATCGCTTAATGCTGCCTACATACCTTATCATCAGACAGGATCACGTTTTGAAACGTTCTTGTGATCGCTGTCCGCTAGAGGAAAATAACTATTTGAATGGGTTTTTCCAGTGGCGTCCGACTATCTCGAGTCGCGTGGTCTGATCGAGACACAGACGTACTCGCAGGTACTCGCTCGTACTGAGTGAATAGCGGCTACCACTGTCTGTAGCCAGCTAGCTCCTTCCTATGTGCTTCGTCAAGATGGAAGTCTCGCTAGGTATGCCAGAAAATAGTGCCCGAAGCACAGAAATTTATTTAAGTAACGACCATTAAAGTATTATTTAAGTACTATTCACTGAAGTGATCCAACTACTGACTTTTTTTAACGTGTCCATATTATGATCTCTGAGATTTTAACGAATAAAGAAATTTTGAATTTGACTGAATTCCATGATGAGGTTTCTAACTTGACGGACACCATCAAATTAAACAAGCAAAGTTTCCGACAAACCACTGGTTATGCGCGCTTTACTCTGGTGATCACTGGTGGTCTAGTTGGTAGTGACCCCGCCTTCCGATCCTAAGGTCGTGGGCTCAAATCCGGTCGTGTACCAATGGATTTTTCTGTGCGAAAAATTTATGAGCGCTATCCCAGTAGGTACTCTCTAACGGTGAAGGAAAACATCGTGAGTAAACCCGCGGCTTAGTTATGTTTAAATCAACTAGACTAATATTTGCATCCCAAATGAGAATGTGAGCAGTAAACATAAAGCAAAGTCAAAGTCAAAGTCAAAGTCAAAAATTTTTATTCCATAAAATCACTGGGATCACTTGGACACGTCTTAAATCTACGTTGCATTTACACCTGTTCGTAACGCGACCAGGCGTGGAAGATACAGGCAAGAAACCACGCTTGGCTATTTTTTTGGAAAATGATCCCTTTACAATCATGTTATAAAAGGAGTTGGAGCATTCAGTCCCAAGCATTTTTATCTTCTATATAATCGGATATTTTATAGTAAGCTTTTTTATACAACTTTTGTTTTATTAGTGTTTTGAATTTATTAACTGACAAATTTGTCATCTCGCTTGGGACTTTGTTATAGAAGCGTACACATTGCCCTTTAAATGATTTATTAACTTTACCTAGCCTAATCGTGGGTACAGCAAGTTTATCCTTATTTCTAGTATTAACACTATGATTATCACTATTTTTCTTAAACTTACTAACATTTTTATGTACGTACATCAAGTTTTCGTAAATATATTGACAAGGAACAGTCATAATGTTTATTTCTTTAAATTTATTACGTAATGACTCCCTAGGACCCAGGTTATAAACTGCTCGAACAGCCCTCTTCTGCAACACAAATACGGTGTTTATATCTGCAATAATAAATTATTATGATAGTCATAATAATTTATTATACATACATACATACATACATACAACGCCAAATCAGCCAAGTCGCTTGTTTGTATTGCGACAAAGGATGGAAAATACAATGTTAAAATCTTGAAGCTCAGGATACTGATGGTCCTAGTCAACATTTAGCTATGTACTTAAAAGACCTAATTGATAAATTTCTAAAAACTCCCCTCAAAGGGGATGAAAAAGGGTATGGCAATTTTTAGACGGATGGTACGATTTGCTTAAAACTTTGTTTGCATTCTTTAAATAAAAAAATATGACGAATTTAAAGGTTTAGCACCAACAAAGTGCAACGGGGCGTCGGTCGGTCGTCAGTGCTATTCAAACACGAGATACACCCACAAGTATTTAGGTGCTCTACGCGAGTGAAGCCGCGGGCATCTGCTAGTCCTCTATTAAAAACCATTTTGGAAAAGCCCTCTCATGTGGCACCCCGCTCGATACTTTTGTAAATTATACATTTTTACCCTCTTGGGAAGCCAATATCTTTACAAACCCTTCCTTCACCGATTAAACTCTTATGCTTCCCGGCAAATCTTCATAGCGCAATTGGATTAACGGTTTAAAAGTTACCTCAACACAATAACTTTATTTCAGGCAACATTAGAAAGTCAACAGATGTTATAAACTTAATCTACGGCCCATACAATCGTATACCTTAAAGTAACGTACGAGTAGGTTAGGTAAGGTACATAGTACATAGTCCTCGCTTCGCTTATCGCCTGTTATCTGTCACGAACACGTGTGCGGCTCTGTGCGCTTGACGGAACAAGTCCCGCGGAGGGGCGCTGTAATCTTCGTTGCACAGGAAATTGTCGTACAATTTTGTTTGGTGCCGGACTTCTTTCGTGAAAGGAATCTACTGACTCTCTTGTCGTTGCTCAACCATACTATGTATAGTCTATGCTACAATTCACCAATCGAATCCCAGGGGTAGTTTGCATCGTCTTATCCAAATATTGAACCTCTCCAACATGATCACCTGTCACCATGGTTCGCCATATCCATCTTAGGATTTTAAATCTGAAGTGGCTGTAAGTTTCCGGCTTGTGGCTCTGCCCACCTGTAGGTATGTATGTATGTATGTATGACAGACCGATGACCGACTTCAGAAAGTTAACTGTTAGTTTTGTTGCGTACAAATCTCGCCATGATAAGCGTATTTCGACACAGTTCCTGGTGGAGTGGCGACTGGCGCGCACTGATTGCTCCACTTGACTCGGGCGCGTCGTTAATTGTGCCAATTGTTTCCTCCCGCAGAGCTCGCACGCGCCCGCCTGTTCTGCTGCTTCAAGGACTCCCGTTACCCATATTTTATTTCGTCATTCATTCCATCACTCGCTGGATCTTTGCATTGACATTTCGCCATCGAAACGTTAGATCAGTGGCCTAGGTTTGACGCATTGTTTTGAACCGTTCTGGACAAATAAACAATGACCAGTCGACTTGCGAGATAAAAAATAAATGACAGGGACACAGTCAAGGAATTTCCTTGGACGGATGCGCTCCCTGCGGCGACGGCACCGGCCTACGCGGCGGAGCACGCTCCGGTACTTGGCGGACACCTGCAATACAATTAGTGTTTGTCGCCCTCCGCGGCTCCGAGCACTGCAGGTTATACCGATGTAGCCACAAAAAATGACGAAATCTTCTTATAGACTTTCTTTCTTATACATTGAAATTTGACCTGTTGGTTCCTCTCCGCATGGTACATGATGGTGGTGCTCGTATACGTATAGTCAGCTTAGCTAGGTCAGGAAGCGCGGGCGGTGGTTCCCGACGGGCGCTGTGCCGCCGACTCACTTGTCTCACTGGGACGCGCTGCGTGCCTGGGTGTTGCAGGCGAGTCGCACTACGTGAGTGTGACACACGCACACGCACACGCACACGCACACGCATGAAGCTTCACATTCTGTCGCTCTATTACCATTTAGTGTCAAGTTCTGCCCTGGCCTTCCGCTGTTCGGAGCCGGTCGGCTCATTCCTGGCATACTCAACTCGCGCGAGGTCTTCTACATTCGGCATCCACCTACTTATGTTTCTTATTCACAAACCGTATCGCTCAAGTCACTCCCAGCACCCTTCCCGGCAAAATGTTGAATAACGCCTCGCTCAGCTAACGATCTAAACTAAAGGATCATTCATAAGCAAGAACTGGCGCAGTTTGCTACATTGCGTCCATCTGAAAATTTTCCATTGTCGCAGTCGCACAGTTGCGCAATACTTCCTCAAGGTTAGGTCGCGTGTCGCGTACGTGTTCCACCTCCACCGAGCGACTCGCCGCCGCCGCCGCCGCCGCCGCACCGAGTCGCGACCTTCACGTCTATTGCCTACATATAAATTACTTTTAAGTCGTTAAGCCATGAAGGAGGCTTTAAAGCGGCCTAAAAACTCCGTCACTAGAGTTGGCGTACATACATATAAATTACTGCACACTTTTTTGTATACTTGTTTTAAAACTTACCCCCGAATACTCAAACGCATCTCAGAGTTGAGCACGTTTCAAGTGACGAGTTTTCGACAGATTTTCATCATAAACTGTCAAAAAACCGTGACTTGAGACGTGCTCTGAGTCACGTTTGAGTATTCGGGGGATAATTTTTTAAATAGGTGGTTTGGTTACTTGCGGAAGAGGATGCCACGCGCTATAAAATCCTACTTCTTACTTACCTATATTATAAATGCGAAAGTTTGTGAGTTTGGATGTTTGGATGTTTGTGCCTCAATCACGCCTAAACGGCTGAACGGATTTGAATGAAACTTGGAATATACATAGTACATGAGCTGGATTAACATATAGGCTACTTTTCATCTGGGTACCACGCGAGCGAAGCCGCGCGCGGCAGCTAGTGTTTTTATTAAATTAAATGAAGTTAAAGTTAAGGTACCTATTAAGTTAAAGTTTTTGGCAATGATGCCACATGCCGTGTTGATCTGCTTTTGGCTCGTAAACCGATGCTGCTAAACTAGTTCAAGTTGAAAAGCAGTTCTGTAAACGAATGCTATGAGCTCCACTAGTAACTATAAGTAATATGAATCTGTTAGTTTTGTGTTGGTGAATCTTTTGTGATAGATTTATTTTAAGCTACCTTTCGTACCTAGTTAACTTGTCTGGCCAAAGTTAACTACTAAGTTTATCCAAAAAAACGTGGTTTAAATTTTCACACCACAGATTACCCTTTTTGAGGGTTATTATGAAAAACTCTGAAACAAGTGTCCATTGACTTTGTTTGTATTTAAGGTACCACATATCCTATCCTAACTAAGTTTCGAGCCAATTGCACCACCTGTTAAACAGTTAGTTCCCTTACAAAGAGATACCACACTTTGACCCTCTTTGAGCGTTATTTTGTAAAACTCAGAAATACTTGTCAATTATTATGAGAAAATATAAAATGCGTGTTTTTTTGATTTATTTTAAAGTTTATTTGTACTTGCCGAGTTTTGAGCGAATCGAATCAAGAAAGGGTCTTAGGGTTTCATTTTCAAAAATTTAATGCTTATTCCAGAACCTAAATTATTTGCATTTTAAATTACATCAAAATCGGTATAGTAGTTACGGAAATACGTGGTAACAAACATTGACACGCACACAAACTTTTGTAACGCTAGTACTAGTACTAGTACAGAGTACTCAACGTGAGCCAACAAACTGTCGCGCGGCTCCTTCTGCTACCTGGAAATAACTTACGTTAGAATATATTTTTTGTTCTTGACGTAGGTAGAGTCTTAGATGTCTTAAAAATCTGAATAGACCGACGAGCATCGCGGAACATCCTGCGTTTGAATCGGTAGCTATCGAGGTCCCCCATCACCCTACCACCGATGATCCACCCCGCCTGTTACACCGTACGCGGATTAGATAGGCGTAGGAACCATAGACCAACTCGGTTTGGTGTTAAGGATGTTCAAATTACGCTCGGATATTAAAATACGTAGTAGGTAGGTAGTGGACTAGTGGTGGCGAGCGCTTGCAGACAGACTGTGAGAATGAGAATGAGAATGAGGTGCGCGCTTGTTGTTTGTTGCAGGTGAGTGCGGATGTCCATCATGCTGGACTGCCTCAGCTGGTGAGTGCCCGCCGGCTATATCGAACTATACCTACTCTTAGCGAGGCGGAAGCGATTCCACTAATCAAAAAGGTACATCCACATCCGGCAATAGTTATTGATGCTGTTTTTGGTGTTGCCATTGATTCGTTTCAGAGTTAGCACGCTAGTGCTAGCTCGACCAGCGCAGCGTAGAACAACTATTAAAAGCTGCAATGACACATGCTGAGTGACGACCTATTTTGCCCTAATTTATGGAACAATTCCACTGTTAAAATTCTAGTAATGTTTTGGCACAAAATAAAGTTTACTTTACTTTACTAGAACTCTTGAAAATTCAAATTAGCGTTTTAGTTACTTTTACGTTGTATACCCACCGTTGGTTTTTTGCGGTCCTATAATAAAGTTATTAAAGGACTATTATAGCGTAGCGGGTTTCGCGCACCAAAATCGATGAAGAACTATAATATTGTTTTAGTTGCTGCAACCAGTTTTTTTATTCATTTGATAGTTTTTTGGTAAATACCAATTATTTGATTTTAATGTTTGGCGGGGTCTCGCTCTGTCTTTCTTTTATACTTAGGTACTCACGTACACGTGAAATCCGTAGCACTATCTCTTTCAATGAGATTAAAATCGGTCCAGTAGACGCAATCTACGGTGGCCTCTAAACGAGATACTCGAGCTTCTGTGAGGCTTACTAAAATTCTCTCACAATAAGGTTCATTCCTTACCACTTAGCAGGGTTTTTAATTGTCAGTGATAATTAAATAATAAGAAACAGTAAAAACGATAGACTACCTACCTCACGGTGTTCATCGCGCAATTCTGTCGGCTCTCTCTTAGTAGTTGTTTCTTCACTAAGTTCGTTTTACGTACACTATGACGTCACGAGCCACAGCTCCCCCCCCCCGGCGCCCCGCCTCCCGCACCTCACGGTCTGCTCCCCCCCCCCCTGCCCTCCCCGCACGGGGGCGGGGCTATCGGGCCGCGAACAGCTGATCTTGACCCAGAAACCATGCTTATCTTCCTTATTGACATTTTCGACTGGTTTCCACTGTAGTTAATATTTATTATTTAAATATTTTCAAGTTATTTTTCAAGATTATTATTTCCAAGATATGTATAGATAGTACTATACCGCTTTTTACTAGTCGTACGGTCTCGTGTCTCGTGGTCCCGTTGTTAGAAAATGCAGGTGAAGACAGAAGAATTCTAGGAGTATCAGTTCAGTGATATCCGCTCTTCAGCCCAATTCTCGCTTCATTCGATACTTACATGATATGATATATATCATATCGAAACATAAATCTACTATCATATCGATCTCGTGCCAAATAGATAAAATTATCACTATATTCGTTCAACACTTGACACAGATTATGTAGTTGTTTGTTATATATTTTCTACTTTCGGGAGGGCGATGGTACCAAAGACCTTACTGCCTAGTATATCGTTAATTTATTTTCTTCGTATTCGTTGTTGTAAGTCTTCCCTTCACTTCGGTATATTTGTTTTTGCTGTAAAGGTTGTAGCATGTTCATCAGGTCCACCGTAAGATTTATGGACAAGCAAGGATTTCTTTTCAATCTGCGTCTCACAATTCCCATACATCATCAGCACTCCACTCGACCCGGCGTCGTCTCAGTGGTGTGATATGTCGGACAATACGTCGGACATTTAAATAGAGAACAACAGAACAGACACACAACAACAACTAACACTGTGGACTGATCCTGACCACTCGATGCATGTCGAACGATTTATCATGGATTTTTTCTGCAGTTACTTTTCTAGAATACGGAAGTTTCACAATTCATTCGATATTTAGACAGCTTTGGCGATATTTATCGAATGTGATCATTTAATCTAATTCCCGAGAATCGGGCTCCTGGTCTTCTCAGCATGCGATATATCGGTCGGCGCAGCGACACGTTCGGTGTAAAGTGGAGACTGGAGGTGGTGGGAGAGTGGGGAGGGGTGGGGGGCGAGGGGGCTTGCGGCGCGAGCTGGCTGGCGGAGGCGCGGAGCAGTCCCGCGGAGAAGGTGAGCCGAGTGAGATGCGCTGCGATGGCGCTGGCGCTGGCGCCGGCGCTGGCGGGAGGTAGCGGGCATGCTGCGGCCGCCGCCGCCGCCGCCTCACGCGCGTCTCTCGCTCTTCCACGCGTGCCACCGGAAGATCAGGCTCATCGGCGGAGGGCCGGTCGCATTCCTCGGAGGGCTCGTCGCGTGAGTGTCTTCGCTTCGCATTGCACTAGTACATTGTCGACTACCTGACGCACCCGCTCGTCCGGCCGGTGGGGGACGGCGCGCGAGTGACCGCTCGAGTGAGACGACAGGATTGCGTGTTAGATTTTCACAGAGGGGCATTCGTTCCTGGCTGTTTAACCTGGACCTAACAACATAAAAAAAGTTTGATGCATGCGCGTTTGCGGTGTTTGTCTTGTTTTGTGTCGATATTACTTCTCTGCTGGACTGGAAGTAAAGAAAAAGCATAGAATGCGTCCAGTTGCTTCTCTTCCCGAGCATGTCGTAAAAGGCGACAAAGGGATTTTCTCCAAAATTATGGACCACCTATACTATATGGGCGATGGGCTGATCACCTGTCACCATGGTTCGCCATATCCATCTTGGGAGTTTGGATCAGAAGTGGTTGCAAGTTTTATTATGTTTACTTGTGGCTCTGCCCACCCCATTAGGGATACGGCGTGATAATATGTATGTATGTATTGACTGGCCTATTAGTGGAGTGCCGCTAGACATAAAAATGTAAAAACCCTAAAACACAAAAATATTTTGCACTTAATGTGACAAAGTTATCTAAATACTTTACTCTCAAGAAGGGGTAAATTGGGTGTCAAAGTTTGTATCTGAACTTTTTAATGCGCTGTGCGATTGGCTTGAAACTCGTTTTGGATACTTAAAATAAAAAATATATAGACCCGTGTTTCAGAATAATTTTATTCTCAATGAGGGTTAAAATGATATAAAAATATTATTACTCATTTCAATCATAAAAAAATGAGGGCAAAATAAAATTTTGGCTAATCATTAAAGTATTTAGTGTTAAAACACATTTCAAAAGGTTATATATAAAAAATCAAAATATCTACCGTCATAGGACCTACCTATCTTATCTACTACCTAATCTATCGAAAAGACGGGACAAGTTGAATAAAGTAAATACGAACATTGTTATTCTGTTCGTAACAAATACTAAATCAGTGATTTATTACTGTTCAATTCAAACTAAGGCAAACACAATTATAAAAATGAAATCGCCTCAAATATGCAGTTTGCCTATCTATAGGCTCAGTGAGTGAACTGTGCGGCGCGGAGCCTCGCTCGGCTGACGACGCCCCGCCGAGCGAGCCCGGAGCCCGGAGCCCGGAGCCCGGAGCCCGGCCCCCTGTGGCGCCGGGCGCGCGCCGCGCGGTTCCGTGACTGCCGCTCGTTATGCGCCACTATCGATCTCGCACGTCCCACCACCGCGCGCCGCCACCGACGAACTTACTGCTATGTTCCACCCACCATCCGCCGACATTTTATGTGCAGCGTTGAAAAGACGAAACAGGAAACGGACATTCTGCGGCAGTGCATGCTAGGCGCAGGATCAGTATCGGCCAGACCCTCTCCCGCCGGACTGCGTCGCACCCGCGGAGCACTCGGCCGCACGATCACATGCCGCTCATCTCAGTCGCGTTCCAAATTGCCCTTCTGGCCAATTTAGAACTCGCTCAATCGGCTCCGCAAAGGCCCAGGTTGGCTGATGTAAATTGAAAAATAATGGTGTTTTTTACTTTACCCCTATTTAGATATTCCGCTAGATGGGCTTAGGAGATATTTTTTTTGGAAAAAGAGTACATTTAGACACCAAAAATCCACCATTTTTTCATAATATTCAGTGACACTCGCACAGTAGAGAAGAGACTGATCTAACGACATATCACGTGACCTCCGAGCACGTCGTCGTCGCGCGGCTGCTGAGGGGCATGACGCTGCTCGAGGCTGACGTCACCAGCGTCCGTGCCAAGTTGAAGGATTCGGAGAAAACGGTCTCCGAATTGAAAACAGAACTCGCGACATTGCGCTACAAAAATGCAGCGCCGGCGATTTCGCCGCAGTCACCACGCGATGTCAAACTACACCGGTCAGCAGAATGGACTGCGCGACACGTGAGCCCGTTTCGCAGGCGAACGACCGCCTCGGCCTCTGGGCTCCGATGCCATCGGGGCAGCCCGCGACTACTGCGCCTTCTGCTGACCCCGCCGACGGACGAGACTGGCGATCGCAGAAGGTCGATGAGGAAGGCTTCATTCTCGTGGAGCAGAAGCGTCGACCGAAACAGTCACGTGATCGGCGTGGTACCGCTCCTCTTCCTGCCTGCAGGCGGGGAGCCTACCGCCCAACCACCGCCGCGGGGAGCATTCTCCGGGATGTGGAAGAGAGGAGCCGATGCCGAATCAGAGAGCCGCAAGCAGTACTCGTGCATGACTGGAAGCGGTTGGATCTAATCTAACAGGGAGACTTAGTCGAAGTCATCCTCGTACGTGCTGCGAGTGGGAGTCCGGACTCGCGGACAGCAGGGAGCGGGGAGGGTCTAGTCTACCGACGGTATCGGGAAGTACCGCAAATAAACAAGTTCCCTAATTTTGTGTTATTTATGTATATTATTTTATGTCTTTGATCTTTAAGGTATTCATTAATATGGATAAATAGCAACTGGCAATGGTCCTCAAGTAGTTATAGTAGTTATTGTCTAGTAGCAGTAAGCCGCGGGGCCCGCGCACGCGCACGCGCACGTCGGCGTGCCGGTAACGGGCCGGCCCCGAGCCGAGCGCCCGCGGCCGTGCCCCCGCGCCCCCGCCCCCGCGCCCCCGCCCCCGCGCCCTCGCCCCCGCCCCCGCGCGCCGCCTCATGCGTCACGCGTCCGTCACGCGTTTATGCTTTCATTGTATTGCAACAACGAACTTTGCTTCGCTCTGGGTACTGTTATTATTTTTCACATTTCTTCATTAGCAGGTCCTACCTAAATCGATAACAATAATAACAGCCAACAGGTCACATACATAGTCCTGACCCCAACCTAGGATTCCCTGTGTCGTGGGTATCAGAAGCTACGAGTACCATGGTATCACAACACCTAGACCCGGAAGAAATACTTGCAGAACATGCAAACATTTCTTCCGCAGCGGGAATCGAACCCGCGTCTCCGGCGAGCAATCGGCCGCCTGGGAGTTGCAGGCGGGCAGAGCGCATACCCGCCGGCCGCGGCCGCTCGCCCAGGAGGTCCCACCTACTCGACATCCTCAACTTATACTTCATCTAATATATTACAACGGCAAATTACTTACAATACAGAACACGATCACTGAATACATTCAGATTCTCTTAATCATCACCAACGTAATTTACAGTAAACGTGAAAAATTCCTTCGACGCGTAGGCAAGTTGTTATGGAGAAACATTATTACAAAACAACTTCACTATTGTGTTACGGACTCGCGGCAAGGCCGAGCTGTTAACGAGATGTATGGACCTACTTATGCAAGTTATAGAGAGCAGTGGTGTTCCAAAAACCATAAACTTATAGGAGTTTCATGTACCTAGTAGCTCCTGACTTCGTTCTAAGATTATTATACAGAATGTTTTTTTTTTTTACTGTGCTGTGATAGAATGGAGAAAACCGAACCCAGAAGAGATCCAGGAAAAGTGTCTCAAGGAACCATTTGCTCTTTTTTTGTGAAAACAACTTAGGCATAGTATTTTTTTTTAGCCAAGCGCGAACTGGCCATGGAAATGGGTGATGTCGGCTTTTTTTTTTTCTAAGGATCCATCGGGTCTTTTTATGCTAAGTAACATAATTTAAGCATGGTAATGTTTTTGGTCAAGCGTGGTCAAAATCAGGACAGCGGAAGGTAAAATTGATTAGAACACCATGATTTTATCCCCTAAACTTACACAATTTAGTCACAGCCACTGTCACTCTAGTACTCGTAAGAGACCGTGTTCTGTAGGTCTTCTGGTTTTGCACTATGTTGTAGACGGCAATCACGTCCGGGAAGAACATTTAGTTACTAAAGCAGTTTCACTTTCCTTGTACCGTATGTTCCATTCGTCGATCGTTTCATTTCGAATGACTCGCTTGACCAATGAAACAGAGGTAGGTTAGGTTAGCGAAGCGAGCCAATGATAATGTTATCATATTTCATGTATAAATATATAAACATGATTCATACTAACTGGTATACATACACTTGTCTTTATCTACTGATATCTACGTATCTCTAAACTGTTCATAGTGGAATTATTTATCCAGCAATCAATAAACCTACATAATTACATAACATATTACATCTCAATTACCTATGTTCACCGAGCGTGCGGCCTCGGTGGCTATGTTCTACTGAATACAAGTTACAACAAACCGATTTTACTGTTATGTATGCGGAGTGTTTTTGGAGAATCGGTGCTAGTTGAATTAAGTTAGCATCTCTCAGTGCAGTGGTGTGCCTGCGAGGGCCTCGCTGGATGGCTGTGGCGGTGCGTAGGCGGCGGGGCGGGGGGAGGCGGGGGCGCGGGCGCGGGCCGACGGCGGCCGGTGAGTCATGTCGACGCCGCCGACCGCAGCGGTCGAGCGCCAGTGCCAGTGCCAGTGCCGGTGCCGGTGTCGCCAGTCAGCGTCAGCGCAAGTCGCTCGTCGACATCGCGCCGGCGCCGCGACGCCGTTGTTCGCGATGTGCCACGCAGTGTTCCTTGGAGTCATATTTTCTCTGCCTTCGTACATATACTCCGCTGTGCCATTTAGGTGAGGAAAAGTTATCATTCGCCTAATCATGAATCTGTTGAAATGATCTACGATGAATTTATTTCTAAAGAGTATACGTAGGTAGTGTTCGTTGCCTAACCGTGTTCTAGTTTTGGAGCAGCAGTCTCTAGAACTCCTGTGTCTGCCCAATGAATGTCCCCGATTCACCATGGCCGATGTACCTACAAACGTATAGCAAAATAGCTTTTATATAATTCAATAGAGTCGGTGGCTTTTTTTTTATTGGCCCACTAAACTGGGCGTTACACGAATACAAAACGAAAAGAACAGAAATAAAATAAAGTTAAATACAGTGTACGCCCTTCTAGAAGTAGGCACGACATGTGTAAAAAGCAAACAGTTACAAGAGATTAAAAAAAAAAAAAGAAGTTACAGATTGAAAGCTTGTAAACCTATTTGAGGATTTACAAGCAGGGATTTTTTTACTGTGTTGGCCGATGCACCGAAAATATCAAATAGATGGAGGTGTTCGTTGTAGTGTGAGCAAATGCGGTACACTGGCGAATTTTGACCGTAGTTTGTGCGACAAGTGGAAAGGAAAAACGTTTTTCTATTGTGAACTCGGCTTGAAGGGCGCGGTACTTTGAACTGCAGTTTATGTTATATACAGTATAATTGAACTATCTATGCCGCCTTGGATAATTTAAAACAGAAAAACAATGTCCGAAGTAGTCCTTCTATGAAAGAGTGTACGCATCCTGAAATGCTCTAGTCTTGCATCGTAGGACGCGAGCGTGCGACATTTTTTGATAGAAAAGGTGAGATGGTAGAGGAACTGTTTTTGAAGTCTTTCAATCCTATTGATGTGCAGTGCGTAAGAAGGACTCCAGACTACTGAACAGTATTCGAGGAGGCTGCGAACATAGCAGTTGAATAGGAGAATTTAGATGTCCGGTTCTTTGAACAATTTGGTTTTTCGGACGACGAAACCTTTTCTAGCTATGTTGTCAATATGTTCGCAGAAATCTAACTTATTATCTAGAATAACACCTAAATCGCGAATACTAGAGACTTTCTGATGAGAGTATTATTGATAAAGTAATAAGCAATTATGGGCGTAATTTTCCTGCTAAAATTAAGGTGGAAGCATTTCGAAGCATTAAGTATAATCATATTTCTGCAGCACCAATTGCTGATGAGGTCAATGTCGCTTTGCAGCAGAGGTATGTCGTGTTTTGAATGAATCACTCTGTAAAGTTTTAAGTCGTCAGCAAACATTTTATACATTGAAGATACGTTTTTGCAGAGATCATTTATGAAGTTCAAAAAAAAAAGAGGCCCCAAGTGCGAACCTTGGGGGACACCAGATGGAACAGATTTAGGGAAAGATTTGAATCCACGAATCATGACGATTTGTGATTTCTAGTTTGTTTTCGAAGGCTGAAATAATATCGCTGGTATAATTAACTAGATTAGCTGCGGTCAATCGTCCTGGTAGGAAACCATACTGTTCAGGACTAAAGTACGACTTTAAGTGGTAGTATAAATGCTTTTGAACAATTGATTCGAAAAGTTTACCTATAGCTGACAGAATAGAAATTGGCCTATAGTTCACTACGTTTCCTTGATCGCCATTTTTATGGATTGGGGTGATATGCGCCACTTTCCATTTAGCAGGAAAGATTCTTGTATAAAGAGATGTGCTAAAGATTTGATGTAACGGTCCGGAAAGTTCGGCCGCACAGTTTTTCAGAAACAGTGGCTTGAAGCTAAGTTTGGGTGGACAAGATCAATTGTTCTATTTAGAGTTAGAAAGCAAGGCCTAGCACAGCAACAGCACTCAGGATCGCTGGAGCCGTGAGACAGCCGCGGCTGTCCTTGCGGCTGCGTTGTGATTCCTCTATACCTACCATGTAGTATAGGTATAGTTAGTTAATCGTAGCCTAGCCCTTTAGGTAATCGTTGAATCACAAGGATCATTTTGAAGCGCCTTGAATCTACGTTGGATTCAAAGAAAAAATATAAATCATCATCATTTTCCTGGCCTGATCCCACTGGGTGGGGTCGGCGAACCATGTTGTATGTACATACAACATGGTTCGCCGACATGGAGCTGCCTTCCTTTGAGCAGTGGGTCCCGTCGCAACGTCGGCGCGGCGGCGGCGGCGGCGGCGGCGGTGTAGTGTACGTGTGGCGGGTGTTGCAGGAAGGCGCGGCGCAAGGAGCGCGACGGCGAGCCGGCCGGCGACCCCAAGCTGTACCTGCAGGAGGCGCTGCTGGAGCGCAAGCTGCCCGACCTCGACATGCGCCAGCTCGTCGACCTGCCGCACGGCCTCGACTACAACGAGTGGCTCGCTTCGCACAGTAAGTCGCGCTTCAGTCGGCTGTGTGCTGTGTGCTGTGTGCCTGCGAGCGTAGGATGACCCGGGCGGCATCTGTTGCAGCGCTGGCGTTGTTCGAGCACGTGAACCTGCTGTACGGCACCGTGTCGGAGTTCTGCACGCCGGCCGCGTGCGCCGACATGGCGGGCCCGGGCGGCCGCGCCTACGCCTGGTACGACGAGCGCGGCAAGAAGACGCGCCTGGCCGCGCCGCACTACGTCGACTACGTCATGACCTACACGCAGAAGACGGTCAACGACGAGACCGTGTTCCCTACTAAATACGGTGCGTCAACAAGACCAAATACTAAAATCGATTCAAAACTTATGAGATCTCCACTAGGAGAGCCAAGCCCCGCCCGACTGAGCTCCGTCACAGCCCGCGGGGCCGGTCTCAAGCCCAAAGCATATAGCTAGCTCTAAGCGCTCATGGCTTTACCAATTGTATACAATAAGTAACTCTACTTTTACAGGTAAAGTTATTTAGTATCGTGATTGCTACACATTACTTTAAAACTTTTTACAGGATGATCCAAGTTTTATATTTTTTTTTTTTGTATTGGATGGAGTATAACATCAAAGTTCCATTTAAATTTGATTCTTAAGGGATTAAAACTTTTCCCGTAAAATTTAAAAAACCTCATCCACACTTGTAATTTTCAACTCCGTGAGATTTATTTAGATTTTTTTTAATAATTTAATTTTTGTAATATTCCACGAATATTTTTTGGGCTCTAAACCACTTGCATGCAATTGATACGTTCATCAAACATTTTACATGTCATAAACCCGGACGGTATAGGTTGCAACGAA
The DNA here is from genome assembly GCA_949320045.1 of Scotopteryx bipunctaria. Lineage (NCBI taxonomy): Eukaryota > Metazoa > Arthropoda > Insecta > Lepidoptera > Geometridae > Scotopteryx > Scotopteryx bipunctaria. Next base: position 12,959,380 of record OX439446.1, on the reverse strand, counting down.
GGACGAATTTCAGATGTCAATAAACATGAAACCATAAAAGCTAGATAATTGAAACTTGGTGAGTTTGATAAGTCTGCCGAGGACGTCTTATCCTAAAAATTTCAGCTTTCTAGCATCATCCGGGCCGAAGCTATGACTGTTCGAAAGTAGGGCGAAACGCTCCAGAAATAGAGAGGTGCGGCCCGCTTCTTCTGGCTCGTCTCGGCGGAGGCAGTGCACTGCACTACGCACACTACCGGCCCCAAACCATTATCCGGTGTATGCAGAGCGAGAGCAGCAGTTGTAGTCGCGCATGTATTGCAGCGAACGAGTTCCCGGCGGGGTTCGAGGGCGTGGTGCGGCGCGTGGTGCGGCTGCTGTTCCACGTGGTGGCGCACCTGTACGCGGCGCACTTCCGCGAGCTCGCGCTGCTGCGCCTGCACGCGCACCTGCACCTCACCTTCGCGCACCTCACGGCGCTCGACGCGCGCTTCCACCTGCTCGACCACAAGGAGACCGAGGTACAGTACAGTACAGTACAGTACAGTACAGGCTCTCAACACAACTATATACTGCTGTGTTGTCCTTCACTAACCTATCCTAACTTCGATCTAATAGATAAGCGACATCTGCTTAATAATTGATCAGACAACGTTCTCCATTAGCATCAACTTTTTGGTTCTGTTCAGTAAATTTGTCTTGTTTCATATCCGAGTCATATCGAGGTTTGTAAAATGAAGGTGGTTCGTTTCAGGTCCTGCGTGACTTGGAGGTGGCGCTGCGGCTGACGGAGCCAGAGGGCGGCGCGGCGGGAGCGGCGGGCGCGACGGGCGCGACGGGCGGGGCGGGGGAGGAGGCGTCGCCGCGGCGCTCGCCCGTGGTGACGCAGCCGCTGGGCTCGGCGTGACAGCGGCCGCGCCGCGCCGCCTCCGCCTGTACTTAACGCGCCGCGCCGCGCCCCGCACCCCGCACGCCGCGCCCCGCGACCTGCGCCCCGCACCCCGCGCCCCGCGACCCGCGCCCCGCGCCCCGCGCCCCGCCAGCCGACCCCTGCGAGCGGTCGACGCGTGTCATTATGAATTCGCGAGTCGAGGAGTTGTTAATTCTATTGTAAATATTTCGATCTGTTAAGTAGTTTTAGGTGATTATTGTTAGTTTTACTTATGATTTGTGATCGCTTCGGTTGTAAATAAAAGTGATATTTGTTTAACTAATAAACTGAAAGCTTTATCTATTTTAATATTTTTTTATTTTACTTGTTGATCGAACGAGCGAAGCGAGCGAGATTCAGTGGCAACTTGTTGGCGTTGTGTGTTTGTATCTATATGGTACCTATAGTTTTTGAAACAGCGAATAAAGTTTAATTTAGGAAACAGTTGTAACCTGAGCTCCCTCTTGTTAGAGCTTTGATGTGTTCGAACTTCGAAGTTAAGAGACAAAATGATTAGGTACAGAACAATATGGCGGCTGTGAGAAGCCATTTTTAATTATGTAGGTACAATAGACTAAAATGGTACCAAATACGATTTGTTCGGCGCGGCGCGTCCCCCAGAATAATAGTGAAATAGGTAGGTTAGGTACCTAAGCAACGTCCAGTTCGAAGTTCCTGGCCGAAGTAGGTATAGGTACTTGGCTTTGGGAAAGTCAACTGAGTACTACACAACACACTCGCTCGACTTTGAGAGGCAGTCTCGCGCTGCAGCGCTGGGCACGCGACGCGACGTGGATGCCGTACTACACAAGTGCCAGCTGCGTGCGTTAGCTAGCTTTGTATTGCGTATTATAGATAGGTACCTACGTAACTAGGTTTGCAAAAAAAAAACAACATCCGGCCGAGTCGCATTTGGCGGAGAGATTGTATAGATTCGAGCGTATTTTTCCAGTATCGGTTCAAGGAAGTTAGGATTAAGCATTCAGTTCTGGTATTTGCTGCAAAAATTACAACAAAAATAGATATCCCTAAAGCAGCGCGATGGCAGCACGCAGCAATCACTTCGAGATCACTAAACTTCATACTACAGATTTTGACATTTTATTTATTTGTCTCAGACAAACTTGAGTGTGCCATTGCAAATATTTAAAATATTACTGTGTTTTGCACTGTATTGCTCAAAAACAGTAACTCAGTGGTCTATCAAGAATGTCATCGAAAATTATTAAATTGCAGTGCAATTTAATCGAATTTTGATCCAACTATTGCAATGGTCGGTTTACGTAGGTACCAGGTATACCTGAGTTGAAAAGTAACCACGGAGGAGGCATATTATGTGATACGGTAGGTAGGTGGTTTGGTTAATTTTCCGGTTTGTAGTCAGAAGCCTATCAGATCCTGAGTTTATTGTACCTGTGTTTCTAGAGTAGGTATACGCAGTAATACTCCTTATATTCTTACTCTAAAGACACTACTAAGGATACGCCTCGGAACAATAAATACCTACCTACTTGCAACATACTAAAAGCCTGACGGGCTGAGCGCTTCCTTGCTTCGGAGGGCTCCGTTAAGCCATGACGGAGACCTTTAGGTGGCCTAAAAACTCCGTCACAAAAGCTGGTCGTGGCCGCTAGCTCATACGAACTTACTTGCGTCACATTAGCAGCTATGTATTTAAACATCCTGTGGCAAAAGTAAAAGGACACTTGGGCTGCCGCTAGAATTGAGTAACATCTTCAAATTGTGGTATAAAAACCAGGTCAATGTAGTGAGATGGTCAGGAGCCTATTCGGACGCCCTACAGACTGGAATGTGGGGTTAGGCAGGGAGGTTTGACCGCCCCGAAGCTCTTCAACCTGTACGTTGATGCACTCAGCGGTACCTATGCCGGCTGTCATGTAGATGATGTTTGTGTTAACAATATTAGTTATGCTGACGACCATGGTGTTGCTGAGTGCATCGGTTTGTGGTATGAGGAGGCTGTTGACGGTCTGTGAGAGTTACGCGCTTAGGTATGGTTTGAAATACAATGTGAAGAAAAGTGAATGTTGGTCTTTCAAGCCAGAGGAAAACGTATATCTATTGTGCCACCAATAAAACTATACGGAACTCTGTTAAACAGAGTGGAACAATACAGACATCTTGGTCATATGGTAACCTCTGACTTGAAAGACGATGCAGACTTAGACAGGGAGCGGAGGGCGTTGTCTGTGAGAGGAAACATGATAGCTCGCAGGTTCGCTCGTTGTTCCACAGATGTTAAAATCACCTTGTTCCGAGCATAGGTATTGCACTACTTTCTACACGAGCAGCCTGTGGGCTAGCCATACTCTAAAGCAGTACAATGCCCTCCTCAATGTTCAATATAATAACGCGTTCAGGGTGCTGGTGGGGCTGCCCAGGGATGTTCGCCGAGGCGCGAGTAGATTGCTTTTATACTACCATGCGAAAGCGGCGCACATCACTGTGGCGCAGGGTGCGGACCAGCTCCAACAGCATTCTGAACGTGCTGGCAGATAGGTTTGATCAACTAATCAAAACAAACCCCTTTATTGTATTGTCAAATAGTTTTTATCTACTAACATTTTATTTTAAGTCTAATAATAACAAAAGTGATCCATTGCTGATTTTTATTAATAAATGAATTGAATTGAATTAATTTTAGCCTGGCTTCCATGTATTTATTGTTCCGAGGGATACGCTTCGGTACCTGGCAACCCTGAGATTAATCTGTCAGTCAAGTCAAACCTGCCTGTTTGTCTTGTCATTTCTGTTTACTATCAAATCAATGTCTTGTTGCCTTGTCATTTTCTCTGCTGATTGACTTTGCTGCTGTGCTGCGCTAAACATAACCAAATCCAAAATAAAACTAGGTTAACATTAGAAAATATGTTTCGTTTACCGTACGGTGAAAGAGTTGATCCTATGGAGGAGAAGCGTCAAGCGCGGATGAACACCATCAATAACGTTTTGACGTTTTGCGCACTTTGCGCTGCTATCAGAGTCGGTCAGTTTATAATTTAATTATCTTATTTTTTAGTTCAGTGCATAATGGCATCAGTACATGGTTCTTCGGCCATGCTCCACGATAGGCCACGCCACGGATGCAGGCAGCATTGTCTGTACTTCGGCGAGGGTGCTCACACAATGGTCCGGGTGCGAGGCTTATTGCTGCCTGGTGATCCGCTCCAGATGGATGTACAAGTTGTTACCGCTGCGGCTATTTATTTGCAATAGGCGATGGGCCATTGTGTGAACACCCCGGCCACGCAACGCCACGATTCCTTTGAAGTATGTCGAAAAAACAGACAACTCGCCATTATTCGCCATGATCCACTGGCCACTGGCAATTGCCTTCCATTTCCCTAGTACATAATGGCGAATGGCCTGTAGTGGTCGGGCATGGGACATTGTGTACTAGCCCTATAGTAACTTGGACCCCTTTTTCATCTATGGGTAACTATAATAGGTAAGGCCTACCTATGTTTGGATCAAAGTCCCTACATAAAGGTTTCAATGTAAAAATTTACCAAATCTCGCCATCTACCTACTCTTATACCTATAATAGTTTGTGGGTGGAGCGGAATCTAGTCTTTTCTTTATAAATAAAATTACTATGAATCATTCTATTTTGCTAGATCACCAAACGTTAAATAGCCAGAAGATCAGTCAGTTTTGAATCAAATTATATTTTGTATGATTCCCCTCTAGCGGGACTCGGTATTTACCTGGTGAAGGCTGTTAGAGCAGCTATGGCAGCTAAAGCTAAGGCATCTTGCAACCCATGCGGTTATTAAACTGTTTGTCAAGTTAACATTTTCAAATTATAAGGTTAGTTCCTGATGATAATAGTACACAATACAGAAGGAGCAGACTAGTCAAGTCCGTGAGATACTTGGTATTTATCATGTTATGGTGTTAGTGTAGTATGTCACAAGCTTATGAGTAGATGTAATTCCCAAGATTAATAAAATTAATGTAGTATTTATTTTACAGCTCCTCTCATCTTGGAACAGGGTGGTTTCTAACCACGGAAATGCACAAGTGTAAAGTATCCCATGTGCTGGATGATATGATTACCCAATCAACAGCTTCTAGTACATAATGCTAGCTATTAATGATCAATAAATCATTGTTTCACTTAATCTAAACATTTTGTATATCATTACTACCTAACCTGCCTACCTGCTTAGTTGTTTAATAACCTACCTCAGATAGTCATTATGAAGTCTTTTTAAACTTCATAATTCTGATTCTGTCTAAAACAATTCCATAGTAAAATATACCTATCTATATTTATAAAACAGTAAGCATTTTTTGCAATGCAAACAATGCAACGCACAGGACAAACTACTGAAACTAGATACCTTAAATTTGGAAGGTAGCTTTCTTTTATAGTAAAACCCTTTAAAACCATCCACTAAGGCGGGAAATTTCATGGAGCTGGTTTTGTGTTTCGAATTACTTAAAACACATTTAACCTGTTTAACACTTATCTGTCTGTCTGTAGGTACCTTTTCGCGCCTAAACAGCCGAACCGATTTTGATGAAATTTGGTTAGGAGATAGATTTCATCCTGGGGAAGGACTTTATTCTAAGAGACTGACATTAGCTACGTTTTGTTGCAAAAATAATCGTGAAGGGGATGAAATACCTATGCTCTTAAAAGGACATACACACACATACAACGCCAAATCGCCCAAGTTTCCACCGAGATCTTCGCTCGCTCGATCAATAATAAAATTATAAATGCTATATGCATCTAAACATGAGATTAAACACTCAAGATTTGGAGATTTTACCTGTAAAACAGTATGAGATGAGATGATTAGCCCTGTAGCAGTCAAGTTTAAGTGTAGCTACTCAATAATAGCCTATAGCGTCTTGTTTATTTTATCTTTGACATGTGAATAGAAATAATAATGGTAGGTATGTTAGCCGAGGCGCGCGCGGACGGCTTTCATGCGATTATTCGCCAGTCGCTTCCCTAATTCAGCGTACGCGAGCCAGCAGCACAGCAACAGCGTCCCAGATGACTATCTCTAGATTGGAATGATTTAAGACATTTTATAATTCCGCAATCTTATGATTTAACCTCTTTTAGTTCCTGTTTTTGCTTTAACTTTAATCTTGACTTGTTGTGTGCGTGTTTTTATTTTATATTGAATTTAATTTTATAGATTTTAAGGGATCTATCAGACAGAAGGCGGTCACGCGTTCATGCGTTCCGCGTGAGCGTGCAGTAGCCCACGAACCCCGCGGTCGGACGGTCGACGCGTTACCACTACTGTGTCCATGTTTCTTGACTATTATTCTTCATCAGAAGACGAATTATTAATATTGTGGTCATTAGCACGAGCGCAAATTTGACCGCTTGAATGCCCTGTCTGATTGATCCCTCACTTAATAATGGACACCACGAGGGCAGCGCTGGGCTGGTTCAGATGGAACTATAAGAGTGGTAATCAATGAAGATTGGGGGGACTCAAAGGGAGATGGTTCCACCTGTACCACTCCCACCTATGGTTTTATGTGTAGTGTACCTACTAATAAAAATAAAGAAAACAAATTCTTTTAATAAATTACACTGAAGTTTATTTCTCAATGTGAATACATTATTGATCAATTTTACTTAATTATTCAGCATTTTGCATCATTTCACAACTCTACAACTCACTCAACATACATTATGTACTTATGCCCAAAGGTACCATTTGCATTTTATAACCCTATGTTATGTATGTAGGTACGAAATTCTAAACTTTGATTGATAGTACAATGAAATTTATGCATCCTTACAGTTAACCACTAAATCCATTTAGCATTGAAAATAAATGATCATGATATTCAATACATAATAAAAAAATTGATTTAAGTTCCTCATTTATATATATTTTTACAATTTAAACTAAAACACGCTCACTGGATGGGGAGGGCAGGTCGGGGAGCAATCATACGTCCAAACGAACACTATACATTGTATACATTTGTAAAAGTATCAAAATCGAGTAAAAGGCCTACAAAAAATTATCTCGAGATACTAATATTCGTTCACGTAGTAACCTAAAAATTGATCCTATTCAACTCCGAAGCCGTCGGCGGCGACCGCGGAGCCCCGGGTAACGAACGTAGGTATTTTAACTATTTGGCTTAATTAATATATTTATAATGAGATGAGCGCGAAACAAAAGCGACCAGTGCGGCGTCCGGGGGGCGGGGCGGGGCGGGGCGGCTAGTCCTCACCCTCCTCCTCCTCCGACTCCTGCTGCTGCAGCCACGTCAGCCAAGTGTTCACCTGCACAGAGACGAGGGTCAGAGTCGCGGCGCGCGGGGCAGGAGCGCCGGCACCGGGCGGGGCACTCACCTGGAACAGCGCCTCGCCCTTGCCGGGGTACGCGTCCGTCACGTCCTCGCGCCAGCGCAGGAACGCCTCCTCCTCGCACACCTCCAGGTTGTACAGGTGCATGAACCAGCGCAGCAGCATGCCTGCAACAGAGTCGCGGCGTCAGCGCGGCGGGGCGGGGGGCGGGGGGCGCGGGACGGGGACGGGGCTCACCCTTTGGGTAGCCGTGGTCGTGCGCGTGCAGCTGCGCCGCGTAGACCGCCGCCAGCTGTAAGTCGGGGCGCGCCGCCAGCAGCGCCGTCAGCACGGGCGCGTACGCCTCCAGCAGCGCCTTCTCACGCTCCAGCGCCGCCTTATCGCCCGGCGCGCCCGCCTCGCGCGCCACGTGCGCCGCCAGCAGCGACACCAGCGCCGACACGAAGGCGGGCGACGCGCGCACCGCCGGCTCCACGTTGCCCTTGATCCAGCGGTACAGCGCGGCCGGCGCCGGCTCTGCGGCCAGAGCGCGAGCCAGCGCCGCGCGCACGCGCAGCTGCGGCACCAGCGCGCCCAGCCCGCGCGCCTCCAGCAGCGCCAGCGCGGCATCCGCGCCAGCGCCGCCGGCGCCGCCACCCGCGAACGCACCCAGGTCGAGCTTGCTGTCCTCGAGCAGGCGGCGCACGGCATCCTCGCCGCGCGCGTCGCGCAGCCGCGCCAGCACGTCCAGCAGCAGCGCGCGCGGCGCCCCCGCCTCGCACCACCCCGCCACGTCCGCGAGCGCCAGCAAGCGTGCGCGCACCAGCTGTGCCAGGAGGCGCGGCAGGCGCGGCCCGCCGCCCGCCGCGCCCGCGCTCGCCAGCAGCTGGCGCGCCGCCTCGTGCAGCGGCGCGCGCTTCACGGCGCGCACGACGCGCGCGGCTGCCCACAGCTCCGCCTCGCCCGCCTCCCCCTCCCCCTCGCCCTCGCCCTCGCCTTCGCCCTCGCCCTCGCCATCACCCTCCGCCGCCAGCGCGTTCTCCAGCACGGCGGCGATGCAGCGCCGGACCACCTGAAACCGACGAATGGATCGAATGTCGTTACGATGTAAACGGTTCAAAACTAGTTGTCAGTGCACTTTCGTTCCTGAGGTGGAGGGCATGAATCCATGTAAGCAGGCATCCCGTCGCGGAGGCGGGCTTGCGCTGGCGTACCTTGTCGGGCGGCTGCATCTCGAGCAGGCGGCGCAGCGGCTCGGGCGGCGCGCGCTCGTCCGCGTCGTCGGCGTCCGGCTCGGCGCCGGCGCGGTGGTGGCGCGCCACGCACGCCACGGCCTCGAGCGCCAGGCGGCAGGCCTCCTCCTTGTTGGGCCCCTTGTCCTTCTTGTCGCGCTTGTCCCGCTTGTCGGCCGCCGGCTTGATGGTGATCGCCGGCTCCGGCAGCAGCGGCGGTGCGGCGACGTGCGCGAACGCCGGCGCCAGCACGCCTGCAAGCAGAGCGCGGTGAGCGGGCGGGGGCGGGGGCGCGGGCGGGCGCGCGGCGGGCGGGCACTCACTCTGCGGCGCGGGCGGCGGCGGCTGCGCCGGCTTGGAGATGCGGTTGGCGGTGAACATGAGCGAGTTGGCGGCTGGCCGCATCTGCACGTCCTGCAGCGTGCCGGCCGGCAACACGCGCGACTTGCTGCCGCGCGACCCGCTCTCCTGCGAATGCACACATCGTTGGCGTTCACTGCTAACGACCGCTCGATTGCGATTCTGCTCGCACCCCGAGACGATATTAGAATGCGCTGAACGATCTTCGAGACGGTCCGATTTCGAACTCTTTGGAGATGTTATATCTTAAATCTTTTAGCAGCCAGGGAGTGGGCAAGTCATAATTTTAACTGTCCCCGAGTCGACAAAAAGTTTAAAGCGAAACTTAAGAATAATTTAAATAGGTTTAAGAGAGTGTGTAAGGTAGCCAAATCATTATATTTGAATTAAAAAATTTAGAATAGTCAAGATAAAATCAAAGCTACTTGGAATGTTATTAAAGGAGAGACTGGAAAAATAAAATTCATAGTAATAATAATAATTATAACGACAATATCTTACAAGTTAATCAATGTAAAGAGACTACAGATCTCTGGGGAATCTTTGTTAGCACCGTAAAACCATTAATTGACATAATTGCACCAGATTTAGTTATGATATTCAATCGGTGCATTGATTGTGGTGTTTTCCCTGATTTAATGAAACATAGAAAAATTACACCTCTTTTCAAATCTAATAGTCATTCAGACCCTAGCAACTTTCTTACTTTATAAACTGATTCCCAATTAACTCCAAAACCAATTAACATAAATAACCTATTGGTCGCGTTACGAACAGGAACAGGTGTAAATTCAACGTAGATTTACGACTTTTCCAAATGATCCCACAGATTTTAGGGTATAAAGTTATTTGAAATTAAAATTTTGTGTAATTATAAAAGTTGCTGAAATAATGAGCTGAGCTGTTGTAGCCGGACGGACGGTCGAGGCGCGGAGGCGCGGAGGGCGGGGGGGGGAGGCGTCACCTTGGGCTGGCTGGGCTGGTGCTGCTGGTGCTGCTGGTGCTGCTGCTGCTTGGAGTAGTGGTTGTTGTTGTTCTGCGCGCGCGGGAAGTAGGGCGGCGCCGAGCGCTGGCGGTAGGCGGCGGACAGGCCGTTGCCGAAGAGCTTGTCGGGCGGCGGGCGCAGCGCGGGCGGCGCCTGCAGGCCCAGCCCCGCCAGCACGTCGTCGAGCGGGCGCGAGCGCAGCCCGCCGCGGAACAGCGCGTCGCGCTCGTGCGGCGCGTGCCGGCGCACGGGCGAGGGGTCGTCGCGCAGCTGGTGCATGGGCACGGGCCCCTCGTGCGAGGAGGCCGCGCGCGGCACCCACCCGCCGCGGCGCAGCTCCACCACGTCGCGAAGCATGAACCGGATGCGCGGCTGCAGGTCCGGCGAGCGCGACAGCGTCTCGATGCGCGCGAAGTACTGGTCCATGAGGCCGCGGCCGCGCTCCGAGTCGAGCACGCGGCCGCAGGTGCGCACCAGCTGCGCGAGGCACTCCAGGTCCTCGTGGTGGTCGGCGGCCGCGCGCCGCGCCAGCAGGTTCTGGATGCAGCGGTGCAGGATCGACTCGGCGAGGATCTCCAGCTTGCCGAGCTCGCCGATGAACTTGATGTTGCCGAGCATCTTGCACTTGGCGAGGTGGCGCTTCTCCTGCTCGTCGGGCAGCAGCGCGCGTTCTTCGTAGGCGGCGAAGGCCTGCGCGCGGTTCTCGAACTCGGTGCGGCACTTGTTCAGCAGCAGCAGCTTGAAGGTGCAGGGCGAGCCGCGCGGCTCCAGGTTGGGCGCCTCCTCGCTGAGCCGCTTGCACAGCTGCGCGTACATCGACGAGTACTTGGGCTCGTCGAGCGCCTTCTCGAAGATAAGCAGGATGACGCCCTTGAGCACCTTGTCCGAGTCGAGCTCCAACGCGAGCAGGTCATCGCTCAGCTTCTGGAACTTCTCCGGCGTGAGCTTGTTGAGGATGCCTCGGACCTGCGGCAGAGGCGGAGAGGGGGTGAGAGCGGTGAGCGGGCGGGGAGAGGGGAGAGGCGGGTGGCTAGTGGCTACCTTGCGGAATATGACGTCGTGCTTGGCGTCTGCGTCGGGCACGTCGTGGCTGCGCAAGGTGGAGGGCGGGACCCAGCGTCGCCTCGGCGCGGCCGAGGCGCGCGGCGCGGGCCCCGCTTGCCGCGCGCTGTCCGTCTTGTCGCCGGTGCTGTCCCCGCGCAGTGCGCTCGAGCCGCCGCCGCCGCCGCCGCCGCACTCGCACCCGACTGCCGCTAGAGACACGCCGACCGCACGCCTCGCTGATCTGAAATGAGACGCCCATTTCGATTACATTCACTATTCCAAGGACGCAGATACTCTTAGAATAAGCAATTTGAAGTGGCAATGGACAGGTCATATAACTCGAACAACAGATAACCGTTGGAGTAAAGGTTTTCGAATGACGACCACGAAGAGAGAAACCGAGTGTAGGACAACCCCCACCCGATGGACCGATGACATTGTAAAGTTGCGGGTGCTCTGTGGGTGTGCAACACAAATCGTTTGTCCTAAATACTACTGGATAGCGCGAAACTTTTAATGTATGGTTTATAGACTAATAACTTTTAAAGTCACCAGTTCACGTTCATCAACCTACCGGTATTCTTCACATGGGACAAAGCATTACATTTTCAGGCTGCGTCAAGTTTTTGGGGATTCAATTGATACAATTTTGAACTGGATATTTAACCCTATAGAAAACTCAGTCAGCTCCGCATGCTACGCCATCGGAACTCAGAGAAGAGGTAAGTTCAGAACAGCTCAAACAGGTGTCCTGCTTCAATCTAGACTCAATATGGTGTGCTACTCTGGGTACGTAAGCTACAAATATAATATGGAAAAAGCTTTTATTTTACAAAAGAGGGCAGTGCTTACTCACTCATATTCCTCCGAGGATATCGTCTAAGGAATCGCTCCAAAAGTTAAATATACTCACTGCCCTCCCCTGCTTTACAAACTGATACTCGCACAGATACCAGGCGACAGCCTGACAAGACTATTTCATTCCCTACCAGACAAATTAAAAGAAATTGAGCATTGATAAATTAAAATCGATCTTAAAAAACTCTTGCTGAAGGGATGCTTCTACTCAATTGATGATTTTTTGACTAGAAAATATTAATTTTTCGATAAAATGTGTGACATTGTGACACATTTCTGTGTTTTTAAAATTGCTACCTTTTTGTTTTTAAGTTTTATATTTAAGTACCTAATTATAATACATGTTCTAGGTTGAGTTCAACTCAAGCACAATAAATTATCAATGAATAAATTAAATGAAATAAAACTTCCAAGACGAATGATTTTACGCTGGCTATGTCCAGCAGCGGAATCTTTACACTCTACAGGATGCAGGATGCAGTAAGCAGTAGGTACGCACGCCACGCGGCAGGACGCGGTCGGTCTTGTGCTTCATGTTCGGTCTCTACTCTGACGGTATTGTAATGTAAAATGAACAACAAATCTCTAGGGAATTCCCGTGCATTCGATTGTAATGTACGTAGGTACTTCCAAGTTCGTATTTAGCAGCCTGCGGCCTGCGGGTAAACTCAGGAGGGTAAACTGTGGAGTAAAATCCGTACTTATATTGTGTGTTTGTATATGATGATAATGACGAACATTACAAACTAATAATCGTCTCAGATAATGTAGAACACAAGTAATGTTTCGTACTGTAGATGACCGTCATAAATCAGTGGTCGTCCTTGTCCTCGCCATGGGCCACCTACAGTACGAGCACACTGATCGAAGAGCGTTTATCTGTCCGTCCAACAGGGTTTCAATAAAGTCATCCTGTAAATGAATTAGCTAGAGTGCACGTGCACCTGTCGAGCCAGCCGGCGCACGATGGCTCTACCGGCGGCACAGCAGTGCCTGTGCACGGACGAGCACAGCTGAGCGGCACCTGACACAGAGTGATGAGTAAGCAGTGGTGCGGCGGCGGCGGTCGATACTGTGCGGCGCGGTCGTCGCCCCGCGCCGCCGCCGCCGCCGGGACCTTGACGCAGCCGCTGCAAGGTCGCCGCCTACGCAACTAACACCCAACTGATTCGCACCTCTATATAATGCTCCTACAGTCTGGACGTTCTGTTTCCTTTCCCAAATAGTTGCACCCCCTACCGGGTATCCTCGTACCTTACTTAGATATCGGGTCATACATATCATAGCATTGTTACAGCATACATAGGGCAACTACGAGTAAAGTTAAATAAAACCGGTCGCGTGAGAGTCGAATTAGCATACTTTGGGTTCCGCACCATCGTACATGTATATAAACAAACGTTTCTTGTATAGGGTGCCCTTTTAATTTTAATATAACTTTTATTACTTGTTATAGCGGCAATATAAATACACATTCTGTACAAAAATCAACTCTCTACCTATTATTCCAGCCTTCTGACGATGACGGACGGACAGCGAAAGTTAGAACAATTTGATGTGGTTATTTATGTTGATAATCTAAAACTGAAGTAAGTTTGTTAGCTAACCACATAATGTTATTTCAATAATTATTTTATACAGGATCAGATTGAACAAGGGCTTCTGGGACTGCGATCTACTGAACGGCTCGTGGAAGTCATGGGGGAAATGCTTTGACTGTTGGGCTTGCGTGCGCGTGCGCGTGCGCGTGCGCGTGCGAGTCACACACAAGCGCGGGCTCGAGTTTGATAAACATTTCGCTTGAAGACCGTCCTGAAGTGACAAGTGAAGGACGATTTTTTTATACGACTATGTTCGAATCGTGAGCTCGAAAACAGTACTGATCTACCTTAACATAACAATCGGTTAAACTGACTTCTCGTACATAACAATTTCAGATGAGACTATTTTCATATTTCATATTTTTAGTGTGATTTTTCAGTAGTCGGGTTTTAGTTTTGGAACTATCTTGAGGTTATAAATATTGAGTAAACTGATAAAGTATTTTTTTTTGTTTAGGTTTTATTTTTTTACATTTTACCTAGGTAACATACCAAACTTATCGGGTGCATGCAAGCAAACTCTAGCAAACAGCTAACAATATATATATTTTTGAAATGTGCTAATTAAGACCTTTCATATGATACCTAACAAGGCATCATTCAATTTTTTTTAGTTCACGACTTTGTCCTCTAGAGGGCGCCATATTCAATTTAATGTCACATCACAGCCAATAACCAGCAACGATCGAGACGCTTCCAACGATTCATTTGACATAATTATATCATAGGTAGTTTAGATGTAATGAGAGAACAGAAGAACATAACATACAATCGATCAAAATCATAACCCTCTTTTTCGTCGTAGTCGGGTAAAAACAAAATGTACATAAAATTAACTTTATTTTGGATGAATTAGACTATAGACATTGAGTTGACAATAAAAAATTGGAAACACTACAATTATTGTGAAATCTAGGAAAAGTGAACCTAACCTGTTCAGTTAAAATGTGACTAGTTATATAATGGTACGTACATTGTACGACAGCGACGTTCTTCACTGTCTATTCAAGCAAGACCCAACAGAGAAAAACTTAGTGCGAGAAAGGGATAAATAATATTTCTCGTCACATTTGCATAACAAAAATAAAGTTTATCATGTCAAAATGTTATTTTTTGTGTGTCTCTTGGCGAGCTGTTAGTTGTTGCCAATCTTCCAAAGAAACGGTAAATACGACACCGAATTCTTTTAAAGGATAGCTACGTCACATTGGAGTCCGTTTACGTGCGTCGGCTTTTAACGGCTTTTTTTTATTAATTTTGTCATTTCGTTTGAGTGCTTAAGCGAGGCAAAGAATGTTACTGTTCACAATGTTTCGACAGGACGTACTAATACTAACACTTCATCCAATCCTTTATTTTACTTTTGACAGCTGAGAGCTAAGAGCTCCATAACGAAACTGTTTCCAAGATTTGTAAAAGTAAACTTCAAAATGCGTGGTAGGTAATAGTCATCAGTGCTCAGGCCCACCAGCCGTAGCCGGGAGCTCTCCTTGTTAACTAAACGAGGCCGTCCATTGCTGTTTCGGCGGAGACTTGTACGGTACTTTTCTCTAATTTGAAGGAAACGCAAGGAAATTAATTAATTCAGGTAACAGAAGTTTCATTCCTACCAATTTGACTGCACACGGTCTTTTTTTTTCCCAACTGCGAAGGAGGTCATATTTTTGGTCACCGTCGTCGTCATCGACATCATCATCATCACCGTAACCAATGAATGTCAATTTACAAAAAAATACATATAATGCATCAGCTATACCTACTATGTTACCTAAACTCTACGCAATCGGGTTTTTAAACAAATACTCGTGAAAACTTTTGGAAAGCAATGCGGAATGCGCACTCGTATCGTATGTACTAAAATCACCCCTCGCTACAAAAATATAATATATAAAAACTATTGCCGTGTTGCAAATGGCTGGCGTGTTATTTCACAGTACCTACAGAAAAGAACCGTTTTTTTATAATGAAGCTATTTTCGCGCAAATAAATGAGAGAAAAAATATGAATTTGCGTTAACAGTTACGCTACGTTTTATCGTTATAATTATGATTAGGTGTCTAGTGGCGGGAGCGATGAGTGCGCTGCAAATGGCTGAACGAATCGAAAGTAATATTTTAGATTTGCTGCAGTAACATCGGCTTAACCCTTCAGGAATTTAAAAAGTTGTCATATTATATATTAAACTAGCTGACTGAAACCTTAGGGGATTTCAGTTTCAGAAGACCGGACATAGGAATCGAACATTTTCGATGTCATTATTTTTGATTATGCCATTCGCAGTAGTAGCAGTTTCGCGTCACAGTCACAGTCCACATCCGGAGCCGCGCGCGCGCCGCCTCGCCTGCTGAGGAGCTGGGACCGCACACACCACCACTCGACCACTAAATAGTCACCATCACTTTTGGATGTAACTTTTTGTTTAGGGCGTTGCTTGGGTCCTACCTAGCTAAATGGTGAGCGCTTACAATTGGAAATAAAATGGGTAAAAAAAATTATTAAATTATTTAGTGAAAAGAAAGATAATAATGATGTAATGCACGAAAAGCTAAAAATTTATTAGGTACCAGTCATCGCACCGCTCTCATCAGTCTGGAGGGCATTGGTCAGATTCCAATATAAAACTGTGTTCTTTTTTTTGAAAAAACAATGTTTGTTTGTTTATCTAATTCCATATTGTAGATATTTTATTTTCATGTAGTGTACAGTGTATCGAGAGTGGACTGGATCGAGGTGCGCTCGCCTCGCGGGCCGAGGGCGCGTGTCGGTGACCTCGCAGTGCGCTCATCTCGCGCGGCGGAGTCGTCGACCCCGCCGGCGCCGCGTGTCCTTGCGGCGCGCGCCCTCAGCCCTCGCGCCTGCACCTACCCTGCCACGTGACTCCTCTCATCTCCCTCACCTTTACGAGCGACTACTAAATTCGCCTGAAAAATCGATTAGCGAGACGAGAAAAAACTTATGCCCGAAAGTGAACTTAGGTCATTCTCTCAAAATGTACAGTTCATCGACAGCCACACAAGTAATAGCAATACAAGTTCACTGCTGGACACAGGCCTTCTCCGTCTCGACAGCACTTCCAGCAGCAGAAGCTCCGTCCACCGCCGCGCTCTACGTCATCTCCTTAGAGGGGAAACCTCATGTCCTATCCAAAGCTCGTTACGACTTACGCCTCTTTGACTTTTGAACGTGGCTAATGTTCAGTGAGCACGTCTCAGTTCTAATAAGTCAAGCTCGTTAAAACGCATTGGTTAAAGATTTCGTTTTGAGGCTCTATTTGTGAAGTGTGGTATTTCCCGAACGCTGCCCATCGGAGTTTGATACGTCGGCTGACTTTCTTGTCAAGGTGGATTCTTATACATACATCTGGTTCTAGATTGACTTAGCGGTCAACCACTTCAACAATATCGTAAACCATACACAACATGGCATTTGACATAATGTTGTCCTCCGTTTGTAACTCACCACCTTGCTTGTAGTTCATGTAAGTTGGTTTAGTTGTGCAAAATAAGGTGATTTTATTGATCCGTGCGCCACACACACACAACCCACCCTTTACTTTTACTCTTTCGCAGAGCGCTCAACACTCATCCCGTTATCTGTATTACAAACTTCAAACCCCTTTTGCCTAATTCAATTATGTACTGATAATACATTTTTTTACATAAAAGCGTTATTTAGTTATGGCAGTTACGGGTATGTTTAATTAATTATAAATTAAAACTTTTGACTGAACGCTCACGTTTCACGACCACATCTCCACAGTTGCTAAGGAGTCTTTTCAGAGGCTTTATTTATAGAAGCGAACGAGTGTTTCGCTGCGGCTTTTATTTGAGGCTCTAGTGCGTGCGTAGCGAGCTCGAGTCACGTTGTGGCATCTGGAGTCCCTATGAAGGTACGTAACGTACACCTCGTCACTGGAGAGGGTTCAGAAGGCGTTTCTTAGATTTCTCTACAATCGAACTTTTGGGTATTATCCGTTCCTCTACTCTACCCAAGCAGGTTTCTCTTAGGATGTCTTGGCTGCAATTCCTTACAAACCAAAAGAGCGTACGACCAGATAGCAACTGCGGGTAAGGTACTCCGTGGTACGATCGACGCTCCTGATTTGCACAACCTTCATCGCGCCACCTCGCCGCTCCCTCGCAACACTCTGCTCGACCAGAACTCGGACTGTGATATTTTTGCCGATGAATGGAAGAAGACAATGTTAGTGTACCTGAGATTTTGCGAGATTGATGAATGCATGTTTTTACGTGTTTTTATATATTTTATTTTAACCCAATTTGTACTTTGTTTATTATTATTATTTTGTTTATGATGATAATTTTTAATAACCTGATTTGCATACGATTAAATTTTTATGTAATTGGTTTTTTAATCGTCGTAGTTAATGAATAAATAAATGGATTAGAACAAATCTCCATTCTCATCATCGTACACTGTACAATTATTGCTTTTATAAGCAAATTGCACAATTGTTATTCGCCGAATTTTATAAGAACACCTACCTACTAGGTAGGTACCTTACCTATACCTACTGATAATTATCTAATTCCACTTATACTAAAATGCAAAAGTTTGGAGGTTTGCGAATCACTTCCGATCGGCTGGATAAAACTTGGAACACTTATAGTTGTTTAAACTACTACCGCATTTAAGTAGTACTAGTTATAATGTTGAGCAGTTATAATGCGATCGATGCCGCGGGCTGAAGCTAGTCTGTGTAATGCACGGCAGGTGAGGAGTCCGTGATAATGAGTGAGCGTCGATAACGCGCAACAGCAGAGGGCGGCCGAGAGGAGCGCTCCGACCTAGTTGCAGCGCGCCTCCGCTACCATTGACCCAGATCCGCGGCGCCGGCGTCGCGCGCCTTCAAACCCTATGCACTAAAAGTGGCACGCGAAGGCCCCGCCGCGACCCGCCCGCCCCCCGCCCCCCGCCCCCTGACCTACTGAGCGCGCCGCACTGTCCGATATCGACCTCCACGTCCTGCATTGACATCCAACACACACCCGTATCCAGCGACCTACCTGTGCTGTGACTGTGACTGTGACATGCCTGCAGCTCACAGCGATCTTCCATTCAAACCTTATAACCAATATAAAGCTCACACTAAACTCGAGAATGATACTTGCTATGTTTAAGTTGTAGATGTAACCATATTGAAGATGGAAAATCAAAGAGTTTACGTTACATAGCAGTAACCCGTGACGTTGTCTGCGTGTTACGAGTATAAATTGGTGATAGTATACAAAATATCAAGTACAGATTCGTTCATGTCCCTAAAGAAATCTGGAACTGCAAAAAGTCAACATCACGTGTCATTCTCAGGCGGTCACCCATCCAAGTTTTGGCCGCGCATAACATTGCTTAGCCTCGGTATGATGGATTTCCCATACAAACTTTCGCCCCTTATTTCACGCCTTCAGGATTATATTTGCAACAAAAAGAAGCTTATGTCCTTACCCGAGATGGAATCTATCTCCTTGTCAAGTATCATTAAAATCTGTTCAGCAGCTTAGGTATGAAAAGGTAACAAACAGACGGACAGGCAGAAAGATTAACTTTCGCACATATGATATTAGTACGGATTTATTATAAATAATTTTACAGGACAGATGTTCAAAATTTAAGTATTTCTGAATAACACTCACGATCTGTCTGTCCACTTATTTTGTATTTAAAATGTCTTTACCAAGTTTTGAGCAGTAAAATAATTATAAAATACAATAAAAAAATTGCATGAAAATGTTTTCAACCCTTTTGGTGGTTGAATGTTGAAGAAATCCCACCTTTCAAATTTCAGCTTTTTAGGTTCAATAGTTTGGCCGGCGGGTTGATTGCAGAAAAATACTTACTGTTTTATATGTAGACGGATAGATACAGTGTCACAGCCAGAGAACACACCTGATATTGGTTGATGCACACTCATTTTTTTAATCTTATTTAATTTAGGACCTTTGTTACGACAAGTATGCTTGGAGCATGTTGGTCCCACAGGCATTGGCATTGGGATCTCTACAGTATTTATTCTTTAATCAGACTGTATGCCGTCTGGCACAGCATGATAGCTGCATCAGAAGTCTGTGCAGGTAACAGGCCCTGAACCAGCCCCACATCCAGCTAGATATTAAATGAATCACATAAATCATTTCTCACTGACCTACTCCGAGCACATACCACTAGAAATTCATAAACATCTTTAACTTGATTCTTCACAGTTAGGAATACCTACTTTCTTCATTAAATATTTGGGATAAATTCACTATTTTTATGAGCCAAGTTTATTTGTCACTACTTGAAATGCAGATGTTTCCCGTCCTGGGGGCAAATGCTGGTAGAATTAATGTTTGCTTAGAAGATAGTTTTCACTCAGCAGAAGAAGTGAAAATTCACCTTTTTATGGTACCAATAAATGTCTATTAATCTCTGATGAAAGAAGACAAACAAGCCACATAACCATGTAATTATTGTTGTGTTAGGATAACATTTTGCTTAAGTAGCTTATATTTTTTAGCTTTGATCTTAGAAATTATTAATTAAGCTATGTTATATTATTACAATTATATAGACCCTTTACTATGTTAATTAATTTTTGTCTTTTAATGTGTTATTTTTATACTTTACTTTGTTCTCTAACCGCCTGAAACACGGGTTTATCTAGTTCAGGCTCTCATGTATTACTTAACCGAGTACATTTAAGACATTATAGTTGTAACAAATCTCATTGAATAAATGATTATTTATCTTATTATTATTATACCTGCTTATAATAATTGATCTTCTTTATTAGAAACAAAGCAAAGAATGTTGTCTTTTTAGGAACACAATTAAAAGATGAGGGCCACGTTGAAGGGTCCCTTGGCGGGCTGGAGACGCCAGCTCGCGCCCGCGGCCGCTGCCGAGGCCACTGGGCTCCGAGCGACTATTGCTAGGTTAGAATGCATCTCTCATGTCTCACCTGCTCGGGACATTGCCGTGCGAAAGGCTTACTCCTAAAGGTATGTGTGGTTATTATTTATTTGATATTTTCAGATTAACTAGACGTAACAAAAAGTGGAACTCAATAAAATGGCTCACAAGGGTGACGCATCGACACGATCCGATCGAATGATCTTTGTTGATTTTGCGGAAAATATCCATTTTGGTAAGTATTCTAACACCCACTTTACATTAAAAGAACAGTTTTTTCACAAAATGCACCATAATAAATGAAATTCACAAACTTACGAGGCGATGAAAGTCAATTTTGCTGAAGCACACGAACCGCGACACGACAAGCGGTTTTTTGTACACACACAGAGACATACAAGACGACACGACAGACCACAGATAATAAATCAGTTTGTAACTTTGCCCAGCTTTGCTCAGACCAGACAGATGATTCCGTTCACTAACCTTTGCTGCGCTTTGTTGTCAACCACAGATTAAACAAGTGTTGATTATATGAACAAAAAACCAGACTGCGTAGAGTTAAAGTAGCTTATTATGTACATCTACCATATTAAATATTTTAAATCATGATGATGATGATGAATTTGTACCAGTCTTATTGCCTAAGCACACTACGCCGATGATAATGCGACCGAACTTCGGCGTGATTGCGCCTGCAATGCTATTTTAATTACTAGCAACACATTTGCCGAAATACGTCACGCTTTGGCGTTCAAGCGAACTTTGGTCGGGCGTAAGTTCGGCGGACAATTTACCCCCGAATACTCAAACGCATCTCAGAGTTGAGCACGTCTCAAGTGACGAGTTTTTGACATATTTTCAACAAAAACTCAAAAAACCGTGACTTGAGACGTGCTCAACTCTGAGTCGCATTTGAGTATTCGAGGGTTAGACAAGGCTTTTTACCATCTCAATAGATGATATAAAGCGTCAGGAGGCAACTTTTACCCTCACAATCAGGACGTTGGCTGTAGTTCCCGGGATGAATTTAAGATGGAGAGGGCTTGCCCAGCACCTATTCCATCGTCTCAGCTTAGTCGGCCTTGCCCACAGGAAAGACATGGTCAATGCATAACATTGCACGTAATGCGTAAACATTTTCAAACATTTTCTAATGCGTGCGGAGCTGACTAAGCCGCGGGTTTCCTCACGATGTTTTCCTTTACCGTTTGAGAGAACTGGTGTAGGCCACGTGAATTTTTCGCACAAAAAAATCCATTGCTACACGACCGGATTTGAACCCACGTCCTTAGGACCTTGGGCTTAGACACTATCTACCTACTACTAAATAAGGTTCAAGGCTCAATTGACATTGCTGCTGAACAGAAGCGTCAATTATCAAATTCTCGAGAATTTCCGCGACTGTTTCGTAGACGCTTGACGCCGCACTACCACCGCACTACCCACTACCCACTCTTTATCCTTAAATTCCAAAATTTGCTTCCATTCTCTTCCACGGCAATGTAAATTGAGCCTTAGTTCATTGAAAATGGCTTGTTATAGCCTCCATATTATCGGACATTGTTTACAGTTTAGTGCCAAAAAATTGTCTTGAATTCTTGATTAATCCAACGACATCTCATTTGTAAAAATAAAATATTGTCGAATCCAGTGTTGCCAGTCGAGTCGAGTCAAAAGTTAACAAAGTGTAACCGTTATGCGTGAAAAGTTACCTAATATAGCTTCTTGGAACTATACACATAGGTCCCCATATTAGGTACCTATGTAAAGTAGGTATACCTATCTACGTATACTAAGCCATGCTTTTCATCCAATCTCATTTTATTTATTTTACTATCTGTATAATAGGATTTATATACCGGCACCTAAATGAGTAGGTAGGTACAGTTAGTACCACAAATATTGTGCGCCTCGGCAAACTTCGTGCTTTGTATGAAAACCGAATTTATCTGAATGTGCAACTAATAATAATAATAAATAATTGCGGACTTTTCACACAGCACCATCTAGCCCCAAACTAAGCAAAGATTGTACTACGGTCTATGGGCACCAGATGGCTGATAGAATTGTAGCTGACACAGCTACTTACCTGGTTACCTCACAACCTTACCATACCATACCAGTACCAAGAAATACCTTTTAGAATACCAGGATTACAGGGAAGAAAGAAAACATTTCCGAAAAACGATGAGGTTTCGCCCCTCGAACGTTTTTCGGAAATGTTTTCTTTCTTCCCTGTAATCCTGGTATTCTAAAAGGTATTTTTTGGTACTGGTATGGTATGGTAAGGTTGTGAATAATCATCATCACTATCAACCTCGACGTCCATCCTACCGTGAAAATCACTCTCCAAGCCGCGACTACATCAGCCAGCGTCAGCGAAGCCCATCGCCATCACCTTACTACTACAGAATATAGGTATAAATATACTTTTTTTATTATAGCTAAACCAACACTTAAAAAAATAAGTACCTATCTACTTAATTATTGTAATGTAACATCTCTATATTAGATATCATCATCGCGTTAGTTCGTATTTCAGAAGCTAGACGAAAATTGGCGAGGCGCACAATATTTGTGGTACTACTGTAGTACCTACCTATCTACTTTATGTCGTTGCGGGCAATGCATTTTCATAAATCATAGGCTCGAACAAATCAATCAAACACCGGCCCGGCCAACCGGAACCGGATATGTACGGAACTGGCGAGCAACCGGAACAAGAGGAAGTTATAATAGAAGGAACTACTCGTTGAGGAACTATAATCCCATTGTTCGAGCGAGCTGTACCTAAGCAAGCAAGACACATTGTTCATTCATAAGTGCGAAAGGTCAAACCCTTTCAGTTACAGCCAAAAGAAATACCTAATTTAATGCTTAGTGGGTTTTTCTAATAGATACCGCAAAGTATCGATGGGTATTTTTTCGTGTACTCGTGTCCCTAGGGAGGGACACATAGACATGACTAGTCATGTCAGGGTTTTGACTCCTAATGAGAGGGTAAATAAGCTGAAAACTCGTCTAAACCTTCATTTTGGAAGGTGGAAGCGCTCGTGGCGTAGTTCGCTCAGACGTTCTTGATTGATCGTTGAAGTTAGGCACAATAAGATTGGGATGGAAGATCGCAAGTGGCATTACGCTCTGAGCGCTTCCGTGCTTCGGTGGGCATGTTAAATTGTCGGTCCCGGCTTTTAAGTCGTTAAGCCATGACGGAGGCCTTTAGGCGGCCTGAAAACTCCGTCACAAGAATTGGCCACTAGCTCATACGAACTTACTCACTTTTTCCCTTCAATTTGGCGTTCTAAGTTGTCTCGAAAGTCAAATAAAATATCGTGTAGGTACATAGTATGCGTCGTAAGTTTAAAAGTCACCGTAAAATTGCGTGCCGCGGAAGCGCCACAAAAGAATAGTTCAATTGAAAGCAGTAGGCATGTTACTGTTCACAATCATTCGACAGTTTACAATCTCGCGAGATAGATTATAATCTAACGGCATTTACAAATTTACGGTCAAACAAACCATCGCGTGTTTTTCGATAATTACCTACTATATCACTTCAGTTTTCGGTACCTTAGGTACCTACCTATAAATAAACCTCGCAACATAATTTTTAACCGTACTTTAAAGTTCCATTAACATTTAATGAAAAAGTACCTAAGTTTTTTTACATAAATTGTATCTTCAGTTTGGCTGCTAAAGTATAGGTTGAGTGGAGTAACCTACCTATTTAGGTATGTGTCAGAGTCAGGACTCACGAGTCATTTCATTTTAGATATTCAGGGGAGAAAAAGAAAACGGCTAAAGGTAAACATTATTTATTGTCAGTAAAAGCTGCCTGTGATTTTAGGTTGTTAGTGCCTAGGTAGGAGTAAAGGTAAGATATTTTCGCATTTTAAATGCGTAACAAATAACCGTTTTAAACGTTATAGTCAATGATTATCATAGTACCTATAGGTACCCAATCGTACCTATCATAGGAATGTATTTCTAGCTTCCTCGGATGTCTGCTGCCCCTTATTTCAGAGCATTCAATTTATATTTAAACCAAACAAAAACACATATTAAAGTTACTAAGTAATATTGTTTCAACATATTCAAGTAGGTACAATTAGTAAGTATATACTATGTTAATAACAGCCCCACTAATTCCATTAAGTACACAATTACTACAAACATATCAACATCTGACTCGGGAAGGTAGATGGGTAAGGTATTATACCTGCCTGCCTTTACGTAACCTTCACTAACAAAACTCAAGGCTCATCTTCAAGAATAAACAGAGCTCAAGTGTGCATCAAGTCAAGCCATCAAGCATGCATTCTCTGACTACCTACTTTATATATTGTAAAATTTTCTGTCAAAAAACTATGCTTGAGCACACATAATCACTTTCTCAAATACGAGCCTCAGAAGGCACCCATTTTTACCTTAATCTACATTATGTACTTACTGCCCTTTTATATACCATAACTAAACGGATAATGTTCCAGCGAACAGAGAACAATGATATAAGTCAGAGGTATGTTCTATAACATAAAGCTATCGGTTGAGCAGGAGTCAGGACCGCGGACGGCAGTACGCGGATTAAGTACACTTTGAGATTCATGCGGCGGCGGCGGCGGCGGCGGCGGCATGGCGGCCGCGCGCCTGCCTTTCATACTTTACTAAATACAATTATCAAAAATATTATGTATAAAAAGATAGCTATAAAATACACTCTTATTATTAATAAATAACAGAAGGTAAGGTACGTCAGGTGCAGCTCGCGGCGAGCGCGGCGCCCCCCCGCCCCCGCCCCCCGCGCCGGCTATGATCGCTCTCAAAAACCTCGTAGGTAATAAATACACTATCCAATCATCTAATAAAACTATTAACAGCAAAGGTACATATTATGCCGTCGGCTTTAAATATGTTCCTCCCTATCTGTTCTCGACAGATAGCAGCAAAAAACCTTTTTATTATAAATGATGAAGTATGCGATCTGTAGCATCTGTAGGAGGCGCGGCGCGGCGGGACGAGGCGCGGCGGGACGGGGCGGGGCGGGGGCGCTCACATGCCGGACTCGGCGATGCCCTCATCGTCTGAAAAACAAGTTAAGATTATTATGATGTTCCGGTTACTTTTATTTACAGTTGAACATCTGCATTCAACTTTGCAAGAAATGGTGCAGCTTAGCTTTTCAAGCGATGCCAATTTAACATTGAACGGAATGGACTAAGACTACTCAAGCGCGGCTTAGCTGCACAAATTACCTTCAATAAATCTAGGTAATCTTAAGATTCCCTTTTTGGTGAAGATTACTTAGTTTTATTGATTTATCCTCCTGCAACGCATGCAGTCACACCGTTCATTCCGGTTAGTGCGCGCTAGCACATTCCATCAGGACCAAAGTTTCATCAGGGCTTTGTAAGAAGGAAATAATGAGTGGACCTCGTAAAGGAATGTAAGAGAGAAATGTCAAAAATTACAAGCGACAACACACATGTCAGCGAGGATGATTCAAATAATAAACTGGTTATAAAGAAGGACAGGTCATCGAAATGCACGATGCGATGTGGCGGTCAGTACGAGAGCGTGATAACCGAACGCAGACAAAACTTCAGAAACGAGGCGAGCAGGAGCCCCCGCGGGGAGTCAAACCGCGTCACCGCTCCGGGCGCTGCGCCGCCGCGCGGGCGACGGCGACTCCGGAGCACCCTCGCACCGAGGAGACGATGGCCGCATGGAGCCATGGATCACCCCAGCCGAGCCGCTTAACGTTCTACAAAAATGTACGGGGTCGACTCATGGTCATGTGAACGATCGATTCGTCGCAGCGGGACTCGGCAGGAGGGCGGACTCACCCTCGAAGGCGGGGTTGAGGTGGTGGTTGTGCGGCGGCGGCGCCAGGTCCTGCCCCTCCAGCACGGCCACGAGGCACTGGTGGATGCAGATGTACTGCTGCTCCGTCTGCACCATCCAGACGCGCTCGCGGCGCATGGCGTGCACCATGCCGAACACGTCCAGCGTGTCGGCGCCGCGCGCCAGCTGCTGCAGCGCCGTGTCCAGCGTGATGAACGTGCCCGAGCGGCCCACGCCCGCGCTGCAGTGCACCACCTGCCAACACATCCGACTCGTGACACAGGCCGCGCGGCCTGCGCAGCGCGCGCAGGGCGCTCGCCGGGACGGGACTCACCACGGGCCGCGCGTCGGGCGGGCAGCGCTCGCGGAAGGCGCGCACGAAGCGCGCCAGCGTCTCGGGCGGCTCGGGCACGCCGAAGTCCGGCCACGTCGTGAAGTGGAAGTGCTTCACCACGCGCTGCTCGCTGCCGCGCGACAGCATCAGCTCCGTCACCTGCGAGAGAGAGAGAGAGAGGGAGAGGTTCGGTCGGCGCTCGCCGCGTCCTACCCGGTGGCGCGGCTCACCGTCCAGTCGGGGTAGCGGCTCTCGTTGAGCGCGGTGACGGCGATGTCGCCGTAGTAGACGGGCCGCGTGTCGTACGGCCAGTAGCGGTCGCACTTCTCGCGGCCCTTCTCCACGCAGCGCGTCAGCATGACGATGCCGCGCGCGCCGCTCTCCCAGCACATGCGCCAGAAGTCGTCGCGCGTCGAGTGCAGCGGACCCTGCGGACACGACATACCGACACGCACCCGTGACGTACGTCCCGACATCCCGACATCGGGGAGGAGGGGCTAGGGAGCGGGGGGCACCTGGGTGACGATGAACTCCCTGGGCGAGGCGTGGCCCGGCACGTAGTTGGCGTTGATGTAGTCGGAGCCCTCCTCGTCGTCCACGGGGCGCAGCTTGTAGCGCGAGTGGTCGTAGGGCAGGATGTTGGTGAAGCGGTTCTTGGGCCGGTTGACAGGCAGGTCGGCGGCGGTGGTGGGCTGGTCGCGGCCTACGTGCTTCAGCTCCTCGAACTCCTCGCTGAAGCGGAAGTCCGAGTCGGCGGCCATCAGGCGGTAGTGGTCCAGGAAGTCGGCGACGCGCACGGGGCGCGAGGTGCGCGGCGCGGGCGCAGCGGGCGCGGCGGGCGCGCGGGCCGCCCGGCGCCGCCGCAACGCCAGCGCCGCGCCCGCGCCCGCCAGCAGCGCCGCCAGCGCCACCGTGCCGCCCACTATCCACCCCGTGTGGTCCACCTCTGCAAGCACAACCACACCCGACACTTCACATCACGCGATCGCCGAGTGACGCGGTGATGTCCCGGACCCGGACCCGGACCCGGACCGGCGCCGGAGCGCGTGCGAGGGCTGCACGTGCACGGTACCTGGTTCCGCGCTAGACTCGTCCATCCGGGCGAGCGTCCGCGCCCGCTCGCAGCAGTCGGCCGGATCCGATAACGGCTCGCTATCGGCCGCACTCATCACCGCACTCGACTCGACGCTTATCTACGCTTAGCGAGCGATTAGCCGATATGTCGCTTGACAAACTTGGAATAGATATCATTCTTGAACATGTTACTTCTTATTTATTTATTTTTGGAAAATGAGCAGCTACATAATAATAAATGTCCTTAATAACTGCGATAGAAACAGTAAGGCAATTATAGGCCTGGAAGAGATCGCTCTTAGCGATAAGGCCGCCCATTGTACTGTTTTTGGTTGTTTTTTTTTTGTGTACAATAAAGTGTTTATTATTATTATTATTATAGGGCTTCGCTGATAGTATTAAAGTAGCTGTCGAATGTGAACACTGCAGAATACAGAATCAGTTGGGATGTCTGAGGTTTTGCGTTGTATTTATTTGGGTACGAATGATTAAAGAAAGTTCGAGTGAATTATGATTTTAAACGGTACCTGCTAGGGTAGATATCATGCTAAAAATGGGCATCAATGTTGCATTAGGCTCTTGGAATAGAGCGGTTACACGTACCAGTGTGCACGACGGTGTAGAGCGTGTCGGTGAACTTGTCGGGCGCGGTGAAGGCGCGCAGCTTCACGTAGTACTTGGTGGCGGGCTTCAGCGGGCCGTTGCAGTAGCGGCGCGCGCCCGCCTCGCAGCGCTCCGCGCCGATCGTGAACTCCTCCACGGCCGACGCGCGGAACGGGTAGTAGGGGTCCGTCACCTGCAAGAGGAAGGCACGGTGCTCGTGAGCGCACCGCGTGGCGCGTGGCGCCTGGCGCCGCCGGCCCCGCGGCGGTCGGGCTCACCTGGTAGGGCGGCCACACCGACAGGCGCTGCACGTCGCGCCACGACGGCAGGCGCGCGGGCGAGGCGGGCGCGCCCGGCGGCGCCGGCTCCTCCGCCACCACCAGCGTGTACGCCGTCACGTTCCCGTTCGCCGGCGAGAAGTAGTCGTTGCGGAAGCGCACCGACACCGTCGTCGGCGTCGCCTGCGCCGGCGCCGGCAGCGCGGAGGGCGGCGGCCGCGGCGGCGCGCCGATCGACATGTGCTGCGTGACGCGCGCCGCCGCGCCGCCGCCGCCGCGCGTCTCGCCGCGCAGCGCGAACTCGTACGTGCCGCCCGGCGCCAGCCCCGACACCGACCCGGAGCGCGCTGCGGACACAGGGCACGGGTCACGGGGGGCGCGGGGGGCGCGGGCCGAGGGAGGGCGCGGGGTGCGCGGCGCTCACCGTCCGGCGGGAACTCGACCGTCTTCACGTCCTCGGGCTCGTCGGCGGGCCAGTAGTCGAGCAGGAAGCGCGTCAGCTGGCCGTTGGCCTCGCCCGGCGCCAGGTCCCAGACGAAGGAGACGCGCGAGGGCGCCACGTCCTGCGGGCGGAAGGCGCGCGGCGCGGGCGGCGCCGCCTCCGCCGTGGCCACCGCCACGGAGACGGCGCGCGAGACGGTGCGCAGCGCGGCCGCGCTGCCGGCGCGCACCACCACGGTGAAGGTGTAGAGCGTGTGCGGGCGCAGCTGCGAGAGCTCGATGTCCTGGCGCGCGGTGACGTGCGTCTGCAGCGTGTCGGCGGCCGCGAGGTACTGCACCTCGAAGTCCGAGTGCAGGCCGGCGGGGCGGCCCCACGCCAGCGCCACGGCGCGCGCCTCCACGCGCGTGGCGTTGAGCCAGGGCACGGCGCGCGGGTAGAGGCGCGCCTGCCGCTGCACGGGGTGCGAGGTGACGTTGTGCGACAGCGTCCACATGGTGATGTTATAGAGCGCGCCGGGCACCAGCGCCGGGAACAGCACGCGGCGCGGCTCGGCGCCGCCCGCCGGCCGCGTCGCCTGCTGCGCGCCGCCGCCCTCCGCCAGCGGCTCGCCGGGCTCCAGCCGGAACCGGTACGAGTCGAAGCGCGTCGCCGACGCCGGCGTCGGGGTGTACGTCACCTGACACATCGCATCGCTGCTTAAGCATGGAGCCTCATCGACCGGGATGCACATTGTGTAAGAGTCTACTTAGTACGATAGTTTTCTATCATTAGGAATTTCGAATTAAAACAATCAAAAATTAACCGTCACATTCGACAGTTTCGAATACAATCAGATCACAACCAGTTACATAATCCCAAAGTCGTTCCACGGTACTTCAAGGAGTTGGGCTGGCTGGCAGATCTTTGTTCCCCTACCATTAGTTCGAACCAGAATTAAGTTACATAATCTTAATAATTTTTAATAATAATATCCATCTTAGTACTTTAAATCAGAAGTGGTTGCAAGTTTTCTTATGTTTACTCGTGGTTCTGCCCACCGCATTAGGGATACGGGCGTGATAATACATAATGTATGTATAATACTAGTCATATTGTAATCTTAATTTAGACTATCGGTAATTAGTTGTTTTTCTTGTTTTGTTAGGTTCTGTTTAATTGCTCAATGTTAACACACACACGCATGCTGTGCTCGCTAGTTTAGGAATCGCTAAGTGAATGTGGACGATGTGCAACTCATGTGTAAATGAACGGGGCGGAGGGAAGAGCCCCGCAGGTGCGCGGCGGACTCACCAGGATGCTCGGCAGCGTCTCGTTCTTGTCGTCGCCCTCGCCGTTGTCGGCCTCGTTCACGATGGTCATCTCGGACTGGATCAGCGGACCTGGAATCATCGACCATCTCTTCCTACTTCTTTTCCTCAGTTCGCGTCAGGCCGTGCCTTTTTTACAACAGAGATGGCCTGAGGCGAAATTGCTCGCGGCCAGGCGCTCTTCCACGCTCATAAGTTTAATAATACCTATGTGGAAATATAAAGTCATCATTGGGGACATGGACTGGACATATTATTGTATCGTCGGCCAGTATCCAGGAAAAGAATTTGGATCGTTGTCTATTCCACAAACTTTTTTTAGGAAAATGAATAAATGATAATCGAGGCGAGGGTCGAGGAGAGTGGAGGGTGGAGGGTGCTTACGCGTGCGCGTGTCCATGGTGAAGAGGTCGCTGGTGAGGTTGTAGGAGTGCGCGGCGATGGAGATGGCGTAGGGCGCGCCCGGCGCCAGCGCGCCCAGCAGCACGCGCGCCGTGCGCCCGCGCGCCGGCGCCGCCACGCCCAGCGTGCGCGCCGCCGCCTCCTCGCCCTGCAACACCACACCGCCCACCCGCTCACTCACTCACTGCACATACTCACTGCACATACTCACACTCTTCTGTGCCATGCCAACACATAATGCGATTCTCCGATTTTAACTCACATTTATTTCCAACGTTCTCTGACCCTTATCCCATTCTACGTGGGGCCGGCCCAGCGTGTTCTTTTAATAGTCTCTCAGAATTCTCATCTCTTTGTGATTATTATTGGATGCCAATTGTGAACTGAAGCTAGAAAGCTCAAATTTGGAAGGTAGCTTTATTTTATAGCAAAACCACCCACTAAGGCGGGATTTTCCGAAATTCAACAACTAAAGGGTTTGAGAGGTAAGGAAAACATTTGTATGGAATATTTTAACGCGTTGTGTGATTCGCTTAAAACTCGGTCTGGATACCATAAATGGAAAATAAATGGACACATATTTTAGAATGTTTTCCTCACAAAGGAGTAAAATGTGTGAAAATGTATACTAGGCGAGTGAGGCCGCGCGTGCTAGTAAATATAAATACATGAATGTGTACGTCCAAGTCAAAAGAATAGTAATAAAGTGCATCGGGCGAACCTCTCGCGGCTCCTTGGGCCAGATGGTGAGCGAGTAGTTGTCGACGCGGCCGGCGGCGCGCGGCCACTCCAGCGTCAGGTTGCGCGTGTCCACCAGCTGCGCCACGTTCGACACCGGGTTCGGACCTGCACAGCCCCGCGCCCTGCTCTTGGATCACTCCGCACCACAACTTGCGACTAAAAACTCTAATGCGGACCCTGAATATCTTTCTATAATGTCAAGGATTCTCTTGGTACTTCTCCGCTGGACTGGGAGTGAACAAAAAACATAGAATGCGTCCGGCTGCTTCTCCCCGCGGACATGTCGTAGAAGTCGACTAAGGGACAGCATCATCCCCAACATGATGGAACATCTATACGGGCGATGGACTGATCACCTATCACCATGGTTCACCATATCCAATCCATCTTGGGACTTTTGAATCAGGAATGGCTGCAAGATTCCTTATGATTACTCGTGGCTCTGCCCACCTCATCGGGCATTCGGGCCAGGCGTGATATTATGTTTGTATGAGGGTGTAGGGTGGTTTGCTTAAGGCTCAGCGTCGCGGTCGCAAGTTGTAAGGGTACTCACGCACGGTGTGCGCGGCGCGCAGCGGGTCGCGCGAGGGCACGCCCGCGTCGCCGGCGCGCGCCTCGCTCAGCGTGTCCAGCTCGATCACGTAGCGCTCGCCGTGCGTCATGTTGCCGATCTGAGGACAACCACACACACTCGCTCCGATTCTTCAAAGCTTCCGAAGAGTTAGGACCCTTTGACAACATCCGGCTTAGACAGAGCAACCGGAGCACGACTTAGGTACCACCCCCTGAGACTACCTTACCTTATCTATCTGTCCTTTGTGTTTTTCAGTTTTATATTTTTTTTAAGTTATAAATAAATAATTTCCTTTCTTTCTTTCTAACATGAATATGCGTTAGGCGCATGTATCGCATAATATGAAGCTAGTTCGGATGCAGCAGCAGGGGTGGCGCATGGTACCTCAGCGCGGGTGCGGGTGGGCTCGATGGGCGGCAGCGTGGTCCAGGCGGCGTCCTGCTCGGTGCGGTAGCGCAGCGTGTAGTGGCCGAGCGCGCTGGCGCCGGCCGCCGGGCCCGCCCACTCCACCGCCGCGCTGTTGGACGACGTGCGCGACACCGCCAGCGACACCGGCGGCAGCGGACCTGCCACACGCACACGCACACACAGCTCATTGTCGAACCACCGGAGGGGGCGGGGCGGGGCGGGGCGGGGGCGCGCACACTCACAGACGGGCTTGTAGAGCGTGTGGTTCTCGCTGAGCAGGCCGTGGCTGAGCGCCGCCAGCTGCAGCTCGTACACGGCGCCCGGGAACAGATCCTCCACCACCGCGCTCGTCTGCGACGTCGTCAGCTGCACAACACGATGATTATTCACTTCGCTCAGGGAGATGGACGAAGTGAGATGGAGGGTGGAGCGGGTGACTCACGGTGCGGTACTCGTCGGCGGGCTCGGCGGGCCAGCGGCGGTAGCGCAGCTGGTAGCGGTCCTGGCGCGAGGTGACGTCGCTGCGCCAGGCGAGGCGCAGCGCGCGCGGCGCCGCCTCCGCGCTTTCCACGAGCGGCGCCAGCGGGCGCGTGGCCGCCCACAGCCAGGTCGCGTTGGAGCGCACGCCGCGCGACACCGCCGACACGGACAGCGTGTAGTTGCGCCCGGCCAGCAGCGCGTCCAGCGTCACGTCGGCGGCGGGCGCGGCCACGGCCAGCGCGGAGGCGTCGTCGCCGGGGCCCGCCTCGCGGTACTCCACGCGGAACTCGTCCTGCAGGCTGCCCTCGGCGGCGCGCCACCACACGCGCAGGCCGCGGCCGCCGCCCGCCGCGCGCGCCCACGCCACCGGCAGCGGCCGCAGCGTCAGCTCCGCCGCCGCCGGCCACGACGTCACCTGCAACACGCTCACGTTATGCCGACCCGAGGCGCTGCGCTGGGCGCTCGGCGCTCGGCGAGCAGGGGGCGGGCTCACCTTGCCGGACATGGTCTTGACGGTGACGGTGTAGTGCGCGCCGGGGTCGAGCGCGTCGAAGCCGCAGGTGGGCGGGTCGGCGCGCGCGCGCACCACGGACGGCAGGCGGCGCGCCTCGCCGCTCACGGACACCTGGTACTTCTCGAACTCGCTCTCGTCCAGCGGCGGCAGCCAGTCCACGCGGAAGGCGGTCTCGGCGAGGTGCGCGGCGGGCACGGTCACGTTGCGCGGCCGCAGCGGCACGGTGCGGTACTGCGCCGTGGTGGGCGCCGAGATCTCGGGCTCCGACACGGTCTGCACCGAGATGTTGTACGCGCGCCCCGGCACCAGCCCCTTGAAGGCGGCCTGCGCCGGCCCCGGCGGCTCGCCCTCCTTCTCCACGTACAGCTCCGAGTCGCGCGCGTCCGCCGGCACTATCGACACCTGCACGACACGCACCACGCCGCATCCATCAACACGACCATATTATTGTACCTTAGTGAACAAGCTGGGACTCCTGACACGACACAGGGAGGACTTAGGTATATGGAACACTTTCAACGTGACATTTGGGTGTTATTTATTTAAAAAGAAATACGACAGCGGACATCTTAATTGGACCGGATGATGGTAGCCAGAGGTAGTGTTTCCCAATCATTTATTGTGAAAGACTAAAAGTTACACAAGGAGAGGTCCGAGACGCGATGCCGCGACTTCGGGGTTGCGGCCGCGATTCAACACAATCTAAGTGGGCCGCGTTCTGTTCTAGGCTCTGAATAACAGAGGCGGGCAGGGTACCTTGTAGTGGGTGTAGAAGCCGGGCGGGTAGGGCGGCTGCCACAGCACCAGCAGGGTCGTCTCGTTGCGGAACCACACTATGAACTTGAATAACAGAGGCGGGCAGGGTACCTTGTAGTGGGTGTAGAAGCCGGGCGGGTAGGGCGGCTGCCACAGCACCAGCAGGGTCGTCTCGTTGCGGAACCACACTATGAACTTGAATAACAGAGGCGGGCAGGGTACCTTGTAGTGGGTGTAGAAGCCGGGCGGGTAGGGCGGCTGCCACAGCACCAGCAGGGTCGTCTCGTTGCGGAACCACACTATGAACTTGAATAACAGAGGCGGGCAGGGTACCTTGTAGTGGGTGTAGAAGCCGGGCGGGTAGGGCGGCTGCCACAGCACCAGCAGGGTCGTCTCGTTGCGGAACCACACTATGAACTTGAATAACAGAGGCGGGCAGGGTACCTTGTAGTGGGTGTAGAAGCCGGGCGGGTAGGGCGGCTGCCACAGCACCAGCAGGGTCGTCTCGTTGCGGAACCACACTATGAACTTGAATAACAGAGGCGGGCAGGGTACCTTGTAGTGGGTGTAGAAGCCGGGCGGGTAGGGCGGCTGCCACAGCACCAGCAGGGTCGTCTCGTTGCGGAACCACACTATGAACTTGAATAACAGAGGCGGGCAGGGTACCTTGTAGTGGGTGTAGAAGCCGGGCGGGTAGGGCGGCTGCCACAGCACCAGCAGGGTCGTCTCGTTGCGGAACCACACTATGAACTTGCCGGGCGTGTTCGGCTCTGCAACACAACATCTTCTACACTTGACATTCATTCAACATGTTCAAACAGATGGATCTCCCCTCCCCGCCCCCTTCTATATCAGGACCGTCACCGGCCCGCCACTAAACACGCTAAATCCTGACTAAGTTTGCTTGTCGCTTTTGCTTTGCTTGTGGTGGGACGGCCGCGGTCCTGCTATGGAACGGGGAAGTGGGCGGATACCTTTATATCGAACGTCGCGCGACAATCATACATCCATGACGGTTGGCTGTGCGAATCCGATGGTTTGTCAGGAACGACAAAGTTATTAAACAAAAAAATCCTTTATTAATATAACAATTATCAGGTTTGGGAACTCTTTTATTAAGAGTCCCCTCTTTTCGGTGATCATTTTAAATTTAAATTACAAGAGAAATAAATATACAAATTTGGCATATGAGTCAAAAATTAAATAATTTAATTCTAATATTATGTAATTGCGCCAAAGGCATTCAAACGGCTAGGTGTATTAGATAGATGGGGTGGTTTTGTAACTGGTTTGCAATCAGTTTTTATTTGAAACCGTCAAAAGCCTATGTTAGGTCTGATGGCCTAAGTGATAGATGGACACGAGGATGTCTTTATAATATGTAATCGGCAGTTGTTTAAGAGGATGTTTGTAACATCGCCATGTTAGGAACAGGTACATTCGATGATAGATGAATGGAATTTCGAGCAAGGAAGTAAGTTTAATGCTACAAGCCAATTTTACAATTGAATGCAGACAGTACTTGACATGCTCTATCTAATAGGCGAGTGCACAATACAATACTGAACGTTATAGGCCGGCGCACGCGCACGCGCACGCGCACGCGCACGGGCCAAGTGCCGCTGCCGGCGCTCGAGCGAGAGAACAGTCCGATTGATTACATCATGCTATTTATCGACACCCATTAATTATAATAAAACTTGATTTAAATTCGCTTACGTGTTTGTATATTTTCCTACGTTCATTGGCAACGAATTCAGTGCACGGGCGGTTTGTGCACAAATAGCTGAAGTGTATTAATCACTAGTTATTTATTGCCGAAATAGTTATAGCCCATAACGGTAACTCATGTCATGACTTGTTGTTTACGACATCATTGGGTTTCCATTCCACAGGCTTGCATTTTGAGGGAACAATTGTAGATCATTCTGAAGCTTGTAATGCGCTGCGGAGGCTAATTATTTGAATGGCAGCCCCTGCACCACACCACCGACAACACAATGTTGCATACCCAGGTGCCTACTTGTTCTGTGCAAACTGGACAAAGTTAAAACTATTCTCGGAACACACGCGTTTGAGTCGTGTTATTCATTCAACAGGTCCCCACAACCAAAATAACAAACTGAACAGGAAAATTTAAAGGTCAAGTTGCATTTATAAATCATCATCTGCAGAAGAAAAACCGGTTCGCCGGCGACCGGCACTTTATATGTTACAAAACAAACGTCGAATGAGGTATCACATTAAATTGTGCAAGCTAGGCTCTGCAAACTTGATGCCTTGAACAAAGCCTTGCTCACTGCTCACAGTGGGGAATCAGGTGAGCGCATCATGGGGCTGGTTCGGTCGGAGAGGCGGCGCGACGGCGGACGACCATTGTCAGTGCTCCTTGTATTCTCCGACGTGAACGGTACGTATTGATGGCGCCTCGTGCTTATGTTATCGAAGCGTCGGTCGCGGCGTCGCCACAAGCACCTGCGGATCTATGTAGATCTCCGTTCCGCAGCCGAATCGTCCCGGCTTAGGTTTTTGTGCCGGGACGGAAACGATCCTGTCATAGAACGGAGTAGCTACCTAGTTGGTCGAGTGCGAGGCCCTAGGTCAGTAAATTAATGTAACAAAGTGGTTTACAAAATGTCAAAACAAATGATATATGGGATGTGTCCCGCACGTGACTCCCGCGCCTGACGTCACAGCCACAACTAGATGAGCCCCGCATGGGCTTCCGGTTCCACAACGCGCGTAACTTCCGCCCGGGCCACGGCCTCAAATCGACTAGGAGATGTAGCAGCTACTGTCTTGAAGCGCTTACACTAAAGTTTACTAGGAATAGTGATTTAAACATCAAAATAGCAAAGCAACTACAATGTTATTAAGAAGGCAAGCAGCTCACCAATGATCCCAGGGTCCTGCGTCCACAAGGAAAACACACATTAGCATATTACATTACTCAGTACAAATTGCAGTAGGTACCTAGGGAAAGTTCTTCCTATCCCAAAAGCTTAACAATGTTTTCCTATTTTTGGTTTATACCTACGAGTATTATACGATCAGTTAGCTATCAGTTTCACTTTCAATAAGATTGCCATTAATGATACTACTGGTAGCTAAGAGAATGCGAGGTACGAAGGGACGGCAGTGTTTGTTAGATGCTTCGGGTTAGTAAGTTAAAGAGTTCTGACTTCAATTAGTTTCTTACTTTCTTTGTAGGTTGGTATATCTAGTGATTGTAAAATATTAAAACTAGTGTGCACTGCTCGTGGTCGTGCTTAGAGGTATTTAATGTAGCGCTAGACAAGCGTGACTCATCGGATTGTAGCAATAGCAGTATCACAAATATTGTGCGCCTCGGCAAAATTCGTGCTTTATATGAATTTCCGGGCCGGATTTGTCCGAATACATTATTAAAATAATAACTGAACCAATCCTTTAAAAAATAAGTATCTACATAATTATTGTAACATCTTTATATTACACATCATCATCGCGTTAGTTCGTATTTCAGAAGCTAGACGAAAACTGGCGAGGCGCACAATATTCGTGGTACTACTGTACGTCGCTGTGCCCGAGCGACCGCGGCGTGCGGCATTCGGCGGCATTGAGATCAGAGTCAGCTTCAAATCGATGTATTGTATTGTATAGTGATCAGAAACATGAGAGGTATCGCATCAGATCGAATGCGGAACAAGCGGCGACCTTCGCGGAGCCCCCCGCCCCGCGCGCCCCCCGCGCACCCCCCGCGCCGCCGCCGCTCATTGTACACAAGCACCGACTATTGCTCCTAACTACCTCACTTCCATAATGAAAGACAATAGCAAAATCGTTTTCACGCCAAATTATCGCCAGCTCGGAAGATGCTATCAGCTTTTTTTATCGATACAACACGATTACAAGTCGAGATAATCTGCGTCAGTAATAAAGATAACGTACTCGAATTAACGAAACGATTGGTTTCCGCAATTTAACGGAGCCATTTCTTAAGTTAATAGAGCGAAGGCGAATCGCAAAAAACTAAAACATCCATGTAGTTGCGACGCGCGCGTTTGCCAACGCGGCGCCATCGCGCATACATTACTAACCCCGCGCTTCAGTTATAAGCCAACGCCACTTTCCAATATCACAGCAATATTTTCTAGTCTTGCAACAGAACCATTCAGAAGGATTTTCCTCAGATGAGTCACGTGTCACGTCAGACCTCTTATGTTGTGCCTGCATTATCGCGATGCTGCAAAACTTTGCGTTTTGTGTATTGTGCCCTTATTGTCTATCCTGTGACAAATCATATAGCTGGACTTGTCACTCCATGCGACAAGTTCGCCGAATCACGCGCGACATAATGTGGCCCCAGCATTAGTGCAAGTCGTGGA
The DNA here is from genome assembly GCA_949320045.1 of Scotopteryx bipunctaria. Classification (NCBI taxonomy): domain Eukaryota; kingdom Metazoa; phylum Arthropoda; class Insecta; order Lepidoptera; family Geometridae; genus Scotopteryx; species Scotopteryx bipunctaria. The sequence goes on along the minus strand of OX439446.1, from coordinate 12,921,059 downwards.
GCAATTTAGCCACTGGTTTACCTGCCTCAGTGATAGGCGCATAATGTTACCTAACGTTGTAGGTAGAAGTGAAAAATTTGAATGTGACAAACTGTTAGTAAACATCAAACCTCACAATTACTCCGATACTAACAAAATTATGCGAATCAATTAATTTAAATTGGCAAATCAAACAATTACTACTAGGTGTCTACGTAGGATGGGGTAAGTGGATAAGACGGCAATGTCCCCGGCGGCGGCGCTACTCCTGCGGTAACACTACCCGGCTCCGACAGAGTACTGTCCGTGTAGAGAGGGAGAGGGAGAGGGAGAGGGAGAGGGGTAGGGGTGAGGCGGTACTGACTGGTGGTGAAGTTGCGCGAGGCGTAGGCGGCGCTCTCCTTGTCGTGCAGCAGCGTGAAGGCGTGCAGCTGGTAGGTGGCGCCGGGCGCCAGCTCGCGCAGCGCGTGCGTCCAGTTGCCGCCCGCCTCCACCGTGATGTTCCGCTCCGCCACCTCCGCGCGCTCCGTCAGCGCGATCACCTGTCGCGGCGCCAGAGCTGATGATAACTGTGCCTGTACCCACCCCGCCAAACTACCCTGAGGATGGGCATATGAATCGAGAGACGCGACAGGTTTGAATTGAACTGCCGTGTCGCATGACGGCTTTATCACATTAAACTAGTTACATTTTGCCATCACATTATGATTCACTAGCTGCCGCCCGCGGCATCGCTCGCGTGGTACCCGGGTAAAAAATAGCCTATATGTTAAATCAGTACATGTACTATGTATATTCCAAGTTTCATTCAAATCCGTTCAGCCGTTTAGGCACCCCCGCCTTGGTGACGCCCACTTCGCAACGGGCCGTGCAGCAGAAATCGTAATATTTTAATTTCGCCATAACTTCAAAACCAAACGTCCAATTTTAATCATTCAAAGACCAAATATTATCTCCATAAACTGTTCTTAGTGATGAAATCATTTATTTTGATAAGGATTAATAGCATGAGTAAAATAAACGCGTTTAAATGTAGTCCAAAAAAAATTCAAGATTTTTAAATAAAAAAATGGTTGCTGTGCCTCACTCGACATAGATGGGTATAGTGTGTCGCGGACTTTTTTGTAGATATTTATAAGATCTACAATTAATTAGAACATTTTATGGTTCTATCTTTTATAGTTTAGGCAGCGTACGCAAAATAAGTAACTTTTCTGGTTGATTTTTTACACCTTGTGTCCGAAAAACCCAAATATCTTACGGAACCCTATTTTTTTCCAAAATAAAATATAGCCTATGTTACTCGTGGATAATGTAGCTTTCGAATGGTGAAAGAATTTTTAAAATCGGTCCAGTAGTTTTTGAGCCTATTCAGTACAAACAAACAAACAAAGTTTTCCTCTTTATAATATTAGTGTAGATAATAGAATTCCAAGATCAATTAGAAAAATACCAATTAGTCATTTAAAACTAATCTTTACCTTTGGCTCACAGACAAATAAATCCTTTTATAAAATATGTAAGTAAAAAATTATTAATTTTATGTAATTTAGTTGTAATAGAAATGTGTGTTATTGTGATGCTGCATGTCGGTCTGAGTACCACGGAGTGTGATTATATTATAGTTTATTAATTAACATCTACTATGTAGGACGTAGGTACCATACTTCAAACAGAAATAAATGATTTTGATTTTTGATTTGATTATTTGATGGGGTTCGAATCCGGCCCTTGTTATAATTATGTTTTTTCAGGCCACGTTTTTATGTTCAAAGTTTGATTAGGATCCGTGCAATCGTTTCTTTGCGATTGAGGCACGAACATCCTCCATCCGAGGCGTCTCATCATATTGCTAACTGCGCCCATCGGAATAACTAAAACGTCATGCAAAAATACGTGAGAAATATTATTTTATTAATTTATATTCGGTGCATTTCATAATTTGATGGAGCGACGTTTGGTCACGTCACCGCGAGCGCCGCGTCCTGGCGTCAATGATAAGTACGCACGTCGCGGTCGATGCGATTTGGTTCCATTTCAATATTGACCGTTAACTAGCGGCAGCAAAAACAAACTAATAAGTTCAGTACCTTCCTACCGAAAGTAGAGACCGTTTGATGGGTTACACTTATTACACAATCCAGTTAGGTTAGGAGAGGCTAGTTACCTTGAACCGGAAGCCGGTGTAGTCGCCGTGCGCGGGCGGCGACCAGGCGATGGTGGCCTGCTTGTTGCGGCCCAGCGTCACCGTCAGGTTGGTCGGAGGCTCCGGCGCTGCACACACACACTCGCATCCTCAGCAATATTACACACACACAACCCTATTCTGCATAACACTCCGCCATGCCTAGGTGACGCGCGACGATCGCAGATAGCAATGTAGCTAAATTAGCCTTTTATCACGTACATCAATCTGGCAATGTAATACATGCATTTAAAATCTGTTAGAACAGTTTCAAGTTTTAGGGTCAAGTTACTACATTATGACCTTGTATTTTGAGAGTAGTGACGGCGCCGCACCTCCGCGACCGCGAGACACCCCGGGGAAGATGGAGGGGCAATCTTGATCTACATTCAAGCGATTGGCCCACAAAGATAAAGATGTGTAGAGAAAAAGATAGAGAAACCGTTGTGCCCTGCAGTGGGCTAAAATAAATAAACAAATAACTTGAAGATCACCTGTGATGATAGTCTGGTTCCAGGTGAGCAGGTCCGCGAAGGTGGAGTTGGAGTAGTACAGCATGAAGTGGTACTTAGTGCCCGGCAAGCCCTGTCCAACATGCACACCTCGTTGGAGAACATCATGATAATAAACCCATATACATACTATCTCATTTATTAGTTTTAATTGTTTTGCTGTTGTGTACCTAGTAGGTAAAATAATCCACGGAAAACATTGTGAGGAAACCTGTGTCACTTTTCCTGAGGATAAGGCTGACTATACTAATCTTATTAATTAATTGATTATCTATATGAATTATTTAATTTTTATATTTAATTATGTAGATAAGAAGTTGCATTTTACCTCTATCTGATCAATGACATAGAGCAAAGCTTAAAGTTGTCTCCTGACACTGTCTGAATCTTTTAGTAGAGATGGCCTCAGTTAAGGTAGAAGGTCAGACCTGGAAGTTGATAGTGGAGGCGCGCGCCTCGACGGTGAAGTTGGGAGCGGGCGAGCCGTGCGGAGGGCGGTAGTCCAGCCGGTAGCGGCCGCCCTCCGCCGCCGCCGCGCCCGAGCCCGGGATCTCGATGACCAGGTCAGCGCCGCGCGCCGCCCCGCCCCACGCCTGCAACCACACCACATGCACTAACCATGCACCACGCCCTATGGACAACCATGCCAAACACCAATCTACGCAATATTCAGATACTCCTCTGAAAAATTTATTTGGCATTGCTGCAGCATACCTGCATTGCACTTCTTTATTATAACCCCAACAGTTCAGCAATGTATTTACAGCACTACCTAATGTAGCCTAGCCTCCATCAACTCCACCATGTTCAGGGGGGTACCTGAATGATGGATATGGGGCGAGGTCTATGTAACTATCCAACTGATGGACTGATATTATTTATTTATTCCATGATTAGAATGCAATTTCCCAATCTGGTAAGAGGCCAACCAATGTCTATTTATACGGCAGAAAAAACATTAGGAATATGATGTCACTGTTAAGTTATGAATATAGAAATACACTCAGCGGCACGGAATCTTGGCCAAGCTCTTATCTCGCAATAACAAAAAAATTAAGTGTTTCTAATGAATGAAACTTATGAAGGTAGGTCAAAAAATGTTTACTTTTAGTTCTAGAGGGTAATTCATTAAGTTTATGTGCACATTGACACCACTTATAGAGATTTAGTTAAAACGGGCCATTCATGGGACTAGGACGAACTTTTAACTTTTGTGTTTTGAAAAGTTTAGCTTAAGGTGAACCCAATTTTTACGTTTTGTGCTTGTTGTTGTGTGTTCAAACGTGTTTTTTAAAGAAAAAAAAATGCCATTAACAGCAGAACAGGTGGCGCAAGCCGTTGCTTTGATCGACCAAGGACTGACACAGCGAGAAGTGGCTATTGTGTTAAACGTACCCCGTTCATCTATGCAATATGCTTTGAAGCGGTACCAGGAGACTGGCAACTACACTCGGAGACCAGGAAGTGGAGGCGTATGATGCACATCAGCTCGAGACGACAGGTTCATTGTCTTAGAGATATTGAGAAACCGCTTCCTTACAGCAGTTGAGATACGACAGCGGCTCCAAAATGTCAGAGGCATAAACGTAAGCGAGCGTATGGTTAGAAGACGAATGGAAGAAGTAAATTTAAAGGCTTGCAGGCCAGCACGCGGTCCAGAACTTCTCAGAGAGCACCGAGTAGCTCGTCTTCAATTCGCCCGAGAACATTCCAACTGGACACACGAGCAATGGGCTAGAGTCCTCTTTACAGATGAGTGCCGAATTGCTTTGCGAGCTCCAGACGGTCGAGAAAGGGTGTGGAGAAAAAGAAGAGAGCGGTACTTACCCATTACCACTACACAGACAGTGAGTTTTCACGGCGGCTCCATAATGGTTTGGGGAGGAGTAAGTTCAGATGCTCGTACGGAGTTGGTGGTCGTTGACAATCGACTGAATAGCATTCGATACATTGAAGAGATCCTCCAAGACCATGTTATACCTTATTTGGGGTTCATTGGATACGACATTGGGATTTTAATGCATGATAACGCACGTCCCCACGTCGCACGATGCGTGGATGAGTACATTCAAGAGGTTGGAATCCAGAAGTTGCAGTGGCCAGCTCGTAGCCCGGACTTGAACCCAATAGAACACATCTGGGACATGCTTAAAAGAAAAATAAAGTCCGGACCTAATCCACCACAAACTCTCAACGAGCTTCGAAATGCAGCGATGGACGCTTGGGAAGCCATACCGCAAGCCGCAGTCAAAAACATCATCCAGAGCATGCCTAACCGGATGCAGGCAGTCATCAGGGCTAGAGGAGGAAGCACTCGCTATTAAAACGTGTGGCAGATTAAAAAAACACATAAATATTCACTTTTTTTGACAATTGAAATGCGTGTTCAAATTCAAGAATATTGTAAAATTTGCTTAAAAAATATAGTGGGAGTCCTAAATTGTTTAAAGTCAACTAAAAGTTCCTAAAACCTAAAGGAAGACTAATCTTCATCCTTCCTACCCTTCTATTATTCAAAGAAATCAATAAAACGCAAGTTATAGCAAAATTCTTAAGTGGCCAAGTTTCCGTGCCGGTGAGTGTAGTTAGAAATGTACAAGACAATGTAAGTAGAGATCTGATTTGTTTCTCATGAAGCAGAGCTCATTTACAGAGAATGACATATTATAAGTGTATTTACTATCTATTGTACTACAGTTTTGTTTGTATACACAAGTATAGAAACAAAACTGTAGTACAATAGATGAGTACTAATAATATAATAGTACTAACTACAGTGATGCAACATGTAACGGTACCTACTTGAATATCCAAGTTTGGAAGGGGAGCAGTGTTTATTTATATTCTTACATCCTACTAATATTATAAATGCGAAAGTTTGTCATCATGTATCTCCGTAACTAATAAACTGATTTTGATGAAATTTAGAATGTAAATTTAGAAGTAAAATAAACAAGCATACTTTTAGGTATATATGCTGTTCTAGACAGAACACACCACACCAGTCAGATTTAGTGGCATGATACGTTGGAAACAATAACAAAGGGCTGTAAGTAAATTCAGCCTTGGAAGGAGTCCAGCGCAGAAGGAGCGACGCAGGCGCAGGCCGAGGGACTCACCGCCAGCAAGGCGAGCGCCAGCGACAGGGCCGAAGCGCGCCGCCCGCCGCCGCTCGCTTGCACAATCGACCTCTTCCACATCATTGAAGGCGACTCTCTGATTTCACGACACTTTCTCTCACAAACGACACTTATTCCTCAATCGCTACGATGGAAGCATGATTCATAAACTTTTGCACTCTCGAATATCATATCATTCGTAAAGATTGCATTAAAAAGTTTGCTCTACGAGCAAGCCCACAAAACTTTATTTCAGAACATTACACGGAACGTTTGTACATAAAAAAGAAATACAATAGATTTAGCAAACCAAATCTCGTTTTATGCTTGTTGTGTCTGTCTATTACTTGTCACTAGTTGTCACAGTTCACACTATGTTACATCAATATCAATGTCGCTTGTTAAGTCAGTGCCAGTGTCACTTGACTGTCACTGTTAAAATTACTGAATGATTATTTTTATTGGTGGTGTGGTTCCACCCTTGCTAGCGTAGCTTTTTTTTTTAATCGTATTTTTATTTATCTATACTCCTTGGCATTCTATGGCGTTAGCGTTCAGTGTGACCAAATTTAGCAGAATTCTGTGATTTTAGTATAATTATATCTCCAATTTGGGGTCTAGCAGATTGTATCGCAGATCTGAAAAAATAGCAGATTTTGGCAGAATTTTTAAAATATCCGCAGAAATTCAGCAAGATGAAGAAGAACTGGCAAATTAACTGTGTTTCTGTGTAGGGGTTCTAGACAATGTTTGAAAAATTCTACCATTCATGAATAATGTACGATTTCTTTTTACTGTTCTGTCAGCCCTATGTACAATTTAGGGGAATTCCTAATAAATGTATTCTTATAGAACAGAAAGAAAGTTATATTTTTTAAAAACACCAAACTATCAACCTAATCTTATTTATTTATGAATGATTACAATTCAATGTACCGCCAATAAAGACAACCAAACAAACACAATGACTCGACTTATGTACATAGACTGACAAGTACCTATGTACCACAACTACCAATTACATAATCTCTGTGTACTACTACTAAGTGAACTATAAACGTCCGTCCTGTTCGAAAGCCACGCGCAGAATGCCCCCGAGTTTTTTTTTTCGGACGGATTATAATGCTGTGGGTGTGGGTCTCAGATGACCGCTGGCAGCGTTACCAGGCTTTGGTGAGCGCAGAAGGCGCGACACCGAGAAAAAAGTTTTTGTGGCAACTAGCGCAAGGGCACCACTTAGGTACGAACCTCGGCTTGGGCTGTTGCCTGAATGCAGAATCTAACGGCTGCGCTCAGAGGGGGCGAGCGAGAAGAGAAACTTCGACTCCGCCGGCGGAGTCGGTGTGGTGTGATGATGTCAATTGAACCTACGTCGGCGTGATGGCGGGCTCCCCTCCGCGTTAGCGGAGGTGATCTCGTCATCGGGGTCTCCAAGAACGTGTCTTGGCCTACGGAGGGACCTAGGGGCGTCAAGTGGTTTGACGATGGGATAGTCGGGGATCGTGGAGACGAATAAAAGCGACTCTAAACCGAGGTCGCGATGAAGGTCGATGTTGCGCATATATCTAGGCGCGCCTGTGGCGACGCCACGGAGGCGTACGTCATGACTGGTCTTATGCAAGTTTTGTAAAGTATCATCTTATTTGATGTAGTGTTGGATGTAGACGGCCAAGGATGAACTTGGCACGGTTTCGGACTGTAACGATGTGTTTGCCCAAGGGAAAGACGACTATCAAGGAATACACCTAGGTATCGGGCTGAGGCCCCCGAGTGTAGATTGCGGCTGCCTCTTATACCACAGCGCGCTCGGTCCTGGCTCGTTGGTAGAGGAATTCGCTAAGAGTATATTTTCTTTCGTGTTGTATGTAGAGTACATGTTCTGCGTAGTCGTGCTATTCACTACTAATTTTAATTAATATATTATTTTTTTATACATAACATTTGTTTAATTGTGTATTCATTCTATTGAATGAAGACATAATTTTAGACAAAGACACATACAATTTTGGCATTTACCCATTCAAAATAAAGTTAGCAGACTTTAGCAAAATTTAGGCAAGCATCTAGCAGAATGTTCAATTTAAATCTGGTCACACTGTTGGCGTTGCATTCCAACTATTCCAAGTAAAAAAGTACTCTACTACTCTGTGATTTCACAAGTAGCGTCCGCTCCGCCCGCTCTTTTTAGTGTACTTGTTTTGTAGTGATATTTATGATAACACAAATAAGCGAATGCAATAAGTAACAGATAATATATACCGACCGATTGAAAAATGGTTGAAAGCGACGCTAGTACGTGGTCCCCCGACGATACGCTAAGAATATTGATAGCATCAGATATTCACTTAGGTTATTTGGAGAACGATGCCGTTCGCGGTGAAGACAGTTTTATAGCATTCGAAGAAGTTTTATCACTTGCTGTTCAGTACGATGTCGACCTGGTGCTCCTGGGCGGAGATCTATTCGACCACTGCAAGCCCTCGCCCAGCTGTATGTATAAGTGCACCGAGATCATTCGAAAATATTGCCTCGGCGATAAGCCGGTACATGTAGAACTATTGTCGGATCAGTTGGAAAACTTTTCCCGAAACATCAACTATGAAGATCCTAATTTGAATGTGTCCTACCCCATTCTATCGATACACGGCAATCACGACGACCCTGTAGGGCAGGGCAGCATCAGCTCACTGGATATCCTCTCCATATCCGGCTTGGTGAACTACTTCGGTAAATGGACAGACTACACGCACGTTAACATATCCCCAGTTTTGATGCAGAAAGGTGCTACTCGACTTGCATTGTACGGTCTCAGTCACCTCAAAGATCAACGGCTATCCAGGTTACTAGAAGAAAAAAAGGTTGAAATGGATCGGCCTGATGAAACCCTCGACTGGTTCAACATGCTTGTCTTGCATCAAAACAGAGCAGACAGAGGTCCAAGGAATTACATAAGAGAGGATGTTTTGCCAAAATTTTTAGATCTCGTTGTTTGGGGTCATGAACATGACAGTCAAATTATTCCTATGCATGGCAACAAAACTGAGAAGGACAGTTTCTTTGTAGTGCAGCCTGGCAGCACAGTCGCAACCTCCCTAGCAGCAGGGGAGGCACTGCCGAAGCACTGTGGCCTGCTGCAGATTCACAAGGGTGACTTCATCCTGAAACCTCTCCCTCTCAAGACCGTAAGACCCTTTATCTTCAAGACAGTTGTGCTATCGGAGGAGAACCTTGGAGGGGATGGAGTGAATGAGACAGAGAAAGTCCAGGAATTTCTCAAGCGATGTGTAGAGGAGGCCATCGAAGAGGCGGCATCTCAGCGCAGCGGAGACCCGCGCCAGCCTACAGCGCCGCTCGTGCGCATCAGCGTCTTTTACGAACATGAAGGACAGAACTTCAACCGCATGCGGTTCGGCCAGAACTTCAACGGAGCTGTCGCCAACCCCAATGACGTGCTGCTGATGAAGCGCGAGAAGAAGGTCCGCGAGCGCAAGCAAGCCGAGCCGGGCCAGGAGGCTGACCTGACAGGCGTGGCTGCCAAGGCCGCCGATGTGGAGGCACTGCTGCGCGAGTACTTCCTGGCGCAGCCGCCTGAGCGACGGCTCGGCGTGCTGTCCGTGCGCGTCGTCACTGAGGCCGTGCGTGACTTCACGCTCAAGCACAACGACGACGTGTTTCGCCGCGCCTTCGACGCGCACAAGCGGCGGGCCGTGGCTGCCCTGCTGGACGCGGCGCCCGACACGGACGAGGAGATCGCGGAGCGCCTGCGCGCCTGCAAGGCCGAGCTGGACGCCACGCCCGATGACCGCCTCGCCACCGTCGTCGATACGTCCGTGCGCGCCGCGCCGCAGCCGCCCAAGCTGGTCGTGCCGATCGTGAAGCTGCCTCCGCAGGTCACCATCCGCCCGGTAGCCTCGCCCAACTCGCGCAAGGCCATCGTGGTGCTGTCCAGCGACGACGACGAGCCCATCGAGGCGACGCGAGCTCGCGGGCGAAGCGCGCGCGGGCGCGGCGCGGCTGCTACGCCCCGCGGCCGGGGTCGGGGCCGCACTCGCGCCGCGCCGCCGCGCGAGCCCTCGCCGCCGCCGCCCGCCACGGAGCGCCGCACGCCGCGTCGCGCCGCCGCGCAGAAGTCCAACTCGTGGCTTCAGAACCTGGTGGGCCAGCGCAAGCTTCGTAACTCCTCCGATATCGAGGACTCCGACTGATTCTCTCGCATCTCGTTGACGCCTCTGATCGTTCGTGAGATGCGTGCAGGTTCGTGCCTTGATCCTCGACGATTAGTCTCGTTACGTTTTAGTGCTTTATAAGTATAATATTGTATTGTAATTGTACCATATAAATACATCCTTTTATAGGAAAATAAATTCTGAACGCATACCAACTAAAAATCAAAATCTTTTCATTTATTGAAATATTTTAAAACCATCATGTTTGTGTCATCTTATTTACCATTACTACTTAGTTAGATGTAATGGCGTTGAAAGTTGCAAGTGCACCGAAAAATATCGGAATAGGTGTACTTATGGTAAATATGCCGTTCTAAGTACTAATAATAGTTAATTCTCGTCTATAAAGATTATTTACCTACCTTAGTTAATTCTAAATGCAAATATCACACACAGCACATTAGCGGGAATAACCCAATTAGTCTGGTCGACGTTTACATAATTTTTCGATGCAACGCGGACAGATGCACGCCCTCCGCAGCGCGGGGCGCTCGGGCGCGGGGGCCGGCAGCTTTGGGCGCAGCAGTTCGATCAGCTCGAACATGGTGAACAGAAACATGTAGATGAAGATGAGCCATGCAGTGCACAGAAGCAGATGTCGCGTGAGGCGAGGGTCGGGCCACGACACGCGCTTCACGGTGGCCATGCTGAGACCGCTGCCGCGCTCGGCTCGTCCGTCAGACACTCGAGCGCGCGAGCGAGCGTCGCAGGAAGCTGCGCGCCCAGTGCAGCATGGAGTGCACCAGCACGATGCAGGCGTAGACTATGAACACGCGCACCACGGCGCAGACCGCCACGCTGCCCACGTCCTCGCCTCCGCCTCTGCCGCCGCCGCCGCCGCCTGCCATGCCGCGCTCTCCTACACCACTACATCCATGCTACAGCGTTACTTCCATAAACGGTACTAGGCGAAACCACAACATGCAAATAATTGTTTGTCAAAGTCATAATTTTTATTCATATTTCCATAGAGAAATTATTAAAGATACCGAATTCCGTGCACTCGCTACATTCGCTAGGCTAGTACCTACCTACTGTTATTTATTATTGTGATTTTAGTCCAAAGATTTTTTGTTCCGAGGTCCAAAGAGATCTTCAGCCATTAGCTTCTTTTCCTGGATTAACAGAGCTTTATCTCTTCCTTCAATCAATATTGTTAACAGCGACGCCGACGGAGTGAGGTCTGTTAGGTAGGTACCTTACCTACGTCGTCTGTTAATAATATTTATGTTTAGGGTTAGGTACATTTATCATGTTATATTGCTAGAGGTGATGGTGATGATGGAAAGATCGCAATTAGATGGCGTAAACTTAGGGCATCTTGGGTAAACCTAAACATGATTACCTCTGCCTTTACTCAGGAGATTCGGCCTTATGATAATGTTCAAGGTAATCTAAGGGTAGTTAGGTAGGATTGATACCTCAATCTATACCCTACCTATCCTATATATTAGATTCCCTAGTACCTACCTAAGTCCACTGTAAATATTAGTACCTAACCTACCTCCTATTTACCTTATATACTGAACTGAGCAAATAAATTCGGTATGTTTCCGTGATTCTGCCCCAGTAGGGTAAGTAAAGTACACAAATAAATCATTTCGTATCGCGCTTTCACATCTGCAACAAACAACGTGTTCCATAAAATGTAGCCGCTGGCTGTTCAATATTTTCCATTAGGTAGACTGAAGAATAAGGTACGAGCTCGGAATATAGAAAAAGAGTTATTCTTTATTCTAAGGGTACGAGGTAAAACAAGTGAATACGCGTACCTAAATAAATGTTAAGTACCTAGGTACCTATTTGTCATGTTATAGGTTACACTAGGTATTCCAAATGTTGTGTAAAATAAATAATACAACCATTTATCTACTACTCCTTTTTGAAGGTTATTTCGAAAACTCCGAAACACGTGTCCATTAATAATTTTATATTTAAAATATCTTATCTAAGTTTCGAGTCGATCGCAACAACCGTCAAAAAGTTCTGATACAAACTTTGTCACACCATTTTACCCCATTTTGAGAGTCATTTTAGAAAACCCTGAAACACGTGTGTTATTTTAAATTTTCAAACCAATCGCATTGCCCGTTAAAAAGTTCCCATAACATTGACACCCCATTTTTATGGGTAGTTTTGAGAACTTGAAACACGTGTCCATTTTATTTTATTAAGTGTCCAAACCAAAATTCAAGCCATTCGCACTGCCCCTCAGAACAATAAATTGTTCTGAGCACTGCCCTTAGAAAAGCTCCCATACAAACTTTGACAACCCATTTTGCTCATTTTTGAGGGTTACCAACCTATATTGAAAAACCCTGAAACGGGTGTCCTAATAAATTGTACTTCAACATTTTTTAATACAATATCATTGTTGTAAATAAAACAAAATAAAATAAAAATATATAAAAATAGCCTTTATTCTATTACATGTTTAAATTCAGTATTCAAAGTATTAAAATATAATATAATCATGCTTAAATCTAGATAATAATTAGAAATAATTTTATAAAGTAATAAATGTTATAAATGTCATGAATTATATAATGTTATAAATGTCAGTGGATCATGTAAAAGTCGCCTATCGGGCGAAGGCCTCCTCCATGTCTCTCCAAAGCTCTCTGTCTCTAGCCAGTCTCATCCAGTCTGTTCCAATCATTTTGTAAAATTTGTCTTCCCATCGTGTTCTTGGGCGTCCTCTTTTCCTTTTGTTGCCGTTTATTTTATTTTATTTACTACACAGGAAGGCATAATTCTATTTTTAAATTTGAAGTTTACTAAACGACGCGACGACTCGAGAGCGATGAGCATGGTTTTAGTGTAGGTGTGTGCGTGAGCGTGTATGTTTACTTGCTGAAGCACGGTATTGTGTGGCTTCACTTTTGTTGTTCGCGGCGCGGCGTTTTTTCATTGCTTTCACTATATTGCAGTCCAAACTGAAAGTATCGGTTATTCCATTCGAGGTAAGTAATTTCATCAATATTAGGTGTAGGCAGGTATGTCCGTATACCTAAGCTACTCTACTCTACTCACTGACCGCTCTGCAGTGACACGTCCGTCGGCCGGTCGCGTGCCGTGCTCTGACGGACCTTTGACCGTTTTCTTTGTTTCTTGTGTCAGCAGTCTCGTTCTGGAATAGGGTAGTAGGAGAGAAAATAAGGCTCGTAGCTTACCTACCTTCAGTTGGACGACTCCAAAGGGTGCAAGGCAAAAGGAACGGGAACGGGAACAGCGGCTACTGCGTTTTGAAAGTTTTATTAGAGGAATAGTTCTGCTTGTAATTATTTAGTAATACCTACCTAAGGAATCAGTTAAAGAAATGGGCAGGTATGGAAGCGCGGGGCTGACGGACGGGGGCTGAAGGGCCGCCCGCCGCCGCCGCCGACGCCGCCCGGAACCGCCAGGGTCAACGACCGCGGCACGCGAGCTTTTTCACGTGATACGATTAGGGTCCCGAAGTAGGTCAACAGAACACTGCACCGTGCCCTCCACTCGCTCGTGCTTACCTTCTTTGGGCTGCACCTACCTTACCTATACCCAATAGCAGCTAGGTACTAAGTAGGTACATGCACCACCACGTGGATAAATAGAGTCAGATAGAACTTAAACCTAGTTTAGCTTCGAAGAGTTTCGGTGAATTGGTTGGTATAGTTCGATTGGTCCTAAGTAGGTAGGTACCTACAGTCAAAGATTAAATCTTTGGGTACAGTTCGCTTCTCTCCAATGTGTTTAGGTACATTATTAATGCGAAAGTAACTCTGTCTGTCAGTCTGTCTGTTAACTTTTCATGCCTAAACTGCTGAACAGATTTTGATGAAATTTGGCAAGAAGATACCTATATAGATTCCATCCCGGGGATGCTACATTATATGCTACTTTTTATCCTGCAAAACGATCTCAAAATGGAAAAAGGTTAACGCATTTAAATCCTTCCTAGAAATTAATTAAAGAAAGTTAATCTGACATTTATTTTGACAATGTCATACCAATCAAAGATTGAAATGAAAGAAATAAACTATATTTTTGATATAGTGTTAGCATTTAGACGATTTCAGTTCGATGAAATATTCATTTTGGTTTATTTTGTATTGAAATATGATTTTAAAATTAATTATAATACTTAATCTTTAAGGAAAAAAATGTACTGTAAGGTTCTGTAAATCAATAACCTGATTTTTGATGTTAGTTAAATTAATGTAAAAGTCAATTTATGATTTTCATGTAAGTCACTGAACGACTACCGATACGACATCGCCACCATCTTGTTGTTTACAAAAGATTGTTATAAAAGCGCTTAGCAGGTCGTATCGGGAGGCTTTTAGTGGTTCGGCCGTTGAGCCGATAACTTGTGTTTAGAGGAAGTAATTAGAGAGAAGTTAATATCTATGGTTTAATAAACCTCTTTTATACCTTTGAACTATTAGTACGGAGTTTTTTTCTTATAATTCAGAAGTGGGATGAACATTGGTGAATACTTGGCGGTATGTACATTAGTGAACACTTGGTGGTATGTATATACATTTTGTTTATAATGTCTCGGTCAACATTTTATTACAAACATCGAATAGACCTACCCTACCTACGATGGTGGGTACTTAAAAGATACCTAGGTGTCTATTTATTTGATACAGTATAAAGATTAAAAACTGAAAAGCATGATGCTTAAATGTTTCTGGTTATTTGGTGCTAGACCGGTAAAGTATTATGTAGGTAAGGTCAGTAACCTGATAATGTTACCTAAACAAACACTAAACAATATTAGACATGCGCGAAGCTGTGCTTTGAAGAGTTTTATTTATGTATAATAATTATTTTTTCTTATAACTTTTCTACAATGCACTGCCTCCACTTTTTGTCCAAGCTACACAAGGGTTAGCTGGAAGAAAATGCTAATTAGCATTAAGTTCGCCTATGTACATGTTTTCTTGTGTGCTATAGAGAATTTTCTATCTATCTATCTACGTCGGACGCACTATGTCTCACTGTAATAGAGGTGCTCTGGTGCAATAATAGCACAGTGATAGTGGAGGCATCACATTATTTCATCACTTCAAACAGTGTTACCTGAAATGACAATTTCGGCCGAACATTGCGCGGCGCAGTGCGCTGCGCACTGCAAACACGCTGTGTATGAGAGAGAGGGGTGTATAATCTTTATGACTTCTAGGTGTGATGCTCAGGTGTGATGTGTAATGCTTAATATCATGAAGTAGTGTGTGTAAGTATGTGACGGCTTTGGTAGCTGGCGACTGCTCGACAGAGACGCAAGAGGCGCGGGTTCGATTACTGCTGCGGAGGAGATGTTTACATAATCCGTAAATATTTCTTCCGGGTCTGGGTGTTGTGGTACCATGGTAGGTACTCGTGGTTTCTGATACCCACGACACAGGGAATACTAGTGTGGGTTCGGGACTGTGTACGTGACTGCTAGGTGTTATTTATTTATTTATTTATTTATAAATGCTACGGTATTCAGTCGCATCATGTTACGCGTAGTTCATCAGTCACATTGCTTACACATCTATGGCGATGTCTACATTATCTATGGCGATGATAATTGTTATTAGAAAGGGATTCAAGTGCTTTGTCCTTATCGAAGTAAATTTAATACTTATGAGCTAGCAAGAGGGTTTCGTCAGAATTCCGCATGATTTGCGTGAAGAAGTAGCAATCATACATAGAGGCAAACTTTAAATGTTGGTGCTGTGGACCTATTGATTGGACACCTAAGTAGTTGGATGCATCTAATAACATCACCAATAGTTGTTGATAATAGGAGGACGGGACCACGATTATAGATACAGTTACCACGGTTGCAATACATGTTTTTATTTATATAAAGAAATAGAAATGCAGATGGAGATTGTTTGTTTGGCACACAGTACACAGAGAGCACAAAGAGCTAGACACGAAAAAAATATATCAATACGGAGGAACAAAGATGGAGTGTATGAGATGACAGAATTGGTTTAAATTGGTGCTAGTTGGTCCCCTCTGTGTCGTGTGAGCCAGACGGGTCCGGTCTCTGCGAATCGCAGCTCCACGCATTCATGGGGAGTGGCGCTGGTTTTCGGACTGGGCCTGAGACTGATGACACCACGGACGCGGAACAGTCCCTATATGAACAATATTTGACGAATAAATTCTAAGTGCTTACTAATAACATTTGAAACTATAATAGAATAAAATATTTAAATACATATTATTAAATAGATGCCTATTTGTATTTATAAATATTATTTAATGGTGTAAATGAGCAGAAAGCAGATGACTGAATATGTGTATTATACGGAAATTTATTTATTTAAATATTGTAATGAATTAATTCTACAGTAACTTGTACAGTTTGATTTAAATTATAGGTGTATGTATGTACTGAGACGTGCGGCCAGATATAGGTGGCGAGTTTACGTCAACAAGGTCCCGGCATTGGAACACCCTGTTCCGAAATTGGCAGTGGTAGTGGTGCTGGGCGATTGTTATCCTTTTCGCATAGTCCCGGTTGATATCCGCGACTCTATCAATCATCCATAGGTTCGGTGGCGGCCGGTCGTCCTTCAGGATCACCATCTCGCCCTCGCGTAGTTCTGCATTACTCCTGTGCCACTTTAATACTCTCCTTTATAATTCTGAAATATATTCATGATAAAATCTGTTCCAGAAGTGAGCTTTCAGCTGCTGTACTCTCTGGTATCGTGGCAGTAAATGCAGTGAGTGATCCTGATTATGTGGAGAGGAAAGCAGAGCCGCCCGCGGCTTCGCTCGCGCGGTGCCCGGATGGGAGGTGCCCTGTGTCCCGGTCCAGCACACGTAGGTACCTACTATAAGGTACCTATCCTCATTATTCATTATAATATAGTGTACGCTAAAGATGACGCTAGGCGATGGCTAAGGTGTTGCCATCTCTTGCCATTTCGTAATGACAGGCAGTGACAGGGCTGGCTTGAGCAGTGGCTAACTTTAGCGAACGAATATGAATAATGTAAGTATATTTCATGGTTTGTGCGTGAAAGAGTGGCAGGCATGCCTGGGTCTAAGGGTTGGGAAGTTTCGGTAAGTTTGTAAAGGTTTTGAGAGTTGAGGTAGGCTTTTCAAAGCGCAACGATGACGCGTTCTGGGATTTGATCGGAATTGACAGTTCCTTTTACATATGTTTTGTATCATCTATTACTAATCTGTGGTATCATCGCTGTCATATTATGTCAAAATAAAAGTATTCATTGTTCATAAAAAAAAGATATGCCAAAAACAAGGAATTTGCAGGTGATTGTGACATCGACTAAGTGAGAGTGGTCGGCTCTTTGATTTGATATGGATTGTGTGCAGTTTTAGACTAGGAATTGATTCCAGGTTTTCATCCCTTTTCACTCCTTTAGAGGTTGAATTTTGAAGGGTCCCTTCTTGGTACACCCCTGCGTGCCGGGGTTTGTCTGCGCTGGGAATTTCGGGTCTCTGCGCCCAGCGGTTTGGGCTGTGCGTTGTCAGTCGGTCGGTCGGTCGAGACAGATATTCTTATAATATAAGTTATATATTCTATATAGACAACTATAGAATTCTGAGCAGCGTAAGAACTGATTTCTTGGTCATTCTGTTTTAAAAATCTAGCTAGATCATTAGATGCACCTACGAAGTTAGTACCCGTTATCCGAGAAGAGATAAGCAGGGCGCCTCCTGCGTGCGATAAAACGATTGAGTGCTACCTTTGTTAAATCGGTAACTAATTCAATGTGTACAGCCTTCACAGTTGGACACACAAAGGCACAATATGTATACTTTAATAAGTTTGCATCTTCTGCCTTTTCCATTCGCTATCTGAGTCCTGCGTGGTCAACTGCTATGTTGACAAAAGGAAGGAAGGACCGTGCCGCCAAAGCGAGTTACCTAGTAGTTTCAAAGGTTCAAGTCCTCCTGGGCCGATGTCAGCAGGGTTCATACTGGTGGGTACATATATATCGCCATGATTGTGGTTCGGGTGATTCAGTAATCGCATTAGGTAATTCTATTCGAACAAATAGCTTCAGTAAATGTGTGTTAGAGCTTTTTATCCATCCTAGAACAATAGTAGAATCCCGCCAGTAAGTACTAGATGTTATAGCGAGTCGGACCGAGTCACTGGCCTTTTCTTTTGCTAAGCGAGTAGCTAGCAGCGCGCCGCACAGCTCTAAACGAGGCATAGTCACTGGTTTGATCGACGCAACTCTGCTCTTGTCGGTCACCAAGTGTACGGTTATTTTATTATCAGCTGTTTTGGAACGAAAATATACACATGTACTGTAAGCATGAATAGAAGCCTCTGAAAGGGTATGTAGTTCTATGCTGATGGGTTCATTACAAACTACGTATCTGTGTATTTTAATGTAATTTGGGTGAGGTGGGAAGATTATAAAATCTGACCACTGTTTTGATACATCATTGGGGAGTGGGTCACCCCACGATAATTTTGAAGCCCAGAGCTTCTGAAGTGTGGTCTTGGCCAACAAAACTGATGGATTTATAAGACCTGGCGGATCGAATATTTAAGAAATCACTGATAATACTGTCCTTGTATTGTCTACCTTGGGGAATTCGTTATTTTAGTACATGCCCACAATAGACCTAGTGTTCTAGATTGTTCGTCTTTGGTGGGGTTAAGCAGTGAGTCTGTGTTGTTGTTGTCGTGTGGTTGTTCTGAAATATGTACGTTATTTGAGTGCCACTTGCGGAGGTGAAACTGTGCTCCCTTTAATTGATTTGATACACCCTTGCATATTCGTACGAGATCTGTAACGTTGTTACGACTCGAAGTGTAATCGTCGACATAGAAGTCGTTGATGAAAGCTGTACTTACTGCAGGGTCATCACTCTGTTTACCTAATTCATTGATACATCTTGTGGTTAACCGTACAGTGTGGACCTTGTATGACCTTATTTTTTGTGTTAGATCAAATCTCCACAATATTTCTCGTAAATTATGTTGGGGATCATTTACGTATACCATTCTAAACATTTTTAATGCTGATGACATCATTCTGTACCTACTATAAGACCCACAAGTTGAATGTCATTGAGTGAGAGTCCCAACGTCGTAACAGATGACGCGTCGAAAACAACATGTAATTTTGTCGTAAGACTTGTTTCGCGCATTACCCCATGATGTGGAAATTAACTTTGTATAGTGTTGTGATTATGTGCATCTTTATTTTCGAGCATGTGCCCAAAATCAATTTATTCCTGAATAAAGTTGTCGTATATTTGCTTGAAGTTTGGTTCCCGCTTGAATCTACGTTCAAGCGATAAGAACCGGCTTGTAGCTTGCTCTAAAGAAACGCCCAAGTCACTTTAGGATTGTTGTAGTGGTATGTTAAACACAAATCGACCATCTGATTGACGTGTCGTCATTATATGACAAAATGGTAACATAACAACGTTTTGTTATTTGTGATGTTTGATGATTTAAGCCCTCGACAGAAGTTCGAGTTGATGTGGGTTTCAGGTTAAGTTGCTTAGCTAGTAAGTCTGTGATGAAACTAGACGTACTACCGTTATCCAGTAGGACTCGCACTGATTGTGTGCTATTCGTTTCATGATTAGAAGAGT
Organism: Scotopteryx bipunctaria; assembly: GCA_949320045.1. Lineage (NCBI taxonomy): Eukaryota > Metazoa > Arthropoda > Insecta > Lepidoptera > Geometridae > Scotopteryx > Scotopteryx bipunctaria. The sequence continues at coordinate 12,901,462 of OX439446.1, read as the reverse complement.
GATATGTTGTTTTTGCAATGATATCTGATTGTAATTGATTTGATTCATCATTACTCTTAAAGAGAAGAAGATAAATACAACGCTGCTAGGTTGAGGATTGATTGTGTCATGTGTTCCTGTTTGATGTAGCAGTGAATTGTTTTCTGGAACAGACTGAGGCGACCAGTATTAACTACTGGATACTAATAATAATAATAACGTTTATTGATACAACAACAGAGAGCTTCTTATTCAGACCTATTAAGTGATGAAAGTAACAAGTTTCTCAGTTTCATTGTAATCCAATTTTAAGAGCCATTTCATGGTTTCTAATTTACATTCAGTTAATATTGGTTCATGTATATTCAATTATTTATTCATTTTATTATACAAATAATTTGACATATAAGTAAATTGAAGTTGTAGATAAGTTGAATGAGGCGAGGTATTGGTGCACACTTTATATTTTCTTCTACTTTGTTGGGTTTTATCAAAATGAGTTATTTTGTGTTTTCTTATTATAATTTGTAAGATATACGTCTGTCTTATAGAAAGTAAGTAGATAGTCGTTGACCTTGCTAGGTTCTCTCCTAGTGTAGAGGACATGTTGCTGTCGCCCAGAGTATAACAATATCTCCAAACGATAAGGCCTCTAGTGTGGTATGTTACGAATGAGAATTTAAATTGTTATTTGATTAGTAGTTGTAAAAATGACAGACTATTATGAAATTGGAGAAAGATGCTTAGAATGTTATGTAGAAATAATTACGAAGAAAATGCTAATATCACTCTAATCTGGTTTATTTGTTTATGTTAAACAGCCCCCCAGTGTGGTGCATCTATGAAGTTAGCCCTCCAGTGTGGTGCATCTATGAAGTTAGCCCTCCAGTGTGGTGCATCTATGAAGTTAGCCCCCCTGTGTGGTGCATCTATGAAGTTAAGCCCCCTAGAGTGGTGCAGTATGAAGGTTAGCCCCCTAGTGTGGCACATCTAAGAAATGAAGCCCTCAGTGTGGCATGTGGTAATTTTAAGTACCCCTAGTGTGGTCAGTTGTAACAGATAATGTGAATGAATTAAGTACACAATACTGTATTAAAGAATGAAGTGAACTTTATCACAATTTATTATTACTAATTATCATTTCTACATTCTTTTCGTTTAGGGATTGATATTGTCAGCAACATAGGAACCTCTAATTATTATTGCTTTTGGAATTTTGATAAATTGTATAAATTCAACTTTGTAATAACGAATCTAAGATTTATTTATTTTATTTAGGCCATTTATCTGAGTATTTATGTGTTACATAATCATGCTATTTAAATTTACAGATAGAATAAGGACGGTATGAGGACATACCCTCTTGACGAATGGCCGAGGTGATTCGGGGATGGGGACATCCCCGCGGCAGAATGGCCGACTGTTAGCATTTAGACGATTTCAGTTCGATGAAATATTCATTTTGGTTTATTTTGTATTGAAATATGATTTTAAAATTAATTATAATACTTAATCTTTAAGGAAAAAAATGTACTGTAAGGTTCTGTAAATCAATAACCTGATTTTTGATGTTAGTTAAATTAATGTAAAAGTCAATTTATGATTTTCATGTAAGTCACTGAACGACTACCGATACGACATCGCCACCATCTTGTTGTTTACAAAAGATTGTTATAAAAGCGCTTAGCAGGTCGTATCGGGAGGCTTTTAGTGGTTCGGCCGTTGAGCCGATAACTTGTGTTTAGAGGAAGTAATTAGAGAGAAGTTAATATCTATGGTTTAATAAACCTCTTTTATACCTTTGAACTATTAGTACGGAGTTTTTTTCTTATAATAGGTACCTACCTACATTGATCAATTAGGGAAGAGAGGAAAAAGCTCGCTTCGCTCGCTAACTACCTACCTACTACCTACCTAGTTTCGACGCACCCTAGTGGTATAAGGTATGCGTGTTTATGTATAAGCAGAATTTGCGAACAGAAGAACCTCAGTGGCGTGGCGGGCGAGTGCTCCGGGACTGGGTATTGTAGTAAGTATAAATCTATACTAATCTATACTAATATTATAAATCTGCAGAGTTTGTTTGTTTGTTTGTTTGTTTGTTTGAACGCGCTAATCTCTGGAACTACTGGTCCGATTTGAATGATTCTTTCAGTGTTGGGTAGTCCATTTATCGAGGAAGGCTATAGGCTATGTTTTATTTTTTTCAAAATTAGGGATCCGTAATAAAATTGCTATTTTGTAACACAAGGTGTAAAATCGAAAACCTATTTTTGCGTGCGCTGCAAAAACTATTGACAATAGAACAAAATGATGTACTACGGGTTTGTAGATCCCATTAAGACCTACAAAAAAGTCGGCGAGAACATATATCTAGCTATCATGGTTTAATCACAATAACCGATTTTGTGTTCAAAATAATTACTAAATCGTCTGAAGAAAAAAAAAACTACGTTAAATATGTGTCGTAATATTAATCTTTATCAAAATTAAGCATTATGTTATCAAGAGTATTTATGTAGAAGTAAAATACTTTTTGTTTCATCTCAATCGGATATTTCGTTTAAAAGTTATCACGTGTGTAAGATGTTAAGAGTTGGTACCTATTAATGAGTTATGGGCCATAGTCCATTTATTGAGGGAGGCTATAATATAGGCAATATTTTATCTCGGTATTTCCACGGAAACGAGAAAAACGCGGGTGAAACCGCGGGGCACAGCTAGTATTAGATATTTTGTGTTCACGCATTTTTAGGTACCTATATTATATGCATGAAATGGTCACCTAGAATTCAAAAAGCACTAGATTTAAGTCACTTAGTAAATAAGTTCATCAAAATTGTTTTACTTTCGTCGGTGATCTTAGATAAATAAAAATAAAATGAAATACCTAAAAGGGCCCTCGGGCGTATCAATCTTACACAGATCAGGGACTTGTCTCCCGAGAGGCGCTAGGCGCGACAACAAACCATTAATCAGGCGAGGAGGCAACCTAAACCAAAACCAGCATGTCATGTACAGTCAGCATCTGAGGTTGATTAGATACTATTTCAGAATTTACGAGGTGATTTTGTTAAAATCAGATAGAATCTCGATAGAATAGAAAAAGTAGCGCCAGTGACGGATAAGTTGAGGAGCAATAGGTGCGTGGTATGGTAGGACCACGAGAAAACGGCCGTATGGATGGACATGTCATGAGAAGGGAAGAATGTCATGTGGCGAGAATTGGATTAGATATCAATGTGGAAGGATATGTGGGTAGAGGTGAATGGGCCCTATAAAAGATGACATGAGTAAGAAAGGAATAAGCGTTGAGATGACTTCTGACAGTGGGAAATGGAACAGAAATACCTACGTGTTGTGCCTACCCTAGATAAAGTGGAATAAGGGCAGGGAAATTATGAGAATAGAATAGAAAAAATATTGATCGAGCGAGCGAAGCGAACCCAGTATGTTGTAAAGATAATGGGTTCGCTTCGCTCGCTCGATCAGTACTTTTCTTCACCGATTAAGCTCATGTGCTTGCCAGCAAATCTTCATAGCACAATCTATTGATTTTTCGAAAGTTATGCTCCAACAAACATATCCACAAATACACATACCTACATACAAACATACAACACCAAATGGGCCAAGTTGCCACTGAGATTGCTTCGCTCGCTCGATCAATTACACAATACTTCAATTTCAGTAGATTTCATTCATAATACCTATGGTTTTAGAACTTTGTTTTTATTATTAAGTTTTGTTGGTGAATGTAGGTTGCGTTGCCCCGTGGGCGCTGCTCCGGCCCGCGCGCGCGTCGCGTCGCCGGCCGCGCCGGCCGGCACCGGGGCCGGCGCCGGGGCCGGGGCCGGCCGGGCCGAGCCAGGGCCACCCCTCGGCGCTCAAATGACAGCGGTCGGGGACAGGGGACAGGGGACAGGCATGCAAATGAGCTAGATGTCCCGAGCTGCTAAATAAGCGCGAAAATGATGAAGCCCTGATAAAGCCTTGTTATCTTGATACTTATTAAGATACTTAATGGATATTCAGGTTTTTTTTGGGGATTGACACCAAAATATTGAAACAATCGTTCGTCCGTCTGCCTCTGCCTGGTTATTTCATCTACTACTAAGCAGAAATAGGAAGTAATTTGTTTTAAATGTTGACAAAAAATGAATTCATTTAACATTTCAAACTGGTAGGTAGGTAAAAATAGGTTAAGAAGAGTGCCATTTGAAAGGAATTGATTTACAAACTGAAACAGTTTTGTGTGATGCATAGTAGCTGGTATATAAGATGAAAAATAAAGTTGATTTGACCCATCCAATTACTGACTGCGCATAGTGTTGCTTTTAAGTTCAATGATAGATTCATCAACATCTCTTCCTACCCTAATCCCACTCTATATTGTGGGGTGGCTCTTTAGTAGACTGGCCCCGCTCGAACTGGCCCCTAGAGTTCAGTTAACCTAATGCATGTTTTGAATTGGTCAACTGGCCCCGCTTACAGAATTTGTTATTAGAATAGACAAGAAGAAAAGTGTTTCAACTTTTGTCGATATTATCATGGATTCAAAATTTCATAAAGAGCCTGAAACCTGAAACCATAGAGAGAAAAAAAAAGATTGACTATGCAATAAACGGACTACTTAGCGGCAATATAACTGTAGGCCATTGTTTAAAGGAATTAAAGTTTTAATTTTTTATATATTTTTAAGGCTGATCCTAAGGTACATTTTTTGTATATTATACTATATTATATATAGCTGCAAACCCACTCACTCACTCACTGACATCATTTTTGTTTCCCTAACATTAATTAGAATTAGAATTAGTTCTGAGTAAGCAAGCATTTATCAAAATGCTGATTTTTAAATATTTTAATTTTATGTTGTTGATTAGTTGATTAGAATACTTCTGATAAAGCATTAATCAAACGACTGTGACTTTTAACGGCTCTTTAGTCGACTGGCCCCGGAGAAAACTGGCCCTACGGGGCCAGTTGACCTGAATGCATTTAATTTATTACTTTTCTTAGTCGACTGGCCCCATTACTAATTTGAACAAAAAATCTATTGTCTAAATTCAAATCCGTGTACAGATGTGTACAAAACGTATTCAAGATAAACAAAAATGAAACACCATGGTTATAAATATGATACTTATGTTTATTGGGTCCTTTTGCTTTACTTAGAACTAGTCAAAGTCAACAATATACGACCACACTGCCCTACCGTCTACCGTCGTGGCGGGTGGAGAAGCAAATCGGCGATCTGTTCGATGTCTTGCTTTTCTAATTTGGCGATGAGCATCTGCGCTAGCTGGGCTTCTCCTTTGTGTAGTTCGTTGGTTGCCGCTTCGAAGCTGATGAACCACAGTCGGGGATTGTCTCTCCAAAACGGTGGTATCCTCATCGAAAGTGCTATGCCAGCTATTTCGTGAGGAAGGCCGACGGCGGCGGTGGTGGTGGCGGCGGTGCTTGTATCTTGATTCTCCATTTCTGTGGGGGTCTTCGTTCTTCGGAGAGCGCTGAGTTGAGCGTGAGATTTCTCCTCAGGAAGGCTGTGTCTTTCACGGGGTCACCAATGTAGTAGTACCTACTATCTGTGGGAATCTACTGCGGAGGTTTGGAGATCAGTAAGACTCAGTTGGAGTGTAGAAATACGAATGAATTTATTTACAAAAAGGACAAATATTTATATGAAAACCAAACACAAATTAACCAATAAGAAAACAGGATTCTAATTCGCGCGCTTGCTAAGACGGTGCCGCGCGCGAGCGGGGTGTGAGAGACGCGGGGCGAGTCTCGAGGCTATAAATATTTGTTCGGCCCCGGCTCCGCCCTCATTCGGCGGCGACTGCGGTGGAGAACGGACGTCTGTGTAAAGTTCTGCGTGATCTCGCTCGGTGCTCGTCGCGATGGTGAAAGTGGGAGCTGTAGTGATGATGTGAGCCCGGTGAACGTCGTCACGAAGAGTTGGTGGTGATGGAGCTCGCAGTGCAGTGATGTGCAGTTCTTGTTTCACTTAACAAAAGGTCAAACGTTGGTGGATTAAAGTTTCTTGATTGCGTTTTCTTTCTTCCCTGTAATCCTGGTATTCTTAAAGGTATTTCTTGGTACTGGTATGGTATGGTAAGGTTGTGAGGTAAACAGGTAAGTAGCTGTGTCAGCTACAATTTTAACAAAGCTAAACAAGACTAAAAAGAAGATGGTGGATGATAAAAATGCACAGAATACGTACCTAATAGGTTACTCTTTTTTCACAGTTTTGCATATAAGTACCTAAGAAGGTAGGTACGTTTCCGTTGAGCTCAGGTCCACAGAGCACTCTAACTAACTCCTAGCGCTCAGGTCGCACACTAGTGTGGCCACTTGACGTAAAAATTACCGCGGTACTGTAATCGTCTTACGAACGTTAAAAAATGTTTTCCTACTCCGTTTGATTTTATTTTTTAGAGTGACATAATAATAATTGTTGTTATAGCGGCAATCGGTAATAAATACATGTTCTATGAAAATCTATGAAATATTAAACTCTCTTCCTCATGGTTCATGAAATACAGCCCGCTGACAGACGGACGGACAGCGGAGGCTTAGTAATAGAGTCCCGTTGGCACCCTTGGGCTACGGAACCCTAAAAATCTGAGTGATCGAAACCCACAGTGTTTAATTAAATGTCATTACTTGGAGGAACACGATTTTTTACTTTTATTCCTACTTAATTTATCATGTGATTTCTCTGTTAGATGTCCTATACCCAATAAATAAATAAATAACATCCATGACCAAACCCCGCTGTCCGTCTATCAGCGGGCTGTACCTTGGTTGGTATATCATGAACCGTAATAGGTAGATAGTTGAAATTTTTAGAGTGTGTATTTCTAATTGCCGTTATACAAATAACAATAAAAAGGGGACCCCGTACAAGAAACATTTATATAACATGTACCTAGGTGTTCGATGGTACGGAACCCTTCGTATGCGAATTTGACTCGCACTTGGCCGGTTTTTATGAATCCCAGCTGGCTGCCTCCCTCGTCATCGTGAATCACGAGTCATTGTTCGCGGTATGCTTCAATCTGACTTGATCGATTTTTTAATAGCGCCGATGTCGCCACAGTGTTCTCAAAACAGTAGGCTCACTCACACAGAACATAGTTACTCGCCCTGAACACGATTTCGAGGTTGTTTGTTATTTATCGCACATCCTTTGAAAAACTGTCACAACACAAAAAAAACAGTTGTGAGAAAAACGCATTAGTATACTTACTTAATATTTTTTACCTTACATGAACTAAATACCATGTTGAATGATAATGAATAATAAATAATAGTAAGTAGATTTTTATTATTGTGTATGAAATTTAATTATCTATGTCATGACAGCAATAACTTTTATTATTTTCATTATAACTGAAAAAAGTCCTTTAACCTTTTTCATATTTAAACGGAACTTAAATTCTTTATTGTAGGTATTTACCTAAAACAAGATTTAGTCAATAATAACAAAAAACAAACAAATCAATTTATTGACATAATAAAATGGTTACAATATAAATGAATCCTTAGGCTCCTGAACTAGTAAAAACTGTGTTTTCAATAATGATGTAATGTGATTTTTAAACACTACGTAAAAAGTAGTTCATCATCATTTCCCTGCCCTTATCCCACTAAGTGGGGTCGGCACAACATGTTTTCCTCTTCCATCTTCTCCTATCACTCGTCATCTCAGTATTCACTCCTTTCATACGCATGTCCTCTTTCACACAATCCATCCATCTTTTCTTAGGCCTTCCTCTGCCCGTGTATCCATCCACATTCATATTCATCACTTTCCTTGTAACATGACTTTCTTCCCTCCGCATTACATGCCCATACCACGCTAACCTATTACTCCTCATCCTCTCTGTCACTGGCGCTACTTTCAAACTTCCTCTGATGTACTCATTCCGTATCTTATCCATTCTGGTCACTCCACACATCCATCTCAACATTCGCATCTCTGTAGCATGCACTCTTCTTTCATCCACCACTTTTGTTGCCCAACACTCAGATCCATACAGTACGACAGGTCTTATGATCGTTTTGTATATTTTCCCCTTAAGCTTAAGGGGCATCCGCTGATCACATACTGTGCCCGAGACCTGTCGCCATTTCATCCATCCCGCATTCATTCTATTTTTAACGTCCCGGTCGATGTCGCCGTCATTTTGGATAGATGAGCCGAGGTACCTAAAATCGGAGCAGACTGGCAGGAATACACCATTTAAGGCAATAGGAGAAAAACTGGAAGGACCACCGAAATCGCAAAACAGATGTTCCGTTTTTGTCCTACTGATCTTAAGACCGACATTCTCCAGTCTCTCCTGCCATTTTCCCAGCCTGCTCTGGACCTCAAGCGCATCCTCTCCGACAAGTACAATGTCGTCGGCGAACAGCATGCACCAGGGTGCCTCCTCCTGTATGTCTGATGTCAGAGCATCCATTACCAGGAGGAAGAGATAAGGGCTTAAAGCCGACCCCTGGTGCAAGCCTACAGCCACATCGAACTTGCCGGTTACTCCAGCCTCAGACCGGACGTGTGTGCTCGCTCGACTGTACATAGCTCGAATGAGCTGTATGTACTTCTCAGGCACTCCCTTCACTTTCATACTCCACCACAGAACCTCTCGGGGTACCCTGTCGTACGCCTTCTCTAGATCCACGAATACCATATGCAAATTTTTGTGTGCACGCCTGTGTTTTTCACACAATTGGCGGAGTGCAAAAATGGCATCCGTGGTTCCACGCCCAGGCATAAACCCAAACTGGTTCTGTGATACCTCACTCTCCTCTCTCATTCGTCTCGCTATCACTTTTTCCCAAATCTTCATACTGTGTGACATGAGCTTTATTCCTCTATAGTTGTTACAATCTTGCACGTCACCTTTATTTTTAAAAATAGGCACCAGTGAACTGTCGCACCATTCGTCCGGGATCGCCTCCTCTTGTAACAACTTATTGAAGAATAAAGTCAGCCACTCCCATCCATCCTCTTTCAGAAACTTCCACACTTCAGCTGGTATGCCGTCTGGCCCTACCGCTTTCCCATTTTTCATACCTTGCACAGCCCATTTAACTTCATTCATACTCACCTCTTTCACCATCCCTATGTTAAGTGGTATATTCTCTAACACTCCGTTCCAGTCATTCTCCTCATTCATCAAGTTTTTAAAATATCCCTTCCATCTTTCTTTTATATCTTCTTCATCCGTTAAAACCTTTCCTCCATCATCTTTTATACATTTAACATGAATTATGTCTCTTGCATTCCTTTCCCTTTCTTTCGCTATTCTGTACAGTTCTTTTTGGCCAGCAGGGCTCTCCAGGGATTCATACAACTGGTCCTGTATCTTAGCCCTTGCAACAGCAACAGCTTTTTTAGATTTCTTCTTACACTCCACATACACCACTCTTTTACTCTCTTTCCTTCGATCATCTCCATCCTCTACACTCTTCCAATCTTTAAATGCTTTCTTCTTTTCTTTCAGAATATTTTGTACTTCTTCATTCCACCACCATGTATCCTTATCTATCTTTCCTTTACCTTTCGTTTCCCCAAAAACATCCTTCGCTGCACTCCTAATACACCTTGCCATTTCACCCCAACATTCATTCACAGATTTCTCTCTCATATCTTTCATTTCTATCATTCTATCAATCACTCGTTCCTGAAATTTTACAAAATATTCACTCTTCCCTATTAAGTGCCATTTAATTTTAGGTGGGGGCCTAGCTTTGTGCTTCAATTGTTTAACCTGTAATTTTAATTCAAGCAGAACTAACCTATGTTGGGAAACCAAACTCTCACCCGGAATGACTTTGCAGTCCTTTACCTGACGGATGTTATTTCTTTTAATGAGGAAGTAGTCGATTTGAGTTTTATGGTTTCCACTTACATAGGTAGTCAGGTGTTGGTCTTTCTTTTCAAAGAATGTATTTACAATGGCTAAATCAAATGCAGAAGCAGCCTCTAACAGAGCCTCTCCATCTTGGTTTCGGTTACCAAGGCCCCATCCCCCATGTATTCTTTCATACCCTCCATTCATTCGTCCCACATGCCCATTGAAATCCCCCCCGACATACAATTCCTCATTTTCTGGTACATTCATCACCACAGCATCAAAATCCTCCCAAAATCTCTCTTTCACTACCTCATCACAGCCAGTTTGCGGCGCATACACACTCATTACGTTTAAAACTAAATTACTCAACAGCAACTTAACAATTATCAATCTATCATTTATTCTCTTAACATCCGTCACATATTTTTTCAGCTCACTATCCAGCACAACTCCCACACCGTTCCTTTTTCCATCGCTTCCACAATAATAAAATTTGTATCCTACTCCAATCTCTCTCGCTTTCGATCCCTTCCACTTCGTTTCTTGCAAACATGCCACATTTATTCTTCTTCTTTCAAAAACATCCGCTAACTCTCTTCCTCTTCCAGTCATCGTTCCCACATTCCAACTTACAATCCTCAGTCTTACATCACGGACTCGCGTCTTACGTTGCACCCGTCCCTGATGCAACAACCCTTGTCCATTTCTCGCGGGCGCCGGGTGCTGCGCCTGCGCGTCGCCTGGGGGGTACGCCCTAGCATGGTCGCCAATCACATTTATACTTGAATCCATGTTGTAAAAGTTTTGGCTAAGGTGTTTTACGACCGGCCGCCTGCCTGACGTCAACCCTCCTTGGGAATACTAGTTGTGTCTAGGTGACGATAACTAATGACCCCTACCGTCACCTTTAAGGCCTTTCACCATGCCTTGCTGCCTCGCCACCGAAGGTGGATTGCCAAAGGCCGAGGCAGACTTTGTGCACTATGCGGGAGGTAGCCGCCAGACTCGAGTGTCGAAACAGTCGAGCCCCCCTCTACCAGGTTTAGCCCACGAGCCGACGTGGTTTTCCGGGGTGTGGCCGCTGCGTGCAGGACAGCTGCTTGGAGCCACTGGTGAGAGTTTGTGGGGCTATCAACGGCTTTAACTACACTCTGACTCCTATTACGGCCGGCTGTCAGAGCGAGACGCGAATACCCCCCTACACCCCACTACGTAAAAAGTAGTTCTTTTATATTAATCTCTAAAGGACCTAATCTAAGTCATCGAAATAAATGGCACGTACATTATAAGTAGGTTTTAAAAAATTTCATCTTTTCATTTTAATCTCAAACAGTATCTATTATGCTAGAATAATCCACTTAGGGTCTTCACCCACTAAGTATATCATCGCGGCACAAAAAAGTTACCTAATTAAAAAAGTGTGGATGAGACTCTTATAAATTACCTATAATTTGGCTGGATAATTTTATTTCTCTTCCGAAACCAGTCTTAATAACATTATGTCCCATTTGGCTCGTATCTAGTCATTTGTGAGAGTAGCGTATTGGAATTAGCCGATAGGCACGGGTACGACGGGTACGGGCGGACATTGTGGGAACTGGGAAAGCGACGTATCTAATGGGTATAAAATTATTTAAAGCCAAAAGGCATCAAAGAATTTTATACTTGCCGGAGATGTTGCTCGCTTCGCTCGCTCAATTAATTAGATGGCTTATTATGAACAACTCCCTAAATTCACAATAAGAGGTGAAAAATGTTTGCATCATAAAAATTACATTCCAAAATAGTGCCTGCCTACCCATTTCCGAGTACACCTGATGCACAGCAGAGGTACCTAATTCAAAATTACATGCGGAATGAGATTGTACCGCGACACTAGAGTTTCGTTAGTTCTTTAAAAGCAATAGAGCCTCCGGGAAGTGGTGAGCTGTGTCTGTGGGCGGGCGGGGCACGGGGTGCGAGGGGGGGGCGAGGGCGGCGGCGGCGGCGGCGGCGGCAGTGCGCGGCGCGCGCGGGTGCCGAGCCGACTCGCCGGCCGCATGCACCGCGCCGCAGCACGCAGCACGCGCCACGCGCCGCGCCCGGCCCGGCCGCCCCGAGCGACGAGCGAGGCTCGCCCTCCCCGTGCCACCCCCACCCCCTAGTACTTCCGAAATAGATTTACGAGCGACGAAGCCGCCCGACAGCGCAGCGGTTTCACGGCATCGGCGAGCGATCGACGCCGACGCGCGGCAGGTGTCCCCTCTCCGCGGACCATCGCGGTCGGTCATCCTCGTCCAGGTCGCGCGTGTACAGACCGCGCCGCGCGGAACCAACGATATATTTACCGATCCCTCGAGACCTGCGATAAATTAATCAAATATATATTTACTTACTTTTCTGCTCACTTACAGAATTTAAAGCTAACGTAGGACGATTTCGTGTCTTCTAACGTAGGTCCTACCTACATGAAATGATATTTAAAAGCATTGATATCGGGTTAATAGAGTGGAGGTGCAGTAGTGTTGTCATTTTGATAGGCTTGCCGTGCAACGCCGACGTCGCCGAGTCCGCTGCTGGCGCCGGAGCGGAGGGCGCGCGGCGGCCGCCTTCCCCGAGGGCAGTCTAACCGCTATTTTACAGATATTGACGACCATTTCTGCAGTCAGTTGATAAGCAGGTAGGTAAAGGTCAATGACTATGCTTTGCTATGCTTTTTTGTGGCCATGCTGATGCCGATGCCGTCGGCGTCGGAGCGGCCCGGTTATGGAACGGGCTAGTGGGCGGAGACCTAAACTACATACAAATCCACTTAGGTAGGTACTTATCTACTTGCAACACTTTTGTTTAGCTACCTACCTGTTTATCTGTTATTATTTATTTATTGCGCCTAACAAGGCATTTTATAATGGTGATGGTGTCTTTTATTATTTTATTACGTCAAAGCCAGCTATGATAATAATTTATTAAATTACCTAGCCAGAGGGCTATTGGACTCGCACACCAGGGATTCCAATCATATTAACTAGGGACCTAATTGTCTGGAAATAGACATTTTGGTAGGTACCTACTTATAATAAAAAAGCGAGTCGAGTAGGTAACGTCCCTGACCCGGAGCCGGACTACTCGCACTACGAAGACATGGAATCCAACAAAAGTGGCTCAACGGCCAAGTGAGCTCACAACGGTTTTCTAAATTTTACTATCTTCATTTTATTGGGGTGATAAAAAAATATAAGAACTTGACGACCTCGGTGGTGTCGTGGGCGAGTGCTCGGCTGAGACGCAAGAGGCGCGAGTTCGATTCCCGCTACGGGAGAAATGTTTGTATGTTCTGCAAATATTTCTTCCGGGTCTGGGTGTTGTAGTATTATGTATCATAAGTATGTATTTACAAAATAAAAGTATATAAGTATTCTATCAGCCATCTGGTTCCCATAATACAAGCTTTACTTAGTTTGGGGCTAGATGGCGCTGTGTGAAATGTCTACAAATATTTATTTATATATTTATTATTTATTTATTTCACAAAAACCGGTCAAGTGCGAGTGTCCAATTAGCACACGAAGAGAATTCCATACCTACCATCTTACAAGTAGGTACTAAGCTTCCGCTGTCCTTCCTCCAAGGCTGTATCTCATGAACCGTACCTATCTAATAATAGTAATAGTTGGAAAGTGGAAACTTTTACAAAATGTGTATTTCTATTGTCGCTCTAACAACAAATAATAAAAAATTAAATAAAATAAAAGGGGACCCCATACAAGATTTTATAAACTTAGTAGGTAATCGATAATCGAAGCTTTAATTTACAAAGTACGTAGAGTAAGTTAGTCATATTAAAAATGACTTACATGTACGATGATACGAAACCCTTCGTGTGCGAATCTGACACTCGCACTTGACCAGTTTTTTTAAATAAAACGAAGGAAGTAAAATTTAGAAAACTGTTGTAACCTGAGCTCACTTTTGTTAGTTTCGATGTCTTCGTAGGTAATTCAGGTTAGACTGGAAATTAGCTAGATACTTTGAATAAACACCTGTCTAGATAGTGCATTGTCAAATAAACGGCACGCAAAAAACGGGGTCAAAACAAATGCTAGTGTGCGTGCGTGACAGAAGTGTACGGATAGTCTGAAAACTGAGAATGCGTGTGTATTTAGGGATGCCAACTTGCCTAAAAGTAACCCCACTTTTTTACTATACCTACCTACTTTTATGCAGGTATACAAAAAAGGAAAATAAAAATATTACTATTACAAATATTATAATAAATACATTCATTTACAGAAATAAACTTACGACTAATACAAGCATACATTTACAAAATACAAATGAAAATGTAAAATACAATAAACCTATGTGTTATTCCAGGTCATAATCTGTATGTATTCGAAGTTTCATCAAAATCCGTTCAGTCGTTCTGGCGTGATTGAGTAACAAACATCCAACCATCCATCCAAACTTAGTTTAGTAACATTAGTAGGATATTACTGTGAAGTGTAATTTTAATACCTACTATTACGTAAGTTTCCCATAATTTTGGGGAATTACCCCACTTTTTATCCAGCAACACAGTTCAATTCTACAAGCTGTCAAAATATCAAAATTATTAATCGTTTTTTGTCTAAAATACAGCAGGTAATTTTAAAACTAACCGATGGAATGTGATTGCCTTTTTATTATCACGATTTTCTGCCTGGTTCCGACAAAGTTGGACAGCACAAACCGACATAATATTTATTTTTTCAAGACATGCTTACATGACAGTATCAAAAATGACACTAACCTATCCGAAATCAATATCTACCATATATGGTAGATATATTTTGACCCCCTGTCGTGAGGCTAACTGCCAATCTAGACAGGTGTATAATCAAAGGATAGATAGCACTATCGTCGAACTTAAAACTTACCGGCTTCAGACCATAAAATTCAGTTTTCGACCGCATGCTGCCCAATTTTCGACCACTCTCGTCTCATGGATAAAAGTTTTAAATGTAACATTTAAGCAGTGATAAATAAAACTAATTTAAGGCAAACATTTTTTCATTTCTATTTGAAGAATAATTTTCATATTCAAGGTTTCATACATTACAATAAGTCAAAGTCAAAAGTTTGTATTCCTTAAAATCACTAGGATCACTAGGACACGTCTTAAATATACGATGCATTTACACCTGTTCGTAACGCGACCAAGCGTGGAAGATACAGGTGAGAAACCACGCTTGACTATTTTTTTGGAAAATGATCCCTTTACCATATCTTCTTATATTATAAGAATCTTTGTCCTGACTGACTGGCTGACTGACTGACTGACTGACTGACAGACAACGCACAGCCTAAACCGCTGGACGTAGAGACTTGAAATTTTCAGTGTAGGTAAGTAAACCTTTGGTACGTAGGGGTGTACTAAGCAGGGATTTTTCAAAATTCAACCTCTAAAGGGGTGAAAAGGGATGAAAACCTGGAATCAATTTTTGGTCTAAAACTGCACATGCAAAACTGGATTTTCTTTTAATATCGCAGTCCAGTTTTCGACCACGTATTTTATTAGTAGTCAATGATATTTGAAGTAAAAAAACCTTATAACCGTATATTTTTATCCATTGTGATAACAATCATTCTAAATCTTGCAACTCCCCACAATTTTTTGCTGTTTTCGACGCGTACACGCACGTATTCGCGAATGTTCACAATCACAAACTGATTTAACTATTTCGCTTAGGCTAGAGCAGGGGTTCCCAAACATATTTTGTCTACTGCTCACTTTGAGAATAAATTATTTTTAGCGCCCCCTTTTTTTCACCTACTTGTGTCTACTGTCATTTCGAAATGGAGCGACCGATTGGCATGATTTTTATTTTATTTATTCAATAAAACAGGACAGATATATGAACTACGCGGAGAGAAATATCGAACCGATTTAGTTTGAGCAATCTCTTAATTAATATTAGTTGATGTTCGCAAGTTGAGAGTCGAGAGCTCAGTCGGTGTATAAGAGTCCTCCTACACAACGCCCCCATTTTGTTTCTGGGTCTCTTACCGTCCCCCTTTAGGCCTGCAGCGCCCACAAGGGGGCGTTATCGCCCACTTTGGGAACCCCTGGGCTAGAGGTTTCAATTGGTTTAATAGGTGTGTGGCTTAGATATTCAAGATTTTTTGAAAATTCGCTCTCTTCTTAATCTAAGGAAGATGTAAGTCAAACAAAGCCTATATTATATATATATGTATAATGTAATTAATAATTAATGTAATCATGTCGTTTAATGAGACGTATGACAGACCGTCCTGTAGGTACAGGACCGGCTTGGCTGTACCTACCTAACTAAAATAAACAGGACGCTCGAATACCGTGCCTTGTTCCAGAACAAAGAAGGAAGAAAGTGAAAAAGTTGTGACTTCAGAGGAATCAGGTCAGCGTTGGAGGCGTCCGCGAGCGATGTGGGCGCCGGCGGCGGCGGCGGCGGCGGCGGCCTGCTGACGCTGGGCGGGGCGACCGGCAGCGCGCTGGAGGCGCTGCGCCGCCACTCGCGGCAGATCGCCGCGCGCCGCGTCCGCCGCGTTCAGGTGCCCCCCGCCTCGCGCCCCCCGCCCCCCGGCACCTGAACCTCAGCCTCACCTCACTCACACGCAGTGTTCTTGCGTTTCAGTTCACGGAGCGGACGCGGGATGGCGCGAGCGGCGACGGCGCCGGTGAGTGTTTACATCTTTTGAAACCGCACGCCTGTGTGCGCGCCCGCGCCCGCCTACGCTAAATATATCGCGTCCGCATTGCAACGCGGTGAATCGCAGGCGCAGGCGCGCGGCTCGTCGCGGCCGCTCCGGCTCCTCGAGTGCGCCGCGGCCGCCGCTGACCGCTGACCGTGCTGTGTGTGTGTGCAGAGAGCGGGGGCTCCGACATGTCCGGCGGCTCCGGCGGGGAGCGCGACGCGCGCCGCCCCTCCACCTGCCGCGTGGAGCTCGGCGCGCTGCTGGCGCCCGAGCCGCGCCCGCTCGACAATAAGGTCAAGGTATGACATGACTGTGGAACACAAACACATGCTTAGATCAACTGAATTACCATGCCCATACTTTAACAACGGTAGGTCCTGTTCGATTTAGGTAGGTAGGTACTTAGGTACCTAATAAGATTTACATTCTTTACTCAGTTTGAGCGTAAGTTCATTGCTGTGGCGGAAACATAAATTATTGGCCGATGAGATGGCGAACCATTCGGGTCAGGAACATCCGCGGCTCCGCTGATTGCATTACGTTCCGTTCCGTTCCGTCAGATAGATACCTGCCTACCTTTAGTGAAGGGTCATATGAAGGGGGTTTCGTTGGCCTATTAGGATCTATGAGGACGTCAGGAATAATGAATCCTGTGTGTGCGAAGTTTAACGATGGCTACTTTACAAAGTAGGTACCTACCTGTAGGTATCCTAAATAATACGAGTAAGTATTACGTTAGCGATACCTAATTAGCAATAACTTCATGTGTCGAAATGTCAACAAACGAGACTCGAATCAATCAATAAACAATAAACAAACGCCGATCCAAAAGAGTGTACCTACAACCTAGGTATACAATACAATACACGGCATCGGCACCGGAGCTTTTGGCTGCTTCGGATCGGAATTAGAGCTGAGCTCACGTAAACATTTACACAAGTAACGGCGTAACGACTGTCGTCTTTGTTCGGTAGGTAGCGCGTAGGTACGAGTACTCGTACTCCTAGGTACTATGTCTGTCTGTGATGGATGCCCGTTTGTTCCAGATAGATGGATGCGCACTTTATGATCGCGTTAGAATACAAATCATTAGGATATCAATTAAAGTCCTGACTCCTGAATGATATTATGTACTTATGGGTGCCGCTTGTCTATGGAGGGTGTATACCTACCTACCCAGGGGATTTTTAAGGAATAGGAAGTGATTTTTCGTCATCCCAATCCCACCCCTGAATTGATGAGAAGGAGAGAAAATAATTAAGTACCTGAAAATTTTAATTCTTTGAACATACAAACTTGAAACCTGGTATAAATTTTCAGTATGCTCGATATTTTCAGTACGTACAATGAATATTTCAACAACTACCCCCGGTTGCAATTGGGTATTTTGGATGTACTTATATTTTTAAAGCGGGATGCCTCAAGTACCTACCAAATGATTAATCATGTGTTTCAGAGGGTTACAAAACAACTTTTAAAAAGGGTAACTATCTCTGTGATAAAGTTTTAGATTGCGTTAAGGTGTGATGTAGGTACTACACTACTTGATAGGGAGGTAGATAGCACTGTGCTCGCAGCGGGCGACAGCGGCGGCCTTCTCTGTAGTGGTGGCGGCATCGGCACCTCCGCATACTGGTGGTGCTGTGGAGTGGTAGGCGGAGAGAGCTGCACGCCACGTCGACGTCGCGCGTCGCGACCACAGAACACTATTACTCCTAGCGGAGAAGAAGGTCAACTCCATACAAAAATAGTGGTTTAAAAATTAACAACTAGCGCCACTGGTGGAACCCTTTGGCAACTTCTAAGAGCGGGTAATTTAAATTTACCACCTTAGAATATTGGTTGATAAAATTCAATGCAGTCCTGTTCCAAAACAAATTACTGCCACATTAATAACGTCAAAAATTCGTTATTAATATCGTTTAGTAATTTGCTTTGGTACAGATCCTTGCTAATAAACAATGTTGTTTTTAAAGTAGCTAGGCACTAGATCTTGGGAAATACTAAAATAAAACTTTATTACATAGTTCGTTTTCAAATTTATTGCCTTATTTTAGTTACATAAACAAAATATTATCAAATAGTGACAGGGCGAATGTTGAGCATTGTTTAACCAGTGTTCAAGTTGAGAAGGCCTATGTACTGTACCTATATGTGTGACGATTTACTGTTGTTATGTTATGATGTCTATTGCTGGTTTCAGCAAGTTGAATGCAGTGCAGGGTGTATCAACCTGAGAGGTCTGTGCATTAGTCATCTCAATCTGTAACAATTTGATATAAAAACGAAATGAGAATAGTAAACTTAATAATCATCGAGATAAATCTAATGAAAATAGGTATTCCAGGTTTTCATTCCTAATTTTCGAGTTCAACCTATCAGCTCAGTCAAGTTATTTATCAATGCTTGAAAAGTTAAATGAGGATTTTATTAATAAGAACTTAACAATGTGAGTTACATTGTTACAGGTCTTTATCAAAACTCTAACCAAAATCATGTTATAGAACCCGTTAAGTTCAAATGTGGGCACCTATAAACAATGTTATGGATACTTACTTACGCAAGCAACTTTGAGCTTGCAGTTTGACTGGTTTCCGCAGAATTTGTTTTGGTGGGCACTTCAGCCTGAGTTGTAGAGGAGTATTCCGAAGGAATCGCAGGAAACGCACAAATGTGCTTTGAGGAAAATGCTTGTTACAAAGCATTTTATGGCTGGTCTATAGCTTCTTAAAAAATTCAATGGAACCGCAATTCTCGTTAGGGTAACAAAATTCTGCCCTTGCCTCCATTCTGTAAAAAATGATAAATTGTCCACTAATGTATGCAATAATAACCTCACTAACAAACACTGACTGCGGCCGGCATACATTTTGACGCTCTGCACATTCAAAAAGTGTGCGGTTCTACAGTCAAAGGAACTTTAGATGATCTTACCGCTGTAAATTGGAAGCTCCTAGTTTTGGAAATCGATGCAGCACAATATTGGGTTTTTCTGCTGTTAATGCTTAGAATATTCTAAGTGTTGATACATTGCATTTGCACATTTACGACTATTGCAACACTAATTACTAAACACAAATTAGCACTGGAAAAACGTAGAAAATCGAAACCAAAACGTTGACGCTGAGTAGGTACCTACCTACGATTATACCTATTAAACAATTTCACGATAATTGTTTTGATTTGTTTGAAATTGACAATTTGACATTGACATTTGCAATAACACTGAAAGATTGGCAAAATGAAAATGCTTTTGTTGCCATTTCTATTAAAATTTATGTTTTAATAATTGTGACTGGTATCACTATAACAAACCCCCCAAAGCCAACCACTACGAAGAGAGTTGACGGGGCCTGGCCACCTCGCCACTCAGTGTGAACAGATTTAGCAGAATTCTGCGATTTTCGCATAATTAGATCTCCAATTTAGGGTCTAGCAGATTGTATCGCAGATCTGAAAAAATAGCAGATTTTGGCAGAATTTTAGGAAGATGAAGAAAAACTGGCAAATTAACTGTGTTTTTGTATAGGGGTGCTAAATATGTTTGAAAAATTCTACTATTCATGACTATTGTACGATTTCTTCTTAGTGTTCTGTCAGCCCTAAGTACAATTTAGGGGAATTCCCAATAAATGTATATTTTCTTTCGTGTTGTATGTAGAGTACAATGTTCTGCGTAGTCGTGTTATTCAATAATAAATATTTTGAAATAATATTTTTGTTTTTTATACATAACATTCGTTTAATTGTGTCTTCATTCTATTGAATGAGGACACAATTTTAGACAAAGATACAATAGAATTTTGGCATTTACCTATTAAAAATAAAGTTAGCAGAATTTAGGCGAGCATCTAGCAGAATATTCAATTTAAATCTGGTCACACTGTCGCCACTCGACATCCTGTCTACGACATTTCCACGTCGACGCGTGACCTACATCGGTTTTTATCGTTTCGATCGTATAGATAGGTAGGTACTGGACGATTGTTGACTAATCGTTACCTCGGGCGCCATCAGCTTTGTTGTGACTCATTGTTAACGCAGCACGAATTTATGGTAGTAGGTAGGTACTTATAGGTATTTTCAGAACCTTTGTAATGTCTCAACTATTCAGTCAATAGGTACCTACCCATTTCAATGGAAAAATCTGATGAATAACAAAACAATCTAAAACTGTGACCTACTAAATGCTTGACTGGTATTTTCTGAAAACTCAGCCTAGCCGTACTTGGGTAGATCTATGGGAAAACTATGTAACCTGTACATAGTACCTAGTCGAACCCTGTGCGAGTACCTAAGTACTAGTCTTCATAGCAAAATTAATAAAAACCGTACTTTCCTAACTAATACCTACATAACGAGCAATAGCCGACCCATTTCATTAGCCATGTACTCGAAGAATTCCCAGGGTGGGTTCAATGAAATTATTTATTTCTCTTTTGTTACGGACTATAAGTAAACGTCACAAAGCTTTTATAATGTTCCCTGTCCGACTCGTCCAGGGCAGTCTATTCGCAAAGTTCGCACTCACGTCACGACTGCCGCCACACAGGCCTCCCTTACTTTTATCTAAATGAAAAAGTAACTCCGTCTATCACGTTGAGTGGGTCATCTCGATCTCCGTAGCATAGGCAACTAGTAGGATCGATGCGCTAGGCTCTGTGAAATGATGTCGAGCAGTAAGATGAGCGTGTTGGACAGCGGCACAGCATCCACGGCATGACGGAGGAGGAGAACGTGGTGCGGCCGCACCAGGAGATGGCGGTGCTGTCGCTGGAGGAGAAGAAGTTCCTGCTGGGCGTGGAGCGCGGCGACGTGGCGGGCACGCGGCGCGTGCTGGCGCGCGCGCGCGACTCCGGACACATCAACGTGGACTGCGTGGACCCGCTGGGCCGCTCCGCACTGCTGATGGCCATCGACAACGAGAACCTGGAGATGGTGGAGCTGCTGCTGGAGTTCGGCGTGGAGACGCGGGACGCGCTACTGCACGCCATCTCCGAGGAGTTCGTCGAGGCCGTGGAGGCGCTGCTCGACCACGAGGAGCGCACCCGCAAGCCGGGACAGCCCAACGTGAGTACCGCTACCGAGTGCCGACCGGCCCGCTCACAGTCACACACTGCTCGACCACGAGGAGCGCACCCGCAAGCCGGGACAGCCCAACGTGAGTACCGCTACCGAGTGCCGACCGGCCCGCTCACAGTCACACACTGCTCGACCACGAGGAGCGCACCCGCAAGCCGGGACAGCCCAACGTGAGTACCGCTACCGAGTGCCGACCGGCCCGCTCACAGTCACATACTGCTCGACCACGAGGAGCGCACCCGCAAGCCGGGACAGCCCAACGTGAGTACCGCTACCGAGTGCCGACCGGCCCGCTCACAGTCACACACTGCTCGACCACGAGGAGCGCACCCGCAAGTCGGGACAGCCCAACGTGAGTACCGCTACCGAGTGCCGACCGGCTCGCTCACAGTCACACACTGCTCGACCACGAGGAGCGCACCCGCAAGCCGGGACAGCCCAACGTGAGTACCGCTACCGAGTGCCGACCGGCCCGCTCACAGTCATACACACCTTGCACTTGCACTGCCTTCCAGACAGAACATAATTATGACTACTACTTTACTTATCTACTAATAGAACGAATACATTATTATACAATTTCTAATGTGTGGTAATGATCACAGATATTAACACTATTCAATTCATACCTACTTACTGTTGTTTGTTTGTAATTGTAATACTTACATCAGATATTGATTCAGAGAAGCGTTTTATTCGTTCGTAACAACCTTATAAGATAACGGTCTCCAATAATGGCCTCCGTAATAAAATGAACCGATATAAATGTCAGAAATAAAGCCAAGCGAGCACGTAGAAACAATTTACTTATTTTCTTTTTTGTATAACGATTTCAATTTACTCAGCCTTTATTAATGTTTGTTACATTTAAAAATGCTAAGGAAGGTGCCTCGCCCTAAACACATTTACAAAGAGTAAAATAACCGGTTCAGAATGTACCTATCTAACCATCGGTTCAGTCAGACTCAGGTTATAGTACCTGCGAGTAGGTACTAGGTACCTCCTGCCCTGGAAAGAGCTAGTGAGAAAGGATAAAATTGCGCTTAGCGGAGGCTCATTACCAGCGGGGAAAAATGCATAGTATTTTTTGTATTGTGCGTAGAGCTGGGAGGCGCTGCCGCCGGAGACGGCGACGTTCACGGCGGACATCTCGCCGCTGATCCTGGCGGCGCACCGCGACTCGTACGAGATCATCAAGCTGCTGCTGGACCGCGGCGCCGCGCTGCCCGTGCCGCACGACGTGCGCTGCGGGTGCGACGAGTGCGTGCGCTCGCGGCGCGAGGACTCGCTGCGGCACTCGCGCTCGCGCATCAACGCCTACCGCGCGCTCGCCTCGCCCTCGCTCATCTCGCTCTCCTCCAAGGACCCCATCCTCACCGCCTTCGAGCTCAGCTGGGAGCTGCGCCGCCTCTCCGCGCTCGAGCACGAGTTCAAGACGGAGTACCAGGAGCTGCGCGCGCAGTGCCAGGAGTTCGCGACGGCGCTGCTGGACCACACGCGCACCAGCCACGAGCTGCAGGTGCTGCTCAACCACGAGACGGGCGCGCCCCAGGCGCCGCCGCCCGAGCCCGGCGCGCCCGAGCGCATGCGCCTCTCGCGCCTCAAGCTCGCCATCAAGCTGCGCCAGAAGAAGGTGAGTGCCCCTCGCCCCTCGCCCCGCGCCCCCCGCCCCCGTCCGCTCCCGGCGCACCTGACGCCCCCTGTGTGTGCGCAGTTCGTGGCGCACCCGAACGTGCAGCAGCTGCTGGCGTCCATCTGGTACGAGTCGGTGCCGGGCTTCCGGCGCAAGAACATGCTGCTGCAGGCGGCGGAGATGGTGCGCATCGGCGCCATGTTCCCGCTGTACGCCGCCGCCTACGTGTGCGCGCCGCACTGCGCCGCCGGCCGCACGCTGCGGAAGCCCTTCATCAAGTTCCTCTGCCACTCCGCCAGCTACTTCATGTTTCTGTGTCAGTATACTATACTATACTATACAACCATCCTTGTCGAGTCTAACCGATTATAATTATTTATAAAATAGATTCTAACATTATTAACAACTAATAACAACCAAAGGACAACTTTCATGACGCTCGGGCGTCGTTCACGTTAAATGTCTTCAAGGGAATGAATGGGTGCATTTTTGATAGAGCGAGCGAAGATCACAGTGGCAACTAGGCTGATTTGGCATTGTATGTTGCTGAATATTTTTGTTAGAGTATGCCTAATTTTTGAACCGTTAATTTTATCTACTTATTTATATAGAGGAAAAACAACAGCTACAGTAACAAATAAAATAACACGTATAAAAAAACAGAAAGCCAATTAGGTAACAGGTTTTCACGTGGGTTTCACGTTTTCGCTAATATGAAACTTGGTACCTAGATCAATAGATTGTGCTATGAAGATTTGCTGAAAAGTATAATTATTATGAGCTTAGTCGGTGAAGGGCTTGTAAAGATATTGATTTCCCAAGTGAATAAAAAAAACTAAGTTTTAGATAAGGCAACTACGTAGTTATGAAAATGGCTGAATTTGTACATTCTAAAATGGTTATCTATGTATGTTACTGAATTTTAAAACAGTTATCTGACAAGATGACTAAAAATCCAATATGGCGAACTCCCAAAGAAAGCAGACTACCTATAATGTTTTTAGTCACCCCCAGTTTACGCATATCAAATGAAAGGGCTTGCTGAGAAGATTACAAATAATAACAAGAAATAGAAAGGATTAGAGGAATTATAAATAATATTTTAAAAAACAAGCTTTATTTATTTGCTCTAAAAAGAAGAAAATAAACTTTAAATTAAGTCATACCAACGTACAAGATAAACAAGAATACAATGTTGTTTATAAAATAGTTAAATCTCGCGACAACCTTTTATATAATTTAAGTTGTGAAATGTAGGTACTAAATTGATTGGTTTGCTTTAATTTAAAGGTTATTTTCTTCGGATATAGCTTTGCTCGCTCGATCAATAGGAGAGCGATCACTATAGGTCGGTACCTATAGTGATCGCTCTCCGGTGTTCAACCGCTTCCGGTCTCAACCGGTGTTGATGGTAGTAAAACGCCAGCAATGATGGCACTGTGTGGACGAGTAGCACTGGGGCTGGGGGTAGTGGCGAGGACGAGGACGAGGTAATTGCGAGTGACGTGCGGGCGGGTTGTGCGCAGTCCTGCTGATCCTGGCGTCGCAGCGCATCGAGACGGCGGCGGGCGGCCTGCTGTGGGGCGCGGCGCCGCACAACGAGCCGCTGTCGCGCCGCGGTGCGCCGCCCAGCCTCGTCGAGTGGCTCATCCTGGCGTGGGTTAGCGGTCAGTACACGTCTCATATCTCCTCTCCACGATTCCACGTGTTTTCATTTCAACATAACAAACCAGAAAGCGTGCCGACCCATGCCCACAGCCGGCAACGCTTAACGCTTCCCCTTACACCCGCTGCAGCGCGGACGGCGCGCTCCAGGAGACCCCAGTCAGTAGCAGATCCATGCGTGTGTAGCGAGACCGTGTGCCATAGTGGATTCTCGCTTTGAAGTTCATTAGATAAGTGGCTTTGTATTTGTGTCCCGCTGCAGGGCTGATCTGGAGCGAGGTGAAGCAGCTGTGGGACATGGGCCTGCGCGAGTACGTGCACGACATGTGGAACGTCATCGACTTCGTCACCAACTCGCTGTACGTCGCCACCGTCGCGCTGCGCATCGTGTCGCACTTCCAGGTACGCAGCTCCGACTCCGACACCCAGCGGTCTGCTAATACCTACTTACTAAAATTACAAGTCAATAAATCTGAGAGGACGTTCCAATTTCAATGACGGTGTAACGGCTTGCGAGCGAAGACGCGGACGGTTCACATCCCGTCCGCATTTCCGTGCAATAGCGTGGACACCGCTACGCCGTCGACATCCATGATCCCGTGATCATATCGAGCCCTCACTCCCCTGATGCAGCAACTGAAGTAGCTAGGCGTCAGCAGTGAAGTGAAGACTAAGTATATATTGGCAGCGTGTCGTGGCAGGTGCGGCGCGAGATGGGCATGGGGTTGCAGTGGAACCAGCCGCGCGAGAAGTGGGACGCGTGGGACCCCATGCTGCTGTCGGAGGGCCTGTTCTCGGCCGCCAACATCTTCAGCAGCCTCAAGCTGGTGTACATCTTCAGCGTCAACCCGCACCTCGGCCCGCTGCAGGTCTCCCTCAGTCGGATGGTGCTCGACATCCTCAAGTTCTTCGTGCTGGATATCCTTGTCATTTTTGCTTTCTCTTGCGGTGAGTCATTTGTATTATTAATCCGAAAGTTTGTAAGTATAAGATATAAGAATGTTTTTGCCTCGATCAAGGCTTAGCGGATTTTATAACATAGCCACGGGCGGAAGCTAGCTCGACTATAATACTTACCTAAACAGCTCTAACGCTGACATTTTAAAGGGGAATGAAGTAATTATTAAAACTTAAGCTAAAGTATCGACTTGGCGGAATCGTGGTAAGAATCAAGAGGTTGAAGTATTGATGAGTTTTCCCAACTTTAGGCGTCTGCAAGCATCTAGTTAATGCAGGCAGGAGATCACTTGTCTTTTCAAATCCTACTAATATTATAAATCCGAAGGTTTGTACGGTGGGTCAAGAAAGTGGTCTACCAGTTTTAACGTAACTTCCTGTGTAACCAAAATCGGGCTTACACGGTACATTATCAACTGTCCTCTAACTGTCAGAATATTATTTCAAGGGAAAATCAACCTTGTTGTTTTATGACGTGCGAATGAACTTTATCCAGGGTGGTGAACATATTTCTGGTCGACCGTAAATCAACCACGCCGTGGCGACTGAACGGATTTGCCTGAAACTTGGAATATACATAGTTCGTGACCTAGAATAAAATACGGGGTGTCACGCGACGCGAGCAAAGCCCCAGGCGGAAGCTTGTAGTGTTTTAATATGTTGAAATAGAGTTGAGCGAATGAGTGAGGTTGTGGTGTGGTCATAGGTCTGAACCAGCTGCTGTGGTACTACGCGGACATGGAGAAGAAGCGCTGCACGACGGGCACGGCGGCGCTGGCCGCCAACGGCACGCTGCCCGACCCCGACGCCTGCATCGTGTGGCGCCGCTTTGCCAAGTACCTACTCTACAAACTACAACCCTGCCCATTTCATAACTATACGCTATACCTAATAGATTGTCCATGGCTCACGCGCGGGGACACACACACACCTCACACGCACCGGCACCGGTCGCCGCAGCGCGCGGCGCGGCTGTAGGCCAGTAACAGTTGACGTTGCCGCCTACATTTTCATACAAAGCATAACTGTGACAAAAATAGGAGGACCATTTATTTGCACCCCCGTAGTCGCAAAAATGCAAATTTTATTTATTTTCGACTCACTATAAACTCACTATCAGTGTGTCATTTGTATGAATTTTTAACAAAGTACCATGAACAATACGACATATTATAAATAAGGTTTAACTGAGTATAAGCATGCCTCAATACATTGTTTAATGAAAAAGCATGCTACTCGTTAATGATTTACAGATAAATAAAAATAGCTGATTTAACTTCATTTCATTTTATCTCATTTTTATATTGATTTATCAAATGGTATAGGTAGGTTTATATCTAACCACATTAGGTACACAGCTATTGTCTTTCCTTTATTCATAAATAAACTCTCATTCTCCAAATCAACAAAAAAAAAACTCTAGAAATCCTATTCCAATTGGCAAACGAAAAGCTGACGTTGCAAAGAATTAAGATGATTGTAATCTTTAAGGAAAACAAGGGGTGTATAATCCCCCAGACACCCAGGATTACAATAAGCTATGATTTCTTTTATCTTTCATCATCTTCATGTAAAGATAAAGAACATTTCTTGCAGAAAAATAAAGAACATTACTTGCAGGAAGATACATACATAAAATCACGCCAGTTTCCCATAGGGGTAGGCAGAGATACGGATCGCCATTTGCAACGATCCTGACATACTTCTTTTGCTTCCTTCACTCTCATTACATTCCTCATGCATGCTCGTCGGTTTAGAAACATTGCAGGAAGATAAATATATTTATTTGCAAAAGACATGTGTACAAAAAGATAACAAATAATTATGGAAGACGCAACATGCTTGACCGTTTACAGCAGGTATGCAAAAATAATTGGAGAGATGACATGCAACATTAATAACTAAGTACCTACCTATCTACAATTTATCATTTAAAAATCGTCTATGGCCTAGACGATTTTTTAATGATAAGCCTTAGACTCTAGGCTATAATAACATTTTGAAACTAATAATATTTAAATTTTCTGTGAATATTAATATTTTAATAACAAGGAAAATGAATATATATCGAGATATCCACCCAGATTGTTCCCAGCAATTATATTTGTGAATTTGTACAATCCAGCAATGGGTCTTGGATAATAGATGGTAACTTACCTACATTCTTGGAAACCTCGCATAAATCGACAAAAGAAAAGAAAGAGGTTAACGCAATAATGAAAAGGAAATTCTCAGTAAGCGGCCAATTTCGTGCGACGTTATCCTCATCTCGACGACAGGAATTAATTGATCGCCATTCGCCCCCCGCGCGGTCCAATCTGTATTCTGTCGCTATTCGCGGAATGTTCCAATTACTATAAAAGCTATCGTTTATTGTTTGTTAGTTGGTGTGCTCCGATCGGCAGGTCGCAGGTCGCAGGTCGCAGGGTAACGTAGCAGCGGGCGGGCCTGCGTCACATCTACATCGTAATGAGCCCGTCAGCGCTGGCTGTGGCGAGGCCGGTAACTGCTAGTGCTCTGTGTCAGCGGCTCGTTTGGCCCGTTGCCATCTTTTATTTCATTAAGCCCGATTTCTCGATGGAATCTGTTTTTCATGTCTTTATTATACTCCGCGAATATGATCACCGATAATCGCCGGGTTCGGCCGACGCGACGACTGTTTACATTATGACGATGGAGGCGATGACGTTGTGGTGTGGGCGCATAGTTCAGCATATTTGTTACCATAGTTTAGAATGCTGTAGTCATATACAATGCATGTATCACAAGTCACAACTCATCGCACCTCAGACAAGTAGGTACCTAAAGACGCATTCAACACGATGAATATCTATACTAATCTATACTAATAATCTATACTAATATTATAAAGCTGCAGAGTTTGTTTGTTTGTTTGTTTGAACGCGCTAATCTCTGGAACTACTGGTCGGATTTGAATGATTCTTTCAGTGTTGGGTAGTCCATTTATCGAGGAAGGCTATAGGCTATGTTTTATTTTTTTCAAAATTAGGGATCCGTAATAAAATTGCTATTTTGTAACACAAGGTGTAAAATCGAAAACCTATTTTTGCGTGCGCTGCAAAAACTATTGACAATAGAACAAAATGATGTACTACGGGTTTGTAGATCCTATTAAGACCTACAAAAAAAATCCGCGAGAACATATATCTAGCTATCATGGTTTAATCACAATAACCGATTTTGTGTTCAAAATAATTATTAAATCGTCTGAAGAAAAAAAACTACGTTAAATATGTATCGTAATATTAATCTTTATCGAAATTAAGCATTATGTTATCAAGAGTATTTATGTAGAAGTAAAATACTTTTTGTTTCATCTCAATCGGATATTTTGTTTAAAAGTTATCACGTGTGTAAGATGTTAAGAGTTGGTACCTATTAATGAGTTATGGGCCATAGAGTTTTTTATCAACATAAAATCCTGTAATAATGTTTTTGAAATATATTTGTTGATGATTGTAAGTATAAGATCTTTGAAGAGTATAATAAATACATTTCTAAAATAACTCTGCTAAGGAAATCCACGCGCGCTTAATGCAAGCAAGACGAGACGCTGGCGGCGCGGCGGCGGGCGAGACGAGGAAGCCGCGCTTGCTGGCCGCCTGTGAGAAAAACGCGGGTGAAACCGCGGAGCACAGCTAGTAATATTATAAAGCTGCAGAGTTTGTTTGTTTGTTTGTTTGTTTGAACGCGCTAATCTCTGGAACCACTGGTCCGATTTGAATGATTCTTTCAGTGTTGGGTAGTCCATTTATCGAGGAAGGCTATAATACCTATAGGCAATATTTTATCTCGGTATTTCCACTGAAACGAGAAAAACGCGGGTGAAACCGCGGAGCACAGCTAGTATTTCATATAGGTACTCACTCATCCATCGAATACCTACAGCAGACTTCCTATGGCGACCCTGCCAGCACTGTCTTCCTGTAGGTACTAGTAGTGCGCCCCGAACTGAGCCCTCGCGCGCGATGTTTACAACCCGCAAGACTTGCATTCACGCCCTGTGGTTTCTTGTACACACTTTGTACCAACTTCTGCCATACGAACTCACTTACAACGTCAAATCGCCCAAGTTGCCACTGAAATCTTCGCTAGCTCGATCAATAAAATTATAACTCGTTGCGGCATTGCTGAAATAATCAATTCTCATTCAAAAATTCACTCAACTCAAATCGTACTTAATTCGTAATGTCGTTCGATCAATGATGACGACCGAGACCCTTTATTCCCCGTGAGCCGTGAGCCGCGAGCCGCGAGCCGTGAGCCGCGAGCCGTGAGCCGCGACCGCTGAACTCACCCAGTAGTGCTATAGGAACATTTAGATTTCCGTGACATGATATCGACAACGTCGCGTTGCAGTCTGTTCGAGACGATGCAGACGCTGTTCTGGGCGGCGTTCGGGCTGGTGGACCTGGACTCGTTCGAGTTGGACGGCATCAAGATCTTCACGCGCTTTTGGGGCATGCTGATGTTCGGCACCTACGCCGTCATCAACGTCATCGTGCTGCTCAACCTGCTCATCGCCATGATGAACCACTCCTACCAGCTCATATCGGTACACTTGCTACTACTCAGAGCAGTCTCTCTCTACACTCATACAGTTATCAGTCCATATTAACATTATACAACGTGTAACATAATGTCCCTATAAGCCCGAAAGGGGTGTATTCAGACCGAGCACTTGAATACATTGACGTGTGCAAAAGTTCAATACATCATATTTGAAATTCCTATACAATTAAAAACAAATTATTTCATGAGAAATTTGTGACAACCCTATGTGTTTGTTTACCATTTGCGTAGGTAACAAACACACGCGCACCCTCCTATCGCGTCGGACCCACACATACGCAGACAATTGAACGCGCGGCAAGTTTCAAAAAGTACCTAGGTGTAATCACCAAAGTTTTCGTAAGAATTTGCAATTTTTTTAATTCTACGTAGAAATTAAAGTCGAAGATTAAAATCACGATATCTTTCACACATAAAAAAACAACTACCTACCTACATCTACCTAGGTAGTTACCTAAGGACCTAGGTACAGGAAAAGTTAAGTTATACCTTTTCTCCCTTCTTCTTGGTTGGCTCGGAACACGGCTAATTGACATGGTAGGTATTAGGTAGGTATGTAGGTACCTAGGTTGGTATTACTGGTACACATTCACATTCACAATCACAAAATTATTTTTGTCATTTTTTATTAGTAAGCTAGGTACTAATGGGGTACCTACTAGGTAGGGTGATAGGTTAGGTACCTATCATCATACCTACCTATCACTGAATTTTATCACTGTTGACACACACAGTAGGTACTCGGTATCCATCAAAGGGAAGTAGGTACAACACACCACCGAATTCCCGGTCTTCCCTCACTGGTGCGCCCCGGTGGAAAGATCCCGTCGAGAGAAGACGGTTCACCAATCCCAGAAAAGAGCCCGTAAGATGGCAATGGCCGCCCTGGATAACGCTCTCTGTAGAGCTGACGCGCCGCTACTAAGCTATTAATTATTTGGTGCTGCTCCAACACACACACACAACACCATAAATCATAATACTCACCGTTTGAGTACAAAGCCGACATCGTATCGTACGTTAATTAGTTACGCGAACCGAGAGATTGCTTGTTGCAGTTGTTGCAAGGAACGAATGCTAATTGCGACTGATAAAAACCGATCTGTTTTGCGACCAAAAGTAGGTACCTATTGCCGAAAGCCGAATTTTTAGGGTTCCTTGTCTGGGGTAACCCACTAAATACCGATTGGGAAAAAAAGGCAAAAAACTTCATCATACATCTACTACTACTACTACTACTACTACTGTCGTCGTGTCCGTGTCGCTAGCACTTTTGAACCAGTGTGGTGGAAGGATTAGAGTGCACCTTGAAGGCTCCTTTCGTACACTTTGACACACGTCTATGACATGCCTGGTTTCCTCACGATGTTTTCCTTCACCGTTTGAGAGCATTGATATTGCACACATAAATTTCGAATCGAAAAATCCATAGATTCGAACTCACGACTTAAGGATGGGAAGGCGGGGTTCATAGCAATATGCTACCATGTGCTCTATCCCCATTTGCTACTAGGTACCTACCTACTTACATAATAACCTACCAACAATTACGTAGTTCAATCAAGAAAAGTAAAAAACAAATAAGCCTACGGAACCAATTTGATTTTATTAAACAAACGCTTGCGGTGCGGTGTCGGTTGACGGTTGCGGATTTTGAATTTAGCAAAGGCACCGACAGCCAATTAGGGCGAGGTGCCATCCCACTTATTGTTGTTGTTGTTTCAATGCAACCAATGACAAATAGACTGTTCACGATGAAAATGAAGATTAGTAAGACAGATAAGTCACAACCTTTGACTTTAGTGCCCAAGTAGGTAGGTACAAAATTGCATTGAAAAATGCTCCAATGAATATTGGAATAATACATCGTTGGAAAAACTAAAGTGGAATAGGGTCACGGCTTATCCTCAGGCACGGTAGACCTCTTCTCATACTTCTTGTTACCTACTCAAGATGCTTTTAAGGCCCGAGTAGGTAGGTACAAAATTGAGTAGGTATCACGGCTTTATCCTCAGGCACGGTAGACATCCTCTCATACTCCTTGGCACCCACTGAGGATACCTTTAAGGCCCGAGTAGGTAGGTACAAAATTGAGTAGGTAAGGTACCTATCTCCTATACTAGGTACTTAACAAAGAGATCTGAAAGGATGTTTACGGTGCCTAGGGATTTTAGTCGTGATGTGTGTGACCTTACATTTTAATTACCAATAAATACCAAGGTACCAACTAGGCCTTCAAAAAAAAATAGAAATTACTTATTAAGCCACCTCGTTATTAGGTAAGTAGGTAGGCATTTTACTAATGGTGTCTGTTCTGTTACCTGTTTCATCTAGAGTTCACACTTAAAGGTCAAAAAACAGCTGTAAATAGGGATGCCTCATGTTGTGTCAAGTTACGTATTGGAGCAAAGTTTAAGAGACATTTCATGAATGAAAACCTTTGAAATTTTAAAAGTCGTTGAACAAACGTTGTTCGCAATGACGTATAGAATACCCCCGTTTCGGGCTTATAGGGACATTACGTTACACGTTGTTATAATAGTCTTCCCTCATGGTCTCATCATACGTATCAGTGGTAAAATACCTACTTATGTCTACATTTATTTTACAAAGGATTACCTAAAACCCCAACGAAAGATTCAAAAGTAAATTGGTGCACTCAGTGGTGGTGAAAAACACTGGCCATCTTTTATGTCGTGCATTAAAATTTGATTTATAAGTGTTTTTATTGGCAGCCATAAGCACACTCGCCCTGATGCCCCAGTTACCAGCGAGTGACCGCCAATGACCTCAATTTATTTTCTCTGCTTTCCTAAATTTACCTTATTCGTAAATAGAAGTTGCATCAAATGCAGCCACCCCTAATTTGTATCTTTGATGGACCACTTATAACCTCATTTGAAAAATCATCACATAGGTATATTTATTATAAAAAAATCCCCCGCCGCGTCTGTCTGTCTGTCTGAACTCGATAAACTCAAAAACTACCGAAGGGATTTTTTTCATACGCGGTTTTCAACAATGGACGGAGTGATTTATGGGGAAATTTTTGAAGATGAATGACGGAAAAATATGATGCCGGCTGGGAGCTTTACTGGCGTGCGGCGCGTTTTAAACCAATAGAAAAGGGTACCTAACCTACCTACCTACGTTCATGAAAACAATGTATTACGGAATTATTCCTCTTAAAAAGATCTATTCTCTGTCGCAATGCTATGTATATCTTCTAATAATATTTATTAACACACAATAATGAAATAATATCGATAGAAGCCATAATATTATGTCTGCTCTCCGTGCGAAGCCGGGGCGGGTTAGATACTAGTAAAAAATAAAATTAAAAATACTGACGGTGGGGTTCCATACAGACCTATATAGGTAGGTAGGTACTAGGTACCTACTGGTACTGGTATGTTGCGGTGCTCCTCCGAGGGCTCGGCATGTGTATGTGACGGGCGGGGGCGCGTGTTGCAGGAGCGCGCGGACGTGGAGTGGAAGTTCGCGCGCAGCAAGCTGTGGATCAGCTACTTCGAGGAGGGCGGCACGGCGCCGCCGCCGTTCAACGTGCTGCCGTCGCCCAAGTCCATCCTGTACGCGTGGCGCTGGCTGCAGCGCCGCCTGTGCGGCCACGCGCGCGCCAAGCGCGAGCACATGCGCACCAT
Source organism: Scotopteryx bipunctaria (assembly GCA_949320045.1). NCBI lineage: Eukaryota > Metazoa > Arthropoda > Insecta > Lepidoptera > Geometridae > Scotopteryx > Scotopteryx bipunctaria. The sequence continues at coordinate 12,867,329 of OX439446.1, read as the reverse complement.
CCGGGTACCAGCCCAGCCTGTTCTATTATACTCTATATACCAGTCATTCACTGCACGAAAGGAGCCTTTGAGGCGCAATCTAATCCTTCCGCCATATTGTAGGTAGTAGTACAACTAGATATAAGAATAAAAGGAAATTTGTTTTCTACTCAACAGAGAAAAGCAAAGCAGGCTAACGAGCGCGACTTCCGTTACCAGGTAAGCACAACTGCGAGCGCGAGCCTCGCCAGCAGCACATCGGGTGAGGCGGCCCACGTGAAGGATTTAGTGTTGTGTAATGTAATGTTGCAGGCCATAATGCGCAACCTGGTGCGGCGCTACGTGACTGTGCAGCAGCGGCGCGCGGAGTGCGGCGGCGTCACGGAGGACGACGTCAACGAGATCAAGCAGGACGTCAGCGCCTTCCGCTGCGAGCTGGTGGAGATCCTGCGCAACAGCGGCATGAACACCTCCACCGCCAACGCAGGTGCCCCCGGTGTGTACTAACACCTCCGGCCACGCTCCCACGCACCCCTCTATTTAGTTCGCTTCCAACTGTACGCTCTGTACGGAATTCTCCACTGCGGCTCGAGATCACGAAGGATGCGTAGCTGGGGCGTGAGTCGTGGCTTCAAACTTGCTAAGCTCTCTTCATTTACTTTTCATCGTGTCGGCAAGCATGGATTTCCTACGACAAGCTACTAATCTATGTTTCTCTAACGTTCTTACATGTAAAAACTTTAACCATGAAGCTATCCCTGACATTGGGATCGGGCATCTCTGGGGTGACCCTTATGACAGGCTGATATAGCGCATGCGGTTGTCCTCAGGTGGCGGCGGCGGCAAGAAAAACCGTCAGAAGGAGCGGCGGCTGATGAAGGGGTTCAACATCGCGTCGGGCGGGCCGCTGGCGCCCGTGGACGAGTTCCTGGCGTCGCTGCACGGCGCGCACGCCGCGCACGCCGCGCACCGCGCCTCGCTCTCCGCGCTGCTGGCCGGCCGCCTGCGCACCAGCCAGTCCTCGCTCTCCGACGGTCGACCCACTCTGCCTACACGTAGCTACTTCATTGTCCCTCATATCTCAACAGGATGCTCATTTCGTGATTGGTGCACGCAGGCGGCGCGGGCGCGGCGGCGGCGGGCGGCGGGGCGCGGCGCAAGCCGTCGTCGCACAAGCGGCGCTGGGGCACCATCATCGAGGCGGCGCGCGCGGCGCGCATGTCGCGCTTCATCGGCCGCTCGCGCTCCGAGGACTCCGTGTGCGACCACGCGCGCCAGTCGCCCAGGTGAGCCACACTATCCGAGTACATAATACCTATCGCCGAACCAACCATTCATTGTCCCAAAAACCATTTTTGAGATGTCTGCGTTCGCCCGCCAAAGTTGTAAGGGATCATCCATAGCATTCATGATCGGGCCGAAAAAAAGAGATCACTGGATACTGCAGCAGTGCAAGGAACCTCACTTTAATCTTTTCACCACACTGGACCGAAGTAATCTCCAGCTAAGAATTATGCTGCTTAGTCCGCACGACCCCAGGCTATTACTTCGGATAGTTGCGTCGGTCATTATTCTAACAGAACAGAGAACATATTTCCATCAAATTTCTGAGCAGATGTTGAGAAATATTCTCCCATTCCTCTATCAGTGCTTCTTTCAGTCTACGAAGCGTGATTGGAGGGAAATTTCGTTGGCGTACACGTCGTCCCAGTTCGTTCCAGGCATGCTCGCTGACTTTTTGACGACGTTAGGATATTAGCGAGATCATTTTTGTGCTGGGTCGAAATTGGCTCGAAACGTCTCGTGTAACACACTGCCGTGTGTCTAGTTTCATTCATTACAGCGGCAGCGATCGCTCAGAGTCCGGCAGCGATTCGCAGCGCAGCCCGGAACGCGGCAGCACTCGCGACTCGCGCGACTCGCGCGACACGCGCGACCCACGCGACAGCCGCGGCAGCGTGCGCAGCAGCGGCCCGCTCTCCGCGCTCGCCGCGCTCAAGAGAAAGAGGAAGAAGTTCTCCGACTCGCGGAGGGCCGAGGCGGAGGCGCGCGGCGAGGTATTCATTTAACTCTCAAGACGATTCGAGATAATGTAATGGAGCGCTTGTAAGCGACGGAGATGATCAGTTGGTCGTCGAACAGGCGCTGCAGCGCGCGAGCTCGGTGCCGGCGCGCGCGCCGCCGGCCGCCGCCGCCGCGCCGCGCGCCGCGCCGCCGCCCGCGCTCTCGCCCGCCGCCGCCGCCGCCGCCGAGAGCGCGGCGGCGCGCGGCGGCAGCCGGGAGCCGCTGCTGGCCAGCCTCGACGACGACGCGCACAAGGTACGATCCTGAGGTGACAGGTGAAAGTGGTATCCGTTCATGCGCACATCGGTGTTATCGTTACAGCAGGAGGCCTGCGGGCAGTGCGGCTGCGATGCGGGCGCGGATAAGGGCGCGGGCAGCGGGGCGGGGGACGGGGCGTGCGGGCGCTGCGCGGCGCTGGCGCGGCTGGCGGGCGTCACGCCGCTGCACGGCCATGCGCCGCACCACTCCGCCGGCTGGCTCTAGACAAGGGCGCGGGCGGCGCTGGCGCGCTGGCCCCCTGGCCCTCGCTACGCCGCACCACTTCACCTCGCAGCTCCTGAGGTGCACATTATCATGGACCGTTAAAGATCCCGCATTTATGCATCTCTTTAACATAGATACAAATACAAATTTTATTTCAGAAAAGATAAATATTTATTGATATTACGGAAAATCAAAAACGAAGATAACCTATGGCCCAGAATGGGTTTAAAGAATGCGAAACCTTGGAGACGTTTTGTTTATTTGTAGGTTCATATCATAGGTTGTGTGAAATTAGACAAATTATTGTGATAATTTCTTCCAATATAGGGTATTAGAGCCTTGTGAGGACATCTGCGCACAAAATTTATTAACGCTTATTAATATTAATTTTCAAGTTAGTTTGTATTCGAAAGGCGCTACTTCTTGAACTTGTCAATTCCAAGTCCGCCATGCGGTAGCAATAGGCGGGCCTGAGTATTTTATTGCATTTCAGTAGTATTATGTACTTGATTTTACCTTTACTTTATTTTACTCCAAGGTTTCTGGTCTTGGTGTATAATCTGATAGAGTAAGACGTTACTGTAAGCATGTTGTGATGGTGGCAAGTTGCCGGGAGGCGGAGTTGCCGGGAGTTGCCGGAAGGTTGCAGTCGCCCTAAAATCTATACACATTCAACTTTATACCTAGAAAATGACTCGTTAAATATAATGAAGTAATGATTCTATAATAGCCATTTAAAGTGTGCAATTGATTGAGGCCCTCTGTAGCCAGCCTACACGTTGTATCACTGGTAGCCGCCCGCGACGCCGTGGTTCACCGCTCTACGAGTAGTAGTAGTAGGTAATGTTCGTGAGCCGCACGCCGCGCCACAGGGCCACAGGACACTGACACGTCTAGTATAGTAGGTACATACGAGTAGTCTGCACTGCACTCGTCCGCGTCGCCTCGGTACTTACTACATACTATATCTAAATGTATACCTACATAACATACAAAAAATATATTTAATACTATACACCAAATCTATTGGATATATTCTAGCGAGTAGCTCTTTTTATAATATGTATAACAATTCATAACGAAGACATTTTATCGAACACCAATTAGACAAGTAGATACAATCGACATTTTAAAGTAGATAGCATATTGTTACACCTAAGATATTTTATATGGCTGTTAGAATAATATAATGTATATGAATGATCAGTAGGATGAGCATAGTACGAGAGGTACTAGTTGTGTCAAGCAAAATGTCTTGAAGAACAAATATTTGCTAATTGCTTTATCACTCAAAATGTACTTTTTAACATGGACCAGCCAGCTTCACACATCATTGTATAAGTCTTATTATCCATATTGACTTACAACTCTTACAACTCTAGGTACCTACATAAATCCAATTTTATTTATGGTCAAATTGTTGATCTCCTTCGTTTTTTCTTCAGAACATTTTGCACACAATCGAATATTTCCTTGAATATAAGATAGCAATGTAAGTAAATAATAAATTAATGTGTTCCAGAAAGTTTTCCAATAAGTTACTCGACCGGCGCACAGTTACATAGCTATGTAAGTTCGAACAATGTAAAACAGGGATTTTATGAAACGCATATACCTACTTACCTACCGATATAATCGAAGCAACATCGATATCATGTCGTTACTAAAAGTAAGTAATTATTTACTTTTCAAACTGAAACCCGACTGTGCAAGATTGGTTAATTGGAACGTCAGTTCCAAAGTTGTAGCATCTATCGCATCGATTTAATTGAATTATTGTATCATTTAGATTAAGGTAATGTTTGTTGTATCCGTGTTGTTACATCTCTAGATGTTATTCTATGTAGATTGTGATACTTTTAATGAATGTGTAATTTTACCTATGTACTCCTATTTAATGTAATAATTATGTTCTACAATCAAATTGGTAAAGTAAGCTTTCGCAGTCGGGTTTTGAGCCCTGATTTAATTGCATGCCTATAGGTAAGTACATAGATATGTCGTACACTTATTTATTTTACTCCAAGACAGATGTAGCTTAATATTGTTGTATGACTAGAACAGCTAGGGCACGCGCCGAGCCTGTTGGCTTGCCTAGTCAAGACAATGCCGTAATATCCCGATAAGTTTGTGTACCTACGGGAAACAGTATGATAATCTAGTCATGAATAGACCTAAATTGTATTTATTATAGTACGCATGCGCATGCGTGCGTGCGGTGCACAGCGGCACGCGTCGGCCAGACAAGCGGTAGCTTTTTATCATAGGCTTTTGACATTTGTGTATTGATTGGGTCGCGCCGACTCGCGCGGTGTACGATTCGAGACCAGTTTAAAGCACGAAGTATCTGTTCCCACTGAGGGCCGCTGTGTCCGTTGTATATTTATCGTGTTAAGCCGGGGACTCCAATTAGCGATCCGACACCATGTCTAACACGTATTTGGTTTCAAAGGTGAGGTGGGTCGCGTATTATGTCCCAGGCTTTAGAATAAGCGTCGGTGCGTGTTGCGGCGTAAGGCCCACACCACACATATCGTCCTTCTTTATATGTATATGTACTGCATATTGTTGTGTATTGTTTACTAACGATCACTGAGCTGGACGCGCGAGTGTCCGTGTCCAGTGTACCAGAGGCCTTCACGTGTTAAGTTGAGCCGCGCGCGCCTCTGCGCCAGCGCGGCTCTAATCGATTATATTTTGTAAAGAGTTGTTATTTATTTATACATTATATTTGTATATAAAGGTGCGAAGTTAATAAATTAAGCACTATCTTCTTCTCGTTTTATTTCACAAGGATGAGAGTCCTAAACCTGGGTTACTGGGAAACTAGGCTAAAATCAAAGGCAAGTTCGTGCTACAAAATTTACTAGTCAACTAGGTAATCACAGTAATGTTTATATTTCACAGCGCTAAATTAAACCCACTATTAAAACTATATAACCGGCTCTAAATTGTAAAGCGATCTACAATCAACATTATTATACTAGATCCGAATCAGACGTCAGCCTCGATGGATATCGCAACACTCGCATCAATAGTTCCAGACGTTCGAAGGGCAGTGTGGTCGATAGCTTAGCAGAACCACGTGCACGAGATGCAGGGGCGCATTCAAAGCGAGGTGGTTGGTGGTTGGATCGTTCTTCAAAGTAATTTCTATCAACATAACATTATAAACTTTTGCCTCACCTCAACTCTAGTCTTTAAGTATTCGCAATGATTAATTGAATCAGATGAATTTCAAAACAGGGCTTGAAACGGTTTTTATTTTACGGTTAATAACGATATTGTTATTTTGTTGAAAACCTAGGTATATAAAGCGGTTTGTTCCGAGAGTCCGCGTCCGACGTACGGCGCGGGATGCGCTTGCCGTTTAAATTTAGCTCTGTAAGTATTAGTTTTCGAGCAAACCTTTTTGAAATTAGGATTTTGCTTTAACGGCCACAATAGTAAGTAATTTAGGGTAGAACGTAATCGAAAAGTTAAGGTAATAGGCATTCAAGGCGATAACAAAAAAAAATGTTTTGGGTTTCCAAGCCCTGTTTCCATCCATTATACAATTTTCCTCATCAATAGACTATAATGATTTGATAGGTAAGATAGGAGGACGAACCCAGGGGCGTGGCGGCGTGGCTGCAGGCGCTCGAGGCTAGAGCGCGGCGAAGTCGATGGGCTTGTAGTCGGTGTCTGCGGGCGCGCGCACGGCGATGGCGAGGCGGCCCTGGCGCGCCGTCAGCAGCACGGCGGCGCCGCGCGGCAGCGCCCCGCGCTCCGCCGCCAGCGCGATCTGGTTCACCACGCGCCGCTCCACCTCGTGCTTGATGGACCGCGCGCCGTAGTGCACGTCGTACCTGCGCCGCAAGCCACGCTCTCACCACCGCACCGCACCGCACCGCACCGCACCGCACTCTGCACTCACCCGTCGGCCAGCGCGCCCAGCACGCCGCCCTCCCAGCGCAGGTCGAGCGCGTGGCGGCGGCGCGCCTTGTCTGCCCACAGCGCCAGCTCGCGCGCCACTAGCGTCAGCAGCTCGCTGCGCGAGAACGGCAGGAAGTACACGATCTCGTTGATGCGCCCCAGGAACTCGTCGCGCCCGAAGTGACGCTTCAGGATCGGACGCACCACGTTGTCCTGCAACCACGCGAACCTCAGCGAGTGACCACCGACTCAAGTCCCACGGCAGTGTTGCTACGCTAGTTAGGAGTCTCTGTCCTGCTCTTGCGAAGCTCTCTGTCGCGGCTCTCCATACAGAGTGATCAGCTGGATTTTATTGGTTTATGTTAGCAGTTTTGATTTACGATCTCTACGCTATTGCAAGGCTAACGTTGTAAAGTAGGCTATTATGTTCATTAGTGATCGCTAATTTTCATTCGAAACCCAGTTAAATAAAACCCAGCTAGGAAAAGTCTAGTAGTAAGAATCAGTTATGGGCAGGCAAAGTAGGAAAGACAGTATTTCACGCCATCCTACCACCCCGCATCCCATAGACAGCACATCCCACACGCATCCCACAATAAATTAATGGGATTAGGAGTGTCGCTATTTTACGCGGTTGAGTGACCCAGCGATGAGGCTAATAGAAAAATGCAAAATATATGGAATTAGATCCAAAATAAAGCTTTCAAAATGTGACAGAGAACCGCTACAATTCCGTGTGATGCGAGTCACCTTGAACTGTCGCGACACCTCCAGCGTCTCCTCCGCGGCGGAGTCCTCGGGCGCGCCCTCGCCGCCGGCGCCGGCGCCGCCGAGGTGCTCGTCCTCGCCGCGCGCCGCATCCTCTGGGATCCCACACATTAGATCAGACAAGTGAACAAGTGACACGGCTCGTTAAGCCAGCACATGTTGAGAAGCCGATGCCGCCGTACCCGCCAGCGCCGGCGCGATGATCCTGGTGCGCTTGTGCTGGCGCGCCTCCTGCTCGCGCCGCAGCTTGAGGCCGTGCTGCGCGATCTCGTCCGCCGCCAGGTTCGACGTCATCACGAATATAGCATTCTTGCACTCTATCAGTTTGCCCTTGCCGTCCGTCAGCCGACCCTACAACGAACCCATAAACCCAAAATATTAACCCCCCAGAAGTGCCAAGAAAGAAAAGGAAAGATGAAAGCTGAAATGAAAATAACTGAATCAATAACACTTTCACTAGGTACTGTTGCGTACGCGTTGTTGCATGACTGCGGTTCAGACGCTTCAACTGTAGCGTCCTCTAGCTAGAGAACATCACTCCAATGGTTACAAGGGCTGAGAGGATAACGTACCTACCATATCAAACGCAACAACTGACCTATTTAGGAGCCTGAATCCCAGTAAAAAAAAGGCGGAGCATTCAAACTAAAAGGATAATAATTTAACCAAATGAATCATAACTTCTGCAAATGTTCTGCAGATGTGTGGAGTGATTAGAATGGATAAGATAAGAAATAAGTATATCGGGGGAAGTTTGAAAGTAGCGCCAGTGACAGAAAGACTGAGAAGTAATAGGCTTGCGTGGTATGAGCATGTCATGAGAGATGAAAGTCATGTTGCGAGGGAAGTTATGAATATGAATGTGGATGAATTGGGGGTTGTAGGCCAAAGAAACGGTGGACGGATTATGTGAAAAAGGACATGGGTAAGAAAGGAGTGAATACAGAGATGACTGCTGACAGAGGGGAATGGAATAAGAGAACATGGTGTGCCGACCCCACATAGAGTGGGATAAGGGCAGGAACATGATGATGATGAATCATAACTTCTTCATGACGAGTTTTTCGAACTCAAAATGAGGCTAGGTCGATTGAGTTTTCCGGGGCTTCAAGGTTCAGGTGTTGGAGGCGGCGTCGGGAGGTGGCGGGAGGAGGCGGGAGGTGGCGCGAGCATACCTCGTCGAAGAGTTGCAGCAGCACCGTGAGCACGTCGGGGTGCGCCTTGTCGACCTCGTCGAAGAGCACGACGGCGTCGCGGCGGCGGGCCAGCGCGCGCGTCAGCTGCCCGCCCTCCTCGTGGCCCACGTAGCCGGGCGGCGCGCCGATCAGCTTCGCCACCTCGTGCTTCTCCTGGTACTCCGACATGTCCAGGCGGATGAACGCGCCCGTCTCATCCTACGTTATACTATTTTATTAATGTCGATAGATGATAGTACTGTTGGTCCGGTGGTAGCGACCCCGCCTTCCGATCCTAAGGTCGGGTGTTCGGATCCGTTTGCCGCAAGCAATAACTAACAATATATAATACTAGCTGCCGCCCGCGGCTTCGCTCGCGTGGTATCCGGATAAAAAATAGCCTATATTTTAATCCAGTACATGTACTATGTATATTCCAAGTTTCATTCAAATCCGTTCAGCCGTTTAAGCGTGATTGAGGCACAAACATCCAAACATCCAAACTCACAAACTTTCGCATTTATAATATAAGTAAGAAGTAAGATTTTTAAAATGCTTATTAAGCCCTTTCATTTGATACACGGACTTATTAAAAATTTTTTTGTTTATGATTTTAGTAATAATAATTTAATATTAAATTTAATGTAAGTAGCCCCTAACCAGCGGACGATAACAGACGCTTCGAAAACATGCAGTGCACGAAACAAGGCTCCTTGAGGCACACTTACCTATATTTAAAGCACACTGATTCCAAAGAACTAGTGACACGATTAGTATTTACATATTTATAGAAGAGGCGGAAGAGTTTACCTTGTGAATGTACCGCGCCAGCTGTTTCGCAAGCTCCGTCTTGCCGATGCCGGAGCTGCCGAGGAACAGGAACACCAGCGGATGCTCCTCGTCAGCCCAACCGTTTTCCTTGCGGCGCACCGCGGCCGCTACTGTTTCGATGGCCGCCTGGGGCAGATAATATACTATTTTAACTGAGATCTTTTTATTATGAAGTTAGATAAGGGGAAAGTTTAGGCGTGGAATAGGATTTTTTTAGTTATCTGATTTTTTTTGTTTACCCGATATCATATGCGGGCCTAGAGTGGGATGCTGAGTTAATGTTTTATAGTATGTCACCTGTTGTCCCACGATGTACTGCTTGAGGCGCTGTTCGAGCGGGAAGCGGCGGCGCTCCTCTGCCGCGGCCGCCTCCGCCACCGCCTCCCAGCGGCGCGTGTGCTGCTGGATGAGGTCGCGCGTGGCGGAGGAATCCCGCGCGTAGTGTAATGCGCGTCGGCCCGCGTGGTCGCGCGTCGTGGGATCCGCGCCGCCTGCTACATTCCTAATTATAATTCTGTGCTTGGTGACATCACTACTAGGACGCTGTAGTGACAGAGACGATTTTAGATGGAGTAGGCTCGCCTAGGATCTAGAAACGGTCTAGTAAGGCTTAGTAAAGATGTGGAGTTTAAAGCATGCATCATGTTTTCGTCATTCTTTTGAGAACCTGTTGATGTTGTTGATGTGCAAATAAATACGAAATTGAACGTCAATCACAACCTGGAATCGAAAGTAGGGTACCTTGCACTAGGCTTTCAAAGTTCAGAAGCGACTTCGTAAATAAGAACATCATGAGGCGTTTGTTTCCATACATTATTGTTATGTAGGTTACCCTCGAGTAGTTCCTTGGCGGCGCGCGCGGAGTCCGCGAGCGCGGCGTAGTGCAGCGCGGTCCAGCCCAGGAAGGAGGCGCGCGCGTTCATGGCGCCGCTGAACTCCTCCTCGCGCCGCTGCAGCACTTCCAGCGGGTGCAGCCCGGTCGTCGCTGCCACGATCGACGCGCCCGCGTACCTGAACCGACGTGCAGTGCACACTCAGAGTTACAGTAGGCTTCCAGGACTTGCTATACTATCTCATCCTAATTACCGAAATCACCTAAATAGTTCAGCTATTAATGAATTAATAAAAATACTTTATTGTACATCTTACACTAGCATAAAAAAAAATATATAAAACTTTATATTAACTATATTTAACTTTATTATCGCTTAAGAGCGATCTCTTCCAGACAACCATGCATGAAAAAAGAGAACAGAACGTAAGGTGGCCGGGGGTGTACGAATACGAGCTACACAATATGAATAGAATAACATCAAACAAATATACATATATTTAGATAAATATACATAGAATACACATATACCTGCTTTTTAAAGCAAATAACTATCAAAACAATAAATACATACATAGCCTACTCAGGCATCTGCGATAAATAATAAGTTTTTAACCCAAGTTTTAAAAATCGCTAGAGAAGTAGATTTCCTAATATTGACAGGCAACGCATTCCACAAACGTACAAGCATGTATTGCGAAGGAAGAGTCGTAAAAGCTGGTTCTATGGGTGGGAGTTCTTAAAAGGAGATTTTGAGAGGATCGCAATGTGCGGGGGTTGTCATTGTGGAGGAATTCAAATTGGTTTCTACAGTCTATGAGATTGTGGTACTTGCTTGCGAACCCGGCTGTGATTCCGTGCTGCAATTTACGCTATGAGAAAAAAGTTCCTCTCCAGAATCTGGAGATGAATTGCTTAGTGCTGAATGACATTGTAATCTGAAGTCCAACTCACTCAGCACCAAGCGCAAACCCTTTATTGCTGAAAAATACCGACGTAATCCTAATCAGGGACGATTGTTGAGCGCGTATGCCAAGCTGCAGAACCAACTGTAGAGCTGCGGGTACCGTTCCTGCAGGTCCGGCTTGGCGCCGAGCTTGAGCAACTCGTGCACGGCGGCGGGCTGGTCGTTGGCCGCGGCTGCCATGAGCGCCGTCCAGCCCAGCGCGTGCCGCCGGTCCGCTGCGCCCTCCGCGCCGCCCTCCGCCTCGCTCGTCCGCGGACCAGAGTGCGTTATCGCTTCTATTTGCCTGCAACCACACATATTGCACACTTCTAAATACCATGGAAATTTTACAGAATGAGTGTTAGTCCATGTGTTAGGTAGGTCATAGTCACTAGTAACTCATAGTCTACTCCTTTCCTTTGGTAAGATCCATAAAAAGATGGATGGAGAAGAGAGTGTTAGATTAGATATGAGTATGGATTGATATCAGGTACAGGAGGTAAATAGGCCATAGAACAGATGGATGCACTGAGTGAAAGATCATGAGTAAGGGAGGAGTAATGTCGAAATGATGCCAGAATGAAATAGAAGAAGGCATTCTGGCACAGGAAGCAAGAATAGGGTAAGGAGGATTTTTAAAAACTTGTTATTTGAAACCTTAATTCACTTACTTCCGCAGCTCTTGTATGTTTCCAAGTTGGGCTGCCTTGAAGAACAGTTTTTCTGAAAATTCAAATGAATACTATTCATATGGATTATTACCTACTTGTTAAGAAATGATGCATGTTTTTTGATTCTTTTGAAAACTTATGATAAATCCAGTAAGTATTAATAGCAAAATACACTTATGGCTTAATATAGAAAACAATGAGAGCAAACTGGCGACTATTGTTTACAGGAGGTTGCTGGAGTCATGTCTTTAAGTGTATAAATAAAATAGGAGCTTAAGTACTAGGTAGGTAGGTAGGTACCGTTGAAAGCATGACCAGCTGCCAGTAGTGCGAGCCCCAGCGAGCCGGCGCCGAGCAGCAGGCGGGCGGCCTGAGGGCGCGCGCGGTCGCGCGGCTCGCCCTCGCCCCGCGACAGGCGCGGCCGCCGCGGCGCCAAGCTGGCCAGCCGTGCCGTCCGCCGCAACACCTTCACCCAACATAACGCAGGCCGGACTCCTGCCATTCTCATTCAATCTAAAACTTCTAAATGTGACTATAATTTCGTTGCGATTCGGAAAGCACGACGGGTATATTTTTACATTTTTTTAATAGTGTTTTAACATTTTTCTTCTTTACGATCTCATTTTTCTTTCTAATTTCTGTAAATTTTCCACGCTTGTTTTTCTTTTCTCAGCTTTTCTTTAATTTCTTTTCTTTCTACTTGTCAATAGTTGTCAATGTCAATTAGACATGGCCATGAATGGCTAAGTGATGTATAGGTCATAATAATTATCATAATAAAGGGAAAGCCGGAAAGTGTCTAAAAATGCATGACTGGCTGTACTTAAAGGAGTACTAGTGCCGACATTTATGTATGGTAGTGAAAGTTGGGTATAGCAGATGAAACATCAAAGTAGAGTGAATGCAGTAGAAATGCGTGCCCCTGCCTACCCCTATGGGAAACAGGCGTGATTTTATGTATGTACCTATGTATCTATAAATAATCATAAAACTAAAATGTCATGTAGGTACTTTTTCAAAATAATATAGGTAGTACTACTTTTCGACTAATATGGCATATTTAACTATGCATTACAGCATTATTGGTAAATGGTATTTAATGCTTTTTTTTTAATTGAGTAGGGAATTAGTCTGTTTCTCGCATGGACCCTCAGGATCATAGTTTCTCTTCTCGTTCGTTATCGTTGCCTTGTCAAATTATCGATCCTTTAGTTTGATTTTCCATTCATTCATTCCTGAATTTCATGAGGTTTCATTCATGTCATGACGAGTGATAGTGATAGATGGAACCACTGACTGAACTGATCAAATAATCACTATAGAACTATGAAATTATTCACCTATTTTTGAAAAACTCTAATAATTACTCTAGAAGTTATGTTTTTTTTCGTATGAATTTATTATTGTTCGGCTGCTGTTTACCTAAATTGTGCTGCGATCCTGGCGCTGAAGAATGTGCCTTGGCAGTAAAAACATTAGTTTTCTTAGTAAACATAGGTTGTGTTGATGCTGAAGTGTTTTTGTTTGGAGAAAGAGTACTGTGATCTTGAAAACGATGGCTCTTGGAGGGTCTACGTATATGAAGAGCACGACGATGTTGGAGCAGCTACTGGAGGAGATCAATTTCCAGCGAACCAAGGAGATGCGACAGTTGATGAAAGATGGTAAGCGTAAGCTCAGTTTTATTGAAAGCTTTCATGCTTGCTTGACTTTGGCACTTGTGGTTTGAGGAACTATGTTGATAAGATTATTCAATTACCGGAAACAGAGTATTAATGAAGTAGGTACCTACATCAACAATGCTGTAACATGACAATTATTTTTTATAATGATAAACTGTTCATGGCTATTCCCCAACTAGGGTTGTCACCTGCCACTTCTTGATTTAAGGGTTACCGGCATAAAAATGACGGGTTTTCGATTATTTACGGGAGACAAATACAAAAAAACATCATCATTGTATCCAGGCACGATATACATCCTTTCAAATCTTCAGGCTCTCGAGACAAGCGAGGATCTTCGAGTGGCGGTGAGCACAACCTTTTTTGAGTGCTGGATCCATGCCTGTCTCGAGATAGTTGATGGTGTCTGAGAGAGTAGTCAGAGACACGTCAAAACTTTACATTTGGTGCTTGGCTCACACTGCGCTAAATTAAATTCAAAGCTCTGGCTGTAATTATTGTAATTAATATGAGAGTTTTGTTTACCCTGTATTTTATCTTGACAACCCTATCCCATCATTCTTTAAATCTGCTTTAGTTTGTAATGATTCACATTAAAACAAAAAAGTTCCCAGTCACTACTTGGATGGCGTTTTGCCTGAACATCCGAGAGCCAGTTTGTAGAACATAAAATCAGCTGATTGATCTGACTCTACAACTGATTTCCGGTTTATATGATTTTATTTACATAATATAATATTTGTTTGTATGAATGTCAATCTCTCCATAGTCCTATGGTCGGGCACTGGAAAATACGACACAGTTTTTAATATTGCATTTCCAGTGTTACATTTGTATTGTGCACATAATAATATGTATAAACTGCAAATAAATAAATATGGAATAACTATAACCACCATCTGTGATACCATAAAGAACTCAACTTGTTTCTAAACTTGAATATTCTCTATTTAATATATTTCTCATTTATTACATCATATAGAGATTGAAGTGTTAGTGAAGTAAAGTAAATTGCATTAGATGAGATATTTATTTCACATTTCCAATCTTTCCACAGAAAGGAGAGCCTGAAAACAGGCCAGCACATGCTGTAGAAATATGTCTCATATATTATGTATATTGGCTTTGCTCTACCATGAGCTTTCTCTGACTAAACTCTGTATGAAGTTAAAATATTTGTAAGTTGTACAAACACCATAGGACAATTTTTTTTTGTATTCTTTTAATTGCAATTGTATTGTTTTTTTTTCTTAATTCTTTTTTGTTGAGTGCTTGATTGTTTAATTTTGCTATTTCTTTTTTGTATGCTGTCCTGTAATTATAATATCATTTGACAAGTTTTTATTTTTAAGCAGTTTATGTTACACAATTGCGGTCTAAAAACTGTTACAACAGTTGTACAACACCATAGGATAATCAACAGTAGATTAGAGTATTATCAGGAAACACTCATGATGGAGTCACAGCCTTTTACAAGCATAGTTATTAATCCAGTGTCTGTTCTGTGTGGTCATTCATCTCTATGAGCAACATGATCCTTAAGTGATTCCACTGCAGCGCACGGATATGTCGGCGACCTGTTAGCCAGCTTCAATCGATGCATCCAGGAGTAGCACGACCATTGGCCGCGTTGGAGCCTGCTTACATTTTCATACAAAGCCTCTGCGTGTGTCACAGTGGAGCCACAGCTTTACTTTCTCCACCCACTAGAGTGGTTAGAGCCAGCAACACCATGACTGACAACTGATAACACACACTGAATCATTCCCTGATTTTTTGACATGTTTGAAGACCTGATAATATGTATTTTGAACATATCTCACGGAGACTACAAAACATGATCGGGCTACTGTGCTTAAAGGGTTGATAAAGTGTGTGGCTCCTGTCACGCATGTCACACGTTTTCGAACTTTTAAGGTAACATACCGGTTTCCTCAGGATGTATTCCTTCACTATTTGAGGGTACTGTTCTAAGTCACTGTGATCTGTGATGCGTCTGAACTGGGAACCAGAGACTTCACTATTTCTGAAGCAAATTGAAAGAAGAAATTAATCAAAACTAATTTTGATTAATATTCCCCTGTATACCAGCATGGCATGGACCTTGAGCTCCAACCTCACTATAATATTATGTAATAAGCCACCCCCACTATTTAGCTGTGCAATCAACATCCATGCTGGTATACCTATCTACTGACTGTTGATATAAGCAAAGCATCCTGCATCTTTGTGACATGTATATGGCAGGATTTGTTAGTTCATTATCTGTTTTATTTTAATATGGTAAATTATTTGTTTGGGATGAGATAAGAGAAAAACATCACATATAAAAGAACATTTAATCAAGTTTACAACAGCATTGGTATAAACAGTTAGTCACAATTCTCATGTACTTTTACATTCTAACGTTACATATAAACTCGGAATGTGGCATCGAACAACTTTGAACTCTACTGCAGTTACACCTACCTACCAATACCTACACTCATAAACAGACAATATTTAAAAAATCATCCTTAATATCTTATTTATAATTGAATTACAATTAAGATCACATGACTATTAATACAATATGAATAAATACATAATATATATGCTGTTGATTCTATTATTGATTTTGTTAAACTAAATTTCATTTGACATTTTAATAAATTATGACTATCTTTGTTATCAGAGTTATATGAAAGTGACAGCCACATTTTTAGAACTATCAAAATAAGTATAGTTTAGAAAATTCATAAAAGAATCGATACAAATCTAAACCTTCAAGTAGGTTGTAACCATTACAATACGACAAAGAATTTTTTTAATATTATCAATTGATTCGGGCTAGTAATCGTTCGGCGATAATCTTGAGCAATACCTACATCCTTGCTAGTAGGTAACGATGTCAACTACGATCATTCGCATGTTCTTTGACTAATAAATTATATTTACAATAATTTTACACATAATACAAGATTGTTACAACAAACAACTTAGTATCCATTTACAAAAGTTTTATTAAAACACATATAGTACTTGTGGATCCATAGGGCGCTTGATCGTATTACAGAATTAGTAGTAAGCAAGGTACCTACTCTGTAAACTATTGAGAAGCCTATTATTTACAGCAGACATCATTCTGAGATTCCAAATAATAATTAATGAAGTGTGTACTAGATTGGATACCATAATTAGACAATAAACAATAATCTGTTATAAAAAACAAAATATGGAACCATTTACTAAATACTTTTATGCAGTAAAAAATTGTAAGTAAAACATAACAATAAAAAATCATTCAATATCTACTTATGCTATTCTTTCAGTAATTAGATTGATTTCAAAATAAGAAAAGCTAATTTAACTTACATAATCAAAATATGTTTTACTGTACAAACATCACATTCAATAAAATAATTAGAGACATTAGCTACCTCGAACACAGTACATTTCCCTCAACACTTTGATCATGTGTTGATAAGAGACATGTTTCATCTTTATTCATGTTTTAGTTTATCTATGAATCAAATAGTTTATCGATACATTGATATCTATCAATCTACTATTTCAATTTAAATCGTGGATTCAGCAGAGCTTTTGATATCTTTTGTTTTTAAAAAATATTTTACACAACATGGAGACAGTCTAATTTTAACACAGGGAATCTTAGTGTGGGGTCAGAACTATGGATAAGATTGTTGGTGAATTAAAATAATTTCTCGAAGGCACTTGGTTATTTACATCGCTTGCCGAATAGTTTCCAGGTAGAATTACTAAGAAGCAAACAGTTAAGTCTCATTATATTATTCTAATACACCTAACACAATTCCCGAGCGGCCTACGAGTGCGACAGCGAGGATGAGGGCTGACGGAGGGTGTGTTTACAGATAGTGGGTTCGTGGTGCTGCAGGGGACCACGTACTGGACAGATCTGTTCGTGCGGCACTTTCTCTTCCAAGAGGAGCAGGCCATCGACTGCGACGACCTGCTCTTCTTCGTGCGCAAGCGCCACGTCAAAGGCTCCTCGCGGTACTTGCCCAAGTATGAGGTAAGCCGACGCTAAATCTACATTATATGGACTATGGACTGTTATTATATTAACTGCTTTGTACTTATCAATATAGGTAAAAGGTAGTTTGTTCGAATAAATGCAGTCTCAGACGACGTTCGTCTGTTAGACATTTGAGTGATCTAAAGTGTCTGTCTGAGTCCTGTTCAGGATCGATACAGTCTGTGCCTGTGCGCTTATACTCGTGGTCTGAATACTTTGAGATGCGTTTTTGTGTAGCGGTGAGCGTTGTTTCTCTCTTATAGTAAAGCTGTATAATTTGTTCAAATGTGAAGTTTAAAGGCTCTCTTTCTATGTTTAGTAAATAGTTTTGGAATACATGTCCCAGTGAACTATAAAAATACATCATTCGTAACATAATTATTGTTTATTATTACAAATATAATTATTATTTAGTACTTTATATCATTGAAGGCATACAGTCGTGTTCATGATTTCTATCACAAATGCAATTTGTTCCGAAGACCTAACTATTCTCTACTTAGGTACTTATTCAGTTCTAAGGACAATTTGTTACATCATATTTCCAACTCATAGTAAAAATAACATCCGAATAATGATAGATTCCTTGCATTGCTGCCTGCCGAGGCATCGTGAGTGAAAGTACAAAATGATGAAGAGCGAGCGCCGGCCGGCATGCGGCACGGTGGGCGGCGCCACCTGCCGGCCGGCTCCTAACTAGTAACTGAACTTCTCGATTACTTCTAGTTTAGCACCATTTGGATGAAGTTACAAAACTCCCTAGACATCTTTGGAAATACAAAAACTATTATGCGTATTAACAACAGTCAAGTATGTACTTTATTTTAAAACAATATAAAAATATTATTTCTTACGAGTAGGCAGTTCTATTATAACTAGGTAGTATGTACCGCGCTCGCGCTCGCGCTCAAACAAACAAGCATCACAGTTCGCTCGCTAATAAATAGGGTGTTCCTAGATAGACTCGAGATTGATCGTTCAATAACCACTTATAAAATATACAATTACAAAACAAAACTTACAACAACGGTTCACGTCACGGCATATCCGATTCGGTATCGTCCACCACTAAAATTCAATTCCTAATCAAATTCAACAACGAAAGCGTACGATAGATCGTCGTAAGCGGCTCGCGTACAAGTCTCGGCAACGGAATAAAGTAATGTAGAATCGGGACGCACTCGGTAGTGTCACTCGTCACTCGTCACTAGGCACTGACCGCTCCTCTGTTGCAGACCGACGTGGAGGTCTTCCGCAAGGACTCGAAGAAGCTGCCGATCGGCGACCCCGAGATCGACTGGGAGGAGACCGTGTACCTCAACCTGATCGTGCACCAGTTCGAGTACACGCTGACGCTCGCCATCTGCACGCGCACCAGCCCCAAGGAGCTGCAAGTGCTGAAGCGGCACTCGCAGAAGGTGAGTCAGACGCGCTGCGGCGGCGCCTCGGCGCGTCACTAGCTGAGCCGCGAGAAGAGCTTGGTGCGCGGCCACGGCAGCGGCCACTCGTAGCGCCGCGGCACCGGGCCGCGCACGTTGCGCTCCAGGTACGCGAACAGCGAGTACCACCACTCGCGCTGCACCATGCACCCGCCGTAGCCGCTGCGGTGCGGCGTCACCAGCAGCGAGTGGAACGTCCAGAACAGCCGCGTCGTGATGTAGTACGCGATCACCACGTCCACCGTGTAGTGCCCGTGCGCCAGCAGCACGAACGCCACGCCCAGCAGCGCCGAGCCCCACAGCGCCCAGTGCACGGGCCACAGCCGCCGCGGCGAGTACTCCGCCACCACCAGGTACGACAGCACCAGCACCATGGTGTGCCCCGAGTAGATGTAGTCCCCGCAGTACGTGTGCTTGCCGTTGATGGACAGCCCGAACCCGGAGATGAGGTAGAAGGTGCGGCGCAGCACCAGCAGCGGCGACGTGTCGTTGCTCTTGGGGCTGCAGTAGTAGGTGGTGCTGGACACCGGCAGCACCGTCACGAACATGGTCACCGACCGGTACAGGTACAGTAGCCCGATGATGAAGAACAGGCGGCGCGCCACGATGAAGCGGTGCTTGTGGAACACCACCACCAGCATCGCCACCGTCGTCGACACCATGATGAGGTACTCGGAGACGGCGAGCGCCCAGTCGCGCGCCGGCACGTTGTCCAGGATGATGTCGGTGAGCGGCGGCGTGGTGTTGCGGTCCGGCAGCCGCTCGTGCACCAGAGACAGCGACATCATGTTGACGCACACGCAGCAGAACAAGAAGAAGAAGGAGAGGATCGTCTTCCAGATCTCCTTGGGGTAGCGGTCCTCGCGCGCGCCCGGTGGGATCTCCACGATGAAGTCGGGCGCGAGGCGCGCGGGCGAGTGCTCGTGCTCCGGGTCGGAGTCGTCGGCCGGCGGCGGCGCGCCCGCCTTGACGCCGCGCGCCAGCAGGGGCTGGCGCTGCATCAGCTCCGACTGGTTGGGCATGGCGGGGGGCGGGGGCGGGGGCCGGTCGCTGGACGCGTTGTTGTTCAGGTCATTCCGGTCGATCCGTGCCTCGAAGTTGATGCCCTTGATGTCCTCGCGCGCAGTATCGGTCGCTATGTCGACATCGCAGAGCGGCGGCGCGGGCGGCGGGGAGCGCGGCGCGGGCTCGGCCGGCAGCAGCGCTAGCCGCTTGGCGGGCAGCTCATTGGCGAGGTACACGCGCACGGACGCCACCAGCGGCTCCGCTAGGTTTATCTGCTTCGGCGGGGAGGGCTCCTTCTCCGGAGAGCGCGTCGAGATAGTCATCCAATCACCATTGGGCTGGATCGAACCTGGAACGTACAAAAAACCAATAAGAACACTGAGGCAATTTGATAATTGCTTGTTATAAAACTGTAAAAGGAATATTATGTGATCGATTTTGATAAAAACTTTCTGACTTGATCGGTTTTGTTTCTTGATTATTAAGTATATTCCAATTTGAGAGCAATGGTCAAAATTGGTCAAAACGGTGGTCTAGTCGTAGAGGCCCGGCCTTCCGATGTAAACTTAAACAATAAACTTCGTTCTACAGTGTTGGTTTTAGTGCTGCTCAATAAAGATGTGTGATGTTAGGTCGTGGGTTCGAAAAATGTATGTACACTTTATCAGTACTTTAAACCGTAAAGGAAAACATCGTGAGGAAACCAGCACGTAGTCAAAACATGTGTCAAGTGCACAAAAAGAGTCTTTGAGATGCACTTTAAATCGTTTCACCACACTGGTTCGAAAGAACTAGTGACACGACTAATAGTAGTATATTCCAAGAATCTGATCTTGCCCATGTTACCTACCGGTTATTTATAAAATTGATGATAAAAAGTCAAGATTAGTCATTATATTTTGCTAATCATCGTTAAAACTGACTAGTTTCCTATGTAGAACTCTATTAGGTACGTACAATTGCTATTTGCGTGAAAAAAACTAGTTCTGTTTTCTTTACTCATGAATACTCGTAACCTGTCCCTAGATTCCTCGTGTCAGTGACGTGATTTCTCATAACGCTTAGTAAAAGGTCCGCTCTTCGTTTCTTCATACTTAGTTATTTTTTGTAATAAAATATATAACGTGTGACAATGAATAAAAAAAAAAATGTAGAATTGGAATCGTTGTATGTTTCGTTGGTCCTTCGTATCTTTGTTTATTTGTAGACTGTGGACGATTGCTCGGCAACAACAGAGCTGAGGCACAGTTCAAAGACCGAGGGAGAGCAGCGGCGCAGTTGCCGGCTGCGCGCCGCCCCTCGACGCGCGTCACTCAGATGATAATAATTTAGTCGCCGTTTGTTTGGTCGCGCAGAGAGCGAGGCTCGCAGCGCGCGGCCAACCAGATCTCCGCCCGCTCCGATAAATAGATCATACCGAGACCGAGCGCGGATTTCTCCTCCGTCTGGTGACGCTAACGACCGCTTTCCAATAAATTATTCCTGTAAAAGCGTGGCGGCCGAGACTCACCCGATCAATGTGCGAGCTGTCATTCGGCGGGAACGCGGGATCTCATCGATTCACGTCTCGTCGTCCCGAGCACCCGGTAGAAAGCCAAGCCGGAGCCAGTCGCGCTCGCTGCGCTGCTACCACACAGTCACGTAAACGAGGTCGAAATGGAAACCGATATGCACACACTGCACTGCACGGGCACTCGGCCGCTCGGTGCGACTCCGCGGACTGGGGCCGTTCCTCCCAGATACTACAACCCGGACGTACACTAACACTGGCCGACGTCCTCCTGGCCTCCGTATTACAATGTTATTTTTATTTATTCGAGGAGCTCGTCGTTGCGAGCGAGCTGCCAAAGTGTCGAACGCGTACTAGCAAAGATGTAGCGCCGGTTGGCTGCGGTCCGACGGCCCTCGGGAGTCGTCGGCCTTAGTCGGAGACGATCGTTTCAATGGAAGCAATTACGTGCTGGTGACGTCATGCGAGCCCGCCCCTTTCCCCCCACCGCTCACCCCCCCTGGCTCGGTGCGGCCGCACTCGCGGAGCCGGCAATGTGAATGGGAAACTCACTTGGATTTCCTATCCTACGTAATGACTGCCGGTTACGATTAATTGTGCTGATGTGATGGATGACCTCCTCTAGTCACGGCTCAGTCGCACGATTTGATTGCTGGTCTGCAGCAGCATTCCATTTGTTATTGGAACTACTCTTGAAGCTTATTGTCAACAACGCTGATCTTGAAAGTTCATGCACACGGAGCGACATGACGCATTGACACTCTTGCTATCAGAATCGGTGCGGCAGTTATTGGACGACAACAAAGAGAACGACTGGGTTTTGATATTTTTTGCTATTTTTCGATGATGATTATATTAACACAAATGTAAAGTCAGATGCCGTCGTTGGTGAGATGAGTTTTGTCGCAATAACGTTAGTCACTCCTCCAGTATTTGTATCAAAGTACTGTACTATTGAGCCACAACACAAATGTAGGTAATGCGTGCTGGGATCCAGTTTGAAAGGCGTTAGACAAGTCGAGCCGAGCAGATCCACGCAACTGTAGTTGCACAGTTCTCTAATGTTCTACAGCTTAACAAAACCAGTATCTAACCGCTAATATGAATACTGATAGGTTTAATTCTTCTCAATTCAAACTATACAAGATTCAAGTGATTTTGTGTTAGAAACCCTTGTTGAATTATCAATTTGATCGCTAAATTCGTCAAGAATGCTCCTATGCTTTATTATTATGAAAAATATTTGTTAACGACCGTAATACCAGGCCACTTAATTTATACCAGTAGGTAATTATCTATCCTAAAGCTGTACAAATAAACATAATCGGTAAATAGGGAGATACTGAACATTATAAATGTTATGTTTTCTGATAAGTCGTAAGACAGCTAACATATTTTGACGTTACAATCACGATTTCCAACCGGTTTGTTAAACCCAGGGCAAATATAACTGTAGGCCTCTTTGGAAGCCTAGTCAATAACACATTCATTTTGTTTTTGACAAGCGAGCAGGTATTAGTTAGTGAATGTTAAATAATAAAACTTTGCCAAGCATTTAATGTTGTAAGTTTAGGAAAGTAAAGTAAAGTAGGTACATTAAAGTTATATTTTACGATCTTTAAGTTTGTTTCTCCTTGCTCATCAAGTTTTCTTGTTTTCCGGTGGGTTGCAGGGTTGTGGTCATTTTCCCCCACGGTGACCAGCAGGGTTGGGAGAGCGAGAGGGTTATTATATTTTAATTAGGTACTATTGTTTTTGTTTCTGTTGCTGCCCTATATGGTTGTAATTTTCTCGTCTCACTACTTCTTTATAACCATTGTGGTGAAGAATTCATATCGTAAGTACGAAGGGCTATTATCGTGCACGAACCCTAGGCTGATTGATGATCTACATAAGGACTTAATAATTTTGTTGTTTTCCTAGCACAGCAAATCTTATCAATGGAACTACTATATTGTTTGTTGTTTCCCCGTCTTGCGTGTTTCGTATGCATAGTCCCCAACACTGAGAACTAAGAGTACCTAATCAAATCCCTGCACTGAACTGAAGCAACATGCAATAAAACCTTCAATATGTACTACTGTACAAAGTATATTGACATTTACGTAAATAGATCCGAGTCACATCGCATTATCATCACGTATAAAGTGTGGGTAGTTCTCAACCACCGACGAAATAGAAACTCACGAATTCCACACATATAAATAAACTCCGTGAATCAAATTGGCAGACAAATTGATACAAGTGCTGAGCAAGTAAGTAGGTAAACAATACCGCGCCCCCGCTGCTGTGAAACGGGTCGAGGCGTGGCTGCCTACCTGGATATTCCATAAATTCTCTCATAAAACTCTACCGCTTTTGTTTTAAAGGAAGTTTATCTAAAGATTTTTTGTGATTTCCTTAAAAAAAGCGAATAATAATGTGCGTCGTGAAAGGCCCCAATCAATCTGACATTTCGCGAGGCATGCGTACGTGACGTGACGAAATGCTGATCCGCGCTAAACTGCTATTCCTGCTTTAAAAGGACTCTTTCGGAATGGTAAGTTTGTTTTGATGTCGTCCGGTTTGCCGGAGGGACCGGGGACACTGTTTTGTTTTGTGTCGGATGTTACAATTCAGGTAGGGTTATTAGGAGTTGTTCGCCGAGTTTCCTGTTGGGAATTGACGTATATTTCTTTATTTTTGCTGCCTGTATTTGTGTTAGTTAGTCGCACCTCGATGCTTTCGTGGTAATGAACTCTTACCTGTCCTTTGAGTTTTTATTCAGCTCATTGAATGCGTTGTTGGCCATGTCCTTATTTATTTCAATGCTTACGAGTATACCATAATTTCATGATAGGTTTGTTTGCGTGAGAGACTTGGTGCTAAAATATTATCACGAACAATACCACTAATAGGGGCATTGTTTCTTGCATACATGGGCGAAATTATTATACGATTTAGGTACTTAGTGCTGCCTAGCGGATGACTACCCTTGTTTTCTTTAGGTGTACACAGCATTATTATTATGTTTGAATAGCAAATTATAGCGACTAGAATTGGTTTTTCTCGCAAATGAGGTCTAAACCGCGGGAATTGGTCCCTTGCTTGTCACGTCGGTCGCCGTGGGGGCTGGCAGTCGGCCGCCAGCGCCACGCCGAGCCCCGAGTGACATGCACACAGGAGTGTGGAGACTGGCGAGCCGTGCACGCACAGGCACAGCACAGGGCGTTCACACGACAGGGCAACGTGCCATATTCAAAACAAACTGGAAGTATATTGTCGCGCCGCTAATAGCCGCGACCTGCCAGGAGGCGCTCGCTGCGATATTCAGTTATGAGATTATCTAGGGCGACTTAGCGCGGGGTTCGGCTATGTGGCAGGTGCGGATTATCTGCTCGGTGTGTCGTGTGCCTTTTGAAAGAAGCGATCAAAATAACCATTAGGTACAACGTTGTAACAGCCGTTCATAAGTTAATCAAGATTTGTTTGTTGCTAAAAAAATAAAATGTAAAGAGTACAATGACTCTTTTAAACGTTTCCACTATTAACATAAAGTCTTAACTTTACTACTTTAGAGCTCTGATATCAATCAAGATTATAAAATGCTTTGACCTTCCATCTTAAATAATTTAAAAAAATCTTTTCAAGATGATCGTGGATGCTGTAATGCAGTGGAAACTTTTTATCTCAGTTTTCTATACTTATTCAAAAAGATAAGCTGATAAAATGGTCGGTCAAATAACAAAAAACATACCTAGTTGATATTCTTCGTCGAATTTGGATTTAGAATGTTATTTGTATGTGGCAGGTATACGCATCCCCGAGCCGGCGCAAGATGGACACGAAGGGGGAGGGCGAGGAGATGACCTACCCTCACATATGCTTCATGGTCGACAACTTCGATGAGGTGAGTGCGCGCTCAGCACGACCCACGTGTGGGACCTGCACTGCATATCGAAGACCCCTTATGACTACCCTCTCGAAAGTTGTTTATTTATGTTTAAACTAGCTTCCGTCCTCGACGTCGCTCGAGTGGGATGGCCGCTTACTACGAGCGTTCCAAGTTTTAGTCAAATCTGTTCAGCCGTTATGGTGTGATTGAGGCACAAACATACTCACAAGCTCCTCCAATCGATTATTTTGTATTTGCTGGTGTAACCAAACCTTTATAAAAGTACGCAAACATTTCTTATCACCGCAAATACTGTGCTTTCGCCCGCGGCTTTGCTCGCGTGATATCAGGACAAAAAGTAGCCTATATGTTATTCCAGCACACAATTATGTATATCTCAAGCTTCATTCAAATCCGTTCAGCCGTTACGGCGTGATTGAGGCACAAACATACATCGTCGCATTGTCAGCTTTCGCATTTATAATATGAGTAGGAAGTAGCATTGACTTCTAAAACTTCCGATGTCTGAAAGGAGCTGGAGGGCTAACAGACCTGTGCCATCGTTTTGTTGTCATGCGAATGAGATTGTCAAATATTTAGAAGAGACGTGAAAAAATACTAAGTATTTTTGAACACGATTGTAAAATTGTTCATTCATTCAAATCCATTCAGCCGTTTCGGCACAAACATACATCACCATCACATGCACACATCCTTGCAAACTTTCGCATTTATGATATTAGTAAGATAGTTGGATGAACACCAGGAACGTAACATTCACTTTTCAATCTATATTTGCATCGAACTATTTGTCGCGGAAACAAATGAGTGTATTTTGTTTGACACTGACCTAAATTAAAAATAAACATGTGAACACAATGTTGTTTCATGCTGTATTAACCGATTTCGAAAAGGAGAAGCTTATATTTACATGCATACATATTATCACGCTTCTATTCCTAATGGGGTGGGCAGAGCCACAAGTAAACATAAGAAAACTTGCAGCCACTTCTGATTTAGTCCTAAGATGGATATGGTGAACCATGGTGACAGGACAGGTGATCAGCCCATCGCCCATATGGGTTATATTTATCCACAACAATTTGCACGGCTGTTGAGTTAAAATAGCTGGATTTGATTTCGTGTATCAAGATCAAAGAGCCCCCCGAAGAAGCTCACACACTAGCCGCATGCCACGTGCCTTTTAGTTTCTACGACACACCGGTTTCCTTACATTGTTTATCTCACCGTTCGAGAGTACCATAGCAATATCCTTTGGAGCACGACTGTTCTTACAAACTGACGACCTTGCCACTAGACCATCGGTGCTGCCTATATAACTGTCTGTAGTAGGAGCATAAACGGGTCGCACAGACCAACTTGTAGACTTGCAAAGTAAGCTTATTAGTACGGCATCCCGTCTGCTCTCGAACAAGTTGAAGTTGCTAGAAGCCGCATGAATTTTACATTATCAGAACTCGTTTGTGTAGTTTCGGAACAACAGCCGCGAATACACGGAATATTTGTTTTGTCGGGATTTCAGTCTGTAGCGGAAACTGGGAATTATTTAATTGGTGATAGGCGGGTTCATAGATCATGACTAGCTTATGACTAAGTTCATTTATGTATCACGCAAAACATTCGATGAGTCATCTCTATAATATTTAGATTTCTCATTAAAGTAACTAAGTTCGTATGAGCTAGTGGCCAACTCTTGTGACGGAGTTTTTAGGCCGCCTAAAGGCCTCCGTCACGACTTTAAAACCTGGACCGACAATTTAACGTATCCTTCGAAGCGCGGAAACGCTCAGCTCGTAATGCCACTTGCGGTCACCCATCCCAATTGTGACCGTGCACAACGTTGCTTAACTTCAACGATCATCAAGAACGTCTAAGCAAGCTACGCCACGAGCGCTTCAATATTTTCGCTTTATTTAAACCTCTGGCAATACCTCTTCCAGAAATTGACTTGTGTCTAACATTACAAAATCGTAAATGTTTGTAGTACTTACTTACTTCTTACTCTTATTGCAATTTAAGCTTCTCGAAGGCGAGTTAATTATTTCATTAATAGGTTAAAGTTATTTTGTAAACAAATGATGATGATGTCACCAAACTAGATACATTGGGAAGTTGTGGACAGATTGTATCGACAATAACAAGTATGACGAGCTTTTAGACTAACAACACTAGTGATGCTTGTGGTTCATGGCTGTTCTAGATTTTTCTGAACTTTTGCCAGCTTTGTGTAAATTAATTTACATTTTTTTAGCTCCAACCGGATTAGAGTGGTGTTGGTTGTGATAGTGCTTTTGATTGGCGATCGGCAACTTACTCGTGTGTGCGATACCAATCAATAAATAAATAAATATTTGAGGACGTATCACACAGCACCATCTAGCCCCAAACTAAGCAAAGCTTGTACTATGGGAACCAGATGGCTGATAGAATACATATATCCTTTTTTTTTAAATATACTTATAATACATAACTACAACACCCGGAAGAAATATTTGCAGAACATGCAAACATTTCTCCCGCAGCGGGAATCGAACCCGCGCCTCTTGCGTCTCAGCCGAGCACTCGCCCGCCTCGCCACAGAGGCCGTCATTATCGGCTCAGGATAACATCAGGATAACATTGATTATTGGCTCAGGCCGCTGATTGCACAATGAATATTGGCTGGTGACCTTTGCGGACAATTAGATTCTTCTACTTGTATACATTTTACTGTTTTTGTTCTATAGCAAACAACAAAGGCCTTTTACAATCTATATAGTAGATAATTTATACAGCGTCAGGAGGTAACTTTTACCTTCACAGACGGGACGCTCTGTAGTGCCCGAGAATTAAGATGGAGTAGGCTTGCCCAGCACCTATTCCATCCTCTCAGCTTAGTCGGCCTTGTCCACAGGAAAGACATGCGAAGCTGACTAAGCCGCGAGTTTCCTCACGATGTTTTCCATCACCGTTTGAGAGTTATACTGGTTTATCTCACATACATTTTTCGCACAGAAAATGTTAAAATAAATATTTTTTTAACGAATTCGTTGCACAGGAACGTAACTGATTAAATAGATGTGGATGTTTGTTGATGTTCCGATGGATGTGAAACAGCAACAGATTTGTTTATTAACACAAACAGGATAATATAAAACGTTATTTACTATGGAAGAACACTAAAACATTATATATTTGAAGCTGAGCGGTGTTTTCGTAGCTCAGCCTCACGATGACGCGCGATGCATTCGGATCGGTTTTATTACAAAACCCGTTATTGGTAAAAGATAAAGCAAATTGGAAACATTAGCTTTTAACCGCGGCTTTGTTTGGATAAAGAATAAGATTTGGATCAGTAGTAAGATAATAAATAACAAAATATAAAACATTGCGATTCATACATCAACATGTAGGAAATGCAATGTCTGTAACTACTGTATTTCACCTAACGTATACTTATCCAGCATTACCTACTACATTATTTAGATTCATCACTTAAAGCGCTCGTGGCGTAGCTTGCTTAGACGTTCTTGATTGATCGTTGAAGTTAAGCAACGTTGTGAGCGGTCACAATTTAGATGGGTGACCGCAAGTGGCATTACCTATAATACGCGCGCGTTGCCTATATTAACATCTTTAGGCAACTCATGGGACTGGAGCGTTACTGCAGCGCCTCGGGGATGTACCTGGAGGCGCGCGTCAACTCCTTTAATGCCATCCAGAGAAATCGCATTGCTAAATTTATGTCCAGGGTCGGCATGTGTAAAAACGCTATTGTGGCGAGTCTGTCGGACAGGATCTTCCAGTCAGACGTTTTTAGACGATGGGTGCACATTGCATCCTGACGAATGTAGCTTATCTACAGTAGTTTTAATAATATTTTATTGTGTTGTTTTTATTTTACTTTTATTTCTATTCTATTTGTAAGTTAAGTACCTATGGATCTCGTGTCTGAAATAAAGATTATTATTATTATTACGAGCTGAGCGTTTCCGTGCTTCGGAGCGCGCGTTAAATTGTCGGTCCCGGCTTTGAAGTCGTTAAACCATGACGGAGGCCTTTAGGCGGCCTATAAACTCGGTCACAAGAGTTGGCCACTAGCTCATACGGAGTACTACTTGTCTCATTTAGGTGTTTTATTTGCTCTTGCAGACGCAACATTACAGCATTTTGGAGTTCGTATCATTCTCTTTATACAGAAACAGAGGTAACCCTTGACGCAAATGTCTGAAACACGTGCTAACAAGCGCTGAGTGATGACGCGATCACGGCTATATGTAAATGTATCCAGGTCCAGGTCAGCCTCCTACTCTAGTTCTTTGAAACCAGTGTCGTGAAATGATTAAAGTGCGCCATTAAGAGGAACATCAGTGCCACAGAACATTCATAACGCGAATTTTAAACTTTCTAAAATAATTTAATGACGTTAGGTATTGGGTGGTCATCGGAGCTACGAAATAAGAGGGCAGGAAAGGATGCTGCTCGCACTTGACCGTAATTCGGAAATCGTCGTGAGCGCGGACAGTCTCCCGCGGCAAGCCATCCAATACTAGCGAATACAAAAAGTATACGTCAAAAACAAATAAAAACACAAAATTGCATTTATTTAAATTCTGAACCATTGTAGATCGGAACATTTTCGCATAATTACGTCCTATTTATAATCGACCTCGACCATTGGACCGAGACGCCTTATCACAGCGAAATCATTATCAACTCAATGATATGCAGCGATATGACACCTTAGAAAACAACCTTCCAACTTCGCAAAGTTATTTCAGAGAAAGCTATTTCTATGTTCTACTCCAGTCAGATTTGCTTTTGCTAACTTGCACTTTTGTAACAAATAAATAAATGACAGCCAACAGTCACATACATAGTCCTGAGCCCACACTAGGATTCCTTGTGTCGCGGGTATCAGAAGCTACCAGTACCATCATGGCACCACAACACCCAGACCCGGAAGAAATATTTGCAGAACATGCAAACATTTCTTCCGTAACGGGATTAAAACAATGCACAAAAAGCATAGTACTACTATTATGGTTTTTTACAGATTAACCCCCGAATACTCAAACGCATCTCAGAGTTGAGCACGTCTCAAGTGACGAGTTTTTGACAGATTTTCATCAAAAACTGTCAAAAAACCGTGACTTGAGACGTGCTCAACTCTGAGTCGCGATTGAGTGTTCGGGAGTAAGTAAAATATTCGCTTCAAAGCAATAACAACCTACCAGTTCAAACTTTCTAATGTTACCGAGGGAACTTCTCGAATTCCCTAAAGCTTGTATTTTAGCTTATTTTGTAAATTTTCCTCGTCTTATTAACCAAAACAATATTTTTGTTTAAATTTATCCCTTCATAAAGATTTGTTATTTTGTAGGTTTGAGGAAAAGTTACATAAGTATCAGTATCCTTGTTCATATTAAAGAAGGATGTACTGGGTATAAAATAAATTCATTTATTTAAAACTCTGATATTGGCAGACTTTAGGCAGTTATGTTAAACCATCAATCGTGATGGTCAATATTGAAGTAACATCATTTGTGCAGTAATCCAAGGTTGGCAATCGATTGTTCCGCCTGATTGCTCGTCACACACCGCGCACTGTGGCGGCGCGGTGGCGGCGCGGCGGCGGCGCGGTGGCGGCGTGGCGGCGGCGTGGCGGCGGCGGCGACCGACTTCGTACTCAATCCTCTCTAATTCAGACTTTATTCCGAGCAAAGCCTGGAGTATTTATTTTGCCCACGGAATTCATTACATCATTAAAGCACTAGGCCCATTACGTACATAACTGTTATCTGCTAAGGATCAATAATTAATTGTGTATTCCACGCTTGGTCGCGTTACGTATTACGTAAATGCAACGTAGATTTAAGACGTGTCCAAAGTAGCCTAAATGTTATTTCAGTACACATACTACATGCATTCCAAGTTTCATTCAAATCCGTTCAGTCGTTACGGTGTGATTGAGGCACAAACATACCTACATCGTCACATCCACACCACACATCCTCACATCCTCACAAACTTTCGTATTTATAATATTAGTAGGATAGTAGGATTGTGACAGTAAGTTTTATATTTCTAGAAACTATTAATCAGTAGTGTTTCTAGATTAAGCAGAAGTTTCCATAACTTATCTAGTTTAATTTTCCAGTAGGTAACTCTCTTGAACAACTGTAGCTTCCGTATGTTACAGAGCATTAAATCATACTTTAAAAGTTTTGAATACTTATGTCATAACCTATAAATGTATTTATTCAAAGTGATGTGATCTTTGTTAATAAATACGAGGAGATAAGATGTTAGGTGTGTAGGTATGTATAGTAATGTTACTGGTTACGTAGACAAGGCACAGACCTTTTACAGTCGCTTGTGGGAGGCAGGAGATAGTGGGCAGTGGTTTATAGTCCTGAGATTTATTGATGAGTCTTTGAGGTAGCTTGCGTTTGACCTACATACAAGATCCACACTCATTTCACGATAAGTCTATAATCTGGCTTGAACGACTAATTAGTCAATACGCTGCTTCTCTTCCCGAGCATGTCGTCTAAAAGTCTAGGATCCTCTCCAACATGATGGACCTATATGGGCGATGGGTTATCACCATGGTTCACCATGTCCATCTTGGGAGTCTTAGTTTAGGCTAGTGGCTGGAAGTTTTCTTATTATTACTTGTGGCTCTGCCCCCCCCGTTAGGGATACGGGCGTGATAATATGTATGTGTTCTGGATAAGACTAAAGTTTGTAAATTTATATTACTGGTTTCGTTTCTTGATAATGTAGGTATTCCAAAAGCACGAGATACGGTGATCGACATTGTATACTCGTGGGATGTTCCGCCCCAGTTGCACACCTCATAGGAACGCTTCCAACTTCCAGCTCTATAAGATACTGATGTCAAGACCAGATGAGAACTTACTGGAGTTATGCCAGAAAACGCTACTGACCTCGAATCCGGAAACTAATAGGTATTTTATTTACTACTTATTCGTAAAGGACTGACGTTGTTGTGCTTTACTGTCACGAGATATTAGTCAGAGAAAATGCATTTAATTTACAATCTATATAAAGGATGACGCGCATCAACATAATAAGTAGCGTTCATGGCGTAGCTTGTTTAGACGTTCTTGATTGATCGTTGAAGTTAAGCAACGTTGTATGGGTGAACGCAAGTGGCATTACCAGCTGAGCGCTTCCGTCCTTCGGAGGGTACGTTGAATTGTCGGTCCCGGCTTTTAAGTCGATAAGCCATGACGGAGGCATTTAGGCCGCTTAAAAACTCCGTCACAAGGGTTGGCCACAAGCTCATACTACTTACTATCAACAAAATTATCCTAGTATGTCTCAGTTCTATTATACTAACATAATGCTGTTATTTTTGGCCGACGATAGTATCGCCCCTTTGTATTGCCACCCCTACTTATATAGAAACATCTGTTCGGTTTGAACAAAAAACCCCTTCGCTTATGTAACCGTTGTAGAATCACTCCGTGTTTCTCTGACTGCGCTTTTGCGGAAGATAATGAATCCCAAGCCCAAGTTGGAATAGTTATTAGTGGAATGGAACTGTACTCGGTGATTCATTCTGGCTCGCTGTGCTGTGACGTCGGCGTCGGCGTCGGCGTCGCTCGCTCGCGCTAGGTCCCGGTGACGTGGCGCTGACGCATCCACCTCCATAATTAGCCCGTGACGAAGACGTTGAATGTTTTATTTATCATACGTCACGCGGAATTGGGACATCTTCATAAGTCTAAAGTGCTGATAATTCACATTCGAGAGGTTATTTAAAAAAAAATGTAATGAATTCGAGGTCAGGTTAAACTTTATTACGTTGTTATACAATTAAACCTCTATTTTGTAAAGTAAGTTCAATTTGATAATAAAACGTAATACACAGGGAAAACAATTTATTTAAACGAGCATAATAATTAGTGGTGTAAAGTAGATTAGATTGCTTATAAATATTGAGTCATCACTTCAATGTGTGATTGACGCCGCGCAATTGATGGATTAGCGATTCGTGTATATTTAACTAATTATAAAGACTATGAGTTGAAAATGAATCACATTGAATAGCATATTATTGATTTGCAAAAATTGCAAATAAATTGAATCGTGAGTTCAAGATTAACTTGTTAGACCGAATAGATTTATAAGTAGTAAATAACGTAAGTATTTCTAGATTCTTCTAAAAAACTAAATTGTCACCTTCTGTCGCCTCCTTCTAATTACAACTTTAAACACATTTGACTATTTACATTCAGATTTGTGTCACAATCATGACGAACACATTTAATTAGAATACTAATTAATCTTACTTCTTACTTATATTATCTTAGTTTGCTTGAAATTACCGGCGTAAAGCTCAAAACGCAACGATAGCGCGTACTAATTTTACCGGTGCTGCCATCTAGTACGAAAGTTTGTAACGATGTTTGGATGTTTGTGCCTCAATCACGCCTAAACAGCTGAACGGATCTGAACGAAACTCGGAATATACATAGTACATGTACTGGATTAACATATAGGCTATTTTTTATCCGGGTACCACGCGAGCGAAGCCGCGGGCGCTAGCTAGTTGGTCATAAATGTATAATACATACGCATTGTTTGCATTTACATAACTTGGTGTTATTGATACATTCGTCCGTCCTGTTCGGCTGGAAGGTCATTCCTTGTTTTAGGCATTCTTGAATTCTTATTCAGAAGTGTCGTGCAATCACTGACTAAAAATGTTAGCCTTGTGTCCATTGCCTTATCAGGCCTTCTCTCACCATCTTGAACATAACCATTCTGTATCTCGATGTTCTGTAATGTCCTAGTTAGTGGGAACTATCTCGATAATCTCGCTACCTGTGTGACTATTGTGAAGCGAGCAAAGCAGACATCCTTGGAAGTTGAACCGCGAGGGAAGCGTGCATTGTCGGTGTGCACTGGGCTTGGTATCTTGTTACACTAGTCACCCCAATCCTTACAATTTTGAACCTTATTCCGGAAGGACTAAGATGAACATTCGCTTTAAGCGCTTCGCTGGCGACGGCAGATTGCATTTACGTGGTTTTATGAATGTTGACATTGTTTGTGTGCCTCCGTGTAGCGAGAAAACATTTATTTAGATTTTGTAGTACATTCAACTAAATACGTCTGTGATACTATGTGGATAGTGTAAGTACAGATGAATTTCAATTGACTACGACTTACAAGCGAAGTTGATTTGCTGTTCTGAGGTTATGAAGGACCCTATCTAATCATTTGTGCGTTTGTGATGCTAAAATTATAAATGCTCATAAATATGGTATGAGTGATATGAGGAGCTGTTATTGTGTGCTGGCTATCAGTAAGTTGTTATCGTGATTGATCGGGACGTTGTCTTAATAAATATTGAGATATTTGCTTATAAAGCATCAGTACTTAGGTACGGTATCCTTATTTTAGTAATAACGAAGAGCTTGATTTAAAAATGAGACAATGTAGATGTTATATTTTACATCAAACCTTTCAACATGATATATACCCATACCCATATCTTACTCTGTGCATGATACCCGGACAAAAATAGCCTATATATTATTCCAGCATGCTATGTATATTTCAAGTTTCATTCAAATCCGTTCAGCCGTTATGGCGTGATACAAATATTCTCACGTCGCCAGATCCTCTCAAACTTTCGCATTTATAATATTAGTAGGATTGGATAAATTAGCTGTTCCCACGATTAGGTTCTATAAAGTAAGCTAATAATTTAAAAGGCAACGTAGAATAAATAACCCCTCTAAAAATAAAGATATTCGTTCTTTCGAATCAGTGTGGTGAAAGGATTTAAAATGCGTCTCAAATTCTTTAATCTCAGTCCGACTTTTCTACTGTACTTGTGTGTAATGAATCAGGCAGAACTTCATCACGTAGTCGCTCCGTCAACCATCTCGCGCTGTAATCGCCCGTGTAATTGTTTCCAAACACATTGGAGTAGCGAGTCAAGGCGAACTCACTCATTTACACCGAGTCTCCTATTGTCTTTCAAAATTAATGTTTAATATTCTTAATGTAATGATTGTATTGATGATTTATTGTTCGAGCTCACTTGGTCACTTACCCTATATTGGTCGGTCATAGACATTGTATAAAAAAGTCACGGTAAGTCTATACTTAACGTGACTTTTCCTTTAAACAACTGTTTTATTTTCACTCCTACAAAGAGAGCATTTAATAATAAATAGACGCGCTATGCGCCTTGGGAACTATAGCAACAATATCAAGAGCAGTCAGAGCATTACCAATTTCAAAGAAAATGTCGCAATAATTTATGAATTCTTTCGAAGCGGCTACAAATATGTTGTTAAACCGGTTTAAAGAGAACATCACTGCGATAGACTTCTCGTTTAATGAATGCTCATAGATTCTGGTAAGTACACTTACAAGGCAATATTTACTTCCAAGTTATGTCGTGTAGGCTGGCCGGCCTCGTCCGTGGCCGTGGGATTAGAAACTGTCTAAACTTGGAATTATTTATAGCTGTCTTGCTAATTGATAAAACCACTACTGGCTCTTTTAAGTGCATAGAAATATTCAAAACTACAGAATTCTTGTGAAAACGTCTAAATGATCCTAGCGATTTCACCGAATAAATAAAATACTTTTGATTTTCTTGACTTTTATCCATCTTTTGATGCTTTGTACAGCCACAAGTAGTTGCCATAATTATCTTCCTGTCTTCCTAAAACATTGAGGGTGTAAGTGAGGTGGGTGGGGTGTGTATTGTTGTGCAGGTGTTCTGCGACATCGTGGTGCGCGACGGGGAGATGGTGTGCGTGGAGCTGGTGGCGCGCGGGCGCGGCGGCGCGGCGCAGGCCGTCATCTTCCTCGGCTCCATCCGCTACGACACGCTCACCAGGGTCTACGAGTCCAGGGTCAGTACCTACCCCTTTGTATACTCTCGCTTCATTCACCTAAGTCGAGCCTTTCAGTCACCACACTGGTTCACAAGAACTCGAGTGTAGTAGCAGCAGCGACTAAGCACGGCAGCCCTCCTGTCATCGTCAAACTTCTCACAATCAAAGCGTTGAATGACTTCAGCGTTATCTCGTAAAGTCACCACTTCATGTTAGTCAAGAGTTGTAGTTGGCACTTGCGTCAACTTACCTTAGAGCTCGTCCAGATGGGGCGGTTTACGCGAGCGGCTCGCTTTTAACCTCTTAGCGATAAGATGCTCTCTGACAAGTGCGACGAGTGCTAACAAGTGGATGCTACTTAAAAATCTGCTGCACAACTTTTTCTACGGTCTTCCTTTGATGTAACAAAAAAACGTTAGAGCGCTCCGGAGATAGAGTGAGCTGCACTTATACCGCTCTCTGCAGCGGTCAGTGGACGCGGAGCCTATTTGATTAGTTTTGCGATGAAGCCAACCGACTGTCCGGGGATTAGGGCTGCTACTTTGTAATGGGTGCTTCAGTTTTTCTTTAGCTTCATTTAATTGGTTGAGGGCGCTGCGGGTAACATTCCATTACTCATAGATGATTTCCGACGTTGAACGGATTCATTGTAAATAAGCGGTTATATTCTGATTTATGACTCGTCAGTTCTAAGATTATGCGAATCTGTTTGACCATGAAAATATTATCTTATTTCACGTTCTAAAGCGGGATATTGGACATGATGAATATCGGAGGGTGGGATAAAGTGTCGGGTTCCCAGGAGGCCATCAGCCCTAGCCGAGGGCCGGGCTGACTGCGGATGTGGGCAATTTGTGCGATCCGTTAACATTAGCCGCCGGCGCCGCGACCCTCCCGTGTGACCTGACCGCGCTGACGTCGAGCCAGCTTTGTTGTGCAAACGATATTTAACTTTGGCTCAGTAACCTTTGATGTATCACTGACGCTGTACATAGACCCAGTGACCCGTTGTCCAGCTACTAAGCCTACTCTATTAACATTTAACGACGTCTACATCACAGTCTAGTCGAATGACGTTGATAGATGTTCGATGCTATCTAGTTCAGCAAGCGACCACCCTGATTACTCTGATTGTATAGGTTTGACGATTTACTGACGTCGACAGCTCTGTGTTCGCTGGCGTGTCTTGTTCATGTGACGCTTGACTTTAATCTAATTTCTATTTATGCTATTTTTTTAACTTACGTTTGTTAGAGTCGTAAAGCATAGTCTTACCTAGTGCCTCGGTTTTCACCTCGTTTAGTCATTTGGAGATTCGTTAGTAGTACCTGCGAAAAACATCTGTCCAGCAACCAACATGCCTACTGCTGTTTATTGTCGATATGACTGAATGTCGGTTCGTTTTGCTATGTTATGAGCTCCATGGGCTCGTGAGTTATATATTGGTTTAACCATGGACGTGCCTAACTATCCCTAATATTAGATCTGTATTTAGGACCACAATGTTATGTGGAAATGGCATTAACATCTAAATGGTTATTGTATTTCTCTGACTGTCATGGACTTGTAGTTAAAAAGCGCAAATTCTGAATCGGCGAATAGTGCTCTTGTATCTCGCAAGGAGCATTGTGTTCTATTTCGGTGGCGCGCGGCGCGGCGGCTCTTTAGGGACCACTTGTACTTTCTTAGCAACGCTTCTCTCAAAAACAATCGTTTCGAGTCTATTAATAGCCAGCAGCTTTAGGGAAAAAGATTCTTGCAAAGATACGTTATGAAAAATAAGAGAATATTTTCTGTTGTTTCAAGAATGCAGGCTATGATGACATCGGTACTATTAGAACTTGATTCATTACTGTGTATACAATCCCACCATTACTCGGGTTTACTATATGCGTAAAATGTACTTTGAAATCAAATGAGGTCGTAAAAGTCAGTCATATTTTCTGCTGGAATTGTTGAAATCGCAAATGTTTAGCAGGTCACTGATGGTTTATATTTCTATGAATAAATTGGTTTGTTGCCGCGTGTTCAGATGTGCACATACAATTGGCTTGTAGTCGGCGTGGAAGCCGCTTGCTGTATCTGAAGGCCCATTTAGTTGGAGAGCTCTTCAGTCTGCGTATTGACTGCGGGGAATAATGGTTAACCACTTTCGCCCACGTTTCCTCCCCATTTTTGCTTCCTATTTCCTGTATTTTGCTCAAGATTATTTTACTATATATCTTACAATTTCACTTATTCTTTTATTGCCATTCTTTCATGTGTTCATTTAGAAGTCGATCGTGTGGTCCTATGAGAACATCATGTAAACCTGTCGATACATTTGGGTAGTGCTCATCTTCGACATGATCTAAATATTTTGAATTTCCACCGCCGCGTACGTACGGGGTGTACGTGCAGTAATCCGTCATGCGTATGGGAAAGGGAATGGCTTCCGTTACGGAGGAAGGTAAGCCGGGGTCGGACGCGGCTCGTGACGGGAATGCAGAGCCACGTGACGTAGCCAGCTAACTGTCGCCGCGCCATTACCCTCCGAGGAGCTCTCTGCATATCAAGTTATTGCCGTCGTTTGTTTAGGTTCGAGCCTCTCTAAATGGAAGTACTATCGCCAAAAGTTGTACCTCACCTAACTAGTTCATTTAGAATTGAACGTTATTGCAGCGCTGACCTTGCGCGCGGTTCTTTGAAGATTTCGAACTTAATCTTTACAAGATTGCCTTATGGAAAATCTTGTGATGAATCAATACATATCATTAAAATCTTACTCTGATTTTAAAATAATTGGCAAATGGCTTCTTTGAGCATGACATCGCGACGATACCATTACATTCTACATTCTACTACGAGTACGACCACGACGTATCGAAACTGTCGCTTTCAAACGGAAACCCGTAAGAAATATTTCATATCGTTTACTTTACTTTAGGTAGGTACTTTACTTTTTAATTATAGATTGTTCTTTACCAGCAATATCATACATTTTTCTTTGTTCTAATAAAATTTATATTAGAATGTAGGTACTTCTTACAGCTCCGTTGAAAAAATACAATGAATTATATTCTTTTATATTTGAGAACGATCGATCGATAAGAGTTTTGATAGGAAGGGAGGATTGTAGTAGGTAAATCGAGTTACCGACCACGTAGCGTGGACGTTTAGTTGAGATCCAATGAGGATTTTTTTAGTTTATCAATGCCTGCCGCCGCGCTTCTGTAGTGCATCTATATACCATGTTCGCGGAGGCAAGAGTTGATGGTTTAAATGCCATCATCCGCAAAAAACAACCAACAA
The DNA here is from genome assembly GCA_949320045.1 of Scotopteryx bipunctaria. Classification (NCBI taxonomy): domain Eukaryota; kingdom Metazoa; phylum Arthropoda; class Insecta; order Lepidoptera; family Geometridae; genus Scotopteryx; species Scotopteryx bipunctaria. The sequence goes on along the minus strand of OX439446.1, from coordinate 12,827,933 downwards.
CAAAAACCTCAAAAAAACCGGGTTCTAGTATAGCGGAATCGCCTGACTCTGTTGGACTAGATCGTGAATTAAAGATCAATAAATATAAAGGTCTATTACTAGTTTTGTATTGTAACATTAACATAGAAATAAGACTTGCATACTTACTAACACTAAATGGACCTATAATGAATTATGACTTAAAATATTCCTTTGGATAGTGCACCGGTCGCGGTCGGCATTCGAAGCCAGCCTGCGGTCACTCGCTACGCCACTTCCTGCTATTTAGAAATAAATACTATCTATTTCCTACCTACTTTGTTAAATTGCTTAATTGTTGATCAAGTAGTTGCGAAATAAAACGTTTACAGAATCGCGTTTTAAACAATACTTATCTTATCGCTTATTTTTGGTCGATAAGTCGTCGATAACAGCCTTATCGAGAGCACTGACATTATGCATAGTTCTTGGAATTTAGTACCTACTTATCTACAAAGATTTAAATTACACAACTTTTTCTTTAACTTAATTCATGTTCGTTTCAATGTATTATATAAAAATGTAAATAAATATATAACACCCAACAGTCACATATACCTAGTTTTGATCCCACACATATTCGGATTTCGTGTGATACTCAAACAGAAATTATGAGTAGGTACCATGGTACCAATATACCCAGATGCGGAAGAAATATTTGCAGAACATTCAAACATTTCTCTCGCCGCGGGAATCGAACCCGTACCTCTCAGCCGGACGTTCTAATCTAAGATTAAGTAACTATAACTTCTTAAGAATATAACTTCCTTTGCTCGTTATCATGGCTTCAAGAAGTTACTACAAGAGGGCAATATCAAAGATCCTTAGCTCTGTGTGATGTCTACCCGCCTGCGAGCCACGACGCGAGATTTACGAGGCAAGTTTAGGAGGCGACGCCGCCCCCCGCGCGCCGCCCCCCGCCCGCCGCCGCCCGGCTGGATCCCTAGAGATAATCTCTGCAAATGAACCCGACCTGTATTCTCAAATTCCCCAGGCTATACATGCAACTACATTACATACAAGTACGTGGGCTATCAAAGATATTATGTCCTGCCCTGTCTATGTCTTGGCATATCGTCGATTCGCTAAATATTTCAAACAAAGTTTTGACAGGACTTTGCTCTCTAATTTTCATACTAAATGTTGAAATCGTTGAAGTTAAGCAGTGTTGTGCGCGGTCACAATTGGGATGGGTGACCGCAAGTGGCATTACGAGCTGAGCGCTTCCGCGCTTCGGAGGGCACGCTAATTTGTCAGTCCTGGCTTTAAGTCGTTAAGCGACGACGGAGGCCTTTAGGCGGCCTAAAAACTCCGTCACAAGAGCTGGCCACTAGCTCATACGAACTTACTTAGGTACTTTCATACAAAATGTGTGAAATCTTTTTTCAAAACAGTAACTATTCTCAAACACCGGCATTTCAGTGTATATCTGTCAACTGCTTTTGCTTGTCTGTGAGTAATTTCTCATGACAATAGTATTAAAGAGGCATTGTTTGCGACAGTTTCCCTGGTTCCTAGAGCCCGTCTCCTCTGGCGGTGGCGTCACGCACCGCGGCGGCGCCGCGCTGGCCTTGCGCCCCCCAGCGACAGATCCGCAGGCTCACTCCGATTTCTGCCTCAACGGAAATTGACTTCTATCTTATTTATTTTAGATTCGATAGCCCGGACCTCGTTTTCAATGTCCTTCCGAAAAATTATGACTTAAATAATTATGTCATCATTTTCGTTAAATGGTTCGAGTGCACGCAATGAATGCTATTCGACTAATATTACAATTTGAAAGTTTGTGAGGATGTTTGAGCCTGGAACACGGTGTGACGGCTGAATGCCTACTTAGCCTACGTTTATCCAGAATGACGGTGAGCGAAGCCACGAGCGGATTCATAGTGTGTTCTGTCTGAAACGCCACTAAACTGAAACTGTATTTTTTCTGCGGTTCATAACATAATACATGTGTTCCGGATCTCTCCTTGCCCTATGCCCTTTGTTCTCCCCACTTGAGGCGGGAAACTGAAGATGCTGAGTAAGCTCGCTCATTGATTGACCCACATCGGCCCTCAGGCTCCGTTCGCTGATCTAAGTATACGACGTCGGCCCTCAACATTCACTATCAACTCTAGATAAGGATTTGACGTTTTTGCACTTTCACTAACAGCAGTAATACAAAGATTTTTGTTGATTAAGTTGAATGTTGAAATCGGCGGAAACTTCCTTCGATTAGCGCTTATTGACAGGTCGCCCTTCTGATGGTGAGTAATAGTGACGCTTCCAAGGCCACGATAAAGCCTCAAGAGTTGGCCACTAGCTCATACGAACTTACTTTACTTACTTGACAAATTCACAATGCTAAGTGAACATTATGCCTCGAATGATCCTACAGACATTGCCAAGATAAGAAGAGTAGACAACAATGTTTTAGCAGTCTTTGTAACTTATCTTAACTTAACTGCAGATTATCTCGTCACGAATAACGAATAACTGGCTAATGGCGACATGACAGTCTTGTCGTTGCCACTTCTCAATGCAACCGTTGCAATAGTTTTTCAACGGAATATTTTTTTAAACTTGAATGGGGTTGGGGTTAGGGCGTCGTCAGACAGATGTTGAGCGGTGGACTGGGTGCAAGTCCCAAGGGGGGGGGGGAGATGCGTGACGTCAGCGCACCCGTGACAGGCGCCGCCGATTACCTTTTTTTTCGGACATAAATGCTGTGGGTCGCAGATGACCGCTGACAGCGTTACCGGGCTTTACAGGCCATCCCCCAGCATTGCTTCCCTTTAAATTGGAGTACAGTGTAAAATAAGCTTTAGCTAACTCGGTTTAGTCCAATATTAGAGCGGTTTATTCATATAAAAACAACCGGTAAATTGAATGAGGGTTCAGATCAATCTAATTTATCACTTCGTTAACTTCGAAGTTAAGGGGGTTTTAAAAACCATTGGTAAAACTGGTTGCTAATAACCATCTAGCACTTGCCACTTTGAGAGTAAGGCAGGTGTCTGTTTTAATGAAGGTGCTGTATGTTACTAAAATATCATCTGAGCCCGCTTAGTAGGGCGTCTCCCCGACCATTTAATATTCAACGAACGCTGCTTATTCGGTCCTTTAATACTTTGAAATGGCTCCAACTGAGTACCACTTTGAGACTTTGTAGTTTGATTGTACTCCTTTCTTATTCACAGGGATTCTGTTGAGGATTCATCCCGAGGGCGATAGCTGCCTAGTGAGTGCCGGTAGACCATTCAATAATATTCAATTTGCACATTGGGTTTAACTGGGCTGGCTGGGAGTTACTAAGCATAATACCTCTACTCATCACATTCTGGTGGCTGGTTCATTTTAGGGAATTGGCTTATATTCTTGAACATCTCTGAATTTTTAAAGGCTGTCACTTTGTACGTAGCATAGAATTGGGGCGCACAAAAACACGCCTGTTTCCCATAAGGGTAGGCAGAGATCACGGATCTCCATTTGCTAGGATCCCGACATACTTCGATCGCTCCGTTCACTGTCATTACATTCTCCATGAGGCTCGTCGGCTTAGGGTACTGTTAACTGCACACACGCTTGAACTTTCGTAGGTACACGCAAACTCTGACCCTCACAATGAAACAAGTTCTGCAACCCAATGAGCCCAAGCAAGTTAATCCGCGGAATAGCAATGGGCCTTCCGCGCCTGGCGACCTTGGCCAGGTGACGACGGAAGACTGGTCATTTTGTCACAATACTACCGACACGGTCGGCAACTTCCATTTACATAATAGCAAAGTTTCCGCGACTTTGCGAAAAAATATCTGGTGTAATCGATTTAAATCGATCGGAAATAGATTTTCTATAATTATTTTTTTAATGGAAATTCTCAACCCTTGTTACATCAAAGTATTTTTTTGTGCTTTTTGTATATTTGTGCCGGTTATGGAACGGGAGAAGACCCTTATTTATATTGTGCGTTAATGTTCAGACAATCAGTCAGTATTTGTCAGTCGGGAACATCTGTTTTGAAAGAAATCGGTAATAAGTATGATATTTGCTTTGATACCTATTTTTTTTGTCACTTCTCCGAAATTCAATATCCGTCTATTGTTTTCGGGGGCATATTACGATGGATATGACCTAGAAGTGGCGGCTAAATTTGGGCATAATATCAGTCGGCGACACAACGGCGCGGTCAGTACTTGTTGCTCTCCCGCCCCGCGCCCCGCAGCCCCCGCCCCGGGCTCTGTTGCAGGGGTTACCAGAGAACGAATCGATTCAGAACTCATAACTAGCTTTTGCCAGTTCGCGTCCTACCAATCAGTGGATGATTGATCTCATTAACTTCTTCAGACTCGAAGAACAAATTGACAAAAGTCCATCACGACCCGCGCCATGCCGCCGCGCGCCGGTCCGGTTGTGCGGTGATGGACCGGGTCGGGGCCGGATACCAATATACCCAAACAATCGAACGATGACGTTACCGTCCCACTTAAATTCAAAGAGACAATATTAACCAAATCTACCATAAATGTGGTTATAAAGTCAATAGTAGATGAATGTCGATGCACTGAAACGGCCCTGTAACAGTTTTATAATAGCCTCGTACGATTATAGTAGGACTGTAGCCGCCCCCTCCCCCCCCCCCCCCCCCCGCACCCCACGACCCGCGCGCGGAATGTGGCGATAACCTACTTGCAGGAGCCTATGACTATGATATAACTGTCGGAGATTCATTTGTTGGCGCATCGGTATCGGCCGGTGGAGATGGGGCTATCCGGAAATAAGGATTGGGATGTTCATATCTTTTCAAAATCGCTAACTAATATAGAAACATAATATTTAGAATATGATATAACTCAATGTTTCTAATTTTAGAGGGCTAACCTTGTTACTAACTAACCTGTTAACAAAGATACATTCCATAAGTAATTTGGCTCGAGTATTCGGTAGTTTTTAGTCGATGACTGTTTTTGAGCAGATTATGCTGAGCGGATTACAGCGAGTGTTAGCTGTCTGACAACATGTCATTCTTTAGTGAGATATCTAGGTAAGCTGCTAGCTTACCTAGATATCGATGCTCTGCATTGGGATTGCTACGAATAGATGATCCTTTGTGCCCGCATTTGATGTCGTCGAATGTTTGATAAGACTTGCCGATTTCCTTTTCCGAGAGGGATTATATAACATAACGATAAACAGCATTAGCTAACAGGTCAGTGACTTGCTTCTTCTGCTGAGCAGTTTATGCTAAATGGATTACAGTACCTACTTGTCTGCCGTCGGTCGCCTGTTCCCATTACCACCAGCTGTCTCAGAACAAAGAACTCTGCAATTCTGCATTTAAAGTTATTTACAGGAAAATGTATTTCACCGTGCGCAGTAAATGTGGTCATTTTGAATCAGAACATTGTGTTACTAATGCTGAGTCATTTCCGCGTTTGCTAAAATGTATGAAACTGTTATTTTGTTTTTTGTTAACCTCTATCGTCCCACTACTGGGCAAAGGTCTCCCCCAAACTCCGAAACTGTCATTGAAAAAATAAATATATATTTTGAAATCTAATTTGAGTGTGCTTTTCCTATAGATCGACAGGGCTAACAATAATGTTAGAGCGGTCAAAGTAGATTTAACTTAGGAAAATACAAAAAAAATACAGCCTTGAGTACGTAGTAGGTATAGGTAGGTATGTAGGTACTAGCGAGGTGGATAGGCATTACATGAATTGCGCTCTTTCGTCCGTGACCTTCCACAGGCGACTGCTATTTATATCTGAGTTACTTGTTGCTGGTGAGTTATTATCTGCCATCAACCCAGCGACACTTTGTGTTCACTATTTGAACGTTCATTTTGTGAGTAAACCGGGAAATGTATAATTTACTTATTTGTGCGACAATTCGTTCAACATTTGATCTCAACATATACTTGCACATAAATTATCCTGTTCTTAATTGTTCTTAATTGTTTCTAATTTGATTAATTAACATATTTATTCAAACAAATTGACAAGGATAACTGTTAGTGCTGCTGGTTCTATAAATGAACTTAACTTCCTTGTTATTGATAAATAATAGTTTAAGAGAACATCCAACAACATAATCAACCGCAGTATACGAGTAATGCTTTATTGTAATCCCATTATGTATACATAGTAGTTGCAAGTAGCAAATACATAATTTCGTAATATTGAAAAGTAAGTTCGTATGAGCTAGTGGCCAGATCTTGTGACGGGATTTCTACTCTGATGTTAGGACGTTACGAATACAAAGGCGCGTGCTAGTGTTTGTTTAATTAAAGCGTGTGCCGGACACGGACGGACAAACGCACCGATCCAACTTATTACACTCGCTATGTACCCCCGCCCTCCCCCAACAATCAAAATTTGAAGTAGTAAAATTTGTCTTACGAATGTCCTACGAAATCGTGGAGGGTTTGAGTATCCATCTTTTGTAATTATTATTTATTCTGTTCTTCTCTGAACATGACTACATCAGATATAGTTTGGAAGTAGCGCCGGTGACAGAGAGGATGAGGAGTGATAGGTAATCGTGGGATGGGCATGTCATGCGGAGGGAAGAAAGTCATGTTACAAGGAAAGTGCTGAATATGAATGTGGATGGATACACGGGCAGAGAAGACCTAAGAAAAGATGGATGGATCGTGTGAAAGGAGTGAGTACTGAGATGACGAGTGATAGGAGAAGATGGAAGAGGGAAACTTGTTGCGCCGACCCCACCTAGTGGGATAAGGACGGGTAAATGATGAAATAATTTGTTCTGTTAGACTGTATAAGTTTTATTACTATAATCGCTGGCGAGTACTCAGCTATAACTGATAGTAGAGCCACTGCTCCGAACTCGTTTATAAATACAACGCACTGCCGTTGTGGCGAGCATCGGGACACAGCTTCGGAGATAAACCACACAATTGGAATGTGATGTAACAGACAGAGCCGATGGCGTGGGAGTGTGCCGCGCGCCGACTTTACAATAATAGCTGTTGTAATTGTACGCAGTTGTAAGTTGAATCCATTACATACAGCTATAATGATATTCTTCAATGAACCACGTGTCTAATGGGTTTTTAATTCCTGGATGTTTATTTATGTGATTGTGTTGACACCACACGCACTGCGCCCTGGTGTTGTTTATATTCAAAGTCCGAAGGCTCGTTCACAGAGGACGCGGGGAGCATCTTGCTTGAATCATGTTTCTGGACTGTGTTACCGAGTTTCTACTTCATAAACTGACTAGATCTTACTAGGTCGTGTCACTAGTTCTTTCGCACCAGTGTGGTGAAAGGATTAAAAGTGCGCCTCAAAGGCTTCTTTAATACACCTTGCTTGGTCTACCTTATTATTAAAATACTACAAAAATAATAGTAAACGAATGATATGCTTTGGTTACTGTTCTCATGAAACCATTTTTTTTTAATGGTCTTTTTCTTCTCTAATATCTGACACGGCCGGAGTCTATTTTAACATTAGCGTTTTCCGATGGCTGGGGCTCCTCTGGTTTCGGTGAGCATCGCCTCCATCCAAGAGTATGATTAGTCAGTAAGCATGAAATGAGATCGTTCGGTTCCCCAGCAAACGTCCCTGTCGACGAAGGTGGCGCAGCGCATGTCGTTCGGGCTGCTGGGCGGCGGCGGCGGCGGCGGCGGCGGCGCGGCGGCGTGCGGCGCGCGCTGCGAGTTCGTGCGCATGAAGGGGCCGAGCGGCAAGGGCCACGCCGAGATGGCCGTGTCGCGGCCGCGCGGCTCCGGCCTCGACACGCCCGCCTCCGAGCCCGCCACCGACCTCTGGGACGACTGGGAGGAGGACCCCGACGAGATCTTCATCTATCGGAACCAGGTACCTACACGTCCTCTTCCTACCCTTATCCCACTCTACGAGTATGTGGGGTCGGCACACCATGCTCCTTGCTCGAAGAGTTTTGGCTAACCTGTTTTGTGACTGGCCTGCCTGACGTCAACCCTCCTTGGGGCTACTTGCATATTGTATCTCATCATGTTGGAGAGGATCCTACTCCTTAGTCGCCTTTTACGACATGCTCGGGGAGAGAAGCGGCTGGTCGGATTCTATGTTTTTTTTTACTCCCAGTCCAGCGGAGAAGTTGGAACCGGGTACACAATAACACGATAATCGTTTGTCCCGGAACCAAACATCAACAAATATATTTTGTTTGTAAACAACTAGTGGCGCCATCTATTAGGACGACGGCGCTACTCTGATTTTAGAAGCGCCCTCTTTGGCTTAACGTTTGTTTTGTGGTTCCTCTGAAAGATTTTAGAGGTCGCCACTTACAATAAAACCGAATGGCCAGTTTCGTAGGCCGCCGGTAAGCCTTATCCATGATTTTGTAATATGTGTAAGGGTTGCGCCCTACAACTTTAAATGATAATAATGTAATGATTTGATTAAATGATAAGACTGATTTATTGCTCATGGATACACGGCGGAGGCCAAAAGTGTACTGCTTTATTGAACTAAAAAGTGCACAGCATGCACTGTGCGAATTGTGCAATTTGCGTATAAAAACAATAATTGTACAATATGTGTTTATTTCACGTTACTTTCAGCGTCGCCTGAGCGACCCGAGCGCGAACTTGACGAACTACTCTCGCGGCGGCTGGCGCAGCAAGGACGGCAAGAGCCGCTCCGAGAATGAAGGGCTGGACTCGCTCATCAGCGGCGTGGCCGAGGTCGAAGCCGGAGACCTGCGGGACGGTGAGCCCCCAACACCTTCGCATCCTTCTCGCATTTCTATATGGACTATCACCCATTCTGTTGGATTTGTTCCTCCTTACGAAATAAACTATGTCTTCTAAAATTATTTGTAAATATCGGTGCGAAGCAACGCATTCCCTGACGCTTGGCAGCTGGCTACGCTACGCTGGCGCCGCGCATGCTACCGATTATCAAAGCATTCCTTAGTATATTTTTGATTCATGCAACTTTCCTCGGAATGACCTTGTTGAATGCTGACTCACTACTCCATACGAGTACCTAGTAGTTACCTTTAGTTATTGTTTTCGCCGGGGTCGTTGTTGTCAAAGTAGAGCATGATTCACGTCAACGACCCCGTTAGCTGTTATTCAATGTTTAAGCGATAAAACGGCATGCAATATTTGTCGTAAACAGTTTTTGTTTTGGCCTGACGTAGATACGAGTATATCGAGTGGTGCAGGTCGCGGTAGCTTGTGCTTTTAGCCGCTTTCGTTGGATGCGATGTGAGACGCGGGCAGTCGGATGTTGTCGTAGAGTAGTGCGTGCGCTCGCGTGCCGTAGCCGCGGCGGGGGAAGCCAGCTCGCGCCGCCGCCGCCCCGGGACCCGACTGACCTACTACTGCTGGATAGGGAGGGTGTGGCCGCACTCGCTGCCCGGACCCGACACGCTCACTCGCCCCTACCGATCGCGGAGGATACAGATCGATCGTGGAGAACGTAGCCATTTGGATCGGATGATCAAATTATACCTAAAAGAAACATTGCTTCATGGAACATTTAATCTTTTCAAATTTCGGGTTGATTATGATCGATGAGCGATCATCGGGAGGGGGGCCGATGTCGCCGCCGCGATCAAGAATTGTAGCCAAGTCGTTTTAAGTCTAACAAAGTCTATTATTGACGTGCAAAGTATACGGGGTTCACAAGAGACGAAGAGAGAATGCCACCACGTGGCTGAGCTATCGCTCGTATCAGCATTGTACATTTTTGCAGTAGCGTAAGGCGTAAAGTGATTCGGCTAAGCACCGAGGGGCGGTAGTGAGCGGGCGGGCGGGGGCGGGCTGTAACGCGCGTGTGTTGTGGCAGCGCGGCGCGGCTCGGCTTCCTCCGCGCGGTGGTGCTGCGGCGCGGGCGCGTGCGGCGGGCGCGCCGCCGACATGCGCGACGTGTACGCGCGCCGCGCGCCGCCGCCCGACCTCTCCTCCCCCGCCTGCCTGCGCACGCTGGCGCCGCGCGCGCCCCGCTGCCCCGCGCCCGCGCCCGGCCCGCCGCCCCTGCGCCCGCTGCCGGCCGCGCGCCCGCCCCGCTCCGCGCGCCCCGCCCCCGAGCCCGCCTGCGAGGAGGCCACCGAGGCGGCGGAGCTCGGCGAGGAGGCGGTGGCGCGGCCGGCGCGCGGCCTGAGCGCGGGGGGCGGCTGTGCGGTGCGCGGGCACGAGGAGGTGCCGGCGCGCGCGGAGGCGGCGGAGGCGGAGGCGGGGGGCTCGCCGAACCGCGGCGCGCGCGCTTACTGCACGCTGCCGCGGCGGCGCGGCGGCGTGGCGGCGGCGCTGTTCCGGTCGGCCGCGCTGCCGCCGCGCCGCAGCACGCCCGACGGCACCGACATCTACTACTGGTGCGACCTGCCGCGCCACCCGCCCCACGGTACGCGACCCATCTCCTCTCAGCCCCGATGTATGTTGCTATGTTTGTTGCGAGCGGTGCGGTGCGTGCTTGCAGAGCTGGACGACGGCGCGTACAACCCGCTGTGGGCGATGCGCGGCTTCACGCAGACCTTCCACCTGTGGAAAGAGGGCAAGCGCGCGCAGTCGGCGCCGCTCAACGCGTACCTCACCTACGTCACGCTGCCGTGGTGGACCATCGCCAAAGGTGCGCCTCTTACCTAACGAACCTACTTCAACTTTGAACTGTCGCATAGAATGTTAAGTTCTGTTGCAAATATAATTTAGGCGGTTCAGTATTATCATGTACCTATGTAACATTCCAATAGCTTATTTCAATGTTAAAATAAGTTACACTTTTCTACCAGTCAACTGCCGATAGACGTTTCGATTTTTTACTAAACCCTCTGCTCTAGGAGCAGCCTTAACCACCTAACAGAAATATTTAGATTTTGGTTTTGGTTTAGCCTTTTTTATCTTATTTGTAAGTTATTGAAATTAACACTACGATGCGGCAATTCGGTGTCATTCATAAAACATTTCAAACTATTTATGTTCAAAGAAAATTTTGAATCTAAGCTAAGTATTTTATAATTTTCATTTTAGTGTTCTTTAATTTTATTTGTTATCTTCGGTATAGTTATATTGAATGAAACATAACATTTCAGACATCTTGGACCACCGCGAGGAGCCTATCCTGACGTTCTAACGACGAGCTCTCCGGACCCCGGCGTGTGTGTGTGCGTGACCCGGTGGCAGCGGACACGGACACCTCCAGGCTTGTGTGTGTGTGTGTGTGTGTGTGCTGCATGCTGCGCCACGTCACCTCATGAAGACCGTGGAAAATGCAGAATCGCGTTATTGAAAATAGAGCTAATTTATCGAAAAGTGGACATCGTTAGTGCCTTCGTCCACTACCTCATTACGAATTCGGACCATGACCCTCCACAACAAATTGTCAAGCAAACTTTTGTCAAATCTGGCCTTTTTTGTGACGGGACGTTGGCGGTCCGCTTATGGAGCTAGAGAGTGGAAGGGTACACTGACACCCAAGTCCTAGAAAGTCTTGAAATCTGAAGATGAGGGTTCTTATTTCGGTCTAAATAGAAGCCTTAACTCTAAATATCGTAGTTAAATGAAGCAGTCGACTCCCGGCGAGGGTGGTCGTTGCCTTACCCGTGTGCGGGTTCGTGTTGTTTCATGGGAGCCTTTGTGAAGACGCGGGATCATTTATACATCATTAAACGTGTTCATTTGACTTCATACTCTCCTAGTATATTCCTATAAGTATGCACATTACAATGGTTGCATTTGCAGTCTCACAAAAATCGGTCGTCACACAAATTCACGCGACAGTCCGAGCAAGCATTCTAACCTGTATTCTATCTACTCTACTCTTACAAATCACATTTGAACTCGGGGCATTGTTTTGTAATTTGATGATCAGCTAAAGGAACTTCAGAAACACACTGCGCGGTAGGTACAAACTTTCTACCTATTGCAAAGTTAAGTTCGTACGTGTTCAAATTCCAAAATTAGACCCCTTTTTGAGAAATATGAGCCTATCTCTAGCCAAATTCTTTATAGAAAAAACTAAGGCCTTTTACCATCTTTAGTAGATGATTTATACAGCGTCAGGAGACAACTTTTACCTTCACAAACGGGACGCTGTAGTGCCCGGGACGAATTAAGATGGAGTAGGCTTGCCCAGCAGCTATTCCTTCCTCTAAGCTTAGTCGGCCTTGTCAACAGGAAAGACATGGTCAATACGTGCGGAGCTGACTAAGCCGCGGGTTTTCTCACGATGTTTTCCGTCACCGTTTGAGAGTACTGGGATAGCGCACATCAATTTTTCGCACAGAAAAATTCATTGGTACACGACCGGATTAGAACCCACGACCTTAGGATCGGAAGGCGAGGCCACTACCAACTAGACGACCAGTGCTCTCATCTTTATAGAATGTTGACAAAAATAAAACCACTAACAGTAAGTGTGATTGATACACATTTAATACTCATGAATTATGTTCGCTTGTGCCTTCAATTGTATGCTTTATTTTAATTAAATTATTTTTTTTGCATGTTGTCCACATCGAATCTGGCTAGAGCATAGAGACCGCGCGAAATCCAGTTTTAAATCCAAAACGTTGTAAGTTATTACTGCTTTGATATCATATTAATTATTGTGAATGGAGCCATTAGTATCCTTATGAGTCGTCTGTAGCACAACTTAAGATAAGTTTGCTGGGTCATTGTACCTAGGTACCTATAATTTTAGTAATACATTCCATTACGTAGCTAGGAACAAATTAAACTTTCTAGTCATACAGTGGCGTTCCCAATATGTAACTTTAAATATATTTAGTTTGTAAGTAGGTATACAAATAGCATAGATTATTTTACATGTGCTATATTTAACCAAAAATTATAATTTTTCCGTAGCATAGTATTTTAAATGGGTGTAAGGGTCTCTGACCACTATCTCGATCCATAAACGGACCGTCACCGTCCCGGCGCAACAAACAACGCAAGAGTTGCTTTGCTTCCTGTGCCGGCTATTGGAACGAGGTAGTGGGAGATTCTAATTATGCAAAACCCCACGTCAATGTGACTGCCATCGTTGAGACATATTATGTAAGTGCAAACTAAGTCAACAACTTGATGTAACAACAAGTAAATGTAAACTATACTTGCGCTTACTAGTGTTTGTAAAATAAGTGACTTACCTACAAAATTGTAACCCCTCACTGGGATTATTAGTGTCGTGAGCCATAGTACCACCATACCGCCATGCCCAGACCGAGTTCGTTAACCTTTTAGCGAAAGTTCTTATTTTTTTTTGGGAAACAAACAGTACTATTTACAAAAAAAAACAATCAAACAATACTTAAACCAGTAAGAGTTCTTGTGACAAAAGTGATCAAACTTCTCATTTTACCAACCCTTGTAAACGCAAGTGGTTCTTTATGTGATTTCAATAAAAGTAAATAAATAATAAAGATATCATATTTACGAAGCTACAGTTTGATGTGACAACTGTTATTTTTATACAGGAAACTGCGTCGCTTAGTTGGAGGCATTGTTAGCCGCTGATCTACACTAACCCGAAATTGATAGGAATGCTCATGGTCTTCGCCCACAGCTTCGTTGCGTAACTGGAACGTCACCGTCGCGGTACCTCGCGGTCAAAGTACGGCACGCGCCACGTGCCGGTCATGGAACGGAGCAGTGTGCGGAGACCCTTAGCTAACGATTCCAATGTAACAGATCATGTTGTCCCACATCAGTTGTCTGTCAATGTGGTCGACAGCTTGATAGTTTTTTTTCTTTTTTTTCTTCTGCCGTCGCCACTTTCGACATTTGCTATAGCTTAATAGTTTATATATTTGGGTAATTAAAAAAAAAGGTCATGTGCGAGTTGATTTCGCACACGAAGGGTTCCGTACCATCGTACATCATGTACATAAATGTTTCTTGTTTGGGGCCCCCTTTTTTATTCTTATTATATGTTGTTATAGCGGCTGTAGAAATACACACTGAAAATTTCAACGCTACCATGAGATACTCACAGCCCGCTGACGCTAACAGACGGACGGACGGACGGACAACGGAGGCTTAGTAATAAGGTCCCGTTGGCACCCTTCGGATACGGAAGCCTAAAATTTAATAATTGAAAAGTAATAGTAACATTTATGTTGTATAAGCGGTTAACAGTGTCTGTGGAGAAGATGTACTAGCCTTATGTAGTAGTTTAAATATATGTATCAAAGTATTCGATAAATTAAATTGTAATAAGTTTAATGACTGATGGTAGTGAAACGTAATCTTCAATTTCCATTAAAGTGCCCTTATTCATTTCAACTTCTTGCTCTCTTTCTATCTAGTTGTGTCACTAGGTATTTCTAATTTAACTAATTACATATTAACTTACTTTGAAACTGTATTAATCTATATCATAGATTTGGGTTATTCCCGTTGAGTCACGCCCTTACGATCACACTGAGACTCAACGGTAAAAAAAATCCTCTTGAGTAACATTGTAACTCAACGGGACTTTTTTCCCCCGTTGTGTCACATCTTACAGTAACAGTGTTACCGTACGGGAAAAAAAGTCGTCTTTAGTTACACTGTGACACACCGCCGCTTATTTTTCCCGATCAGTCACACCGTTGCTGGATAAATGCAATAAAATGGAATTGAAATAGTGAAGTATCTGTCATTGTAGTTATTGTAATATGCGTAGTTGATAAGAGAATGGAATTTACGAATGTCTAGACATGTTACTCTGATCGTGAGTTTGATACCTGTCTGTGTATGATTTGACTGAATAAAGTTATGCGAGCAGTATTATTGACTTTCCTTCTTTATATATACCTACGACTTACGAAATCATCGGCAGAGCGGGTTACACTTACCTGAAACTAAAGAATAAACAAATCAGCTTAGGCACATACCTATATTTATTTATTTATTGCACATGTTTATTATTTCTTATTCCATGCTTTTTCAGAAAAAGCATGGAATGAGTCTAGCTGCTTCTCCCCCCGAGCATGTCGTAAAAGTCGACTAAGGGACAGTAATCTCTCCAACATGATGGACCATCTATGTGAGCGATAGCGATGGGCTGATCACCTGTCACCATAGTTCACCATATCCATCTTAGGACTTTGAATCAGAAGTGGCTGCCAGTTTCCTTATGTTAACTAGCCTCTAGCTTAACTCTGGCTCTGCCCGCCCCATTAGGGATACGGGCGTAATAATATATATAGGTATACTAGCGACTCGCCCCGGCTTCGCTCGGGGATAAACATATAGGTTTTTCCAGCAATAATTCTAATTTTTCTCGCCGTAAAAACCATCCTTGAACTTCAACGAACATTTTAAAAAAAGATTTGGCCAAATTGGTCCAGGCGTTGTTGAGTTATGCGCTTACACACATTTTGCGATTCATTTGTATATATAAGAAGATAACTAAGGTGCGTGGTGTCTGCTTGATATTTCGATTGCGCGATGTTTTTCGCGTTTGATGACGCGACTCTTGTCTGTTAATGTCATTTCGTAAGACTTATTTTTATAAATTTTGTAGTTCACTGGTAAGCAGAATCTTAATTCTACAGAGGTCCAAAAAACTTAACAGCGCACAGCTATGAAACTATGTTCTCTAGCTGTTTTCCTTAATTCAAAGACAAGACCAAGACTATTACTGTCATAATTCATCTTGCTTAGAAAGGGCAAGGGCCCACGCCGCGCGCCGCAGTAATTACAAATTAGGGTTTAGTTCCATAGTCCCCGCCAAGTCTGGTCCACTGGCAGGGAATCTATACTAATACTATAAAGAGGAAAGATTTTTTGTTTGTAACGAATAGGCTCCGAAACTACTGGACCAATTTCAAAAATTCTTTCACCAAAAAAAGAAGGAAGGAAGGATATAATGATAGGATAGGAAATATAAGGACATAATATCATTCTATAGATCAAATCCACGATGGTATATGTCTATCCCCGTGCGAAGCCGGAGCGGATCGTTAGTAGGAAATAAAAAAAAACAACAAAGCTACATTATGTAGGTACTTAGTTGAAATTATGGTCCATGAAAATCACTTTGGAGCATAGGTAGGTACTTCATTTTATCATAATAAACGATTAACCATTTACCTACTGTCTTTCATATTTCTTACTGTTTCACTTTTGTTATTATAACATTTTTCTTTTGTTCTCACGGTTTTGTCCCTACCAGTTGCAAAGGCGACCTTTGGGTCAAAGAGGGTGGGCATTATGAAACTTAGCACTTTGATTTACTCAAAATCCCCATCAATCATCCCTCCTATATTTATAGCGGATAGTCATGTTTGGCTTTGTTCCATAATCCCCACCAGAGGACAGGATTTGATGGGGATTACGATACTGAAGACGAACGAGAGCTGTGAATCCGCTGATAGCTGGATGTAGGAAGCGGGCAGTGGGGCGCGTGGGGCGCGTGGGCGGCGCGCGCGCGTGCCACGCGCCGGAAGCTTCACTTGCCGACCAGAGGTGGAGCAGACGGCAGGCGCGAGGTGAGGACACTATTTCTATAATTGCTCTGCTGCTTCCATACTTTCATATTCTGTGCTCATTTACTGCACTTTTAGGTATTGTAAACAAATATCTAAAATCTCTAAAACGGCAATCAACCGCAATTGCAATCCGTTTTATTGCCCTAACATCCATTTCTAAATATTTATCATAATGATTGACATTCGTGAATTTGACCTATGTTTGTTTTTTTCAAAAGAGGGCATGCTAACATTAAGCGACCGTCTCGCCAGGTCATCGGGCGGTTGACGGGTCTTGTCCACCAATAACCTGTTTCCTTGCCCTGATTTACTTACCCATCAGCCTTGACCCTGTCCGCTGTGACGTCACGTCTCCTAGGGCGGATTGCCCTTACCTAGCCAATACCTTTGCCTAAATTTCGCTACGATACTTTATTACTTATCTCGTGGTACTAAGAGCTGTTTAGATAATGGTTGCATACAGCGTGGGTTTCTACTGAAATGGTGTAGCTAATCTGCACGCATCAGGACATTGTTGTGAAGTGAAGTGGCGAACGTATGATTATTGTGTGATTTAGTGCCATTTTAGTGTTCTCTATACCTAAGGCATTCCTCGCAAACTTGAGATCTTAGGTCTATTCTATTTGAAGCCGTATATCTCATGTTACACGTTCGTCTCAAATACGTTATATTTAAAAAATAACAATAGTAACTGAAAGCAGGAAAATCAGTGAAAACTCCTCCAATACCGTGTTCGAATATGAGCTATGGTGTTCCAGGAACTGCTCCGTAAATAGACGAACGCAAACGCCAGTTAATAGGTCTAAGTTGTTTCACAATAATGATGTATGCAGATACTGGTATTGTACTGGTCGCTTCGAGACGCGCGGGGTAATCGAGATATTTGGAGCGCGGAGGTGACTTCTGACCCTTTATCTCAGCGACAGCTCGTATCTGCGGCCACCGCCACATTCTGCGGACCACTACTGGTGAGTAATGATCAACTTTATTACAATGCTCTGTAAAATCTATAATTTTCTAGATTAAGACAGCTACCAAAAACGCTTAAGCAGAAGCTGAAGTTGCCCTTTTGATGTCGCTTTGAAATTAAGCCGTAAGAAAGTATACTAAACTATAACATATTGACATAATTCATGTTTCTTAAGAATGTATTTGGTTTAATTTGTGCCTCTATTTTGTGAGCTGTAGAAGATTTTGAATTATTGCGAGATCGTTGTGTGACCCCAGCAGGCAGCATGGGTCGGATGCAGGCGCTCTGCCTAGTGGCGTGGTTGTCGGCAGCGTGGTGCTGCTCGCTCGACCCGGCGCGGCCGGGCGGCGTCTCGGCCGTGGCCAAGTCTCACGGAGACAACTACTACCGCCTGCTCGTCAACGGCGAGGTCGAGCGGTACGCGCCCGGACAGAGATATGTCGGTAAGCTAACAGGGTAAACATTTGGCAGCCAGAGTCCTGCTTCCTGGGTATCAGTTCTTGACAATTACCAAGTCACCAAAATAGTTAATTTCCATTATTTTTTCAATTTCGTTCACAAAATTAAAAATAAATATTTTTTAAGCCACCAAAAGACTTTTAAGAATACGAAATTGAAAAAAAAACTTTGATTTTAAATTATTCGGTGATTTTCAAGAATCGCCCCGTGGTCTTATTTGGAATATACTAATAGAATTTTAAAATAGGGTATAGGTTTCTAAGATTAAGAGATTATGTGTTATTTTCGAGCATTCCATAGAGTTCTGCTCTCTGTGAAACAGCTCGTCAGACTCGAGCAGTCTCATAGAAAGCAGAACTATGCCTACATGTTTTCTTTGATCTGCCTTTCGAATGAAAATCGACAATGTTTATAACATTTCCTCGAACTTTATCACAGGTCGGCGGAAATCTGTTGTTCCCCGCAATGTGATAACCAAGCTTACACGAGTCATTCCATTAAACTAATAGGTATATAAGTTCATATTTAGTTATTTGTAATTATTAAATTGGCCAAACAGATGATCTGACCTGACCTCTTAGGTTCATCTATGAATTATTCCGTTAATATGACACGTCTCGACACGAAAACGACATTTATAACAACGGTGTTGAGATACTTCTTGATTTTTTCTGAAGATGGCTAAAATAAATAAATAAAGAATAAAATAAAATGTGTTTATTTCAGACCAAATTTAAGATATAAGTGGGGTCGGCACAACATGTTGTCTTCTTCCATTCCCCTCTATCAGCTGTCATCTCAGTGTTCACTCCTTTCTTACTCATATCAACATTCATGCAATCCATCCCTTTCTTTTTGGTCTACCTCTACCCTTGTATCCATCCACTTAAATAATAATAATAATAAATAAATAACACCCAACAGTCACATACATAGTGCTGACCCCACACTAGGGTTCCCTGTGTCGTGGGTATCAGAAACTACGAGTACCATGGTACCACAACACCCAGACCCGGAAGAAATATTTGCAGGACATGCAAACATTTCTTCCGCAGCGGGAATCGAACCCGCGCCTCTTGCGTCTCCGCCGAACAATCGCCCGCCACGCCACCAAGGCCGTCTTTCATATATCTATCCACTAACACTCTTCTCGTCACATGACATTTATCCCTCCGCATGACATGCCCATACCACGCTAATCTATTACCTACTCCTCAACTTTTCCGTCACAGGCGCTACTTTCAAACTTCTTCTTATATACTCATGCATTCCGTACCTTATACATTCTCGTCACTCCACCCACACATCCATATTATCATTCTCATCTATGTTGCGTGCAGTCTTACATCCGTCCCTTTGGTTGCCCAACATTCTGATCTATACATTAAGACAGGTCTTACGATTGATTTGTAAATCACCTTAATTTTAAGGGGCATTCTTGGATCGCAAGTTGTCCCCGTGACCTGTCGCTATTTCATCCCGCTTTGATTCTATTTTTCTCGTCATATATCGCCGTCGTTCTGAATTAATAAGCCCAGGTACTAAAAGTCAGAGCAGACTGGAAGGGATACACTACACAGTCTACAAATGTCGTGTAAACGTGTGATTTCCAGTGACCCTGGTGGGGTCGCGCACCCACGACGTGGTGCAGCAGTTCACGCGGTTCAAGATAACCCTGGACCCGCTGGACCCGGCCGCCCCCCGCACCCCCGCCAAGCAGGGTCAGTTCCAACTCTTCGCGGACACCCTCACCAAGTTTAACGAAGAGTGTACCAACTCAGTCCTGGAGGCCGACGACCTGCCCAAGACGGAGGTGCAGGTCATGTGGAAGGCGCCCCCGGCGGGCTCCGGCTGTGTGCTGCTCAAGTGAGTGGATGTGGCTAGTTACAGGTGGTTAGCAGCTGATCATAGAAAAGTAGAGAACAGAGTATCTTGTTTTCAGCTTACCAGCAATCAAGTTGTCCTGTTTCAGGGTCTTCACCCTGAGTAGCACGTTCCATAACAAGGACGTCACTGTTCCGGCACAAAAAAAAACAAATCAAAAAAAGAGTTACTATGCAAACTTTTCATAGGAATTGGCTGGTCCGATTATCCGATCGATTATGGATCAGTCCGATTATGGAATGAAGAACGGTAGTGTGCGAAGCCCTATTATGGATAGGGATAAACAGCAAGGTAGTATAAATGTTATTTTTGTTATTCCAGAGCCATGGTGTACGAGACCGAAAGCCGCTGGTTCGCGGAGGACGGCCAGCTGACCAAGCGCGTCTGCGAGGACACCTCGCTCTCCGCGCCCGACTGCTGCGCCTGCGACGACGCCAAGTACAAGGTACACCAACTCTATTTGATGGATTTTTCACAATATTCAAATGATTTATTGCAATTTTTATGCAATATTCAAGAATTAAAATGAGTGCTAATGTTTAACTATAAGTATAAGGATAAGGATGTGTTCCTGGCTCCCGACTTTTGGTCAGCCGGGATCGTCTATCGTCGCTACAGGGAGGCGCAACCGACAATGAAAATCCCCTAATTTAAGTTGTTATTTTTCCCTTTCTCTCCCCATTAATAGTTTTTTTCTTTTTTTTTTTTTCATCTTTATTCAAAATTTCAGTTTCAAGGTACTTTATGTAAATCAGCGGAGTAGGGCTCTGGTGACCTGTAGCACAGGTTTTTAATACCTATTTCAGGCACCAGTCTCTCACAAAACAGGTTAACTAATTACCGCCTAAAATTTATGTGATTACTGTTCTGTTTTTTTTTTTTTTTTTTTTTTTTCGTCCCATATTTTACTGTTTATATATTTTTTAATAATATTACTTATGTTAATCTTAATTTTGTTGTGAGAGAAAATAAAAAAAATATATTATTAAATATATTATTATTATTAACTTATTCTCTACTCTAAGTTATTAAAAGCGAACATATTGTAATTTTGTTTTGAGGTGGTGTTCGAGGGTCTGTGGTCGCCGCAGACGCACCCGAAGGACTTCCCTGTGCAGGCGCTGTGGCTGACGCACTTCTCCGACGTGATCGGCGCCACGCACCGCGCCAACCACTCCTTCTGGGGGGAGGGCCACATCGCCACCGATGGCTTCAGGTACCCCAACTATTTCAGAGATATCGTTCATTTATTTACGTTTATTATGTAGACTTATAGACTAGTTTTTTCTATAATATTGTAAATTGTGAAGGGATTATTCGTTAAGCAGTCTTGCCTGTATTTTGTATGCTTTTCAGAGCAAAGTTCCCACATTAGGTACCTCAGTTATTTTTTCATAGTGTGTTTTAGACATTCCTCATTTGATATTCTGTCCTGTTCTTTTTTGAGCCGGGACGTTGACGGTTCGGTTACGGGGTCGGAGGCGGAGAGGCATGAGTGTGAGTGAGGTGTTGATGAGTGCACCCGTTGGCAGGTCGCTGGCGGAGTGGGGCTCGGTGGGGCTGCTGGAGCGCGAGCTGCGCCAGCAGGGCGGCGCGCTGCGCTCCATCGTGAAGGCGCAGGGGCTGTGGCACCCGCGCGTCAACGCCAACACCTCCGCCACCTTCACCGTGGACCGCAAGCGGCACCTGCTGTCGCTCGCCTCCATGTTCGGTACTGCTACTCTCACTAGTTCTTTCAAACCGGTGTGCTGAAAGGATTAAATATGATATTCTAGCTCTTGAAATCTATTCTGCCTGTGTTCTCCCACTGTTAGATATAAGACCTCCTCCCTTATACGCCATTCCTTGCGATCGTTTGCCAGCCTCATCCGTTGCTGGCCAGCTACACTGACACAGTCAGCCCGTCGGATCAACAGGCGAGTGTTCTGCTTCATGGTCGCCATTCGGACACTGCTGTTGTCCATCGTCTAAGACTCGTAGCCTTGAGCAGTGAACTCGTTGCGTAGGTCCGTCCCCCGACTGGGTGGTGGGCGTGTCGGGGCTGGAGCTGTGCCAGAAGGACTGCTCGTGGGTCGAGGCCAAGGTCATCGACCTCTACCCCTACGACGCCGGCACCGACAACGGCATCTCTTACATGGTAAGCTTATCTGCATCACTTCACTCATTCATTCCATCATCTCTCTAACTATCGTACTATAAGTTAATTACTATCAAAGGATTGATTTAAAACATTTCAGAACAAAATTTCAGGACATCATGTTCAAATCATTACAATTAAACTTACATTTAAACTTTAACTGCTCAGTGTTCAACATTACTAAGGGAATTAGTTTTAAACAAAAAGACATGTCACTGATCCAACAGGACCCTTCATTCTCGTTTTGTTATGTTCAATAATATATATCATCCGTCATCCCAACAAATTGGCCACAGTCTCCGAACTCGGAAACGAACCCTCGCGAGAAGATGTACCGCATCACGACCATGTACCCTGAGGACCCGCGCGCCCCCTTCTACAACCCCGGGGGCACGCTGGCGCCGCTGGCGCGCCTCCACCTCTTCAGGGACAGCCTCGTCTCGCGCTCCTGCGACCAGGAGGTGCTCCTCCAACAGATCACGGAGGAACGAGAGAACACCCAGACTGCTGATAGACGTGAGTTTCCAAGAAATGTTTCCGTCTACACATCTATGTGGCTGGACAGTTTTTGGTAAATGAGGTGTCACTGGATTTGCCCAATATGGTGGCTGAAATATTTTACCTAAAGTTCTGCGCAGTTCGCCTTTTTTCCTAAGACTCCGTTGTCCGTCCGTCCGTTCGTCCGTCTGTCAGCGGGTTGTATCTCATGAACCGTAATAGGTGGAGAGTTGAAATTTCTATAGTGTATAATTTATAATTAATTGACTACAGACTCGTCAAATATTTATTTATTTATCAGGCAATGCCAACAGCACACATATCGACATTTTTATATGATACAGTATCTTTACGCTATAAAATATGTACCAATTATGATAGAAATGTTATTTCCCAGCGGAGTGCGCGGTGAGCGATTGGAGTGCGTTCTCGGAGTGCTCGGTGAGCTGCGGCAAGGGCCTGCGCATGCGCACGCGGTCGTACCGCGCGCCCGACAAGGCGCGCATGCTGGCCTGCGACCGGCAGCTCGTCTCCAAGGAGATGTGCGTCGCCGCCCTGCCCGAGTGCGAGTGAGTACCACTCGCTCTCATGCCGCTCAACATTATACTCAAGCTTCATGCATTGCCTTGTGCGCGTAGGGCCCGGTAGGGTTTGTAAGGTTAGTGCGAAGCTTGTCTATCAAAACGTTGGCCATGAAAACGGCTAATAGAGAAGCAGTGTCTCTAATCACTTCGAATAATTCACTTCATAATGGAATTTGACTGATGCTATTTCATTAGGTAGTAACTTTTCTAGGGTTCCGTACCCGAAGGGTGCCAATGGGACCCTATTACTAAGCCTCCGCTGTCCGTCCGTCTGTCAGCGGGCTGTATCTCATGAGCCGTAATAGGTAGGTAGAGTTAAAATTTTCACAGAGTGTGTATTTCGATTGCCGTTATAACAACACATAATAAAAAAGAGACCCCCTTACAGAAAAAAAATAACGTACGATGGGTACGGAACCCTGCGTGTGCGGATTCTACTCACACTTGACCGGTTTTACACTTAAATCAAAGAACCCAACTACCCGACGTTTGAGCATTATCTTATTTTTATTAGTTTCTAAATTAAACAGTCGGTCCCGGCTTTTAAGTCGTTAAGCCATGACGGAGGCCTTTAGGCGGCCTAAAAACTCCGTCACTAGAGTTGGCCGCTAGCTCATACGAACATACATACATACATATATATTAGTTTCTAAGTCATATGCAACCTCAAGACAAAGGATAATATTTTACTGTGTATGCTTTCTTCAATCTTCGTAACGGTTGAACGGATTTATTTGTGTAGAATTTACCCTGCTGGACGCAAATTAAAAAATCATGCTCTTTATCAGAGTCCCACACGACCTAAGCCGCGGGAGGGTGCTAGTTATTCCGCGAAAAGTTATTGGAATAGCAATGAGCAATACATGCTATTCCAATACCTTCTCACCCCAAACAAGGTGGTTAGGTGGGGCGAGTGATAAATAGTAAATAGTGTTTCATAGTTTAAAATTGATCAAAAAGTTCCATTCGCAACAGCAATAACACCCCTGACTCCCATCAAAGAGAAGTATCGAGGGTATCGTATATTGCGATGGGCGAAGAGCTCTCTACAAGGATAGCGAGTCTTGTCGTTGCTGAAACAGACAGGGGAGGTCATCCAGAGCCGTGAGTTTTCGTCAGCGCGATTCAGAAAGCGACAGTTTTCAGCAGCGACATCTAGTTATGAAGGGTAAACTAGAATAGGTGTGACGTCGTAATGTGACGTCCAGCGTCAAACCTGCGCAGTAGAATGCGCAGAACAAAATAAAACCTGCTCATGTATGTACAAAAAAGTATACAATTAGATACAATTATTAGCGGCTTTGTTGAGTTAATAAATGTCATAGTCTATAATATAAAAATGAATCGCAAAATGTGTTGTAAGCGCATAACTCAACAACGCCTGGACCAATTTGGCCAAATCTTTTTTTAAAATGTTCGTTGAAGTTCAAGGATGGTTTTTACGGCGAGAAAAATTAGAATTATTGCTGGAAAACCCCTAAAAATAGCCCTTTTCTTTTTCCCATACAAATGATTTGTAACTAAAACGTAGTCAATTTGAGCTTTATTGCTATGGTATAAAGTTCATATTAAATTACAAGCACTCACTGTTGTCTAAGCTTGACAGGACGAAGTCTGTCGGGTCAGCTAGTCTTTTATAATAATGAATTCTAATTACTGCAAAAACACAAGTGAAACATTAAATAAAATGAAAATAAAACAAAATAATATTCATGCGTATTACAATGGGCGGCCTTATCGCTAAAAGCAATCTTTTGCTTTTTTTCTTTAAATTTTGCCGAGTGATGAATTTGATAAAATATGTACCCTAATACGAAATACCCTCTGTTTCGCAGTCAGGTAAAAATATGTTTTTGGATGGTGTATGTAATTGTATATGAGTTCCGGATGGTGTTGTTGTAACCCTCGCTTCATATAATGGTTGATGGTCGTCAGAGGAGACAGCGCGCCCGACGGCGCCCTGGACGTCGCCGCGCCCGCTGCGGACGAGAGCGGCGTGTGCGGGACGACGGAGTGGGGCCCCTGGAGCGAGTGCAGCGTCACCTGCGGCGTGGGCGTCAGCACGCGCCGCCGCCGCTTCCTCAACCCCATGGGCAGCAAGAAGTGCCCGCTGGTGCAGACCGGTATGTACTCACTCCTCCCTCTCTCCTCCCCCGCGGACGTCAGCGCTATGAATATTGCCAATCCTATCTTACTAGTATTATGAATGTGAATAGTATATTTGTGCTTCAATCGCGCCCAAGCAGCTGGGAGAAAGTTTAGGGAGTGTGGAGTCAGAACGACGAGTGGTGTAACTGTTAAAATAATTTCAAATGAAAAATTTCATAAACTTTCAGAGGACAACCGCAAGTGCATGGAGCCTCAGTGCCGCGAGGAGGACATTCAGCCGGACGTGTCGGACCCCACGTGCCCCACCACCGAGTGGTCCGCCTGGTCGCCCTGCTCCGCCTCCTGCGGCCGCGGCGTCAGGTGACCACCCTCCTGTAGCCCATGTCACCCCCTCCACCGACACATCGTCACAACGCAAGTGCTTTGAGCCTCAGCGCCGCGAGGAGGACATTAAGCCCTCACTACCCCTATGTAGCCCATGTCATTCTCATTATCAATCCGAATCATTTCATCTGTCAAAATGTACCCAGTAACTGAAAAAGGAGTCAATGAAAATTCTTAGTGTTTATTCTTTTGATGTGATTTGTATTGAATATCAAAGTAGTAAACAAATGAATGAGTAGTGTGTTTATATCTGTAGGTTCCGCACTCGCCTGCTGTTGGTGCCGGCGGAGCGCCAGCAGGAGTGCTCAGCGCGCAGCGAGCTGATGCAGCAGCGGCCCTGCAGCGAGCGACAGGACTGCGCGCTCGACATGCCCACCGCCAAACGTACGTAGCCCTGCCGGATGCAGCACCAACTCTTCGTACTTTCAAATCAGCGCCTCAAGGAGACTTCTTTCGTGCACTTGACAGGTTCGACATGCCGGTTTTCTCACGCTGTTTTTCTTGAGAGAACTGGTGAAGCGTTAACTTTTCGAATAGAAAAATCCATTAGCGTACTGGTTAGTCCATTAGCGTAGCTGGATTCCAAAACCCATGGACCCCAGGATTGAAAGTGAGAGGCTACAACATAATTATCACATTAGAAATATGTACTTAGCACATTACTTTACAAATGTATAAAACCTGATTTGCGACCTTGAAACTTGACTAGGCACAGTCGTGCTGAAGGCATTAAAGGAGCAATACCCATTATGAATGCTAATTTCGGTTCAGCGACAGTCGCAAGCAGTCGTTACTGAAGACGCGTGCGGTCGCAATCAGCCGCGAGGTCGCGCTCTGCAAGCGCCAGCGCCAACCTACACATGACATGCATTCTGAGAGCCACAGAACCGCACTCAGGGGGAAGATGGATAAAAGGTGTAGGTACGGTGCGCGATCCTTACGGATGTCATCGGTTCATTGGTTGATCATTTCCTGGTCCTTGATTTAACGGTTATGGGTTCTTCAGCTATAACTGACCATCCATTGCCACTTCAACTTGCTTGTTCTAAGAAGTAATACATAAGGAATATGAATACGTTATAGCTGATATTGCACAGAATGAATAAACATCGTTCTAATTATCCATACCCCGTTTGTTTGACTTGTTGTCCTCTCTAAAAGTGACCCTGGAACTGTAAAACCTTGCAAGTTGCACATGTAACCGTCGAAGCTGGACTTGCGTAATCAACTCAAGTAAATACATATTAGCAATAAATAGTTATTGCAAACAGTAGAACCGACTCACTGAAAGATGCTACACACGAATGTTCTGCGAATCGACTTATAGAGCACGTGCAGTTAGCTAGTTTATAAAATGTCTGGATTTAGCTTGACGGTGAGCGATCGCAGATGGAGCTCGCTTGCATGGAGCCTAGTCTAGCCAACTCCACATGCCAACACGCATCTCATGTTCCGATAAACCCAATGAACTAAACAGAAAAAACTAACTTATTTTTCTATGTCAAACGCTGTAAAAAGTTCACAGAAATATTGTCTGAATGAACTTGGAGTGAACTGAATTGGATTGAATTGTAAATGAACTTAGTCGGATATCGTCTGGGATAAGGCGTGTTGGTCATCCCTTATGATCACGACGTGCTATAACTATTCTTGTACATACACTACATTTTACTACTTATATGTATTTTTCAATTGAGAGTGTCGTGCGTGGAAACCTCATGAACCTGTCAGGTGCCATAAGAGTGCTCCAAGGGGTTTTTGACGTCGGTTTGTTTTGTTAACAGGTATCTGCATGGAGGCGGCGGAGCAGGGCCCGTGCCGCGGGCTGTACCAGCGCTGGACGTTCGTGGCGGAGAAGGGCATGTGCGTGCCCTTCAACTACGGCGGCTGCCGCGGCAGCGCCAACAACTTCCTCACGCAGGACGACTGCATGAACACCTGCAAGGTCATCCTGCCCGCCCTGCAGGGTGAGTCCTCCTCACACCTCACACTCACATACATCTGCCAGAGCATCGGACGGCAGACACACCCAGCAGTGGGATATTATGGGCTGTGCATGATGAAGGTTCATTCATAATGTTTAGTGTGATCATTGCGCTTTTAAAAGCGAACAATGCGTTTTCAGACGCGAAGGATTCCCGCTTCGAGTGAAATGTTTGTATATTCCGCAATATTTCTTTCGGGCTTATTAATTATTCCATACTAATTATAAATGCGAGAGTAACTCTGTATGTGTTACCTTTTCACGCCTAAACCGCTGAACAGATTTTCATAAAAGGTGGGGAGATGGATTACATCTTAGGAAAGGACATAGGCTACATTTTGTCAAGAAAACAATGCAGACGAAGTCGCGGGCAACAGCTAGTAAAAGAATTTCGACAGGACTTTGCTTTTTTTTGTGCCAGGACGGTGTCATCACCTGATATAGAACGGGGTAGTGGGTAGTAGGCAGGTGGGTAGAGTCAAACTAAATATTTATTTGTTTAGACAATGATTAGTACCAGTAGTGGAGTCCGAGTCTCTTCGCCAACCTGCGTGGGCTAAACAATGTTGTACCGGGCACCTGCCGACCCCTGACTAAACAATGATCAATCTATCTTTCCATCTGTTGCGCCTTTTACTTCAAACACTACGCAGATCCCTAACGCGTGTTTAACTAACTAAAGCCTTTTAACCATCTATAGTAGATGATTTATACAGCGTCAGGAGGCAACTTTTACCTTCACAAGCGGGACGCTGTAATGCTCGGGACCAATTAAGATGGAGTAGGCTTGCCCAGCACCTATTCCATCCTCTCAGCTTAGTCGGCCTTGTCCACAGGAAAGACATGGTCAGTACGTGCGGAGCTGACTAAGCCGCGGGTTTCCTCACGATGTTTTCCTTCACCGTTTGAGAGTACTGGTATAGCGCACATACAATTTTCGCACAGAAAAATCCACAACCAGCTAAACTAAAGATACAATAAGCAAGTATTCCCAAGGAGGGTTGACGTCAGGCAGGCGGCCGGTCATAAAACACCGTAGCCAAAACTTTTACAGCATGATCCAAGGAGCATGCTGTGCCGACCCCACATAGAGTGGGATAAGGGCAGGAAGGTGATGATGTTCTCCAGTGTAGTGTTTAGGAAAAATTATAAATATGGCGATAGAATACATGCATTAGTTTTTGGAGTCGTAATAACTGTCACGCAATCTGTGGCAACGCTACAAAGCAAGTCTCTAATGTACAAAAGTAATGTATCTATGGTCAGCAATTAAACACCGCGGCTAATGAAAGTGGAAGTAGCGCGCCGACGGCGACGCCGACGGCGACGGCGACGCCTCACCACACCAATTGTTCTCACTTGAAGGGCTTCACTTCTGTCGAATGACCATCACTCCTCATAGATCCACTAAAAAAGGACATCACTACTTCACTTGACACACTTCACAACTTTATTCATTAAATAAAATAAAATATATAAATAAATAATGGTGTGTGTGGACATTTCACACAGCGCCATCTAGGCCCAAACTAAGCAAAGCTTGAACTATGGGCTCCAAATGGCTGAATATTACTCAGAATACATAACACCCGGAAGAAATATTTGCAGGACATACAAACATTTCTCATGTAGCGGGAATCGAACCCGCGCCTCTTGCGTCTCAGCCGAGCGCTCGCCCGCCACGCCACCGAGGTCGTCAAATTAAATAGGTATTTGAAACTATGCGTCATGTGTCTGAAGAAAAGTCTGTGTGCCATTAAAGCTAACTTTGACGAACTATGGAATATGAGGCTGATTTTGTGAAGTTCTTTCCCAGATTCCTTTATCCCGAGACGCTTATATCTTGAAACTATCAAAATTCGTTTAAGTTCCTTAATCTTTTAGCATTGAGAAGTTCGTGGCGTAGCTTGCTTAGACGTTCTTGATTCATCGTTGTAGTTAAGCAACGTTGAGCGCAGTCACAATTTGGATGGGTGACCGCAAGTGGCATTACGGGGGCACGTTAAATTGTCGATCCCGGCTTTTAAGTCGTTAAGCCATGACAGAGGCCTTTAGGTGGTCCAAAAACTCCATCACAAGAGTTGGCCACTAGCTCATACGAACTTACTTTACTTTTAGCATTGAGAAGTGACATTTACTCAGAACAAGTGGGACCTAATGAATACATAAACCTACCTACTCGGACAAAGCCAAGCCACAGATTATAAAAGAGGTTTACCTAGTTGTTATCTTTACCCAATTATATTTGTATCAGTCTTTGTCATCTACCCCTGTACAATAATCTCTCCACCCATCAGCTTTTGTTCCAAAATTAGCTCCAAACAGACGTTACTATCGTGACATAACCCTGCTGTACCACTGACCCGCACCCGACCCCTTTCGAAGGCGACGTTATTTGGGCGGCGTGACACCGCGTGACGTCACTCCGACGTGACGTCACGATGCCATCCGCCACCCCTCGCACGTTACTAACAGACAATCTTGGGTTAAAGTGCCTTATGTTACTCGTAGAGGCGTGATTTCCTCTTTTGAAACAAAAGCAACAAAACATGATGGGTGTGAGGTCAAGGCTCGTAGAAGCGATGCCGTAAGTACCAAGTGCAGGAACCGTTCCGGTTCTGTAGATCTAGGTCTACAATCTAGCGCTATTTACATACTCATTTTGATTGGAGTGCACTAAATAAAACAAGTAATTAACGGTGAACAACATCGTTCCTTCTTTTGTTGGGTACCTATCTTTTATGTCTAGGCACATTCTTTTGTTTTACAAAAATGTTTTATCTGGAATCCCTCTTGTCATGTCATGTTTAGTAATGAGAACAGTAATTTAGGAAGTGTAGTAATGTATTTGATTAAAAAACTTTGTCGTCCAAAAAATAAACGAGTACAAATTGATGGTTTAGACCAGGTGGGTGTCAGCTGGCTCATTCTCGATGTTCCCTTCACATTATAGAGTTACCAGGTATTTATTTGCCTTGGTTTCACTCACGTACGAAGACATAGCTTCATACTCGGGTAGTGTAGCTTTCTGCCAGTGTACAAATTTTCAGAATCGGTTCAATAGTTTTTAAGAAGCAATTGAAGTTGTTATTGAAGGGATTAGCACAGATACATTATTCTTTCACGTGCAAAAGCCTAAATATTATGAAAGTTGCTCACCTGGAAGCTGGCGCGGCGCCAGACGCCCCGCACTGGCCAGCTGCCAGGTGCCAGCCTATCCACTGATAACATGTTTCATTCTCATTTTGAAGAACCAGTTTATTAGAGAGTTCGATTTCCTCGCACCCATCACACATCATACATTATATTTATCATCATGATGGTAAATATTCAAAATTGTACCAATTTGGCCTAAAAATTAGTTTAGCCCTTACAGTGTGAGTTAGCAGTGAGTAACACACTCGAAACATTCGCAGACACTCACAGCCAAGCATCCTAGCAAGATCTCAAGCAATTAAACCATTGACATTGAGGTGGAATAGAGTCCGCCACAATCCTATAACCAGCTTTCAAACATCAACAGTCTTGTACTGAGCTTGTTCGCAGCGCGCGGCGTGATGTCAGGATGTCAGGGTACTTTTACGAGCGTGAAGTGCGCGAAATGCGAATCCCCTCAACTCTATTTCCATTGTATCGGGACGGGACAAGGAAGCAATCTTTATCATGAAAAATATATATTTTTACAGTAAAGCAAACACATTTACAGTAAGTAGTTACATGAGGTGGTTCTTACTTTACTAAAAGATTACCTAATCTTGTCCAGTTGCCTGTGATACCCACACTAGATAAGAATCTGTATTGTGGATATCTGTACAATTATCAATAGGGTATGGCCTCGGTAGGGGCATATCTTTAAGATTATACTCGAAAAAAATCCTACATATTATTATAAATAGTTACATACGAGTAGTATCCTATATAAAGCAAATTATCGGCTCAAATAATCGAGTCTCGAAACTTCAGAAGTTTTTCTTGGAAGATGTAAAGCGATTGCTGTACAAAAATGTATTAAAACGTGTACATTGTATGTTCGTATGAGCTAGTGGCCAACTCTAGTGACGGAGTTTTTAGGCCGCCTAAAGGCCTCCGTCATGGCTTAACGACTTAAAAGCCGGGACCGACTGTTTAACGTGCCCTCCGAAGCACGGAAGCGTTCAGCTCGTAATGCCACTTGCGATCACCCATCCCATTTTGTGACCGTGCATATCGTTGCTGAACTCTAACGATCAATCAAGAACGCCTAAGCAAGCTACGCCACGAGTGCTTCGTGCACAGCGGGGCCACAGCACAATAGTACCTACTAAATTCAGAATGGATGCACAGCACGTCCCTCCCGCCGATTTGCCTTCTTCACCTCTCCCACGACTTCGTAGACTGGGTATTTATACTTTTTTACTGCAGTCGCTATAGTCTGGGAAACTCCTGACAGGGCCACTAAAATAATAGCTTACCGTCAATCTGCGTTTAGAACGCGGAAATAGACATTATGACAACTTCTTGTGTCATAAGAATTCATTTTTAAAAGATGAATGAAAATCATTTCCCATGGCTGTGTTGTGCGATGTAGTCGACAGTCACGGCCTTTATACTAAAGATAACATGGTGTGCGATCGTAAAATACACCAAAAGCGCAGTTATAGTTTTCGATAATCGCTTGGAGCTTGCGTTATGGTACTACAGTATTAACATACTAACTTCTGGCTGCGGCTTTGCGCGCATCCTCTGGTGAAAAGCGGTCTATATGATTATGTTATTTCAGGTTATGATTTATGTTAATTCCAAGTTTTAATTAAAATATGTGACTCCGACACAGACACCATCACATCCTCACAAACTTTCAGAGCACTGATTTATCATAAACAAAACAAAACGTACACTATATTTGTTTATAATAATGTTATAAATACATTTTGCTATTAAATTATCTTCCTGGGATGCTAAATAGCAGGTAGCGGTGCGTAAATGTTATTTTGAGTTTGTTTAAAGGTTGTAAAAAGCGTTGTTTTCTTCTTACGGCAGGTGGCGTGGTGCCTCCCGCCGTGAGTTCCAACTACCCCGGACTTAGCGTCACTTCGGTCGTGCCTCTGCCTAACACCATCAATGGTAAGTCATCCCTGCCCTTTATCCCAATAGGCAAGCTTTGCCGAAACCATTCTCTACTAAAAATGCTTGAATTTTTTTTGACGACCTCGGTGGCGTGGTTGTTTATTGCTCGGCTGAGATGCGACAGGTACGAGTTCGATTCCCGCATCGAGATAAATGTTTCTTTCGGGTCTGGGGCGTCGTGGTGCCATACCATGGTAGCTCATAGTTTCTGACACCAAAAAAATCCTAGTGTAAACATAGAGTAAGTGATTTACGTGACTGTTGAGTGTTATTATAATAATACTTTTTGAATAAGAATTAAATAAATCAATGTTATTTATCCGACCTGAATTCCGTCTGCAAAATAGTTTTATCAAAATTCTTGAGGCTAACTTCAGGGTCGCCCTGGTTCCATCAACTGAAATGTTTCTAAATAGTGTCCAAAATCTTGTTAAACGTTTGGCGTGCCGAATCTCAACGCAAATATTGAGCTGTCAGTAAAGTAGAGCACTAACGTGTACTTATGTGTACTAGCTCCCGCCCGCGGCATCGCTCGCAGATACTTGCCTAAAAAGGAGACTTGGATCTTATTCCATATTCCAATTTGTAGGTATATTCTAAGTTTCATCCAAGTCGGTCGTGATTTTACGTCGTGATGGTTCCCCATACAAAACTTTCATAATATGAAAGTTTTGTATGGGGAACCATCACGACACGAAATAACATATTATGTTATTTCAAGCGATTCAGGATACAGACAGACAGACTTACGTTCGCTCATAAATTAGTGTAGTGCGGATGGTGAATTGTCTGCGGCGCGTCTAGGTCTGCTCGACTTGCTCCTGGTGCGCCGACCTTGACCCTGCAGGCAGCTGACAACTCTGTCGAGCCACTAAATATATAATATCCACCCGTTAAATAAATCCTCTTCGATCTGTGATTGGCGTTATGATAAATTGACCGGCAGTTCTATTTTCTGACTTTGACGACCACTCGGACAGTGCTAGGACCGTTAGCAGTAGTCAGTGCACTGACTACTGCTTTGTAACGGCCTGGCTACGCAACTGGGTAGTGAGTGGACAGCTTTAGGATTGCCTTCCATCTCCCACCTCAAATCTTTCCAGAGCCATTCTAACACAGCTCGATCCTCTTATAAAATACGAGTAAATTATGTCCTGTCCATCCAAAGGTTAAGACTTTAAGAGATCGTTCTAAGCGATAAGGTCGCCCATTGTAATACGCATGGATATGTTAAGTGCCTATTACTTTGTGTTTTTACAATAAAGTTAAATTGTATTGTATCGTAAATAACATTCAACAAACACCTCTGATCCGACCCCCACACCAGGCTCTCCAATGTCGTATCAGAAACTAGCATGGTACCACAACACCCGGAAATAATATCGGAACATGAAAACATTTATTGAACGCGGTTATCGAACTCGCACCTCAGCCGGTGCCGGGACCTCTAGGCCGGGATCGTGTGCGGGTAGATGTGAGTTGAGCGTTTGGTCCGTGTGGTTTTTGGCTCCTGATTTGCACAACCTTCTTTGTCGACTCTATCTACCAGAACTCTCTCTACTCTATCACCTTCGCAGCAGAAGTCATAGACTTTTCGCTGTGTCTCTTAGTCGAACAGTTGGTCGCACCAACTCGCCACTCCCTCGCACCCTCAATAGACTTCTCGACCAGAACTCGGACTGTGATATTTTTGCCGATGAATGGAAGAAGACAATGTTAGTGTACCTGAGATTTTGCGAGATTGATGAATGAATGAGTTAAAATTTTTACGTGTCTTTATATTTTTATTAGAATCCAATTTGTAATTATTGTTATTTATTTTTGTTTATGATGATAATTTTTAATTAGGAACATAATTTCTATTTAATTAATTTTTTTTTCATTCTTTTTTGTGTGAAATGTTAATGTGAATTAGTGTAATTGGTTTTGTAATCGTACTAATTAATGAATAAATAAATAAATCTGTAAATAAATAAGTCCGTGTGGGCAGGGGGCGCGGAGTGCCGGTACAGCGGCTGGAGCGAGTGGAGCCGCTGCTCCGTGTCCTGCGGCGTCGGCTACCAGGCGCGCACGCGCACCCTGCTGGTGACTATACTCTACTTACTACCAACACTCTTCATCTAACTCACGTACCCCAGAATACTCAAACGCGACTCAGAGCTGATATAAATCTGTCAAAAACTCGTCACTTGAGACGTGCTCAACTGTGAGATGCGTTTGAGTATTCGGGGAACACATACACACATATTATCACGTCCGTATCCCTAATGGGGTGGACAGAGCCACAAGTAAACATAAGAAAACTTGCAGCCACTTTTGATTTAAAGTACTAAGATGGATATGTTGGCATGGTGACAGGTGATCAGCCCATCAGGGAGGATGGTATCCCTTGTCGACTTTCACGACATGCTCGGGGAGAGATACACCTGGACGCATTCTATGCATTTTCTTTACTTCCAGTCCAGCAGAGAAGTAACAGCCACAACTATTTATTTGTTTATTTTGAAACGTTTTAAATCTACGTCGAATTCACGCCTTTCACGGAACTAAATGCTTCGTAAAGTCGTTCCGCACGATATTACGGTGAAAAGTTGAGGCCTCGCTGACTTTACCCCGTCCTTCTCCCTCTCTCACGGTCACTGAGGCATTACTACAGCCAGCGTTTATAACTACTACAAGTTCATACCAGATCATTGCTCCAGGATAGCTAAAAATAGACTAGCACATCTATTTTCTACTGGCTGAGTTTGAGGAAAAATTATTATCTTGTAATTAATGCCACTGTTAGCGGCCATAGTCGGAGGCTAACGTAGAAGGAACCTTGGCGGTTACGAGAGCAGTAGGTAAAGTTAATGATGAATTTGAAACAGTCGGTAGACTGATGCGCAGTTAACCCATCTAACTATTAGTTAAATAAACATTGCAACTCTGACGTTGTCAGTGACAGGGTTATGTGAGTTATGCTGTAGTTTTGAGTGACAAACGTTTTAAAGTAGGTTTTTTTTTGGATTTTTTTTATCGTAACTCTAAAACGAAATTCTTCGGAGACATTCTCAGTGAAAGGTTTACTAAATAAAAGTTTTATAAGTAGAACTTTCAAGTGTATAAAGAAGGGCGCGAGTCGGTCACTAGGAGCCGAGTAAATGTCCGAGGCCGCGGGTAGTACGGGTACATCGTAAAGCGTGAATACTGCGCTATTTCGGATCTCCGCCGATCCGAATATAATCTGCACTTGATACTAGAATCATTTTAATTTATCGCTCCATTCATATCTCTGGCGCCTTTTGCT
Organism: Scotopteryx bipunctaria; assembly: GCA_949320045.1. Classification (NCBI taxonomy): domain Eukaryota; kingdom Metazoa; phylum Arthropoda; class Insecta; order Lepidoptera; family Geometridae; genus Scotopteryx; species Scotopteryx bipunctaria. Next base: position 12,792,098 of record OX439446.1, on the reverse strand, counting down.
TCTTTTTATCGAACGTGTTCTTGCTACGACATTATAATCACATCACTGGCCGCTGGTGCTGCGTCGCTTGATCTAGAGCCGTTTTAAAAATCTCTTTGCCATTTTAACACACCAGAATAAACCGTACTACTAATAATCGTGTCACTAGTTCTTTCGAACCAGTGCGGTTAAAGGATTTAAGGTGCGCCTTAAAAGCTCCTTTCGTGCACTTGACACATGCTTTCGAACTTATTAGGTTTCCTCACGATGTTTTCTTTCGCCGTTTAAGAATACTGGTATAGAGCACATCAATTTTTCGAACAAAAAAATTGTTACACGACTGGATTTGAACTCACGACTTCGGATCGGAAGGCAGGGCGCTACCACCTAGAACACCGGTGCTCAATAGCTATCATCAAGTTCAGTGACCCCGAATTATATTGAAAGGATATGCCCAGTGTAGGTATAGGGGTGAGCCGGTGTGCGAGTTGTCTTGAGGGCTGTGAGTGCGGGTGGAAGCGTCGCCGCGGAGGCCGCGGGGCTGCAGGGCCGAGATCGATACTCGCCGCAATGCCAGCTCACCACCATTCTATAGCCGATACAGCCTTCGAGGGGTCTTCGCTCTTTATTATGTACTCGCCCAAAAGTTGAGCATATGTAAAACTAATCATCATCATTGGCCTTTACATCTGTTGCCGATGATTTACGTGGCAAGCTAATGCCAATTAATATTATTACTTTAGAGCTTTTATTAACAAATTTTAAATATTTGGAACATAGTTTAGAATTTTTTTAATGGAATGAAGTTAATTGTCTGTTTTTGACCCTGGTTAAGTGACCGGGGTCTATAAAGCTGAGAGAGTTTGATTGGTTTGGAGATAAAAGGTCTGTCTTAGTAGAAGAGACAAAGGTCTATTAGTTTTATCCGTCCGTCGGTCACTTCTGACAATAATATTTGGTAAATTGCATTATGAATGTGAAATAGTTCATAAATTTAGCAACACTAATTCGTATCACTTAGTCCCGTGTGGCGTAAACGCAACATTTTCGACTTATTCGAATAATTACTAACCAAATGTCAGAATTCCTCGGTGATCTCATGATGTAATCATACAAGCATATTTGTCCTTGACTCTGACTTTCCACACAATATGTGTGATGTGCTTGGCTAGAATTAGAATTAAATGCGACTTAAATTGCCAGGATTGTCCCAATTAATGGAGTCACTGGAGTCAAGTCCACACCCGAGTCCCGAACTGATATCAATCAGCGCTGAGGGTCGAGGGCAGCCGATATGTGCAAGTTCAGATCGTGACGGCCTGTTAGTGTCGAATCATGACATTATCCACGGTTTTGTTGGAAACGTGTCGTGCTAAAAGCTTCTATTTATGTGTCGTGTCGGATATAATAATGATGCGCTGATCGGCGGATAATCTGTCATTAAAATTGTATGAATGACTATAGTGCAGCACTTCTCTATCGCTATAAAACATGGTTTAGAACCACGCAAGATGTATCGACCGCCGACTCACACCAATTATTTGTTTATTCCAAAATAGAAGTCACGAAAGGACCCTTTGAGGCGCACTTGAAGTCCATTCATCACACTGGTTCGAAAAAGTGACACGACTTGATAGATAGTAGAAGTCATCATCTGACAATAATGGAACTAATGCGAATAAATCGAATCATCGCCGGCATGTGCCGGGTGGTTTATCTAAAGCTTGACGGGCGACAGGGTTAATTCGACGTAGATTTAAGACGACAAAATGATCTTTGTAATTTAAGTTACAAATGAAGATGTTGAACTATGAATCTTTGACGATCTCGGTGGCGTGGCGGGCGAGTGCTCGGTTGAGACGCAAGAGGCGCGGGTTCGATTCCCGCTGCGGGAGAAATGTTTGCATGTTCTGCAAATATTTCTTCCGGGTCTGGGTGTTGTGGTACCATTGTACTCGTAGTTTCTGATACCCACGACTCAGGGAGTCCTAGTGTGGGCTCAGGACTATGTATGTGACTGTTGGCTGTTATGTGTTATGTTATTATTCACTTTCTTATATCATCGTTGGAGTGTTAAAATGATAGTTCTGTGAACAAATGGTAATGTGTGGCGGTCGGCACTCGGCAGGGCGAGGCGGCGGCGGCGGCGGGCGGCGCGGCGTGCGACAAGCCGCTCGCCAGGAGGAGAAGGTGCTACAGACGCTGTTAAACCACCACCCTTCTAACTCATAGTTAGGTATTTCACCTACGCTACGTTCGAACGGCATTGATGAAAGCACAATCGATAATGTGGTAAATGTTAACATTGAATTGATTGAAGTCAACAATATTTATGTTGTCGATTTGTCAATCAATGTCTTGTAGTGACGGCGATATGTATTCTTAAGCTGAAGTAAACTTACTATGCTTGTGTCGAACTTCGGTTCTGAAGGTTTTATTCAGAACAGGGTTTAATAATGGTAACAGCACGCGATTCTACTTAAACGACGAATTGAAGGTGTTTTGATTTTTATTTTTATAACTCAGCTAGATAACCAAAGTAATAAATGCTTAAACTTATCCAGTTTTTTTATTTTTGCAACTATCCCTCACATAATAAGAGTCCTTACTTCATCAAGTTATAGTAATAACAAACACATGGTCAAAGAGAGTTGAGTGTAGCAGAACTAACGCTTGTTACTTTGTTTTGTACAACTATTGTTCCTACATTCATTTATGTATTTTAATACAATTAGTTTATACCAATATGTAGGTACTTTTGGATGTATCGTGCCTCGAGGAGGGCGTTACTGGCCGCGACACAGTTTTGTACTTTTGTCAGTATAGTTTATTATTTGTTTTCTGTTCCAAATAAATATGTTTGTATTTATATTGTAAGAGGCAGTGTGTCTCCGTTGCGATGTCGCTTAGGTACAGAAGTATGTAGTTATTGTTTTGTTCGCGAATGTCGCGGTTCCCCAGATAACTGGCCGCGGACCGACATGCGACAGCCGCCGACTATCCACAGATTAACGACCCCAAAGACGAACTGAGGGCGAATAATTTCAAACGCTCACAAATAAATCGATGTATTTTAAACATGGTGCGGTTAACGGTATACACTATGTCTAAGTAATATTTTTAAGCTGGGTTTCCACGCCGTCGGCTTTGGTCGCTTGCAGCTTCAAAGTCGATGTGTACCTACTCAGTCCAAGTTAATACGTTGACTTTGGGTCACCAAAAAACCATTCAAAAGTTTAAACCCAATGAAACTTGACAGAACTGCTTTCTTTGACATCGCTAGCGAGTTGCCCACCGTGCCGCCGGCGCCGCACGCCCTCTTCGTCGACGTCATCCAAGGTCGCTGCCGCGAAGACCCAGCTTAAGTGTGAATTGAGTAGCTAGGTCCTTTTTTTTTTTTTTTTTTTTTTTTTGGCAGGTGGAAAAATCTGCTCCCAGACGAACCAGCTGCGATAAGGGTCGCAGCTGGACAGTGTGGGGTTGTCGAACTCCGACGACCCACTAAAAAACCACCTGGTGGCCAGCCTCGATGCATGTCAAGGGGCTCCGGGATCTCCATACGGAACGCACCGGTGCCCCTCTCGCATCGTGCTCTAGAGCACTGTCCCGGTAATGGCACCCACAGCCACGCCCGGCACACCTCGCGTGCTACGGCGAAACTTGCCACAAGAATCGCCGCCCTCCCGGGATCCGTAGCCGGTAGACGGAGCCCTCACTCCGCTACCGCGGACCCAAAAGGTCCCCTGTTTGGCAGGGGATACCACTCGCCCCCTCACGGGGCAGGCGGTGCGGGACGGCCGTTAGCGCCCCGCCGCCGCCTCCTCCGAGCGGGATCGGCCCTCTCCCGATCTCGCTCAGCTGCCTCTTTCTGGACCATCACGGTCTCACAGAAAGAGGCTACGGCCTGCCACGCCGCCTCATCTGCCAGCATAGCCTCGACTACGCTCGGCAGAGAGAGATCCTGCCCGATCCTGTTGACCAGGATTCCGCGCTCCTGGCACCACGCTGAGCACTGCTCCAGCGTGTGCTGCGCGGAATCCAGGTCCCACCCACAATGGTGGCATTGTGGTGTCGATTCGCGTCCGATCCTATTCAGATACTCACCGAAGCAGCCGTGCCCGGTGAGTATCTGAGTAAGTCGATAGGTGACGTACCCATGTTCCCTCCCCAGCCAGGCTTCGAAGCAAGGCGCAATGGCGCCGACGACGCGTTGGCGCGAGCACCGCGGCTCCTCGAGCCGCTCGCGCCACATCCCGAGCGCACGTCGGCGCTCTTGCACCCGCACTTCAGCAGGCGCAGTTCCGCTCCCATCATCCTGTCGGAGACGGACGTACACACGCGCGTCCATCACCGCCAAGATGTCCAGGGGCGGAAACCGCGCCAGGATTGTGGCCGCCTCAAAGGATAGCGTACGGTATCCTCGTGCGATTCGGATGGCTATAGGACGTTGTAGGCTATTAAACAATAACCTACAACGCCTAACACCCGCCAGTCTCCCAGACCAGACGGGTGCTCCGTAGAGAGCCATCGAACGCACGACCCCCGCGTAGAGGCGGCGCACGCCCTCCCTGGGTCCCCCGAGATTTGGCAGCAGTCTGTGCAACGCACCCACTGCCCTCTGAATCCGGGGGACGGAGCGGCTGAAGTGCTCCCCGAAGTCCCAGCGTCCGTCCAAGGTGAGGCCTAGGTACCTCATGTACCGCCCCACCTGGACGTCCACGTCACCTACGCGAATCGACAAGCTGGGTGGTTCCCTTCCCCTCGGGAATTTGTGGAACCACAGCGCCTCGGTCTTGTGAGGCGCTATCCGCAGACCCAGCTCGTGGATCTTGTCCACGACACATGCCACCCCAAGCTCGGCGAGCTCCTTGGTCCCTTCGAAGGACTCCCCACCGGCCAGTACGAGCGTGTCGTCCGCATAGCAGACGACTCGTACGCTGGCGGGGAGATTGACGCGCAGGACCGCGTCGTACGCGAAGTTCCACAAGAGGGGGCCGAGCACGGACCCCTGTGGAACTCCGCAGTACACCTCCCTCTGGTGCAATGTACCGTCACTGCCCACGTACTGCACACACCTGTCCCGCAAGTAGGCACCGACTATGCGCTGCAGGTAGAGGGGCACTCCGTGAACCACGAGTGCCGCCCTGATCGCCCTCCAGGGCAGGGAGTTAAAGGCGTTGACGATGTCCAAGGACACCGCCAACACCCTCCCGCCCCGGGACACTACCCGGTCCGACAGCGTACGGACGCGAAGAATCGCGTCCACTGTCGAACGCGCTTGCCGGAAACCGAACTGGTAATCCGACAAGTCGGGGCCTTCCTGCGACAGATGTGTGCATAGACGGCCGGCAATTATTCTCTCGAATAACTTGCCGGCTTCGTCCAGCAGGCAAATGGGACGGTACGCAGAGGGAGAATCCGCGGCCCTGCCGTCCTTCTTCAAGAGGACCAACCTTGCCTCCTTCCATTCCTTGGGGAACACACCGGAGCGGAGGCAGCCGTCAAACAGCCGCCTCAGCTTGTCCCCCAAGCCGGCGGATAGAGCCAGCACCCAGGCCCGACCTGGAATCCCGTCAGGCCCGGGTGCTGTGTTACGAGCCCTGAGACGCTTCACAGCTCGGTCCAACTCCTCGGCAGTTACCCCCATTTCGTCGGCCCAGATGGTCGGGTCCGACGAAGACACGGGGGTAAAGGGACTGTCCTGGACCCTAGGGAAGAGCGTATCAACCACTCCTCCCACGAACGCAGGGTCCAGGGTTTCCGTCAACGGAGGGACCCATGGCCGGAGCTTGCCCAGTACCATCTTGTACGGGCGCCCCCATGGATCCCTGTTCAGTCCCTCGAGGAGTTCGCTCCAGGACCGAGACTTGGCTTCGGCGATCGCGCCTTGGAGCGCCTTGGTCGCGTCTCGGTATACCTCGTAAACTCTATCCACCTCTTCGGCAAGGGCTCGCCTTCTTCTCCGGGCTCTGGTGTACTGGCGTCGGGAGCGCAGGCAGACCTCACGCAACCGCGCTATCTCCTCCGACCACCAGTACACCGCCCGTCGCTTGGTAGGCCTGCTCCGGGGCATCGATACGTCGCAGATCGACGTCATCGTTGCCCGGAACCAGGCCGCCTCCCTTACAGGATCGGGCAGGATCCCTTCGGCGTGGTCTTCCGGCCAGGCCGCGACGATGGCGGCGGCTTCGAGCAGATCCCTGTCGAGCCGCTTGAGGGCCCATCGTCGCGGCGGGCTGCTATTGCGGCGGGACGCACTGCCGGGGGGGCGGAGGGCCACATCGAAGACGATGTGGCGGTGGTCGGATAACGTGACCACCTCCTCCGCAACTCTCCATCCCGACACGAGGTGGGTGGCCGAGGGGGTCGACCATGAGAGGTCCACGATCGACTCCCCCTGCCACCGCACGCATGTGCTTACAGACCCCCGATTTAACAACCGGAGGTCCATACCCGCCGCCCATTCCACCATGGTCTCTCCTCTTCGGTCGTCCCGGCGACTCCCCCACTCACGAGAGTGAGCGTTGAAGTCGCCCAGGACGAGCACGGGACGCGGAAGGCACCTGCGTATGCAGTTTCCCACCGCGTCCAGGTACGCCTCGTACTCGACGAGGGTACAGTTGGGAGAGATATAGCAGCCCACAACGGCTAGGTGACCCCACTTCGTCGCCACGAAGCCCTGTCCCTTCTCCAGAAGGGCACAGGGGGGGTCACCTTGGCCACCACCCCAGAAAATGGCGACGGCGCCCAATTCGTCCCCGAACCAGCGAGGATGGTCCGGGACACGGTAGGGCTCCGCCACCACGGCAAGTGCAATCGACCACTGCGCGAGGGTTTGCAGGAAAAGATCCTGCGCGCCTCGGCAGTGGTTCAGATTGCACTGAAGGACTCGTAAGGTGTGATCCATTACGAGGCCTCCATGGCCTCCTGGGGTGGGGCCGGTTGGCCCGACTGAGCGGCCCCCTTTGTTGGGGCCGCCCTGCCTTCCGGTGCTGGGGCCGAGGGGGGAGGAGCTGGTCTCCCCTTTGCCTTAGGAGAGTAGCTAGGTCCTACCACCCCAGACAGGCAAGCTTTACTAAATAATAACAAGCATTCGGAATGTTGAAGTTTACTTACAGAAGACATGCACTTCGTAAAATATTTTCAGTCTGGTTTCAAACAATCACTTCAGTTATCCATTGCTTATTTATTATTCAAACAGTTTTAGTAGTCAAAGTTATCGTTTAACGTGTAGTAGTGTATGTATAGTGCATGACAAGTTTAATGTCACATGTTTGCTTGGTCATCCTGGTGCGAGACCGGGGTAGGACATGGACAAGATTAGCACAAAACCGCGATGGCTGGCACAAACAGACTTGAAATTGTCCCTATTCAATAAAATGTTAATTTATTATTCATCGTAGGTATCTACCTAATAAATATCTCAATCAACCTGTCGCGTACAGCTGTTACAACCTCATCGTTTTCAATCGAGTGTAGATACAAAACAGCCATAGCTTAGCAAAAAGGAATATTAAATTCATATTTTTTTTTATCGCTACGATCTACCTGTGGCTCCGGTGGAAGTCATCAGTGTCCCGACCTCAGAATCCTGTGCTGTTCTGGTCAACGTATAAAGATGATGGCCGTCTTTGGGTAGGTTACGATACACCTATGTGTATTATGTGGGAGTCCCATTGTGTGGGAACAAAATGGTTAGTGATAGTAGTAGTAATCCATCAACTTTTCATCCTTACTCTTTTTTAATTATCCTTAGGTTTCTACGTCTAAGTCCATCTAATTAGACTGCCTTTCCATTTTTCTCGGGGATAGTAGACCTAACTGTGTTGTTTTATCGCGGGTGGCCAGTTTCCATAGCGAGTACCTATGTAATAACATAATGTAGCGTAGCGTATGGGTATGTTCAAGGCAGGTTAGTGCAGTGACTAGAACTACATAGCCCGATGTAACCTGTCGGACGGGCCGCGACAACGACCTTTCAGGGCCGCCTCCTGTGTCACTACTGTACTGAGAGATATGACTCAAAGCACTCATCTGATTAGCGAGGAAATAATTGGATTCATTAGTAAATCTAGGCTTTAAATCTAGTTCAAACATGGCAGGTACGGTCTTCATACTTCCATGTTTAATGTTTAATTGTATCTCCTTAAAGCTTCAAAATAATCTATATATTTAGAACTTAAGATATAAAAGATTTCAGTAGGTAACCTAATAGTACTTATAACTTACCCACTAATCTATACTTAAGGAAACGCAGGTATACAGAACGTTTATACAAAGAGAAATTTATACAAAAATGGGATACATTTCATTGTTTAGAACTTGCAAGTGATCACTGGAGACAAAACACTAATTAACAAAATTTGTTAATTAGTGTTTTGTCTCCAGTGAATGAATGCTTTTGACGACAAGGCTAGCCCATCGTTTGATGAACAAAAAAAACGGTAACAAAAATTTTATAATGTGTAAACTACTTTCGGCTCGCGCTAATGTGTTTAAAGCCAAGGCTGAAATGTTGCAATTTCTCATAAAGAAGTAGTTATAAGCAAAGCTTGCTTTGCGTTGTTTCGGAATTCTCTTACTGACGGAAACTGGGGAATTTTCCAACAGACTCGTAACTTTTATAAAAATGTAAGTGGTAAAGCTTTATTGCGTTAGGTAGGTACCTACTCACTTCAATATTAATGTCGTCATCGGCAAGGGAGGGCTCTCCCTGACGTCATTTACGTCATCCTTTGTATCGATTCCTAAATGTAGGTAGAGTACGTAGGTACTATGTAGTACTTAGTTAGGTGTTAGGTATTTAATATGTACCTATCCGTATCTTGTGTATTTTATCACGTGTAGGTATACATAATCAGTAGATATAACTTAACTCCACGATGTCACGCGATAAGCCATCTGCTTGAACTATCCACCGCGAACGTTGATATAAAACGAAATAGCGTCAAAATTCCATTATGCGGTGAATTATGCGAGTGTAGATGGGAGCAGGGACAGTGCCTGAGCTGCCCCATCAGGCATCTGATAGCCGTCTCGTGACCTTCGCCGCCGGATATGAGCATAATTACACGAACGGCTCCGCCGCCGAATCCGCGCGGCCAATGAGCGTGACATTTCTGAATTACGCATGGACGACCACTGAATGCCGCCTGCCTATTGTTCAAGGGCTGTCATTACCTATTATCGGGAATTGTGATTGTAGCTGATACCTGGATTATCTATAAAAAAACGATTTGTTTTGTTTACATCAGCTTAATAGCCTCATTGCCATCAAAATATAATTTCAAGCTTAAATTAGTGAGTTATTTCGATGTTGATGCAGATGAGTATCTGTACGAGTATTCGTTCGTAATTCCAAACTTTATTAGCTATCGGTGAATTGGCAAGTACCTATAGCTTTCTGAAGATTGTGAAACCCTTCTGAAGCGGGTGGTCTCTGGGGGCGATAAAGCCGGGGAGCGTGGTGGAGTTGGCGCGCTCCACTGACCGCGAGGACGCTATTCGTTATCACACCTTTTAGTTTGTTCCGCTGCTGTTGCTAAGGTCATTATGTTTGTGATCTCTCACCTACAAATGTTGGCTTCGAGCCACTTTGTCTAGTCGTTCTTCAATGAAATTGAAATCCAACATTTCGATAGCTGTTTCAATATAACCTTCTAAGGTGTAGTTAATAACACGTTGCTGACCTCCAAAGTTCGATAGACTACAATACAGTCAGACGTACTTTACAGAAGAAATACGATCTAATGCCTACTTACTTATTAATAAGGTTACTATTGAATATTAATACACCTTAAGGTCCAATGGATCATTCCATCCCAGTAGAAGTAGAGTAGGTTTGCGTTCTCGTGGCCACACATCTTTGTTGAGAAACGGAAATAGATGGTAATATTATCGTTTAGCAAAAAGCATACCTACGCATGAAAATATACCCCCGCAGCTTCGTGATTTACGTTCGGTCTGATCTCAGAAGAGCAAGGCACCTCCTTCAGGGGTCTAGTGATCACGGTTGTGGTTTGACCATAAAGATAAGGGAAATATTTTCTACACATCATTAGTGCTATTTTCGGTAAAATCAGCTCAAAGACAGGAAGCAGTCTGTTCGCGGTGGTGACCGTGACCGCGGGAGAAAGTGCAGGCCGCGTGCGCCCGCCGGTGACGTAACCTGCGTGACGCATGACGAAACGGAAGCCAGAATACTCCATCTATCGACTAGTTAGAGATACGATCATCAATAAAACTTTCTTTCAATCACATTGACGTTTAGAAAGGCGAAGTTCGCCGTAGTTTACCGAGACTTTGTTTGTTGAGAAAACCCCCATTAAAGCCCAAACTTATACGAACACTGGAAAATGAGGCAACACTTTGAAATTTCACTAATCATAAACACCAATTCAGCTACTAAAATCGATAGATCTGCACGTCCATTAGCTATACTAGCGGTAGGTAGGAACCTCTGGGTAGAACAAACAGCCAGTAGGTAATAATAGCTGCAGTGGGAACAAAAGCGAATGCATTCCTGCGCGAGTCCCTGGCCCACATCGGAGCGGGAACACACGGATATAGCGGGAAGGGCTATCGGATTCTACTAGTTACCAAATTGCTCCGGTTATAGCTTGGCTCAATTACCTACTAAAGCAAGTAAATTAAATCACTACCAAGTTGAAAAATCTAACGTATTTTGCTAATTTTCCGGCTAAACATTGAAATCGCATGCTTGGGCTTCATTATCCAATAATGTAGGTACCTACTAGGTGATTGCAAACGACCGAGCGAGCAAAGCGAGAGATCTTAGTGTTGCTCAGTTAACTAATAAAAACTTTGAAAAACTATCGCTAATTTCAATGAAGTTTACCCGCTCCCAAAATAACGCGTTTTATTTAGGAATCGAGCATCGGTAAGTGTAGGAAAAATATAGTCTCTATTTACTCATTACTACTACAAAACGTAAGATCGTGAGAGCTCAGGGCCTATCAACACTTACTCGTAAGTGTTGAGAGATAGGAAAGTATCTATATACCTACCTAATACCGTGTATCAGATCAGATAAATGACGGGCGCTGGCGCACGCGAGAGGTCGCTGTGCTGAGCCACAGATTAGCCAATAAACGTGCAAAATGAAAAACCTTTTATAACTAACAAATAACTTGGAAAAATAGTTCATTACTGTCGGGTCCTTGCATGAAAGTCGCACGCTAGTCACGCTACACTAGCTACTACAATACAGCACTGCTGCCAAGCGTCTCTTTCAATGACGCTCTTCCATGAACGTAGGGGTAAAAGCCGGAAAATGCGTAAAGTAAGGGTGCAATTCATGTTTTACCTACGTTTTGTTAGGATGCACAATGTAACAAACAACTACACTTTTTATGAACTTTCAATCAATATCAAATTTAGAAATCAAACTCACATTAGGAACCACTGGCATTGAAAACTAAAGCGTGCGCAAGAAAATCTGGTGACGACGTTATTCCGTACAGCTTCTCAGCAAGCAGCCATTAGCGGCCACTTCATTAGCTAATTGCCAAACCTATTATAAAATATTATGTCAGGGTTTATTGACCCAATGCTCGCTTGTAGGTCATAGATCATCAACGGAATTTTACTAAGCGTTTTCATATTATGATACGTATAGTTTCATAGGAACTTTGGTGAAAAGTTCCTAAATTAGGGCAGTTGCACAAAAGAGCCGTGACCCAAATTGCTGTGATGATAGGCTTTAAATTGGGGTTGTTTTACTATAGGTGCCTGTCGTAGCAGCTCAAGAACACAACGTTTAAATTTATAAATAGGAACTAAATAGGGTAAGTTTATCAAAATAAGGTAAGTTTGCATTATCCTATTTGTATGCGTTTTAATTTGTATCTGTCGTAGGTACAGCACATAATTGATACGTGTTACTATATTTTGAGCTCAAGGCAATTCATACCAATTAGTTTGAGCTGTTCTCTAATGAGTAAATAGCAATAGCAGCTGTAATAAATAAGCCAATTCAGCTGGAGGTTTCATTACGTATTATTTTTCATAACATTTCATTAGGTAAGTGACACAAGGCGGGTCTCGGCTGAGCTACGGGCTCGACGCAGTCGCCCGGCCGGGCGGGCATTGACGCACAGACCTTTGTTAGGCGATCACATTTTCAAATATTTTTCAAAATTCGCCACTAGTAATCCGCGGGAATTCAACAAATCTTTATTTGGTAGATTCCGTTTAGCCATGTGGGCTACAGCGACAGCGACAGGAACCCATACATTATAAATACACACTCTTTGGCAGTCGAATAATAATTATCAAAGATGATTAGGTACTTTTTGTGTTTTAAACCAGTAACTATTTTTCATTACTCATATTCAGAAAGTACCTACGCTTAAAGTTACCAGAACAGTTTTGTACACTTCGTCCATGGGAAACGATTTTTCCTGTTGTCAAAAAAAGCTATGTGAGTCATGTCCTAACTATTTATCAACAAAAATATTATCAATAATTTTGTAACATGACTGTATACCTACTCTTATAATTTACTATTCATTAAATTATTACTAAGTAAATATTAATAATTAAGCTCAAATCTATGTAAGATTTGAGCTAAATAATTACTTACCATCATCATTCTACTAATATGATGATGGTAATTGCGAAAGTTTGTGAGGATGTGACTATGTGTTTTTGTGCCTTAATAATGCTGTAACGGCTGAACGGATTAGAATGAAACTTTGAATGAGTTTTTATTTACTTTCTTTACCTATTCAAAATGAAAAGCAGAGTGTTTGCCTCGGGGGATAGACCTATTTAGACATAGCATCTAGTTCTTTTCCGTTTACTCCAATATCGATCCTTGTGTGCCTAACTACCTATCAATCTAAATTGTAGGTACCTAAAGCTGTGAAATGTACAGGAACATCTTTTCGCAAGCGACTGTACTTGGTGCGTGCGCCTCCTAATAATAATTTGTAAGTGTCTAAACATAAATAAAATTGTTAATAAGGTATCTAAGTTAGTACTTAGTTAATGAGTTCGTTGCGTGAGCGCGACTTGCTTGCAAGGACACGCCCGTTCGGGACAGATAGTTTGTGCTTTAATAAAAACAAAAGAGTAGGTATTTAGGTAATCTTTGGCTTTGCCATAAACAAACACATCGGTGTCGATTCTGTTGAACTGTAAACAACACTATTAATTTGTTACAACAGCTTTGAAGAAGTGTGAAACGAATTGTCGTAACCCTTGCGTAGCGCGACGGTCTGCCAGAGATAACATTGGCGACCGTGACCGACTGCGAGAGCCACTCCATTGTTGTTTTATTTTCTCATTTGACATCTAAATGTCGAACAAGTTCAATGAATCAAATATGAAATCACTCACTCACAAGTACCTACTTAGTATACAGAGATAGGTGCGGATGTGGTTTTCTTCAAATATCTTATTTGAACATAAACCCTACCTCTCGAAGTCGTCGGCCTAACAACGAATAATTAGCTTGATCGCTGACAATTTCCTAAACCCTTCAACGGTGTAATCGCTCGTTCTACAGGTGAGATAGAGTCGTAACCTCATGATTTATCCTAAGGAATCAATTTGTCGGTTCGTCCGGCGCACCCAGGTGCCGGACGCCGACGCCAGCCGCCGCGTCGCCGGACCGCTCACTGCTGGTTAAGGCTGGCGGCTCCCACGGCTGTTTCATCAGGCGGCTTCGGGGGTGGAGTTGCGATGTGGGAACGGTGGCCTGTTATTATTAGAGTTTTCAGATTCTTAGTTTACAGTGTATCGGATTGCCGTAGTAATCAACGCTAGGGTTAGGAAAAAGAAGATTTTTGTTTGAATACAATATTGGTATATTGTAAAAGCTTTATAAAATTCCAACAGGAAGCGTCTACTGTAACATTCTGCTATTTATTACATTTAGTGAGAGCAAAGTAGTGTCGCGCGTTCATGTCTTTTGTATGAGAAAATGCTACAGAACATTCGCAAACTTAGCTAACGTAAAAAGTGGCCTTGCTAAGTGAAATCCTACAATGTTAAAAGAGTCGGTAACACCGCCAGATCGAGTGGTCTTGAACATGGACCACTCTGGGGGACGATCGTGGGTTAAAGAACCAACTAAAAATAATGTTACAAAAGCAATTGAAAGTATTTCAATGGCGCCCCGATTAGCGTGAAGAGCATCTTCCAGATTAATTTGCGTCAAGTGGGAGATGATATCGTGATTGATGCAAGTAACTAAATCTAGCTCGCTGGGTACCTACCTACTGATAATTTTTGGGTAAACTAAAAGCGCCAATTAGTGGGAAAAAGAAGCTTTTGTAGGACCGCAACAAAGAAACTATGCTACAATTTTTACTGCAAAAAATGTATGAGAATCGAAAAAAAAGGAATTAAAAACATTTCATTTTTTTCATCTCTCTTAACATCTTTCAGCAAATTCTTACAACATTCGAATAAATGGTATTTGCATTCTCCGGTCGTCACTGTCAGATCTTCAAAGAACCCCTTCCTTCTGTAATCCATTTAATTTCCGCGAAACACCACCGCACTGGCCGGCGGCGCTTGCAGCGCTTGCTCCCAGCGGTTCAGTTAATTCCATTGTAAACAATTGCTTACGTAAAATAATTCTGTAGATGTGCTTTCTATTTATACTTAATCGTATAGACCAAACCAAGATCAATGACCCAAGACCTAGACCCCAGACAATCCTAAATTATAAAAAAACCACTCTTGGTTAGTCAATCAACTTGATGGTAATGTTTCATTTTACAAGTGCACCATCACAGTTGAATTGCATTATGATTGGAGTCTCTTGCATCATAAATACGCATGTCGTCATCAGTGCAGTGCGGAGTGTGATTTCCTTGTAAATAGCCGTATCGATGGAACCGCGTGACGTCAACACCTCCCACGGAATCTCTGACTTATTAGTAGATTGATTCCAACTTACAACCGATTAGATAACGGGTACAAATAAGAGTAGGTACCTATCTTATCTCTAGAGTCTAGAGATCTTGCTTAGACGTTCTTGATTGAACGTTGAAGTTAAGCAACGTTGTGCGCGGTCACAATTGGGATGAGCTGAGCGCTTCCGTGCTTCGGAGGACACGTTCAGTTATCGGTCCCGGTTTTTAAGTCGTTAAGCCATGACGGACGTCTTTAGGCGGCCTAAAAACTCCGTCACAAGAGTTGCCCACTAGAACTTACTGACTTATCTCCTACGGACCTACGGACATGGAGTACCAAGCTGATGTTTTCTGTATTGACATTAGGTATAGTCCAAGAGCATGGAACATTATTGCGCTTTTCACAAGATTCTTCACAGAAAACAAATATTAATAAACTGAAAATCTCAACCAAAACAAGCATTCTTGTACCTAATGTAGTAAGGCAAGCGGTAAAACTGAATGAAGGGCCAAAGATATAACGACGTGGTAGGTATTTGAAAACACGGCAGTGCCAAGAACAAACGAAAAAACACTAAAAAACTCATTTAACATAGCGTTGGCCCTTCGCAGGGCATTTCACAATCAGTGCTCAGAACCATCGTTATGAAATAGAAAGTGACTGACCTCTGTAGGGCCGACTTTCACAAGATGTGATGCCAAATCCAACGAAAGTGACACAAGGAAAGGGTCACGCTCCTAGAAGCGTTGTTGCAGGTAAGAGGTAGATAGTAATATAATATAATATAATATGTGATATCATTGTAACAAAATTGAGCTTTCCATTAGGAAAACCCCGTCTAAAATGAAAAACTTCAGAATATTACTTAGGCGTTCTAAGGATTCTGGTTTGATATTACGTCATGTAAATGTTTAACCTATTATTTAGCATTTGTTAAGATATCTAAAAGCATAACACACAAACTTCACAAATATTTTTTTTAAGCGCTGTCGGTCTGATCTCTGAACAGTAGCGCGTGCCTTCACGTCGTTACTCGATACCTTGCATTCATCAAATAGAACAAGCTGTCAATTTATTAGTTCAATTTTCCGTGAAAAAGTCTTGCCTGTTTTTATCCATAGATAGTATTTTACGCATAGACTGTAGGTTGATTATTTAGAATCACAACTAGGTATGTGGCATGGTGAGGTGACATGAGATGAGATCACAGTAAGGTGATAAAATGCCTGAACTTCTACTTTACACCTATCTACTATGTCTGCGCTGTCTTATGTTCCAAATAAATAATTTATCTATCATGTTTGACTAAATGGTAAATTAATAGAGTAGGTATATACCTACCTAATCTACGAGAATAACAAGTGGGTACCTAGCTTGTGATTTACATTATAATATTAATAATATATACATGTACTTATTGCAAAAACTGTGTTTAGTTTAGCAGTAGGAGTGGGCTGGTGTGTAAATATCGGCGTTATAATAAATCAGGCGCGAGTTGGGAGTGAATCACGCGTTCACAAAGCTCTGAAAGATTTACAGCTGAATTCGGGAAATTGCATTGGGAGTTTTGTTTACATATCGATCTTCTGCATATTTGATTTGACAGGTGAAACTTAGGGCATCTCGGAAGTTCTTTTTTTTTCAAAAACTTAGTTCGGATTTTTCTTTAAACAAGTAATCTTTAATTACGAAACAATCTTAGAAATCATCGCTTATCACCTTTTTCATGACACAGGTAATCATCAGTGGGAGAAAGTGTGCAAGAGACACAATCAGACAATCTCACATGTGAGTGAGCGATAACAACAGAAATTACGTGAATGTAACTGTACGTACAGACAGACTGAGTACCTATGTACGTACATAAATACTGTTATCGACTCCATCAGACCTTCTTGCGGAAAAATCCCATTGGCTTCAGCTTAGAATAGGTAAATATAATGATTTCGTAGTTTCTTAGAGCTACGACTGCATAGCTACGATGTCACCTATCTGTTGAAAAACAACGGCGCTATGGTAATGAACGACCCATCATCCGTTTGTATAATATTGGAACCGAGCATTCGAGCTTTCAATGATTCGAGTGACAGTGCGAGTATTGTGTCTCGTACTGCGTCCATGGTGTCTCGTATATTTGGTAGGTTCTTATTATTTCATTAGAGATGGGTTCAACCTTTGCCCAACAACCAGCCGTGTCCAACCCACAAATATTTATTATACCTACCTACTATAATATTTGCGAAGGCTAGTTTACGATGCTGCTAATCATAGATCCGTTTCCATGCATCGTTAAAAAAAAAATAATATCTATCTAACAAAAGGTACTTATCTAATAAAGATGTAGTGATTTTCTTTGTCTCTTTAGTAATATGTGATAATTAAGAATCCTTATTTATGAAACCAGAAACAACCAGAATATAAAGTAGGTATCTCTAAATAGTATAAAACAAACTCGCTATATAGGCATCTGTATTGTGCGCTTAGTTCTTCTAAATTTTGCAACGAATTTTTTTACGGTTTTCATTATAATTTTATAGAGAACTAGCTGCCGCCCGTGATATCTGGACAAAGAGTAGCCTATAATTATGTTATTCCAGCACACATACTATGTATATCAAAGTTTCATTCAAATCCGTTCAGCTGTTACGGCGTGATTGAGGCATAAACATACATCGTTACAATCCTCACATCCACATATCCACACATCCTAACAAACTTTCGCATTTATAATATTAGTAGAATTTCTTCCGGAATTAGGTACTTCTTCGCTGGACTGGGAATAAAGAAAAAACATAGAATGCGTCCAGCTGCTTCTCTCCCCGAGCATGTCGTAAAAGTCGACTAAGCTAAGTATCCTCTCCAACATGATGAGATACAACAAGCAAGTATTCCCAAGGAATGTAGACGTCAGGCAGGCGGCCGGTCATAAAACACCGTAGCCAAAACTCTTACAGCATGATCCAGGGATCATGCTGTGCCGACCCCACATAGAGTGGGATAAGGGCAGGAAGATGATGAATTTCGTAGACTCGAATGCATAGGGTTCTACGTGTTCACTTGCACATATGCTTTCGACAGGAATACTTACGAAATTTACTTCAAGCGCATATTTTTATAGAAACTAGCTTCCACCCGCGGCTTCTCTCGCGTGGTACCCGGATAAAAAGTAGTAGCCTATATGTTATTCCAGTACACATACTATGTATGTTCCAAGTTTCTTTCGTTTCAAATCCATTCAGCCGTTACGGCGTGATTGAGGCACAAACATCGTCACATCCTCACAAACTTTCGCATTTATAATATTAGTAGGATTGACAAACTCAAATTCTTAATGATGTTTATAAAACTGACGTTATTGGGTTTAAAAATGTAGAGCGCTTTGACAATAACAACGTTGCTATAGTAATGAACGATGCGTCGTCCGTTAGTAGAGTTCAGGAACCGCGCATTCGTGAGCAAATCTGCAAGTTCGGAGAAAAGTGAGAAAACGTAGAGCAGCCTTATGTAGGTACATTTGTAAAATTCATGAACCTACTGCATAGCTTTATGTACACGAAGTAATCCTATGGAATAAGAATTCTAATAATTTAGTACCTACCTACTGACCTCTTGTAACTTAAAGTTTAGGTATCTACCAGTAATAAATGTACCTATGCCTTGGAATATTTAGAAGAAATATTTCGTACCTATGCGGCAAATAGTTCTGACATAGGTACCTAGGTAGGTACTTTACGGTTTTGCCATCGTTCCAAAGTGCCAAATTCATAAAAGCCATTTTTTTACAAATGAAGACCACAATTTTACTATTTTAATTTAAGTACGTGAATCAGTAACGAGTAGCTCGCTACCGCCTACCTAAAACCGTTAAAGGCGACTGACGAGCACCTACACAGGTCAACAATATAAAAATCGTTGGGAAACATAAGTAGAGGTAATCAAAATTGCAGTGTTTATGCCGACCGTGGCCCAAATGTATAAAGCAGTGGCGGCTGAGGTGGGTCAAGGCAAGCCGCACCTAGCCCACCTTTGTTCTCCGATAAAACATTTTTACTTCTACCCGAATAGCTGGCGAAACCGCCGGCGCCGCGACTCCACGCGAAGCGAATACTTTTAAGGCTATTAATTAATGTAATTTTTCTAATGAGTAAGTTCGATAGAGCTCGTTAATTTCAGGAATGTTAATGATAACATTCCTGAAACGGCCCAATTCAGAGTCTGAAAGGTCAGGCTAAGAAACGTTTTCGATAACTCGGCTACCATGTTCGGAATATTTGTTGTAACTAAGTAGGTACTTCAATGATTTTGGTAGGACTAAGGCAGTTTCGGCTTCGACCTTGTAACATAAGGGTTCCGTACCAGAAGGCTGCCAACGGGACCCTATAATAGGTAGAGAGTTGACATTTTCAGTGTGTAT
The DNA here is from genome assembly GCA_949320045.1 of Scotopteryx bipunctaria. Lineage (NCBI taxonomy): Eukaryota > Metazoa > Arthropoda > Insecta > Lepidoptera > Geometridae > Scotopteryx > Scotopteryx bipunctaria. The sequence goes on along the minus strand of OX439446.1, from coordinate 12,772,816 downwards.
TTCTATAATTGCCGCTATGACAACAAATAAAATAGGAGGACCCATACAAGAATAACTATAATGTTAATGTGCAATCGTACGGAACCACTCGTGTACGAATTCGACTTGCACTTGACCGGTTTTTTTAAACTATTCTATCCATATCCATAGGTAGGTACTTAATATTATAAATGCGAAAGTAACTTTGTCTGTCTGCATGTATGTTACCTTTTCACGCCTAAACTGCTGAACAGATTTTAATGAAATTTGGAAAGTAGATACATTCCACCCCGGGAAAGGACATACGCTACTTTTTAAAAATCCCAAAATGGAAAAACGATGTAAAAGAATAATCGGGATAACGCATAAATACTTCTTAGACATTCATTTATGAAAAGACATTTAATTTGATATAATTATGTATATGTCATGTCTAAGTTTGTTTAAATGGGTTAAATCCCGTTGGTAAAATGAGTTTGTCACAATCGCCTTCAAAAGAAAAGAAAATAAACTGAACAGAGCAAGTAACTGCCACTGTCAGTTGCTGATGTTAATCAAAATATTCTACCGGCCAGTGTGTTGTCTTTGGTTGGAATCGAATGATAAAAGAAATGATTATCATCTGTGATATAAGAAAAATATGGCGGCAGAAAGATTTTGGGAACATCCCGCGTCGTAGTGTTCAAAAAGTTTGCAAATCCAAATAAATGAAGAAATCAGTAAAAATTACGTTTTGAGTTTACATCAGAAGTGGGATCAAGAACTTATCACCGCCCACAAGTGTTGCATTTAGTTGAAATGCGTGTATTTGGCAAATACTTGGTGATTGATATTGTAAAAGAAGAATGGTCCTCCTGTATCCTTTTTTTATCTACGTATCTGGTTTGCAAGCAAGCAGAACTCATCTCATACATGAAGAGATTGTAAAGAGATGTTCAGAAGGACGAGAGTGCGGATGTTACCTAAAATTTCGATGGGACGTGACGAGATATTGCGCTGCACTGAACGTATTAGACTTTGACGCCGGCTTGGGTGATGTATTGAGTTTCTATTATGTTTGCATTGTTGCATTATGTAATTAGCTGAAGCTAAATCCCTCCCGTTAAGCGATGGCTTTCAGCCATATCAAGTAGGTACTGGACCAGAGCTTAGTAGGATGAGCTTTATCAGTACCTAGGTAGGTATGTTCTTGCAGACAGTGTGCCTACCTACAAGGTGTTGAAAAGGATTTTGTATTCCATAAAATTAACCATGGTCTTTGAATGAATAAGTTTGCCATTTTAGCTGGTCATCTTTGTGTAAAGCACTTATCGAGTAGGTGTACTTATCAACTCTAGGAAATATCATTGCTTACCTGTTTTGAGGGGCTGGATGCATGTTTGTAATGAGCGGTTTACTCTGTGAATTTTTGTTTTTCAGATAAAGGATAACAATGTTTGTAGAGGTCAAACGCTGAACTCCAATATTTGAATGAATTTTTTGGAACCTGAGAACTTTTTGAAGCATCAAAAAAGAACCTCGGTTGGTCTATTTCATTTTGTTGCTAGCCTTTAATTTTGTTTAACTGTGTGCATAATTCAAGTTTCTGAGTTCAATGTATGGGACGGTACAAAAACAATAATTTTCCTTTTGTAAGAAAGTTAGAGATACTCATGTATTTGGTTTGTTATCATAACCACATGATAATATGAGGAATAATAGATCATACCTTGGTGAAATCCATGAGATTAAATAGCAAACATTAAAATGATTTCATTTTCAAGTTGCCGTTGAAATGTTGGTTCTGTTTGAAATTAAGCACTCATAAAGCTAACAAATTTTTGTTTGATGCAGTTTGTATGCTAAGATTTATTCCAGTTAACAAGATAGATTCTAAATGTAATATTTGGACTTGCCTCTGACTACACTTCTGGACAACAATAATGAGAGCCTGAAGGTTTTAAATGAGGTCAACTGCGCTTGGGGTACCTATAATAATTGTAAACCTGTTTATGCTCAGTGTTTTCTTGTCATATCACTGGTTCTTCTGGGTACATTGGGTTTAGTCAAAAACTGGGTTGTGGTTTAAAATAAAGATACCTAACACTAAAGGTGTATGATGTATGATGATGTGGTACTGTTTTCTTTTTATTTTGTTTTTAGGGGGCTGAATCTTATTAAATCACAAACATGATTGCTAAACTAGTAAAATTACTAGTGGGAACTTGGTCAAGTAGCTGATCAAGCGGTAATATGAGTTCATGCGGTAAGGTGCTTTATTGAAGTTTTGACCTGGGAGATTTGGTGAGTGACTTGTTGTTGATTTTAAATGATTGAAAATGAAAGGTCTCTTCATTTGTTTGGCGAGATCCAATAGCGATTCAATTGCGTCTGAGAAAACTTGATTTGTCATTAAGTTTTGTGTTCTGTACAGTATCAACGCACAACTGTGTATGATGTTTGAGTGGAATCGGATAACTAAGCAATATTTGTCAGACATTACAATATTGATACGATATGTTAAGAGCATGTCAACGGTTTTTAGGTATGTTTGGTTATAATGCAGACTCATGTCTAATATGCGGTTCGGTTTAAACAGTAAAAATAATAATTAATGATCTTTTGTGATAGAGTATTATTGCCTGTTTGTTGAAATTGATAGTGTGAGTATCCATATTCAAATAACCAAAGTTTAAGATTTTCTTATGAAGTTGAGAGTAACTTTTGGGTTTCCATTTCTTACTGATAGAATATCTTAATGGGTTGATTTGAAATTTACCTATTGCACTTGGCATACGGGTGTTTGAAATAACTTAATGTTCATGCTGTATAGAACGTTTAATAAATGTAACGAGATGCGACACCTTAAAGGCGTATAATTAACGTGCATTTTGAGTAGTATGTTGAAGCGTTATTTATTGGGGACCAACGTCTATAATCGGGAGATACCAGAAGGAAGTACCAACGTTATTTGTTTTGATTTTTCGGAGTCTAAGTGATAGACTGTAATGAGTAAGTCGTCAATCGACATTTATTTTTGAACCTTAGCAGTTATTCACAGTAACCCTAATCGAGTCCTTGATTTTAGTAAAGTCGTTAATTGAAATTATTTTTAATTCATTACATTCTAAAATAACGCGTTCCGTGATCATTAAAATCTATCTGGGAGAGCGGGGTACTATGGTGAATATTGGCAAGTTTCATGCAGAGTCAGTCTCGGGAGCCGTGCTGGGAAGCCAGATGACAATGTCGTGCGTGATCTGACCTGTGGTTTGATACGCTGCGGTTGCTGCGAGATTGGACTGACCACGTGACTTGCTGTTGCGGTGGTGTGAGGAGAAAGTCTGAACGGATGTTGGACTGACCACGCGTGGATTCGCGGTGGTGTTAGAGTGTGTGTCTGGCCTGTGGCTGGAGCATGCTGGGTTTCTGGGGTTGATGGATATACTTACTCAATTAGAAATGTTTCGATGGCTTTGTTGAAAGCTCTGGCCGTAATAACGTTTGGTTTGGTACTGTCCTTAATGGTAGTTTGGGTGTTTGAAGTATTTAAAGTTTTGTATTGCGCGTGCCTTAATAACTAAAGAATTAATCGATCCTGTTGATATTGAGTGATGCTAAATTATGATGAATTTGGGTTATTTGAAGTTGGTAAATACTCAGATAAAACAGAAGGCAATTAAGAAAAAAAATCTTCATGTAAATTCTAAAAATAAGATTTATTCTTGATGGAGAGTGCAGAGTCGCCCGGTGTAACTCTAGTTGAAAACTGAAACCCTAACTTTCAAGACTTTCCTTGAATTCTTTAATTTGTTCTGAAAACTGTTTTTGTGGATAAGTATTTTCTGTTTAAAAAAATCGTATCGTACCTGAAATGAATCGTGTAATGTAAATGTTTTGCGTTTGACGTTGTGAACGCCATCTATCGTAACCGTAATGAAAAGTAAAAATTGCTACTCCATGATTAGATACTGCTGAGTAAATTAAAATGTTTTGCTAGCTAGTGTGAACTAAAGCTTTGATCGCGATGAACTAAAATTGTGACTATTTGCGTTTGAAAGTATTCATTTTGTGACTGTATAACAATGTTTAGGTCAGAATTGGCCGAGCGGTGAATTGAGCCTTAGATTAAAGCGAATGTGATCCCGTAATGTAAGCTACACGAGGACGTGTGCTTGTAGGATGGCCGTGTCATGTCTAAGTTTGTTTAAATGGGTTAAATCCCGTTGGTAAAATGAGTTTGTCACAATCGCCTTCAAAAGAAAAGAAAATAAACTGAACAGAGCAAGTAACTGCCACTGTCAGTTGCTGATGTTAATCAAAATATTCTACCGGCCAGTGTGTTGTCTTTGGTTGGAATCGAATGATAAAAGAAATGATTATCATCTGTGATATAAGAAAAATATGGCGGCAGAAAGATTTTGGGAACATCCCGCGTCGTAGTGTTCAAAAAGTTTGCAAATCCAAATAAATGAAGAAATCAGTAAAAATTACGTTTTGAGTTTACATATATATAAAATTTTGATTTTTGACAATGTCATTTATATTAATCGGATCGTCGGCAGCTCTCCTTTGCAGGCTGGCTGTGGGTAAGACCCTCTAGCTGGACCGATTTCAAGATTTTTGATTTGTTGGATTTATCTCAGCTCCTAATAGCAGAATAGCTAGGTACGTAATATTTAAAACATTTGAAAATCTGCATTATTAATTTTAAGGCGGTAGGAAGTTCGCGGGGTCAGCTAGTAACTCATAATAATGTAGACTCACTCTAATGAGTAATAGGTAATTGCCATGTTGTCTTAATAACCACAATGGCATCATGTTCCCTACGCCATGAATATGGATTATCAATGCATATTCGTCCTAGTTTCACAACAGCGTACTATCGCATTTATCATAGGTAGGTACTGCCACGACAGGCGCCGCCGACAACCAGCTCACGTTGAATACTGTCAAGTACGGGACACTTGGCGTGGCTCTCAAACTAAGCTGGGACTATATGCAGCCGAATTACTCTAACACGTTAAAATTTGAGACAAAACACTTGGACAATTTTATAATTCGTGTACTTTCGAACTGTTGAATGGATTAAAAAATAATCTCTTTCCTAATTAGTAACTTAGTGTACTAGCTCTAGCAGTAGTGACAGGTAAATGATAGACCGGACCATGAAACAGGTTTTTAAGCCCCATCCATCCGGTTACTTATAATCCAGACAAGCATCTTGAAAGAGAAATATATGCCTATCCATTTGCCTGCATGTGCAATAGTAATTGACACGTAGATGTATATTTTATGTATTACAGCAACGCGATGTTTGCGCTGCAACTGAGTAACAATAGAACAGCCCGATAGTGAACTAAAGTCGGTGATTTGTAAAGGATTTATCTTGATTCTTGAAGTATATTCTATTTTTGAAGTAAAATTCTAAGAACATTTGGTTGAATTGTAGATAAATATTAGTTCTTACATGTAAGAAAATTCGTAAACCTATGATAAGGTATGTTGTGGTAGGTAATCGTTGTTATTTGTAGTATGTACGCGTGAGCGCATACCCAAGAGTACGTTTTACCTGACTGCAGAGATAAAATTAGAGGTCTTAGTTGCGATAAACTCAAGTTTATCGGTTTGTAAATGGACTCTACTACGATCTTAGTAGTAAGATAATATAGTTTTTCAAGGGTGTTTCCTGCTCAGCTCAAATTCTGTAAGTACCTACTTGATCTTGAATTACCATTATCGTAGGCGGGTTTCCGCACTTTTATAATAATTAAAATTATTTTATCCTTTGAAAAACTCACCTTTTCCGTTGAGTTGCGTCCTCAGCCTGGCGAGCTCCTTACTGTTGCTGCGTCCGCGGCGCTGCGCCGGGATCCTCCGCGGCGAGCGCGCCATGCCCCCGGCTCCGGCTGCCGCCCCGCTCACACCATCAGGAACCACCGCACTTGCCACTGCTGCTTTCAGCCTAGCCCGGAAGGACCCTTGTCACCGTCGAGTGTTTCATTCGCGAAACACAGGACCTGTCTCCGCGGTTTGTTTGCAAACAACCTATATCGCGTCGCGACCTCGATGGGTTTGTGAAGGAAAAGGTGTTAGAAACTTATCGTAATTTAAAAGTAGAAATTGCAAGAGTTTAATAAGGCACGAGCGTCGTGTGGAAGGCACGGGTGAGCACTGACTGAGGCGGCGGCGGCGGCGGCGGCGGCGGCAGGTCGCGTGGCGCTGCGTGTTGTGGCCTGGTGGTGGTCTGGGGGTGTGCACACCTGCCGGTTACATCACTGATAACGATACCATTGTCTAGCGAGGTCTCCAATGCTTTGTAGAGAAAATCGTTTTTATGATAACGGAAATGAAGTTGTTTTATTTTTGTCTCTAGGTATATCGGTTAGAACAAACCTAAATACATTAGTTTTGATTTGGGTAGTTTTAATTGGTAAATGTTGTTAAACAGATGTAAGTTAATAGCTCGGTCTTGAATCATTTGGTATTTTTATTTAATTAAGTTAGTAGGTAGGTACATACCTATCGTATACCTACGGTACCTGTATTAAACCTACCTACCATCATCTTGTAGGCAATGTCTACACATGTAGCTCAGTTAGGTAATTAGCCCGTAGAAAGTTATAATTGTACTCATCAGGTTCTACAATGAATGGTCGAGGGCGCGCGCGGTGCGAATGACAGCTGATAAACGAGCGCAATCTGCATCAAGGCCGCTTGTTCCATGCGCACGTGTGCACGGAGCCAAGGCCACGGAGCCTGACTCTCCAGGGAACAATATACCTGCTGCTTACTCAGCAATTGTACCTTTTTGTACCTCTAGGCTAGAGTTTTATATTATATGCCACTCTATAGTCAAGCTCAGTGGTGGTTAAATAAATAACGCTACATTACCTATGTGTTATTTTATCTGGGACACTATGGGGAAATATAGGTACCTATATTGTCTTAGAAAACTGATTGTGAAAACAATTATAGCGTAGGTAGGACAAACTTGCCTTAATCGTACCGGTTCAAATGTTTCGCCCATTGCGATGAATCTAAGGAATATCAAAACAAAAAATAAGAAAATAAAATCATCATTTATCTGAGCAATACCTACGATATGCTAAAATGCTAAATTTAAATTATAAAAACAATAGACATCTGCTCCAAAAAATTAAAAAAGTTGAAAAAAGTACGATTTAGGATTTATTGTCCCAAATCGTAGTTACCTAGCATGCTTATACCAATTCATACTCTCTAAATAAATGGCCACTTTTAATGATCACTTAGTTAAGCAACGATGTTACGATCAGCTGACGAGCAAATCACCCGTTTGAAGTTAGTTTGACAGTATCATTCTTTCTTTTTCATTGCATGGCATATTTTTCAAAGCAAACTTTAATTATCCCCACTGTTTGCTTTTTCTGTGCATATTTTAGGGGCGATTTTTCTTCTTTGGCACCAAAGCATTTTAGACTCTCACCTAGCTCTATAGCTTCATTGAAACTACCTGTGCTTTTTTCATTTCTGCAGTCTTTTCATGAGTACCTACCTACTTCAACGATTTTGGCCAAATTGAGTGGTACTCGAGACTTTTTGAATCTTTTACCTGGTTAGGTTAGGTTAAAACTTACCAAAAATTACCTTACCTTAATTTTCAAATATTTCGCGCTAAACGGACTAAAAATCTTTTGCCACTGGTGGTTTTTGAAACTCTGTCAGGGGCTGCACAATACCAGTAGGTAGTACGATTTGGGAACAGGTAGGTAGGTACGATTAAGTCAAGTTTACATGGCTGATCTTAAAAATGAATTATATTTAAAAAACTTGAATACTGATCTAATTCAAGGAAGAAAAGAAGCAGTGTGTGGAATTTCCAATATAGCATGACATCATATAGGTACCTACGGTAGGTGGATGCATGCGCGGACGGGCGGCGCAATTAGCAGTCAGCATGTCTAACTCACTTATCGGCCATCAGTCCAATTAGTGCGGGAACAATCAAACTCTGTTTCACAGCATCAGGCTGAGCAAATCTCAAACATTTTCCACTGATGGAAATTTTTCGCTTACTCATCCATTCAATTCGATTTATTCACCTAAAGATGTCGTATACGTGCGTGAAGTGCTGACCGCTGAGGCTGTATTTTATTGGCGTTTGCGATCATAAGACAATCCATAAACACATTTTTGCACGTAGCGCCTTGGCTACACTGACGTGCATCGTTAAGTTTGTCATGAATGACCACTTAATTATGGAGCTCTACTAGAATTTCAAATGAAACCACAGTTTAAAGAACGAGAACAAATAAATATTTATTTCTGTTACATTCACAACTTCGCTTACATTAGACAGGAGACATCGCAAGGTAGGACAACCTATGATTGTGCACTTTCCTCCGCCGCAGCAGTAGGTAGCTTAGAATCCTTCTCTAAAATGATAGCCGCTTGGTCCCGATTTTGTGATTCTGTATGAAGTGGAGAGGACCGACGAGCGAATGAGTTGGGGCCGAGGTTACGAGATCGATAATGCCCACAAACCCTGTTTATTATTATCATTATACATTTGTAAGACACTATCCGTCCAATAGAGCGATGTTTACAGATTTCGATAAAAAGGTTCCTTGAAATATACCTATGTAGTTTTAATATTAGTAGTCACAACTAGCAAATTTGTGATAGATGTCCTACCTTTCGCCGCCAAACTTTAGAAGGTAAATGAACAGTTAACAATAATAAACTGTAAGAGGTATAGAGTTACATAATATTACATCAGTTACAAGTAGTCCAAAACATCACTAACACACTTTTGTAAAGACTCGGAAAAATTCAGCTTTACATAGTTTATTATATCACATGAATTTAGTTAACGAAACATTTACCATGCTCTTGACAACACCACCTCGGGAGAGTATTACATTCCAAAGTGAAATAAAGTTCCTGAGAAGTTTATCAAGAAATTAGTAAAATGATTCGTTGAAATAACTCTAATAATAATTTCAATACATTCCAATAATTATACAGGAGTAGGTAGATATTATTTTGTGAGTAGCGCAACGTAAAAGTTGAATGGTATTTAGCACAGAGTACTATTGCGTGCGAACTGTTTCAGTTTTAGATAGGTCATGTCTAAGGCTTAATTGAACGCGAATACGCGATCATCGCGCGAACCAACGATGCGCCCCGCTCCCCGACGCGGCGCGATTATTGCGCGAAAGTCAATCACCTGTTCGACATCAATATGTTTGATCATATGTCCGTACGAACTAAGTTCGCGCGAACTTACGATCAATCGCGTTCAATTAGGACAACCAATGCCTAATCGAAAATACATAAGTACTGAAATGGATTGGTGGACGGTACAGCTCTACTTTTTCACAGTATTCTCTGCGCTACTCACTGCTTTCAAAACTTTAGCTATAGTCATGAAAAATAGTTTCTCTTTGGCTGTACTTCGCTTGTTATTCTTAATTTTGTGCCAATATACAATCCAAAAGTGATAATTCAGTGCAATAAGATCTCTGGTGATCGTTTACTACAAGTGATAATATAATTTAGAATATATTTTATTTATTAAGAGTGTAGAAGAAATTTTGAATTTACCTAACGCACCAAATCATCCAATGGTCATACATTGTCGAATAAAAAACTTTATTCACTTACCTAAATTAATTTAAATATATAATTTGTTATTCTAACATGAAGCGACATCACAGAATGCACATTTATTATATTGTATACAGACACAGTATGCATCTAGGCATGTACGAAACCCGTGTTAAATACATCCTACACAAATTATATTGTCGTCTCCACCAAGTACCACATAAAGCAAATGACGATATTTTTCATCAAATTAGTATAGAGCATAATTATTTTACCAAGATAGTAAACAGCAAATACCTATAGTGTCCGACGGGAGTTATCAGATCTCACTGCAGACGACAAATACATGGTGTGGAAAATAGGCCACATAATATTATTTTACATCTATTGATTTAAAACGTATATCTATGAATATATGGTATATAATTTACTACAACAACACGCTACTTACGTAAAATATTATCGTATTAAACCAAAGGAAAATTGGTCTGAGTTTTTGATTTAAATTCTTTGATAACTCATATTCTCGATTCGGTCATGTCATTACAATAAATGTAAAAATAAATTATTACAGAGTTAAAGCGCAAACTAAGGCTCAATAGCAGCGGTCGGCAACGGTCGGCAACGGTCGGCAACGGTCGGCAGCGATCGACTGCGATCGGCAGCGATCGGCCGCGATCGGCAACAGTCGGCAGCGGCCCGAGGCAGCCTTCTGGCTGCCATTCTAGGCTGAGGTTGCTATGCGTGCGGTACTTTTGCACCAATAAAATTAGATTTTCTTTGTATCCATTTTGCAAGGCGAACTGCGCCGACGCTCTCCAAGGAACAAATGTGCGGGCGTTGTTCGGCGCCTCTCGACTCATGCAAGACTTTAAGCGATACTAAGCATTAAGATGTAGAGATAAAATTGAAAATGGAGTAAAACTACCGGTTCGCTGTGCTGCCGACCGCTGCCATCCCGGTGTGAATTGAGCCTTATACAGGGTGTCTCACGGCTATGCCGCATGAATGGAAAGTACCTACCTTAAATACCGAGATATAAAATTGTACTGAAAGAAGAGTTCATTTTGATTCTAAAAACATTTCGAACTGCATTCAAAGATTTTTAAATAATCACCTGTCTGAACCAGCCTGAACAAAAATGAAAAAATCGTTAAATGTAGTTCGATTTGTTTTTAAAATTAAAATTAAAATTAAGTCTTATTTTAGTAAAAATGACTATCTACGGTATTTAAGGGAAAGTTTTCCCTCCATGTGGCTTAGCAGTAGGACACCCTGTATATAATAATAAAATTGATGAATACAAATACATGAGACTATGAAAATAACTTATCGAGACAATTAATGTATTTAATATCAACAAAAAATATTCGTATAACAGATCAAAAATATACCGAAGTTAGTCTTTGTCTAATTCTGATATATCTTAAAGAATTTAGCAAAATAGTTAATTTTAACTAAGTAACATGCAACAAAAATATTAAGTAAAAAAATAACAAATTAATTATAGAGTCATGATTAAAAATAGAAAAACAATCTCTTTTAAGACAACTTCAATAGTCCCTGTGACCGAATGAACATTACACAACAGTGTAACTTGAATACCGACTAAGTTCTACAACGTGTAACGTGTAATACAACAAATACCTTAGTAGACAGAGATGAATTTGTACGTGTGAAACACAAGAGTCGCTCTGGTGCCTTCCCATTTGGTGCTCGGGTAGTTGGCGCACGGGGGGCGGGGTGCGGGGGGCCGGCGTCAGCTCAGGAGCGCGCCGCCCTCGGCTGGCTCGTGTCGTACGCGCGGATGACGTCCGCCTGCGACACGCTCCCACCCTCCTCTTGCGAAAACGCGAACCCATCTACACACACCAATCAACACATCACTACGGATCCAAACAAACCAGTATAAAAATATAAACAAAATGATCGAACTGGAAACCAATCGTGTGCTAGCACAAGTGTGATGTAATAAACTCATGATTGAAGTAATTGAATTTGATACCTTGAATCCAATCGCAACGCTAGTCTGGCAAGGTGTGTCTACCGTGTGCGCGTGCGTCTAGGACGCTGCAGTGCGTTGTGGTGGGGCCTGTGGCTGGCCTTCACAAGTATCAGGAATTTCGGGGATAAGGTTCGGATCTCCGCCCATCTCGCACCCCATGCCGACAGAACCGTCACCGTCCTGACGGTGAGGGTGACAGTTGGATGGAATGGGGTACCGAGCGGAAGCCCTTCCAAGGAATGTCAGAATGAGAGGGGTAGGTCGCCACAGGGGGGGTACTCACGCGACAGCTCGAGCTCGGTGTCGCCGCGGTTGGCCGAGCGCCGGCTGAACACGCTGCGTACGTTCTGCAGCAGGCGCGCCGTCTCCGTGAGGCTGCCACACAGAGCTCGCAGTCACAACACTAGTTTTACCGACGCCAGGGGCGAACGGATCGAGACCATTTGGGAACAGACCAACTTTAAAAGCTTACATTTTATTTAAACATCCCGATTGGTCCTGTATCTCGATTCGATCTCTAATCCGTTTTCAATGACGTTATTATCACAACACCGAGACGTAGTCCCTCCAGTAACATAGGTAAGTAATATAAAAAAGAAGAAATGGTGCTAACTAAAAACAAATTGTCTCGTGTCTAGTGTGAACCGATTCTAGTGACCAGAAAGATAACTTGCGAAAGCAGAATAGAATTTACGTACCAATTTGTAGGATTCTAAGTTACGAGGATCGTGTCCAAAACCATGCAAGAGCGTATAGAATTAGGAACACGTAGAACTGCCACAACAATTCTCAATGTCTAATTCAACGCTCTACAAAGAAAAGCAAGCGTCATGCGAAGCCATGCAAGCATTACATTACGCGACATGTGGATTTACCCGTGACAATTTCAAGTTTTGTACCAAACATCACCCACAAATGGGAGAATTTAGCCTCCGCTCATCACCCCCTTCCCAAACGTCACCGTTCCGGAACAAAAAAGCAAAGTCCTATCAAAAGTTTGCTCCGCTTCTTTATACCGGGACGGTGAGGGTCAAGAACAGGGTAGTACGCGCAGACAAATATAAGGGCAGTTTAATATCACTGTGAGGGTAGTTGAGAAGTGCGCGTAAGTCCACTGGTCGCCCGTCGCGAGTTGTCGCGCAGTACTTACACTGGGCCAGTCTCACGAGCGCGTGCGCCGCGTCCGTCGCGCTGCCCCGCCGGGAAAACAGGTTAATAAGCTTAGCTTACCCACACCCTACCATCCTACCACCACCAACCTGCCGCCTCCTTACAATGCTATGTGCTATGCACCTTGACTCTGGGTAGAGCTTGATGTTTTCCCTACTGTGTACTAAAGTTTGAAATGCCCGCTATATTTAACTCACGGGTGACTTACGGCAGATCAGATTACCATAACGTTATCATCTGTCAAAAAGCGTTTTACATTATTTGTTAAAAACCATTGCCATGGTGATCTAGCATCCGTCGAGCGATTTGATTATTAGTGAAAAACCATCGACATGATCTAATCTACAGTAATACTGCGGCACATCGCAACCAAGTAACTTTAGTTTAATATCACTATCTGTTTCTCGAACACCTTTTATACCAAATTTTCCAAAACTATACTCGCCAGCAGCTAGGGAAAAATATATGTATGAAAACATATCATAAGAACGTCCGAAGAATATGCATGTATTTTTTCGAGATTTGATGTATAAAATGCGGTCATCATGAACACATTAGTTTTCGGCCAATTATCTGATTGCACCTTCACAAAACCGCTTTCAGTCATATTCCAAAGACTCTTTCGTGTTATTTCTTACAAGATAAATTTAGTTTTTGTTCTAAATGTGCATTGAAATCACAATAAAACTGACTGAATCGCAGACACTCACAGGCAAATACCAAACAACTACGCACTTGCGTGCTGGGTCTTCTGGTCCCTGGGTAGGAACACAGGTATGGGCCTCGTTTTGTAAACTTTACCCAGGCTTCAACTCCGGGGGCAGCTGCCCCCTGGTCTCGGGGTTTCGCCTTGGGGGCGGTGGTAAACTACGCACTCGGTGGCATTGTCAACTATGCTGTCTTAGACTATTACGTCACATACGCTCTGATCAATGGCGTGGCGTCGCTTTTCATATATTTGAATTTCCCACAGTTTTCTAGCACTTTTAAATTTTTCTTGTTCAAAACATAAATTATAATAGAACATTTTGATGGAGGATGTAATAAAGTATATTAAAAAATATTTCCTAAGCGCGTGAGACGGATCAGAGGCGAGAAAGTATTCATTTTGAATTTGTATTATCTCTGTTCGTAGAGTCGCTAGCGAGTACCTACTCTGGGAAAACTCATGCTAGATCCTCTGTAGGTAAGGTACATCGCAAATGGTATTTCGATACTAGATATTGATACAAAATCAAAGTATCTTGGTTCAAATGTGCTAGAGCTTTGATAAGATAATGTCAGAGAGATTTTTCACATGATCAAAGTTGTTATTGTGAGGCAGGCGGCAGGTAACTTTAACTAATGGAAGACATAGTTAATATACCCTGTAATAAACTTATAATAGATATTTGACGTCATAATTAACTTAAAATGAAAGCGAATTATAATACAAAATGCAATAGATGTTAGGAATGTGACTATGATTATAATATAAATATAAATATGACAAACAGAAGTGAATTCCATTTATTAACAAATAAAACAAGGCTTATGATTATTTACAACATAACATAAAACATATGTTACATACACATGGTAAGAAAATAAATTACATCATGTAAGACAGTTTGAAATGATGTTTCTATCTACACAGCACCGCTAGGGCAATGATATGTACCTATTTATTTTATAATGATTGTTTTTTTACAACAAAACAAAGGCACTAAATTAAATATTACAAAACGAATATTTTGTACTATAATTGAATTTTCATCATTATTATTTCAACATTATTTATATTTTTTTATTCATGAAACTTTATGACTTTTGTTTGAGTTTCTAAAAGAGTTATTTTCAGGAGAAACTATGTACGAAAAGGACGAATAAAAATATAATTATGGTTTTGAATATCAAAAAAATGAGCAGAGTTGAGAAGTTTACTTCTCTGCTGGATTGGGAGAAGGAAGAAGAAGAAGACTCATCATGGTCGACCATTTTTATGTGCGATCGGCTGATCATCTGTCACCATGGTTCACCATATCCATCTTGGGACTTTGAATCAGAAGTGGCTGCAAGGCTCTGCCCACCCCATTAGGGATAAAGGAGTGATAATATATTAAGGTATGTATGTAAAAATAGGGATTTTTCATGATCAAGTGATGATTTCTAATGATTAAATGATGAATTTAAATAATTAAATGTAATTTTTAATGCAAAGTAAATTAGCGAGGATTTCTAATGCAATACAAACATTTGCTTACATTCGTTTATTTCACGTATTTACAGAGACGGAAGAAACTGTGACATACATGTGAAGACGAACACGCCTTGCCTTGTAGACTGTAGGTACTGTGCTATGTACAGTCAGCACCAAAAGTGAACGACCAAAGTTTGAAAGCTATTTTGAAAATTAAATAATAACATTTTTTTTACTATTATAATGGTAGAAAATAAACATACCTACATTCAGAAAAGTCATTTACTTTTGAAGCCGACTGTATTTTGAACAATAAAATAACATGGCACATTTTATGTCAACAAATAACAATTTGAACGATTTGTTTATTTTATTGCAGAACGTATTAGTTAAATATAATAAATACTTAATGAGTATATTTAGTTAATTTCAACGATAAATAATACCATATTTTATTAAATTCATTTCAATAAATATTTAATAGCACGGGTTTAGCGCTAGTACAAATTTGTACGTTATTTATTACAAACAATAACACGAATACAAAACTAGTCAACGGACAGATAACGTCTAATATACAAAACGAAATCCACTATACAAACGTATTTACTATACACACAAACTATACACATACACAAGTTCATGTAACAACGCTATGTTTATCATTCACCAAGTAAACAAGTGCAAATTATCAAAGACGTTTATATTTTATTATTGGGGGCTCAGATTGGCCGATTTTAAACGGAAAAAATAGGGCGATGTACAGTAAAAAGTCTAGGGAGGTTACTTTTTTACTCTATAGCTTAAATCAAAAAAATATAAAGTAAAAGTCTAGTAAAAAGTTCCGTTTCAAGTGAAAACGCGGCTTTAGGTGAATGATCTACCAAGCAGCCATAATAGTCTACAGCCGGCTTCACACAAATCTAGTACAAAATCTACAATATCAATCACAATTATGTATATTATGTATTTTAAAACAATAGCCTTTTGAAGACGTGAACAGTTTTAAAACATTTAAATTTGCTAAATGGCACACTCATTTAAAATATCTACAATTTACACGTGGAATGTAGGAAACACGAGTATAATTGTATAAACAAAAATGGAAAAAAACCTGGCTGGTCTAAAATATGATTTAGATCTAGCCATTAAGAAGGAATGTAACGTTCAAATGCAATTATTTTGGTGGAATGGAAGATCACACTGTGACACTACTGGTCAGAATTTGTAGAAAATAACCTAGATTAGGCTGTCTAGAATGAACACCTCTGTTCCTTAGCCGAGTGGTAGGAAGTCATTGAGCAGCAAACACTAGCGCGGTACAAACATCCATAAAGAGTAATTACAAATTACCATTTCACGGCGGCCTTTCCTCTTAATATATAACTCACGTAACTCCATCTAGTAGTAAATAACATTAGATAAGTATTAGTATCAATAAATATCTATAAAAATACTTTGAGAAGACTTTAAGATTAAGACAAGCAATGATATCTAGCATCATGTAAAGTAGATATTTAAGTAGTAATATGTTCTTATTATCACAAGATATTAAAGGAACAATACTTAGGAAGTAGGCGACCGCGAAAACCATGTGTAAATCACAATACCAATCACTACACAATACACTGTACATAATCAAAACAGCGCCCTCCACTAGCCGTACGAGATTTTCTAATCAGTCATACGCTAACGAGATACAATGAGATAAAATCTACTGAAATCAGTCGACACCAACTCAACACCATCGAGCTCAACTCGACACCGCATCTCGAATGCGAACCAATACTTTACAGTAAATATCTACCTAGTACAAATACCTTCCGCCCGCGGCTGCGCTCTACCGACCTGGATAAATACTTTTTATCCAGGCCCACACGTATTCCAGGGTACAATCTACCTCGGTAGCTTTCATCTCGATCCGTTCAGCCGTTTGGGCGAGATCGAGACGCAGACATCCTCGCAAACCTTCGCATTTATAAAGATTAATTCCTCGTTTCATAATTGGCATTGATTATCAAAATTGGGGCTGGATCTCAGCAGATGGTGAAGTGTCATATAACGTGCGAGTCCCGAAGGCGCGGGCGGGGCGCGGCGCGCGGGCGCGGGGCGGCTCCGTGCGCGCGGGGGGTCGGCGGGGGGGTGAGGCCGGCGCGCGGGCGGGGGACGTCCTCGGGCGCCACGCCGCGCCGCCAGCGCAGCCCCAGCGGCGAGCCCCGCCTGCCCAACACAACGTTACACACCGTGCCACACGCCCCTGCCACGTTACCGACGCGACCGACGACCGACCACGACGCAGCCACGTGACGACTCCACGCGCCCCGACGACCGATCGAAACGCACTCACGCTCACGTTACGTCCATCCAGATACATATAACACAGCACAGCTAGTGCCAATAGCATCATCTCCAAAACACCGTTGCTTGACCTCTCTGGACCATTCTTATAGATGTCTAAGTGAGCCTATTTTTTATTGGCCTCCATTACAGAGCTTTGAGAACGAGACCAGAGCTATCAATCAAGCTTTGAAGATGATCCCGCTTATATTAAGGAGTGAATATCGAGCGGTGGCTATACAGGATGCATCGTGGCGATGTACAATATATACGGGACATAGATCGTAGCATACGGTGCGCACATGCGTCCACGTGCCGCCGGGACACGGCATCGTCCAGTACACCGCCGGTAACACAGCACGGGCGTACGGAGTGCGGGGGGGGGGGGGGGGACACGATGGCGATGCAAAGCGGACTAAACAATAAACGAACTATATGTGGTGCCAGCTACTGATGCCATGTATACAATGTGTAGCTCGCCCATATTTCTACTAAACGTTACGTCATTTTTTTGTTTAATCAGTGTCGTTAATATAGAAGTCTAGGAAAAATATGGCCAAGCTCTTGAATAATATCTATTACACCAAGATGTATAAAAATATAGGTGTGGTGATATGCATTATTCACATTATGATTTATTATACATTTTGTTTAACTATACACTACATATAATACATACATATTATACTTCTATTAGTGTATATTTGTCTATGATGTCTATTCGATTATAATATAACTCTAGATAATATTAGAAATATATTTTTTTATTTCAATGAGCTGCTAATCTGCTTTCAATAAATAAACAGTCTACTCTGACGAAAAGTAATAAAATAATTGATTTAATCTAATAGGATGTGTCAAATAAATAATCCTAAATTAAAGTGAGCTAGGGTAATTGAGATATAAATAAATTGAAGTAAATAAGGATTAATACACACGTCATTCCAAATCGTGGCAAAATTAGGGACACTCCACACGCACATTCCGTTTCTATTTCAAGAGATCATTCACACAAATTATAAATGCACATAATTTTATCAAAAACAAGAATTATAAATAAAAAATCTGTTTGTAATTAAAATTCTAAACTTGGGATAGCATAAGAGATATTTCATTTGAAATTCCATTCTGATTGTAAAATTTGTACCTAACCCAATACCACCATGAAATTATGTGATTTTGTTTGAAAACACACTTTGTGATATTTTTAATCAGATACAAAATAATACAGGGATAATAACCACAAGGTGTGTTTTGCAATAAAGTTTACGTGTGTTTTAGTTATTCAGCGTACTAGAGATATATGAAACATTCTTGTCACACGTCTTAGGGCCAATTGCACCGTTCAAACTGAGCTGCGTTTAGCTCTAAATTGAGTTCAAGGCGTCTACTTGTATGAAAACTGTTAGCAGCGACTGCCCTTCAACTTACTTTAGAAGCTGAACGCGTTCAATTTGAATGACGAAATCGGCTCTACGTCTTTATTTTCTTACAGACAAAGATTCGTCGAAAACAGAAAGAAAATATAACCAACATGTGGATACTCCACAATTATTAAACTTGTTATTAGAACCCAATTACGTGTGTTTCGTATATCCCTAGCGGCGACCTCGTGTAGTGCGCTAGTAAGGGCGAGTACTCACGAGTGGCGCGGCTGTGCGAGCAGCTCGGTGGGATCGCGTTGTTTTATCTCGCTCTCTCGAACCGCCTCAGTCACCGTCTTGAACGCAGAGTTATGCACGCTGCAATACAAGAGCGTGCGTTTGATATTGACGCCACATAATTGCTAGAACTACGTGACCTTTAGATTTTAAATGTAAAATTGCAACTGGTTCTATAGAAAGATAAACAAAAAATACTGCGAACTTTGACGCTAAACAAATCTATCAAAAGTTGATTATAAATGCTGGATGAACTGGGACGGGGACGATCCAGTTTTGGCATGAAGTGTAAACGGGAATACATAAAGAAACCCGTCCAATCGATACTATTACTAGCCCAAAGTGTCCCACTGTTGGGCAAATGCCTCCCCCTATTTCCAATGCAGACCACGAATGAGACGGCGGGATGAGCTAGATACCTACAAGAGGAACTGGCAAACGAATGATAACAAGAGGTAATAGTAACAATGAACGGCAGGCGGCGGGCGGCGCGGGGGTCGGGGGGCGCGCGGTGCGCAGGCAGGCGACCCGGCCCTCCTCCAGCGCCTGGAGAGCCAGCATGCCTTCTGTGTAGCTCGGCTCGGAGCATGCAGCACATGCTGTGTTACGGACATTATGCTCATGGAACTGTCACTGGCAGAGATCACTTTTAGCGATAAGGCCGCCCATTCTTTTTGTCTATTTTTGTAAGTATAATGTTGTGCGGTAAACAATAAAGTGTTATCTATGTATGTATGTAACTCACACAGTGACGATGAGGTCGGGCAGCAGCGCGCAGACGGGCACCAGCAGCAGGCCGAGCCAGAAGACGAGCGACGAGAACACCATCTGGTCCATCCCGCGCATCACCGCGCCGATCCCGATCACCGGGTAGATGTTGCTGGAACACAAGCGTACATACCAACCGGATTGTTTAATTTTAATGCGACTACAGGCCCCTTATTCTCTATGAACAAACCAAACATGACAGCTCGTAACTTCCCTGCTAGCATGGGTGTGCCGACTATGCCAGTTTTCAGCGAAATTCGTTCAGCTGTTGATAATGTGTGGCAGCATGGGCAAAGTAGTACTTTGTATCCTGGTGCAACATTGGACAGTTTTGATAAGTGAACCATGGTGACAGGTAATCAGTTTATCTCCCATATAGATGGTCCATCATGTTGGAGAGGATGCTATCCCTTAGTCGACTTTTACGACTATAGAAGCATGTGCTCGGAAGGAGATTCAGCTGGACGCGTTCTACGTTTTTTCTTTGCTTCCAGTCCAGCAGAGAAGACAGTTGAGTAGGATAGGTAGATACCTGTAGACGAGGATGAAGAGGAACCAGAGCGCGACGGAGCCCCAGATGGCGCAGTGCGTGACCCACGTCCACGAGTGCGTCGCCAGCCCCGCCTTCAGGCACACCGTCAGCACCACGTACTGGAACACAAAACACATGTCCTTTTATTTTTTATTTAAAATTTTCAAACCGAGTTTCAAGCCAAACTAAGAAATGTCAGTGTTCTGGGATAAATCGAGCTTCTAGATAGAGCCCAAAACACATCCACAGCAAAGGGGGGATCTTTAACCCCCGACGAAAAAGAGGTGTTCTATAAGTTTTAGTTAGTGATTATCTGTCATGGCATCGTAGCTCCCAAACGAATGGACCGATTTTGATGCGGTCTTTTCTGTTTGTTAGCTAATGTGATCGAGATGGGTTTATGAAGATCTGTTGAGGCGTTCACAGGTCCGATTGATTTGTGGTGTTCTAAAAGTAAGTTCGTATGAGCTAGTGGCCAACTCTTGTGACGGAGTTTTTAGGCCGCTTAAAGACCTGCGTTATGGTTTAACGACTCAAATCTGTTAACGAGTGAAGTTGGTAGTGGACATACTCCAAGTCAACCAACGCTATGTATTTAGTCTTCAGCCTGATGCTTCCCTTCTCTTTCAACAGGATACAGTGGATTGGGCCTGGCTTCAACAGCCTGGCGGCTCAGCTGCTTCTGTAGACGACGTGCTTACCGTGCAGAGGACGTGCTTACCGTGTAGACGATGTTGCCGAGCACGAGGTAGCCGCCGTCCTTGCCGCTGGGCCACAGCACGTGGTGTTGCGCTATCGCCACGGGCAGCCAGAACAGGAGCACTGAGTGCAGTAACGCGTTCACCGCCCACACCCAGAACACTCGCACGTTGAACAGCAGTCCGCGCTGCGACGGGATGTACAGCACGGGATGCTGTCGACAACCACAAGTGATGATTCCTCTCCATCATCAAAATAGTTTATTCGGTGGACTCTCCAAGGTTCACTTTGGAACTCCTTACGTGTAAATTCCTCACTCCTCGTAACGCGACCAAGCGGTGAGGGTACAGGCAAGAAAATGATGCCTTAACAATTAGGTTTATTAAGCAAATTGGAGCATTATTTATCGTCTCGCTACCCTTATTCCACTTAATGTGGGTTCGACACATGTTTTTCTCATCCCTCTATCAGCCTGCATCTCAGTATTTTCCTTTCTCACTGAAGTCATCGTTTACGAAATCCATCAGATAGATAAATCTCTTCTTGGATAATTCGAATCTGTGCAGCTGTTGCACCATGAGAGCACTGGTGGTCTAGTGATAAAGGCCGTCTAATGTCCTAAGGTCGTGGGTTCAAATCCAGTCGTGCACCAATGGATTTTTCTGTTCGAAAAAATTATGTACGCTATACCAATACTCTCAAACGGAGAAGGAAAACATCATAAGGAAACCGGCATGTCGTAGAACCGTAGAAAGTTCGAAAACATGTGTCAAGTGCACGAAAGGAGCCTTTAAGGCGCGCTTTAATTCCTCTCACAATACTGGTTTGAAAGAACTAGTGACACGACTAGATAGATAGAGACTATGATTGAAATACTAACATCTTCATATCCTCAAAACCTTCGGATTTATAATGTTAAGAAGTAGCTGGTGAATGGACGAGGCTGACAAGGGATCGGAAGATCGAAAAGAGTGACATTTTAAAGGCCTTTATCCGGCATTGAGTGCACACATGCTGAATGATATATGGATAGATGCATAGCTGGATGTAATAGGGAGCTACGAAATCAGTGTGGAATCAATAATGTATATACCCTGAGCATGATCTCGGGCGAGCACAGCTTGTCGAAGAGACCGATCGCGAAGGGCGGCAGCGCCGTGAAGATCACGTTGTAGAACCCTATCGTCCATCGCTCGAACAGGATTTGACCAGACCTGCAATCATTATGGTTTATTATGACTAACGTGACATTGTTGTTGATTGAAAGAAATACATGACTACTCTTTACCGCTGCATTTCAAATGTTATATTAACTTCTCTGCTGGATTGGGAGTAAAGAACATAGAATGCGTCCTGTTGTTTCTTTCCTCTAGCTTATTATAAAAGTCAACTAAGGGATCCTTACTCTCTCCAATATGGGCTGACCACTTGTCACCACGGTTTGCAAGTTTTCTTATGATTACTTGTGGCTTTAGGCGTGATTGAGGCACAAACATCCTCACAAACTTTCGCACTTATAATATAAATAAGATTATAATTATTGTAACATCTCTATATTACAAATCATCATCGTGTTAGTCGTATTTTTGAAGCTAGGCGAAAATTGCCAAGGCGCACAATATTTGTGGTACTACTGTAAGTTATATTTGATTTCATTTCATATCAAGTCATCGTTAGGAAAGGCATGTCTTACTCAATTCTATATGGCATGGTTTTAAAGGAATATTGCACATCGTAAGTGGCTCAACGACTGCGCAAAATCGTCTCAGCAAAAATCGTTTCGAACTCGAGTAAAAGTAGTCTACTAACGCTACACGAGAGAGTTTATGAAGGCTCACCAGGCGGAGTAGATGGCGAACCACAGCTCGATGACGTAGAGGCAGATGTTTTTGTAGAAGGAGTAGAGGATGAGCTTGCTGATGCGCGAGTAGTTCCAGGCGCCGTGCACCAGCAGCAGCCGCAGCAGGAACCGGAACTGGACACGCAATTACAGCAGTATGGGTTAATATAGCAGGTGTGATGTATATAATAGGTAAATAGCGGGATATAAAAAAACATAATGCGTCCAGCTGCTTCTCTCCCCATGTAGTAAAAGTCGAATAAGAGATGGTTATCCTCTCCAACATGATGGACCATCTATATGGGCGATGGGCTGATCACCTGTCACCATTGTTACCAGTAAAAGAGTTAAAGTCTACGAGTCTCATAAAAACAACGTGTTTGTAACACGCTGCAACATAATATTATCAGGTTTCGGTGAGACTTGTCGAACCAGTGTGGTAAAAAACTTCGTGTAGAGATACATTAGCTTCATGTCTTGCAGATACGGGGTCTATGTTGAGCGCTCGATGAAGAAGTCTCCAGTTCTTGAGCCAGGGGATTCCCTACGCTCATGATGAGTTGGCAAGGGTTAGAGAGGGAAGCCAGGGCTCAAGGGATGTGGTGGTGTTACCTGTGCGATGCTGTAGTCGGAGGCGCAGACGGCCTGCAGTCCCTCGACGCCGGAGATGCCGACGCCGACGGAGGCGCGCTGGATCATCGCCACGTCGTTGGCGCCGTCGCCGATCGCCAGCGTCACCGCGCCCGTCGCCGCCGACACCATGTCCACCACCTGCGGAGACACTCACAGGTGAGTTTGCTATTTTTTAGATTTCAATAGATGCTAGATCCTTGTCACTAGACCAAGTTTCCACAATACTATACGCTCATGCCACTAGAACGGCCTGTCACTCGTTTTTACGATCTTACCGCTAGACCGAGCTGTCACTAGACTATACGATCCTACCGCTAGACCAAGTTAGCACTATATTATACGATCTTACCGCTAGACTGAGTTAGCACTATATTACACGATGTTACCGCTAGACTAAGTTACCACTATATTATACGATATTACCGCTAGAGCACACTCACCTCTGCCTTCTGTATGGGCGACACTCTGCAACACACGACGACCTTGCAGGAGACGCAGAGATCCAGGAAGTCCTTCTTGAGGTCGCAGCCCATGGCGTACTTCAGCGTCTTGCCGTCGATGACGAGCGCCACGTCGTTCTGTTGCCGCAGACTGTCGCCGAACTCGGCCGCATGCCGAGATATACTGTCGCGGGTGCCCTGCATCACAAACAAATGTTTATTTACGGCAAGAAACTAATCAGCAGCAGGGCGTAATACAATGTGTTAGAGCGCGATATCGATGGCGGTCTCTGCCACTGCAATTCCGACCTTACGCGACAGTGGTAAGGTTCATAGTGACTTACATCGAGCGAGTCCTCGTTGAGCAGTATGAGCGGCATGTGCGGGTGTATGAGGCGGGCGGAGTGCGCGATGTTGATGGCGGTCTCCTGCTTGTCGCCGGTCAGCACCCACACGTTGATGTTTGCCTTCAGGAGAGCTGCTATAGTCTCGGGCACACCATCCTGTAAAACAAAAAAAGTTCAATAACCGACCAATGTAGGTAGTTAAAAATCTGCTGCCTTATTCTGTAAGGCTGTTCGCGTCAGAAGGTTTAACACTAACCTAAAAGGGGGTAAAATGGGGTGTCAAAGTTTGTATGGGAACTTTTTAACGAGCGATACGATCGACTTGAAATTCGATCTAGATACTATCAGTAAAAAATAAATGGACACGTAGGTACAGGGTTTTTCAAAACAACCCTGGAAAAGGGGTAAATTTGTAACCTGGCGAGCGAAGCCGCGCGTGTAAGCTAGTGGTAGGTAAAATGTGTGACCTGCAGCTTGTCCTCGATGGCCGTGGCGCCCAGCAGCAGCAGGTTGTTCTCGATGAGCAGCGCGGCTTCCTCTATCTTCTCCTCGCGGTTCTGTATCGCTATGCTCGCCTTGTGGTATGTGTTCGACCAGTCCTGGAATAGACAATCACATTTAATATAAACTATCCTAAATTAATGTCTTTAATGTTTGATTTAATATGTAAGAATTTGCATAGGTGATGCGATGTAGCCGCGAGTCAAAACGCGCGTTGCGCGTAAGTTGCATCATCTAGACGCAATACACTTCAACACGAGCTACTTGACCCCAGCATGAGTCACTTCATTTGAGCAAGCTCTAAATTGGCATAACATTTGAAATGATTATAAGCTGATCACGAGCGGAATAGTACTGTAAAATTTTAGTACTAATTTTACTGTATATTTTTTTAGATGCGGCGGTTTGGACAAAACCACGCCCTGACACTGCGCATTTAGGCTCATTATAGCATGGTGCATCGAGCTAAGGCACCTTGGCGACTGCGTACGCAGACCCTCAGGTGCAACACGCGGCAGACTCACGCTAGTGCGGCCCGCTCAGCTGCAGCTCAATGTACCTTGTAGACGTGGTTGGGGATGGTGGCGACCGCGAAGACCAGAGTGCGCAGGCCTTCGGCGGCGAAGTCTTCGAGGTGCGTGAGCGTGGCGTCGGCGTAGCGCGCCACGCCGCCCGCCGCGCGCGCCAGCCGCGGGTACACCACGCTGTCCGCGCCCTTGCAGTACAGCTTTATTTGACCTGAACAACAAAATACTGCCTTCACATTTCTTGTTTCGGACGGATTAAAATGTGCGGGCTGCTAAAATGTCGCAGATGACCGCTGCTTTATAGGGCTTTGGCGAGCGTAGAGGGCACGACACTGACAGACAGTTTACGGCCTTGGGGTCGTCCATTAATCACGTGATGTTCTTAGCAACTTTGTAACTCCCCCCCTCCCCCTGGTGATACTTGGTAAGGTTTTCGACTAACCCCCCAACACTACCCAAAATCACGTGTATAAAAGAAACAGAGTATTATCTTTAAATACTATCAGTACGTCAATAGTACCTAATAATAGACATGAAAATAAATACACGTGATGTCTCATCACATCCCCCCTCCGCCCTTGTGATATTTCGTAATTTTCCCTCCCCCTTACTTCCCCTCTCCTCCCCTACAATCCCTTCCCCCCTATCGATGTTCATGTGATTTATTATGGATGAACATAATTGCTGTGGGTCGCAGGTGACCGCTGTTTTACCGGGTCTGATGAACGCACCATGAAAAAGCTTTTTGGGGTAACTAGAGCAAGAGCACCACTTAGTACGAACCTCTGTTGCCTGGACATTAATAAAAGGTGTGCCCAGAGGAAAAAAAACCAGTGTGTTCTTTACAACAGTATTAACAACTTTCACTCAGCAAACTCTTGCGAGGTGAACCCTACCTGAGGGAGTCTTCACGATGACGGACATCCTCTTCCTGGCGGAGGTGAAGTCGATGACGTTGAGGATGGTGTACTCCTCCTTGACGCCGTTGGCTTCGATCTCGACGCAGGTGGGCGTGCGCGTGCAGAACACGTAGCCATAGGACGCTGCGCCCATCACCAGCGCGCGCTCGTCTGGAACCAACATTCCATTATCATTGTCATGCATAAATAGCTGCACACATCCGAGTCTTCAAATGAATTTTCAAATTGGAAAACAGTACTAAAAAAACAGGTCAACGACTGCATCCGAAATTTTCTCATATACAACAACAAACTGGCGCAGCCGGATATCTGTCGGTAACATAAATAAATAAACAAGTTAGAATGTAAATTATAAGGAACAAACAAATAATACAGCTTTGGAATAACGGTGTAACAAATTGCCAGCATCGAGCATCGTGAGGAATTTCCTGATGACTGGCGCAGTCAAGTGGATTACAGGATTTCTATAAATTAAATAAGGTATAGGTATGAGTGACATACCAGGGGAGGCGGCATGGTAGTTGATCTTGTCTCCGTCCCGCTCCGGTATGACGGTGTGGCATATCGCCAGCATGGTGAGGAACTCCCTGATGACCGGCGCAGTCGGGTGGTTCCGTTCCAGGTTCTGATGGAGCAGCGTGTCTTCTAACTTCTCGTTCGGCATCGGACGGTTGTAGATTATCTGGAGTTGGAATTTTACAAGTGACTGAAGAGGATTCATGACGCCCTTAATACGTAATTCCTTCCGGTCCCTTGCCAGCCTCATCTATTGGTCTTTACCCAATTGAAAATGGTCAAATAGTACCTCGGCTATGGAGCACTTGTGGAAGTCCATAATGTTGCAAGTGAGAGTGCCGGTCTTGTCGCTGAACACATACTGCACCATGCCCAGCTCCTCGTTCAGGTTGGAGGTGCGCGCCTGCGCCGGCGTGTCGCTGGCCTCGTGGTACATCTCGCCGTCCATCGCTATGAACTTAGCCTGAGACACACAACCACAATACTTACTATTTCATAGGGCACGGCACGGCAGAGGCTTTATTCTCTATGATCAAACGAAACTCGACAGCTCGTAACTTGTTTGTGACGCGGCGCGTCGCGTTTTTGTAACACAAATTTGGTGATTTATCGTGATCATAGTGAACAAGGCCCCAGTGCAAGCCAAGTGCCGTGTCGCATCGTCTATTGAAGAAATGAAAACCATTCAAAAGTGTTCAATAAAATCATAGTATGCGAGGATACAGTAACAAGGCATTCTTCCAAATCTCGCCATTTTTTATTGTTTAAATAAATAGTATAGTAGTCAGTAAAATACAACTTACTTGAAAGAACCTGACAATTTCCGCAGTGACTTGCAACGATATGGGTATAAGGTTGTTGTACAATATCAAAAATGTTAAAAAGTTGAATCCAAAGTGTGCATTCTGCGCCTCTGTAACAAAGCAGGAAACATTTCATCAGACAATATGCTACCACTGCAATTCCAACCAACGGCAAAAATGTTTGCATGTTCTGCAAGTATTTCTTCCGGGTCGGAGTGTAGTGGTGCCATGGTACTCGTAGTTTCTGATACTCACACAGGGTTACAGGATGTTGCCCTGTGTCAGAACTGACTGTCCGATGTTACAACAGTTAGTTTAGGTTGTCAGTGACTGCGTGACTGACCGAACAGGCTCGCACTTGTGCTCGCTTTGTCTGGATGTGCGTCATAAGAGGTAAAAGAGGCTCGTCTTGACTAAGCGTGCGGTCAGTCAGGACGAAGCTAGTCTTGAGAGATGCGAGTAGTACCTTCGAGTCCGATGTACCAGTCGGCGTGCGAGCTCAGCCAGAGCTCGTTGAAGGTGGCGCTGAGGAGGGACAGCACCAGCAGGATGATGAACAGCATCAGGATGTGGGTGTTGGTCTGCCGGTCGATGGACGATCGCTTCAGCGGAGCTGGGATAACGAAAAGTCTCTAAAAGTATTCTCAAAAAGCACAATAATAATTTTTAATTGCTTTAAGGCTACTAGAGCGCTTCTAGCCTCAAAAAAGTTCATTGGCCGTAGAATACCGACTACATTTTAGTTGAAGTCACACTGCATTTGAGTTGCGTACAAATACGTCGCGTTTTATTATTTATCCATATATTTGATATATTTTCAAAATAGTGTTTTATTTTTAACACATCTGTGAGCCGGACTCGAGTATCCTCTTAAGTCCTATGTACTGTTCAGGAGGTCACCTTTGGTGGAGTTCTTCATGAGCTTGGTCTCGTGTCCGGTGTAGACGACGACGCCGTACACCCACGTGGTGTTGCGCAGCATGGCGCCGCGCAGCAGCATCTGGTCCAGGCCCAGCGGTATCGTCCTGCAACACGCATCATAGTGGAAATGCATGGGGTGATCCGCAGAGTCACGTGACTCTGACCTCGGTGGTTTGGCGGGCGAGTGCTCGGCTGAGACGCATGAGGCGCGGGTTCGATTCCCGCCACGGGAGAAATGTTTGTATGTCCTGCAAATATTTCTTCCGGGTCTGGGTATTTTAGTATTATCTATACTAATATTATAAAGCTGCAGAGTTTGTTTGTTTGTTTGTTTGTTTGAACGCGCTAATCTCTGGAACTACTGGTCCGATTTGAATGATTCTTTCAGTGTTGGGTAGTCCATTTATCGAGGAAGGCTATAGGCTATGTTTTATTTTTTTTCAAAATTAGGGATCCGTAATAAAATTGCTATTTTGTAACACAAGGTGTAAAATCGAAAACCTATTTTTGCGTGCGCTGCAAAAACTATTGACAATAGAACAAAATGATGTACTACGGGTTTGTAGATCCCATTAAGACCTACAAAAAAGACCGCGAGAACATATATCTAGCTATCATGGTTTAATCACAATAATCGATTTTGTGTTCAAAATAATTATTAAATCGTCTGAAGAAAAAAAAACTACGTTAAATATGTATCGTAATATTAATCTTTATCGAAATTAAGCATTATGTTATCAAGAGTATTTATGTAGAAGTAAAATACTTTTTGTTTCATCCCAATCGGATATTTCGTTTAAAAGTTATCACGTGTGTAAGATGTTAAGAGTTGGTACCTAATAATGAGTTATGGGCCATAGTCCATTTATTGAGGGAGGCTATAATATAGGCAATATTTTATCTCGGCATTTCCACGGAAACGAGAAAAACGCGGGTGAAACCGCGGAGCACAGCTAGTGTATTATAAGTATGTATTTACAAAAAAGTCTCGTACAAGCTTTGCTTAATTTGGGGCTAGAGGACGCTGTGTGAAATGTCCACAAATATTTTTTTCTTCATCACGTGTCACCATGGTTCACCATATCCATCTTGGGACTTTGAATGAGGTCAGCATGGCTGCAAGTTTTTTTTATGATTACTTGTGACCATATATGTGATGGCCATACGGGTGTGATAATATGTCTGTGTATGTATGAGTATCTTAGGAAGTTGAACAGCTATGTAAGATGGGTTATTGGCTACTGACTTGGCGTTACTCTCCTTGAGCATGCCGTTGAACTCGTAGAGGTGCCTGTTGGGCGGCTCGCACTGCACCGTGGCCGAGAACTGCGACAGGGGAGCGAGGGAGCCGAGCCGCGCCGTCTCGGGGCTGGCCTGGCGGATCTTCAAGTTAGTTTCGCCGTCCAGGTTCGACGTCTCGATGAAGGATATGCCTTGGGGCTCGCTGTGGACAGATTTTAACTAGCTCATTGACAGTGTCGATCAGCGATTTCGCTAGTAGAAAAGTGCAGGGGTTGATTGACTTATGAACAAATCTGTTCGCAACTAAGATTAAATTATCGTAACATTTTGTGTGAGAGAACATAAATTCGGCGTCAGCAAGGCAACAATGGGATTGAGACTGCGGTACCCCTTGTTTGCAGAAGTGTGAGCTTGGCAATTACAACACATAATTACATCAGCAAGATCATTTACTGATCCATCATTATTATTATTGGGATTGTTCTTGTCTGCATAATG
Organism: Scotopteryx bipunctaria; assembly: GCA_949320045.1. Lineage (NCBI taxonomy): Eukaryota > Metazoa > Arthropoda > Insecta > Lepidoptera > Geometridae > Scotopteryx > Scotopteryx bipunctaria. The sequence goes on along the minus strand of OX439446.1, from coordinate 12,742,728 downwards.
ACACGCACCTGGAGGCCAGCAGGATGAGGTCGGCGGGGAAGAACTGGTTGTTGACGACCTTGCAGATGTCGCCCACCTGCAGCCGCTCCCAGCGGATGGCCACCCAGCGGTCCTCGCGCAGCACGTCCACCTTCCGCCGGTTCGTTTCATCGTCCGCTCTGTGGCGTTTCTGGAAACAACCCTCTTCTGTTACTTAGATCTTAATCAATACTTACAATAAAACACGTTACAAAAATTAAAAAAGTACAAAATTAATAACAATAAGAGTTTTTTTATACCACTAAGTTGGCGCACAAGCATACGGCCCGCCTGATGGAATGCGGTTACCGCAGCCTATTGACTTTTGCAACACCAGATGTATCACTCACGCGTTACCGACCCTGCAAAAATCTCTTCACACCCTTTTTGAAGAACCCCATGCTGTACTCGAAAATAGATAGATACCATCCCCTGGTATAATCCATTAGTCGCCTCATGCGGCATCTACAGGAGGACATTAAGAGGTCCTATTCTGTGCAGAGGTCTCCAAGGCAAGAGACCCTACACCCTACTAATTCTATATGGAACGTTTACTAAAAAAATTTACTAGGAAATGACTGATTGCTTATGAATTAGGCTAGCTTGAACTAGGCAATTTGTAAATTCACTAATGTTCAACATCAAATACACTTTATTCAGTAGAATCGGTAAGGATCAATTTGAATTTATTCCCATTCGTAACGCGACCAAGCGTGGAAGATACAGACAATAAACCACGCTTGGCTTTTTTTTAAATATACTCTCCTTTGGCACTTAGCCTGGCTGGGTTTACTCACAAAGTCCTCGACGATCTCCTTGATGGCGCTGACGCTGAGGATGAGGATGAGCGGGGTGAGCGTGGTCCAGCGGCCCGTGGGCGACACGTCGGGGATCTGCTGCAGCAGTGCGATCAGCAGGAAGAAGCAGTTCGAGTACCGCCGGAACTGCTCGAACAGGAACAGCGGCACGAACGATGGCACACTGCAAACACACTATTTTCATCACCATTTTCACGAAGCGCTCGTGGCGTAGCTTGCTTAGGCGTTCTTGATTGATCGTTAAAGTTAAGCAACGATATGCACGGTCACAAATTGGGATGGGTGACCGCAAGTAGCATTACGAGCTGAGCGCTTCTGTGCTTCGGAGGGCACGTTAAACAGTCGGTCCCGGCTTTTAAGTCGTTAAGCCATGACGGAGGACTTTAGGCGGCCTATAAAAACTCCGTCACCAGAGTTGGCCACTAGCTCATACGAACATACCATTTTCACACTATTGTACATGGTATTAGACGTAAAAGTTTCGAGTCCATCGAGAGTGCTTAATGAGAGTTTTTAAAAATAATCACAAGGCACTTAGGGCACTATTATATTGTTTTGTGATCCGGGTGAGTAAAGGTAGGTACATAGTATTAAAAGTAAGGGGTTACGGTAAGGGGTCCAATTAGTTTATAGGGAGCATAATTTCGTGTTTTATGAAACAGAATCATGGACTGAATCTACTGTATGAAAAAAATATGATGATGATTCCTGGTCACGAATTATGTGTATTGTAAATTGCATTCTTATCCGTTCAGCGGGTTACGCCCTGATTGACGGACAAAAACCTCACCAACTTTCAGATTTATTATATAAGTAGTATTTTTGTCGCTGGTTCTTTCACGGTCAAGTGACCGATTGCAATTCAGGTCAAGGGGGCGTGTGATAACCCTGAAAGCAGCACGGAGCTAGATACTAAACCGGATTAGGATAAACCCGGGTATTTGCGCAGATTGCTGATATTACGAAAAGCAGAAGTACCTATAGCTCGGATGTCTCCTTGAAACTAGGCCGTTTTTCGTAGGATGGGAATAAAGACGGCGTCTTGAATAGAGGTGCGACTGACTATACCCACAGCGGGAGAAATTTCTACATGTTCTACAAGTTTTTGTACTCGTAACCCATCGTTTCTGAAACCCATGACATGGGCAACCAAGTGTGGGGCTAGAACCATACATGTAATAATAATAATAATAAGGTTTAGGGAAAAATTACAACTACAGTGTCTTAAATGTACTTAGATAAGAAATACACAAAAGCCTGAACTAGGTAATCCTGTGTTTCAGGCGGTTACAGCACAAAGTAAAGTATCAATATAACAAATAATCACATTTAAAGACAAAAAATAATTAATATACAAAGAATCTACATAATTGGTTTAATATAACATAGTTTAATTAATAATTTCAAAGATCTAAGCTAAAGAATAAAGCTGGGCAAAATTTTATCTTAGCACAATCAATAATTTCTCTGTATCCTCGTAAGACATGGCTTTGCAAGGCGACCTTAAGAGTTGTTTTACAATTGTGTAAGTTTAGGGGATAATGTGACTGTTGGGTGTTATTTATTTGCCTGTCATTTTTAGCTACAAGGATAATCAGCACATCCTTAACTGACAGCTCATTGGGAGTTTCCCTCGTAGTCCATTGAAGTCATAAATGGTCACACCACATTTATGGACATGCATGATCACACACCTTACCTACTCGCGTCACACGTAGTTACCTGCACCAGCTAAACCTAGTTCTAACCATCTAAAACTATAGTATATGCAACGATAACATCTAGAATAAGCCTGGCCTTGCATCGCTTTAATTTTCTTCACAAATCCTTGGAACGTTTAAGCTCTAGACTGAAGAAGCCAGCAATTATTCCGGGACTAAAACATTACCATACAGATTAAAGATAGCAGCTGGTATGAAAAAAGTTCATAATGAACGGTAAATAATGACCTAGGCTAGTCAAGCTACGTGACTCAAATAATGATATTCATACAGATGTTTTTATCTGCGGTAAAGTTTTCTGATATAACTTATCGGCAACGAGAAACACAAGGAAACACACAATCATCAAATCCCAAAGCATGCTCAGCTATTATGTACTTATCGCTTTGCTTGTACTATTTGGATCTGCATATATTCATTGAAATTATGATGCCTAAAACAATACATCTCAAAAAACACTAGCAAATTTATGAAACAACATATATAATTAAGCAAAGTCAAGGTCAAACATGTTGTCGTCTGGGATTCTATCTCGGCTGTGTGGGCATTTACATTTAATATATTGTATGACTTAGGACCATTCATATTATTCAAATAGTTCTATAATTTTTCCGAAATACTAGTATCTGTGTAAAGCGAACCTGCATTATTCACGCCCATGACATCAGATTACATCTACGGTAGGGTTACCAAACGTTTCGAATAGAACAAGACTCTTTCCGGAATTTTCTGCTTTTCCAGGTCAATCAGATTTGTAATTCGCGTTACGCTTGCAGGGGCTCCTACAGGACACCGTGTCACCGGCGCAGTTAAATCGTGTGAATTCGTTTGTTTTTATTCATGTAATGTTAGTTTTAAGGCAGGTATATATTTCTATAGGCTTCATTCATAGATAGTTTATAAGATCTGTAACTTTTCTAATGTTGCCTGAAATAAAATTGTATTGTAGTAACTTGTGAGCACTGGTGGTCTAGTGGTAGTGATCCTATCACAAGGTCGCGGATTCGAATCTGGTCATGCAAAATGTGCCTAGTACAGAGTACAGACTACTGGTACTTTTAAACGGTGAAGAAAACTGGCATAATAGTAGAACCTAAAATTGTTTGGAGACAAGTTTTAAGTGCAAGAAATGATCCTCATTACAGCGGATAACTCTGTCACCACACTGGTTCAGAAGAACTGGTGACACGAGCAGTAGAAGTTGGTACAACGACAAACAATGCAACTGTAGGACGAAGACACTACAGCAAGAAAGTAAATGTGAGTGTCTCCATGGCTTTATCTGTAAGTTTGTTCAGCTTTACGACCCGTAATTTCGTGAAAGTCTGAGTCACCCTTAGTTCCCACACGCGCACGGCGCACCTTAAAATCCTTTCACCACACTGGTTCGAAAGAGCTAGTTGCACGATTAGTAGTAGTAGTAGTATGGCTACCCTAGGCCGGGCATCGCCGCGGGCACGCAGCCAAGCGGAGATCGCGTCGCGCGTAAACAATGCCGGCACAATCCGCCTGTCAGACCAATAGCAATATTGGCAAATCGGTACAAAGTTCCTTACATTTTTTAAACATCATTAATCTACGTTGAATTTACGCCTGTTGGGCAACGCGACCAAGCGTGGAAGACACGGCCAAGAAAGAAACGACGCTTAGCTTATTTTTGGAAGTTATCTCTTTACAACCAATGATGTCTTACTTATTATATGTTTACAGGCATTTTGTTAAAATGAGTTGGAGCATTCAGTCCCAAGCTTTTTTACCTTCAATAGTAAGTCGACTATGTGTCGGGTATCAGCCTAGCTACACGTGCCCTACCGATTTTCACACCACTCTGAGTTTGGAGGAAAGATATCGAATTTCCCATTAGAAACATGGATCTACTATCTCTGACCTTTCAGGATAGTCCAGTCAAACGTGGGTGTAACCAATGATTCAAACAGTGATGATAGTGTCAACCATCTATCAAGGTGATCAGTTCGTCGGGTACTACCGCGACGGCCTTCATGTCCCAAACACGGCTAGTTAGTCGTAGCTAGTATGGTAGGTACTACTGGTAACTCTGTAGGCATAAAGTACGTCGCTTCGCCATTTTGGGAGCATCAGCTCGCATTATTAATTAATATTCAACGGGAAATGGTCAGCGCTCAACGCTCATTAAATAATTGTCTAACATAGCGTAAACTAATTTTATTGTTGAATGTCTAGTCAACAGTTTGCAATTAATTTCATTGTAGTTCATACATCCAGACATATATCACGCCACAAGTAAACATAAGAAAACTTGCAGCCACTTCTGATTTAGTCCTAAGATGGATATGGTGAACCATGGTGACAGGTGATCAGCCCATCGCCCATATAGGTGGTTCATCATTTTGGAGAGGATACTATTCCTTAGTCGACTTTTACGACATGCTCGGGGAGAGAAGCAGCTGGACGCATTCTATGCTTTTTCTTTACTTCCAGTGTAGCAGAGAAGTGTGTATGTAGAGCACCATTGCAATTCAGGAGTTAGAAAAATGAAGAATTTCGACAACAAGAGACATCATAGGCTTCCGAAAATACGTCAATAATGAAACAAAGAAAAACGATATCGTAAAATAGAAAATAGAAGAACAGCACGCCAGTGGCCCAACAAATTCAACCGTGGCTGAGCAACACAGCATTGAAGGTTTCGAGAAAGAAACCCAGTAAGGACCTCTGCCGACTAATCCGTTCTATATTCGGATCACTTACATACAAACATTTGTCAAGGACTTTGCCTTTTTATGACGGGATGTTGAGGATCCATTTATGAAAACTCGACTTGGTTCGAACAAGACAGGACGTCCTATACAAATACATTCGTCTATCCTATTTCAGCATCCTTCATAACCAACGGGCTCACCTGTACTTGGCCGTGGATATCCTGTTGTTGACGAACTTCTGCGGCTGCGGGCGGTTCACGAATATGATCCGGTTCTGCTGGTCGCCGGCCGCGCCGCCGTCCGTCACGCCGGACGTCGTCGCCTCATCCTCGTCTGGAAATAGACCCCAACGTTTACACCAGAAGGTACATTCAAGGATTTTCCTTTACGATAGGTTTATTTAGGATTTTACTAGGAACCTACTCTAGATCTAAGTTTCTGATAGGAGCTGCATGAATAGGTTCATTGTATACATCTTGGGACTTTGAATCACGAGTGACTGCAAGTTTTCTTATGATTACTTGTGGCTCTGCCCACCCCATTAGGGAAACAGGCGTGATAATGCATGTATGTATGAATAGGCACTTATATAGTCCTCACTCCAAACTAGGATTTCCTACGTCGTGGGTATCAGAAACTACCAGTAGGTACCATGGTACCAGACCCGGAAGAAATATGGTATTCATAGTGTAGGTAAATATTATGGTTTTCAGACAAACAATTTGAAACTCCATGTTCATTGTTATGAATCAAAAGCACAAGGATTGAAGCTTCTTTCTCATTACCATAGCAGGTATTCCACAATTTACCTTTTAAGTAACTAAATTATATGGTTTCGTAGGCATTTTTCATTTCTTAAAACATCATAATAGCAGAGGAAAAATACCTACCCAAAAGGTTTACAGTGAACAATGAATTATTAACAAGTTAGCCTTCAAGGAAAATTACTTTTAGAAAGAACCTACCTACCTAACTAGCCTGATGTACCTATGAATATTTATTTCTGACTAGTTTAACAGCGTGGCTTCGCTCGCGTGGTGTAAATTTTGACACCCCATTTTACTCTTTTTTGAGGGTTATGAAACACGTGTCCAATTATTTTGTATTTTAAATTTCCAAACGAAGTTTCAAGTAAATCGCACCGCCCCGCGCCGCGTCGGACGCCGCCGGTTTAAAAGTTCCCATGCAAACTTCAGAACTACCTTGAGGGGTGGTTGGTTCTAAACTCCCTTAGGATTATTTTTAAAAAGTTAAAAATACGTTTTTTATTATTTTAAAGTTTATTTGTGCCGATTTTTGAGCAAATCGAACCAAGGAGTAAAATTTTCATACAAACTTTACCAGCCTGTTTAACGGCCTTAGGTGTTGATTTTCGAAAATTAGATTAGCCTATATGTTATACAAGAACTTAAACTATCTACATTCTCAATTTAATCAAAATCGGTTAAGTAGTTACGGAGATACGTGGTAACAAACAAACATACATACATACATACACACACACACACACACACACACACACACACAAACTTTCGCATTTACAATATGAGTAGGATTGGAACTAATTCTAAGGGTCTTCACTCACTATCCTGTTCCATAACCGTCACTGTCCTTAAACGAAAAAGCTAACTTAAACTTACAAGCAAAACTTTTGACAGAAGTTTCCTTTCTTGTGTAGAACGGGGTAGTGGGCGAAGACCAAGTTGAAATTCACCTTCACCGTATTTTACTCGCATCATTACGATGCAGTAGGTAATTTCCAAAAATATCTATCCCAGGTCACAGCTGCAGGAGCATTGAAACAAGGTCGAGTTCTGTATCATTGATACGAGTGAGCGAAGCGACCGAGATTTCAGTGGCAACTTGGGTGATTTGGCGTTGTATATTTGTGGATAAGTTTGTTAGAGCATAAATAACTTTTGAACCGGTAATCTAATTCATATAAAACTTGAGAATAGATTACTTTAGGTAGGTTATTACCTACATTATTCTCTTGTGCCATCTGTCTAAAAGTCATAAAAACACTTTGATGACATCAGGGAACATAAACAGTATGAAATCATAGCGACTTTGTAGTTAAGTACTCACATAAAAAATCTATTTTAATTTCAACTCTGTCAGCTGTCGAAGATAGCATTCATTGTTTCCTATTTCAAGTTTCAATTTTGTCGCAATTACCTATGCTTTGCTTTTAAAAAAATCTAAAGCTTACAATCACCTAGTTAGGTAATTACTTGCTTGAATAGGCATGAGTTTCCTCTGTCACGGATGCTTCCAAGAGCAAGAGACCGTGGAACACGTAATACTTCATTGTTCCGCCACAAATGAAATAAGACACAATTCTTGACTGCAGACTGTCATCGAGAATTACCCAGCATCTTCTACCTATCTACATCGACCACGGCCACAACAGCATCGATGATACTGGAACACTGCTGCCAACATCCCAAAGTTCTCCAAAACTTCAAGGAGTAGTGTTGGCTGGGGGGGGGGGTTAGCAGGGGGATAAGGCACAATACACCCCACAGCGGGATGCTAGTACAGATCTTTGTTCCCCTACCACTAATAAAATTAGAATTAGGTATAAGTTTTAGGTCAATGATGAAGAAGAATGAATTAGTTTCCACCAACTATTCCATCCTATACCCAGACCATGATGGTCTGGTTTCACCACATCCTGACACATTTGTCTGTCGAAAAAATGGCCAAACATTGCATTTTGGTACAAAGCTAAAAGATAGACTTAACAACAATCAACTAGCTAGACCTTGTTGGCAAAGGATGAGTAGAAGAGATAATTGAAACAGGCCAAAAATAAAGGTTGATTTTCACCATAAATAAGGAAAAATAGAGAAGTTTTCACAATAAGAGACCATAATAACAACTAGATAATTAGTAACAAGTTAATTACTTTATTATATACTTAATACCACTACTGTGGGAAAAAGAGCTATAATAAATAGAGGCAAACTAAGCTGAAACATTGTTAATAAATCAAAAAGGAGCCGACAAGTATGAAATCAGTTGTTTAGTCATACAATGAGGTGCCACATACCGAACCAATGCAACATGTGTTTTGTAGATAACAGTGTAAATAGTCAAGATAACACAGTTTCAAGAGTTTCAATACAAATACATGTGAGTTCTGAAAGTGATTATGTTTCACATCACAATAAGAGTACTTTTTTTAAGGTAGAACATTAATTTATTTTGTTATTCTTTCTTTTCTTTTCTTGCAATTTGCCTTTCATAGAGCTAAATTTTGAGGTTTGTTTTGTCATTAGCATGTATGGAATACACCCGGTGGAAAATCTATATGATCATTATTCTTTCCATCAGGGTGGAACCTACAGGCAATATTAATAATGTGAAGTTTATAAGGAAGAAAGAATGATTGTGCATCAATCACAACATGAAAGCCAAACATAATTTGAATTAAATTTGGAATAAACATTGTTTGTGTGCTGGAAAAATAGGCTTCTCCTGATCTAAGTAAATTGTGAAAAAATTATATGCGCTATTACCAGTACTCTCCAACAATGAAGGAAAACATTGTGAGGAAACCTGCGGCTTAGTCAGTTCTGAAGGTATTGGCCACATCGTTCTTGTGGATAAGGCCGACCAAGCTGAGAGGATAGAATAGGTGCTGGTTAAGCCTACTCCATCATAATTCGTCCCGGGCACTACAGCGTCCCTTTTGTTAAGGTAAAAGTCGCCTCCTGACGCTGTATAAATCTACTATAGATAGTAAAAGGCCTTAGTTCTAAGTACCATGATAGCATGCGAACAAACCTCAGTTAGAAGCTTGCTCAATATATTTGTTAGATGTGTATCCTAGATTTTAGAATGTAGTGAAAGTATCAAGTATGTACAAGATAGGATTATAAGCCCATGAATCAATACTGCAATAAACGCTACTCAAGGTCAATCTTCATAATCATATGCTACCAACAAACCATTTAATCAATATCTTATTTATCATTTATTGTATAATCTTATTATATATCTGCATTTTATACACATTGTAGGTACCTTTAAACTATCATTCAACTACATATTGATTTTATATTTTCGAGCAAATTAAAATACACATTTGGATATCTGATGACAATCAACTAGGTTTTTGTCAATTTTGCCTGAGAATATATCAGGCAAAATCAATATATCATACTACTAATACTTAACTTTCTTGTAAGAAAATTAACAATAGATCATAAGTTAATCTATAATTTTCTTTACCTATAGAGGTGGAACAGTCAGGGTCACACCTCCATGGGAATGCCTTTGAGCAGCCTTATTTTATATTGGAATGAGTGTGTCATGGCTCATGCGCCACTTACGCTGGTTCATCTTGAGCACCATCGCCCGGTAGAGGCGGGAGAAGGGCGCCATCACGTTGTGGCCGTGCAGGCGGTGCACCAGGCCGTCCCAGTGCTCCCTCAGAGCCATCGCAGCTGCCCACCCCCGCACCGCTCACAGAACACAATCACAACTGTTTATACACTAGTAAAACACTAAATTTGACACACATTATCACCGCACAATAAGACTAAGAAAAAACTACGATTCTTCATTGTAAGACATTTTTTACCCGTTTTTCTTGTAATAGGAGTACTGTTTTGTCCTGTACCGATCTAGTTAGACATTAAATTAGCATTATTTGTCCATATTAACGTTTGAAAATTAGTAAAAGCTCTATAAATACATGTTGTCATCACAAATAGCCGCTTCGCGATCGATCTCTCCACTCCATCTCCACTCTACTTTTGCTTTGCGTAAAATAACGACTAGTAATGCGCTTGTTTTAGAATATCGACTATCGAGAATTTCAATTTCATACGTAGTTACCGGCGCGGCGCGCGGCGGCACTGACTAGTGACTGAACTTTCTCTCAGCCGTGTTATGCCTACATTCCTACTCTCATAACAGTATTCAAGATACGTGCCGGTATCTGTAATGCACTGCTGTATTTGGCCGTATAATGCCGTTCTACGAATTTCTACAGATTCTACAAAATAAAGGTACATAATCTACCGATAATATTGATAATTAATCACAAAAATACACGTCAGCTTTTACATTTCTTCGGATTCCTCTTTAGTGAGTAATATTAATTATTGTGTGTGTTTTGGTGAAATACATATATTTTGTATTTTTGTTAATAGATGCACACACAAACCTTCAGCGGGGGATGATGATTTCAAGTTTGTGACAAAATATTTTTTGGGCTATGTCTTCTTCGAAGAATACAAGATTATAATAATTATTCCACTCAGTGTACATAGAACAATATAACATTCATCGATAGCTCTATACAAAGGTTAAAGCGCTTTCTCCATCCCTAGTCGATATCATAGGTGGCGCCATCTATAGCGTTTCCTGACATTGACATTATAAGGGTTGCCAACTCAGAATTATTAACTCCAAAGACCACTTTTATCCAAAATCTGCACCCACTGGTCAAATCGTCGAGTTGAGAACTCATACTTTAACAAACAATACATCTCTAACTACATACTCTATCTCTAAACTTTTACTCTTAATTTGTCGTAGGTCTAGCATAGCTCGAGTAAAATGAAGTTGGTAGGTAGGTAACTAGACGACCTACATTGGTAGTATAGTACCTAGACACTACATAGTACAAAAAGTACTTACATAATGGAAGGTTTAACGCAATGCCCATTATGCTGCTATATAAGAAAATATATAAAAGAAAATTTTCAATTTAGATACCTACTTAGGAAATTCTCTTTAGTTCCACAATAGCTTGGTTCCACTTTTATAGGTCAGGTTTTACTGCAAGCTTTATTTTTAATTAAGTTGTAAGTGAGTAGGTACCTACTGTAGAAGCGTAGGAGTAAGTATTAAAATAGTTATAAGGGTAGGTAGGTAGGTACTTACTTTATCTTTGCTTAACCGTACAGATCTGTGTCATAGGTACATAACTACCTATCATTAATGTAATAATCATAATAAACCTATCCACATAAATATTTCACAGGTTCCTAAAAACTTAAATTACCTACCTACTTTCCTTCCTAATTAGGTGTTTTGATTTAAAATGGAGCACTTGGAGCAGTCGATGCCACTGGTTCCCGAATCGGCGAAGTTGAATAGCCACGTGCGTACGATCGATCGTACCTTAGTACGTCTATCATATAAGTAGTATCTTACATCTTACCTATTTATTCCTCACCAAGGCCTCAGAACAAATCCATCCACCACTTGCTCTTATTTCATTATCCCCACAGGCCTACAACCACCACCAATATAATTAATTAAAACCTACTTTTGACGTATTCATGGCCCACACCTATCTAGGTACCTAAACTCTATTTTATAGGTTCCTACCTATTTAAATAGGTATGTAGGTAGGTACCTACCTCATACGTAATTGCCCTTTTTTCGTCCGAGGTATTGCCTCTTAGGTTTCCTCAAATAAACTTTAAGAATCAGTCAGCTTATAAATAACTTTATATGTACCTAACATTCTGTTTTTATTCAGCTCTACCTACATTTCTATGGCTTTGTAGGTAGGTAGTATAATCAGTGAGACGTGGACGTCCTACTCATTTTTATAGCATTAATTCACAACAAGTAGGTAACAGAAAGGTACACAGAGAAGAGAAAATTCCATGTAGGCAGGAAAATATCAATAGCTATCGAAATGGTGGTCACATTAGCTATTACGGTATATTGTAGGTAGGTACCTACCTAATTCATTGGAATGATTGAGGCAGGTAGTAAGTAGATTCCTAACTAGGTACCTAATTAACAATCAATCAGATAGATAGTTACCTATTCAACTAAGTATCAGTACCTATTACCTTTAGGTACCTAGTTAATGAAAAGTAAAATTGTTCTACTGAGCTTTTCGTAAGTAAGTTCGTATGAGCTAGTGGCCAACTCTAGTGATGGAGTTTTTGGGCCGCCTAAAGGCCTCCGCCATGGCGTGAAAGACTAAGCCGGTACCGACAATTAAACGTGCCCACCGAAGCACGGAAGCGCTCAGCTCACACCCATCCAAATTGTGACCGCGCACAACGTTGCTTAACTTCAACGATCAATCAAGAACGTCAGCGAGCGCTTTTAATATTCATATTCTCAAAGTAGGTTATACTTAATGTACACCTAAGTAGGTTTTTACTTTAAAATGCTTGGTCAAAGATATAAAAGTGTGCCTGTAGGTACTGTATTAGGTAAACTCTATCCACCCCTCTAGTCCAATCCAAGCACACGATGGGGAGGTTATAATTACTTATAGTTCGGAGAATGAGAGAGTAACTGCTGATTGCGTTTCCAGCGTTTCACTTCACTTGTGTCAAACGCGCCTTCAAGATTTAGATGAATGACCGAAAAGTCAGCACACATCACTTACGGAGCCGCCTAAACCGCTGCCACACCGCCCGCGCTGACACCACATGACTGCGCAGCATGTCGCCACCGCCACAGGCTCGCACCACCGACACCGCCGCAGGCTCACGCCACCACCTCCACCAAGCTCAGGCCGCTGGCTCTCGCATCCCTCTCCTGCCGCCTTATCTCTCAGATGGCCGTCCAGTAGTAGTCGATGATGTGCGCCACGTAGAACAACACGCAGGTCGCGATGTACATGAAGATCTGGAGGTGATTTCGCATCCATGTGAAGTACCTCAGTACCTACTTCATAGTGAATGAATGAATATGAATAATTGTTTGTAGGAAATTTTATACGTCAGGCGTTTTAAGGGACATTTTATTAACTTAGTGATTACTTTATGATTTAGAAGAAACACAAAAAGAAGGTGCCTAAGCTGAGATTTAAAAGATCTCCTCCTCTAACCCCTTTTAATAAACGGACCGTCCTCTTCCTGGAACAAAAAGCTAAGCAAATGGTCAAAAGTCCAGTGCCGGGTCCAGCGTCTTGGCAATATGTTGATGGTCTGTCAGTTAGTAAATTTGATTTTAAGATTTTTTTTTCTGGGAACTTAAGGTGATTGATGACTTATCACTAGGATCCGCAATCACCCACCAGAATTTGTACGAGCATCGTGCTTGGACGATGGATCAGAACTGCCGAGAAGCCTTCCAAGCAAGGTGAATGTGTATTACCGAGGTATATGGTCAAGTGTAATGCGATAGTGACGCCGCAGATTATGTCGTTGTATGTTTGTGACGTATTGTCTAAGAACTTTACATTAGGCGTGATATGAGCCTTGAGACGTGCTCAACTCTGAGATGCGTTTGAGTATTCAGGGGTTAGGTACCTATTCTTTCAATGTTAACAGTCAATTTCAGAGATCAAAGATTGCATCTGATTGCATAGAATAGCATAGAATATGCAAATAAGTACCTACTTAATCAAAACAAAACCACTAGGTACGTATATCCTATGCATCGCCAATCTTGATGTAAATCTTTCAATCTGGCTCTTGTTGTAAATGGTACTCGTAGTTTCTGATATCCACGACACAAGGCATCCTAGTGTGGGGTCAGGGACTATGTAGGTACCTACCTTCCTACCTATGTGACTGTTATACAGTACATAGTTCGTGGCCTGCTACATTTTATACGGGTAGGTACAATACGAACAAGGCTAGGACGTAGAGTGTCTACGCGAGGGTAGAGTACGCAAATTTTACGTCTTTATACTGTAGGCAGAGAGATTGAACGCCGTAGATGGTCTACGCCGATTCTACGAAAACATATAATAGATCAATTTGTTGTTCTATATTATAAAAGAATTTTTATTTGTCGTAGCAAATTGAAGGCACAATGGTAAACAAAGCCCTACATTGTTCGATAATGCCAGGGGACATTTACCTGTAGGTACCGGCATCGTTTCTATTATTAATTGCGTAGATTGAAAATCAGTTAGGTACCTACTTACCAACGAAAATAGTGTTATCGACGGAGATGATAATTAATAAGGAGTAACTTCAACTCAATTTATTTGAGTCAGTCCGATTCATAACTCTTAGCATAGTTTCGTGTCTGTATCTTCTGAGCTTGATATATCAAGCTTGGTATATATATATGCCAGCCCGTATGTCATGGAACCCAAAAAGTTTGAAGACACGTGTTAAGTGCACCATATACCTAAGCCTCTTACCTCGAATACTCAAACGCATCTCAGAGTTGAGCACGTCTCAAGTGACGAGTTTTTGACAGATTTTCATCAAAAACTGTCAGAAAACCGTGACTTGAGACGTGCTCAACTCTGAGTCGCGTTTGAGTATTCTGGGGTTAGGTACCTACTTATACAAGTTGTAGGTAGTGTCGAAATCAAGATAGTGGAAAAATCTGGGCACCTGTGATAAACACGTGATCGAATTAATTAAACCTCCCCATTGCATGCCTAAATAAAAAAAATTCCTGAGCCACTCACTGTTCTTCCTTCCATTGAGGACCTCCGCGGCCGGCTCCTCCAGCCGCCGGTCCTCGCCGAGCTGGTGCAGCGGTAGCTCCACCGTCTCCGTGCCTCCAGGCCACGCCATCGCATCTCGTGACGCACACTTCACTTCACTTCACTTCACTCATGATATGTGCAGCCTGCCGGTAGGTTTCGTTACAGCTTTGCTGACAATTATTTAAAGTTCTTGAATCTTGACAATGCATGAAGGTCTTTGCCGGTCTGGACTAACTTTATGTTGTACTTTTTAGGAAGTGAGCGTTAGCGTTTTTAACTAAATCATCATTGCATAGAATTTGGTCTGTTTCATAAAAAGTTCGATCGTGTCTCATAAAAACCTATTGCTGTTGATTATTTAGTGCATTATCCTATCTTCAGAACAGCAAATCAACTTTGATTTATATCTCTACTAGCTGCCGCCCGCGGCTTCGCTCGCGTGGTACCCCGATAAAAAGTAGCCTATATGTTATTCCAAGTTTCATTCAAATCCGTTCAGCCGTTATGGCGTGACTGAAGCACAGACATACAAACATCCTCACAAACTTTCACATTTATAATATAGTAGGATGTTGCTGTCTCTTTTTTATAGATTGAGATGACAAGGACAGCTGTAATTTTGGAATTGTAAAATTAAGCTTAGGAACATGCACAAAAGAATCTACTGGTATGGTACTGTTCATATTCAACGTGTCATTGTCTACACTAGTTTTTTTATGAAATAGAAATTGCATTTAGTAAAATATACCTATAGTTAAAATAAAAACTACCTATAAGCTTGTCGAATAGATTTTTATATGAAATACCTATTATATTTCTACATTGTGCAAGTTTAATACATATTAATTTTTGTGGACATTTTACACAACACCATCTAGCCCCAAACTAAGCAAAGCTTGTACTATGGGAACCAGATGGCTGATATAATACTTATATACTTTTTTGTAAATAAACAAAGGTTTCAACCATGAGCTTTCGAATTGAGAAAATGGATTGTCGTAGAACATGTTTTAACACATACATACATAGGTACTTAAGACGTATTTTTTCTACAGTTGCTAGCGAGCGTAATCTCATAAAATTTTCGTGATAAAGCTACTAGTGTAGGTACTTTTTGTGAAAATTCAAACTGGAAAATTTGTGAAACAAATATTTGGTTGCTGCGGATTCACATGTTAAGATAAACAGACAGCCACAATGTGCTAGCGAAATTATATTTCCATAATGAAGCTAAAATGTTGCGAGAAATACCACAGACTTTATGTAATGAGGATAGCTCATTCTCGGTTTACTTACTTCATAATAATAATAAGCCATTTATTCCCAAATTAAATAAAATTACATCTCATCATTTTATAAATTAATTTCACTTAAATGTCTTAAATCAATTCTTATAATATAATATTTTTTTGATAAATTCACTCTAATATTATTTTTTACTAGCTGACCCCGCGAACTTCGTATCGCCTTAAAATTAATAATTCAAGTGCTTGTAATTTAATATGAACTTTATACCATAGCAATAAAGCTCAAATTGACTACGTTTTAGTTACAAATCATTTGTATGGGAAAAAGAAAAGGGCTATTTTTAGGGTTTTTCCAGCAATAATTCTAATTTTTCTCGCCGTAAAAACCATCCTTGAACTTCAACGAACATTTTAAAAAAAGATTTGGCCAAATTGGTCCAGGCGTTGTTGAGTTATGCGCTTACCAACACATTTTGCGATTCATTTTTATACTATACTAGCTGACCCCGCGAACTTCGTATCGCCTTAAAATTAATAATTCAAGTGCTTGTAATTTAATATGAACTTTATACCATAGCAATAAAGCTCAAATTGACTACGTTTTAGTTACAAATCATTTGTATGGGAAAAAGAAAAGGGCTATTTTTAGGGTTTTTCCAGCAATAATTCTAATTTTTCTCGCCGTAAAAACCATCCTTGAACTTCAACGAACATTTTAAAAAAAGATTTGGCCAAATTGGTCCAGGCGTTGTTGAGTTATGCGCTTACCAACACATTTTGCGATTCATTTTTATACTATATAGACTTCGCGCACGACCGCTGCGTAGGGAGCCGACCTCGCGACTGAGCCGCGCGGGTACCTTACTCATAGATCTAAACTCCCCTCCCGCACGCGCACCCCCGCCTTGGTGACGCCCACTTCGCAACGGGCCGTGCAGCAGAAATCGTAATATTTTAATTTCGCCATAACTTCAAAACCAAACGTCCAATTTTAATCATTCAAAGACCAAATATTATCTCCATAAACTGTTCTTAGTGATGAAATCATTTATTTTGATAAGGATTAATAGCATGAGTAAAATAAACGCGTTTAAATGTAGTCCAAAAAAAATTCAAGATTTTTAAATAAAAAAATGGTTGCTGTGCCTCACTCGACATAGATGGGTATAGTGTGTCGCGGACTTTTTTGTAGATATTTATAAGATCTACAATTAATTAGAACATTTTATGGTTCTATCTTTTATAGTTTAGGCAGCGTACGCAAAATAAGTAACTTTTCTGGTTGATTTTTTACACCTTGTGTCCGAAAAACCCAAATATCTTACGGAACCCTATTTTTTTCCAAAATAAAATATAGCCTATGTTACTCGTGGATAATGTAGCTTTCGAATGGTGAAAGAATTTTTAAAATCGGTCCAGTAGTTTTTGAGCCTATTCAGTACAAACAAACAAACATACAAACAAAGTTTTCCTCTTTATAATATTAGTGTAGATGTAGATTAAAATCGAGTAGGTTAGGTACCCATCTTCCAGTAAAGGCGAATTTCGAATATTTTAAGTATAATTATTTATTGACTACCCGTATCTCAATGACAGTCGTATATTTGGCGAAGACGACATCTAAAATGGACAATAATATAGAACAATTCGTAAATTATTTAATCACTATAGACCGTTTGCAACGGCCTTTAGATAGCCCGACTGATTTGTTTGTATATTGTAAATTATATTTGTAGTAGTTGTAAGTTTCTTTCTGTTAATAATAAATTATTATTACTATTACATGTTTTCTTCTTCCATTCTCCTCTATCAGCCGTCATTTCAGTAGGTATTCAGTCTTTTCATATCATCATTCACATAATCCAGCCCACACTCCAAGTATAGTCACAGATAGTTTAACTTCGGCTTGCAAATCAAGCAAGTAATAAGTACGTACAGTAGTTCCAACAAATATTGTGCGCCTCGGCAAACTTCGTGCTTTGTATGAAAACCGAATTTGTCCGAATATGCAACTAAAAGTCAACTAACAATAAATAACTGAACCAACCCTTTAAAAAATAAGTATCTACATAATTATTGTAACATCTCTATAATATCATCACCGCGTCAGTTCGTATTTCAGAAGCTAGACGAAAATTGCCGAGGCGCATAATATTTGTGGTACCTAGTAGTGTAAGTTTGTTGGGTATAAGTTAGACACATGGTAACACGCGGAAGCAGCGATAGTAAGCTCCGTTGAGTTCACTTAGTGCGGATTACCTATGCAAGCCTTCGCGCACGAGCACGCACTCAGGGGCCTGGTTTTTGGGAATAGACATAAGTCATCGCATTACGTTAATATCGGAATAATAACAAAGTATTAAGAGACACAACTTCGAAGGTGACTTAGATAATATTATTAGCTATCGCCTGCGGCTCCGCTCACGTTGTACCCGGATAAAAAGTAGTAATATGTTATTCCAGTAAACGTTCTAAGTATATTCCAAGTTTTATTCAAATCTGTTCTGCCGTTTAGGCGTGATTAAGGCACAAACATCGTCACATACTCACAAACTTTCACATTTATAATATTAGTAGGATTTTCCGTAGAAATCTGCTAAAGGATGTCAAACTCACCTAATATAATCTACTTATGATATCAAGTGTTCACCACTTTCTATGTTAGTCCGTGCCTGCTCAGCTTACTACCTAAAACCTCAAACCGCTTGGAAAATCTCAACCACATGCAAATGTTTACAGGAACACAGACATGTGGAAAACTTACTACGAAAACGTACGAGACGTCGTGTTATTGAACTAACTTAGCGGGACACGGCAACATATTAAGATTGAGTGCTTTGAGATCTGTGATTTAATTAGATTAAATAACAGCTGGAACCTACTTACAACTGGATTTTTTTTAAAAGTCGTATTATATGCAAGTAATCAATTTACGGCTGGTGAAATACCCACAGTTTATGATGATATTCTACTCGTATGTTACGTCAATAATAATCAAAAATCACTGAACACATTTTGAAACACTTTAGTACACAATTTGAGACTGGTATCGGCGCGCACAAAACAAACACAGTACACACACTGACTTCGCCCAGTTCACTTTATCAATTCAAGAGCTTCCCATACAGATAGCGACAGATAAGATGTAATACTCTCCAAAGACGCCTCGTTACCAACTCTGCGGCGATACTGGCATCTGGAGTAGAGGAGTTTGGAAATATTGCCCAATAACTTGTTTAGTTGTTTGTCAAAGGTATTTGATGACGTGAACGAACATCAAGGCGAAACTTGATGACCACAAACAATACCTACAATACCTATATACCAATTTATACTCTAGCTAGGCAAATCGATTTGGAATGTCTTAATTTTATAGTATAGGTACTTACGGTCAGGGACAGAAGTTCAAGAACATTTAATATTTTTAGATCTTTATTAACTTTATATTCCGTTGATATAAAATAATTTGTATAACTCGGAAAGTGTCATGAAGTTTTGTCGCTGACTGTACTTTATATTTTTTATCTAATTTTTCCTAGATAGCGCTAACCCAAATTTATGTTTATTTATTCATGACAAAGTGGATAACCATTTACACCAGGTGTAAAAACATAAATTAGGTTAAAAAACCGGTTAAGTCCGAGTCAAATTGGCACACGAAGGGTTCCGTACCATCGTACATGTACATAAATATTTATTGTATGGGGCCCCCTTACTCTGTAGAAATTTCAACTCTCTCTCTACCTATTACGTTCATGAGATACGGCCCGCTGACAGACGGACGGACGGACGAACGGACAGCGGACGTTTAGTAATAGGGTCCCGTTGGCACCCTTAGGGTACAAAACCCTAGAAAGACTAAATGATACTAGACAATTATTAGTTTTACATTTTGTCTACCTACATCGAATTGGGTTAGGGTATAAAGTAGGTAGTGGTTTTTCAGAATCCCTCCGCGTCCCGGCAAAAAAAAAAACAAAGCAAAGGCGAATCACTGTGCCCTGCTATACCTACAGGCTTTTTAGTCGTAGTGTGGGGAACAGAGGTTAACCTAGGTACAAACTCTATATGCAATACTATGTTAGTTCTAGTTATTCTTTAGTTATCTGTACCGCTACACCTGTTTTTGTTGCAATAAACTTTATTATTATTATGTAATTACTAGCTGCCGCCCGCGGCTTCGCTCGCGTGGTACCCGGATAAAAAATAGCTTATTCCAAGTTTCATTCAAATCCGTTCAATAGTTTTTGTGTGAAAGAGTAACAAACATCCATACATCCAAACTTTCGCGTTTATAACACTAGTAAGGATAAGCTAACTTTCGGCCTAGACTTTGCTTTGTTTTTTTATGCCGGGAGTGACAATCAGCTTATGAAACTTTCAAGCGAGTCCACCCTTTACATTTCTTGTGACAACAATACGTTTAGAATGACAATACAGTGGTCATTGCAGGTGGTTCCGAAGCGGGCGCGGGCCGGTAGGTGCGGTGACGTGACGTCAGCCATCAGCCGAACCAAAGCACGCCATTTCACACTAGGCTCGCCATGCATCCACCATTCTGAGGGATTCACTTGTTAAGGTAGACTCTAGAAGCAGCTTCAGTGGTGCCGCAGTCAGCCACTTTGGAAGTGTATGGAAAGTCATTCGCTACGTCATGATAATACTCGAATGACGTTCCATACATTTGCGTACTGAAGCTTGCTTAAAGTCTACATTTAACCAAGTCACAACCACTAGAACACCAGGTTTCAATGAATATCTTCGTCCCTGCGAGTAATTTTTTTTAAATTTCGTTGTTCTGAAAAACTGACAAAGTATTAAGTCACCGTATTTTTCTGTTCTATGTTATTTTTCTTTTTTCCTTCTTCAACGACTGATGGAGATATGGAGCTCAGATAACAGACAGACGGCTAGGTAAGTACTCATGCGTATAAATAATACATACCTTTTCTCTACTATGAGTTTTTCGAGACCTCTGTACTCTCTCGCGATCGTATGAAAATAGGTGTAACGTCATTCGAAATTGAAGGCAAGATAAGACGAACCGGGGCGGGAGGGAGTGGGTAGATTTTTAGTCCCATTCAGAACTTAGTAATTATCTAATTAAGTATCTGTTCTGTGGTACTGTACACGTTTTATTTGTATCACTAGGTACATTGTACTTTTGTTTAAATTCGATCTTTGCCACGTTAATGGTGCCATTGTGAGTGTACCATACGCTACAAAGGAAACCTTACGCCCCATAGCGGAAGTAGGCAGGCAAGTAAAATATTTACCCACCCTAAAAATACCAACTTAAAGTTCACGGTCATCTGACAGAGGGGGTTAAAATCCCCTTGGGACTACTAAAAAACGCTCGGGAAAATTACTTCACAGTCCATGACTTGAATATTGTTTAACATACTTATTAGTAATGTTCGAGGTTTTTTACAGCAATAAAAAATAATTATGCGTAAGCGTATAAAAAACTTCCCAATACTTTGGCATAAAACATGTTACGGCAGTTAGAATGTACTGAGTATCGTGTGAGCAGGATGTGAGACATGTGTCCGGACGGCTCTCACCCGTGGTCACCCTACGGGTTTTACAAGTGACATAACCGGGCCGCTCCTCTGCTTTACGAGCAGGGATGATTAAACTAAAAGGCACAGAACCAGTAATGAGGTCTACGCACGACCTGCGGGCCCTGATTTAGGAAGGGGTGCCGTCATCGCCTCTTGGGATATCTTATCACTTAGCCGAATGTAGGCCAGAGATTCCAAAAGGTCGGGATCGTAAAAAAAGTTTGCTTTATGGGATTCGAGCTTCATTGAATAGGTAGACAACACCTAGACAGTAGACACACGTAAATGTACATCAGTTGGTACTTAAGGTCTCCACTGACTACACCAAAGCCCAACTGTCACTATCCGCGCATATAAAAGCAAAGAAAGATTTTTAAAATAAAATATTATTATACAACGTGTAACATAATGTCCCTATAAGCCCGAAAGGGGTGTATTCAGACCGAGCACTTGAATACATTGACGTGTGCAAAAGTTCAATACATCATATTTGAAATTCCAATACAATTAAAAACAAATTATTTCATGAGAAATTTGTGACAACCCTATGTGTTTGTTTACCATTTGCGTAGGTAACAAACACACGCGCACCCTCCTATCGCGTCGGACCCACACATACGCAGACAATTGAACGCGCGGCAAGTTTCAAAAAGTACCTAGGTGTAATCACCAAAGTTTTCGTAAGAATTTGCAATTTTTTTAATTCTACGTAGAAATTAAAGTCGAAGATTAAAATCACGATATCTTTCACACATAAAAAAACAACTACCTACCTACATCTACCTAGGTAGTTACCTAAGGACCTAGGTACAGGAAAAGTTAAGTTATACCTTTTCTCCCTTCTTCTTGGTTGGCTCGGAACACGGCTAATTGACATTGTAGGTATTAGGTAGGTATGTAGGTACCTAGGTTGGTATTACTGGTACACATTCACATTCACAATCACAATCACAAAATTATTTTTGTCATTTTTTATTAGTAAGCTAGGTACTAATGGGGTACCTACTAGGTAGGGTGATAGGTTAGGTACCTATCATCATACCTACCTATCACTGAATTTTATCACTGTTGACACACACAGTAGGTACTCGGTATCCATCAAAGGGAAGTAGGTACAACACACCACCGAATTCCCGGTCTTCCCTCACTGGTGCGCCGGTGGAAAGATCCCGTCGAGAGAAGACGGTTCACCAATCCCAGAAAATAGCCCGTAAGATGGCAATGGCCGCCCTGGATAACGCTCTCTGTAGAGCTGACGCGCCGCTACTAAGCTATTAATTATTTGGTGCTGCTCCAACACACACACACAACACCATATCATAATACTCACCGTTTGAGTACAAAGCCGACATCGTATCGTTAATTAGTTACGCGAACCGAGAGATTGCTTGTTGCAGTTGTTGCAAGGAACGAATGCTAATTGCGACTGATAAAAACCGATCTGTTTTGCGACCAAAAGTAGGTACCTACCGAATTTTTAGGGTTCCTTGTCTGGGGTAACCCACTAAATACCGATTGGGAAAAAAAAGGAAAAAAACTTCACCATACATCTACTACTACTACTACTACTACTGTCGTCGTGTCCGTGTCGCTAGCTCTTTTGAACCAGTGTGGTGGAAGGATTAGAGTGCACCTTGAAGGTTCCTTTCGTAACTTTGACACACGTCTATGACATGCCTGGTTTCCTCACGAGGTTTTCCTTTACCGTTTGAGAGCATTGATATTGCACACATAAATTTCGAATCGAAAAATCCATAGATTCGAACTCACGACTTAAGGATGGGAAGGCGGGGTTCATACCAATATGCTACCATGTGCTCCATCCCCATTTGCTACTAGGTACCTACCTACTTACATAATAACCTACCAACAATTACGTAGTTCAATCAAGAAAAGTAAAAAACAAATAAACCTACGGAACCAATTTGATTTTATTAAACAAACGCTTGCGGTGCGGTGTCGGTTGACGGTTGCGGATTTTGAATTTAGCAAAGGCACCGACAGCCAATTAGGGCGAGGTGCCATCCCACTAGTTGTTGTTGTTGTTTCAATGCAACCAATGACAAATAGGCTGTTCACGATGAAAATGAAGATTAGTAAGACAGATAAGTCACAACCTTTGACTTTAGTGCCCAAGTAGGTAGGTACAAAATTGCATTGAAAAATGCTCCAATGAATATTGGAATAATACATCGTTGGAAAAACTAAAGTGGAATAGGGTCACGGCTTTATCCTCAGGCACGGTAGACCTCTTCTCATACTTCTTGTTACCTACTCAAGATGCTTTTAAGGCCCGAGTAGGTAGGTACAAAATTGAGTAGGTATCACGGCTTTATCCTCAGGCACGGTAGACATCCTCTCATACTCCTTGGCACCCACTGAGGATACCTTTAAGGCCCGAGTAGGTAGGTACAAAATTGAGTGGGTAAGGTACCTATCTCCTATACTAGGTACTTAACAAAGAGATCTGAAAGGATGTTTACGGTGCCTAGGGATTTTAGTCGTGATGTGACCTTACATTTTAATTACCAATAAATACCAAGGTACCACTAGGCCTTCAAAAAAAAATAGAAATTACTTATTAAGCCACCTCGTTATTAGGTAAGTAGGTAGGCATTTCACTAATGGTGTCTGTTCTGTTACCTGTTTCATCTAGAGTTCACACGTAAAGGTCAAAAAACAGCTGTAAATAGGGATGCCTCATGTTGTGTCAAGTTACGTATTGGAGCAAAGTTTAAGAGACATTTCATGAATGAAAACCATTGAAATTTTAAAAGTCGTTGAACAAACGTTGTTCGCAATGACGTATAGAACACCCCCGTTTCGGGCTTATAGGGACATTATGTTACACGTTGTATATCTCTAATATTTATTAGGGAACCTTAGTTTCAAAAGTTCAGTGAAGATTAAATACGAATTACATGAGAGGAGCTTGTTGAGGCGCACTTTAATACTTTCACCACACTG
The DNA here is from genome assembly GCA_949320045.1 of Scotopteryx bipunctaria. Lineage (NCBI taxonomy): Eukaryota > Metazoa > Arthropoda > Insecta > Lepidoptera > Geometridae > Scotopteryx > Scotopteryx bipunctaria. The sequence continues at coordinate 12,718,324 of OX439446.1, read as the reverse complement.
GTTTAAAAGAGAGAGAGAGAGAGAGAGAAGTGACAAGTAATAGGAATTTTATTAAAAGTAGTTATCGTAGTCTGTTCACAGTCACAGCATCATCAAACATTAAGAACGTATGTATGTAATAAAGTATACCTACCCGAAGGCAAAAAGCTCATCAGAAAAAGGATATAATTGACGGCATCGGTGGCGCAGCGGGCGAGTGCTCGGCTGAGACGCAAGAGGCGCGGGTTCGATTCCCGCTGCGGAGGAAATGTTTGTATGCTTTGCAAATATTTCGTCCGGGTCTGGGTGTTGTGGTACTGGTAGTTTCTGATACCCACGACACAGAGAATCCTTGTATGGGGTCAGGACTATGTAAATGACTGTTGGGTGTTATTACTATTATTATATTTTCCCATGAATCAGGTTCAAAACTAAGAAGACAAAATAAAAAATCGAGGTGCGTTGCCTAGAACAAAGTTAAAATTTATAGCGCAAACTAAAAGAGGCGCCAGATTTTGGCAATAACTAAAGAGTGGAACAAAGTGGCTGACAGCTTAGCCAAGTCACTTTGCGCCTAACGAAGTCGCTTAACGCTACTGCAAAATTGTCGGCCATCGCTCATAACACCCGACATTCACATACAATAATTTGACCCCACACTAGGATTCCCTGAGCCGTAGTTATCAGTAATAACGATGCAGATTATGCAAACATTACCCCTGCAGTGGGAAATGAGGACAAATACGGATCTCGCCACGCCACCGAGGTCATCAGTCATTTAAATAGCTTCAGCTAATGTCATCAGTTCATCACTTATGTCAGTTTAATACATTTTTCACGTACAGTTTAGCAAGCCGTCTACGGCTCTGGACGGCGGCCAGGTGCAGTGCTAAAGACTTGATTTGGACGATATTTTCATTTTAATCGAAAGATAAGTGTTTCCTCGATTAATATTTCGCTAACAGATGACTTTACCAGGAGAATTTTACTATTTTTCACTAGGTTCTGAAGTCTGACGTTTTATAACAGTGACTAAAGCGAGATTTCAAGTGATTCTAAAAATCCTACGAAATAAAGTATGTTGAACTTTGAATTTTGACGTCAGGCAGGCGGCCGGTCATAAAACACCTTAGTCAAAACTGCCGACCCCACATGGAGTAGGATAAGGGCAGGAAGATGATGATGATGAACTTTGAACTTTGAACAATATTAGTTTAGATAAAGTTTACATTTACAATATTACAATAAATCAAAACAAACAACAAAAAAATTCCAGGAAACAATAGAAAAGTCTCAGATAAATAAACAGCAAACGGAGACACTACTCATTTTAAGGAAATCTGTTGTGACGTATTTCCGGAATGAGATCCAAATTCCAATCATTATCGGATCGCTGGCTGCGAGTTATTGCGAACGTGCCTTCAAAAAAATCATGTTAATACGATTTATACCAGCATTCTCTTCATTTTATAAAATTCAATAGTAACCAATAACACTTCCATTAAGGTTTAGAATATCATTTTATTTTTCATGGTAAAATGATCGGATAGATCACATTTATTACTACAATGCAAAAGTTTGTGTGTGTGTGTGTACACATAGAACCCACTGTCACATCTTGTCATCCTTGTCAATCAATTATTCTGATTCTGTATGTTAAAATAATATGCGTTTTTTTTGTATCGGTTGTTTCAATCGATCGGAGCCGCGGGCGAATGCTAATCTAAAATAAATTGATTCAGTGACATTTTTGCAATCCCGAAATATTTGATTGACTACTACCTAAGTACAGCAAATCAACTTCGTTTACTACGGTCTTCTCTACGTCACAGGAGGGCCTCTACGCCGTAGCACTTGCGTAGAGCTTACGTAGAGGTGGCGTAGCTTTCAACATGCGTTGCCGGCAGTGCCCGCCGAAGCACCACTAATTTAAAGCAGTTAAATTGTAAGCAGTATGTTACGGGTTCACAATTTAACGGTATTTACAATTTTACGCTGACATTATACCTACATACGATTTTTTCATCATTTTGATCGACATAAAATGTAAAAATAGTTAAAAAATTACTCGACTAAACCGAGCGTTCATTGATAAACAGAACATCGCATTACAAGCACTCGAAGTTGTAAAATGAGGACCTTTTTAAGATATATTATAAGGGTAAAACTTTTCCTTTTACTCTATTTTCCTATAAAATAGCCGGTCAGTAACAGTATATAGAATAGAATATCTGACGTAAACACGATTGGTAGCGCCTGTAATATCACCAATACTGCGTATTCGATGTTGTTGATGTTGAACTAAATGTTAAGAAAAAAACAATAATAAACGGGCGAATCAGACGAATGGTCAGAGATCAAAGACTATATGTTAAAGATGAAGATATAACCTAAATTATTTTCATTGTGAAATAGAAGTAAATAAACCCTGGGGCAGAAGCTAGCTTAATTCATCAGCATTCGTAAAAATGTTTTTAGACCTGCTGTGGTTTCTCAGTGAAGCTTTGTTAGTAAACATTTCATATTAAACTTGTCATAACACGCACACTGCCGAATGTACGCGCACAGCTGGCAACGTGTAGTGTACTAGCATTTGCCGCCGACTTTCTCCACTGGTGTCATTGGTTTTTAGACGCGAATAAAGTTTTTAATCGAGTCTTTCCCGACTCACATGCAAATGCCAATATTGATCGTAGTGGAATTGATTTCAGACAATTTATGCAGTTTGCATGCGTATTTGTTAGTTAAAAACATCTTTATACTAGCTGCCGCCCGCGGCTACGCTAGCGTGGTACCCAGATAAAAATAGCCTATATGTTAATCCAGTACATGTATATCCTAAGTTTCATTCAAATCCGTTCAGCCGTTTAGGCGTAAAAGAGTAACAAACCTCCATACATACAAACTTTTGCGTTTATAATATTATTATAGTAGGATTATGAATCAACAGAAATAAACTTACAACTAATACAAAGCACGCTTCCACCGTCTGATGAGCTGGATCAGGTGAGCTATCTATAGACCGTTTGCAACGGCCTTTAGATAGCCCGACTGTTTCTTTTGTATTTTGTAAATTATATTTGTATATTTTTTAAGTTTCTTTCTGTTAATAAATGTGTTTTACAAATACAAATATAATTTACAAAATACAAAAGAAACAATCAGGCTATCTGAAGGCTGTTGCAAACGGTCTATAGATAGCTCACAGATCTAGCCCATCAGACGGTCGAAGCGTGCCCAAGACGCTGGCCGCATTGCCACGCTGAATGGCAATCAATCAGTCATGAAGGATATTTGAAGAAGAAGACCATAACATAATGTCATCGGTCCAGCAATCGGGGGACCGTCATACGCTTCGTGTACCTGTTCCAAATGTGTATTGAAACACAATATTATTGTGCTTTGTCTTCACATTCGCACAGGAAATTATTGGGTTAGTGCACGGCCGACTTAATAGCACTTTTGATTGTTGTGTTTTCGCTGTCACGGAGAATTTTATTGAAACTCGTCCTCGGGAAGGATGGAGTAGGCTTGCCTATTCCATCCTCTCAGCTTAGTCGGCCTGGTCTACAGGAAAGACATGGTCAATACGTGCGGAGCTGACTAAGCCACGGGTTTCCTCATGATGTTGTCTTTCACCGTTTGAGAGGTACTGGTAAAGCGCACATAAATTTTTCGCACAGAAAAATCTATTGGTATACGACCGGATTTGACCCACGACCTTAGGATCGGAAGGCGGGGTCACTACCAAAGCATGTATTATCGGAACAGGGTGGCTGATAATTTTATTATTATACTTGTATACTTTTTATAATAATAAAGTACCTACCTATACAACGTGTAACATAATGTCCCTATAAGCCCGAAAGGGGTGTATTCAGACCGAGCACTTGAATACATTGACGTGTGCAAAAGTTCAATACATCATATTTGAAATTCCAATACAATTAAAAACAAATTATTTCATGAGAAATTTGTGACAACCCTATGTGTTTGTTTACCATTTGCGTAGGTAACAAACACACGCCCACCCTCCTATCGCGTCGGACCCACACATACGCAGACAATTGAACGCGCGGCAAGTTTCAAAAAGTACCTAGGTGTAATCACCAAAGTTTTTGTAAGAATTTGCAATTTTTTTAATTCTACGTAGAAATTAAAGTCGAAGATTAAAATCACGATATCTTTCACACATAAAAAAACAACTACCTACCTACATCTACCTAGGTAGTTACCTAAGGACCTAGGTACAGGAAAAGTTAAGTTATACCTTTTCTCCCTTCTTCTTGGTTGGCTCGGAACACGGCTAATTGACATGGTAGGTATGTAGGTACCTAGGTTGGTATTACTGGTACACATTCACATTCACAATCACAAAATTATTTTTGTCATTTTTTATTAGTAAGCTAGGTACTAATGGGGTACCTACTAGGTAGGGTGATAGGTTAGGTACCTATCATCATACCTACCTATCACTGAATTTTATCACTGTTGACACACACAGTAGGTACTCGGTATCCATCAAAGGGAAGTAGGTACAACACACCACCGAATTCCCGGTCTTCCCTCACTGGTGCGCCGGTGGAAAGATCCCGTCGAGAGAAGACGGTTCACCAATCCCAGAAAATAGCCCGTAAGATGGCAATGGCCGCCCTCGATAACGCTCTCTGTAGAGCTGACGCGCCGCTACTAAGTAGCTACTAACACACACACACAACACCATATCATAATACTCACCGTTTGAGTACAAAGCCGACATCGTATCGTTAATTAGTTACGCGAACCGAGAGATTGCTTGTTGCAGTTGTTGCAAGGAACGAATGCTAATTGCGACTGATAAAAACCGATCTGTTTTGCGACCAAAAGTAGGTACCTATTGCCGAAAGCCGAATTTTTAGGGTTCCTTGTCTGGGGTAACCCACTAAATATCGATTGGGAAAAAAAAGGAAAAAAAACTTCACCATACATCTACTACTACTACTACTACTACTGTCGTCGTGTCCGTGTCGCTAGCTCTTTTGAACCAGTGTGGTGGAAGGATTAGAGTGCACCTTGAAGGTTCCTTTCGTACACTTTGACACACGTCTATGACATGCCTGGTTTCCTCACGAGGTTTTCCTTCACCTCTTGAGAGCATTGATATTGCACACATAAATTTCGAATCGAAAAATCCATAGATTCGAACTCACGACTTAAGGATGGGAAGGCGGGGTTCATACCAATATGCTACCATGTGCTCCATCCCCATTTGCTACTAGGTACCTACCTACTTACATAATAACCTACCAACAATTACGTAGTTCAATCAAGAAAAGTAAAAACAAATAAACCTACGGAACCAATTTGATTTTATTAAACAAACGCTTGCGGTGCGGTGTCGGTTGACGGTTGCGGATTTTGAATTTAGCAAAGGCACCGACAGCCAATTAGGGCAAGGTGCCATCCCACTTATTGTTGTTGTTGTTTCAATGCAACCAATGACAAATAGGCTGTTCACGATGAAAATGAAGATTAGTAAGACAGATAAGTCACAACCTTTGACTTTAGTGCCCAAGTAGGTAGGTACAAAATTGCATTGAAAAATGCTCCAATGAATATTGGAATAATACATCGTTGGAAAAACTAAAGTGGAATAGGGTCACGGCTTTATCCTCAGGCACGGTAGACCTCTTCTCATACTTCTTGTTACCTACTCAAGATGCTTTTAAGGCCCGAGTAGGTAGGTACAAAATTGAGTAGGTATCACGGCTTTATCCTCAGGCACGGTAGACATCCTCTCATACTCCTTGGCACCCACTGAGGATACCTTTAAGGCCCGAGTAGGTAGGTACAAAATTGAGTAGGTAAGGTACCTATCTCCTATACTAGGTACTTAACAAAGAGATCTGAAAGGATGTTTACGGTGCCTAGGGATTTTAGTCGTGATGTGACCTTACATTTTAATTACCAATAAATACCAAGGTCACCTCGTTATTAGGTAAGTAGGTAGGCATTTTACTAATGGTGTCTGTTCTGTTACCTGTTTCATCTAGAGTTCACACTTAAAGGTCAAAAAACAGCTGTAAATAGGGATGCCTCATGTTGTGTCAAGTTACGTATTGGAGCAAAGTTTAAGAGACATTTCATGAATGAAAACCTTTGAAATTTTAAAAGTCGTTGAACAAACGTTGTTCGCAATGACGTATAGAACACCCCCGTTTCGGGCTTATAGGGACATTATGTTACACGTTGTATAGAATTAATAAAAAATATTAATATTAATCACAGCATGATCCAAAGTTCATGCTATGCCGACCCCACATAGAGTGGGATAAGGGCAGGAAGATGATGATAGAATTAATAAAAATGAGCCTTAGTAACGGCCACCAGCTGTAGTTAAACGAGAACAGTATCGAATAGGTATTGATCTGTTCAAAGCTCAACACACAAATGGAGTACGTGCTCCCAGTCGCACTCCGGGTGACACATGCTTCCGCGATAGCCAGAGATTACGATCTGATGTGCTATGACAACTGCCGCGAGCTGCAGTTAAAAGTTTGGTTGGTGATATTGATTTGAAAATGAAGCTGAAGATTCAAAACATCAACGCAAAGTGTGGCATTACGGCATAAAGGTATTAAATAAATAATTAGTTAAAACACTTGGTCAGCTCCGCACGTATTGACCATGTCTTTCCTGTGGATAAGGCCGACTAAGCTCAGAGGATGGAATACATGCTGGGCAAACCTGCTCCATCTAAATTTGACCTAGGCACTATAGCGTCCCGTTAGTGTGGGCAAAAGTTGCCTTCTTGGTAAAACACAGTCCCACATGCTTATACTAATGATATCATAAAGACTGTCGTGTGTAATTAATAAAGTGAAATATAGTTTGTGAAATGCAATCACATTTAAGGATCACTTTGAAATAAATCTACGTTGGAATTACTCCTGTTCGTAATGCTACCAAGCGTGGAAGATATACATAGGAAGAAACCACGCTTGGCTGTTTTTTTAGGAAAATGGTCCCTTTAAGATGTGAGGATGCTCCCCAGTGGATGTTTATTAAGTTATTTGAACATAACTTTGAATACTCATAGTTCGTGACCTAGAATAATATACCTATAGGCTACTTTTTATCGGGGTACAAGGTGAGCGGAGTCACAGGCAAGATTTAAATTTCAAATAAAAATAAAATCAAAGTATACATGTTCTAACATAATATAATTATACTCGTATGTATACAGACAGACTGATATAATTTATTCGAATATTTTCGACAACCTATCAAATCAAATAACTACTGAACTAATTCCACAAGTAGTAGGTATTTTCAATCATTTATTAACTCAATTCTATGAATCAGATGGAGTCCGTTCCAAGAGGCATTTCCGCAATGGGCGTTAATGAAGGCAATCCAATAATCGTTAATTGGATTCGACAAACAATTTAGATTGCAGTCCGCCGGAGACTCATCTGCAGACAAAGTTGTGGTCCCTAATCCAGGGTGACCCCGATCCGGGACCACTCAGGCGATTTATCAACCACACATTATTTGATTCTAACTCTTATATATTGTCATCATCTCCTTGCCCTTATCCTACTTAAGTGGGGTCGGCACAACATGTTTTCTTCATCCATTCCCCTCTCAGCCGTCGTCTCAATATTCACTCTTTTCTTAATCATATCATCATTCACGCAATCCATCCATCTCTTCTTTGGTCTACCTCTACCCTTGTATCCATCCACTTTCATATCTAACACTCTTCTCGTCACATAAAATTCATCCCTCCGCATGACACGTCCATACCACACTTAGCTATTTAGATTCCTATTATAAAGAGGTTAAGTATAATAATTTCTAAATTATTTCACCGGTCACACAGATATAATTACTTATTACTCTACATCTCTATCCCTCTATCTGTATATAAGATAGTTTGTGTCTTAACCCTACGCGAGTGAAACAGGGCGGGTAGAGCTAGTTTCAAATAAAATATGTTGTGTATAAAACAATAAATGTTCAATGACCTTAGACCGGGAGAGAGCAAGGCTACTACAGTATATAAGTAGGTGTTGTGACGCTCAGTTGATCTCACAATTGAGTGGGTTTGAAACTACAATATTCTGTACACAATAATGTGCACGTGTGGGTAAAATTCAAATACATACTTCTTAGCTGCTCTACAAAAAAAAACGTTATATTTAGACTGTTGCTGTGCCGCGTTTTACCAGTTTTACCGAAAGAGACGACAAATACTATGATGTTTGATGGTATATTATAGTAATGCATAGAAAAGTTGTCATTTTATGGACGTGGAAACCTTTGCTCGGGACTGTAGAATATTATAAGATCTATTTAACTTCCTCGAGTTATCACTTATCTATCACACTTCATTTGTACACAGATTTTCAGAGTGTATTTCAAAATAAACCTATCGCTTCCTCTAAATACTGTTGACAACAGCAGGTCAACAGCATCCAAGCAAACACTAACTTCGAGGTAAGTCTAAGTAGTAATAAAAAGTCGGTACCAAAGCTTAATACTCAGTAGAATAGAACCCAATTTAAACTTAATAAAACTTTCATTGCATCAATACAGCCAGCAAAGTTATAACTCGAGCTCACCGAAGGGCCTCCTTAAAAACGTGATCACAAAACACTTGACCGAAGAACAAAAGTCCCGTTGAAAAGTTTGATATTTGTTTGATATGTCCGTGATGTTGGGCGGGCGGGAGACATGCGGCCTGCGACCCTCGCCGACCGGCACTGAAGCTCCGAGCTTCCCGCCCTGCACAATCACTGGGAAGTGTCGTGCGTCTCGTTTGCGTGACGTTTTCCTTATCAAAATATTAGGGTAGTCTTTTCGTTCCTTTATTAAACTGACTTTAATATTCGGGATCAGATATTTTGGGACTATTGTGGAAAGGTTTAATTTAGGTTAAAAATAAGATTAAATGACAGAAAGACAGTCTTTAAAGATGACCTTGGTGGCGTGGCTGGCTGAGACGGGAGAGGTGCGAGTTTGATTCCGCTAAGACAAATGTTTGCACGATCTGCAAAAAAAATCTGGGACTTTTCTGGTACTATGGTTCTCGTAGTTTCTGATACCCACTACATAAGGAATCCTAAGTGTGGGACTGACACAATACTAAGATTATGTGAATGTGACTGTTGGGTGTTGTTTTATTTAAATCTTTTTACGTAACTGTAAGTTACGAGTAAGTATTCAGAACTTTACAACATTTCGCAACCACTTTCGCGAAGTCGGGATAAGGGTGAAACTTCACCAAGTTTACAGTTAAATGAATTCTATTGGCATTCCAAGTTGCTTTGCAAATTGTTGCCAAGTGTTCCACATACAGTGTACACGTGAGACCATACAAGTTTATAAGACTACTAGCTATTGCCCGCGACTTCGTACGCGTGAGCGTATCAAGTCATTCGCATCGCCCCCGTTAAAAAGTTCCCATATAAAATTTGACACCCATTTTAGACCTTATTAAAGATAGCTTTGAAAAATCCTAAAACACGTGTCCATTTATTTTGCATTTATAGTAACTAAACCGAGTTTCAAGCTAATCGCACCGCCCGTTAAAAAGTTCCATACCAACCTTTTTACCCCTTTTCACCTGTAGGGGTTGAATTTCGAAAAATCCCGCCTTAGCGGGTGCTTTTGTCATAAAAGGAAGCTACCTTCTAAGTTTCAGCTTTCTAGCTTCAGCGGTTTCGGCGCGGCGATGATGAATCAGTCAGTTAGTCAGGTCAAGCTCATAAGCAATAACGTAAGTTACGTTCACTCGTCACAGTTACAGCCGCCTGCAGATGTATTCATTTCATAAAATTCATAAAAGGTATTAGATATAAACTTTTAAAAAGTACAACAAAAACTCAAAACCATCATTAGATATTAATATTATTAGTACTTAAAAAGGTATATTTGTCTGTCAAGACCTAGTCATACAACCGGTCAGTAGGCTAGTCACAACATAAACGCCTAAAAGTGCAAGCATACATTCCGATAACTGCGCCGAATATCTTATCTCCGCCACCCACGCAGACCTGTGCCTTGTGGCTAATAGGATTTGATTCAGTCGTTTGGAGAATAAAACTTGTCTCGGACGTCTCACACATAATTTCATTATGTTTTATTGAATACTAGCTTCCGCCCGCGGCTTCGCTCGCGTGGTATCACGATAAAAAAGAGCTTATATGTTATTCCAGTACACATACTATGTATGTTCCAAGTTTCATTCAAATCACAAGGCACAAACATCGTCACATCCTCACAAACTTTCGTATTTATAATATTAGTAGGATTATTTTAGCCTCTAAATTTAAAGTTAATTTTTAAAAAAGGTTACTACCGTTCCCGTAACCTTCACTACCTTCTGATCATAGTGAAATTAGTGGACAAGTATATTTTCCTTTAGTTTTCACCTTGTAGGTAGGTACCTTAACGCTGTGAGGCACATTGCAGGCGAACTGTACTTGTGTGAACCAAAATGCTCGCGAGCTAGTGTGACGTCACAATGACGACACACTACGTCACATCCGTCCATGCACAGTCCGGACGCGGGCCGGACACAGCGGACGATTCTCAAATAGATGTCAAACATGAATCACGACACAAGATTGCACCATTCGCTAGGTCTGGTTTACGAGCCGTATGTCAAAATAGCACTTTTATAGCCGGAGCGGATGGCCAGTTAACTTTGTCGTCTTTACGTCTAATGTCCGGTTCCAATATTCTAGTAACGGACAACGGGTTATTCATTACCATAGTAACGTTGTTATCTGTTGAAAAGCGCCACACCTTTTTTGCCAGAAAAACAACTTTGCTGTGGTATTCGACGATCCGTAGTCTATTAGTAGAATATTGTTACCGGGCACTCATCGGAGACTAGTGGATATAAGTTTAACCTATAGTGCTATATAGCACTATACGATATATTGCCCAAATACCGCTCCCCTTAAATCTCTTTCATCCCAAAGACAGTGGGACGGCCTCTGTGCGAGCTGACGCGGAATTGTCTGTTACAAACATTGTTCTGAAATAAATAATTCTAATTCTATAAACATGATTAACTGGTAGTACGCCCCGAACTGAAATCGCGCGCGCGATGTCCACAATCCGCAAGATTTGCATTCGCTTCCTGAAATTTCTTGTACTTACACATTTTGTTATGTATAAGTATACCTACTTCTGTTGTTCCGCCAACTCTCGCTTGCCCAAAAAAAATACAATGCCAAAATTGATTTCACAAAAAGAGAGCAACATACAAACATAAAACGCCAAATCGCCCAAGTTGCCACAGAGATCTTGTGTAATGTTGTTCCAAATAAAGCTTTATTTATCTCTATCTAACCCTAATAGCCCGCTGTCTGTCTCCTATTATTATTATGACACTTGACATGTTCAGATTTAAGCTTTTGTATATATATTTTTAATAACTATTGAATCGGTGAACATAATGTTGGTGACACTAAATTAAATAAATAAATAAATTTATCTGATCTTATCTTCGCTCGCTCAATCAATAATAGTGTAAAATATAAGAAAGAAGGCTGTCTTATAATAATATATCGTCAATTTCCGTAAGAATATACTAATAACAGATTGCACAACGTAAAATATATTATAGAATTATTCAAATACGTAAATAAATGTGTCCTGATTTTTCTCAGTCGCGTTCATGAATACTTCATGTCATTATTTTTATTTTAATTACGCTATATTGTGTCGAGCTTTATTTGGAGTGCGGTATTGGCATAAAGATTGAGCTACTTTGCAAATACACATTTATGTACATATTATCACACTCGTATCTCTGATGGGGTGGGCAGAGTCACAAGTACCTAAAGTTAAGAAAACTTGCAGCCACTCCTTATTCAAATCATGTATTATATATATTCTGTGTATGGACAAATTAAGTTATGAAACTAGATTAAAAATAGCAATTTGCCCCAAAACATTACTCCATTTTATGAAAATCCAGCGAAGAGTTCCTAGCGTAAACCATACGTATGTACCTAGCTTATATTACATAAACATATTTATCTACTTTGATATTTGATTTTTTGATGAAAGTATAATGAAACACTGTGTTACCGCTATCCATTAAATAGAAAAACATTTTTAACCCAAAAAAGTGACCCAGTTCCGTAAATTGAATTCCGAGTATTTTAAATCTTCACGCACGTTTTGTGAATATTGAGAGCACGATGCACGATGCCTGCTCTTTTTACCCGACTGCGAATGAGGGTGATGTGTTTGGGGTGTATGTATGTATGTATGTATACATATAGGTATGTATTATTTTGACTGAAGCTGTAGTCCAAAGGGCTTGATGGATTTTGACAAAATTAAATGATGTGTCGTTGGATTCGTCTAGAAAAAGTGTCATGAGCCATTTTCAATGAACGAAGACATCGACTAGGATGGTTCAAATTCATCATCATTATCATCATGGCTGTGTCATAAAATCTAATGTGGCAAATTTACCTGTGCTACCTAATTTCTACGCAGTCGGGTTTTTTGTTGTTTTAAATAAATACTTGTTATAGCTTTGTATAATCACTTGAAAGTTTATCAATGGTAATGTACTGCACTACAACTATTATGTACTACTACTATTACGATCAGTTGATGGAAATTCAGCAATCTAAAACATATTTCGGTAAAAAAAAGGCGGGTCCATGCGCGGTTCATTACAGATTTAATACGATATGAAAACTTATTATCATGTCTCTTAAACTCTTGTCGATAATTATTCTGATAATTAACACGAGGGCGTACATCAAGTGTAACCGCTCATTAAGCCGACATGTCGGTATTGAACAGGAGGCAATTAAGTATGGCCAGAGCTGTAGCCAGGATTTGTTTTGTTATAATGAGAACTACTAGTAATACAAGGCCACGATTGTGACAGTTCACAGTCAATCAACAGGCATTAGTCGAGCTTCAAGGGCGGGCGCCCACTCCAACCAATCGATGCAGCAATCGAACTCCACGGGCAGTCAATTGCACTTCAATTGAGCAATGCAGTCGGTCATCTTGTCTTGAGTACTCATAGTTCGATTGATCGGATAATGCTATCGGACCAAGTGGCTGGCCACGAAAGTTGGACCAACGTTGTTGGACTAAAGTTGGATTTGCAATCTGTTGATGCAAAATAGGTGCGAGCAAAAGATGATATAAAAGTCAAAGTAAAAAAAAATATTACATAAAATCACGGGTATCACTTGGACATGTCTTAAATCTACGTTGCATTTAACCCTGTTCGTAACGCGACCAAGCGTGACTCCACAAGAGTAATAAAAGAGTTTTTTATGTAGTTAACTTTTTGGAACTTTTTGGTAGTTATACAGAATGATAGTGTTTGGTATGTTGACAAGCTTAGTACCCGGTAGCTGCATTACACGTATTCGCAAACTGAATAACTAGATAGCCATTCTTAGTTATTAATTCTATGTTTCTAGGTGTTTGGTGCCTAACTCTTGATAGATGACAGCTCCACAACGGAGGGTATATACAAGAGGGATTTCTCAGTCCCTTTGTGGAAATACCCTCTACAAGCTCTCTATTTAATATGGCTGAGTAGGCGTTGGCGACGGTCCAAAATGTCTCCTCTGCCGGCTTATGCCTAGTTGGCTATTTAGCTCCATAAGTACCCAGCATAAAGTTACATGGTTATAAGCGTTAGTGAACAGTGCTCTCGGCCATCGAAAACTATCTGATTGTACAACAAAAGACTGAAGGCAAGCCATGTAGCGTTTAACGAAGTTGCTAGACGTTACGTGCAAAATATATGCGACGATATATAGGTGGCGTGGCGGGCGAGTGCTCGGCTGAGACGTAAGAGGCGCGGCGGGTTCGATTTCCGCTGCGGAAGAAATGTTTGTATGTTCTGCAAATATTTCTTCCGGATCTGGGTGTTGTAGTATTATGTATTACAACTTAAATTTACCATCTGGTGTCCATAGTACAGGCTTTGCTTAGTTTGGGGCTAGATGGCGCTGTGTGAAATGTCCACAAATATTTATTTATTTATTATATGGCATTGTCTTATGAGATCGCAATAAAATCACGTGACTTTACGATCGCTAATTTCTTATGTGACTTGGCTAAAGCCTTGCTTGCCTAGTGAGGGATCCAGCAGTAAGGTGGGGCTTTACTAATTATGTAGATTCTAAACTGCTAAGAATCGTAGTCTTTTCGTAGATCCATATTAGTACTAGACATTCTTCTATAATATTTTTCCGTAATAATTTATTTATTGACAAAATTCGAATATAATTTACAAAATACAAGAGAAACAGTCGGGCTATCTAAGGACCGTTGCAAACGGTCTTTAGACAGCTCACCTGATTAATAGCTACACTTGACACTAGCCTTCGATTTTTTAGGGCATACGAAAAATATATTTTTACCCGTTATGAATTCAGAGTCACTTCTGTCTCATTATTCGGCGAAGTGAGTCTGTATGGCCGTAATAAATACGCCGTCGAAATGTCAGATTTGCCGCATTTATGAAATGAATGTCAGTAGGTATCGGTACGATACTATCCACCAAACGTTCGATATTAACTAGCGATCCAGTCCGGCTTCGCATGGGTGCAATGTATCTACTAATTTAATTTATGGCGTATAAAAGTGTCCCAGTGATTTAGACAAAATGTAGATAATAATGTATTTTTTTACAACTTGATTACAGAATATCATCCTTTCTCTACCTCATATAAATACTAGCTGCCGCCTGCGGCTTCGCTCACGTGGAACCCGGGTAAAAAATAGCCTATATGATAATCTAGCACATGTACTATGTATATTCCAAATTTCATTCAAATCCGTTCAGCCGTTTAGGCGTGATTGAAACACAAACATTCAAACATCCTCAAAAACTTTCACATTTATAATATTGTAGGATAGAATAATTTACACAGACAAACTTTTTGGAAGAACTTCTCTCATGTGGCAGTGAGAATCGTACAAGGATAGCGACGACTTGTTATTATTTAGGTTTAACTAAAGCTATAACCAAGTTACTGGTGGCCAAAACACTTCTTGACTTTAGGATCTTAGGGTGAGATCTATAGAGCGTACTTAAACTTTACTCACAGGCTTCTGGCTTATCTAGCAAGTCGAGGTCGGTATTCACTCTATAATCATTGCTCTGAGTGCGAGCTCAGCTTATGCTTAAGTGCACCATGACGATGACTTATGAAAAACTTAGAATATAAGACAAATAAAAAAACAATAATATTTTATGATACTTTACGCAAAGTATAAGTCAGCTCTACTTATAGATCTCAGCCTTATTCTTAGGTTGTATAAAAACTAAGAGTAGAATTCTGCTCTCCTAGTGAAGAATGCAGTATCTAGTATTTTTGTCAAAAAATGTTGAAACATATTCGGAATCGCCTAATCACTCACGTATCATAATATGTTTGACATAGTTACTGCTTTCTTCGCTAGGAGGGCAGAATTGCGAAGCGTTGTTTCTTGCCTGTATCTTCCACACTTGGTCGCGTTACGAACACGCGTTAATTCATCGTAGATAATAAATAACACCCAACAGTCACATACATAGTCCTGACCCCACACTAGGATTCCTGTGTCGTGGGTATCAGAAACTACGAGTACCATGGTACCACAACACCCAGAACCGGAAGAAATATTTTCAGAACATGCAAACATTTCTTCCGCAGCGGGAATCGAACCCGCGCCTCTTGCGTCTCTGCCGAGCAATCGCCCGCCACGCCACCGAGGCCGTCGAGATTTAAGAATATTTAAAGTGATTTCAAACGAAACTTAAGAAGGTTAACATTAACATATTAATAGGTTTAAGCTTGAAGAGGTGAGTTAGCGCCGCGAGACAAGCAGCCCGCACGAGACATTAAAAAACCATGCTGTTCGATAAGTAGCTGGAAGTTTTAGTTCAACCTTTTATTAGGTTTGGGTGAACGTGTTGTATTGAGGGGTGATTATCGAACGTTTGAATGTACCTCGTATCTATTGAATATGTATTTTCAGGTTATAGGTATGTGTTGTACGATTTTGTTTTTCACCACAAAACTATTATTTTGTAATACAAACACAAATAACTTATTTGTTTGTCTGTGAACCTACAGGTACATATACATAATAGGTGGTATAAAAAATTAGAACTCTAGATTCTGGCGGTAGGCCGTACGAACATTTAGAAAGTTGCAATATTCATTTAATATCAAGTTAGTCAATGTCAATTTTACAAAATGTATTTGTTTTCTATCTGCAGGAACGCGCTTTGGGAAATTCTTACGTATTTCATCCGAAATCTTATCATCTTTATTTTTTTTAAATACAGTATTATTATGAAGGAGGGTAGGATAAAAGTTTTACAAAGACAGCTCCGAAAAAAGATCAAACCAAAGGAAGCAAAAGCAAACGAGAGGTCATAATGAAATTTTCGGGCGGAGTCTTTCAGCACATGTTTTAGCAGAGTCATCAATAGAATCAGCGGATGAGTGACGTGACGACGTCGTTTGCCGAAGGGCGGGCGGCGCGGCGCTGGGCGGAAGTGGGCGCGGGCAGGTAGCCGCTGCTTCCGCCTGCCCTGCCTGCTTGCGAAAATGGTATTGGTATTATAATATTGTTAAAGAATAATCAAATTCGTATTTTATAAATTAAAAAAGAACTAATAAAAATATCTTTGTTAAATAAAACCTTACTTATGTGTATTTTCAGAAAGTTATATTAGTGTCGTAGCTGGATTCGAACCTGCACGTGTAATTATTTAATACTAACTCCCGTCTGCGGCTTCGCTCGCGTTCAGTAGTTTTTGTGTGAAAGAGTAACAAACATCCATACATACAAACTTTAGCGTTTATAAATATTAGTAAGGATTCGGCAGTTGTTTGCCTTTTCGAAACTTATATTTAATTTACGAGTTTTATCCTGACCTCTCAAAGGCAGTATGCAAACTCTTTTGAGTGAATACTTGAAATACCTACGAATCGAGCTTGCTTTTATGTTTTTCAGATCATTTTGACTACTCTAGACGCTCATAACAATTTGACGCTGACTGTACTCAACTATTTAGTCAGTTACCCCCGAATATTTAAACGCATCTCAAAGTTGAGCACATCTCGACGATTTTTTGACAGGTTTTCGTCAGAAACTGTCAAAAAACCGTGAGTTGAGACGTGCTCAACTCTGAGTCGCGTTTGAGTATTCGGGGGTTAGATACTCTATTAACAAATTATAAAAGTACCATTAATGTAATATCTACGGTAGGTATATAAATATGAGTTGTGACGGGCTCGGTAACGGCCATATTCGCAATGCTCGCTAGTTCCACGAAAACATGAATATTTTACATTCATAATTAATTAGTTCGCTGGGCGCGTAAAATCACGTTCCTAATGAAAATGTTTATTTGAATGTGTGTGAAAATTTAATTATCACGCAATTAAATGAATACTATCCACTCGCTTTTATGGCTTTGCAAGTCTTTGATGGCAAAAATACGGTTACAATAAAATTATATAGCTTCACAGCCTTTACCATATCGATGTATACTAAATCATTTTTACCAACAGCGTTAAAGGCAACTTTTGCCTCCTCTACACTATCGAGACGCTGTAGGCCATGACGATTTTAGATGTACTTATTAACCCACCCCATTAGGGTGTAATACATACATATTATTACGTCTATATCCCTAATGGGGTGGGCAGAGCCACAAGAAACTGCCAGAAACTTGCAGCCACTTCTGATTTAAAATCCTAGTATAGCCATAGTAACAGGTGATCAGCCCATCGCCCATATAGGTGGTCCATCATTTTGGAGAGGATAATATCCCTTAGTCGACTTTAACGACATCCTCGGAGAGAAAAGCAGCTGGACGCATTCTATGCTTTTTCTTTACTCCCAGTCCAGCAGAGAAGGAGGGAAGTACTAAGTAATTAGGGACACGGGCGTGATAATATGTAGGTATGAAAGCGTAAACATGTCGGTTGACCTTTTACCGTCATCCTGATTACGGTTATCAATAACAGTTAATCAGTTCCAATACCTGCACACAGTCATATTTATTTGTCCGAATTTCAGTTTCGATTCGCAGTAGTTATTGAAGTTGCTATGTATTTCAAACACCATTTAACAGACTATAAAATATATGTTTTTATAGGAAAGTAGGTATATTTTACTAGTTTCCGCCCACGGCTTCGATTGCGTGGATAAAAATTAACCTATGCTACATTCCAGGTCACGGATTATGTATATTCCAAGTTTCACCCGAAGCCGTTCTGCCGTTTCGGAGATGACTCAAATAAAAAAAAAATTCAAACACAAACACGGTAAAATTTTTAAACAAAGCTGAGTGAGCACGAACTGAACTAACATACAAACTTTCGCATTTACTAATCATTTTTCATTTCAGATATAAATATATAAGTAAAAAAAGTCGAAAGAGTTCGTCGTACTATGGATTTAAGTACGTAATATAATAATTATCGTTTGTACTATAACTACCTAATCTGGTAAGGGGACTAATCTGGCGGGCCATCATGTTTTTTCATGTTTTCGTGGCATTATGAAGAGACCATAATTATCCGTTGAGCGTACAATGAAATCCTATTGTGTATTTCACAACAATAAGAATTTTCCCGAGCCATGTCTGCTGACGACCTTTGGGTAAAACAGGAAGATAGATAGATAGGTACAAAACGAGCCAAGTCGCGAACGGAAGCTAGTGCTTATTGAGCTTGAAATTCGATGCTGGGTGAAGATCACTTTCCTTCTCTTTACCCATTTCTAGTTAAAATATGATCCAACTAGAGTATACGATTTTGTCTGCATCATGGGACTTTGAATCAAGAGTGGCTGCAAGTTTTCTTACGATTGCTTGTCGCTCTGGCCACCCCATTAAGGATACGAGCATAATAGAAATGTTTGCATGCTCTGCAAATATTTCTTCCGGGTCTGAGTGTTGTATTATGTATCATAAGTATGTATTTACAAAAAAAAGTATATAAGTATTCTATCAGCCATCTGGTGCCCATTGTACCTACAAGCTTTGCTTAGTTTGGGGCTAGATGGTGCTGTGTGATATGTCCTTAAAATATTTATTATTATTAGTAACATGAATGGAGCTGTGGGCAGAATCTTGTTGTCCATACATTTCCCAAATTGAATTGATGAAGCACGCACGTGCGTCGCGTGATGTTTCGCGCTTAGCAGCAATGTCCGAATCACAGTCTCTGTGCGTGTTCGGCAGGCACTGACTTCTGTAGTTCACCTCGAGATAGCAAGGCTATATTTAAATTAGAAACGTATTCATCAGCCTATAGAAGTCCACTGCTGGACTGGTCGTGGCCTGTAACGTCAACAACGGCATCCGAGGTCTATAGGCGTCTATGTCTATGACTTTTAAGGCCTGGAGCGACAGTTATGACATTTCAAACAAGAAAATTGTCGAATGAAGGCCTCCTCGTAGTCAATAGGGCGAACTATTTTGTGCTGTCTCAGAAATAAGTAAGTATAATGCCTATAGTGAAAATAGGCACTAAGCTGCTGGAAAAGTAAAATACATTCTATTTAACTAGAACAGTTTCCGAAACTTTAGGAGCTAGCGTTCAGCAAACCACACTTTGAATTAGTTTTATAAATTGGGTGGGTAAACATTGGACTGTGCCTCACACAATTGTAATGAGAAATTTCAAAAGAAATACAAGCAAGCTCAAGTATAACTCGTGTCGTGAGAGTTCCTTCCATTATTTTGGCGTAACTTATTACCTTCTATTTCTAATTTGCTTAGATTCGATCCTTAAGGACAATTTGTTTTCAAGGTCAAACCTGTTATATTTAGCGCTTCTTGAGAACGCAACTGTTTAAAATTCACAAAAATACTTTCCTTGTTGACTGCTTAGGTATTCATTTTCCAGCGATTTTCCCTCGAAATGTTAAAGATTCCCACTCCCCTGTCACGACTCAAATGTCATCGTGGAGTGCCAACATTTTTATTATGCTTTTAAATGCCATCCGTATTTTTATGCGATGCTTTCTTTCTTTCATTTTCAAAAAAGCTGTAGGTACCGCTGAACCATCACATTTCAGTAGTGATTAAGCGAGACGAAGCTAAATTCGCGATTAACGCCCGAAAATTTATTAATTCCTTTCCAAGCACCCAGGGAAGTGGAAGAGCTAAGTTATATCCAATTCGGTTCAGCCGTTACGGCGCAATTATGACACAAAACTATACATACCTACTAATACGAAATACGAAATCAATAAAAAAACTTTTGGATATTATGTATATTCTGAAAAAAGAAGCCATCCCAAGCAGTGACTGAAGTCGAACTGTAATTTTTGGATAATCTAATATTCTGAATGTAAGTGATCTAAGGACACTAATTCAATAATAAAAATACGAGTCGCCTCTGCTCATCCCGATGATTTAATTCAACAATCTTGACACATCAAGGACAATTTATTCCACCTTAATTAAGGTGTTTTGAGCTGGTGACTTAATTCCATTCTCAGAGACGACCTTTTGGAATAAACCCTTAAAATCACCATAATGCCCTTAGGATCACAGCAACGGCTTCCAGATAACATGGAACATGCGATCTTATCTATTAATATATCGATTGTGCAATAATTCACTCTCAATCATATAACACAAGCGAGAGTAGTATTCAGGACCGTAGCAAATGGAGATCCGTGTTCTCTGCCTACCCCTTTGGAAATCGGGCGTGGTATAAGAATTAGGATTACGCTGGCAACGAGCGATGCAAACGCGTCAGACATCACGGGATCGGGACCCGCTGCTTTGAAGCTCGGATTTCTTTTGTTTTACCTGCCTATGCCGGCGGAGTAATGGATGGTCTTTGGTAAAAATTCGAAACAAGAGTTGTTTCGAATTTTTAAGTGCTAGAACTTTGTGCCTATCACTTCACTCCCTAATATTGATGTACTCTCAAAACAGAAAATCAATCTTGTGATGTACTACTTTAAATCTATTCATTAGTTCACTAGTTATTGCGAACCAGTGTAGGAAAACGACTAAAGTGCGTCTCAAAGAGGCTTCTTTCGTCAAATGACATACCGGTTTCCTCACGATGCTTTCCTTCGCCGTTTCCATTGGTGATCGACCGGATTCGAACTCACTACCTTAGGTTTGAAGGCGGGATCACTAAAACTAGTCCACCAATGCTCACCCGCTCTCCTTTTAATTTCGAATTCTGCAATGTTTTCAAATAGCGAATTCCACAGTTTTAAACATACTCGTAAAAAGTAATAGAATATTTTCCTAAAACATCCTAAAAGCTATAACAAACATTTTTTTTAACCTTGAAGTTTAATGATGAGTCAATTAACCATCCGTGAAAATTTGAGTGAAGACCGCTTTTAGGTAGGTAAAGGATTAGGCTTACCTGAGGGACACAATCGGCAAGGTGGGCGATTTGTTTGCCAATTGTAAAAACGCTCAATGGATTTTAATGAATAAGGAGAGTCGAAAACAGGGCTCAGACGGGTATCGTGGAACTTAGGGCGATCACACGTGCAGTTTGCGAGCGTGTTGCCAGCGTAACGACTCGAAATTTGTATTGTACCTATACCTAACACACATTCACAGATAGCCTTGAAGTAAAACTCTTGCAAATCCCCAATGTAATAATGCCCTTACATTCAGAGGACCTAATAATATTTAACATAGTTTACCTACATATAAAGAAACTTACAACTAATGCAAATCCAATTTACAAAATACAAAAGAAACCTAGCTTAGCTTATAGCTAGTTAATTTAATGTACGTGGAATGTAAACTTGTGGCTCTGCCCATCCCGTTAGGGATAATAGGGATAATATGTATGTAAACTTTTAAAGGCCAAATAAAGGAACAATCGACAGAGTTGATCCGCGATGTCGCTAATAGAACACACATTTTTCGAACTGAAAAATCAGTAGGTACAAGTCTACCACCAAATCCAAAGGGTTACTACAATATCAATTCTTGAAAATCACCGAGTGATAAAATGACACCAAATTGGTCCATTTCTATTGTTTTTTTTTTTCCGTAGTAGGGCTGGTGACTTCATAATTAAAATATATATTTTGAAGTCACCAAATGGCTTTCAAGCCAGTGCTCTCTATAAATCGATGCCAATGATGATAATGAGGAATTGAGTATCGATTGAACATTACGGTACTAGTTAGAAGTGATGGTATGTATGCTACATGTACCTACATGATGCATTGTTGTGGCTTGCCTATGTCGGTGTTCAGTGGTCGCGTGTAATTCAATGACCACATGTTATAAATTAATATAGCCGCGCCCACGTCGATTACGGCATTACCTACTGCAAAACCACTAATTATACTAAATAAACTATGTAGATACAGTCGCCAGCAAAAAGATGACAATAGATACTAGATACATACTTTGATAATAGATAGTGTCTGAGTGGCTAAAGAAATAGAGAACAAAATGAAATTAGTCGGTTACATACTTTTTGGGTTTCTGTGGTGTAGGTATATTTTAGTTATGAAATACATAAATTGCAGGCGACTGTACATAAAGGACAGTCATGCTCATCAAACACTGTAAATTTAACGACTTTTTTTATCACGCGAGTGGAATTAACGAATTACTAGGTAAAGTAATCTGATAAAGGTAGGGCCTGCCAGCTTTTTTGTTGTATGTAACATCAAATGATTTGAGAAATTCATTTTTAATTTCTCTTTTACGACGACCTCGGTGGCGTGGCAGGCGAGCGCTCGGCTGAGAGGCAAGAGGCGCGGGTTCGATTCCCGCTACAGAAGAAATGTTGTATGTTCTGCAAATATTTCTTCCGGGTCTGAGTGTTGTAGTATTATAGTCAAAGTCAAAGTCAAAGTCAAAAATTTTTATTCCATAAAATCTCTGGGATCACTTGGACACGTCTTAAATCTACGTTGCATTTACACCTGTTCGTAACGCGACCAGGCGTGGAAGATACAGGCAAGAAACCACGCTTGGCTATTTTTTTGGAAAATGATCCCTTTACAATCATGTTATAAAAGGAGTTGGAGCATTCAGTCCCAAGCATTTTTATCTTCTATATAATCGGATATTTTATAGTAAGCTTTTTTATACAACTTTTGTTTTATTAGTGTTTTGAATTTATTAACTGACAAATTTGTCATCTCGCTTGGGACTTTGTTATAGAAGCGTACACATTGCCCTTTAAATGATTTATTAACTTTACCTAGCCTAATCGTGGGTACAGCAAGTTTATCCTTATTTCTAGTATTAACACTATGATTATCACTATTTTTCTTAAACTTACTAACATTTTTATGTACGTACATCAAGTTTTCGTAAATATATTGACAAGGAACAGTCATAATGTTTATTTCTTTAAATTTATTACGTAATGACTCCCTAGGACCCAGGTTATAAACTGCTCGAACAGCCCTCCTCTGCAACACAAATACGGTGTTTATATCTGCAGCACTCCCCCACAACAAAATGCCATATGCCATGATGCTATGGAAGTAGCTGAAGTAAACTAGTCTAGCTGTATCTACGTCTGTAAGTAGACGTATTTTTTTGACTGCATATGCCGCAGAACTAAGTCTCTTCGACAATTTATCTATATGTGGGTCCCATTGAATCTTTTTATCTAAGGTTATGCCCAAAAAAGTAGTAGTGTCCACGAGATCTATATGTTCATTTTTTATTTTTATATGAGAATTTACTTGTGTAACATTTGGTAGTATAAATCTTATACATTTGGTTTTCTTTTCATTTAGCAATAGGTTATTTACATCGAACCATTCTACGACTTTGGAGATTGCATTGTTTACTTCGCCAAAATTAACCTAATTAAATTAATTATAAGTAAGTATATACAAAAAAGTTTATAAGTAGATATTCTATCAGCCATCTGGTGCCCATAGTACAAGCTTTGCTTGGTTTGGGACTAGATGGCGCTATGTTCACTAATATTTATTTAAAACTTTCTGAAACTAACAAAATAAGCTCAAGCGTTGACACAATTTTTAAGTTATTTTTAATCTTAAAGACTAGATTTTTACTTACGGATGTATTAATAAAGGCATTTTATAGATGGGTAGGTCTCAGGTTATACAGAAGTTTATAGACCGAGCACAGTATGAAATCGGTCAACTACCGGCCCGACCGGCAAAGTGTTAAGTCTTTTAGGTTTATCAACAAAGGCTCGGCAGCCAGGCACCGGCCAAGGCGGAGAAGGCATAAATTGTATTAGAAATTTAGAACTACCTGACTTCCTCGTTATGACACTGTAGGTTACACCCCTAAACTATCGCAATAATCTGAGTTTTAACTCATTTGTGGTGAGTTTTCC
Organism: Scotopteryx bipunctaria; assembly: GCA_949320045.1. Taxonomy (NCBI): domain Eukaryota; kingdom Metazoa; phylum Arthropoda; class Insecta; order Lepidoptera; family Geometridae; genus Scotopteryx; species Scotopteryx bipunctaria. The sequence continues at coordinate 12,694,010 of OX439446.1, read as the reverse complement.
GACCGAAAAACTATCGACCGTCTTAAATCGACGACCTCGGTGCGCGGTGGCGGCGTGGCGGGCGAGTGCTAGGCTAAGACGCAAGAGGCGCGTTTTCGATTCCCGCTACGGGAGAAATGTTTACATGTTCTGCAAACATTTCTTCCGGGTCTGGGTGTTGTAGTACTTTTATTACTATATTAATACTGCGAAGCTTCGCGTTTTGCGTCCTTACACTAGCTGTCACCCCAGGCGACAAGATCATGTCATTCTATTCAATAGGTTCCATGGAAATATGACATTTTTAGGTTTTCCCTTGGTCACCTACTAAGGCTTAATTTAACTGAAAAGGTATTTAGTTAGATCTAGGTACTTTAGAACTTATAAGCCGATTTTCACTGATAAGGTGAAGAAGGAAAAGTGCGTGGAAAATTGAAATTTCTACTACCTACCTGTGGGCATAAATAAAATTGATCAGAAAACGTGTCTTAGAAGGCTTACTTGAATCAAATACTAATTAATAGGTATCCAACTAATATTATAAGTAGGGATTTTGGTGAGGATGTGAGTATTTTTGTGCTTCAACCACGGCTGAAAGGATTTCAATGAAAAATGACAAGAAAATATATTTCGTGTTTTGGAATACAGGTTATTTTTTATTCAGGTACAACGCAAGCCAGGGGCGAAAGCTAGCACAAGAAAGGTTCTACTCGTCCACAGGACGTATTCGTTGAAATTCAGTTGATTAATGACCTCATGACGCGGCCTATTTCTATGCGGATTAATATTGAGGAACACTTCAGGTGGGCTTTTGTATTTTGAGGGGGAGGCGTGGAATCGTGGCTATTCAAAAATAGTCTGTGTGTTTCCATTAATTTGAACTTTTGTATTCCTATATTGTTTGTTCCACTCTATGAATTCATTAGTCATTGTTTTTCAAGGAGTATAGTGCGATGTTTTCCTTCACCAGTTTAGTTGCTCCGCACGTATTGACAATGTCTTTCCTTTGCTGTGGACAAGGCCCGCTAAGCTGAGCGGATGGTATAGGTGCTGGGCAAGCCTACTACATCTAAATTCGTCCCGGGCACTATAGCGTCCCGTTGGCATAAACAAAGGAAAAAGTTGCCTGCTGACGTTGTATAAATAATCCAGTAAGTATACTTAGGTGATTCTACCTAAAGCATAAGTCCTAAGTTCCTGCTTTCTGAACTAGCTTATTACATCTAGCGCTTATAAATTCAGGCATCAAAGGACGCTCACGCACAACGACTTTTTGTAGCGATGTGGTAGCGACACAGATACTTTCGCTGAGGTGCCGTGGGCAGCTGTCCTAAGTCCACCCAGAGCACTAGATCAAAAGTAGGTCACCATCAAAAAGATATCAATAAATTAAATATTTGTGAACATTTAACACAGCGCCATCTAGCCCCAAACTAAGCAAAGCTTGTACTATGGGAACCAGGTGGCTGATATTTATATACTTTTTTGTAAATATACTTTTAAAACATCCCAGACCCGGAAGAAATATTTGCAGAATATGCAAACATTTCTCCCGCAGTGGAAATCGAACTCGCGCCTCTTGCGTCTCAGCCGAGCACACGCCCACCACGCCACCGAGGTCGTCATTGAATTAAATTAAAAATTGTTAATTCAGATCGGAAACAAGTTGGACAAATACAAGTAAAACGATGGGACTGCAAAAGTTGACTCAAACTGTGACGCAATCTGAACGCCCTCCTAAACATGGGAATTGATTCTGTTTAAATAGATAAATTATCAATACAATACAATACAATACAATACAATAATTTATTGGTAACACCAAGTTACAGGTCATTATAGTGTACAATATAGTGTACCTACTAACATAATTAAATTAACTTTTCATTTTAAAATAATTAAATTAAATTCATTCATTAAATTAAATTAAACTAATGGCAACTTGTAAAATTCATCTACTGAGTAGAATGAGTTGTGAAGCAACCACTTGCGTAATCTTATTTTGAAAACCGCTTTGGAAGTTGCATCTCTCGTTATAGTGTCCGGCAGCCTGTTATATACTGAGGGGCCCATTATGTACACGGACCTCTCTGATTTGGTCAGCTTATGTGCGGGCGCGACAAGTTGGTGAGCCCGGTTGTTACTGCGTAGGGCGCGAGCGGTATTAACGCCGCGGCGCCGGAATGCCTGAAGGTTGTGGTGGGTGAAGAGAGCTACCTGGTATATCAACTCGCACGGGAGTGGAAGGATGTTCAGTTCCTTGAATATATCTCTGCACGAGACGTCATCAGGAACGCCAGTAATGGCGCGTAAGGCTCGCTTCTGCATGACGAAGGCTCGCTCAACGTCCGCGGCTCGCGCCCACAGCTCGGTACCGTAGGTAAGGATACTGTGAACGGTTGCAAAGTAGCAGGATAGTACCACGTTGCGAGACGCGGTGCTAGCGAGTCTGCGCAATGCGAAGCATGTGCGACCAAGCCGAGAACATATCCCGTTGATATGGGTTTCCCAGGTCAGCCCGCTGTCTATATGGAATCCCAGTAGCTTCGTCGTTTGGACCATCTGAAGTGTTGTGTCGCCGCGGCAGTGATTTTAAATAGTGGCGGCGCAGAGCCATTGAGTTGGAAAGTCATAAAATTGGTTTTTTCCCTATTTAAAGCTAGACCGTTTGCTCTGAACCATCCCTCCAGCCTTTGAACAACCGAGTTCAGCCTAATTTGTAGTTCACCTGATGTTGGCGCGGTGATTATCGCTGCCACGATCTATCTATAATCTATAATCTATCTATAATCACTATCTATCTATAATCTATGTTACTACTAAATAAAAATAATGAAGAAAAAAAAACATGGAGAAAAACTATGACTCACCCAATAGTCTCCAAGCTTTCCAAGGATCCCTCTGCGCCCACGTAGCCCTGGCGTGAGCTCTCGCGTAGAGGCACCAGTGGCGCAGCCGGCGCAGCACAGAGGATCTGAGGGCTTCGCCAGCGGTCTGTGACCCTGCAGGATAATGATCTGATACTACTACTACTAGAGAGTTGACGTCAGGCAGGCGGCCGGTCATAAAACACCTTAGCCAAAACTCTTACAGCATGATCCTTGCATCATGTGCCGGCCGACCCCACAGAGTGGGATAAGGGCAGGAAGATGATGATGACTACTATTACTAGTCGTTCTTTCGAACCAGTGTGGTGAAAGGATTTAAAGTGCGCCTCAATTGCCCTCCATTATGATTGGAGGATTTAACAAAATATTGCTTGCCCGAGTTTATAAGCAAAGATAACAAAGTTATCTTGCTCACAATTTTTATTGATTTGTTGCGCTTTTTCAGTCTCTACTTTCATCATCCTGACTATTTACATACACACATATTATCAGGACCGTATCCCTAATAGGTTGGGCAGAGCCACAAGCCACAAACTTGCAGTCACTTCAGATTTAAAATCCTAAGATGGATATGGTGAACCATGGTGACAGGTGATCAGTCCATCGTCCATATAGGTGGTCCATCATGTTGGAGAGGATACCATCCCTTAGTCAACTTTTACGACATGCTCGGGGAGAGAAGCAGCTGCGCAGTCTTTGCTTTTTCTTTACTTCCAGTCCAGCAGAGAAGTAATTGCACACTATTTAATTAGTGTTAGTTCCGCTTTCAAGGTAAAAGAGGTAGTTGTCACTTAATATGGGTAATAGTAAGTTAGTAAGCACTAGTTTCAGACGGCCGAGCTTTGCGACCTTCAGAAACCAGTGTTAAGGGCCCAGGTCATTGTACCGGAGATAACGGTTATCTATCACCTATAGAGTTCAAGAATTTTATTAGTTTTAAGAAATTATTCGGGAACATCTTATTGCACTCCGGGTACCTACACTCTGACCAAACCCAGTTCATTGCCTCCTCCATACTGAGTATGCTAGACTGAGCATCGTAAATATTATCCACAACACTATCTCAAATTATTCTATATCTCATGACATGCATGACTAATCCCTAACAGAGCCATCTATCAGTACGCTACAGAACCAAACTGATAATGATAACATGTCAGTATGTTTTATGTTAATGTTGTTTCATACCTGTGGAGTCAAGGTCCTCGTAGCCGCGGAGCATACTCCAGGGAGCCATGGCACTTCACAACACAATGATATCACTTCACGGTCTGACTGGCGTGTTACAAGGAGCGTAGGTATCACTCGTCATCACTTCACAGGGTGAGTTCTCCGAGGTTATAATCTAATCGGCTTTATTTACAAAATATCTCTACTCGTGTCACAAGTTCTTTCAAAGCAGTGGTGAACAGTTAAAAAAAACCGGTCAAGTGCGAGTTAAATTCGCACACGAAGTGTTCCGTACGTACCATAAATACATTAAAAAAATGTTTCTTGTACGGGGCTTCATTTTTTCATATTTTCTTATTATTTGTTGTTATAGCGGCAATAGAAATACCTACACATTCTGTGATAATTTTAACTTTCTACCTGATACGGTTCATGAGATACAGCACGCTGACAGACGGACGGACAGCAGAAGCTTGTAATAAAATCCCGTTGACACCCTTCGGGCACGGAACCCTAAAAAAACCGCTTAGGGTGAAAGATTTCGATGAAAAATAATTTAAAAACTAGGCATAACATTTATTAACTACTAGCCGTCCGCGGCTTCGCTCGCGTTGTACCCGGATAAAAAAATGTTAATTTAGCACATGTACCTACTATGATTATTCCAAGTTTCATTCAAATCCGTTCAGCCGTGATTGAGACACAAACATCCTCACAAACTTTCGCATTTATAATATAAGTAAGGTAAGATATATAAAATAAACTTCAGTTAAAAATATTTTTGACGAGACTTCATAACTGCAGCTGATTAGATTATAGCGTTTGAGGGACTTCGAGAAAGCTCGTCCTGTATGTTTGTGACGTGACAATGATATGCATTATCTACTGGTTATATTTATGTTGGTAGTAGATTGTGTAGGTACAATCAGTCTGGTTATGTTTGTATTTTATATAAAAAAACCTACCGACTAAACATGTAAAACAAGCTTAACCAAATACGGTAGGTACTTTGAGTCGTTTTAAAATAAATGAGTGAAAGAAACCCTATAGGTATAGGTATAGACAAGTAGGCATAAAAAGCTAGTAGGTACATAGGTACCTTTAAGTATAGTAAAGCGATCTATAGATTTGATGAAAACTATTTTATCAGGATTTATTAAAATATAGGCAAGTAGATACATACCATTCGATAAGTAGAAATAAACAAAAAAAAACACAAAATCAAGAGTTCACTATTTAATAAAATAATTTACAACTAGCGACTGATTCAAATACCGTCAAAAAATACTATAACTATTTCCAAGGATTTGCACCAAAATACAAGTTTCGAAAATTATGCAAGCAACTACACTTCCCCAAAAAAATGTTTTAATGCTAATAACATACGTTTTGGAACAAATATTTGCGTTAATTGAATTTTTAATAAGACACTTTAATATTTTAACCGCAAAATAATTTCAAGGATTTTCAAAGCGATTTGTTCCTAGCTTCCGCCCTTAATTTTGCTTGCATAGTGCTCATAAAACAACTTCTTATGCTATTATCACCCAAGGGTACAAACATATTCACCAACTTTTCTATGTTTAGAATGTTTGTAGGATGGTATAAACGCTTTAAATATGCATTTTATTTAGCTTATGCTATTGTTGTTGATTAGAGGCGCAGAATCTTCCGAGTCCGACTTCTCACTCTCACTCGTCACTGGAAAGAAAGAATGTGATTTATTATCATCTTTACTTCTTTTACCTTTTTTTTAACGAGCAGTTTCTTTACTTTCAAGATTATTTCAAACATTGCTCAAATAACCTAAGAGTTATAAAAACAACTGACCAAACTAGGTTTAGTATATGCTACGCTAAGTCATGGTCTACTTTTAACACTCAAAGGATTAAAACAAACAACGTCAAACAAAAGTCACGCTTGACAGGGAAAAAAGCAACATCGTTCCAACCCAGATAATATTGCTTTAACTATTTCTACTACTACATACATTTATTTTCATTATTAGGTTATTCGCCTTTTTCTAGAACCAGACCATTGCCATACCGCAATACGAAACCCAAGCTAACTTTCAGGGCACGTCGGGCCCGTCAGGTGACGTTAGGACGGTGAAACAGGCTAGTGGGCGAAGACCTTTATATGATGACATGCAAACGCATTTGGATTACATAGTTAATACAAGTATATCGGGAAACCAATACATAATATTTGTTAAATGTAATCCAATGCGTGAGAAATATAGAAAAGCACACAAGAAAACTAAAAGCACTTAAAAGACAGTGTTATTTCAAAGCGGCATTATAAAATAGATAGCATATAATATAGCTTTTATATTACTTATCTTGCTAGCTCCTTGTCGGAATCACAACAACAACACTTATAGCAATAAATATGTATGACATCCCGTGATATTTTTGACTGACCTACTGGTTCACAGTCTGTAATGATGTGTGTAACGAATCCACAAATGACCCAACTAGTACACACTTAAAACATCTAGTGCAATAGGAATGGAATAAAACAAATGGCAGAAAATTTACATTAGCTTATATTTGACATACAAAAAACACGCAACAATATGTATAATGGCCTTATGGCCTACAATATCCAACACATATTTACATCTACAGTGTTCGCCATATAAAATGGCACACTGTGTAAAAAGGAAATTGGTCATAGACATTTCTATTAGATGCATAAAATGAAAATTGCAGATGTAAGTGCCAACTCAAGGGCACTGTACATGTACACTGTAGTACAGATTTTGAACCGTATTTATATTGCAATAAAATACTATATCATGTAGCAAGCGTCCTAGCACTTTAACTATTTATACATAGAAGAGGGCGAAAAGGAAAGATTGTTAGTCGCAGCCAACACCGAATCCATAATTAACCCTATGTTTTAAACTATAAGGTCGATTATGAGTAGTTAGTACAAGAGAGACGCATTCAATGCAAATTAGAACTAATATTTTACTTCATTGATTTATCCGATTCGCAAATAGTTTAAGACATATCTTCTTACTAATTTATAGTTTAGATTAAAATCAACAAAACAATACTCTTTCGTCAATTTATTACCTCAGGTTTTAAGAATGTCTAAGCGTGATACGTGTACGACCAAATAAAAATCTCTTCATAAATAAAAGTAAGTAAGTTCGTATGAGCTAGTGGCCAACTCTTGTGACGGAGTTGTTAGGCCGCCTAAAAGCCTCCGTCATGACTTAACGACTTATAGGCCGGGATCGACAATTTAACGAGCCCTCCGAAGCACGGAAGCACTCAGCTCGTAATGCCACTTACGGTCACCCATCCAAAATTGTATAAATAACGAAATGTAAAGACTATTATGCCTTATTAAAACTTAGTAGACATTTTTTTTAATAATTTAGTAGCATACATAATAGATTTCGTAAAAATGATGACTTGAGTACGAAAACAGGGAATGCCGAGACGATGACTGATAGAGGGAAGTGGGGGCAGAAAACGCGCTGTGTTGACCCCACGTAAGTGGTATGATGATGAATCAAGACATGTTTTTGTGCAGCTTCATAGAACAAGGTTTGAGCAACACTTACATGCAAAGCCTTCACGTACCACGCTTGCGAAACATGTACTTAGCCTACTGTGTTCAACTATATAGCCTACAAACCGACAAAACTAGCCAAATACATGAAACTAACGGTTCCTTTCTGGGTATTGTGATTTGAGAAGTGCATAGCATTGACGCTCTAAGACACACGTCCATCTCGGTTCGACAGGAAAGTAGAAACCTAATTACACTAAACTTTATACCGACCCGCGGTTTTACCAAAATTACATATAAAAACAATAAATTTGGCATTTAAAACCTAAGTTCTTTTGTTAGTGAAAAAACATCTAACCCATACCTAACTAAATAAACCGTCACTTACTGTTCAGAAGAGTCTATGTAAATCCAATTTTCAGGATTCTTATCTACAACAAAAATAACTTTTATACTATCAAAAACACCTAGTGACTTTTGATATAATTTTTATTAAACTACTCTTGTCTAGCAGCGGATTAAAGTGCACCTCAAAGACGCTCCTTTCGTGCACTGATCTGGGTATACATGTTGCTACTACCATCACCGTACATGCTGGACTGACTAACCCAGACATTACAAAAGCGGATTCAACTCGCAATTCTCAGTAGGGCTACTATGACATTTCTGAGTATACTCGCTAGCAACTGGAGTGAAACTTGTTCTAGGAGCGACCTACGAAATTGTGTGGTGAGGTAACAGATTGGCGGGTGGAAATGATCATCCATTCTGAATTAAGTCATCATCATCATTTTCCTGCCCTTATCTCACTAAGTGGGATTAATTAAGTACTTGAATCATTTTATATTCTTTGGCGGTATACAAATTTTCATGGACATTTTTTACCAGTCGCTAGCGAGTAGTCCGAGAAGTCATTGTAGAGCTACAATAAAGCTAGCCCGGGAGAAGCGAATAAACAAAATGATTACTTGTATAAGTATGATACTAATTTAAATAATATTCTCAATACGCAGTAAGTAATTTCTATCTAGTTTGTCTTCATCAAATCAAACAATTAAATGTTTATAAAAACATTTCATCTAACACGAACAATAGAAGATAAACAGCTAAAATAAATTATATAACGTCCTTAAACATGATACGCAAACACTCATTATAACATCAACAACTCACATTCGTTCATAATTAACTATACACTTGCTTTGTTCACTGACGCCCAACATATCAAAAATCACATACCATTTTTATAACATTTCCCATTGATATGGCTTTAAAGACCAATTTAAATTCAGCAAACGAATAATTAAAAAATACATTGTCTGAAAATGACGTGGTGTGGACATCACGTTATTTACAAATGATTCTATTGGTTGATTTTACGGTTCAATACGGCTTGAAATTCACACAATATTATGATGGTACAAGCATTGCTATGAAACAAAAATATATATAAAATATGAGGGCAGACAAAAAGACGTCAATACACAAAGTAATCACATAACTCCACACAATCTAACAAGGTATTTAAGTAATAAGACAATTACGAAAATATTTAGGTTCGTATTTATTGAAGGGAACCACGATTTATTGCTAATTATGTTGTAGAGAAGAATAAGTCCTAATCATAATTTTATGTAATGAGCGGGTTTTTTTGTTGTAACAACACTATGTGTCACCTGTGCGATATTCTACTAACGTAATAAGGAAATTCGCGTTAGTCTGTTTTTGACTATTATTGCATCTAATAACTTCTGGCATCATAAGCTCTTATTCCGAATTATGGTTTAAGATAAGACTATTTCTCACAAAGTGCTATGTCTACAGAATATCAAAAAATGGTCAAGAGCTCAGTAGTTTTGAAACCTTGTAACCACTCTATATCTATACTGTCGATATTTTGTACAAGAAATGTTATAACAGATTTGATACCGCCACTTAATAGCTAGTGATGGATCTATGGCTCTAAATGATATAATCATATAACAGCACAGAGGCATGTCGTACCAAGTCCCGCTAGTGTCCTACCAAGTCCTAATAAGTATCGTACTAAGTTCCGCTAGTGTCATACCAAGTCCCTATAGAATCGTGCCAAGTCGCTATAGTATCGTACCTAGTCTTGCTAGTGTCGTACTTGTTACTTTAGTTGTTATAGTATTTACACCTGACTGTGTTGCCTCTTGTGTCGTACCAAGCCCTGCTAGTGTCGTACATAGACCGGCTAGTATCGTACCAAGTCCTGCTAGTGTCGTACCAAGTCCTGTTAGTGTCGTACCCAGCCGTATTTGAAAAAATCTAGAGTTACAGTAGTTACGCCTGGCTGTGTTGCCGCTTGGGCTGGCGCTGAGTGCGGCGCGCGTTCGTACCGTTCCTGTCGGGCGCGCGCGCAGCCGCGGCCGGCGGGCAGGGGATCCGGAACAGCCGGATCTTCAGGTGCTCGCAGATCTCCAGGCAGATCTGGCCGCAGTAGCGGATAAGGTCGCCGCATACCCATATCTGTAGAATAGAATTCAACCAATTTATTTACCCTGAAAACATTGATAAACTACTACTGCTAGTTGTGTCACTAGTTCTTTTTGAACTTATGTGCTCCAATCGTACACTTGATAAACTTGAATAGTTTAATTTTAATGTAGAAGTAGCTCAGTTAATGCCACAGCAGCACAGCACGCACTCGGCCCGATAATGTAGCCGAAGAGTTATCTGTTCCCTGTGTGTTAGTTGGTTGACTAAAATAAGGCAGACGCATGTTTTCTACTTTAAGCGTTTTACCCCATGGAAACTTCTGTTATTTATTCAAATAAAGTGACAGTAAATAATGTCTTACCGTGCATAACCACAGCACTAGGTACTCTGGGACTGCGTTGTTGAAGTACTGGTTCAGGAACAGCATGGCGGGACCCAGTAACGACCAGTCGTAGTACTCCATTTCACTTTTTGTCATGTGAGCCACCTGGAATAGCAAAATAGCAAATGTCACATGGGATAAGATTATATTACAATAATATGCTTTGATCTACCTCACTCTCATCAGAAAGCATGAATGTCAATGAACTTCTATGTGTAACAAACGTTTAAATAATACACGTTTTTGTCACCCCTTTGGCTCTATGAACTTGTTGTCGAAATGAAAAAATCCGTTGCACTAGAGTCGCAAACATAGCTCTGAGTGCCTAAGCACATCATGCCGAAGATACGCGACCGAACTTCGGCGTGATTGCGCCTGCAATGCTATTTCAATTACTAGCAATAACAACACATTTATTTGCCGAATTTAGGTTATATAGCTCGAAAAACATAACCGTTGGGAAGTAAAGGTTCTCAATTGGCGGCCACGAATAGTGCAGATTCGGCCTCATACGATGCACCGATGACATTATAAAGTTCTATAGATGGAAGCAGCATAAAATCGTTCATCGCAGAGGTACATTGAGAAGTTCTACGTTCAGTGGACTTGTATAAGTCACTTACCACAAGTCGGTTGGTAACTTTAGCAGCGACCATTCCAAAGGCGAGGATGTACAACGCAGGATGGTTCTCGTACACGTGGGACTCGCTCTTCTGGAAGATGATGAAGGCAGGTACCACGACCAGAGAGAAGGGGATCACCGGAGACAGGATGCTGGTGCCCTGTAGAGGAGATGGGTGTACCTTGGTCTTTGGAGGAGAGGACCATGCCGAGTTTACCTTGTTTCGATTCACTGGGACATTTGAATTGTGAATTTTAGTAGGCTGTTATTTTGTAATCCTTAGATTTGACTAAGCCTGTTACTGCAAGTTTTGTTTTAAGATTTAGTTCAAGCTTAGGAATCAAGCTTGGTATTGTTAAAAAGGGGAAAAAAATAAGCCCAAGGTTAAACAGCTATCTCAAAGGGGACAACGAGCACTTATAACTACCATTCAATGACAAGCCAAACGGCACAAGACAACATGCAGAAGCGTAAGCTAATGAAGATGAAGTGCAGTATAGATCATGCGGTTATACCTCGCGGGAATTGAAAGTAAGTTAGAGAGCGCTAAAGGTGAAATGGTCAGTCCAAACAACTTGTTCAGAAATTCATGATGTTCTTGATGCGCTCAATAAGTTGCTTTGTATTCGGGCGAGGCAGACACACAGCAGAACACTACAGAACGGACAGATGTGACATCGAGCGCCACTAGCCTGCCTCACGAGGCATTCGTGCGAGCTTAGCGCCACGCCGTTAGTTGTGCAGCTGTTACATCGTGTTATTGTGTTATAACACAAAAATATCCTTACTGCTACGGTGGAGCCGTTTTTCCCCACTCCGCCCTTCATAATGACGGTAACGTATCCCACTATGAGGTAGATCGTGAGGACCACTACCGCATAGTTGGATAATAGGCTCAAACTGATGTTTATCGTTGGCAGCTGTAGTGTTAGACCGTGTGGTGACCGTGTGACGTCATGCGGTTAGTCCGATGACCAGGGCCCGACCGTCGACCGTCACAGAGAAAAGAAACACATACATGCCATTAATATCGATGAATGAACCGACTCTAGGACTGGAAATAAAATATAATTTGTGCTGTCTTCACTCATTTACTGAATTATGGCGAGGTATAATGGTGATTTTAGTTAAATCCCGTGATAATTAAATAAACCAACATTTGATGAGACCAGTCACCCTTTTGATTTGAATTTGAATAAATGGACGACACGGTTCTCAGTGTTTTTATTTACATGATGAAAGTGACACACGTGGGATCATGCGATATCCAGGTTTTACCTACAACTTATGATATATTTATGATATTTTGGATAATTGTTATGAGACGAATCAGTCAGGCATTTCATTTTCCTTATTTCAAATTTTGACAGAACGTTTTGTTCATTTCATATTGATTTTATTTTTTGTACCCCATGCATGCATTGTAATCAACATAGTACATTTATCTAAAGGAAACATTGACACAAAATTTCTTTGGCTACGCAATCTAAGCTAAACATGAGCATAAACATTTACCCCGAACCATGACTGAGACGTCCCTGTACACCGATATCCCGACAACTGTATCTGTCCTATACACAGCTTACTGCGACAGTGGATCCGTTTTTGCCGCATCCCCTAACCCGGAAGGTAGACGCGAAGTTGAGGATAAAGAAACACTGCAGGCCATTGCACATGGTGGTGACTAGGAGGCACCATGGCACGCTTAGTCCCGGGATCTGTATACCCGAGGACCGTTAGTACACAATGCCAAAGTTTACACAAAAAGTTGAGCCTTCCAAAGGCGTTCGTGGCTCTTAAATGGCGGCAAGAAGTAATATATTGTGTAGACTACCGAATATTGCCAATTTTCGACCAATCCCAATAAGCTATCCGTGAATTTATCTATCAACTGTCAATGATCGAAAGATGTTATCATGTGATATCTTATTGGGATCGACCGTCATAGTAAGTTGCGATTGTGATTAAAAAAAAACACATAAAATATGATATGAAATTTGTAAGCCAAACGGAATAATCAGGAATTTTTCCACTTAATTTCACAGCTGTTTGTTGATAATTGGAGATGATACCCAATGCACCAAAATATATATGAGGAAATCGAATGACACAGTTCATTTCCAACAGCACACATGTTACCTTGAGCCATTGCAGCGGCACCTTTCTGTTACCGTTGGATTACAAGTTACATACGAGTGCGCCAATCACCTGTGCCCAGCTTACTTCGTGCCGCCAGTAAAACGTAATTTATAGTAATATCAGGTATTATTCACTCAATAAATGCTGAGAACTTTCCAACAGGTTACTTGCAGCTGGTCGTCCATTGATTGAAAATGAGTGAAGACCCACGCAGCTTGGACAAAATAAAAGACGCACCAGCCACATTTATAAACTTAAACATACTAAGACATGACAATACAGCACCTATAAACAAGTGACCAACGAAGACTTACACATTATAAGAGTCTTTGGAAAAATTATATCCTAGCATGGGTTGGGCAATATGCACGTCATATTCGGAGGTCATTTGTCTAGAGGCAGTTACCTACAGTGACAATTATACCGCTATAGACCATGCTCCATGTTAAGAAATAAACAAAATAAAAACAGTGAGCATAATCCAATGTGTCGAAGTACTTGTGGTATTGTAAATACATGCTATTAAAAAAACCCACATGATAAGCGATGGTACCACCTGTATCTCAGTCAACAATCAAAGAAGCGATAGGGTAAGAACGCATTTACACACGGAAATCATCATTCGGAGTGATTTTATCTAAGTTGACAAACTATTAATACATATTATGTTGTACCGTTTAGATAAATAAAAATTAAAAAAATCTTTAAAACATTTCTTAAGTTGGTTATTTGGCGGCAAGTCTAAGCCAATGGATTATTAAAGTGTTAATTGGTAAGATGATCGTGTGTAAATGACAAAGACTAAAGAGACGCCAATAGAAACGAAACTATGTTAAATCAACCGATTGACTGGCGGGACCGGACGGGCCAGCCCAATTCGACGTACGGCTTCTAGTGACGGCCTGGGACGGTCTCACATTTGTTTAAAGTTATATTTAGAAACAGGAAAGTATTTATGCAATAATTGTCAACAGATTAACGACTGAAGTAACTTTATTAGCCAAGATCTCGCTCGGTTTAGTAAAATTAATGCATTACTGATTGTTTATCTACTAACTAACTAAACAAATTTTAACGTCTAAATCTACCTAAATCAAATTTAACTTCGAAGCTACTTTCCATTAATCCCTAGACTACAGTCTAAAATCTACATCTACACTAAATTTTTAGGGCCGGTCACGGCTACTTTTAAACGATGCTAAAATGACACAGGCGCAATATTATACTGCTGCGATGCTATCGCCAGCCTTGCTATCGCCCCGAGGGATCGACTGAGGCGCATTCTGAAATGTCATGGATGTTTGGACCGTCCCAGCCGGCACGCTACAAGCTGTGAGCCTCACTGCGACGGTGGATCCGTTCTTGCCGACGCCGCCGCAGCCTATGGCCGAGGCCAGCGCCGTGCCCGACAGCAGCGCGCCGCCCACCGCACACAGCGCCAACGAGTGCCGCCATTCGATGAATCCGGAAACCTACCAGAGCTGAGCTTTTAGACCAGTGCCCATTTGACTGCTGAACTTTACCAATCGTTATAGCTGTGTGAAATGTCCACATATGTTTATTTATATTGTAATAGAATAATTTGCTGAAGAATAGCCAAGCATGGTCTTGACTATACAATACGCATCTTAAACAGGCGTAAATTCAACTTATATTTATTATGTTTCAAAATTATCCTTAAGATTTTAATGGATAAAAAACATTGATATTAAAAATTTAACTAACTTTTCAAGACTTCGGACTCTTAATTGGTTTGGTGGTTAGTTGACAATGAACTCTAAAGCCTGACCCAGCAAGCCATTTCATCATCATTTCCCTGCCATATCCCACTTTACGTGGGGTCGGCACAACATTATATTCCTCTTCCATTTCCACAGCAAGCCATTTATAGTCTTGTTTTAAATTTAATAAGCCTACACCCAATATTATTAATGAAAATTTTTGTAAAGATGTGACGATGTTTGTGTTTAAATCACGGCATAAGTGAAACTTGGATTATACATAGAGTGGGTACTGAAATAACAATAGGCTCATTTTTATCCGGGTACCACGCGAGCGAAGCCGCGGGCGGAAGCTAGTTAAACTATAAAATAAGAAACAAGTGGTTCTTATCGTTCTTCACATTAAAATTATTTTATTGTTTGTTGAGTACAAACAAATAGCTAGTTGGATTGTAAAAACGAGTAGCATGTGGATCCTATTTGATTAAATGGTCATATCATCTGTATTCAATTTAAATATCGATTAGTCAAATACCCAATTGTTGGAATGTCTGTGGTCGCTCTGCTATCAATTTCCTTTTGTAAACGGAAAGGGAACTTTCACATAAAGCTTATTAGTAGCCATCTACTATTTTGGAACCAATTCTTAGAAGTTAGTACATGGACATACAATACAACGCATATGTTATTGGTTACGGTCATGTGGGTGTTTTTAAACATTACTGTAGAACTGTTCTCGACTTCTCGTGTAACACATTGTGTAACCTCTATTCACGACACAGATCGTGGTCGGTGGACACTTATTTTGTGCTTGCCCACACATTAATAACTAGAACGTATCTACTGCGAAAGTATTTGCCTGCATTAGTTTAACTTTATCATACTTAATGGCTTTGCAAATGGCCATTTCGCAGTAGACAATGAACATTGGACACTAAGTTGAAAAAATACCATTTAAATTGGGCTGTACTTTAAATTTGGAAGGTTCTTTCAAACTGATTTCAGGTGTTTTTTCCCGTCAGAGTCCAGTGTAACGGTTTCTCAAGATTGCGCAGAACCACAGAGGCCAAATTTACAGCAATTTTAGTCTATCAGTATCTTACCTTTCCGATCTGCTTGCACCCGTACTAAAAGCTTATTCTGAGCTTAGGGTACAATGTAAATCGGTAAGTAAATAAAATTTATTTTAATTGACCACAAGTCTTATTTGTATAAAATTTATCATATTGCATAAATATACAAAGGAGATGTTTCATAGCAGGTCTGGTTTATGTACACTAGACAGAAAAATAGGGAAAAAATCAGTGAATTTAGAAAAAAAACTCCAACTGTAATTTTCAGCATAATTATTTGCAGAAAAAAATAGAATACGCAGACTTTTCTACAATGCTAACATGTTTTCTTGGGCGGCCAAAACAGTAGAATAATTCGTAGCTGTCACTGTTACTTAAGTATTTTGACAGCTTCATTACGAAGATTTCGATTTTACGCGAAAGAAATGCAGCCATTTTACCTACTTGTCAAACTCAAGAGCAATCAATACCTTAATACCGCCTCGCCATATTGTTTACATGTTTTGTGTTGCTCTCAGTGTGTCATTTAAAAGTATTTTAAAAACACGCGTTAAATAAAGCAAAATAATGAAAAAATTACAAAAAGAAAAGTTTTTACACGTATTTAGCTATGTTTATACAAGTGTACACCGACCAGGCCTAAGTTGCATACATTTGCGAAACATCTCCTTTAAGTAAATTTGTCCTCTGTTTCCTCACGCTCGTTTACTTTACGAACATCTAGATTACGGAAGGATAGCATTACCTGAGTACCCCAGAAGTCGGAGCCGAGAGTGGCCGACAGCAGGTGGATCAGCATGATGGAGTACTGAGCCTCGGTCACGTCGATGCGGCCCATCTTCAAGGTGCCTGTGACGTACGCCTGCCAGTGTGCGCAGTAGAACAACGTCATTGCGCAGAAGCACTGGAAATTATAGACAAAACTATCAGATACATACTATCAGATACACCCGTGCGAAGCCGGGGCGGTTCGCTAGTATTAAATGAAAGTAAAGTATGTGCTTGCTTTTATAACACAACCGGGTGGTTTTTTCGAAATTTAACCCTAAGGAAAGGGGTGAAAACTTTCGTATGGATTTTTTTACGCGTAGTGCGATTTAAAGGAACCATGCTAGGCTATTTTTTTAACGATGGTATGGCCATGTATCCAAAGCATCTAAGTCACATAAAATTGTATTTAATGTCCGCTTTAAATAAAATAGCAATCATAGTTTCATGTGTTTCATGTCGTTTTTCGTGGCGTTTTAACAAATGTGTTAGATTAAAAAAATAACTTCACTTCACATTTTCCGTCGCAGTTGTTTAAGAGATACGAGTAATTTAATGATAAATTAATATGAGACAAACATAGATTAGGTAAAGACGTAAACAAGGTGTTATGGTAATTTAAGTAAATATTTGTCAAAAAGTAACAATACAAATTTAAGTGTTATGTATATATTAACGGTATAATATACTATTAACTGCTATATTGTATGGTGTGAAACAAACACCGTTTGTATTTGTATTGTTCCATTAATAAGTGCTAAAATTTACCAAATATATATTTTATCTCGAAAAGGCCACAAGAAAATCCTTTGGTGATGTCATTATGAATGATTACTACATACGAATTATAGCTACCTGCCTACAAACAAGTCATTTGTGAGGACCTGCGCAAAACACGTCATTACATAAGTACAAAGGTCCGACTCAGATAAAAATCTCACTAGTCATTCTGCCCAATAAATCCTTACGCCAAGTTCATTCACAGGAGTTAAATAAATAAATACTGATAGAGTCGTCGTGCATCGGTATTACTTTATTATGACTTTTTAGGGTTCCGTACCCGAACTGTATTTCTATTGCCGCTATAACAATAAATAATAAAAAGGGGCTCTATATAAGAAACATTTATGTACCTACATGTACGATGGCACGGAACTCTTCGAGTACGAATTCGACTCTCACTTGACCGGTTTTTTTTTGTTTACCATCCGTCCGTTCTTATAGGTTTTTTACACGAAGACTCACAGAATTAGTACTTACTATCTTGATATTTCCATGGTTGTACTGTACTTATCGGTGACCTATCGTCATCATCTGCAACCTGACTTTACCCATTGCCGGTTATAGCCTCCCTTCGTGTGCCATACTCTACAGTCCGTACAAGATATAGTTCTTTACTGCCCAGGTTGGAAATTCAGCAATTTAGGTCCGAGTAATTGCTATATTTCCCAGTCTTTCCTATGTGATTTTAAGAGGACGAGGTGATAGCCGAGACTGAAGTTTCCCACTCCCACCAATTAGAACGCGCGCGGTCTTTGTAATTTTGATTAATTTTTGAAAGCAATTCGGAATGCTCATTGTTATCGATCGTATACTGTATTAAAATCACCTCCTCGTTAGCACTACAAAATAAAAAAAAAACACGTGAATAAAAATATTTTAATACCAGAATCATAATGAACGAATTCGCAGCGAGTTGATATGGTCTATGAAGCAATTCGTCTAAGAAACTGTTTTACAATTCGGTGACCCCTAAGCCTATGAAGCAGTGTCATAGAGCGTGCAGCGATTTAAGTAAACACTAAATACAGTGTTGGCTCGCCTCCATATCCGAGCAGCGGCTAGGCTACTCGAGAGACACGACACCTTCCGTTGGCACCATTCCCAAATGAGAACTCTCTTAAAGACTCATTACGCGATGAAAGACATTCAGAAAAATTAAAGGAAAGTTATCTGGTGATTGCTGTTCCTTGAAAACTGAGGCTTATGGCAATTCGCTGGCTCTCCCAAGACTAAACCAGCTCGTTATAAAACGAATTCGCACACGAAGGGTTACGTACCATCGTACATGTACCTTATAATGACTTTTACTGTATATAATTTTAAATAGGTAGCTTCAATGATCGATTACGAACGTTAAAAAAATTCTTGCATGGGGCCCCGTTTTATTTTAATTATTTGTTGTTATAGCGGCAATAGAAATACACACTGAAAATTTCAGCTCTCTAACTATTACGGTTCATGAGATATAATCTGCCCGCTGACAGAAGGACGGATGGTCGGACAGCGAAGGCTTAGTAATAGGGTCCCGTACAAAACCCTAAAAATTATAAAAACTTGTCCTAGGAGGGTTTGTTCTACTCGTAGCATGGTCGCTAGCGAGTGTGTTTTGTGCAAGTAATTATAATACCGCTGTACTCTACGAACTACACTTCTAATTATTGTAAATCTATTTAGCTCTATAACCCTTAACAAGCACCTGTTTTAAATAGTATTAGTGTACATTATGCTAGTTTTCAAATTATTATATAAACTAATAAGTGATCTCTGAATCAGACTTTCAGTTCCGTAGTGACAGCTACTCATAAATTGTAACACTTGATGTTTAAAAATGTGGCTAATAAGTTGAATTGGAGCAGCAAGGTCACCCGGAAGAGTAGCTGATAAACAATGTAGCGTATTGATATAAAATCTGCCGACTCGACACTCGAACGCCAGCCTCGGCGCGAGAGGGTAGGGTGGTTTGCGTACTGAATCAATGTGTTTTATTTTGGTATAACAAAGCGAACCTGTACAAGTGGCGACCCTGCCAGGATAACAACTTAAAAATACCAAATAAACTAAACAGAAAAAGTGATAAATCAGTGAGTTAATGGATCGACATTGTTTTGCGAAAGAACGGTCAAGATGGTGACTATAGCTATTTACCATTTCATTCTGATGGTTGGAATTGGCACGCACTGCACAAAACCATTTTACACCTACTGTTCTAAATACATACCTACTAACACCTATGAAGGTAAGTGCTTAGTTTGGAATAATGTCAGTGCTAGGGTTTACTAGCATTTACCCAAGTTTTGATGAACAAAACAACATCAATTTGGTCGACCAAATGCCTCGAGGCAGTTACGAAAATAAACAAGTACCTACTTGTTTACGTGCATTGTGGAACGATGCTGTGTTTCTTATCCGAGTTGTTAATCATTGATTGGTACCCTAAAGTAATAAGCTGCGGCTACATACAATTTTGTACACATACCTAAGTAAAACTACAGTGTTACCTCGGGTTAGTTATCGACAAATTAGACATAATTTAAAAATCATTTGCATTTTGGGAATGATGTGGAAGTGACCTACCTTATGCCATATTATTTTTAGTAAGTTTGCATAAGTATGAAATCTACTTAGAAAAGTAATTTTATATTTGAACTAGTAGAACGTCTCGCGACTTTGATCGCGTTGAGTTTTTCTCGCTGCGTCTCCTAGGAACAGAATTTCGAAAACGATTTTCTTGGTGTACTCCTACACTATACAAGAGGAATATAAGTTTCATGGTTCTGGGACTTGTGGTTTGGGCTGTGCATTGACTGTCGGTCAATCAGTCGGTCAGTCAGAAATGTAAGAGTTTTAATTATTTTGAAAATAACGTAGTACTGAATAACTACTTACACAGGTAGACGTTAAATGATACTGATATTTTCAAGTAGGTAAGTAACTACCTACTGATTGGCTTTAAGGTATAGGTTGTCTAAAGTTAAGTAAAATAGGAACATGAATAATTAGTTCCGGGAAGTACCTACCGTTGCTTATTTTTATAAAAGTCGATTTCTAACAACCATTGAGGTTCCACTGAAGAGGTAGTTTGGAATAATCTGAACGGTACCTACAAAGTAATACAAAGGATAATTTAACAAATGTTGAATGGTATCCAAAACGAGCTGGTTCGGAATGATCTGAACGGTACCCAAAGGGGAAAAATTACTATCCTGTTACAGGACTGTAATACAAAGGATAATTTAACAAATGTTGAATGGTATCCAAAATGAGCTGGTTCGGAATGATCTGAACGGTACCCAAAGGGGAAAAATTACTATCCTGTTACAGGACTGTAATACAAAGGATAAAATTTGACAAATGTTGAATGATATCTAAATTTAAGAGTTGGTTCGGAATTAATCTGAACGATACCTATAAGGGAAACTAACGCGACAGACAGGTAGACCTATCAAAAATTATCTGTTTAGTGTGACTATACCATATATGTAGTGATACATGACTATACCAATATATTATAATGCAATGATACAAGGTTAGTTATTATGACAGTGATAGCTGGTAATATTCTCTTATTGCTTGCATCACAGAAAAGCGCACAAGCAAACACAAGAGCGCTGCATTCAGAGATAAATTATATTTCTTAAAAGTACTTATAGACGCCGTAAAGCCATGGTAAACGAGTAAACTATTGGAAGTGACGGTGGAGGCTGTGAGCCTCACTGTTCATCATCGAGGAGCACTATCAAAAAGCTAAGTGCATTGAGACTAAATATTAATTGGGAATTATGCCCTACTCTATATTATGTAGGCAATAAGAGCGTACTCGAGTAAGTGCCAAGAAAAGTATTGCATCTCAATACATGCAAAATCCATCAAAGCAACCAAACTTTCTTAGTACATACCTAAATACATATCATCACGCCCGTTTGAATTGATCAGCCATCGCCCATATAGATGATTCATCATGTTGTAGACTTGAGAAGTAAACGATTAAGGTAAGAAAGTAAAATTTCTTTGTTATGGTCAATATTTCAGTGCCGCTACCTCTCACACATGTACACACACAAGTGGCGTACAAAACAGTGTATATCAACAAAAAAAAAAAACTTATTTATTATAAAAATCTTATGTAAAAATGCTGAGTTTATAAAAGTAACCTATACAAGACACTTAGATCAGAATACCTAAATACAACAACTGTACTGGTCCTTGCACTAAAACAATACAATCAAACTACAAATACTTTATTTCAGTAAACTTAATATATGATGATGTATTTATGGTTTTGTACCCTAATTAAGTATGGAAATACCGGTGTTTGAGGGTCAAAATAACTTGCTAAAAGGAAATTATCTTCACAATTAGTTCAGATATTAGATCCTTTATATATCCTAACACCTACAAGATGTTATGCAAGAAATATGGAAACAAGGCATAAGACTGAATTTTTAAATCTCAAAGGACTTTCAAGTCATCAGACAAAACTTTGTCCAGCAACTATTATATTGCCTAAAAGCTTTATACATAAGAAGGTACCTAAATATATATTCCTACACAAATCATATTATCAGGGTTCTCGTTTATGGTCAAGTTTATGGTGCCTATACCTGAGAGCAACATTTCAATAAGCTTACAACCTGCACACTAGTAACAGCAAAGTCAAAGGTATCAAAATCTAAAATCTATACCACAGTTAGAGCTCCTACTTTTCTATTTTACTTTTACGCATCATGCAGTTCATAGAATAATATCAAATTTAAATTTAATTGATGCATTAATAATGCTATGTGTATGATCACAATAATAATGCTATGTTTACGGCAATACACAGTAATGTTACATGAAATACAAACAATAGACAAATCAAGAAACAAAAGGTATTATGAAAAATAACAATCATTAGGAATGTTCAATACCAACATAAAAGTAGGTTGCAAGATGGCAACACTGTACAACTTTTGAGGTTAGAAACATTATTACCGAAAATAAAACTTCTTTCTTTTGTGCGTTTCGCACAAGAACTATTTCTAACTTTATCAATCATCTTACAGTGCCTCAGACATTCTCTGTAGACATTCGACCATCGGTCAGCAAACAGATCACACGATGGTGTTAATGCCAGAAGCGCATTTAATAATTTTAAAGCTCTTTTAAAGGGGATTATCGTGCGCAACAGTGCGCGCCCACGACTTTAGTACTACCAGAAGGGCGCGGTTACGTTGTTTCAGAGAGTATGTATTTAGGCATTTCGGGGACAGACAGTCTTACGATTCGTGCTACTAATTCCGGGCAGTCTGAAATACCGCGCAGTATCTGATAGGCAGTGAGTAGATCATAGTTACGCTTTGTCTCTAGAGAGTTGATGCTTAGCACACCAAGTAACATTGTAGGGTAAAGAAACGGATAATATCCATAGATCTTCTTGTAAAAGACAATACAAAAAACCATGTGATCTGATCACTAAGGGAGTAAGTAATGCCTAAAGATCTTCAATTTTGTACACTATGTCAAGGCCTTTCATGGTTTAATTTAGAGTGAGCACATTACAATGGCACAGTCACCAACAAACATCACATGAACTCATGATGGTTTGGGCGTAGGTACTATTAGGTATGGGCCTGTACTACCTATACCTTGGTTATACCTTTGGTATAGTAGGGTATAGTAATAGGCCTCCTTGGTCCTGTGCGTCTCTTTTCCAGGTCTTGCCCGCGACATGATGTCGACCCAAAGTGCCGTCGGACGTCCTGGATTTCTTCGACATGTCCTCGGCAACTACTCAATCAAGGCTCTAACTTAGCATAAGCTTATGTTTATGCTTGTCTCCTTATTATCAAGGAGACCAACTTCAAGTCATACGTGCTGCGAGTGGCTGCTAAGTACAAGGACGTATCCCTTGCTCCGGACTTTTGGACAGCAGGAATCGTCTACCGACGGTATAGGGAAGTGCCGCAATTAAAAAAAAAAGTGCCCTAATTTTATAGTGTTAAAAATATTTTATTGTATGTATGTTAGTCTGTCAGGTATTTATTAATATGGGCCAAGACTTTATCTTTTGTATAATTTGTTCAATGTTGCCTGAAATAAAGAGTTTATTATTATTATACCTAATAGAACAGTCTCAAACATGCTTAAATTTGTAGGTACCTACACAATTAAAAAAAATTAAAAAAAAAACAAGGATGAGAAACATACATTACATGTAATAGTTACAGAACTGAAATACGAAATAATACTAATGGCCTATCAATGATAATGTTTAAATAAGGAAATGCATTGTATTCCAGTGTTAGATGGACTAAGTTTAGTATAGAGAGTGAAAGGTCTGTTCGGACAAAATTGAGTAGGTGTAGTAATGAGTAATTGTATTGAAATTATGTTTAAACGAATCGTTAAATGCTTAGGTATTAAGTAATGATTTGTGAAATAGCTACATACTATACTTTACTGTTTTATATGATTAATGTGTGAAAGGCATTTACTTTTGATTTTCTTTTTTGTAAAAGGTAGATGTAGCGTATTGATATAAAATCTGCCGACTCGACACTCGAACGCCAGCCTCGGCGCGAGAGGGTAGGGTGGTTTGCGTACTGAATCAATGTGTTTTATTTTGGTATAACAAAGCGAACCTGTACAAACACTACACTATCAACACCCTTCTACATTTCGCAATTAAATCATACGCAAATATAATTTAATTTGAAATCAGAGGGATTGGTGTTTATAACGGTGGTTTGGGTATTCATTTACTTAAATTTTAATGAAGTATCAGATTATCGCATGGGCCTCACTCTGTCTACAACAATCCTACCTTATTATAAATCCGAAGTTTGTTCTGCGAGAAAGTTTACATATTAGTGCTTCAATAACGACGTAACGGCTCAACTACTTAATTTGAATGAAACTTGAAAGTTTTTATCCGGGAACAACGCGAGCCAAGCCGCGGGCGGTAGCTAGTCCGTTATTACTTCTTGTATTACCGACTCTTTCTCGATCCCAACGGGCAACACAACAATGCTGTCATTAATGATATCAAACAATGCCAATTCCGATTCAAAGCTCCAAGGAAACCCAGAATTAGCATCGATTATTCAAATTGTTGACGTTCTGAGGTTTTGTATTGGCTATATTTTCAACGGTTGAAAGAGAAAACATAGACTTGCAGGTGTGTGGCAATATGACGACATGCGCGCAATCGTCGGAACAGCACGCCTCGTATGCTGAGTAATAGGCAATAGTGACACGCATGGAAGTGTATTAATTACAACAGCCGTCACAAGTCCGCCAATCAAGTTTTGGGAGGCTGGACTCATTCTTCTTAAAAAACCCGAAAAGTGACGTGACGACTGAGGCGAACGACGAATGAGGCTGGAATAACTACAAGCCACTTTTCATCAGGGCAGGCAAGGAAGAGACTTCATGAATCGAAAGAGCCTAAGATAATGTTTTAACCAAATGTTTGGTATTAAAAATGTTGCTTCGGTCCCTGATTTTCTTAGCACGACTCAAGGACAAGAGAAGCTGTCGGTCCTATACTTCAATCAAATAGGAGATACAATTTATTTAAACAAACCTTTAAATTACCCTTTCTTTGCTACCACATGACAAATTTTGCGCTCTGCTTCAATTATAGAAGAAATAATATTCACATTAAAACGTATAGTTACCATAAGTGCTAATAACGTGCATAACACTGTTGAAAGTTATATAGACGAAGAGTAACTACTGGACAAGTTCAACATCCAGTAATTTTAATACTTTCTAAAAACTCTCAAGTAAAAATGCATGAGTCATACAAAGATCCGCTAACAAGCAGAATTACCGGTGAAAATACAGCAAGGGTTTCTGACTCAAGGTTAGAAACGTAACAGGTCATTGCCCTGACGACCTAGGTACACATGACGTTGCTAGGCAGTAACATCTGCTAAGGAGAAACTCAGGTTGAAAAGCATAAAACTAAGTATATTTTTCGCTCAAACAAAATCGACAAAAACAGCTGTGGAATAAATTATAAGGTCATGAATATTTGGCAGAAAAATCATAATTTTCAAGGTAGCGACGTTTGGTAAATAGCCTTGAGGAACCTTTACAGAGTATCTTCGGCTAATACATTAAATTAAATATCAACACGACTTGGTTCACCCAGTGCTTTGTTAACATGTTGCTAGATAAATGATGTAAGGAACTCACCACAAAAACTGAATGTGATGGAAGTGGAATATTACTCGAGTAACCAGATTCGAAGGTGATAGAAACAGCTTGATACATAGCCTTGGTGCACCGATGGTTTAGTGGTAGTGGCCTCTTCTTCCAGTCCTTATGTCGTGGGTTCGAATCTGGTCATGCACGAATGGATTTTTCTGTACTAGTACTCTCTACGGTGAAAGAAAACAGTGATAAAACATGTCGTAGAAACTAAAAGTTCGAAGACATGACTGTGTCTAGTGATTGATTTATCGCACACCTTTTCTCACACTAGTTCAGATAAACTATGGTAGTACATACATACATACATACATAGTATCACGCCCGTATCCCTTGTGGGGTGGGCAGAGCCACAAGTAATCATATGAAAACTTGCAGTCACTCTTGATTCAAAATCCCTAGATGTATAAGGTGAACCATGGTGATCGGTGATCAGCCCATCATACCTAGATGGTCCATCATGATGGTACCATCCCTTAGTCGTCTTTTACGACATGCTCGGAAAGAAGAGCAGCTGGAACCATTCTGTTTTTTTATTTGCTCCCAGTCCAGCAGAGAAGAATGTAGTACTATTAGTAAAATGACCCAGAAGTTAGACGACCTAGACCGCAAATAGTAATCATGAACCCGTCTAACACATTACTAGGTAGGCAAACTCATCAATAGGTATTTTCGGCGTAGAGTTGTCGACCTTGGCGGCTCCGCGAAATGTCTCAGATGTTAATGACATCGTGTTAACTACTTAGTAATCTGTGTCCTATACAAAATCAAGTAGGTACGTAGATAACGTCAATTCTAATTATGAATACCTTCGATCAAATAAACAGATGAATACTGAAGTCGAAATCGTCTTGGCTGAGACACACCATTGCCATGTAGAAAACTATGACACTACAATAGGTACCTACTGGTCTAGTTGGTAGTGACCCTGCCTTCCGATCCTAAGGTCGTGGGTTTAAATCCAGTCATATACCAATGGATATTAGGCCGACTAAGCTGAGAGGATGGAATAGGTGTTGGACAAGCCTACTCCATCTTAATTCATCCCGGGCACTAAAGCGTCCCACTTGTGCAGGTAAAAGTTGCCTCCTGACGCTGTATACGATGGTTAAAGGCCTTAGTTTATAGCTCCCAGCAGCAAGATGGGCTGACGATATAGGACATGTCGAAGGCCGGAGCTGGATAGGGCTTACAACAGACCGTGGGGAGTGGCACACACAAAGGGAGGCCTATACCCAGTAGTGGGTGAAGTCGGATTGCGAATGATGTCGATGATAACTTCCAAGTACCAGATCACATTTAAACAATCGAATTTATAAAACTATCTATCTAGTTGTGTCACTGGTCCTTTCGCACCAGTGCAGTGAAATGATAAATCGTCGTCTTTTGTGCAATGATAAAACGAAAATAATATTATTTTTACGTTTCCGTCAACTCACACCACGTGGTACAGAATTTTCAGTGTCAGTTGAGCCGATTTTTGGTTATTCCGGGTTTGCACGATTTGGGCACGTACTGGTTGCGTAAATACACCCCTTTCTCGTACCTACGTGCTCTATTTAGGTATGTATTCGCGTGGCACAGTAAGTGTTGCAGTGGGAGCCAGCCCTAAGCCCATTAGCATCACATTACTCCTTACGCTCTACTGACATTGATTCCCGGAGTATCGGATGGCAATCGACACACCTCCAAGACTGGCCGTTTATTGTGCTTCAATGTCATATCGTTTATTAGCGCATACATTACATAGTTTCTCTAACAAGCAGGAAATTAGCCAAACAGTACAAAATTCCTTAAACAGGAAGACTGCGCTTACTAGCTCAGATAGAAACTATTGTATAACTCCTACCTACCTAGTCGTGTCACTAGTACTTTCGAACAAGTGTGGTGAAAGGATTAAAGTGCGCCTTGAAGGCTCCTTTCGTGTACTCCTAAAACAATGAGTATTCTGACTCCAAATGCCAACATGACTAAGTACTAAGTACGAAGTAGCTTCGTTATGAGCTAGTGGTCAACTCTTGTGACGGAGTTTTTAGGCCGCCTCCATCATGGCTTAACGACTTAAAAGCCGGGACCGAGAGTTTAACGTGCCCTCTGAAGCGTTAAGGGATCATTTAAAAAAATAGCCAAGCGTGGTTTCTTGTCTAACAGGTGTAAATTCCACGTCGATTTAAGACATGTCCAAATGATAGGTTTGTTGTCTGTTCAATCTTCACAAACTTTCGGATTTATAACGTTCTGGAAGAGCATCCACGTAGGGTACTCCCCAGCGCTATGAACACTGTGGACATGCTGTCACAGTCGTGGTCGAACAGCTCACCCAGCGGCGACTGGGAGCCGCCTGTCCGTGGAGCTTGCTTGCCGTTCTTCACAGATTTATAGATCATAATACAAGATGGTCAAACTATACTTTGCTAACCTGGAAAAACATCCAAGTAGGGTACTCTCCCAGCTTGACCGCTATACACGCGCCCAGCGCTATGAACACTGTGGATATGCTGTCACAGCCGTGGTCGAACAGTTCGCCCAGCGGCGACTGCGAGCCGGTCCGCCGCGCCTGCTTGCCGTCTATCGCGTCCAGGCTCTGGTAGATGAACACTCCGAGCGCGCAGAGGGCGCACGCCCATCGTGGCGGGCTTTGCCGTGCGTCCGGGCTGTACCTGCAAAGATATTTGAGCCTTATTGCCTGACAACATAATGATTGTCTTTAATTGGTAATTGACTGGTCTTGCCAGTTCTGTTAATAGTAGTCAAAGATATATGGACTTTAAGCTGTCAGCATTAGGATTAGTCATTGATCGGCTTACAGCTCTAGATTTGTCTTCTGCAATGTAGGTAGGTTACAATTCCGACCCCAGACAAAAAATTCTGTGATGAACTTAAATGTTTGTTCTGTGTTTGATAAATTATGATGGATTAAGAGTTTGTTTAAAAAAAAGTATAATTTCATCAGCCACCTGGTTCCCGTAGTAGGTTTACTACAAGCTAGATATCAAACTTAAACAGTTTACTTCTTTGTAAAAGTGTAGGAATAAAGGATGTTGCAGTTATGCAATACATCTACACAAGTACATTAACTATAAAATGTAATTTTAATTGTATATTGAGCAAATAGATAGCTGTAGTTATTTCCTTATTCCGTTGAGGAATAATGTTGGATAAATGTTTTATTATATTTTGTTATAGTTTGTTTGCAAATACTTCAATCAAATATCAATTATACTATTTTTGTAGTGATTGATTGTACTATCTAAAAATTAAGACCCTTCTTAAGATAGCATGCCTTTACGATTAGAATATTTATAATGACATAGACATGGTACTGGTAATCCTACTTAATATTCTATCCTTCTATAAATATTTAAGTTTTTTAGGAATTGAGGCTATTTGTGACCTAATCATGGATATTGAATGATTTAGGAATACAAGGTCAATGTTTGTGATCGTGAACTGAAATATCTTAAAGACAACATAGGATACATTTAATTGTAGTACAACTCGGGAGTAGCCGCTGGCAAGAGCTAGTTTATAATAAAGAATATCTGCTTATTCAACTAAAGAATGGAGTCATTGTAAATTGAATTGTTTGAGGAAATGAGAATGAAAGCCGCTATCACACAATGATGTTGTTAGATGTTTCAGTTGTTATAATTTTACTATACTTCAGCCAAACTGGTTATACAATTTATGTAAACAAACCGTGACGTATTTTTCGTTATTATGATGAAATCACTTTAGTTTTAGGTAAAAAACCCCACAACATACATTTTTACACCTTTATTTAAGTATTATTACTACTTATATGTTCCAAAAACATTTAATTTAAGAGTAAGATTTAGGTTAAGTATGGGTGGTTTGTATGGTTTTGTGATTGTATCTCATGTTTGGCTGAAGTGTAGATAATGTTATACATTTGGTCAGGTTACGAACAGGTGTAAATGCAACATAGTCTTAAGACGTGTCCAAGTGATCCCCGTGACTTTGACTTTAATTTTAAATTAAATTAAATTCCATTAAATAACACCCAACAGTCACATACATAGTCCTGACCTCACACTAGGATTTCCTGTCGTGGTTATCAGAAACTATGAGTACCATGGTACCACAACATCCAGAACCGGAAGAAATATTTACAGAATATGCAAACAATTCTTCCGCAGTGGGAATCGAACCCGCACCTCTTGCGTCTCTACCGAGCAATCGCCTGAAAGGCCATTGAGGTTGTCAAACTTGTTTAATTTTTTTTATTCATGCATCATTCAGATATCAATCAGGTTGAAATATTATCATCCCGTCTCTAGAAGTCCACAGCTGGACAGTCTTCCTCCACATGCTGCCTTCACACAACAACAATACACTTCCTAGTAATAAACAATATGCTGGTTCTGTATTTGGGTAATAATTATGTTACCTATCTATTGTAATAATTACCTAGTTGTTAAAAAAAAAGAAGTATGAACATTCTCTTAGCCAGCTGGTTCCCACCAAAACAGAAGCTTGGTTATTTTGGGGCTAAATGACACTGTGTATGTGGACATTTTCGACCAATATTTACTATCATTTGATTTGAAGTGGTGGAAAAGACACGAAACACAGATAAAACTCATTTGTACTAATCTTATCATGTAAGACGAGTGGCGCGACTTAGTCAACCAATGATGGCGCGAGCCACCAGCATCAGCATTATGAACCAAGTAAACAATGAAATCTTAATGAAAAGCTGTTGCACGTCAAAGTATTGTAAATAATTTTAAAAATACAGTTCATCTAGACAAAAATGAAAGTCGTTACGGTACGCCAATTGGCACATTTTTTATAAAGTTGCAATAACCTACTTTGTGTACTCACCATACTAAAATAAGTGTGGTTGCTATATTAACTATTAAACCTAGGATTGTGATGAGATTCGGCGCGAGCCATAGAGGCGTCTTAGACACCAGCCAGCACCACCAAGGTTGGAGCCATGCATCCAAAAGACTGGCGCTGGTGCACGAATACTTGTGTTCACTGAGTCTTTTTAACTGTGCAGCGTTGAGTATTCTCTCCTTTAAGAACTGCATTTTCACTGTCACGACATCACTTTACACATAATATACAATTATCACAGATTTCTATTCAATTTTAACGAAATTTTGCAAAATACACTTCACTTCACTTCATCGCAATCACACCACTTTTCAGCTGTCATAGACAAAGTGATGTAGGTAGGTACCTACTTTGAAATCTTCCAACTCCACTGACTTTGACAAGTTGGTATTTAGACGTCAGATAATTGCAGTAATCTTCAAAGTCAAACCATAGACAATGACTCTTCCAAAAATTCTGGTGCTGCCTTTGTATCACTTGTTTATCTACTTTTAGGGTAAACCTATTGCTGTACCCTGTACCACAGTACCTCATAATACGTTGGTAGTTTAAGCGTGTTTTTTAATCTCTTTTGTTCGTAGTAAAAAATCAAAACATTTTCTTTCCAGATTTCGATTATTTATCTTATCTTTTTTGAATATTGTGTTCCACTGCTGTGCAAAAGCCTCCACTGATACTGGTCCTTTGCGATTTCCCACTCCCACTACTCCTTGACTAAGCAGTCGAGATCGTTCCCGTTTTCGCCCTCCGTCTTCGGGCATCTAAGGAGTGACAATCTTTGCCTAAGTACTTCTCGGGATGCTTCCTACTAATATTTACCTTAATAGTTAACCAATAAAGATGTAGGTAAGGATAAAATGAAATTAACTGAATTATAACACAAGCTTTATTTTATTTAACAATAATTACATTTTATTACAAAGTTATTACAAAATAAGTGTACTTTAGAACATAATAAATGAATTTATTTTCTTATCACCATTACTGAATATATCATGTAATAAATATGTTTTTTTAGAACATATAACATCAAAATATAACATCTTAACAACATTATCTACATAATTAATCAGTTTTTAGTTCCTATAATAGATAGCTTTGTGGATGTTATTAGAGTCATTACGACGTAAATGGATTTGTTATTTCATTATACTAAAGTTTAACTTATAAAAGGTGTCTATTTTAATCAGGAGGAAATTGAAAAACATTATACCTAATTTAAATATCAAGTAGGTGCCTATCAAATGTATAATATTATTATTAGACATGCATTGGCTTCAAACTTATAAATTAGCATTCCTAAAATTTTTGTACTATGCAAAAATTTATTCTAATCGTATTAAGGCCACAGCAACAGTCGTAAATTTTTTTATGATTACAATTAAGATACAGAAAGTTACTAGGTACATATTAGTTTTGTTTTTGCTACCTAGGTTTTGCCTGACTTTTGCGAGCTTCAATCCGTTTCTGTAGAGTAGAGAGCAGAGCGCCCAGTACGTTGTGGCCGGGCAACCGTTTGCCAAATAGAAGTCGTTTAACTGAGTCATCATAAGTAAGTAAAGCTACCATGTTCTGGAGTAAAAATCCTTGGCAGTACTCTAAAAGCTGTGTGGCTCCATAAACCTGAAAATAATATGACAACTTAACTACTTACATACACACAGAACTAATTAGTTCCAAGATCAAAAGTAAGCCTACGCAGATATAAGTATGAGCCATTTTTTTCAGACATTAATTTATAAAACATACCTTAGCATGAATATAAACAGACACCAGATTGTGCAGGTCCACGGATTTGGCAGCTCGCGCTTCACAATGCCTCTGCAGAGGTAGAAGTTGGAAGAAGGATGCTGCAGCCAAGACCTCCAGCACATCCGTCTCTGGGATGTCAAGGCCTGTGCAGCCCCCAGAGTAGAGGTATTTCATTACTTGCTGCAAAAATAAATAAACACATTAGGTGTATTCTTATACCGAATACGCTAAAGTTTCCAATACGCAAGAAACAAACCTCAAATATGTGGTATCTGATGTCATTGATCTGTACAAGAGGTGGCGTGGTATTCGCAGACGATATCGCCTCATTAGAAGTTCGGGTTGGAGCTAGCATCGCTCGAAGTCGCGCCGATTCCGATACCAACACAATCTTGTGCCCGTAGAAGAGACGACCTTCCACTCTAGAACATAATTAACATACATCAGTACAGGATGCCCGCCAGCAGCAGTATCGTGCCTTCCTTCTGTAACACGACGGTACAACATACCTGAAGGTGACATCAGCTAGCGAGGGGTTGTTGACGTAGGAGGGGTCGACGCGCGCGGGCGCGGGCGCGGCGGGCGGGGGCTGCGCTACGCCCGGCACCGCCTCGCGCCCGTAGCACGCGCACAGGATGTCCGCCAGCAGCAGCACCGTGCCCTCCTTCTGGACAATGACCATTCAAATAGCAACCACGAAAATATCTTCACAATAAGGTAGATACAGAATATTGGTAAAAGAACATTATTTTCTGCCTAACGAATAATGCCGCTAATAAATTGGTAGATAGGTATTACAAAAGCAGGTAGATAACGGCTAAAGTAATACGCTGCCTGCGTTCTCGTACTGAAATAATTCTGGTCTAAAATCAAATCAGACGTGGCTGTAAGTTATCTTATGTTTACTTGTGGCTCTGTCCACCCCATTAGAGATACGGGCGTGATAATATGTGTGCATGTATCTACCTACTATATCAGAGCAAGAACTCGGGCAGTGAATCGCATTCATAGCATTCGCAGAGCAGTTCAGTAGCAGCACGCTGCCCTCTTTACTAAGCAATAAATAGGCCAAAACATTTAACGTGCAAAATATATACCTTGCTGTATCGAAGAATGTTGAACAGCAGAGGAAGACATTCGTAAATAAATTGTTTACTGTAGTGGCTATCATCAGACGGACACACCTGTAAAGAGATCGTTTTAGATCGTAGAGAATACATAAACTATTATATTTGGTACACACTGTATAAGTACGACCCTAGTGATATTGATTATCGAGGGTAGATACCTGTAGGAAGTCTTGTAATAGTTGGTCAATGACGTGGTCCAGTGCGGCATCTGCAGCAGCCGCCAATGACAGGGTCCACGCATGTAACGACCACGGCACTCCTAGCCCTCGTAATTCTAATGTTATATCTGAAAACATTACGAAAAGTCAGCGATTAAATAGGAACGGTATGTACCTGTATAAGAAAATAGTTTCATTGATACCTTTCACATTCATGACAGTCTTTGCTATAACCTAAACTGGTCCACAAACTCAGGTCACCACCCACTTGCACGGATTCGGGGTAACCATAAACGTACTAATAATACAACATGTCTTACCCAAATGATCAGTCTCAGCGGCACAATACATAGCATCCTGCAACGCCCGCTGTTGCTGCTTTGTGAAGGTGGGTGGGCGGCTACCCGTGCTGGCGGGACCCGAGGCACCTTCAGCAAGCACTTCCTCTAGAGACAACACTGCGCCGGCGTTGGAGCCCCGGGCGCCACCGCGAACTGCAGCGCGAAGACATGCGCGGCGACCGTGCGAACAGCATACTGCTACCGCACTGATACGTCCGTCCAACATTATAAATTAAAATTGCTACATAAACAACGATATAATCAAGATCGTGGGCCGTGAATGGATGAGGATAGTACAGAACCATGTTGAATGGCACAAACGAAAGGAATCCTATGTCCGGTAGTGGGCAAAAATTGGTTGTAGATGATCATAATACAGAAAAACAAAAATTTGGTAATACATATTTTTTACGTAGACATAGGAAAAATAAAGTTATTATAAGAATAAAAACCGTAACCAACAAACCTGTAACAACCATATTGCGCGGCAGCAGAATAACAGAGCGCATCGTTGAGTTGTGTAGACAGGAAGGGATCAGCGCCGTGAGACAGTAACAACTGCACCAGTTCCAGGTTACCGACCCCGCATGCTACCTATGAACAGGAATCGGTAACAAATATTGTTGGGAAATGAAAATCTTTATGTGGCAACATTATTATCTGTTAATACTGGGATGTTTTGGCGCCAAGTCAAAAGAGAAAAAATTATGGCAGTCGGACTGGTGAATTATCTTTATTTAGTACAGAAAACGAATAGGTCGTTTTTTTACAAAAGACTTGGCTATCAAAAATAATAATAAGGTCTTCGATAGACTGTAGCCTGCCCGATAAGGGAAACTATCAAATCAACCAACCAAGGAGAACTTATTCCGACAAAATAAAAAAGGTAAAAACGTAACTGAAGAAGAACTACGGCAAGCAGTGAAGTTAAATACCATCGAGCACATAACCGATTCGGTTATATGCTTGATGCTAAATCTAGTAGTATTTTGTCCCTGATAAAAATAAAAATAAGGAAGGAAGCTTAAGTAGGTACTCTAAACTCCCTATTCCCTGTAAGAGTTTTAAGTAGGTAGTTAGGTACTTAGCATTCTTCATTCTGTTACTTTACTGTGGTCTTTTAACGAGTTGCTATATCTACCCATCAGTATACTAACCTGCAGCGGAGTGAGCGTGCACACGTCGTCTCCCCTCGCCGGCGCGCCGTCGACTCTGGCGCCGGCGGCTAGCAACCGCCGGGCGCACTCCACCGCGCCCGCCGCACACGCGTACACCAGAGCTGTCCAACCTGCAATGTGACAAACAGTCAAAACAATGTTTGGATTTGCCTCAGACTGGCAATTTAAACAACATAAAAGTAATCATTCTCTCTCGAAGGAGTCGAGATCGTCCCGCCAACGCTTTCTTGGCCGACTACGACTTCGCTTTCCGTCGGCCTCGAAGGATAGTGATGGTTGGCGGAGTTTGGGGGAGACCTTTGCCCAGCAGTGAGACGATATACTTAGTTAGGTTAAGAAGAATAAGTAATCTCGGAAGCTTGAAGCTTTGACGGGAAGTATGTGCTGACGGAGTAGGCGGAGTGTAGGCAAGTTCTTACCAGCTGTAGGCGGAGTGTAGGCGGGCGCGGCTTGTGCGGCGGGGGAGCGCGGGGAGAGCGGCATGGCACAGTGAGCGCCTGTCGTCCCACCCGTCTCTATGTTTGGATCCGCGCCGGCTTCTAGCAACATCTGTAATGATGGAACACCCGTAAATATAGCGAAGATGGAAGATGCGACACCGGCAGAAAAATACCTAATCAAGTTAAAGGTAGTCCCGTGCTTATTTTTAAGCTATAATGCCTGCCCATCGCAAATTCACTTACCTAGTAGAACTTGGAAGGAACTGTAAAACTGAGTAAAACAAAATGACCACTATTGACAATTTAAGAGTGACTCATGCAAACAAAACACAATCTCACTCACAGCAACAACCTGAACGCCCCTTGCCCGCTAGTTTCAGGGGTTGCTAGATGTATGTAATGCTTTTCGGGGGTAGGTGTTGAAATTGTAAGTTACATTTTGAAGAGCTCCTTTAATAAATATTAAATAAAAATAGTATAAATAGTTATTTGAATGAATATAAGTAATATTTTGTAAAACGCACCTGCCATCCAGTGAAACTCACAATAAATCCACAATAAAAGCACTATCCTGACACAATAATTTTGCCACATCACTTCACACAACATGGAGGGCATCAATGAAGCAATTAGTCACACACTTTCCGAAATGATGGTGTCCTTCTCCAAAAGAATGGACTATTTTGATGAATCGCTCCGGAAGAAGACTGCACCACCATCCAGCATTGAGGGCCTGGCTGAGGAATTTGCTGCTTTCAAGGTCTTCGTCATTAGTTCCCTTAAAGCCCTGCAGCTACAGGTGACTTATGTTGCTAAGGAAATGGACCAGCTTGAAATGCGTAGTAGACGAAAGATCCTGTTGTTACATGGTATCCCTGAAGGTCAGAAGGATGACACAGCGGCTGTCGTCGAAACTGTATCGGGTGCATTGAAACTGAAAGGATTTGCAGCAAGTGACATTAGTCGTTGTCACAGGATGGGTCGTCAAACTGCTTCTGGCAAGCCTAGACCCATCTTGGTTAAACTTCGGGATGCAGTTTATAGAGCCAAGATCTGGTCTGCAAAATCTGCACTAAAGGGCTCGGGTATAACTGTGTCCGAGTTCTTGACGAAAATGCGACATGATGTGTTTATGGCGGCTCGTCAACGTTTCGGAATATCCAAGTGTTGGACGATGGAAGGCTCCGTGTACGTGATTGCGGCCGACGGCAGTCGTCGTCGCGTTAGGTGCATGGAGGACCTAAGTGCACTCGAGGACCGAAGAGATGATGTTCTGCCGTCGCCGCAGAGGCCAGCTGCGCCTGCGGCTAAAGAGACTGCGGGGCCGGCGCCGGCGGCCGCGGCGTCTAAGCCTAGGCGAGCTGCGACAACTAGGAGATAGTGTTAGTCGTCGGGTATTCTTCATCTTTTTTCCCTGGTAGTAAGTAGGTAGGTAAATTTCTTTTAGTTATTACGAATCCAACCTACACATCACACTTTTAGATTTGTTTACTTTCTTTAAAATTAGCGTGACTTTGACAGTCGCACATCTGATTACTACATCCATTGACAGTTACACACAAATCTTGTCAAACCTTGCTCGACAAATTGAGTTGACACTTTATAATGTTAGAGATCTGTCATTGTCACTAAATTATGTTTTGTTTTTGTTATTCTATTGACTATTCTATTTGTGAAAATATTTATGCCTAATCTTTCTATTTGTACTGCAACATTGCACAAAATCATTTTACTGTTATTTAATATGGGTTATAATAATGTACGTAGGTATTATGTGCCTTTATACAGTGCACAGGTACAACCTGCCTACTGACTGCCTACTGCTACTTCTTTAGAGTGTTTGTATTAGTGGATGTTACTTTTTATTTTTCTCTTGTTCTATTTATTTAAGAGTTCACAAATGGCGGGTGTATTGTTTGGAGCCAAAACTTAGTAAATACATATATACCTATATATATATTGTATATATTATATATATAT
The DNA here is from genome assembly GCA_949320045.1 of Scotopteryx bipunctaria. NCBI lineage: Eukaryota > Metazoa > Arthropoda > Insecta > Lepidoptera > Geometridae > Scotopteryx > Scotopteryx bipunctaria. The sequence goes on along the minus strand of OX439446.1, from coordinate 12,656,450 downwards.
ATTTATTTTTTCAGTAAATATACTTAATCACTTTATACATTATATTATTATCAGCATGCTTGATAGTGATGGTGATGACTTTGTTTCATGTTCTTCCTCTGATGACACTTTTAGTAGTATTCCTTCTCTTTCTTCTACTGTAGATGCATTTGTGTCTGGATATCCTAAAAACTTTAACGTCTTGCACTTTAATGCGCAGAGCATTCCGGCTCACTATTCAGAAATGCTGGCATCACTTGATCATAAAAATATTCATGCTATCCTTGTATCTGAATCATGGTTTAAGCCTTGTCTCCCTTCAACCTCATATTCCTTACCCGGCTTTATCCTGATCAGAAATGACCGCACATGGCGTGTTGGTGGTGGTGTTGCTATATATCTACGAGCTCATATTCCTTTCAAAATTGTTAATATATCAGCACAACCATCACCACCTTGTGCAGGTGAGCATCTATTTCTGGAAATTGAACTTTCAAATAGGAGAATTTTACTTGGTGTGTATTATTGTCCCTCTGAACGCATAAACTTTTTTAATTCCTTTGATCAATTGGTTGAGAGTCTCGTAGGCACTGTTGATCACACCATTATCATGGGTGACTTCAACACTTGCCTACTTAAGCGAGATTATCGATCAAAATCATTAGAGTCAGTTATTAAATCTTCCAATTTATCCATTCTTCCTCTTAATTCAACTCATCATTTTCCTAATTGCACACCCTCTCTTCTTGATTTAATCCTTGTTTCCTCTCCTGCTCATGTGGCTGATCATGGTCAGTGTCCAGCGGATATCTTTTCTTACCATGACATGATTTTTCTTTCCTACAAAGTTCGACCTCCAAAAGCCAAGCCTAAAGTTATCCTGCAGCGCAACTTTGGTAATGTGAACTTAGAAAACTTAAGAAAAGATGCTAATGACATAGACTGGGATGCAGTAGCGAATGTCAGCTCTACTGACGAAAAGGTTCATCTGTTTAACAGTGCTTTGATTAAACTTTATGATGTGCATGCTCCTATTCGGGCAATTAAGCTGAAACATCTTCCTGCCCCTTGGATTACAAAGGAGCTCAGATTGGCCATGCATAAGAAGCTTGTGGCAAAATCAAAATATAAACATCGACCATCTGATTCGAATCGAGACAAGTATGTAGATCAACGTAATCGCTGTAATAGAGTGTGTAGAGATGCTCAACGCCGTTACATTCATGATTCAATTGATAATCAAGATCCTGCTAAAGTTTGGAAGTTTCTTAAGTCACTAGGAATCGGTAAGTCACGTCAAGACACAACTCCAAATAATTTAAACATAGATTCTTTAAATAAACACTTTTCGGCTTCTACTTCGTTTGACATTAACTGTAAAACATCAACTTTAAATAATCTTTCTACTATTCCGATTCCTGACTATTCACGTTTTGATTTTACTCAATTTACTGATAGTGATGTTAAGAGGAGCATAATGTCCATTTCCTCAAATGCTGTTGGAGGTGACAGTATCAGTCGTAATATGATTACGCCTATTATTGACTTGATTATTCCTGTCATCCGACACATACTCAATGCATCCTTGACCTCTGGTACATTTCCAACATTATGGAAAGAAGCCCAAGTCATACCCCTTCCCAAAAAACCCAATCCTTCATTATTTTCTGAATATCGCCCTATCTCCATTCTTCCCTTCCTTTCCAAAGTCTTAGAACGCCTTGTCCATCAGCAACTTAGTACCTTCCTTGTTAGTAATAACCTCCTTAATCCTTTTCAATCTGGTTTCCGATCCGGTCATAGCACTGTATCAGCCCTGGTGAAAATCACGGATGATATACGTCACGGTATGGAAAATAAACAACTCACTGTACTTTCACTTCTTGACTTTAGCAGCGCATTTAATAATGTCGACTTTGACATTTTGCTAGCTATACTCCGCTCACTTAACATATCTCCTACAGTAATTGATTGGTTTCATAGTTATCTGCATGGTCGCCGGCAACGTATCCGCATAGATGATTCTTTTTCATCATGGTGTGATATAAAAGCCGGTGTCCCGCAGGGCGGCGTTTTATCTCCTCTTCTTTTTGCCATTTTTATAAATTCTATTTCTCAGCATCTTTCTTCATCCTACCACCTCTATGCAGACGATCTTCAGATCTACACCCAGGCACCTTTAGCTCAGCTTCATGAGGCGATTGAAACCATGAACTCTGACCTGCGCCTAATTCTTGACTGGAGTAAATCCTACGGTATTTCCGTCAACCCGAGTAAGACGCAGACCATAGTTATCGGTAGTTCTAGAATGATTTCGTTAATTGACTGGTTTCATCTGCCTCAGGTAATCTTTGATGGCAATAGTATTCAGTTGAGTGATTCGGTCAAAAACTTAGGCGTTCTACTTGATTCTGAACTTACGTGGCGACCACACTTGGCTGAAATCAGTCGTAAAGTATTTGCTTCTGGTGCTTCTCTCAGAAGGCTTCGTAATTTTCTTCCAACTGCTACCAAAGTTGCGCTCGCACAATCCCTCCTTCTTCCGATCCTTGATTATGCTGATGCCTGTTATTTAGATATCACTGAAGAGCAACTTAATAAGCTTGAGCGTCTTCAAAATTACTGTATACGATTCATATTTGGTTTACGCAAATATGATCACATTTCCGAATTTCGTAATAAGCTCAAGTGGTTGCCGATCCGCTTTCGCCGGAATGCTCATATTCTAAATCTTCTGCACAAGATACTCTTTTCTCCCACTTCTCCGCTTTATCTCAAGGAACGGTTCCAGTTCCTGCATCTAACACACCCTCAATCCCTACGCTCTTCTGATTCACTCCAGCTTAAAATGCCTGTTCACTCCTCCACTTTCTATGATAATTCGTTTACAGTGCAGGCTGTCCGCCTCTGGAACGCTCTGCCTGAGGATATCCGAAGGACTCAATCATCTACCATCTTTAAAAACAAAGTCATGAATCATTTACTGTCTCGCTGCACTGATTCCAGTTGTATCTGATTTTTATCCTATAGTATATTCATTTAAATATTATATAAACATATTTATGTATATTCTATATATTTATGTGTTCTGTATTTATTTATTTATTTTTTTCATTCTTATTTTATTTTTATATAAGTAATAAATGTAACCACACTGGTATGCCCCTTCTATGTTTTTGTTCCATTCAATCCATCCTTGGTTGCCTGGAAGAGATCGCTTTTAGCGATAAGGCCGCCCTTTGTTATTACCATTATTATTATTATTATTATTTTTTTTTTTTGTCTTTTTTGTAAGTTAAATGTGTGGTAAGCAATAAAGTGTTATCTATCTATCTATCTATCTATGTAGGGAGGCTAGAGTTGAATAATACTCACAGCGACAATCTGGTCGTCTCCAACCGACGCCGCCTTCATAAGAGCAGTGAGTCCAGCGGCGTCGGCGGCATCCAGCGTGGAGGGGACCAGCGCACGTCCCCCGCCCGCCAGCTCAGCTCGCCCGCTCAGCAGCGCGCGGTGGGACAGCGCGAGCGCCGCGCGCGCCCCTTCGTCGCTGGCGCGAGTGCAGCGCGACCAAGCTGGCTCGATGGCTTCTTCCAACCTGGGGCGCGAAACATCATGTTGCTTGTTTTGTTTCAAGGGACACAAACACGGCTTACTCGGACGCATCGTCAACGCAGCTACATGTGATGGGGAACGGGTGATAAGTAAGACGAAAAGATACACCCACGCGCGTTACTATGTCAATAGACACGCACAACAGAGAAATATCTCTGACACAAGTATTTCTGTTTGTGTCTACAAACGCTGCTAATGCGCATATGATTCACTCCCCCATCTGTTGCCCGCCCGATGAGCTGCGTGGGCGGCGCATATGAGAAGGAAGACACTCACGTGATAGGTCTCGGCGGGCAGTCAGCATGCGGTAGCAGGAGTCGCGCCGCCTGCATGACGTCGTCCGCGTCGGGCACGGCGGGCGGGGGCCGCAGCGCCGCGTGCGCCCGCGCCGCGCGCACCCACTCACCCAGCGGCGGCAAAGCCCCCGCGCCCCGCTCCCCCCATAGGCCCGCCCCGCCGCAGCCGCCGCCTGTACCGCTGTGCTCCAACTGGAAGACGAGATAAATAAATGACACGCAACATTAACGTGCACACTGACCCCGCTACGTCGATAAGATGCAAGAGCGCTTGGCATTGAGACGAATGTACCTAAGTACCTACATGTGACGAAAATTAGTCCCATAAATTTTAACACGTGACATCAAATGACTTCGTTACTCAAAGTCACTTGGGTATAGGCTCATGGGTATATCCATCAGCACCACCGGTGAACACCGCATGAAGTAGTAGAGCGCGCTCTACGACAGCAGGCTTTTGACAGATGTCAGACGAAAGCAAACCTTATCACCACGGCATAAGTACCTGCGAGCACCGCATGAAGTAGTAGAGCGCGCGCTCTGCGGCGGGGGAGAGCGGCGGGTGGCGGGGGGTCACGCGGCGCAGCACGGCGCGCAGCTCGGCCGCAGAACCCGCGCACGTCGTGAGCAGGACGGACGCACCCGACACCAGCGATCCGGAGCTATTATTGGACTCTGCAGATGTGCCGGATCCGCCTGGGGACAAGTTGTCTATGAACTAAAATCGTTTTTAGCTAAAATTGATGAATTCTCTCCGGCAAGGTTCAAACCAGCATCTTACGATTAGAATCGGCAGAATACAATAACGAACCATTGTCTGAATGATCTGAATATCATACCAGCCAGCATCTACATAAATGTGACCACAAAGGATGGAACCGTGTTGCAGTGCAATAATAACGAAAGAAGCCTTTAAGGCGTACTTTAAATCCTTTCACTACACTGGTTCCAAAGAACCTGTGACACGACTGGATAGATAGATAGTGCAACAATGAAGCCTGTAAGTAGCATTTAGCTCTTTAACAACTGTTGATCGATTCTACAGATCTGCACTCCCTCTACAGAGTGCCCTGGTGAATAAGAAAGGGTTCATCCGACATAATTATAAGGTGATTATTACCAGATCCATTGGTGGTTATTCCCGAGTCGTGGCTGAGCCCCAGCTGGCGGTGCTCTGCGCGCGCCACGCCCGACGACGAGCCGGAGCCCAGCGAACTCAGCGACTCCCAGCGAGAGAGCGATAGGGCTCCTGGAACAGCGAAAGGGAATAAACTGCACGAACTTTCTGTTAGATAACTTAACGGAACTCCATTCTAAGATACTAATAGAGACAGATGATTAAGATAAAAGATCATGAGACAACAGCAACTCCTGAGATACTGATATAAAAGAATGTATCTCCGAAGATATCTAAACGGGCTTCTTGTCCTTGCTGCATCTGTGGTAAACAGTTTGAAACAACCTTTCTGAAGATGTTCTTTTCTAGTCTATGTATGTTGAGTGTTATTTATTTTCAAAAATGTCTAGCTCTACGCCTACGCCAATTTGTAGAAGTCTATAGCTACCTGAGGCGACTCTTCCCGCGTTGAGGTGGCTGTAAGGCTGCAGCAGTCCCCACAGGTCGGCGCAGGTGGCCACGGCGTGGTCCACCACCGCGGGAGTGATGGGCGCGGCGCCGGCGCTGCCCGCTATCAGAGCTATCTCCTCAAGGAGCGTCTCCATGCCAGCACAGAGGTAGATTGCTGCGTATCTGAAAGAAACATGCAACTATGAGGACCTTCACGACTATCATGCCTACCCTACGTGTGTAAAAACGACAGCGGTCAGCGACAAACATCATGGAGTTAACGGAGAAGCAAAATTTGTGTCGCAATCGCAGATCTGTACTCATATACAGATCCATCATCAGGGCCGTCTCAACCCAGATGGAGGGGGACCTAAGCGCGAAGGGTCAGGGGGCACGCCGATGCTCACTAAATTATTTTATCTAGCTTAAACTCTAACAAGATTAACCTTTATATTAGATTATTTTTTCGTTCGACTTTGACTACTTTGACGCAAGCGGTTGTTAAAAACACTCCTATCTTCAGCATCACGCTTTGAACTTAGTTAGGTATTTAGCTAAACTTTGTGCAACACGTTCTTAACTAGGTACTTATCATAATTTAATTAATTTGAAGAACTTTTACTTTCCTCACGGTTTAGTCATGGTTGGGCGCCTATTTAGGTTCATTCTAAGTATTCTGTTCTACTTGGGTACCCGCTCGTGCACTAAACTGACAGACGTGCATTTATCGTTCGCAACAGAAGTCTCTTACCACATCCAGATATACCTAGGTATTGTGACGATATATTAAAAATCAAACCAATACGTATGAGCATTTACTGAGCTTTGCTTTGTAAGCGGGAGCTCGGCCACGCTCCGCATGGATGCGTGAATTGATGACGTCACAACTGATATGCAACTTGCAGATTCTGATCCAGGCCGAACTACGGGATGGTTTCCCAAAAGGCAACGATATGATAGCGCGTTCGTACCAGTGGGGTCATCTGGTTATAAATACAAGGATGAGTACTGACTGCAGTAGAAATGCATGTGTTGCAAAGTATGTGTGGAGAGATTGAGTAAGAAATAGCGTAATAAGAGAGCAATGTGGAGTGAATGATGTAGTGATGAGGATTGAGAAAGGTGTTTAAGATGTCTCGGTCATGTAGGGAGGAATGAAATAAGATTAATGAAGCAGGTGTATGAGACGAGTGTGAATGGTACCGTTGGAAGGGGAAGACCTAGGCTTAGATAGGTACATACATACGAACTAAATAGGCGATGTTTTGGAAAAGGGCCAGATCAAGAGTACCCTAAACCGACGAAGAATGTTATGAGAGGGAATGAAGCGAAATAAATATGTTAGGATCGTAGTAAATGGAGATCCTTGATCACGCCTGTTTCCCGTGATTTTACGTATATACTAGCTTCCGCCCGCGGTTTCGAATGCGATGTTCAGCCGTAATCGAGGCACAAACGTCGTCACATCCTCACAAACTTTCACATTTTGTAATGTTAGAAGGATGTATGTATTAATGAGTACTGACTCGTGCACTATGCCGGCGACACGCACGTCCAGCATCCAGCGCTGGAAGCGGCCCGGCGCCAGGCACGTGCGCGCGCGCGCCGCCGACCCCAGCCGCCGCGCCGCGCCGCCGGACGTCGCGTACATCGTCGCCGCGCGCTGGCAACCCTGACAACATCAAACTCAAACAAATAAAACATCGCTAAAGGTATTATTGAAGTCAAAGTCAAAAATTCTTATTTCATAAAATCACTGGGATCACTTGGACACGACCTAAATCTAAGTTGCATTTACACCTGTTCGTAACGCGACCAAGCGTGGAAGATACAGGTAAGAAACAGGTAAAAACATACAACTTATAAAAACTGAGATGACGACTGATAGAAGGGAATAGAAGAAGGGAACATGCTGTGCCGATCTGTCGAAAGTGGCAGTAAAGCTAAATAGACAGTGATAGAAATACTGAAATTAATCAAAAATACTTTGTGGTAACACTAAACTGGAGAAAGTAGGCAATAGATGCAATTGCATGATTAGCGACAGCCATTCAAATCGCTTATTACCTTGATGCAGGCATCAGCCAGCGGCGTGCTGAGCACGACTCTGAACGCGCCGGCCACCTCGTGCTTCGAACAGAAGCTGAAGTTCTGAGACAGACGCTGGGCCTCTCGCGATATCCGGACCAGTGCTCTGGAAAAATAACGTTTATGTTCTGATACCATTTTGTCACAAAACCAGCTTTGTATTAAATTCTTGTTGAGCAACATTATGCTGAGGCAGGGCCTTTTGGTTCATTGGCATCACATCATACTTACTGTTGATAGATTTAGTTATTATAAGTTAGTTGCATGTGATGCTTCTAATGAACCAATAAATGTATTTTCTTTCTTTCTTTTCTTTCTTTTGAAAGATTTCAAACGTATAAATATTATTTTAAATCACAACCTGGACCTTGAAAAATCAATCTCATACCTACTTTTTTCTCGTTGGCGTAGCACAACGGCACGCCACAGAGTCCATTAGTCGAAATAGATGAGTACAGTGAGAAAGATTTAACTATTATAGAAGACTATATATGACAAAGGTACCTCTGCAGTAGGTAAGCGAGTCTTGGCGGCGTGTCGGGCGCCATCTTGGGAGCGATGTCTCGACAACGGCCATTTTGCAGCGCGCGGCCCACCTCGCTGCCCGTCCACGGCACGCAGCGCAGTTCCACCAGCCTGGAATATGAAACAATGCAAGGTTTTTCTACTTCTATGGTCTACGTAATTCTCATCCATGGGAGAATCCCGTGGGTGGTCGTTGAGGTCATGAGAACTGGATTGGGTCTAGGTCGTCTTTCATGTCATTCGTAATCCTTCCACATCAGACCTCGACTATTATGAACCCCTTGACTTTAAATCAGTTCCGCCCTTGTTTTTATCCGGTAATACCTAGAAACTCACAATCAGGCGCACTGTTACAGTGCTGTACAGTAGCTCGTTGGAAAATATACTTTGGTCCAAGTGTAATGGTACCTGTTGTGGGAGTCAACCCAGACGAACTCGTCGGCGCTGGTGACGTTGGTGCACACGGTGTCCAGCGACGGCTGTCGTACCAGCGGCGCGCGCCGCCTGCGGGCCTCGGCCGCACTGCCGCTCTCTGGAAACAACACTAGATATTGACTCCCTGATTAATACTATTATCTATTACTGGTATTTTTCAAGAGCTGGTACTTATTTGGCTCAACGGATCAGTATTGCCATTCAGCGTGGCAATGCGGCCAGCGTGTTGGGCACGCACCCACCGACATTTCGGGCTATTCGTAATCCTGTTGACATTCTCCGTTTTGTTATACTCCCGTTACTTTATACTAATCTAGTCTTAGTTTACGTCAATGTCATAAGTCATCAATTATGACATTATCGTAAACATAAGACCCAATTAGGACTATGATTTATTTAGAAGCTGTATCATTATAAATCAGGTCTTTGCCCAGTAATGGGTTCTCTCTGAACATACCCGGTGCTCCATGGTTGCTGCCGCCGCCGGCGCTGGAGGCCCCGCTAGTGGCTGTACTGCTGCTGTCCCGCGAGCGCAGCGTCAGCTGCTTGATGGCGGACCGGATGTCTTCCAACCCACCCCCGCCCGGCCACGGAGACTGCAACTGAAACACATGTGAAATTATGGCAACCGAAAACTGGGTATAAATATTGCTGAGCATTACATTTAGTGCCATCTAGAATAAACCTAAGCAGAGATTGTGCCAGGGGAACCAGATGGCTGAAAGAATAATAAAATACTTTTGTAACATACATCTAAGTATGTTCATCACGCAAATGTTTGGATGGGAATAAAACCTATAACGAACGGCGCAGAAAGTAGAGCTACCACCACAGACTTATGAGGCCAGTCGTTCTGTTGCGGCACAACATTTCCTACCTTGTTATGCGGGCGGTGCTTGTTCCTGGCGTGCGGCTGCTGGCGGCTCCGTCGGGGCTCGTCCCGCGCCGCCTCCCCCCCGCCGCTGTCCGACATGGACGCGTGCCCAGACGACCGGTTCTCGTCAGAACTGCTGTTGCACTCTCGCACTCCATTCTGGAAGTGAACATGGTTTTAACGTTAAGCGTTTTGAAATTCTAAAGAAATGGGATCTCCAATATTGCCATTCGAAAAAAAAAAATATAAATACATACATAATATAATCATCATGCCGGTATCTCTGGGGTGGGCAGAGCCACATGATAAGAAAACTTGCAGCTACTTTCGATTTACTTCTATGATGGATATGGTGAACCATGGTGACAGGTGATCAGATCGCCCATATAGGTGGTCGATCATGTTGGAGAGGATAATATCCCTTAGTCAACTTTTACGACATGCTCGGATATAAATAATAATATAAAATGGCATTCAGGTTTAAAGGCGTGATTCCAATGCACACGCAGAGGCTCCGCCGGGATGATTAGCTTCGCTTTGTATAAAAAGATGCGTCGATTGTTGTATCGCATGTCGTACCTACCTATTATCGATCGGTATCGTCTCAGTAGTGAGTTTAAAGGCAGGTTTCGGCTTGGTTGCTCTGAGCGACCCCTTTACCGATAGTGGAAGAAAAATATGACGATAAACATTTTTGACTATGACCTACAATATCGCCATAAAATTACAAGATTCGTCTTACATCACAAAAATCTTACCGTCGTTCGTCACTAAACTCAACCTTACGACATAACGTCACGTTGCCGACACATCTGCCTTTGTCGCTGGCAATTTCGCTTTCAACTTCCCACAAATTACTTTTCCCTATCAAGAGATCGTGGGACACAGTTAAAGACAATGCTTATTTATTTTTTCTGGCAACACTTTCACTGCTCGAGCAATTATCGTGATGTGATCGCGACTAATTAGCAGAAGCCGGCAAACCATGCAGAAATACCGGCTGGTTCCTTCCTAGTGGCAGGTTAGAGAAGTGTTTGATTCACAATCACAGACTATAAAATCATAGGTACGATGACGACTGCCTGATAACGCTCTATTGTTTTATTTTGGCCCATTCTAAACTAAACTCATTTCATTTCATCATCATCATTTCAGCCCACATACCATAACCAAGTTAAACTAACTAAGGCCTTTTACCATATATCCTCCTAAGACCGTAAGGCTATTAGAAAGTACAAAATCAGCGATGGCTGTCAGTCCTGACATCTGGCAGTGTCAGTTCAAATACAGACCGGAAGGACTATACTATACATAGTCTTTATTATTTTTACGTTTGCTATTAAAACTCTAGTCCTCCAATTGTGTCAAACTATGTTTAGAAAGGTAGCATTAATATCTATCTCATTCACACAATCGCGGCATAAAAATTGAAAAAAAATTGGCGCCAGTATGGTTCAATTTGTCCTTCAAGATGTCACGTCCTGGGAGAAGGGGTTAGTAAATCTGTAATTTTCCGAGAAATCTGCTGGTGTTTAGACAGTAGCTTTATAAAATTAGTTTGTTTTCAATGTTTGGGTTACGATAGCAATGTTATTGTTGCATGTCGATTGTATTTTGGATGCAAAATAAGCTCCTGAATATTATGTTCTACAAGAAGTAACTTCGGTCTCAATTGTATAAATGTGTTTCCATAATTTGTTCTATATAGAGGATTTTCGGCCTTTATTCGGTTATTTAATTTGTTTGTTTTGTTCTTTTTATAGTGACTGGTCTCAGTTATCATAACAAAATTGATAGATAATCCGTAATGATGTGATTTTGTTCACTACTCATAATCGATAAATCTTACTTCTTACTTATATCTTACTTATATTATAAATGCGAAAGTTTGTGAGTTTGGATGTTTGGATGTTTGTGCCTCAATCACGCCTAAACGGCTGAACGGATTTGAATGAAACTTGGAATATACATAGTACATGTACTGGATTAACATATAGGCTATTTTTTATCCGGGTACCACGCGAGCGTAGCCGCGGGCGGCAGCTAGTAAATCTATAATTTGTAGAATATAATTAAATTAATGTTTGGGGTTAAAGGTTTATTTCACGACTTGATATTTTATATTAATCGATACTAAATATACCTACTTACATCGAAATTTCAGTCAAATTCAAGTCAGTACTTTCGAATCAGAGTACCTACTGACTCGGATCGAACTGATATTGGAGAAGACAGTAACACCTTTAAGAATTCTTCGGGTGTTATAACCTAATTTTTAAACCAAATATTTTGTTTTTGATTACTTATCTACTTTTAACTTTTTTAATTTATTAGATCTATAAGTTTTTTGTTGTTGAGCTAAGATATCTGCTTTGTATGAGCATATTTTAATTTAAAAAAATCCTAGCCAGATAAAGAATTTGTTTATCGTTTTAAAACTATTGCGTTTCTTAATTGCGATTGCAATTATGTACGTTTTTATAGTAATTCTTACCAATTTTAATTTTAATTTATTACATGTAGTCCAAAAGTACTTTTTAAATAAAAAACTACATAAAATATAACCTGATTTCGTATTTACTGAACACCATAATAAAATTACTTAGGTCAAAATGATTCCAATTGAGACCGGATTACCTTTAGAAAGAACAAATCATAGAAATTTGAAACTAATCTCTATGGATTCAATAATAAGTCTTAAAACATCTTTGTTCTAGCGAAAATCCATAAAATAAGTTTTAATCCTTATAACAAGCGCGCAAAGGTTCAGGACTGAGCGGTACAAACGGTTTTGTTCTTTCTATAGTACATCCGGTCTAAGCAGTATGTGCCTTTTTCAAATGTCAGGTGTTAGGAGGCTATAGTAGATGATTTATACAGCGTCTGGAGGCAACTTTTACCTTCACAGACGGGACGCTGTAGTGCCCGGGACGAACTAAGATGGAGTAGGCTTGCCCAGCACCTATTCCATCCTCTCAGATTAGTCCGCCTTGTCCATAGGAAAGACATGGTCAATACGTGCGGAGCTGACTAAGCCACGGGTTTCCTCACGATGTTTTCCTTCACCGTTTGAGAGTACTGGCATAGCGCACATAAATTTTTCGCACAGAAAAATCCATTGGTACACGACCGGATTTGAACCCACGACCTTAGGATTGGAAGGCGGGGTCACTACCAACTAGACCACCAGTGTTCTCTGAATATGAACTGGCCCATTCGCCCGTTTCACAATAGAACCGTCACAAAGTAAGGCAAAAAAGCTATCTTTTGACAGAACTCTGTTTTTTTGTGTCCAGATGGTGACCCTTACGTTACGTACGTGTACATAACGTACCTAAGTAATTTAATTTATCATAGCATGTCAGATAATGATCATAATACAAAAGTCAAGACTCGGCGTTTTGGGATTATAGGTACCGTTTGAAGCTCTCATATTATACGTAAAACAATATTATGTAGGTTAGCATTATAATTTAATTTCAAAGTAGATGGGTGATTACTAATTTCATGCTTCTCGTGGCAGTATGTAATCTTATTTCCAAAATCCCGTAACAGACATTAGAGCGTGCGACGCGCACACGCGTCCGTTACCGATGACCCGATGACATCGATTCTAGGCGATGCTATTGTTTCAAATAATTTTCAAATAGCTTCAATTGTTAGCTGCGCCTAGTATTTGCTATCTGCTCCGATAGACAAAGTCCAAGCTATGACTTTAATAGTTTTATCCTACTAGGGTTTCGACCAACCAGAGCGGTCTAAAGTTTGCCTGAAACTGCCTGAGGAAACTTGACGAAACAAAAATCAAGAGGAAATGGCAATAATGTCTCTTTCGAATTTTCAGAAAATCCACCACGCCAGAACAATACCAGCGTTGGTAGACACTGTTAACGTAGTACCTACTCGTGTACCTATACTGCAGAACCCTACTTCTGTAGATACCCTTCTACAGAATAGGTACCTACAGAAGATATATATATATACCTACCATATTACAGTATACGGTGTAGTTAATTGTGGAAATTGCATACATAATGGTAAATAACGGTTACATACACAGGTAAATAATGGTTACATAATGGTTAGGTATACACACTGTTCTTACACAAGCTCATTCACAAAAGCTTCTAGTTTATAACGTCAAACCGATAAAATCGTAGTAAAATGCCGGATACCATATAAGTCCCATCATTATATGGCTAATAAGATAAACAATATGACCGAGGTTGTGGCGTCGGTGACATGCGTGTATAAACTGACTGTGTCAAAATTACGGTTGTAAAGACGCTAATCACACATTCAAGAGGCAATAAACGATGAGACTTTAATGTTTATAGAGGCTTTTGAGGTTATGCCGATGGACTGTTTTAAACAACATTTTCAAACATTAATCCGAGCGTAGATGTCTTATAAAACACACTTCATAACACATCATCGGAACAAACACGACACAGAGAAAGTTGTTGCTTTACGATACTGTTTTAAGAATTGTCTAGGTACAGGTTCAGGTTCCAATAACTGTAAATTAACTGCAAGTCAAAGCTTTTGATGTCCTCCGCCAAGATCGACAAACTAGATGAAACCACAGAATCTTGTGGTTTCATCTTTCAGAATGTTGTGTAATAAAAATCTACGCAAACAAAATCGCAGGCGTAGCAATATTATAGTGGATAATGACTAGCCTCGGGCATGGTGGTGATAAAACCGCAATGTTGTGGTTCTTGTCATACACACGATGTGTTTTCGTAATCTGCTACTTATCACGCACTTGACCACCAGCTCTAAGTGGGACGCAGCTATTTTCTCGATATGAAATAGGTGTAGGTAAGTTAATTAATTATCATTTAATGAAGCAGGGCTATCTATATATTGTGGTACAATGGATTATCTTCTGATAACCACGACACAGGGAATCCTAGTGTGGGGTCAGAACTATGTAACTGATGGGTGACTGTTGTGTGAAATAATAAACAAACAATTTACCTGCACAGTGGGCTCCACCGGTCGATGGTGGTGATCGTGCTTGGGGCGGCGCTCGAGCGCGTAGCTGCTCTGCGCCGGCGCGCTCCGGACCGGCGAGCTGGCCACCGTCAGCTGCGAGACCGCACTCACGGCCTTCAGCTGAGCCGTGCCCGCCGCCTCGGGCGAGGGTTGCGGGGAATCTTCATGTTGAGCTGTGAAGGAGATGCAGAATTGATGAAACTGAAGTAGCTCACATCACAAGGCTGTGGAGTTGTAAAGTAGTTTGAAGTGGAGGAAAGGTGAGCTCGTCCGCGCTCAGCGTCTTAAGCTAAGCAGAGCCGGGAGGGTTTAGAGGAATCTTCGTGCTGAGCTGTGAAGAACATTGACGGCGCATCATATCGGGAGCAAGGCTGTAGAGTTGTTGGGTAAATTTGAATGAAGGACAGATGAGCTGGTCACGGACAGCTGCGAGACCATGCTGACGGCTTATGCATGGCCAATCCCGGGCCTCGGCTGCTTCTGGGGAGGGTTACGGCCAGCTTTCATGCTAAACTGTGAGGAAAGCTCAAAATTGAGCCCTTTAAGGACTAGGTAAATTGTTGTTCGTCTGTCTGTCTGTCTGTTCGTGTGAGTTGTTTTCTGGACGCGTTGCACGTCTGAATGTAACATGCAAAATGAATTTTGATGCATATCCATGTTATTATTAAAAAATATTATTTTCAAGAGATGCAATTACATCTTTTTGAAGCAGCTTCTCGAGTATTCTATTTCGGTCCAGGGCTTGCAAATCTTGAGATTTTAATATCAAGCTCGAAATGCAATACAATGGATGCTCTCGAACGATAAATTGCAATTAGCTAATGGATGTAAAGTGTTTTGAATTGTCCGTAATGAAGATTGCGATTTTCTTCAATGAGAGCAATAAATTTGATGTATTCCTGACCTTCCTGAAGTTCATTCATAATAGTAAGTTAATGAAATAGATTCTTTGAAACTACCCAGGCTCACTAGCTTAAAAACCATATTAAAAACTGCTGGGCAAAATAAAGTGTATTTTTTGGAATGGTCCAAACAGCTACGGGTCGCAGATGACCGCTAAGAGCTTTACCTGGCTTTGGTGAGCACAGATCACCTAGCGCAACCACTTGGTACGAACCTTGGCTTCGTCTGTTGCCTGTTTTAGGAATCTAGCGGCCGCGATCATACGGGCCGAGCGGGATAGTAAATGTAGAGTAGATAGGTGAGTGAGTACATGCCTGAGTCGATCCGTCATGCACTTTCAGTGCTGCTTTAAAAGTCGTGTCAAAGCCCACTATCTTCAATCTTCCACCTGATTTATTAGTATAATTATGTATATAATATATTGTTTACTCCACTATTTTACTGGTATATCTGTATTTATTTAGGTGTATAAATTAATATTATAATTATTTATTTTTAATTGTTTAGCGATGATCACCATCGCCCTTTCTTCCTTTCTATCCTCTCCATCCCAAGGTTGTTTGGAAGAAATTGCTTTAAGCAATAAGGCCGCCGTTTGTGTATTTCTGTATTTTTTTTTGTTAGCACCTAAGTTTTATTATTTTGTTTAATTCAATATTGTCTGTTGTACACAGTAAAGAGTTCATCTATCTATCTATCTACATACGTTTGATGGGGTCGGTGGGTCTCGGCGGGGTGGTGGCCTGGTGCGCGTGCGGCGGGGGCGAGAGGCGGCGCGCGTGCGGCGGCGCGGCGGCCGGCGCGCCCGCCACGCGCACGCGCAGCGCCCGCGCGCCCGCCACGGCGCCGCACCACGGACCCTCCTCCGAAGGACGGCAGCCGCTCGACGGCCTGCTCATGCAACAATGTCAAACTGTCAAACTCAAAGTACATATACCTATGTCAAAGTACATATCATCACTGGAAAGGCAAAATTAAGTAAGCGCCAAAATAGGCATATTGAGTTATTATCCTAAAATACAATAATATGAATTGCTGGACATAGAAAATGAAAAAAGAATGAAATCTTACGTTGACTTCATCAAAATTCGATAATTAGGTAAAAAGTTATGATTAAAAAACGAAAAAATATAAACTTTAAACGGCTTTTTCTCGAAATGGCCTTTTGGCGCTAAATTTGACTTTCCAGTGACGATATGTTCATTGCTTGGATTGCTAGAAATACATTTAGGTATTGGTTAGTATAATATACTAACATTTGTATTAATGCACTCTGCCTATTACATATTAAGTCATGCAATTGAATGATTTTTAATTTAAAGAATAATAATAATAAATAACGAAGAGAAACAGAAAAAACAGATCTATTTCATTGTGTAATACGAGTAGTATTTACTAAATAACAGAGTCCTCGATTACTTCTAAACATTACACATTGCATCTCTCTGAGCGAACGCTAAGAAAAATCATATGTAGCTAGATTTACTCAGAAGATAATAAGGGTGTTTTTATTGAGCGTCAGTATATATGGGCCCTTTTACGACGCGCCGCAGCCGCTCGACGTCCTGGTGACGACAGGAAACTTCTACGTAAGTACATTTTAGCAAAGGATCAATAGGGATGATGTTGAATTAATAGAGCACTAACAGTATGAGCATGTCAAAAATACTATTGACATTTGGAGCCCTGCGGCAGACTCAAAAAGAGTTATTGAGAGACTTGCGGTGGCATGGCGGGCTTGTCTGCACTCAACAGAAGTCTTCTTCACAGCTGAGATCGTTATCACTAGATAGAAAACGTCAGAAGACATAACGTGACCAGAAAAAAGTTTTCTTTGACCGACGAGGAAAGTGAAATCTACTGGCCACTTCAGCAGTGGCAGAACAGTGCCTATAGCTAGTACCTATTACAGGATTGGATAAAAACATTTGTCCATGGTAAAGACTAAAGGAGTGAAGATGACCATGACAAAACTACCAAGTGGAAATAAACTACCAAGTCTATGATTATAACGTTCTGGCACGTTTGTGCCAGAAATACCTATGCAAAAATAGTTCATGCTGTGATCAACAGCACTCAAAATATATAACTGTAACAGTACAGCAGTTTTGACAATCCCTCGTTAACATCGATCGGGCACAGTCCATTTGCACAGACCTGTGACCTTCGTACGTAACGGACGGCTGCTTCTCATTTCTCTGGCATTTCAAAGCTCTATTCAAGCCAAGCGGTAGCGACTTAATAATCGAAATAATCCATTTAATTGCAAGCCGGCAAGAAAGACTTTACGACATAAACGAAATCTATTAGCAAAGATCCCAGGACTGCCTGTTTGAGGAAACTATGAAATATCAGATGGACATAGGACATAATAAACTTTTCCTGTGAAAGGAT
Source organism: Scotopteryx bipunctaria (assembly GCA_949320045.1). Taxonomy (NCBI): domain Eukaryota; kingdom Metazoa; phylum Arthropoda; class Insecta; order Lepidoptera; family Geometridae; genus Scotopteryx; species Scotopteryx bipunctaria. The sequence continues at coordinate 12,638,773 of OX439446.1, read as the reverse complement.
CATTGATTATTCCATTTCTGCATCCATTTGCCATAGTCACAACACGTTCATTTTAATTATATAATTGCTGTTACTAGTAATAATAACCATTAGGGTATATTTCGGCTTACGCCATTCATATTAATGCAAGTCGTCTCTTCATACATCTACAAGAGACGATTCATAACCGACGGCCTCGGGCCACCACTTCACCAGTCCAAGAGCCGTGGAGTCACCGGATTAACCGAACACGGATGGCAGCAGCTATGTAAGAAGCACACTGACCGAACGTAATGGGTCATAGAACTGCTCACCTCTCAAAACCGTAGACACGGACTCCTCACGACCACGTAGTGATAACCGCTCTGCCCATCGCTACGCTTATGATGAAGTCTAATCTGTCGTTTGCCATCTACGACGCGTGACCGATAGTCGGCCACTGTCCGTAATACGGTACAGCTACACTTACTCCTAATCTCACATTGAGTATCATTGTTCCAGTATCTGGTTACATTCGTGTCATATAATACTGACATAGAATGACAGTGACCTTGTGTTGATGTATCATTCATCGCCAGTTGTATAACTGTTTGTTGCTTTGAGTCCCGAGTCCCAGAAAGGGAAAATAAGCATGGCAGTTATGACGAACCGGCGGCGTTGGTTAGAATTTATTATCTACGCCTGGTTGGTCGTAACTTTCAGAGAAAACCTATAAATATTAGGTAAACAGGACGACGAAATGTTATTTAATAGCATAGAAGGTAATTCAGAATGAATGGATAACATTGATTTTACTGCAGGATGCTTGTTTTACTACCCTTTGGCGTTCCACAGCTGAGCAAAGGTCACCCAATATTTTTAAAATCTTCAGGATACTTTATTTCAATACTTTCAGGTCATATTTACTGTACAATTCGGAATATATCTGAAACTGGCCGGGCTGTAAAATGCTGGTTCAACAGATCTTTAGGGCGCGACTAAAGAAAGCGTGTCCACGACGAATGCAGTGGACGAAACGAATGGATTATTCTGATTAACGACCGTTTATGTAGAAACCGTTTTAACTGACAAGATAGCCGGCTAGCGTATTCTATTGGAGAGAACTGTAACTTGTTTTGATTTTTTGTTATTCAAAATTACTCTTACGTCTAGAGATATGTGAAAATAAGCTGAATAAGGATGTAAAGTCTCTGGAATAATCGTAATATTGAGGTAACCAAAAACATATAAGTCGTATGTAAAAGCCTTTCTTTAGAATTTGATTGACGTGCTCTAAACTGACCGTTTTAAAACTCTAACGGAGTAATTCAAATCTTCCAAGAAAAGACATCAACGCGTTTCTACCAAATGTACACAAACAAAACTTTTGAATCAAAATTGTATAAGCACAATCCTACTATATTATAAATGTGAAATTGTATAGTAAATAGTGGGGATGCGACGATGTAAGTATGTTTGGGCCTCAATCACGCCGTAACGACTGAACGGATTTGAATGAAACTTGGTATATACATAGTAAGTGTGCAGGAATAACATATAGGCTACTTTTTATCTTGGTGCCACCAGAGCGAAGCCGCTGGCGGCAGCTAGTTCTGTGATAAAATACTCCTCGTACTCAACGTGATACAAAAAACAAATAACAGGAACTGTAGATTTATAGAAACATGTGTTATTAAGAAGGTAAATAAAGATCTTATAAGAAACGTGCAGAGGAAATAATGGTTATGATGTAATACAGTTTATTTACAGGAAATGAGTAAACGTGGGGGAAGTGAGAGATGAGAGACGAATACCTCTTCCCTCACTAGTCTCTCTCTAACTTCACACCAACGTCACTAAATTTTGTTTCAATGAGATCATTTACCATTAAAATTTGTTACAAAAATAAGTTTTTTTTTTTATCTGAAATAGGTTTGAGTGGTCTAGGATGGATGGAGCACGCTTACCTAGATGAAACCTATAGAATCTCGACTATTTCATGTCTGCACTAGCTGCCGCCCGCGGCTAGCTCGCGTGGTACACGGATAGAAAAAAATAACCTATAATTATGTAAATCCTCAAAAACTTTCACATCTATAATAATAGTAGGATGATATGGGATTCGGCGTTGATACTAGAATGTTTTTATTTAGTTATACCTAAGACCTAATTATTCTACTCCTAAATTCCAGTAATGGACGACGGATCAATAACAGTGTAGCAACGTTGTTTTTAGTCAAAAAATGTATGACTTTTCGACAGATACCAACGTTGCTATGTCTACTTACTTGAAATATAGGACGGGCGTAAGTCCTTTGATACTAATTTACAAAATCTAAAGTTGCTTTGTTTTACTAACATAAGTAAGTTGATTTAGAAAAAGTTTATATGTTCTCCAACGTCATCATTTTGATGATTTCACACAGCTTGAACACAATACAATGTGGCATTAACAATAATTTTAGGTAAGTAGGTAGGTAAATATCTGTTGAAATAAACTGGCCGGTTCAACTTTGAACTCTATTTCATATGAAGCAGGGTCATTTTTGATTGGACTAGGGTTTTAAATAATGTAATTGGCTTTGCTGCCGCTGATAAAAGATTTTTTTACATTAAAGTTAAACTTATTTTTACCCGACTAAGAAGAAGGAGGGTAATGTGTTTGGGGGGTATGAGGGCGTATGGCTTTGGCTGAAACTGTAGTCCAAACGGCTCGCCCGATTTGTACAAATAAGGTGTCATTGGATTACTTCTTCGCGGGACTGGGAGTTAAAGAAAATATAGAATGTGTTCAGCTGCTTTTCTCCTCGAACATGTGGTAAAAGTCGCCTAAGGGATAATATCCTCTCCAACATGATGAGATACAATAAGCAAGTATTCCCAAAGAGGGTTAACGTCAGGCAGGCGGCTGGTCATAAAACACCTTAGCCAAAATTCTTACAGCATGATTCAAGGATCATGCTGTGCCGACCCCACATAGAGTGGGATAAGGGCAGAAAGATGATGAGGTGTCATTGGATTCCTCTAGCTAGATAATGAGAGTGTCATAAGTACAGGCTATGACATTTTTTTGACACTAACTAAAATGGTACAAATTCATCATCATTCAAATCTATTATGACACCTTATCTTCTTGTGTGATATGTCAACCAATGTATTTTCTTTTTATTCGAAGTGATTTGTTCAAATTTGTTCTGGGTGCAATGACTTTTTTTCACTGGTCCCGGCCTGTCCGCCGGGGCCTCTGAGGTTCTTCATGGATACTTACTTAAGACAAACATATTTCTGAGAAGTCAAATACAATCTCAAATAACAAGGACCATTCTAACATGTCTTTATCCTCAATAAGTAAATTATTTATCAAAATAAAACTGACCGTTAAAAAATATTTAGTTACATGGTAAGTTAAACAAAAATAAAAAGAATCTAAATAATACGCGAGGAGATAAACATTTATAACTGACTAACTAGGTTGGTGGTATGTTACGAAATTGTTTGTTTTTAACACAATTTGAATGTAGGATTTTTATTTAAAACAGGATTCCTAATGATAAATATTATGTCGCGTTATACCTAGTAGTGTTATTCGAGAACATAGATTATGTATATTATAAGTTTCATTCAAATCTATTAAGCCGTAACGTGACTTAAATTAGCAAAATTGGTACAGGAAATAAACCTAAAATGCAAATACAATTACTTATAACATAGAAAGTATAATTAACAACGACTAGGTATCTAATTTGGATAAAATAGTTCTCAGGGAAGCAAGCGCGGTGGCAAAACGTAAAGCAATAGACAGCACAAAAGAACCGCAAACAGCCCATTCAATAAAACTGAAAAATCTCAAGAGCTCAGCGTTACGCAAAGCAATAAAGTCGAGATTGGCGTGTCCGACAGATGCTATCAGGGTGAGCATTGAGAAGCTTCCACGGGTTCATCGACCGGCGATTGTTATCAGTGCATTTAACGCGAGTGCCTTCCCGGATGCGGAGATTCGCAGAAACGCTCAAACGTCTAATTAAATTGCCGATTGGAACGCGAATGCCTTTCTTAGGACCAATCATAACTCATGAATATGTACACTGTAAATTTTCCACTAGGAACTGTCAAAAAACCTGTACTTAGTGTATGTTCAGCCTGAGTAGCGATAACTTTTAAGTATAAGTATGCCAATAGTCTTTGAATACAGCCCTTAGATTATTTATTAATTTTCCAAAAACCAACAGCTATAATAAATATCCTTAATAACTATGATAGAAACAGAGAGTCAATTACAGGTTTCCACTGATAGTACTAGAATAGTTATTCAATGTGAACACCAATTTAACAAACTTTTCTATCACTAAGCTAAACAGTAAGTAAGTTAAACTTTAGGGTTAAAAAAATGTTGTGCTAAGCTTCATTACGGAACACCTTACGTCATCAAACCTACAAGACGACAATTTCGGCTAGATTCTAGGATTTTTTTATTTTTAATTATTGAGACATAAACAACGTCACATCCTAACAAACTTTCGTATTTTTAATAGTCAAAGTCCAAAATTTTTATTCCTTAAAGCCATTGGGATCACTTATGGACTCGTCTTAAATCTACGTTGCATTTAGTTCGTAGCGACCGAGCGAATACCTCAATATTAGTAGGAAGTAGGATAGGATAGTAAAATACCTCGCTACAGCCTACTTAAAAAAGTTAGTTTTAAAGTGGGTTAAGAAAGCTTAACGACATTTTTATCTATAAGTAATATAGAATTACACAAATGAGATAACGTTATGTTGGTACATTGTTGTTGCAACAATCGGCAATTAAAGTTCGAAGCTCACACCGGTTATGACTATCTGGGAGTTATAAAACGATGGGATCCAGGTCAGGTCGTCTGGACACATAACAGCACTACTTCAATAACATCTTTGCCGCTTTGAAGATCATTCAAAATATTCGCTTACTAAGTAAGCATTGTAATGCTAAAAGGATGCAAACTCCTGAAGCTTTCTGTCTAACCGGTAATAGACATTCACGGATTAAATATTTCTCAGTAGGCAGCGTTGATAACTATTATCTTTGAGTTTGACAAATAAGATGCAAGGCCTTACTATCACACCTGTTACATAGTGGATTTGCCTTCAACTATCCCTTATTTACACGACCTGTAAAAGTGAAACTCACCGTTTCCTCCAATCCTGGATAAAGCTCCAGTCGCAATGCTCGTCCTCATCCAGCAGCTTCGCCTCATGGTGATCTACACCATTGATTCCATGCACCAGGTCTACCAGCTGCCTAGCTCTCTCGAAGTTCCCTTCAAACTCTACCACCAAAAAGCCATCAGAGCTTACAGTCCCGAAAACATCCTTCTTGTATGTCGCGTCGTTTATAGTGACGATATCTGTATCATCAGACTTGATCTCGGAGTATATTGCTTCAGTGATTTTCACTTCGGGTATTGCAACGTTCCCTCTAAGCCCCAAATTCTCAGTTTCATCCAATAGTCTGTTCGCGTATATCGCCTCTTCCTTCTCAGCTGCTTCGGCTAACTGTTTGCTCTCTTCTTTTTTCTGCTCGTTATGTTTACGTATTATGGAATCACCGAAATAAATCACCACTTTATTGTTATTCTGAGTTATTTTGTTAGCGAAGCCATCGTTCAGAGGCAGATTAGCTTTCTTGTTCTTTTCCTGTGAAAGTCGTTGTGTCAGTTCCTCGTAACAAGGAAGTCGATTGTTGTACAGTTTCTTGTCACTGGATGGTGCTTTGTTGTCTTCCTTCTTTTTTTCGACACTCTGGTAGACTGGGGGTCGGCAACAGTCGTCGAATTGAGAGCTCCAGGGCCTCGGTTCACTATAAATGTGCTCCGAAGACGACGGCAAAGGGATGTATTTTTCGTGCACGTTTTTGGAGCTTGGCGAGTCATTCTTCCTTGAGAAGTTTAGGACACTACGCCGAACTTTTGATTCAGGATCAATAACTTTCTTGCTCCGTGAGTTTCCGAGAAGCTTGTTGAATAAGGGCTTGCTTTCCGATTGCGGCTTCATCCTGTCGGTGCTCGGCGCTCTGCGCATCGCAAAAGGCCCTTCGTCCTTTTCGGTGGGGTACAGTTGTTCGCAGCTGGTTGATTTGTGCGGAGTGATCCTGGACTTGTTCGTGTTCAGCGGCTCCCGGCCCTGCCAGTGTCGGACTGAGAGCCTGGCAGCGCCGCGGATGAATTTCATCGGTTCCCAGGCATCCGCTTTCTTGAGTATGAAGTTGTCGCACATGTTGTGTTTGTTGGGGGGTTTCCTCGCGTCTGCGGCGCGGCAGGACTGCAGTTCGCGGCAGAGGAAGCACGAACATCGCGCCGGGCACAGCATGTCTGTGCGAAGGCGCCGGCCGCACTGAGCAGCGCCGCCGCCGCCGCAGCGACGCCCGTTACCAGCCATCATTGTTACCCCGCTATGGCGATGGCACGCGACTTCTCCACGGATTATGATACCGTTCGCGAGAAACCTCTCGTATTTTGAAAGGTCACGAGATCGGTAACAAGAAGCATCCGACCGTTCATGTCCGAAAGATATTAAGACGTTCACATCAATGGTTAACTGTAACATGTGGTAAAAATACCTGCTGATACACTTGCGAGAAACATACACTGTTTGAGGTGAATGCAACCGTAAGTAGCATCTAAATATAGAGTACTCACTCGGGGGGCTATTAGTGAATCACTCGAGTAATAACATGCTTGTAATCGACATGCAGTGCGGTTGCAGTTTCGCTTTAATTTATTGCGCATTCAATTTTGATTACGGTTTTAAGGGCCTGTATCTGCTTATTGCCCTGTAGTTACGGGCAGTGCAAAGTTTTGTTTATATCTCTATTATTATGTACCTACAAGCGTGTCGGATCACAATGTTCCATAAAATAGATTGGCATTGCTATACAGTTTCGTTCGATATGGGCATGTTAACCTTGAATTCAGACATGAAACTGCGTATTCCGACCGTATACAAAATCTTCCCATTGTGTTGTGCACATCATTATTATGACCGATCATAATTGAACGAGGCGCTCAGCCGAAAATTTTCAAGTTCAGGTATCGTATCAGCTTCAGTCAAATGCGTTTGATTCGCGTTTCGTTTTTGAGTAAAAAAACCATCGATATTACTCGAAACATTTTATTTTATAGAGTGGTTCTATAATAGGTTTCCATTTGATATGTCGTTATCACGGAGACACTGCGCTTCCGCCGCAGGATCTATAACTAATAACGGACAGTTACACGCTGCGAACTAATCATTATTGAATACGGCGAAGCCAAGAGTGCATTTTGCATTCCTCACTCACTCATGAGTGGTTTGTAGTAAGTAATTACATAATTAGACTTGAAACATTATACTTAAATCTCTAGACTTCTGTTCGTCGTTTCATTTTGCCAAAGCTGTCTTTACCGACTATACACGAACTACGGGAAAAATATTTAAATTTTGAACAATAAATAATATTTTTGTAGACTTTTTTGAATAGATGTTTATTTGATTACACTCGTTTGAGTTAAAATTAATTCATATTTATGAAGGAAGTTCAGTCATCTTTCGGTTCATAAAATGACCTGTGCAAATTCACCTTCATTTTCAATGGACTTACCTAAACTAATGTTTCGTAACAGGCAAATTACTGCACAAAAGCCATTTCGGCATAATGAAGTAAGTACCCAATGTGAAATTGTGAAACATGTTACTTTCATTGCATAAAACAGTATGGTAATAGGTAGGCATTGTTCCTTACCGTTCACAATTAGTTCCCATCCCACTCCCACCTGCTGTGGGATTGTGGGACCGGCGAAAGTGATGCTTAATTGAAGATCATTTCAACCATTGTTTGTATAATTTCACGAGGTCGTTTACATGTGATGCATGACTTTCAAACAATGTTGTAAGAAATTACTATTTATAATAACTTTCAGGCGGCATTAAAAAAGTTACAGAGGTTATAAACTTAATCAATGGCCCATGGAAATATATACATATGAAAAATAATAATAAGTAGTAAGTGTAAATAAAAAAATATGTGATAAAAATTTAACATAATAATAAAGAAAGATGCGACATCTAGGGAGCTTTTGTCAATAAGCCTACCCTTTACACGTTTGACAGCACATTTTTGAAAGTTAAAACATTTTTCTTTTTTTTCGTGCTGGAATAGCAACAAAGCGGTTTACCGCATAACATTAATAATACGTATTTCAACCAGTGTGGCGAAAGTATTAACAGATGCATTAAAACGAGCACAAAAATAAAATCAATTTATATTCGGTTACACACTGGACTAATCATATAACACTGCTGATAAATAACGTATCAATAGTAATTTACGTACGTACCTGAGCCAAATTGGCGACGTTTTGGAAAAAGGCCAGGTCAAGAGTACTCTAAACCGACGGCATGTATGAAGAATGTTATGAGAGTGAATGAAGCGAAAGAAGTATGTCAGGATCGTAGCATGATGGAGATCCGTGATCTCTGCCTACCCCTAAGAAAAACTAGCCCGATATTACGTATGTATTTTCCCGCTTCGCCCTACAGGAGTTGAATATCGGTATTTCTTATTGCACCCCTACACGATAAGAGGAATAAACTCCAAGTTTCATACTTCTTATGATTGCGTTGCTTGTCAGTCATTAAGTAACGTTAGAGGTTTATATATTTAGATGAATGAAACTAATGAATGATGTCTCTAGACATGGCGGGAAAATCCATTGTGAATTCTCAAACCTCTTCAATGAAATCGCCTCTGCGATGCAATGAAAGTTACCTCACAGTAAAAAGTGTCTCGGAAAGCATTGTTACAAGTGTATGGCAAACTTGCACGTAAAGAATGCGTAGATGGTAGCTTTTGCATTGTAAAGGAATCAAATCAATCAAAAGTAATGGGCCTCGGTGGCGTGGCGGGCGATTGCTCGGCGGAGACGCAAGAGGCGCGGGTTCGATTCCCGCTGCGGATGATATGTTTGCATGTTCTGCAAATATTTCTTCCAGGTCTGGGTGTTGTGGTACCATGGTACTCTTAGTTTCTGATACCTACGACACAGAGAATCCTAGTGTGGGGTCAGGACTATGTATGTGACTGTTGGGTGTTATTTATAATAATATATCTAGAGTCAAGAGGAATAACCGAGTTCACGGATACCTTTTACGTAAGCAACTATCGGGAATGGTAGTGTAAAAATGTTTAAAAGAAAGCTTTGATTCAAATAAGTCCAAACACGGATATTTTATTGTGTATGTTTATCTTCCTCAAACTCCGTAACAGGAGTATGTAGAATTTACTCTGGACCCAGAAAAAATCCTGAGTTATTAGGCTTTTTAACCGGGCCCCACACGACCTAAGCCGCGGGAGAGTGCTAGTTATTCCGCGACAAGTTATTGGAATAGCAATGAGCAATACATGCTATTCCAATACCTTCTCACCCCATACAAGGTGGTTAGATGGGGTAAGAGATAAATACCTAGTGTTTCATATAGTTCAAAATTGATCAAAAAGTTCCATTCGCAACAGCAATAACACCCCACACTCCCATCAAAGAGAAGTATCGAGGGTATCGTATATTGCGATGGGCGAAGAGCTCTCTATAACGATAGCGAGTCTTGTCGTTGCTGAAACAGCCAGGGGAGGTCATCCAGAGCCGTGAGTTTTCGCCAGCGCGATTCAGAAAGCGACAGTTTTTAGCAGCGACATCTAGTTATGAAATGGTAAATTGAAATAAGTTATAATGTCAACCATGCGCAGTAGAATGCGCAGAACAAGGGAATACACGGTCATGTACGTATAAACAGAACTCTACACACAGAATCACCACTATTGCCTAATGTTGCACAGCGTTTGAACAGTGACGGATTAAGACTACTTGATGCCCTAAGCAATCCATGCCTGTGGGCCCCCCTATCCGTATGTCAACTAGAATCGGTCTTTAAACCTTTACCGCCTAAAAACATTAGTTTTTTGTAAAATAAGATGATGAGATGTAACGTACTTTAGAAGTGGAGTAGGTGCTACAACAATAATGTGGTTTTTGGTGACGTGAGAGTGAGACGTGATGCCCTAAGAAGGACGGATTTTTTTTGTGCTTCTTCAGACGTGATGCCCTAGGCAGCTGCTTTATTTGATTAAGGGTTAATCCGTCACTGCGTTTAAATAAAAGTGAATAGAAATCCACACATGAAAACTCGACGTAAAAGCAAAGTAACTTACATTTTGAAAACGTACTTGTCAAGCCCTTCCTTAATGATGCCAAATACGATAATATCACAAAGTAATCATATAACACCCTTAGGGGATGATTTTCGAAAATTAGATTAAGTAGTCTATATTCCAAAACTTACTCATCTTTTCATTTTCATTTTTTTTCAACTATCTACATTCTAAGTTTCATCAAAATCGGGTTAGTAGTTACGGGGAGATACGTGGTGACAAAGATTCACACACACAAACTTTCGCATTTATAATATTAGTAAGATAGGCTTCGGATTCAAAGTATCAGCAGAATGTAGGGTGGGATTTTTAATTGAATAATTGTGCACCTATAGTAAGTGGACATGGCCGTTATCAGTGTGCATTGGACTTACAGCAACATGTCTTTTAACACTCGTTCATCTTCCCCTAGGGATGTGCCCCTTTATTTAATAAGAAGCCCTGCTACAACGCGGGAATCTAAACCATCAAGATAATTGTATAGAAGCATTAAAAGGTATGTATGTGTGTGTCTTACTTATCTCTTTAACGGCTGAACTGATTTTACTAAAACTTGAAATACACATAGCTTATGACCTGGAATATCACATCGCTTGCTTTTTATCCTGGTACTCTAATATTACATAATTTATAACTATAATATGAAGTAATGTCTACTGGATTGGAAATCCTTAAAAAGCAATACCGGAAAACCTTTGTCTCTTTTTTAGCACCTTACCAAAATATGAACCAAAGCTAATTGAAAAACACTTTAAATGAATGGCTTTTCTGACGAAATTGTAGAATGTTTGTATTGTTTTTTTTTTCGTGAGATTGTGACCTTCCCGTTTACTTATAAACGTTGCTTAAATGCAGTTTAAAATTAACCGCCATTATTTCCCAGTACCTATATAATATATCGGGATGATAGTACAAGTCATTTCTTCAACTTTATACATTGTTCATAACTTTTGACAGATTATGAGAGGCGTTCATAAGTTAGACTCTGCGTCGTTTTAAAGTTATTGAGTAAAACTGTTGTGTCAACGTAATCTGGGGAACAATGAAAAAAATCCTATATTTCTCGTAAGCTCGCTCAGAGCTCCATGAATCTTCTTAGAATATACACTGGATTTGAACCTATGACCTTTGGTTCCGAAGGCGGGGCAGCTACCACTAGAGCACCAGTGCTCCCAGTTATGGTAGTAAAACGCATAGTATGAAGACAGTCGGACCGCACTTGCTACGCATCTAACGGAGCGGAATGCCACGACCAAGGCCACTTGACCCATATATACTGATCGTTTCTATCGGATTTTATTACTTTGAACCTCATTCTGGTTTTCCGAGACCTTCGATTTGCAATTTATGCACCTACTAAACTCTGAACAGGTTGAATGATAGAAGAATTCAAGACATCACTATTTACTATATAAAGGAGTTTGTCGTGACTGACCTATTGGCAGACAACGCAAATCGCTGGTCTTAGGAACTTGAAATTTGGAGGAAGCATTCCTTATTGCACGTAGACGTCCATTAAGAAAGGATTTTGAAAACTCTACCCTTAAGAAGGCGTAAAAAGGTAAAACCGTTTGCATCTTCTTCTTCTATCGTGTCAATCATACTATCTTAGAGAAGAACTTGGCTACTTCCACAGCGTTGAGAGTGGCATTGTTCAGATCGTCTCTCGTACAGGTGGTCGGACACAAGGGACAGCTGAGTAGGTGGGCCATAGACTAAATTGGGGCGCCACAGTTCACCGTTTGTATAAAAAAACGTTTTCCTTGAACAAACTTGAAACTTTGCATCACTTTGCATACTCTTCAATGCTTAAATTTAATTAAAAATAGTAAAATATTTTCAAAACTATCCCCGGAACAGGGTGCAGGGGATTGTATGGGAGCTTTTTAACGGGTGGACCGATTTGCTTGAAACTTGATTTGGATTATTTTAACAGTTCAAACACGAGATGCACCCAAAAGAATCTACTCTACGCGAGTGCAACATTACCTTATAATATTGTTCATTAATTATATTATTGTTCATAAGAAGTATAAAAATAGTAAGTTAGGCAATGTTGAAAAACAAAAAATTGGGATACAGGTAGCTGAAAAGGAAGCTTTTTCACGACTGTCGCTAGCGAGATTTTTGTAGGAAAAGTCACGATAGAGCTACCTACTATAGGTAATAGCTAATAAATAATGTATTATAGGCCATAAACGGTTGATCTCCTTTCAAGAACATTTTGTTTGGACAATGCACTAGCTCAGATAATGGACAGAATCTTACTGCCGCGACTTACAGTCACAGCCTCGATCCAGAATTGTAATAGCTTCCATTATACAATTGTAAGTCAATTCGAGGAATAGGGGACGTCAACGGACAGTTTTATAGCTTCTCGAATCTATTCTCATGGATATCTACTCGGGGGCATACGACCCAATGTAAATTACAGCTGGTGTATGAAACGGAGGACTCTTAGATCTACCACCAGTTTTGTTTATTTGTTTATTGGTTTACAACAATTTGTTACATAAAAAATGGCGTATGTAAAATATGTATATACATAGACTTCTAACCATAAAGAAAATAGTAAGCAAATTCTAGAATAGAAAGATGTATACTTAGTACAAAAAGACAATAATATGACATCAAAATAAAAAAAAGTTTGGGGGAGACCTTTGCCCAGCAATGAGACGATATAGGTTAAAAAAAACGCGAACACAGGCTCTGATCCACTATGACAGAGGTACAAAGAAATAAATACCTTCTAGGCTTGGGTCTGAGGATCTCGTGGGGGGCGGGCTGGCGGCGCGGCGTCCAGGCGGCGCACGCGCAGCCGCGCTCCTCGCCCGCGCTCAGCGGGGCCGCCTCCGCACGTGGCGTGCACGCATCCTCACTGCAACATCCAAACGAATATTTTCCTAATAAATAAATAACACTCAACAGTCATACATAGTCCTGACCCCACATTAGGATTACCTGTCGTGGGTAGCAGAAACTACAAGTTGTTTGTTTGTTTGTTCGTATGAGCTAGTGGCCAACTCTAGTGACGGAGTTTTTAGGCCGCCGTCGTGGCTTAACGACTTAAAAGCCGGGACCGACAATTTAACGTGCCCTCCGAAGCACGGAAAAAAAAACCGCGCACAACGTTGCTTAACTTTAACGATCAAGCAGGAACGTCTAAGCAAGCTACACTACAAGTACCATGGTACCACAACACCCAGACCCGTTCTGGTGTTCAATAGTTCTGGTGTTACGAAAAAATGTAAACTCGTAAGCCTAAAGCCATACGACGACCGCGGTGGCGTGGTGGGCGAGTGCTTGGCTGAGACGCAAGAGGCGCGGGTTCGAGTCCCGCTACGGGAGAAATGTTTGTATGTTCTGCAAATATTTCTTTCTGGTTGGGTGTTGTAGTATTGTGAATTATAAGTAGTATGTATTTACAAAAAAAAGTATATAAGTATTGTATCAGCCATTTGGTGACCGTAGTACAAACTTCGTTTAATTTGGGGCTAGATAAAAGGATATCCATCTTGGAACTCTTGGATCAGATGTGGCTGCAAGTTTTCTTATGATTACTTGCGGCTCTGCCCACCCCATTAGGGACACGGGCGCGATAATATGTATGTATAAAAGGCGCTGTGTAAAAATGTCCACAAATATTTATTTATAATCAATGATATCACAATAATCATATTGTTTTTTCCAGCAGTGTATACTACAGTATCCTCGTGCCACTGCAGCACACGCTGGATGGTTTAAACCTACCATTTATAAACCGTTTCCAAAACAGTAAACAAGTAATAACAGTCTGTCGTTCAGTGACTACACGGGAGTTTTATGACTGATTTTGCTATTTAATTTTTTAATCACTTCAGATATAATTTTATTAAATTATACGGGTAGTAATTTTATTGCACAGTCCAGTGGGCAGTAAAATGTTAATAACATCTGACTTCCTCGCTTTGATTCAATAAGGATCATTAGAGTTCCCACAATTATAACGGCTTTGAAATGCATAACTAAAACCGCGTATAGCCGCATGAATACCTGAGGAACTGCTGTTATTACTTGACCTAAAACTTGGACGAAGATGGATAATCTTTAAATCCCAAGATTACCGACTAAACGGTTCTTCAATGGTTGCCATTGAGGTTAGCCATCGCACGTGTGGATCTGGACAATGGTACCCTTGTGTACTGAGCTCGTTGCGAGGATAGACCTGGCTACGGCACAGACGGAGCGATAAGCGATGCGGATACGGAGAGACAAAATTTAAACGCGTAAAGAGTAGGAGAACCAAGCTCAAGGGACAAAAAAGCAATCTTTTCAAAAGATTATATTTTGGGACATTTGTACCCTAAAGGAGCAAATATTTATAAGTCAAAAGAAATGTATCAGAGCCATAATGCAGACTCCAAAAATCAGACAGCGGCAAGCCTTACTTTACTAGACTGACAATTTTAACACTGCCATGTCTCTATATTTATGAAATATGTATTCTTGTAAAATGTAATATGATCCTTTTTGTAAACTTTAAAAGCGGACGACTTGTAACAAACTTAGACTACCCTCAAATAAAACTGCGCTGTTAAACAAGAGTGTATTATGTAAGGCTATAAATGTGTAAAATCATTTACATTATTATTAGACTTTCTAGAATTTGAATAAATATTAATATTATATAATCGTAAGATATCGTGATTCCTGCTATGGGAAACAGGCGTGATTTTATGTATGTATTATATAATGAAATGTTGCATGCGTAGGTACTACGCTGAACATGGCTGCTCTTAAACTGTATCGCAAAACATCATTTACAAACTTATATTACGCAATAAAGGATTTACGATTAAAGATTCATCGTGTTTATTGCTTTGCTTTTTTATGTCAGTGGTCATTCTGCAACGGGACGGGGCAGAAGTCTGTCCCTTGTTATTTCAAAGCTCGTATTAATAGAAACACTAATCAAATTCTATTGCCCATTAATCAGAGCATCTGACGTATCAGTCCGCTTCGCTAATCGCTCAGCCCATGCAACATCAAGCCCTTAGCTCAAAGTGGGTTGCATCCACCGAGACGGACGGACAGACGGGCGAATGCGCAGGGGATTATACCGATGCCCGTATGGAGACGCCGAGCAATGGAATGTGGAATGAACGTGTGATACTAAGACGCCTTCTGCAGCTGGTTAATAAAGGCTAATGTAGACTGCATTTTTGCAACTGAGTTTTACTAGAAACAGGTAGGTAACTGTAAGTTTTTGCTACACTCTTCTGGATACGTTACGTACGTCACTATTATTAGACTTCAGTATAATATGTAGTGCAGGTGTACCCTGCCTACCTTTAGGAAATATCCGATGAACTACAGGCAGAATGCTTATTATCTCAATAAACAAATATTTGAGGACATATTACACTGCACCATCTAGTCCTAAACTAAGCAACGCTTGTACTATGGGAACCAGGTGGCTGATAGAATGCTTATATACTTTTTTTTGTAAATTACAACACCCAGACCCAGAAAAAATATTTGCAGAGCATGTAAACATTTTTTCCGCAGCGGGAATCGAACCCGCGCTCTTGCGTCTCAGCCGAGCACTCGTCCGCCACACCACAGAGTTCGTCATATATTTTTTTATAAACGTTTCGATGAACGAAACGCCTAAATATCACTTCCTCTAAAACTAAACGTAAACTTTTAAATGGCCTTAAGCAACCATGTAGAGTTACCTCTATTGGTTGTGTTCTATACTATTTGTACTAGCTGTAAGTTCTCCAAAAACTCTGAAAATAAAATAAATAAATAAACTTAAAGCAGAAAGTGCTACGAGAGCTAAAGCTCAATGAACACAAAGTGCAAGTATTGAAATAGCCAATGGTTAGGGCCCTGTGTCTATTTCATAAATGACTTCTAGCAGCCAAGTTCAGCTTATCATCAACCTACCTAGTAGGTAAGCAAATACATAGGTAGTTCAGACCTTGAGCTTGGCTTAAGATCTATTTGCATTCCGTAATATCTATCCGGACCTTAATAGGAAAGGAGATATTTATGGGCTTGCTATAACATAACTCAGAGATACGGCACGGCAGCAACTATTTAATTTTATCTTACTATGGAATTATACCTACCCGCGTAAGCTGTATTTGTAAAGTACCTACCTATAGCACAACTTTATAACTCAGTCCAGTAATCCATGTGATCGTAATGAACAAGTGTAGAATAGAGATTTAAGAATTTGAATTGTATGTTTCTAGGTAAATGCTTCTTCCCCTAATAAAAAGGTACCTATTCAAGTCATCTAAGCCAAGACGAATATCAGAGATCATCATCATTCTATAGCAATCCACTGCTGGACATAGGCCTCCCCTAATGAGCTGCATCGCTTCGGCCTGACGCATCCAGCCTCTGCCAGCAGCTTTTTGCAAAATAAAACATGTTCAACGGAAAATTATCATTATCTCCCCTTATCCCACTTAATTATGTATGACACATATTTTTTTCTGTCACTGCCTTCTTATCAGCCGTCATTGCAGTATTCACTCCTCAATTAATTAATAGTAGTAAAACCATTCCACCCCCTTATTCGGTCACTCTACGCTTGTATCCATCCACATTCTTATCCGGCTCGAAGGACCATGAACAGTTTTCGGAGCTGTTACCAAAGGAAGTGGCGAGTAAATAAAACACTATAAGTATATAGGTTTATATATTACTCAAATATAGGCATCGACATTCAATACCGAAGCGACTGTGGTCTGCGACCCGAAACATCAGCGATCAGTGGCGACATCTAGTTCTAAAATAGTACACTCAACGAAAAAAAAATTTACTTGTTTACATTATTCAACAATCACTCAACTCATCACATGACACAACAAAATAACTTATTAATTCAAATATTAATTGATATGCCCAACGGAAAGTACCTATGGGTAGTAATCAGTTTCACTATCATCGTAGTCACTCAAATAGAAATTAAAGTTCAAGAACCGAGTGAAACGGGGGCACCGGAGCCTGACATTCGTTGGTGTGGGGTCCGAATCCGATTGTCTCCTGCACGGCCCATCGGGCAAGTAGGCGCGACTTCCTCAATCATCATATGCCCTTCCTAATAGCCTATTTTTATGAATAAGGGGAAATACGGGACGAAGCGTCACACCAACGCGATAGAAAAACAACGAAGACAAATTCCATCTCAAATATTTTAAAACAGAAGGCCAGATGTACCTGCCTATCTAATTTCAAAAACCAGTTCCGAGCATCAACATTTTTTATCTGTCGTGTTGCGTGTTGATAATCACGAACGCAATCTTGATCGCGATAAAAATCCCACTAAACTGCACCAATTTTCACCCAAAAAATCATAATTTGTTGCATCCGAACATATTCCATAAAACCTGAGACTGATTTCTTATGACCAGACCATGAAGAGCTGCTATAAGGGTGAAGATTTAAATAATTCCAAGGGCACTGGATATCAGGTTAAGATGGTGCCGCTTGACCAGTTTATAAAGAGCCTTTAAAGGAAAGCAGTTGAAGTCGTTTTAATAACCTTGGGTGTCAGGTTATGCTGGTGATTATTTGCCAGGGTAATTAGCCAGGCCAGTACAACAGGCACGTCTGAGATTCCAAATCGGGAGCCATTATTTGAATTGCTGAATAATTGTGCTACTGCATTATGAATTCATTTGAATGACTGAAGAGTAAAAACTCGCTCCTCGACAGAGCCATAAGGACGATGATTAAAATGTTGAATTATCAGTAGCTAACACAGTTAGTACTTTGTAGATGTTCGCTTATAACATGTGTAAGAATGTAATTTCAGCTTCTTTCAATAAAAAGCTTCCTTATAATTACTTTAGGTTACCTCGGTTACCCAATCAATAATTGTGTGGGTTATGCACGGTTATTTGCATCCGTATTGGTATCATACTCGTGACCAGTTCCTTCAGTCGACCAGGTTGAAATATGGCCCTAATAATGCACCGGTGACAATTGATGCAACAACTGGTTTGGTTAAAAAATGTGATAGTAGAGTCTCCTAAGACAATTTCCAAGTTGCAAAACTAGGAAGTTAGGCTAGAGCCGACATTCCAGCCGTCCCCAGGTGCCCGGTAGCGCGGCCGCCATCAATCAGCCGGGGGCGCGCGCATTATACAAAGCAATTTGTCGCCGGACCCCGCCATTGTTCCCCAGATTGTTTTATTATCTTTTCAGTACTGGTTGCGTCGTCAGTTACAAATCTACCTTCTTCTATTATGGTCTCCATCAACTACGTCCTACAGCCGTAGTAAATTTCTGTCCTGGTCCAAAAAAGCAAAGCCCTGTGAAAAGTTCGCTTGTGCATCACGATCATCATCATCATATTAGCCCACATCTACCAACTGCTGGGTATAGGCCTCCTCTTTAGCACGCTATTCTTTCCGATCCTGCGCCAACTGAATCCAGAGGATACCAGCCGCTTTTATAATGTCATCAGATGCCATCTAGCTGGCGGTCTGCCTGGTGATCTATGACTCTCGCGTGGTCAACACTCGGTAACTGCCTTTGTCCGCCTACCGTCCTATTGCCTCGGCAAGTGTCCGGCTCATCTCCACTTTAACTGATTGATCTTCTTATTACCTACGTCCACGAGCTTGGTTCTTCGTCGGATTTCGACAGTGGGTATTCGGCCAATCATAGATATTATGTCTAACATAGCGCTCTCCATGCTTCGTTGAGTCACTTTAATCTTGAGGTTCCATGTGACCAGTAGGTACTAGGTATGTTATTAGCGTACGATATTGGTGAGGTAATAACTTAACTTATATTGAAAACAGCAACGTATGAAATGTGACTTATTGAGACAGCCAACCAGCATAATATGCAAAGAAACAGTGAATAAAAACGATTGGTAATAGACATGCTATCAATAATTAAGTCTGTATTGAATCAATTGAACGCTATTTTTTATAACCGTCTACATTTTAATTAAACGTGTTCAAGTCATGTCAGTATCTGATGCTAAGTACAATATCTATGGCATAATAAGTAGTGTAGAGTCGGTAATAATAGCTTGAGCCTGTTCTTTGTTAGATATTTGACCCGTATTATACTCTGGCAGTTGATGCGAGGAAGTTTTAAATTCACGGGCTGGAATGACAATCTGATTTTGTATGTAAAACGTATCCACGAGAGGCTATGGTACAATGATTTTGACAAACTAGAACAAGCTTGATGCGCCGAATACCCTTCACTTAGGTAATTTATTATCGATGAGAAATTCCCGCTGCGATTTAAGCCCTCGATTAAATAACATTTGAAGTCAATTAGCCATCGGCCATAACTTCGGCAGCTGCTCCCGATTCGGGTGACAACGTTTCTAGGCGTTTGATATATTTTATTTTCACATCATCATCTGCAACGAACGAAATGGAGATGCTTAGGTACCTACTTTTAAAAGATTTATGACCTCGGTGGCGTGGCGGGCGAGTGTTCGGCTGAAATGCAATAGGCGCGGGTTTGTATGTTGTGCAATTTTTTTACTGGGTGTTGTACTAATGTATTAAGATATGTATTAACAAAAAATATATATATAAATACTCTATCAGCCATCTGGTGTCCATACAAGCTTTGCTTAGTTTGGAGCTGAATGGCGCTGTGTGAAATGTCCATTTTAAAAATATATAAAAAAGAGGCGGTATATGAATTGACTTCAAGCATGCTGGAGAGCGCAAAAATATTGTCTTCATATTTTTTATGTTTTTTATCTTTACCCATTGGAACTGTTAACATTTATACACTATTGACAAGAGCAAAAACATTGCTTTGCCGTTCCGAAACTTTTCTGCGAAGTTCTCAACGTGTTCGCAAAACAAAATCTCAAATCAAATATTTACGGTATAAATACTAAAATTCGTGCCTTGAACACGGAGCTTTGTTGCTCGGAACTTCAAAAGGTACATTAAAACTAAAAACAAACTAGGAGGTGTCATGAATGCATCAAAGATCATAAATGGCTCTGGCACCCGGACCGCCAAGAAAGACTTATTTTATTTGACACCCCATTTGTCAAAATCTGACAAGTAGACACGGAGCTACGAAGAAAGCACAGACTGCTAAAAACATAAGCATCATTTCGCTCGAGAAGTCGGTTAAAAATTCCCGTGTCGTCTCTCCGTGTTGACTCCCAGTGCCTACCTGACAGAGAGGCATTCGAAAAGGCACAAAACAACCGATCGACAATTTATGCAGCCCTGTGCGCCGCCGGCCGGGCCACTGATACTACAGATTAAATAATCATTACGTTTCGTAGGGACCCATTGTAATGAGAGAGTGGGGATTTTTTGGAGGAGTACCAGGGAAATTGAATTTTGGAATTGTATTTACAAAGCGTTATTTCGCAGTCGGGTACCTCATGTAAAAAAATTGTGCAAGTTAAAATGGTCTACTCCATAATTGGCCAGTAGAATATAAATTTCTTTACAATAGGACATACATATAACTAATTAGGCGACCTCTGTGGCGTGGCGGGCGAGTGCTCGGCTGATACGCAAGAGGCGCGGGTTCAATTCCCGCTGCGGAAGAAATGTTTACATCTTCTGCATATATTTCTTCCGAGTCTGGGTGTGGTAATATTAATATTATATGTATGTATGTATTTACAAAAAAAAGGTATTTATTTATTCTATCAGCCATCTCGTTCCCATAGTACAAGCTTTCCTTAGTTTGGGGCTAGATGGTGCTGTGTGAAAAGTCCTCAACTATTTATTTTATTTTTTTAATTAGAACAACGTAGGTAGGTACCTCTAATTTAAGCGACCTGTAAACCATAAAAGGTTCATGCACTAGTGAAAAGTATCTATCAGGACAGTAGAATTACTAGTTTACAAGAATCGTTTCGATCACTGAATAAAGACAAATATAGTTCGCCACGTAACATGGAAAAAGATAAAACATATGAGGAAGCATAGCTCCGACCTAAAAGGATGAGTGTATTTAAAAATAATTTATTAACCCTTCGACGACAGATAACATCGTCACACCAGCGGTTGAAATCGAGTGCGCCTCTCAACACCGTAACAAGGGCTTTCACTTTCAAACTATGCAACTTCCCATGCTTTTTGCCATTAAAGATGTTCCCACAAGAAAATGTGACAATTATTTACATAGAAAAAATTAAATAGCACCCACGGTATGTACAGTCAGCGACAGAATGTATCAATGTATTGAGGTACAGAAGTTAAGTAAGTTCGTATGAGCTAGTGGCCAACTCTTGCGACGGAGTTTTTAGGCCGCCTACAATTTAACCGACCGACAATTTAACACGTTCTCCGAAGCATGGAAGCGCTTAGCTCGTAATGCCACTTGTGGTCACCCATCCCAATTGTGACCACGCACAACGTCGCTTAACTTCAACGATCAATCAAGAACGTCTATGCAAGCTACGCCACGAGCGTTTCCACAGAGTTGATTTACCATTGATTACTTCGATGTGTACAAAATGTTATACATATTGTAATTTTGTTTAAAAAAGTATATCTCACCCATATTTCAAAATCTTTTATTAATTATTAAAAAATATATTATAAGAGTAGGTAAAATAACACGGATGACGGATGGTAGATTGCTATAGCAAATTAGTTATTATTGTTAAAAAGCACTATACATTTTTTTACAAAAGTAACGTTGCTATTTTAATTACGGTCGTCTGTTAGTTGTATAACGAAACCGGGCATTAACTACTCTCGATGACCGTATGTCGCTATCTGCTATTAGTTATTGATATAATCAATCATTGCACTAAATGTCAAAGGCAGAACAAGAGACACAAAAAAATAAAGCCCCTATATATTCAGAAGCACTTCAAAACGTTCAGTGCATCGTGAGATTGGATAATGTCGTGTCGAGTTGAGTGCGTATCAAGCGTGCCGTCAAATATTTTAATGTATTTCCTGCACCCTGACATAACGAAATTATTATACGGATAATCGCCTCCAGCACTGCTTGACTACCTGAATTTCCCCGTCTTTAATTTGAGAAATTCTTTGATCAAATCTACTAAATTCTGGAAGCCACTGAAATAATAATAAGTTATCGTAACGTATGTACCTAAATCAAACCTACTTTTGATTATATGTTATCTTGACTGGTCAATAACGTAGATTTCGAGTTTTATCCAAATACGTTCAGCCGTTTTGCCGTGGTTGAGGCACAAACTTTATTCGTCCGAGGGCACAAACACCTCCACAAACTTTCGGATCCATGGTATTAGTAGGATTTGGTTTGAAAGCGTTCAAGTGGAGACAACATCAGGAGTATAAGTTACAGGGCAACTGTTGCATGATCTCTGGCTTAATTTGAGTTTCTTTGTATGAGGGCAGTTGCCTACACAACTTTAATTTTAATAACCTCGCCGGAGAATCATTGCCCTTTGAAAGTGTCACATTACGTTACGAAACGCCTATTCAATCTTGGTGCTGTTACAACTTAGGGTTACCACGCAGCAGCCGCTGTGTTAAAAAAAAAATCTTATTTAATTACGCCTACTATCGTCCATAACAACACACTCTGAAATAGGCAAATTCTAAGGGATTGAAATCTTTTACACTGATATCCATCATCATGATCAATATTTTCAATCGTTTGGGAATAAAGAATTAAAAATCTTATGCACTGACATAACTTTGTGTTGTATTTGAATAAATCTTTTACGATCGTCTGATCCAAACATTATTCCAATCACTCGCAGTAAAACTCCAGTAAAATAAGTCATTGGTAATTTGAAAGCGACAACCCTAAGTCAGCTCGTGCCAAATTCGTGACAGCACACGAACGAAGCAAACTCGAAGAACTATCACCTGTCTAGTTTGTGGGACAGACGGGCGTACGGTCAGAGGTCTACGCCCACAACACCGGTCCATAACCGGGATCCTGGTACTCATGTTTGACAGATGTATTTCATATCTATTTAAAAAAAATATATACTGTTGGGTTGTTGCTTCAAAATAAAAAAAAAACTATTAGTAACTTTACTTAATTTAATCTGGTACTCCTCTTACTTTTAGTTAGTTAGCTTATTATTTTCAGATTTATTTTTGTATTCTCAAAATACATGCACGCCATAATCTATTTTTCCTCTGTCTACGTCATCGGTCTACGTACTTTTCCCTACTAGTAATAATACATCTATGGTAATAATTTTCTTTTTTATCTGTCAAAAATACGTACACTTTGACATTGACATTTTAAATGACTGTTCCAAATTAGTTCGCTGTCTGAACTATTCAAATAGTTTTGCATTTAAAGACTACCTACAGAATATTTAAAAAGTAAGCTAACAATACACATGATGTGCATTAGACAAGACAAGTATAACTACGCTAGTAGGTACTATTATTTATTCTGTGGTAACACTAAAGAATGTTATGCTCATCAAGTGTCGCATTCTCCAGTACTCAACTGAAAAAAATAAGTGCCTAAGCTAAAAATTTGACAAGCCAACTTTTGACGGAACTATGCTTTTTGGTCCTGTTCGTCGCTTCATAGCAAAATACTAGATCATCATGGTAC
The DNA here is from genome assembly GCA_949320045.1 of Scotopteryx bipunctaria. Lineage (NCBI taxonomy): Eukaryota > Metazoa > Arthropoda > Insecta > Lepidoptera > Geometridae > Scotopteryx > Scotopteryx bipunctaria. Next base: position 12,615,057 of record OX439446.1, on the reverse strand, counting down.
CTAGTAGATTACTCCGTCCTAGTAGTAGTAGATTCTTAACATACCAGGCTATCAAAATAACAGAACAGACCTTCGAACAGACAGATAACGTGACAGACGGCGACAGGTCTGACGGTGGCCTGTGATTTCGACAAATAGCCGTTTGTATGGTAATCGGTCACATTCGCTATCAAAGGACATTGACCTTGGTGACCCCGATAACATTAAACTAAATAGAGGAACGCTCCGAGAGTTTGTCTGCGTTTTTTTTTTCATACAAGCTTCATCTTCCTGGTGCATCCTTTAGGAGTTGAATTTCGGGAACTCCTTTTTTAGTAAACCCCTACGCCATAAGAGATAGGTATATCCCCTTCCAGTTTCAAGCTTTGAAGATTTATGATTTAGGCGTTAATTGTCAGGCAGACGTTAGAGTTTTATATAGGTACTAGCTTACCACGCGTACCCGCGGCTTCGCTCGCGTGGTACCTGGATAAAAAGTAGCCTATATGTTATTCCAGCACACATACTTTGTATGTTCCAAGTTTCATTAAAATCCGTTCAACCGTTACGGCGTGATTGAGGCGCAAACATCGTCACATCCACACAAACTTTTGCATTTATAATATTAGTAGGATAGGATTAAGATTTTAAACTGTTTCTCGGGTGGCGTCGTATATCTAATCTTGTAGAAAAGTCTTATTATTATTTTTCCACTGTAGGGCAAAGGCCTGCCTCCCTTTTTTCATAATAAGTATTTATTTTAAAGAAAAAAAAATCCGTTAGCACGCAAGCGTAGCCGCAGGCGAATGCTAGAACATAAATAAACCTGAAACTACCTCGCACATCGAGCATGTAGCCTCGCAGGACAAAAAGCTGACAATCACCAGCTCCTACGAAACAGCCGTTTTTTGGACGACCTAATCAAAAGCTCGTTAACGAGCGCAGAGGCAAAAACTCACCTTCCACTGGTTCTGTTTTGGTTACAATGCGAGTGTTGTAAAATATAACCAGTACTCTCAAACGGCAAAGGAAAACATCGTGAGGAAACCTACGGCTCAGTCAGCTCCGCACGCCTGTCTTTCCCGTGGACAAGGCCGACTAAGTTGAGCGAGGAGCTGGGCAAGCCTACTCCATTTAAAACCGTCCTGGGTTCCGCGTCCTGATAGTGTAGGCCAAAATTTCTTCCTGACGTTGTATAATATACCTAGATGGTGACGGAGTTTTTAGGCCGCCTTAAGGCCTTCGTCATGGCTTAAGGGCTTAAAAGCCAGGACCGACTATTTAACGTGCCCTCCGAAGCACGGAAGCGCTCAGCTCGTAATGCCACTTGCACCCATCCCAATTGTGATCGCGCACAACGTTGCTTAACTTCAACGATCAATCAAGAACGTCTAAGCAAGTCTGTAACCAAGTGTCGTTGCGTAAAATAGGTAGAGAGTTGAAATTTTCACAGAGCGTTATTTCTATTGCCGCTATAACAACAAATAATAAAATAAAAATTAAAAGGGGGTCCCATACAAGAAACCTTTTAAATGTACGATGGTATTCGTAAAAATTGTTTGAGTGTGAATTCGACTCGCACTTGACCGTTTTTTTTTGTGTCGGGACGCTGCTGTGGGCGTATGAACTCAAGAGTTGTCGTTCAATTGGAGTTTCCGTATTCAAATGGTCAAAACCGTGAATTTACTAGAAAGACGTTTACCCCGTGGGTGTTTTGATGGGCAATAGTAATACTTATAGTTCCACTATTTAAGGGAACCTTAACTATGGTTTAGCCACAGCTTAATGCTAACATTTCTCCTGCAGCGGAATCGAACCTGCATCTCAGCGGAGCACTCGCCCGCCACGCCGCCACCGATGTCGTCAAAGTAGCCTATATTTTGTTACTCCGGGTCCAAGTTTCATTCAAATCGCTTCAGCTGTTAGCTGATGGCTGAATGAGATGAGACACAAACATAAAACCTTACTCACAAACTGACATATAAAATTACTAGGACGTTACCAGGTACGTACAAACATCCATGAATATTCTGTGGTCTACTTTTGTATCTCATAAAATTTATTAGGCAAATGTGATCTGAATCGAATGGCTAAAGTTCATCCATGTGATAAGGTCAACGGCCGTTCCACCGCTGACGAAAGGCTCATCCAGATCCATATCTATTTATTAATGCGCTCGTCTAAATAGAGGTTATATGAAACTTCATAATAGAAAATCAGACAAACGCGAGACTCGCCTACAAGTTCGTGAAACTTTGAATTTATTCAGTTATTTTTTTCTTCAGTTCAATGTTTCACACAAAGCTTGGATTTTAAAATCACGTCGTGGGTTTTATTTGCCGTCTTGCACCAATGGAGAGGGCTTGGGGTTTGGTCAACAGATCCACGGACCGTGAAACGATGTGTAGGACGGTCCCCCACCCGATGGACCGATGATACAATATGAGTTACTAATAGGTCCAAAGCTATGTCAAACATTAACATCAAAATCGTATCGATAGAGCCGTAGTGGGCACCACCCAGGCAATAATAATGCGCAAGATAATATATTTGACAGGTATACCTTATTCGCCCTACTTTCAACACTAGGAGGTAGATTTTCATAGTCGGTACCACACCGTAGTAGTACTGTCTGTTCTGTGTCAATACTAGGCGCTTAATTTACGAGTTACAACACCCAGATCCTAGGTGATTGTTGTGGAATTTGTAGGTGAATAAGAGAGTTAGGTAACATTCCTTCGTGGACGGCTACATGACTATATTGACTTGCTACAGGAACTGCGCAGTTGTTTGCAAAATAAAAATTACGTAGGTACTTAAGCTTAAAGTTACCTAGCGCTTTAGAAAAACACAATTTTATCTTGACGTCTTCGGTGGCGTGGCGGGCGAGTGCTTGGCTGAGACGCAAGAGGCGCGGGTTCGATTCCCGCTACGGGAGATTTTTTTTATTTATCTACCCCTAAAATACCTACTAGATTTTTAACTTATCAACCGGCGTCAAAGAGGGGCATCATAGGCAAAAGTATGTAATATATAATTTGATTAGCCTAAAATAATATGTGTGTTTCCTAAATGTCATGTGTTTCTCTACTCACTAGCTTTGTCAGGATTTTCACCTTAGCCTAGAATGTAGCTTTACGGCGTTCTGATTGCCACAAATGGTTAAAACGGTTGACCCTACTTCGAGGGTAAAATGCTCATTTAAATGGAATTCCAGTGCTAAGTGCCCAGTGCTGCCCAGCTATTATAGAACAAGCTTCAACTCTTTGCATTTACCTTTACCATTACAATCGTAAACATATTCATAGATAGAGTAAGATGGTCGAAAATGGACCATGGGCTATTTAACACCGATTTTTTTTTTCAATAAATATTGTGACATTGTCTTTGATCTTATTACGTCTCGTTACATTTGATCGATTACTAATTGCACGATAGAAATTGTGCTTATTACCAATCATATCTCATAAAATTCAGTTTCTGCGAGTCTAGGATCGCATAAGCTTAGACTGCTAGTAGGTACGTTGACTCAGTCAGTTAGTAACGTAACTTTTACTATGCCAAACTACGTATTCGCATTATCCTCACAAGCTTTATCAAAGAAAAAGTAACGATAGTCCACACGTGCCGCACTCACTCTACCAATAACACGTAGTAATAATACCTAATTACCCCTGCTTCATTAAAAACCGGTGTGTCGATGACATCAACAGAACCTGGCAGGAGTAGGTACCAGATAGACTTAACGAGCGGGTACGGAACTACGGAGGTAAGTAGAGAGATTGAAACAGTTTACAGAACTTGGAAACAAATAACTGCCTATTTAATAAAATTACCGTATTTATGTATGAACCATTTGTGGTCCACTTAGGGTAATCTATAGGGCGATAGCTTCCGCCCGCGACTTCGCCCGAGTTGTACGCGTATAGAAATTAGCCTATGTTGTATCAGAACAGTTCACGAATTAATGTAGGTATACTTATTCGTAGTTTTCAAATCCGTTCAGCCGTTACGTCGTGATTAAGCCGCAAGTATACAGATATCCTCACAAACTTACTGATAAATATTAGTAGGATTTTGCCAAGCAATTTATGCAACAAAATGTGACGAAGTGACTGCCATTGGAATTAATTTTAATTGAATTAACACCATTGGTCTTTAGTTTTATTGAATTATTTTTACTGCTAGCACTAAAAATTATATCACTGATGCAAGATTGTGTTAAAATAAAATAAAGTGGAAATAATATTCTCATTTCGTTAAATATAGGTAGTAGGTAGGCACCGTGAGAAAAATGGACTGACTGTTGTAGTTTTTCATAATTTAAAATATAATGAACGTCCAATAAATATCCCACGAACTCAATGAAAGAACGATGAAAACGATAAACGCGAGACAGAAGCACATAAACAATCCCATTAGAAGACAGAATGCACTGATAAACAATCACCCATAAAAACACCAACAAACCATCAAACAATACAAAATTAAACTATCAACAATGCTGTTAAAAAGCGTCGCGAACTTTCGCCGGGAAAAGTTCCCAGGCGTGCGAAAGTCCACCGTATTTATTCCGTGTGGCGGTTACCTAGCCATCCATTCCAATGCTCACGGCGGCTGCACTAACACTACACTGCACCAGACAAGTGCAATACGCGAGGTTTTGCTTTCCGCGGGTTTGGGCGGCGCGTGCCGCGGAGCGCAAGCGCGAGGCACTTCTGTGGGCCCGCGCCCGCGCCCGCCTCTCCTATAAATTCTTTACAAGACTCGTGCCCACAACTTGGCCCTGTACATTCGGGAGGAAAACGGATGCGCCCTTTGGGAATCATGACTGAAGTTGGATTCGATTTAGAAATTATATGTACATTGATTTAAATAAGTAAATACTGTGATAAGTACACTAAAATTGATGTCTGACACAATTCGTAAAGAGAAGAGAACAATTAAAAATAACAATCAAAACAAATTACTTGCACACTCATTCAAACAATGGAAAAGTTCACAAGAAAACAAGCAGGTGTAATGATGAAATGGCGTGTTTGAGACAAAGAATTTGTGATAAAAGCGAAACCACTAAAGTAAACAATTATCAGACCATCGAAAACGCCCAAAAGAAAGTGTTTTACACTTCCGAATATTGAGCAAAACTGCTCGAAATCGAGATGAAAGATTGTTAAGTCCGAAATTCCTCCACATCAAGATAATGTGGGGACCAACCACGTGGCTTTTAATTAGGGAGTTGTGCGCGGGACTGTACCTCGCAGGCTCCGGTCGTCGATCGGGCAACCAGTCAGACCGCATGCCCCCTCCCGCATGCTTCAGGCCCAAACTTTACCTCCCACACCCGAAACGCAACCTTACCCTATGCACTTACAACTCAAAATTGATAAGCAGCTATCGGTCAATCAGCCGTTTCGAAATTCGATAGAGTCACATCAGCTATTTCGTACAAGACATGCCTCGCAGGGTTCTCTACATATTTGTCAAAATTCGGGGCAATGTGGACCCTAGTGGGAAGGAATAAGGGTTAATTCGGTTACGGGACAGGCGTGCACCTGCCGATGCGCAATCATTGCAACTGCACACAATATCGCGGTTTCAACAAGTGACGGCGTTTTGAAACTACCGGATCGTTAATTTAGTTTAGTGATTTGTGGAGGTGTTTCCATATTATGTGTATCATTGGACTGGCTTAAATCAGCTAGGAGCACTAAACAGGGTTAGGCAAGGACTGGGTAATTTAAACTATTTACATCTAAGAATCGCCACCACTTTGCTATGGAAAGAATTTCGATTCGCAATGAGTTGTATTTTGATAGTATGAAATCAATGTTGAAGATCTCATGCACATAGAGATCCGTTTCATTACAATGATAATTATTTTTTAACTTTAAACAGACGACCACTCAACAGTCACATAACAAAGTTCTGACCCCTAGTAGGTACTACCCTTGCACGACTAATGTCCAAAATACAAAATGTCCAACTAGGATTAATGTCCCACACGTAGAAATCCGTGAAGAGGCTAAAGAAACTACGAGTAACATGGTACCTACCACAAAACCCGTACCCGCACCTCTCGCGTCTAGGCCGGCCACTCGCCCGCCACACCGAAGTCATCACTTTGTCTATGATGATTGATGAAACAACACCATTATCTATTTGCAGTTTAAATCAACGGCAGATGTTCTCTTAGATCCCTCAACACGAATAGGAATAAATTCTAACGTACAAGAAAATAATTTACAATCGCAGAGGAAATTGTTACAAGTTTAATACTATGTCTAAAGATAAGTTACAGTTAGAATAGGAAAGCAAAGGTCGGGGGAGCATCATCGTGCATCCTGGGTAACGTTGTCACCGGCTCGATTCACATGGAGTCCTACGGCTTCTGGGGCAGGGCCAGGTGGCCTTCCTCCGCTGCGGAGCCTGCGTGATGCAGCCCTCATCTCGGCTGAAGAACATCTTGTAGATCAGTGCGATCAGACCAGCGCCAACTGCTATGCCTCCTGGATGACAAAGTCTGGCGTGAAAATTGTGACCCTGACCTTGGTTGCCGCAAGGTTATAATTAAGGCCTGCACGTAGGAATTTACAATAGTGTAGACGGATTCGTTATAATTTTACATTTTAAACCACATTGCAGTGAAAATCCCGATCGGAAAAACGCATGCGATTTAGGTGCTTATTTAAGGTACCTACATTTTGTATTGTATCGCATACAATCTTATACACAGCTTAGAAAGTTCCGTCACAAAATCGCATTGCGATGAACCGCAATTGTCGCAGCAGGATGTGGGAAATTTTTACTCCCTAATCCTTCAAGTACACATTGTGCTTTCAAATAGTGAACTTGTAACAAGGCTTTGATAAAGGCCCCGGTGCAAACAACTCTGTGAGCAACATTCTTCCACCAGACTTGTTAAAGATCCACGAAAGTGACTGAAAAACTGTGCAAGTTGTAAGATGATGTCAAAGCTGCCCTCATTATTCCGGGAATGCCTGATGGATGACGTGTCGACCGGTCACCATCGCATTCCGATGTCTTCCGATGCGACTGTCCAAACTACATAAAATACAGATTATGCCACTAATTTTCTCAGCGCGGATACCGTTTATACATAAACGGCTGGTTACAACCATAAGTCATGATTACAGAATAAACAAATTGAATTTAGTTGGATCAAAGGCGACTTTAATAATTAGGTTCAAATAGGCAGATAGGTTCGCTTGCTTGATTGCACTGGTTCTTTTAAGGCTATTTCTGTTAAAACAATGATCACGTTGAGTTATGATAGTCTAGAAAATAATTAGTAATTGTTGCTGACTAAACAAGGTATAGAAAGCAGAGTGAGTCTTGAAGAAGCTCGCGTTTTTGTTATGATCAAGACCTCGAGTCTAGGATATATGTATTTTTCAGGTACCTGACAACCTGACAAAAAAACAAGGGCCTTGTATTTCATGAGCGGAGACAAAATAAATTTAGCAGTAATAATACGGTGTGCGTGCATCCTCAGTGAGCGGTGACAGAACAGGAATGTGACAGTTTGCTTAGGGTCGGAATGCCGTGTTTTATGACGGAACAGTTATGCCAGGACTGGCGGGGATCAGTGCCGTTTGAGGGCAAGAAGGACAGTCTGACAAATCTCGCGAATTACAAGGTTTGCATTGATTTGGAAACTGTGTAAGATCGCATCGATTAAATGACGGTAGGTACCTACGGCTAGAACAAGGACACGAAAGCATGGTGTATTTCATTATTTTGTTGATGTTTTCATAGAATAAGTAATTTAGGGAGACGATGGCAATAATAGGTGACCGGTCGATAAGTAAACGACTTACCGATACTGGCTTGTTTTTTGTTCCTTCAATCACCGAGGTGTGTGGATCTCAAAAAGTCCTGGTAGCATTGTTTTGGTGTAGGTAGGTAAGTACATAATAAATTAGTAATCAGTGTTGTGCGCCGTGCACAAGCAACGTAGCTAGTAGGTAAGCTAACCACTGCTGCCACTAGTGCTTTTGAATCAGTGTGATGAAAAGATTAAAGTGCGCTTTAGGAGGCTAGTGATGATGACAAGTCAAAGTGTGATGGTAAGCAGTAGGACCAACCAATGACCGGAAGCCACGCGCCGACTCCGTCACTGCGATCGCCTGAACTCATCTTGTATCTTGTGGTATCTATCGAGTTTCTGGATGGCTTGTATTTAATTAATTTAGAATTTTATGTTATTGTTTTTGAGTCCATTATTTGGTTTTGACATATCTGACAGTGTTTTGATATTTTTAATCCATAGATTTTTGAGCTTCTCTTAGTATTGCACTTTGCAGGTTTTGCACGAGTAATCCGAGCAAACCTACATTAGAGCATATAGTTTTTAAAGCTTTGTTTTTAAGGGCTTTTAGATAGCCCGACTGTTTCTTTTGTATTTTGTAAATTATATTTGTAATAGTTGTAAGTTTATTTCTGTTAATAAAGATAAGTAAAGATTTATCTTGCAATGTATGTATTTTTTTGGGGTCAAACTTGCAAATGAATTTTAAAGCAATTATCCTCAACCGACTAAGCTGAAATTTTGCATACACATTTAGTATGGATGACAATACATAAGTGACGACATTCATGTAAAAAACTGAGGAAAAAACAAACATTTATTTATTCTGCACAAGATAAACAAGAATACAATGTTGTTTATAAAATAGGTTAACCTCGCGACAAGCTTTTATATCATATAAGTTGTAATAAATTGATGGGTCTGATTTTATATAAAGTTTATTTTCTTCTTTTAAGAGCTTGTGTTTAATTTTTTTTAAATATAACTATACATAAGTAGTAACTAGATAGGTGCTTACCACTCTATTGTCCACTATTTTAGAGACAACTAAACTAAAATGATTTCGCAACTATCAGACCATAGATTGCCAGAATTTAGAAATTCTTCCAGATACTATTCCATAGCCAAGATTACCTATAGATCTCAATAGATAAAATTAATAGACTAGCGATACTCTCCTCTGTGAAGAAAATGGCTTAAACTGACATAAAAGCAGTCGACCAACATCATGGACACAAAATGAAAACAAAAGTTAATAAGCGCATTCCTGTCCCCAACCTACCTACAATGTAACTCCTAAGACCACACACAACCCGTGATGCCCGTAAAGAAGCACGACTGCCTGGGACCTGCGAGTGAGGACCATTCAAGTCATGCCACAGCCGGTGGAACTGGTGCCAGGGCTGGAGCTCGAAGTACAGGTTAGAACTTCTATTCCACCAAAAGATTGAGGAATCCGGCATGCAGAGCCTCTCGGTTCAAAAACATGGGTCAAGTGAACGAAGGGAGCTCTTGAGGCAAGCTTCGAAGGAACCACCGCACTGGTTCGAAAGAACTAGTGACGCGACGTAGAAATGGCGTTCACCCCAATAACTTGCTAAATACGGTGCACACAAACACCACTCGTGTTTATAAAAATTATAATGCGTTTTTCCCTTATGTGAACGGCATTCCCCCTGCCATAAGAAGGTACATAAAAATTCAATAGTACCAAGGTTGCAAAATTGCAATACTTAGGTATTTGATAAATTAAACGGAGTTCGTACATTCGTCAACATGCTGTACCAATGTTGATTGTTTTCTATGGGGTTTAGCTTTTAAGCCCTAGGATTTTCATTGCCGTTAATATTCTAGCAGATCCCCAAGCTCCCTGGTACCCTTATATTATACTACTATTGACTTGACCGTGGCGTTAGAACTCCAGCTGTATGTACAGTCAGCGACCATTTCATGTTCATGAACATTTCGAGTTTTTAAAATCACTTTTAGGGTTTCGTATCAGAAGAGTGGCAACAGGACCCTATTACAAAGCTACGGACGGACAGCAGTCGTCCGTCCGTCAGCGGTCTGTATGAACCGTAAATAGGTGGAGTTGAAATTTTCAGTGTGTATTTTTGCTGCTGCTATAACAAATGATTAAAATAAAATAAAAAGGGATCCCATACAAGAAACATGTAAAAACATAAGACGTACATACGGAAACCTTCGTTTGCAAATTCGACTCACACTTGACCGGTTTTATTAAATTTGTCATTTTATACCAACAGGTTACAAAGATCATTTGAGATTTATAAACATTAAATGTTCATGAAAATCTATCGCCAACCATACCTTACCAATCTAGTCCTGGTCGAGTGATAAGGTATAAATTGATGTTTTTTAGCACCAGGCGGTGGTGGCGGTGGTAACGGCGGTGGTGGCTTCAGATCTTGGCTGCCGCTGCTGGGAGTCCTGGCAGTGGGCGCGGGAATCCTCTTCTACGCCATCAACGTGTTCCTCGGACGAGACAACAGAACTTACAGCTGCCCTAGCCCTAGAATAAACCCTAAGAGGATAAAATGGCCTAATGTAACTAAAGCGTCATTGAATTCCTGGACTTCCCTGATCCCCGCTAGATTTAACTTTTCGTAAATTGCTAATTTACGCGGTTTCATTTTGATAAGGAAACGATTATATTTTTTATAGCAATATCTGAGTAATAAACATTGTATGCAATAAACATTCCTAAGATTTGTTTCTCAGTTCCTACCACCAAATGTACCTACTATACATAGTACCCAGTACTATATATACCTACCTACTTCTAAATGAGCACAAACCTCAGAAAACATCACACTCGCATAAAATGCGTGGCGTCTCCTTTATACCCACCCATAGGTAAGTATTTGATTTAGTGACACATGATGATGATGATGAATTTGTACCATTTTAGTCAAAGTGTTTAGTTATGTAGGCTGGAATTTCTCCTTAAAGCTGCCATATTGGATTTTTGTCATAGGTGTCAAAAAAGTGTCATAGGCTATACCTAAGACCTGAGCCTAAGACACTCTCGTTAGTTAGACGAAAACAGCAAAATCTAATTTGTCTAAATCCAGCCAGCCGTTTAAGCTACAGTATAAATAATAAATTGAAAATGGCTTCTTACAGTCATGTTGGATTTTTGAAACTTCATAATAGCTTATAGCGCTTATAGCACTCGTCGTCCAATCAAATCCAACGACACCTCATTTGTCAAAATCCATCTAGCCGTTTGGACTACAGCTCAGAACATTTATTGTTCTGAGGACTACAGCTTCAGCCAAAGAAATGCACATACACACATACACATTTACCCTCCTTCGCTTCTTCGTGTAAAAAACATCACAAGATCTTTGATCTATCTCAATTCTGGAGCCTATTTTTCCGGCCATAGATTTCTCCTTTGAGTTTTGAACTTCTTACAAGACTATTCTATAGATTCTACAATCAGAAGACAATGATCTCAACAATGATAAAATGATGACAAATGACTGATTCCTCTGTGAAGAAGATAGCTCTAACCTCTTCTAACCTGCTCTAACTGACAAATTGAGCAACCTACTGTCTCAACATGCAAAATGAGAATAAAATAAATAAATCCAGCCCATTCTCGTAGAAATCGTATATTGTGCTCCAAACCTCAACTCCTATAATGTAACTGTTCTTAGGGAGACCATACGCAACCCGTAATGCCCGTGAAGAAACATGACTGTCTAGGAATAGGACTGAATACTCCAGGTATGAACGTTCTTCTATTCCATCCGCATATTGCCTACTTCATATCAACCCACATCATTGCATTGGCCTTCTATTTAGCAACAATTCTTTTCGATCCTACGTTAACAAATTGAATACAGTGTAGCTGACACAGCTACTTACCTATTTACCTCACAACCTTACCATACCATACCAGTACCAAGAAATACCTTTAAGAATACCAGGATTACAGGGAAGAAAGAAAACGCAATCAAGAAACTTTAATCCACCAACGTTTGACCTTTTTGTATCGTGAAACAAAAACTGCACATCACTGCACTGCGAGCTCCATCACCACCAACTCTTCGTGACGACGTTCACCGGGCTCACATCTTCACTACAGCTCCCACTTTCACCATCGCGACGAGCACCGAGCGAGATCACACAGCACTTTACACAGACGTCCGTTCTCCACCGCAGTCGCAGCCGAATGAGGGCGGAGCCGGGGCCGAACAAATATTTATAGCCTCGGGACTCGCCCCGCGTCTCTCACACCCCGCTCGCGCGCGGCACCGTCTTAGCAAGCGCGCGAGTTAGAATCTGGTTCTTATTGGTTGATTTGTGTTAGGTGTTTATATAAATATTTGTGTTTTTTGTAAATAAAATTCATTCCTATTTCTACACTCCAACTGAGTCTTACTATCTCCAAACCTCCGCAGTAGATTCCCGCAAATAGTAGGTACTACTACAACAGCATACAGCGTATTAACTATCAGTGATAGAACTCATTGGTTGAAATTTTCACTGGTAAGGTATTGGACATTCCTGGTCCTGAGAGATGCTGTGGGCCCGGTCTAGTATGTGCGCAAGGATTCCCAAGCCAACCGAACCGTTTTTTGCTAAGTAATCGATATTTTATTTTATAGAAATATTTCAAATCAAATCAAATCAGTTTATTCCCTTATTTGATACAGTTTGTATACTAGGAAAAGTCAATATAAAATAAACAAGAGAAACAATAAAAACCTGTAATATTAACTATGTAGGTACCTATGCTTTACTTAAATTATCAGCCATGGCTTCGTCAATATTGGAACATAATTTTAACAATAGATAATTTTTGATCCTAACAGTGAAGTCTTTAAAATTTAAATTTCGGATGTCCAAGGTTAATTTATTAAATCATTTTATGCTTATATTATACATAGGAAACTTTTGTCTATTTTAACTAATCTGCATCAGAGGTCAGCAACACGCGGACGTCTAACTTGCGGCCCGTGAATGTTTTGTAAATATGATAGCTAACATACAAGAAATAGCCTCCCAAATGCAACCTCAGATATCACACTGAAATTATATATTAGGCTTCTAGGGTTAATATCACAAGTGCAGGCCGCCTTTAGTTTATTTTGCCACCTTGTGGCCCTTGCTTGCCAAAAGGTTGCCGACCGCTGATCTACACGATGGAACAATGTCATATCTGAGTGTTGGGTGGGAAATTGTCAAGTTATAAATCGATGTTTTTTGTCACCAGCATCGGGCGATGGCGGCGGTGGCGTCGGCGGCGCCAGCGGCAAAACCTGGCTGACGCTGTTAGGTGCCCTGGCACTGGGAGCGGGAGTTCTCGTCTACGTCAACAAGAGAGGACAAGAGAGAACTAAATGCCCTAAAATAAACTTGTAGACTTATTTACTTATTAGTAACATACGTAGGTAGTATAAAGTAATAAATTACTTGCCGTAATGATGCCTAATGCTGCTTTTGTGACTAATATCGACTAGGGATAGTATCCTCTCCAACATGAGATACAATAAGCAAGTATTTCCAAGAAGGATTGACGTCAGGCAGGCGGCCGGTTATAAAACACCTTAGTCAAAACTCTTACAAGCACAGCATGATCCAAGGATGATGCTGTGCTGACCCCACATAGAGTCGGATGAGGGCAGGAAGATGATGATAATGATGCTGATTTTGTTAAGGTACCTAAGTCATAATGTAATTTGCAGGGTTAAACAACGACACCCTAGGGTTAAACTAAATTTTCATAGAATGACGGAGATTATATGGCATGTCAAAGGGGTAACTTCTCATTCTGAAACTTACTTATATTATAAATGCGAAAGTCTGTGAGGATGTTTTTGTATGTTTGTGCCTCAATCACGCCTAAACGGCTTGAAATACACATAGTACATGTGCTGGATTAACATAATAGGCTGTTTTTGTCCGGTTACCACGCGAGCGAAGCCGCGGGCGGCAGCTAGTATAATATGATAAAGCGCGCAATAGCACAACTATGCACGATTGCCTGCTGTCTAGTCTAATCTAGTGTAGGACAACAAAAATACGCTACGAATTCCCACTTTTCATTCATTCTGAAAGTAACCTTTAAAAGTAACATTTACTTTTGTATCTACTTTTCGAGACATTGCCCGATCTCATCATTCAGAGCCTTTACAGCTTTACTCTAAGGCCATAGATTTCTTCATGTGGTTTCGAACTTCATCATTCAGATAACTATTCTATAGATAGCAAAGATTATAGAGAAAGCTAGAGAAAGACAGAGACAATTATGACAAATGATATTATGTCTCTTGTCTCTAGAGATTTGTCTACTCCGAGGTCTACTCTGCAAAGACCTGTCAGATCTAAACTTGTCAAAGCATTCGATCGACCGACTCGTCAGGGACAAAGAATGATTCAAAAATAAATAAATAAATAAAAGCAGGCCACTACCGTTCCCAATTCCTACAATGTAACTCCCATTGAAACCACAGCCCGTAATGCCCGTAAAAAAGCACGACTGCCTAAATCCTAGACCAGGTTAGAACATTTCTTTCCGTCCACAGATTGCCAAGCTGCGTAGTGAAAGTACTATAATGGCATAACATTTCAATGATAAAACTTGGGAAGTAACGGGGTGGGAACAACGGAATCGATGGGGGTCAGCCCATGTCCAGTCCATATACCACAGATTTAAATCCAAAACTTTCTGTTTACTTCTCTGCTGGACTGAAAAGAAAAAACATAGAATGCGTCCAGCTGCTTCTCTCTCTGAGCATGTCGTAAAAGTCGACTAAGGAGTAGTATCCTCTCCAACATGATGGACTATCTATTTAGTCGATAGGCTGATCACCTGTCACCATGGTCTTCATCTTGGGACTCTTGGATCAGGAGTGGGACAAATTTTCTTATAATTACTTGCGACTCTTTCCACCCCGTTAGGGATACTGGCGTGATAATATGTGTAGTATAAATAAATAATTTAGTATTTTCTGTTTACGATCCGACTTCAAAAGCTACTTAGCTACGGCTGCCTGGCATGGATCGTGAAACTGGATACATGAGACTACATCTGGGCTTGTTCATAACAATACCGCACGAAAATGTGTAATAATTAGCGATAGATATTTAAGTAGTAGACAATTTAGTATGAAAAAGCTGCACTGCGCATGTCAAACGGCTAACTTCACGACGGTCTTGATCCGTAGACCGTACTGCACGTTCAATAAAAATCCAAGACAATAAATTGATGTAATTTGTCGTCAGCATCATCAGGCGGGGGCGGCGGCAAGACTTGGCTGCTGTTGCTGTGCGGCCTGGCGGTGGCCGCGGGAATTATCGCATTCGTTATCAATAAAAAATAACTAAATGACAACTTGTGAAAGAAACAAAGCTGTAATGTAAGAAAAGGTTGGTAACTATGTATTATGCTACAAATATAAATAAATAAATATTTGTGGCCATTTCACACAGCGCCATCTAGCCTTAAATTAAGCAAAGCTTGTACTAAGGACACCAGATGACTGATAGAATCCTTATTTTTTGTTTTTAATCCTTACTTAAAATAAATAATGCTACAACACCCAGACCCGGAAGAAATCATCTTTTATAATGCGCACCGCCAAGGAGTGGAATTCGCTGCCTGCGTCTGTGTTTCCAGAACAATATAACCCCAAACTTTTTAAATCTCGAGTGAATAGGTTGCTTCTGGGCGATCTCGCTACATCTTAGACCTCATTTGAGCTTATTCAGCTCAGATTGAGGTCAAGAGAGAGCCCATTTAATATAAAAAAAAAAATATATATATATTTGCAGAACATACACTCATTTCTCCCGTAGCGGGAATCGAATACGCGCCTCTTGCGTCTCAGCCAAGCACTCGCCCACCACGCCACCGAGGTCGAGCGAGAGACACCCATACTTAAGAGCAAGACGAAACTGTGTGCTTGCTTCAGTTATTCTGAGGTTGGAGAATGATCTATGTAGCCTGTGGGGTTCGCAGTCGCTTCATCAGTTTCACAATAAGCGTGGGTTTTGCCAAGTACAATAAAATTGCTTTTGATGGGGATTAAAGCCGTATGATTACATAAGTCATAATAATTTCAGCAGATTTTAAATCAAAACTGTGTAGAATCATATCACAAATATCCATACAATAGAGAATAACTCTTTTAAATTTTCAGTTTCATTAAATTCAGTATAAATCCCTAAGAAATTTGTTAACATATATTTTGACGGCCTCGGTGGCGTGGCGGACGATTGCTCTGCAGAGACGCAAGATTCGATTCGATTCCCACTGCGGAAGAAATGTTTGCATGTTCTGCAAATATTTCTTCCGGGTCTGGGTGTTGTGGTACCATGGTACTCGTAGTTTCTGATACCCACGACACAGGGAATCCTAGTGTGGGGTCAGGACTATGTATGTGACTGTTGGGCGTTATTTATTTATTATATCACAGCACTTTGTTACGTGTGTAACTCAATGTAAGCTCAAGAAAGGGTGACCAAGGTAAATCAAATTATAATGTTTTTTGTCACCAGCATCACGGCGGCTTTAGGAGCTTTGACGCGGAAATCCTCCCATCAACGCACTCTCCGGACAAGTAAGCAGAACGTACACACTAGAATAACCCCAAAAAGATGTGACTAAAGATGTTTTAACTGAAAAATCACGACTTATTTTTTGTATAATCTATTAGCTGCCGCCTAAAGAATAGCCTTATGTTATTCTTACTATATTATAAATGTGAAAGTTTGTGACATCGAGCATATTATAACCGAATAGAGCGGTATTGTTATTTGTTTTGTTCGAAAACAAATTACGCCAAAACGCTAGGCCGGTTTCTGCGCTCTGATTGGCCGACTCAAGGTCAGGTATTGCACTAGAGCTGTGCAATAAAATATTCATATCGATATCGATAGCAATGTTTGTTTAGTGGAATACAAATAAAGTTTATTTTCTTTCACATAGTATTACATAGTAAGTTAGAGATTTGAATGAAACTTGGAATATAAATAGTACATGTGCTGGATTAACATATAATGTATATTCCAAGTTTCATTCAAATCTGTTCAGTCGTTAAGGCGTGATTGAGGCACAAACATCCTCACAAACTTTCACATTTATAAAATTAGGATTCCTGTCGTCTGCAGCGAGGTGGACAGAAGACCGTGATGGATGCCACAGAGGAAGGCCTATGCCCAGCTGTGGATAAAGTCGAGCTGTGGATGATGATATAAATCCATATTTTACATCATTCTTATCAAAATACTGTTTTTCTTTTAGATGTGTTGAGGGCCTCGGTGGCGTGGCGGGCGATTGCTCGACAGAGACGCAAGGGGCGCGGGTTCGATTCCCGCTGCGGAAGAAATGTTTGCAGGATATGTAAATATTTCTTCCGGGTGTGGGTGTTGTGGTACAATGGTACTCGTAGTTTCTGATACCCACGACACAGGGAATCCTAGTGTGGGGTCAGGACTATGTATGTGACTGTTGGGTGTTATTTATTATTTATATACCGTAATCTACAAGGTTTCGTTATGATATTACGCATTGATACTGGCTTACGTGATAGGTATAATTCGTGATAGGTAGACAATACTGACGATTCTTTTGAGCATTTTCCTTAACAAAATTTAATTCAACAGCTCTAAAATCGCAACGGTCCTTGTTTTCTTATTACTTACTACTCCTTACGTTCTTGATTGATCGTTGAAGTTAAGCAACGTTGTGCGCGGTCACAATTTGGATGGGTGACCGCAAGTGCCATTACGAGCTGAGCGCTTCTGTGCTTCGGAGGGCACGTTAAATTGTCGGTCCCGGCTTGTAAGTCGTTAAAACACGACAGAGGCCTTTAGGCGGCCTAAAAACTCCGTCACAAGAGTTGGCCACTAGCTCATACGAACTTACTACTAGATTGACTATACGATATTGTACGATTTTTGCACAAACGCCACTGAGTAAGTATTTAATGCCTACCTACATAGAAGTATTTATTTTTTATAATGAATTTCGGTCAAGTGCGATTTGACTTGCACTCTCGGGTTCAATCCGATCTATACTAACATCGAACAAACTTAACCCTAATTATGCCATAATGAGAGCATAATGAGGTAAAAAAATACATCTAATGTAAACTCTGCTGGACTGGGAGTAAAGAAAAAGCATAGAATGCGTCCAGCTGCTTCTCTCCCAGAGCATGTCGTAAAAGTCGACTAAGGGATGACATCCTCCAACATGATGGACCATCTATGTGGGCGATGGGGTGATCACCTGTCACTATGGTTCACCATAATTCATCCTTAAGATTTTAAATCAGAAGTGGCTGTAAATTTTCTTATGTTTACTTGTGGCTCTGCCCACCCCATTAGGGGCTAAAATGTAAACTAAATAGAAAAAATCAATAAAATTAATACATGATATTTGTATTTGGAACAATCTTACTCTCTTATTGCAATAGATTATAAATAATAGCTTGGTGAACGTCACTGATACAAAATATATATTAATTAAAATGTAATTATATTATAACCTATGTATAGGTACATACGTCGCCACTCGCTCGCTACAGAATTTGTTTTAATACATTTAACGCCGTCGCCGGAAACCCATTTCATTCAAACACTCATTTGTTATAAAGATTACCTGTGGCTACATTATCGCGATACCGCGCGTCCCTGCGACAAGTCATATGACTGCACCTGTCACTCTACGTGACAAGTTCGACCGATAATGTAGACGTATATGCGATTATAAATTGTTCATCTCTATTGACTTATTCAGCTTTCCATTGCATTGGTACATAAACTGAACTTTTGCAAAATGCTATCAAGCCTAAATTCAACCCAAAATCAACAGAAAAAAATATCGAGACTAAGTTCTTAGCTAAGTAATAGAGTAACCACTAATGTGTTTACAAGATAGCATAATCATGTTAGTTGATTTTAAATTTTATTTAATTAAAAATGCTTTTTGAATCATTAAAAACATTGCCCCCCACATCGCAGTCAGGTCAAAGTCTTAATCATACCTAAATGATTCATCTAGAAGTGAAATTCTTCCAGGTAACAAAATAGTAGAATGCTAAGTAAGTCCTTACCTGCCTTCAGATATGATCTATTCTAAGCCTTACATTCCGGCGACGGTAAGTAGGTACTATACACTAATGGCGTTACCGCAAGATGACTATCTTAATATCCGGTCCCAGAGCGGGGTCTAAGGCTTCTCTTCCGTTTGTCTTTATCCTGGAATCAAAAAAAGGCACTATTGAGTGTGTAATACCATAACTGACAATTATAGAACCCGGTTGTACCAAAATAAAAAAAAATGTGGTATTAAAGGAAAGCATAGTGAGGAAACTGACTTATTTCAAGATGCGAAATAAATTGTGTTTTCTACAAACACAATTATTTAGGGTCACTGCCATTAAAATAAGAACAGAGCTTTTGTATGTATCAAAGCATTATCATCATTATTGGTCTCAATGGCATAGGCCTATTCGCTTTTGCCATTGTGTCTGTTCTGCACCAATAAATTGTTTTCTGTTCGAAAAAAGTATGGGGTAGTTCCCATATGTTCTATGGAACATGACCATCATCGGACAGAATAAGATATTTTTTTCTTATTTTGTACTATAGAACATGTAATACTTTTATTTCTCAAATTGTTCTATAGGACAAGGTAAATAAAGCTCTTTACTCTTTACGATTATCTTATCATTCTTGCTACGAATATCCATTCTTTCGATTTTTAGGATTCTTTTGTAGGATTATTTTACCCAGGCAGATTGTTTGATCAATGGTATGACAGAATAAATGTCATTATCAGAGACATTTAGCTCCTCATGGAAGACATTGAGAAAATGTGATTCCCATTTAGTTCTGTTACCTAAAACTTGGGTGAAGAGCTAGTATGCAGTTCTATAGAAAAAAAAATAGGGAAGAAAATGTGTCACTTTGTTCAATGACGTCATGTTCCATAGACAAATGGGAACTACGTAAAGTATGTGCCCTATACCATACCCTCAAATCATGAAGGAAAACATTGTGAGGAAACCTAATAAGTTCGAAAATATGTATCAAGTGCACGAAAGGTGCCTTAAATCCTTTCACCACACTGGTTCCAAAGAACTAGTGACACGACTAGACAGACTAACTAGCCCACGTACAATTTAGTTGTCTATGTTGTAGTGTAGACCCATTCTGCCAGCGGACAGCCTACATTACTGTTTCCCACTCTGGACCACAAATTGGTAACAATACAAGTAAACATTATTTTCATTATTACACTTTAAAAGTAAGTGCTTTCTACTCTTATTCAGAAGTTGCAGCTCACCAATAATTTATTTCCTAGCCTGTAGTGCATTGGACAGCCAATCCATGGCCTGATCGAGCCCCTCCCCCCGCACGGCGCTGGTCTTGAAGATCTGGAAGGTGCGGTCGCGGAGAGCGTCGAGGCCGAGCGCCTGGTGCACCTCGGCCACCGTGAGGCAGCCCGCCATGTCCTGCTTGTTCGCTAGCACCACTAAAATTGCATTCGCTAGCTCTTCTTCCTGTAATAACGATTTCAACAATGTAACTAAAAATAAAATTTAATCAAATAAAAATAGCTTTTATACTACTAAAGAAGCTATAGAGGTCCATGGAGGCTGGACTGGTAGTAAAGAAAAAGCATAAAATGTGTCCAGCTACTTCTCTCCCCAAGTATGTCGTAAAAGTCAATTAAGGGATAGTATCCTCTCCTAAATTATGGACCACCTATATGGGCGATAGGCTGACCACCTATAACCATGGTCCACCATATCCATCTAAGGACTTTTAAATCAGAAGTAGCTGCAAGTTTTCTTATGTTTACTTGTGACTCTCCTCACCCCACAGCGGGGACTATATACAATATGGGGTTTAGGCACACTATGATACCCTCTAACCATTACTGTTCTAATCCTACATTCCACTTTCTGTAACAATCCAAGTATGAAACAGGGTAGTAATCATCAAAGATCGGCAATTGGGTGCTATTTTAGACATTGTCATAACATGGATATGATATTCCGGAATTAAAAATTCTGTAATCCCGATATTTCTTTTTATACCTTACAAGAGTTTTGAAAATGTTTAGAAATTGTATTAATTTTAGAAACATATTATTAACAAATCTATTACTAAATACCACATTAAGCATTGAAGAATTTTTTTAGTTGTATCCATTCTTTACATAATAGTCTTACTTGTGATTCCGACATTTATCCATATTCAATATCCCAGTGATATATGTAATTCCAAGACATGGAATTTTTTCGGTTGTATCCATACTTTTGATGACATATTTTATTAATAGCACCCAAAAGTTAGATCTCTGGTAATCATAGATTAAACCAATGCAGGATATCCATAGATACGGTGGGTATACTACAGTTTTAAAGGGCAAAAAATAAAAGATTATGGCAAATAAATAGTGTGATGGTATTAAAGACACCTCTCAGAATTTGAGAAATTTAACTTTTGTTATGAAGAAATGTTTTTATATTACTGGTTTACAACAAACATACCCGTAACATGTGCACAAGCTCATCTTTTGATATTCCTATTCGATCTCTGTCGGCCGAGTCTACTACGTAAATTATAGCATCTGTGTTCCCATAGTAACATCGCCAGTATGGCCTGAAAATTATACATAATCATTATTATTATTAGTTGACAAAATAAATAATTCTACTGCATGAAAATTCAAGAAGTATATTTTTATATTGAGAAATGAGTATGTATGGTACCCAATAAGACATTCAGCACTCAAAAATCGTGACAAACAAGTTGCTTTGTCCATCCAAAACAATATCATGACTGTTTCTGACATAACCTAGGCATTGAGCAACCGTACATACCTAATACTTGTCTGTCCACCGAGATCCCACACTTGAAACTTCAAATTTTTGTACGTGACCTGTTCTACATTGAAACCAATGGTTGGTATAGTTGTCACCACCTCGCCGACTTGTAGTTTATACAGGATCGTGGTCTTCCCGGCGCCGTCTAAGCCCAGGATCAGTATCCTCATTTCCCGCGCTCCCAGCAAACCTCTGAAGTAACTAAATAAACCACCTTGAAAACGACAATAAACAACGTTTTAAAGAGCACTAAAACCACTATAAAATACGATAAATGATGTAAAAACCTCTCACCCATTTTCTGATAAGTCTAGGCCTATTTCAATACATTAGTTTACGAAGAGTATGGAATGTTATGTACTAGTTTTATACATTTATCGAATGCCCAGGTTTCTGTGTTTACTATTTGCACCTAATTATTGAATTTAGATTACGCTCTAGCGATAAATACAGAACATTTTAGAAAAAATCACAGGTAAACCATTTGACGTGTAAGCACTCGAATGTATTGCCACCCGAAAAAAATAAATTAGAGACTTACAAAAATAAAAAAAATTGATCATGCATAAATTGAGTAGAAGAAATAAAAATACTTTTGTTTTTCAAAATAATGTTTTTACGTTTAATTACACTTTTCTGTCGTCAGTCACGCTGCAGATATGAATTGAAATGCGGAAAATAAATTTAAAAATGGCAGCATTTTTTTTTCTTTTTAAAAAAGATTGAGGTTTGAGGCTACTGACGTAACGAAACATTATTCCTAGTTTTTGTCTAAACGCGCCGCCTGCTAAAAATTAATAGCATCATGCAAGAGGTTTCTCATTCTGAAAGAATATAAGTTCATAATTCTTATCCACTTTTACAGTAGAAATAAAAACCACCTTAACCACAGCTGCCTCCATGTGAAGTTCTTTACCAAACTACTCTGCCCTAGAATTAATAATGCAAATCTGCAAATGTTTTAACGTAGTTATGCTGCTATTCGGGGCGGAGATTATCTGAGCTCAAAACCTGAAAAGTAATTGATGCGACTTGAAACGTAACTTATCACACAGGCACTCGCCTGAAGTCGAAGCCTGTATATTACAAGGGCAGGTAAAGGGTAAATAACAAAAATAAACAAAAATATTCAAAGGCAGATCTTTAATATTATAAAGGTAATCTAATATAAATGGTAACTACTTAATGGCACGATAGCACTTTTGGATAGTCGTAGCCTACGACTATCCAAAAGTGCTAGGTGCCACCTACCAACTCGAAATGACACTACTAACACAATAAAACGTAAATTATAGTATAGATCTAGGTAGGTACCTATCTACCTCCCTACTACAAATAGTAGATTATAGAGCATTCAATCTCTTTCAATATTCTTCTCTCTGTGAATCATGCCATGTGCTATTTACATCGTTTCACATTTTTGCTGGAGTATTTTTACCAGTCAATATTTAGACATAAACATCAACGAGCGTTATTTTTAATGTGGAATGGTGAATCACGATTATTAGAGAACGCAACGTAAAAAATGATTTACGTAGACCTGACGTTGGAGTTTCAGAGATTTACCAAAAATTCGGGAATGTTAAATGGCCTTCTATGGCAATAATTGTGATCCTTCTATTTTAGTAAGTAAGTACCTACTTTCTTTAGACTGTCTATAAAATTTTATTGGACCATGGTAGTAGCTATGTAGGTACCTATATACTGAGGGGTAAGTAGGTCTACATTCTAAGTAGGTAATTCATAAAGGTACCTACCTACTTCTTGAACAAGCACGCCATCTCGCGCACCGCGCCGTTTGCAGACATAGTAGGTAGGTACCTAACCTACCTACCTACTATGGGGATCAAGTCTTACCTACCTAGGCCACCAACAGAACATTAGCTATTAATTTAATCTAGGAAGGTAACTTACTAGGTATTTTCCATTCTTGCTTGGTAGTTTGTAGGTAACCTACGTATCGTATAGGCCTAGTTAGTTAAGGCTTTTTTTTGGCCTCGTTAAACCGGTGTTGTCTTGACGTCATTTCGCTGCAGGCTTTCCCTCCAGTTTTTTATTCAGGGTAATCTCAGATCAAATTGATCTGAGAGGGTAATATTTTATGACGTCATAGACACTTGGGGGTTTTTACTAGGTACCTAACCTACTTCGAATCCTAACAAATCCATTAAACCGAGAGAAGTAGGAAGTGTAATGAGTCGTTCCCTAACTCGGACCATGAGAAATTGGCCCACGTGCGTGGGCCGAGTTGGCTACTCAACATTTCCAATAACCATAAAAAACTACATTGTGATATACAACGAGAGAAAGTTTTTGAAACCTTCAGAAAGTGCACGTTTAAATTCGGAAATTTTCCTTTTCTATCTTATTTAATACATAACAATTCTGGTTATATTAAGTATTTTACAACCCTATTTAATACAATTCACATGTACACTTACAGCCTACATTTTTAACCCTATCCTATCCTTAATCATTTTCACCTTCTATTTAAGGCATAGGTACCTACTACCCTGCTTTTACAGGCACTAAAATTGACAGCATGGTAGCCAGCCAGATAGCCGTTATGATACGATGTTCGTCTGATATACTGTAGTAGGTTAGGTACCTATACTCACGTTATATAAAAAAGCACGTGTCAACTTCTACGTAGCGACACGCCAAACTTGATCAGACGTGTGCCACACTTATCAGTATCACAGGTTGTTTCGTTTTTCATGTTTGAGTCATGTTGGGTCATGACAATCGTGATAACTATTGATGTTGGGAACTTTAAGTTACTTTGATTCAAAATTGATGGCTTGGTTTGGGTATTTACGATTACGCGACGCGCTGCTGCTTCCTATACTCGCAGCTCGCGGTTATTTTCGCATTAGTGTAGAAGAGAGACTATATTTGATAGGTACTACTTTGAAATGTCTATTGGGCGTCCCATGCTGGTATTCTGAACGAGGGGTAAAGTTGACTCTCGTCACAACTAGGCTAGAATATACTGTCTCACACAGGGAATAAATGTAAATTCGTTTTCAAATTATCATTATCTGATAGATGGGTAGGTTAATCTACCTAGCGGAAAAGTTTACTGTAAATAATAACCTACACTAGTAATAATTTAAATAACTGCGATAAAAACCATTCGGTTTCCCTGTTGCCATGTGTTATTCGAAAAACATGATGATAATAATGAGTATTCAATTACATCGCCGTTCGGTACCCACCTTTGATCCCTATTCGTGAGTCAGGTTACCAATTGTGATGTAACAAAATTATGGTTTAACCTACACGCGTTATCATGTCATATTATTTAGTTTAGAAGACAAAAACCAGTCAAGTGCGAGTTGAATTCTTTTTACTCTATGCACTTTTTGTAGGTAGCTTCGATGATCGATTAGTTACGAGAGTTAAAAAAATATTTCTCAAGGGGCCGACTTTTATTTTATTTTTATTAATTTTTGCTATAGCAACAATAGAAATACACATTCTGTGTCAACTTTCAACCTTTTACGGTCATGAGATGCAGCCCGCTAACAGACGGATGGACAGCGGAGGCTTAGTAATAATAGGATCCCGTTGGCACCCTTCGGGTTCGGAAAAATTAAACAGTAGGTACTTTCTGTAGTCTACCTATTTATTTATTTATCGCGACGTCTTGATGCAATTTCATCTGACATAGTTAGCCTAGCTAAGTAGATTAATTCTTCTTTCGAGAATCTCCTTTAAGATTGGTAGGTAGGTTAGGTACCGCGGGATCTTTAGTGGGTAAGAAGAGAAGTTATTTCGTAACGATTCTATTTCATGACTCCATAGTCGATATAAGTTTTTATTTTATCTCTTTCTGAGAAACGGCTCTTTTAGAAACTTGGCATTGTGGTAACATCCTTGACTGTTGACATTCAACACCAAGTATCGTGATGTACCTACCTAGACGTTATGGTTGATTCACATTACGCAATGATTATGGTTCATGACAGTTAATGAACTGTTTCAAGGTAAATTATTATGATCAGAAGCTTATAGCATCCCTCTGCAGAGCAAAGGTCTCTTTTCCATCTCTCCGGTTATCCTTGTTCTGGGCCATCGTGGACCAGTCCTAGTAGGCTTAATTTCGTCCCTCCATCTGTGCGGTGTCTGTCACGACTCACGAGGCTTTCTCCATTCAGTAGTCTGTCTTTCCTAAAAATATTGAGAATCAGACAACTAGCATTGAGTACGAGTCTCTGGTGTAGATAGGTAGGTACTTATCCTATCTACAGACTTTGGAATTTGACTGTAGGATAGCGTTTAGTCACCTTTTATCAAGATATTTAACTTTCGCCTCTGACGAGTGCCGCTGTGTACGTAGGTATTAACCTTATCAATAAGATAATCAGTTTGCTGATTCTTTACGAACACTTACAAATCTTATAGTATAGGGTTCTTTTGCCTTTGTAATAAAATTAAAGCTAAGAATAAACATTAATTTTACTGTTGAGTTGCGTAAGATAAATTCGGCAATTATTTTGCTTATTTAGTTGATAATTGACTGGAATAGATTCCATTGTAATTTTAAGATTGCGTAGGGAGGCACCAATTTTAACATCATCAATGGAACCCTAATTTGAACTGGTCTTACTATGAAGATCATCGCACTATGCATGAGCTTCTTTTGCTTTCCTTTGTTCTATAATTTCATACTCTTTCCAGTTTTCAGGGTTGAAACTTAACATGGTAACATGTACCTAGTTAGTACGACATCATACACGCTGGCATTTCGTTAGACACGCGTGACGGCGGCGGCGTGGGCCGCGGTAATATGACTCACATGACTTACAGGCATAAAAATGCTAAGACTAACCATAACCAAGGTGTACAAATTCGAGGAAAAACAAACTTCCTCAGAGTATAACGGTACCTAACAAACTATTTATTTCGTTAAAGTCATGAACTCATAACTTTCACTGAATTTATGAATGTTCTGGCGTGAATTTATCATGATCATTTCATAAACATAAAAACTAAACAGGCAGCATGCGTGTTCTTATAACTGGACAAGAGGCAGTATCTAAGATTAGATTAGAATTTGTCAACAAAGTACTTCACTTTTCTGAATAACTATCTTCACTCTATCTTTTGATCAATGCGTCAATTTAGTCATTGACCTAGGTGTGAAAAAAATAACTGTGACCAAAATACATGGTTATGTCATTCGTGACGAAAGTCAAATGATTGATGTTGACGCCCCACTGTCTCACCGAAAATAGTTTGAGGAGAATTCAGTAGGTATATGATCACATTCATTCTCAGATCCCGCGATACCCGTCAAATGGAACTTTGAGAAAAACTGTTTCAGACAACGAAAAAATATTATTTGATAAGAGTACCTACCTACCTATGTTCAAATTATATTTCATATTTCGAAAAATAATAGATAAGGTCGTCTAGGTTTTGGGACCTAAACTGTATCGCCTGTAAACCAGCTAAAGGTTCGGAGAAAACGATTAGGTTAAAAGTCCACTACTACTACTAGTCGTGTCACTAGTTCTTTCGAACCAGTGTGGTGAAAGGGTTTCAAGTGCGCCTCAAAGAGGCTCCAAAAGTCTACTGGGTAGTTGGGTTATAAGTTTAAAACCTATTGATCGATCATAATGGTTCACAATGAGTCGTACTAAGTATACATAATATTTCCATGCGATGCGCTTCTGCTATTGTCTCAATCCTAACTAACATGCCAATCCGCCTGCAGATTCACTTAAAGCGGCTTGCGTCATTCGAAACAAAATGCTAGGTATTATTTAGTGCATCGTTGGAAAGCCCGAATACCCCCAGTAACAGATTCAGCAGTAGTTACCAGCCACAGGTGGCAATGCAGGCATTAGATCAGTTCTGTAACGTATTTTTAATTATTGTTACAGCAGCGAGAAGTGAATTTCAATAATTGTTATAAATTAAATGAATAAATTTAAAATTAGTAAAACATAACATTACTTATCTGTAAGTCTCATCTCTCTCTTATCTCTTAATCATTACCTAACTGGTCCTAGATTTTAGGATTGCCGAATTGGGCCCACTTGAACATCATGCAAATATTAACAAAATTTCGTCTTAAACGTATAAGGATACATTTTTTTTCAAACATACCTACTTATTATCTCGGAGGTGTTATTTGCAAAAAAGGTATACCTATGAAAAAAAATATAAAGTAGCGGACCTTAAAAACTTTTCCTTATAAACTGCTACAATAGTCGTATACGTGCTATAAAAAGTCTGATTCTCAGAATTGCTTTCACAATCTGATGCAAGGGCGACACTTGCTCGATCATAAATGTCATGTCTTAGAAAACTAGACTAGTCGTTCGCCCCGAACTGAGACTTCGCGCTTGTTACCTGCGTGCGTACCTATAGGTACATAGATACCTACTTTAGTTGTAATGGTATTTTCTATAAAAAGTTAGTAGATTATAATGTCTTTATTGGAGTAAAAAATCAAGACTTTATGCCGACTGTAACTTGTTATAGAAAATATAGCAAACACAACTACTGCGATACTGCACAAATCACAACGACAGCACTATCTAGTAAATTTACAGTGACCTAGCACAGATTCAATGATAGTTGTACAATGTCTCAACCTTGCAAGCTGAGAGCCGGTGGACATTGCATCACATAGGTATTTGTAGGATCAATGCCACTAATACAATATGAGTAAGCAAACATTGAAATTGAGACAAAAAAACCATTCCATCAATAATTACCTATGTCTTAATTCGAGAACAAAAAGTACTTACTTAATTATATTACTTTTTTATTATCACTAGGTACTTATTTTTTTGAAGCGCTCTTGGAGTGGCTTGCTTTGACGTTCTTGATTGATCGTTGAAGTTAAGCAACGTTGTGCGCGGACACAACTTGGATTGGTGACCGCAAGTGGTATTACGAGCTGAGCACTTCCGTGGTTCGGAGGGCAGGTTCAACCATGACGGAGGCCTTTAGGCGGCCTAAAAACTCCGTCACAAGAGTTGGCCATACGAACTTACTTTTCTTACTTTCTAAAGCTTTTTTCGTTTTAATACGGGTAGCTGGATATTACTTTATTATAATCTTCCTAACTTGTAATGCACTTGTCTTACTTAACGTAATACTATCTTCATGATAAGGCTTACTACGTCTCTACGAGTAGTCCAATGACATTGGCACGTTTGTGGCACGTGTCTGCTATCAGACGTACAAAACGACATACGTGCGATCTAATCTTAAGCGAATATCACCCTAGTCTAGGGGGCATACGCTTTACAATCGCTTTAACAGTTAAAACAAACCAGAGAATCAAATCGCTATTCGATTCTAGATTCTCTGCAATGGGAACATAAAGCAGATTTTTGTTTGATGTGATTTTGAACGGTTAGAAGATTGGAATTTTCATTCATAAGAACGGCTGAGGTCGTCTGTACTCGTACTGGCTTAGATTACTAATGTAATGAGAGTCATTTGAAATTATGATTATTTACTTATTCGTTAATTATGGCAACTACGATGAGACATTGTTGTGACTGATACGTGATATCTGCGTGATAGAGTTATTTAAAGAAAGTACTTATAATGATGCCAGAAAAACTAAACACTAATAAGTTTTTGCTATACGAACATGGACAATGATTGGATGTGGAACTGAGTGATCAAGACCGGAAGTAGAGTTCATTCGCGAGTAAATTATAATAAGTTCCGATGGAAATACCAGCCCATGACCAATACTGCAAGCTTCAAGGGCAGGACAGGCGGGGAAATTACCTGCAGAATATTTTCCCAGTTACGCATTATGAGTAGATTGTACAGGGGCATAGAGGAAAATAGTGAAAGTAAGTTACGCATAGTCGGAAAAGCGGAACGAATTATAGCACTACGGAATTTTGAGGATGATAGTCCAATTGAGGAAGTTCAGGAAACTAGGATACTTAAATACTAGGTTACCCGTGCGGCTTCGCTCGCGTTGTGAGACCCCATTTTGCACCTTTCTGATGGTTATTTAAAAAAAACACCTGTCCTTTGTGCTTTTTTCCAGACGAAGTATCAAGTACATCGCACCGTCCGTTAGAAAGTTCTAATAATAATCTTTAGAACTCCCTTGCACCCCCTAGGGATATTTTCCAAAAAAATATAAAGTAAGTGTTTTATTACTTATTTTCAAGTTTATTGATACAGAGCTTTGAACGAATCAAATCAAAGAAAAAAAATCCATAGAAACTTAATCCCCTTAGGGGTTGATTTTCGAAAATTGGCCTATGTGTTATTCCGTAACCTAAACTATAGTACATTCTAAATTTCATCAAAATCGGTTAAATAGTTACGGAGATACATGGTAACAAACATTCACATCGCATTCAAATAATATTTGTAGGATGTTGTTGTATTATTATGCAATATGTATGTATTTACAAAAAAAGTATATAAGTATTATATCAGCCATCTGGTTCCCATAGTACCCACAAGCTTTATTTAGTTTGGGGCTAGATGGTGATGTGTAAAATGACCACAAATGTATGTACCCAAATTCATTGACCGGCCCACAGTGGGCCATGGGAATCAATGAATGGGCCCAGTTGATGTTCAACACCAACGGTGCAACCGTGCATTTTCCGGCGAAGATGAAGGTCAGCGAAGGCGCTGACCGCGCGACCCAGTTTTATTCATTACCAACATTTCATTTTATTCAAATTACCAGTTGTAATTAGTTCGCATTCAGCCACCAAGGGCGCGCGTTCTCGCCATCATTATCATTAACAGCTCATCCATCAACCGTTTGGAATATAGTTAATTATTGCTCTACAAACGCTATATCGTTTAACGAATCTAGTTGTACTGGTTAACAGGACATCGTACACGATGAAATATCAAGATAAAGGTTGTAATGGATCTATCAGACAGAAGGCCGCGCGTTCAAGCGTTCAAGCGGTCAATTTTTCGCTCGTGCTAATGACCATAAAATTAATAATTCGTCTTCTGATGAATAATAATCGTCAAGAAGCATGGACACAGTAGTGGTAACGCGTCGACCGTCCAACCGCGGGGTTCGTGGGCTACTGCACGCTCACGCGGAACGTGAACTCGGAACGCGTGAACGCGTGACCGCCTTCTGTCTGAAAGATCCCTTAGGAAGGAGTGAGCAAAGATATAATTCGATGTGGATTACCTCCATGCGTTAGTTACAGACCAATGAGTCAGTGTAATCCACAGGTAAACTAAACTACTTATCACTAAACCTCCCTGTAAACTATAGTTCTACGAAATTGACTCAGGCTTCGCTGTGACACGCAGGGGCTAAACCTGAAAAAGAGTAGGTAAAAAGTGTGTAGACGAGACGATATCAGGCATATTGCTATGTGTTCTTTCGAAGCGCTCGTGGCGTAGCTCGCTTAGACGTTCTTGATTGATCGTTGAAGTTAAGCAACGTTGTGCGCGGTCACAATTGGGATAGGCAAGTGACATTACGAGTTGAGCGCTTTCGTGCTTCGGAGGGCACGTTAAATTGTCGGTGCCATGACGGAGGCCTTTAGGCGGCCTAAAAACTCCGTCACAAGAGTTGGCCACTAGCTCATACGAACTTACTTACTTACCTACTTAGTGTTCTTTCGAACCAGCGTGGTGAAAGGATTAAAGTGCGCTGTAAAAAGGCTCTGTTCGTACACTAGGCTCTACTTAAGTACGTTTATCAAGTGTAGTGTAAATTCAGAATTCCACACGAGTTTATTATCCATTAGATATTTTCTATTCCTTCATTCAATTCTTCTTCATTTTGCATTCCAATCCAATAAAACAACTAAGTACATCCATCAATAGCTTTATTATTAAACAGTAATCAGGTGGTGTCTATTGTACTGACTGAATTAAATACTGGTTCGTCATAACTGTCAGGCACAGGGAAGGTGGTATCTGGTCATGATATCACTATTCACCTTCTTTATTCGACATGATTATTCCAGCTAATAAAAAGAGCCAATGGTTTAGGTACCTATTTAGGAGTCAGGTGGACCCAGAAAAAAAACGGAGTGGACTACGGGCAATAAAAATGCCCATGGTCCACCCAGGTGAAACTCATTAGACAGGTGGACGACGACCAATGCCCGGTTTTGTGAACTTTGTAATTTTATGATTAATAGAAGTGGTGGTGATTTTATACTGCACTTTTTAACCACCTTTTTACCACCTAAAATTCTCTTATTGGACAGCTCAGTGTTAAACCTGACCTGATCTGTTTACTTTGTTTGCGGTTGGTGGCCAGTCAGCCCAAAATCGTTCGTCCTGGAAGTACCTGTATCGGGGACAGGCACTTAAAAGAAGTTGTGGCCACGTGCAGAAAATCAGCCAAGTGCGAGTCGGACTACGGATTCGCTCGCGGTATGTCACCGTTAAATTGTAAATACCGTTAGATTATAATCTATCTCGTGAGATTGTAAACGGTCGAAAGATTGTGAACCGTAACATACTGCTTATAATTTAACTGCTTCAAATTTCTGGCGCCTCGGCGGCCTAAACTAACGGTGGTAACCCACAACGGTGGATCTGCGCTTGATCCGGGAGGCTTATGTCCAGCAGTGGACTTTTATAGGCCCATGATATAGTTTAGTTTAAGAAAATTCACAAAAGACCCGACAGGATTGTACGGATAATAACAAGTAGGTAGGTATCAATTTAAAAGAACAAATAAACCGACTGCGTAGATTTTGGTAGCATAGAAGGTAGGTAGGTACATCTGCCATATTAGATTTTTTGTCACATGATGATCATCGATTTCGTATCATTTTATTCTATGACACTCGTTATTTAGACGAATCCAACGACACCTCATTTGTCAAAATCCGTCCAGCTGTTTGGACTACAGCTTCAGCCAAAGGAATCCACATAGCCACATGATACATACAAACATACCCTACTTATTCGCGGTCGGGCAAAAAGTCACGGTGATTTGGCAACGACATTTCTAAGAAAGCCAAACCTGCAAGTTTTACGCTATCCGTCAAGTGATGACAAATCCAGCCTAATCAAACGACATAGGTACTACAGTCAACGTAACACATCAAACCCACCAAAAGTTCAGTGTAACTTTGTTTCCAGGTACGCATACCTATGATATTATGTGAACTATGCATTGTATGTTATAAGGAAAATACCGCAGGAGACTTATCTTTTAATCGGAATTGATCAACGTCAAGGCATTCTAAGAAAGACGGAGGTTCATTTTAGAGGTTCCGAATGACATTGAAATGATATAAGACATCTCACCAT
This sequence comes from Scotopteryx bipunctaria, assembly GCA_949320045.1. Classification (NCBI taxonomy): domain Eukaryota; kingdom Metazoa; phylum Arthropoda; class Insecta; order Lepidoptera; family Geometridae; genus Scotopteryx; species Scotopteryx bipunctaria. The sequence continues at coordinate 12,582,114 of OX439446.1, read as the reverse complement.
TGTTACGAGATTCGCAGCCGGATAAATAGAAAGATACTTATATGTTCCCTTTGTTGGGAGGAGGGAAGCCTATGACCAGCGGTGGCTAAAGTCGGGATGTAGGTGATGATGATGAAGAATGTTCCTCATTAAATCAAATCAAATCAAATCAAATCAATTTATTTCCTTATTTGATACAATTTGTACACTAGGAAAAGTCAACATAATAAAAACATAAACAAGAGAAATAATAAAAACTAAACTATGTATGCATTACATACTAAAATTCTCAGCCATGGCTTCGTCAATATTGTAAAATGATTTTAATAATAGATAATTTTTAATCCTAACAGTAAAGTCTTTAAAGTTTAAATTTCTAATGTCTAAGGTTAATTTATTGAATAATTTTATATTTATACACAGAAAACTTTTGTCTACTTTAACTAGTCTACATGGTGGAACAATAATGTCATTATTATGGCGGGTATTATAATTGTGCATGTCTTTTTTTAATTTAAAATTATCTATATTTAATTTAGCATATACAAGGTTTTGAAATATATATTCACATGTCAAAGTCATAATACCTAGGTCCCTAAACTTATTTCTACATGAATCCAATCTATTCATTGGTTAGAGCACGGTCATGGAAAGGGGTATCAAGTCCCACCCAGATAGAACTTTTGGGATTATAAAATTAGTAAGACAAGTTACCTGTCATCTAGCTCGCAAGGCTCCACAAGCCGTCGAAAGCATACAGCCGATGGTTCCCGTCTCGGTCCCCACCGCCACTATACTGGACGCGCCGAGTGTGAGGGGCGCGAAGGCGATTGCCATCACTGATTGCTTCAAATCCAGTGCCTTGCCGTAGAGACCGTAGTTGCCAAGAGAGGTGTTGGAGTGCGTCTCTGTTTTAACCACACGTCATACCTAAAAAGAAGGAATTGTTTTATATCAGCGCGTCGTATTGTGTTAAATCTTATGGAAACATAATGCATTATAAAATACAACATTAGAATTTGTAGGACCCAACTACTACTTCTTCTTTAGCTTCTATTCGCACCCCTCACTATCCGGATTGTCACTTAATTTAGGCAATTTTAGTCTGAAAACATGTAAGAATAGTGTCGATGATTGCTTGAATCGATTTAGAACGAATCTACTCCTTTCTTTCTCATGTCATCTTTCACGGAATCCATCCATCTCTTTTTCGGTCAGCCTGAGGTCAACCTGCACCCTTGTCTTTGCACATACCTACTTATCACAGTCTGTCTTTGGCTACTCCTGGGCATAGGTCACCCTTTGCTTGTGCCATCCAACAGGGTCAAATAAATAAAATGTCCACTTTCCCACTCTGAATTCCGTTCCAGTGTCCCTGCATGATTTGTCAGAGGTTACATTTTTATTAAATGAGTAATATTGTATTTTCACGGAGCACGTGTCATGGCGTGAGAACAGTGTTAACAACGTTTCCTGGGGTTATATGGTTAGATTTAACGAAGAGGGCTGTTATTGATTTTGTTAGAGAGAAGCGGAAGGAAGAATTTCAACATTTATTGATTTTAGCTTTCAAATATAATAGCTAACCTTCAAAACGTACGAAATAGAGACAGAAAGAGATAAATAAATTTAACATTCTATTGAAAGTTTCAACTTAAGACTTATGAATTATAAGAATTATAATATTAAGAATTATGGATTTGAGATATCATAGAGTCGCTTGATCTATCCAAAACTCGGTAAGCTGGCAACAAATCAGGGCCCACAAAACAGATTGTTTACACAAATCGCCTAATTTCGGTCGCGTGCTAACCGGCCAAATATTTGAGTAATTTCACCATTGACTCACGCTTGGCTGTCGATGGCCGAGGGCATTAGTATCAAGGATGAGCTCATCGACTCATTGTGTTACCTCATCGGAATTAATACATGTTTATGTACAGGTGGGATAATCATGCGAACTACTTCTACTGCCTTCAGACCAGTTTGTTAAAACAGGAACGTCTCAACAAGGCTCCTCACACTTCTTTGAACCTTTTAAAAGAAGTCAACGTCACAATAAGTAATCAAATTAAGGAATAAAGAAGGCAATTCCATTTATTGATTCAGAAGCTACCAATACTTAAATTCAGTTAGAGAAGAGTCCTGAAATACAGCATGAAAAAGGCTGACACGTTGTGTTGAGAATCTGCGTCGTAAGATATTCAATATGGTCACAAAAATTGGGTTTTCGCGATTATCTAGGTTTATATATCCAATGATGTTAACATAATTGTAGAACGTAAAATTTGCGACAACATTTGTTCCAAACATTTTTTCATGCGCTCAACCGTTTTTGATATAGAGGGCGAAACCACAGCCACAGATACATACCGTAATGATGCAACTGTGAATATCGCGGTGTACAATCATAGTCATGGTTGTAGGGACAGTGAAACCTATTTTTCAATTTATTGAGATGCCACACAGGTTTTTTAAAAAGAAGAAAATAATCTGTCTATGGTCTGTCTACTTTCCTCTCAACTTTCCTACTTCCAAAAAAATAAAAAATAAAAAATTTAAAAGCTTTTAATTTTATACAGGGGTTTTATTTTAAATACACAAATGGCATAGTCATTGTCATATATAGCTTGCCTCAATGCTGTTTCAAATTTGTCTGGAAATTGTAGTTGTAATTTGAGTGTCTTAATCTTTTGATGTTTTTGAGTCATCGTTTTACCAAGAGTCAAAATAATGATTCCCACCCAAACAAACCAGGAATAAAAGCTTCCCGTCTGGACATTGGACTATGACTGTTTAAAAACATTACATAAGTACTTATAATCTTTGACGATAGAATAACTGTGGGCGCCTGAACGCCGGTTCTCATTTTAAAGTGCAATCTAATGTAATTAATAATATATTTTGTACTTATGTTATATGTAATAAACAAGAATTTCAACTCTTTCGATACTCGACGAAGCTGACATTTTAGGAACTGAAAAGATTACATGATAGGATGAAGAGAAGCAAAGAGAAGGAACAGTGATCACTCAAGTCACCAGTTTAGTACTAAAGGAAGCTATAAAATGTAAATCGTCAGATTCACTTGCCCATTAAGATACGGAAAAATCATGCTCAAAAATCTGCTAAAAATAAATTAAAATTTCCAGAATTTGCATCAGCGTAGATAATATCATTATCAGTTAACAGCTGTTTATTTGGATACCATTACAAAGACATTAAACAATCTTATCGTACAACTAGACTGCAAAATATTTGGAATATTGTAATGATTGAATCAGAAGCCAATAGCAGTAAATCATAGACACACCAAATTATACTGAAATCTTAATCTAAATCAGCAATCGTCGTAAATCAACTCAAAAAATAAAAAAAAAAAACAAATAATCTTATCTTACCTATTTTTGTCAGTTAGAAACACTTCGCGGATTTAGGTATTAAGTTTCCAACGGACGGCGCCAACACTTGGCGCCTTTGTAGTGAACAGTCGAAGCCTGAATTCTGTGATTCTGGGAAACAAATTAATCACTGTTCATGACCGTACCACCTGCTGATATGTGCTGTGAATCAGGTGGCCTGTCCGTAACTATGCCACACTTAAAAGACTTAAATAACTTTTACCATCTATAGTAGATGATTTATAGCGTTTATAGCATTTATAGCGTTTATACAGCGTCAGGAGGCAACTTTTACCTTCACTAACGGGACGTTGTAGTGCCCAGGACGAATTAAGATAGAGTAAGCTTGCCCAGCACCTATTCCATCCCCTCAGCTTTGTCGGCCTTGTCCACAGGAAAGACATGGTCAATACGTGCGAGCTGACTAAGCCGCGGGTTTCCTCACGATGTTTTCCTTCTGGTATACCAGTACTCTCAAAACGGTCTACGCAATTTTATTCAAATTTCCTGGAATTTCCCTGGACTCTATAGATAAGGAATGGAATGGCGTCTACTAGAGAATCGTTGTCTTACGACTGGGGTAAGTAGTTAGCACATGGATACACTTGAAATTCAAAATTCAAATTTAAATTCAAATTCAATTTTTTTTATTTCGGAACAAAAACATGGGTTTTACTATCACCCCATGAACTTTCAATAGGTAGTAAAAACTCAAGTACCTATAGCAGGAAAGAAAAGGGCTTTAAACCTGATTAAAGTTCTACATCCCACACTCAATGTGATTTTTGTTTGTTCTATCGCTGTTTTGAGTGCTCTTTTTATTTTAAAAGTAAGAAGTAATGAGCAAACCCTGCTGTAAGGGAAATCCGTTTAGCATTGCAAAAATGGAATTTATCCTCCGTCCGGAAAAATGATCTAGTTTCCTTAATCTCGATTTAAAACTGCAGACGGGTAACCGAATCAAAGGATCCTTTAATAGCATCAACTCATTTTGTAGGATGATCTTTATGGCGTGAGGTCCGAGGCACATCTGGTCTGAAAGACCTTGAAACTTGAACATGTTTGTTATATCTAAGGAACACGCTTTTTATATACAAAAAATAGCGGAATGCATAGCTTATTTATATTATCGTACATTTTCAAAAAATATTAATAATTCACAACAAACAACCACGAAAACAAACATGAAAATGTGTAAATATTTGTAAGAAAAATATATTTATGCTTATGATAAAAGTATTTTTTTATTAAAACACATTATATATCGTAATTACATAATTTGAGGCTATGAACTTATGTACCTACAGTATGTGTGTATAGTAGTAAAACCTTAGTAATTTTTATTCTATGAAAAGCGTTAGATAAACTTTGACTAGACATTGGGCTCTTAGCACTTTCCTTCGTAGAAGACACCAAATAGATAGTTCGTTCATAAAAGAACATTCTGGAATGTCGGCAAATGTGAGTAAGCTTGGAGAAATGCGACGGAATCTATTGACAATGCGTAAATCAAAAATTACTGAAGTATTTCTCGTGGGCCGTGGCCGTCGTCTGAACGCGGAACAGGCCGTGTCATGGCTCGAATTAACATACCACGGCTAAAATAAGGACTTTACTTTGTATTAAATTATATTTGACAACGCCCTTTTCAGGGCAACATGTCGTAAAACCAGATACATGACACCAAAAACTGTATTCTACAGAGCAAAGTTATTTTATTAGCCGTCAAATCGCTGTAGCATTTATAACTCTGGGCAGTCAAATTAAAAAATCGACAACCCCGAGCGGTCATTTGGTTTTTACATCATTCACATACAAATGCAAGAGGCCATGACTGTTATGATGACTTCATGACTCAAGCCGATATCACAGCAAAACGTTTACAAAGTTTATCTAAAACGTGCAAAGAAAAATGCCGTAAACTGTTTACGCTACGTTAGTCATTATAACGCAAGTTTCAGCGTAATATATCAGCTAGTACACAGTGCCTACAATTCGGACGGTTTTTTGTAATTAGGTCATCGATATCCTGTATGTTCCGTGGAAGTAAAAAGCGTGTCGTCACAGTTAACTGTTGCTGGTTGCGGGCGTGTAGTACGTCATCGCCGTGCCGTGAGGCGGCGCGCGCGTGTGTGTGCCAAGGATAGGAAAGGCGCAAAGTAATGACGAAAGCGTTTTGTTTCCTTGAGTTTTTCCGAAATGCTCGCCTTGACCTCGTAGGTACTTGAAAAGTTACAAGCCCATCGTGCCGTTTAGTGCCCGCTTACTATCCCGTTCCAAAACAGTGACGGTTATATAGAACTGGCGGAGAATCTTGTTAAAATATTAACTGGTTTGACAAAAAATAATCGTAACAAAAAGGCTAAGTAATCATGACAATAGATATTCATCAGATACCGCATTCAGAAATAATAATGACATAATGAGACACCTAACACATGTTTAAAAATTTCATTCTATTGCACAACGCTAAGAAATATCTCCGAAAAATATCACAAATATCATTATTAGAAAAGAAAACCAGACCAAGGGTACATAAATGATGTAATAAAAGAAAGTATTGCACTTAACGGTAAAATAAGTTTACAACAGTTCATAAATATTCTATCCAAATATTTTCTAGGACAGTATGACGCAATCTCAAAATTTCCAAGGCCATCCATCCACTGGAGCCGCTACACCGTCTGCCGTGTGACAGTGCTGATTGACAGGCCCATCCCATTCACGAAACTGAGAGTGATAAATTACAGTGCAAACAATCGTACGCCAAGCGCTCCACGAACTTGGCTCGTACGACACAGATGCTAGACGGTTTCCGTTCCAATACTTTAAAAAGAAATTATGATGACAGCTCTATCTTAAATTATCGTTTTTTGTAGAGTTTCGTTAGTCAGGGGGACTCAAATTATGGGACACATGATATAGTAGCTAAATAAACGGTCCCACCTATACCTTTCTATAGGTACTAAGACCGTTACTGTCACAGCATATTATGCAAAAAAAAGATATGACTACGAGTTGGCACCTTGGCGCTCACTACATCGATTCAGGAACGGTTTTTGTAAGTGATTTGTTTCTGTGCCGGTCCTGTCCGGTTATGAAACTGAATAATAGGCGTGGTGGATACTATTTAAATTATAAAACATGCTTAAAAAGTAGCAATGTTGATTACCTATCTATAGATTACCCAAGTGCAAACAGACTCATGTCACAGAGGAAGGAGCGGAGAGGTTTTCACGTCACAAGAATGATAAGATACAATTGACAAAACTGTAAGATGACGAGGTAAAAACCAGCATTCGACGTGCTTCTATTTCAATAACGAGATAAGCATAATACTAACGAAGATACTGTTAGTGTGACTCATTGAGGAATGTTTAACTTCGCTGTCGAACTTGTAAATTGGAACACAAGTTTCAGGAAGGTGCTAACTAGGTACCTATTCAATGGGGGTGATGGTGGAACCACCAGTCATGGTGACATCACGTAAAGGACCCATTGAACCATGACGCCTGTGTTACTTTCTAGGAACTTTTCATAATTTATGCAAAGCTTCGTTGGAACTGAAAGTTAAAAGTTCACGCTAACTAGCCTACTTTGAGGAATTCCACAAGCATTATATTTATCGATTGACCTTATTCACGCACAAATCATTTCCTATACCTAGTACCCACTAGCAAGTAACTATTGCTAGCTATATAGGTAATATAATTATTTAATACATTTGGAAGAAACCCCACATGTTGAAACTTGACTAAATGAAGATTGATATGATATCTATAACACTTTAATCTATTCCACACTAATCTGTCACATTATAGGTACCTAACTGTGAACACCAAACTTGTCTTGTGATTGAAGTTTTTGAAAATTAGGTTATTGAATAAAATCTCAAGGATCATTTTGACGACCCAGCGTGGATAGGAATATAGAATAAGATAGGTACTTATAATTTACCTAAGGAGCGAATTCACATAATTAAAAAATAAATCATTATTATCGTAGTGATAAAACTAATGGTAACAAAATCAATAACAATTGCTTACGAGTTAAGACTAGTTTTGACATAACTCATAACGGCAAGAAAATTCAATAAGAGGCTAAGACGTTAGGTCAAACGTTGCCTCTTATAAGATCTAATGAAATATAAAAATTGTTTCGGTGAATATAATTACTTAAAATAGATAAAGCTAGTTATAAATTGTTGAGTTTTATAAGTTTATTTAGGCCTCTAGGACAAAAGGACGAAAGGGATGAATTAGAATTAGTGTTAGATTAAGTTAGTATTAAGCAAAACTTTCGTCTCAAATAAAGGCTCTCATTATTATTATTTAAAAGTTTATTTCACAGTGTATCACAGACAGCTTAGGATTTTGTTTGTCCTTTCTAGAAAGGATCAATTATTATGTGGTTTTGAGCTCCTAGGAGCTCAAAACCACATAATAATTGATCCTAATTATATAATTAGGATCATATATTATATAATTGGTATTGAAGTGCAAGGATTTTTAAGTATTCGATATTTTTACTATCTCGTAAACCTAATTTCAACAACTATTTAATTATTATGAGATATCATTATAATCAATCTGAGGCGCCGCCGGCCGCCACTTTGCTTATCACAAACATTAGATCCGATACCTACACACTCATTCGGCGCTATCATAACTATTCACATTCTTCAATAATCAATTAATAACTGAGGTATGCGATAGCAAATCACACGGCTTTTCCACTTACTAACTAGTTATTGTTAATCAAGGTAATTTGGCATATTGATGACTCCTAACTCCTAATAAAGGACAGTGCAGACCAAGGCAGAGAGGTTCCGGAGTCGGACCCATTGTTGGAGCATTGATTCTCCAAATACTGGATAGAGAACGATGGAAGGGGGATAGGGAGGACTTTGCCCTACAAGAGCGATGCGGGCTAAATTATATGTAATATTAAGGTAATTCGAGATCAATTGCACGAAATGAATAAGGAAAATGCAAAGCATGACTGCATTTAAGATGATAGTTAAATTAGCTCGAATTTCGGAAACGGTATTAAAATAATGCGAAATACTAGTCATAATACCGAGATAATACCCTTAAAAGGCAAGAACCCCATTGCATTCCCTGAAATTGTGAAGGATGTGGCTCGCGTGACGTACAATCAGCTGTGCAAACAGAACACGCAGACGTGACGTAACGGCTGCGGGCATGCCTCCCCAGCCTACCACGTGCCCGTTGACTCAAGCAAGGCATATAATACCAAACCGCCACTACACCGACCAGAACACAACCCAACCTCGAACTAGTAACACGTACCAAGTGAACGCGATAAGTGAATCCGATAGTGATCTTAAATGATAAAAGAAAGTGCTATTTTGACTAGATAAAATTAACTGATAGTGAATTTAGAAATCATAATGGCCAAGTTCGTTTTGTGCATTGTTATGTTTGTGGCTGTGGTGGCCGGGCACAGGCGCCACCCCAAGTTTCCTAAGAGTGAGGATTACAGCATCCCCCTTACAGGACTGAAAGGTGAATATAGAAAAGGTGAATATTCATTAGTTTGGAAAGATTGGTACTAACACTGACCGCGAGCGATAATGATGCAATTCTTGTCCCACTTAAACGATGCTGTTGATTTTGGAGACATTGACATTGATCAGCTTGCTTTCTACAATAATAAACATTATTCTATTATTTTATGGACAATTTGACTTTTGAAATGTTCCTATCTGATATCATGAATTGTCTTTTATACTCAGTTGCCTGTGGGAGTGACAACGCTCGGGAAAGGGACAAAATAATAGAACAGTCCCAATGCGGTGAACCAAAGCCGGTCTTCGTACATCTGGACCCTAAAGCCGGCCACGAGCAGGTAAGGATCTCTACTATCTACATGTTTCCAAAAACTTCCATACTATTCTTAACAAAATGTTAATTATGCAGACCCACGTGCTTTTGGAATTTAGGTATTTTATTTGTGGAGACTACAATTTATTTTACAATTTTCATTGATCCATAAAATAGTGTAAGCTAAACGTATACTGCTTGGCCTAATTGACCTACTTGTTTTAAAATATAATCTAGATTGGAAACAGCTACTTTACTCACAGTAGCTAATGAACCGCAGAACCGATTAAGTAATTAAATTATACCCTTAACGTATTCTTATCTCGCGACCTCGTTTATTTTAAATCACGTCTCACGTTATCATATGAACGCATTTAGAATGATACTTAATTTCAATGGACAGTTTGTTGACCTATTTCACAATGAAAAACGTTTATTATAGTTACCTTTATTTTAAGAAATTGCTCATTCGTTTTTACTAGATCAAAGTAATGAAGGTCACTAAAAGTGTGATCAGTGTCAATAATGCAGTTCCGAATTGGCAACTGATCCACATGCCACAAACATTATAAATCATATTACTAGAAATCTAATTGTAGCCACTCACGTGGAAATTAATCAATTATCTAATATTATCTACTTACGAGACTTCCCTATGACGATCACAATCTCCAGATCGGATCACCTTCAACGATTACGTTTGGGTTTTCGGCAATTTGAATATTATAATTTCTAGTTTACATCCGCGTAAAACTCATTAGCGTGAGAAAATCCGCTATGTGAGGCATTGTTTATTTTATGTACGGGTGTTAATGAGTGTGTATTTCCCCAGGTGAGTCCGGGTGCGGTGTGGGTGAAGCGCTGCGTCGGCCTCTGCGAGTATGACAACGCAGGCTCCTGCGTGGCCACGGAGTCCGTCACTAGGCACATACCGGTAAGCGTCGCATCTTATCTCTATCTCGCATCCTTGACACAGATTCACCAAGCTCTTACGTAAAGTCGCGACTTATCTGCGGTGCACGGATGTCATCCATGCTAGGAAGATTCGACACATCCGTGCGTAGCGTGACCGCTTACATTTTCATACAAAAGTCTACACGTGCTTAACCTCTGCGCCGCAGCAGAGTCTCGGCTTAGTGGTGCCCTTGATGACAGTTCATCTATTGTTGCAGATACGAGTGTACAACGCTAAAACCAACAAGGAGTATTGTGCCACGTACCCCGTTGAGGAGCACGTGAGCTGCGGATGCTGCGCGCTCGAGCCAGAGAAGTGCGCGCCGCCCCGGGTGTTCAACCGTCGTAAGTGCACCTGTCAATGTCCCAACTTGGAGGAGCGAAGAGATTGCCTCAGAAAGGTTCGTAAGACGATGGATGTCTAAATGTAGTCGCACTAATGCATGCCTTGAAAGCGTCAGCACCTTGTACAGTTTTAATAATTTAGATGTGATGTGACACTGCTTATTAAAACCCTGTGATTGAAGCTTGAGTAATGCTTGCCGTTGTGACTTCGCAAGTGACCCTTGCTTACGTGTCACGCTGGTACTTGAGTCCTGTCCTATTCTGTACTTAACAAACGCTTTCTTACTTAATGTGTTTGCATTTAGTAACACTAGAAGAGGCGACTGACGCCCCGCGGTGCGCTGACATCCATTGTCTTGTGAACTTGCTTTTTCTTTTCCGATTTTTATTTGTTTGCCTGGATTTTGAGATGAGTGTATAATATGTCTGGCAGAATGGTTCGGCATTAAATGCCAAATTTTTCTCTATTTTCAATTTCGAATAACAAATTATATTAACATGATTTCTTTCTTTTGATAGACCCATACAGCACACATTTATTCCTAATACTAGGTAAGTTGATGTTTCCGGACACATTTTGCAATATCCAATTCTTTGTTACAGCGGAACCTGAATATGAGGTGGAATCGATCTAAATGCGCCTGCGAAGAAAGAAAGAAAATGCGCAAATGATCAAGAAGCCTTCAAACTGGTGAAACGGTTCATAAACTATTTACAAGTAGCTCTCTCTAAAACAGGGAGAACGAAGACAAGTGGGAAATTACCGGGAGTCCAGATCCGGGTGGGAAGTGCTCAGGGAAGTTCTGACTCAACTGGGTAGTAAAGTGTGAAGCTGACTGAAGCGGGTAGTACTTAATTTCGAATAGTGAATTCCACAAAGGGGTGATTTTATAAGTGTTGTGGAAACTAGAGACTTATCGTGACAGTATACGTAACAGACGACTGAGCTATGTGTCTTATTATTGTATAAGTCGATGAATCTGAACAGTATTATAGAAGTAAGTTATTTATTTTAGTTATAGTGAAATGATGGGGCCAAAAGTTGCTGTGAGTAACTGCTACTTTGTTCCATGATGGTTCAGCATTTGTTTCGATTCACCGCATCGAGGTTCGTATGTACTGTCTACTTAATTAGATATTTAAACATCTCAAATTCTTAAATATTTCCTTGAAATGAAAATATCAATGAGTTTTTGAGAAAGTAAGTATTCTTAAGTAATTATTTGACGTCACTCTTCAGTATTTCTCACTAGATTTTAATTAAGTTGGCGTAAATTAAATTTGCGCAATTCCTAAATTGTGATAAATGTTATTCCATAGTTTATAGCTAGATACCTACTATATTAAGCATTTAATAATTAACTATAGATTAAGTATTTGCTTCTAGTCAAGCGATTATTCAATCACAGGGTGGAAAAAATAGACAAGTGCTCATCTATCCTGTTAGCGTAGTATGAAAACGCCGAGAAAATGTAAAGTTTGGACATTAGCGAACTATTAATCATAATCATGGTCTACGCTATTACATTTTGGCTAGCGTATTCGCAAACGTTTGGAAATACACTTGGCACTTTACTTCATTGTCACAATTAGAAGAATTCAGTTTGTGTAAATAAATTTATCTTTTGTAAAGCTCTCTTTTAAGCCATTAGCTCTTTAAGCTATTAACTATTCAAGCTATTTATTGAAACGTGCATTTTGACAACTATTTAGTAACTAGTTAGTGAACAGGACTAGTCTAGTAGTGCCAAAGGCATCGAATCTCAAGTTCTGCTATTATATTTGTAGTTAAATTTAATTTATTGTAATTTAATTTATACTCAAGCTTTAAAAGCTAAGTGATTGACAGGATAAGAGTAAGTTTTTTACTTTTAATTATTAAATTGAACAATACACATTGTTGAAGAAGATTTCTTACTTTTTATTTAAGCAAACCCAAATTATTCAAAATGACGCACGACCAATTCAAATTAAGCAAATTATTTGCCTCATTTAATAAATTTAACAATAGATAAAAATAAACTATTACTCACAGATAAAACAAAAAATACCTTTTTTCAAGACAAAGTCTATTCGCTATCTCCAACCGATAGTGTTTTAAAAAGTCACGGTTTTGTTTAAAACAGTCATCGAAGTCGATGAAAATTTATAAAATGAGACATTCCACAATCTTGGTAGTAATTGTCTGCCCATCTTGCTGCCGGTCGGACCACAAATATATAGTCTTCTAGATCTCCAATTCTACATGCAATTCTGAAAATCGGTTTTCCGTTTGCAACGTCTCGGTATTGGAACACGCCAAGATCGTAGGCCTTCAATTGATGCGGCTAACACAGGATTGTGTAACAGAGGCCTATGCCCAGTAGTGGATAAAGACACGATGTGTATACATTCCTGAGGCCTAGAAAAAGTAGCGATCAGCGATGTCGCTTGTAGAATAGTTCAAATTATCTATATTAACATGATTGCCACCTCTTCAAGCTAAGGAAATGTAAAGCGACTACACCAAACCGCAAATACTTGAAACTATACAAAAAACAAAGTTGTTATGGGTCATTCTCATTTTTTATGATCAGTTATAGCCGTGGATGTCTCTATCGTGGATCTAAATACTCTTTAGTGTGAGTCGAATTCGCACATGATGGGTTCCGTACTTTTTAATATGACTTTTACCCTATGTGCTTTTTGAAAAAAAAAAATGATTCTTGTAAGTAAAGAGCCCCCTTTTATTTTTATTATTTGTTGTTAAGTATAGCGGCAATAGAAATACACTATCTATGAAAAATTCAGCTCTCTACCTATCACGTTTCATGTGATCTGACAGCCCTCTGGCAGAGGGACGGACGGACGGACAGCGGAGGCTTAGTAATAGGGTCCCGTTGGCGCCTTTTGGGTACGGAACCCTAAAAACGACGTTTTTATTCTGTTCTGGACAATGACTAATAAGCATTATTACATGACTGTTAAAAATCAGTGTCAACGATTTTACAAACGAAATCGCTGCGAAGCCACTATGTCTACAGGTTCACCAACAACCAATCGAAACATAACGATTTGAAACTGCTATAGCCACGGACACAAAAAAAATAATTATTTATTACAAACATACATAAAGATATAAAGTACTCGTTTAATTATTTATTAACTCTACCTGTAGCGCAGGTTTGCCATAGCATTATTAAATATTTTGAGCGTGATACTGAGCGAGAATTAGCAAATATCTTGCAAATATCCAAACAAGTGAAAGAAAAAAAAACATTTGTTTACATTTTAACTTTAATCCAAATCTTACATACTGCACACAAACTTTTCAAATCAATTTACAATTTTTTGAGGTATTTATAATTAGATTCAATAATGAATGTGATTAAGAACAATTATGATCCTGACCTCAGTAAGCATTATCAGATATGCGCATTTTCCTGGTATCGTTGCGATGCAAGACCGCAAGTGTTCTTGGAAACTGAACTAATGACTTAAATGGGCCATATTTACGGAAGTGGTAAAGTACCTATTTGATGGGCTCTAATTAGCGATTTTGTTGTGATATCTCAGATTTTTCCCACAAATCTTTAAAATAGGGTAGTTACAGAGATATTCAGATCTCTTGTCAATTTATATAAAAAGAGAGTAGAAATCATGCTTTATCTTATCCCACTTACTATTATTACAAACTAGCTGCCGCCCGCGGCTTCGCTCGCGTGGTACCCGGATAAAAAATAGCCTATATGTTAATATGTTCGGTGATCTGAGCTCTGTTTTCTATCTGTAGGCGAACTCAGATAAAAAACTGAGCTCATTTTTATTTCTTATTATTATTATACTGATTACCTTAAAGTTTTTAATGTTATTATAGTTTGTCTTTATATTTGGCCGAAAAAAAATAATTATGAAATCCAGCATATGTACTATGTATATTCGAAGTTTCATTAAAATCCGTTCAGACATTTAGGCGTGAAAGAGTAACAAACATCCATCCATCCATACTTACAAACTTTCGCGTTTATAATATTAGTAGGACGAAAAAAAAATACGCACAAAGCAACGTATTACCTTTATTTTTCGCAAAGAGAAAAGTCACATAGGCTACATTTTATCAGAATCTAATCTAATAGAATATATAATAGCTAGTGGTTCGCCCCGAAATGAGATTTCACGCGCTTATTACCTGCGTTAATATCTTCATAGCACAATCTATTGACCTACCAAGTTTCATACAGATGGGTTAACGATCCAAAAGTTATGCTCTAAGAAACATATCGACAAACATACGACGCCAAATTACCCAAGTTGCCACTAAGATTTTAGTACGCTACTCTCGCTCGATCATATATTCAGGTTACTACCTAAAATATAGACAGAATTATCTAAATGTTCGTAGCGGGAGTGCTACGCGGTGCTACGGCGTAGCAAATAAACAATTCTAAGGATTTGGGTGACACGGACTGGGCAATAAACTTGATATCACGAAGGTCTCATGATGGTTGTATTATGGTGATTAATCTAGCGCACGCGGGAAGGTGAATGACAGAGCCATGAAGAACTAACTAATCGGACTGAACTGTGTTGTTCTACTTTATTACTCAGATACAGCTGAAATGATCGCTCATACAAAAAAAAAACAAAAAATTTAGAACAAAGACGGAAAGGAGAAAACAGACCTATGAGTCTATGGAGGTCCTGAAACAATATTTTACGGTATAATAACAAAATTACTAAACGAAAAATAAAACGTGAGTGAGAAAAACCGTCAAGTGAAAGTCGAATTCGCACACGAAGGGTTCCGTACATCGTACATGTACATGTTTCTTGATGGGGCGCTCGTGGCGTAGCTTGCTTAGACGTTCTTGATTGATCGTTGAAGTTAAGCAACGTTGTGCGCAGTCACAATTGGGATGGGTGACCGCAAGTGGCATTACGAGCTGAGCACTTCCGTGCTTCGGGCGCGTGAAATTGTCGGTCCCGGCTTTTAAGTCGTTAAGCTATGACGGAGCCCTTTAGGCGGCCTAAAAACTCCGTCACAAGAGTTGGCCACTAGCTCATACGAACTTCTTTTTTTTTGTGGGGCTCCTTTTATTATATTTAATTTTTATAACTTGTTGTTATATCGTTATCTCATTGTTGACGGCTTCGGTGGCGTGGCGGGCGATTGCTAGGCAGAGGCGCAAGATGCGCGGTTTCGATTCCTGCTGCGGAAGAAATGTTGCATGATCTGTAAATATTTATTCCGGGTCTGGGTGTTGTGGTACCATGGTACTCGTAGTTTCTGATACCCACGGCACAGGGAATCCTAGTGTGGGCTCAGAACTATGTATGTGACTGTTGGGTGTTATTTATTTATATCGGCAATAGAAATACTATGTGAAAATTTCAACTCGACAGACGAACCGAGATGGATAGCGGAGTCTTAGTAATAGGGTCACGTTGGCACCCTTCGAATACGGAACCCTAAAAACGTGTAATCAATGCACGGTAGGAGTTCCGCTGAAGCGCACTTTAATCCTGAAAAGGAGAAAACAGTGACACGAGCAGGATGTCATATGCTTAAAAAAAAACATGTGCTTTTATCTTTCGCAAATGAAACTGTTTACGTCCGTTGTATATAGACGTAGGCTTAAAGGAATTCCAGTGGTTTACTCCAGTTGATTGATGAATAATAAGATGAATGTGCTGAATACAAATTTAGAAACGGTTAAAATAGGCGCGCTAAAATAAGCTTTTCCTTCTAATTTAGTTCTTCACGTAGGCGTAAATAGAGTGATCCGATAAAAATATTTATTTAAAACGAACCTGGAGATTTGTTGAGTAAATGATTACTACTACTACTTGTGTCACTAGTCCTTTCGAATCAAACAAAACAAACAAATACAAATAGTTTATTTAGGAACAAAATCAATGTGGTGAAAGGATTTAAAGTGCGCCTCAAAGGCTTTTTCGTGCACTTGACACATGTTTTCGAACTTTTTAGGTTCTACGATGTTTCCTTTGATGATAACTGCTACTACTTGTGTCACAAGAAGTTATGTACATGTACGACGTACGGAACTCTTCGTATGCGAATTCGTCTCACACTTGACTGGTTTTATTTGTTATCGGTAGGTACGCTTTTTATGTTCTCCGATCGGAGGTTTAGGTAGGTATCAATTGGATTGTTAGCTATTCTGGTACAATTACGTCCACCGGATCAGAGTCCGGTAATTCCGTTTGCTGGCCTTGTCACTTTTTGTACGGCATAAGACGGTATAATGCATTTTAAACTATCGCAAGTCACTAACTGCTGACGTAATCTGTGACCAGCCAGGGACGGACGCAGGGGACCATTTTTAAGGTTTATCTTAGGTACAAGTGAATCAGATTCATACTAGAAATAATTTGCGTAAGACACGTAAGACCTGTCTTGCCTAGAATTAAAATATGTATTGTTTTATTTTGTTAGTTACTTCTCTGCTGGACTCGGAGTAAAGAAAAAACAGAATGTGTTTCTCCCCAAGCACGTCGTAAAAGTCGACTAAGGGATAGTATCCTCTCTGACATGATGGACCGTCTATATGGACGATGGGCTGGTCACCTGTCACCATGGTTCACCATATCCATCTTGGGACTTTAAATCAGGAGTAGCTGCAAGTTTTCTTATTACTTGTCGCTCTGCCAATCCCATTAGGGATACGGTATGTATTTGTTAATTGAGTCTCGAGTCTTGGCCATATACATGATAAGCTAAGTGTAAGTCATTCATATCCCCTTACTTGAATATAAACACTAAAAGGGCGATATGGCCCTCACCTGAGCCCGTAAGTTTCGGATCCGGCATGTGATCCGTTTCGGACGTCTGCTAACCAGTTAGCTATTGTGGTTAAGATCGTTAGATGAGTCAGTGCAAACCGCAAGATTGGTATTTACACCAATTTGAATAGAGATCTGCTTAATTTGTACAAAAAGTGCACCTAATGTATCTTTACAAATCCGCAAGCTTTTTTTGGTAAACATTTATAATTGGTTGATCGTTAACTAATAGTTTAAAAATGTGGACCTATGGTAAATCATTAGTAAAAGAGTGCAATTGCGATGATAATTTACTGATTGTGAGTTTATTTACTCAGTCACTGGAGCAATGAAACACGTTTCCAGATTTCCAACTATGTCGGCCGGTTCCCTTTCATCTGTCACAACACAAAACTCGCTAAAACAAATAAGATTTACGACCATAAGGTCGCGATTCGTGAGTAACAGGGAATATTCGAAATAGTTGGCCGCGCATCAAAGCTAGAATCAAGGAGAATTAACCCTTATTCACTAGTGTTAGGGAGCATTTTCAATCGTTTTCTAAACTAGGTGAATTTACGCCTTAGCGGAAACAGCAATTCCGACCGATATCTGGAGATGTTGCAGGCATCTTCATAGCGAACTTTATGATGTTTTGAAATGTCTTGCATTGCTAACGTGCTTTTGGTTTGTGGTTTTCACCCGGTCTTTCTATTTATGCTTTGCATACCTAAGCTACAGTTCCTTCAAAAGCGGATACGAAGCTGTAAATAATGGTGATATACGATTTTCAACTTCATCGTTTTGACGGCCGGTGCTTTCTAGCTCACTGTACTCTTTTTCAGCGAATTATTTCATAAGGTTTCTAACCGAATCGTAAACATTCAATGTTTATGCCAGACTTGTTTGATGCTGAAGAGGGCGTGTCGGATCAAAGGGCTGTGGAGAAACCGGACGTAGCTGGAAGCTTTGACTAACTAACTTTCAAAGTTCCATCGTAAATAAGAGCAATAAAGTTATCCACACGAGTGCTTAAGCTAACACGAAAGCTTACCAGATAATATTATAAAATCAAGATAATACTGAAGCTTTACCTAAATAGTTGTACCTACTACTTTATAAATATAGCTTCCAGAACTTCGCAGTCTTTATGCTTACCTAGGTACGTAGAAAAAAGAAACCCTCATAATTTTGCCCAGCCCGTCCATCCTTTGAGCGACTTTACTCGCAGATTATTAGTACCTACTAATCATAATACTGTGCTCTAAATTTCATCAATGCTGGATGTCGGTGACCGGTACAAATGTATGAAATTAATATTTAATATCTATACATAAAAACTTTTTATGACATGTGTTGCGCAGGGCTAGTTTTTTTTCTATAATTATGGTCTAAGCTAGCGATGTTCAGAAGCCTTCATTGTGCGGCCTAACACGCTTATGGACTCTACGACATTTTCAAGTTATCAATACTATTTCGGTAGATTTCCCAATAAGGCAAATTACTCGAGTTATATTTATAATCGGCGTACGTGAGACTATTTCTGGACTGCAGCATCAGATATAGTTCAAGCCTCGGTAATAGCCTCTAAGAGTGTAAACATGATTCTTTATTTAACCACAAGTAGAGTTGCCTGAAAACAGGAAATTCCGCGACAAAGCCGGATTTGTATCAGAGTATATTATACTAGCTCAAAACTGTCTAAATATTTTTTAGGCATGAGGGGCAAATTGATAGAAAAAATTAAGTAGGTGGATAGGTTCAAAGAGGTCTGAGGAGACGTTTAACAAGCATGGAGCCGTGATTTGTCTGAAACAGGTTAACATAGGATATCTAATAATAGCAATGAAATGTCAAAATTCAAACATGTCGGCTGGAAGAAAAATTTCTACGGAGACAGGTGTTTCGTTTTTTTAACTGTATACTTGTTTTCTTTTTACCATTATTTTTATCCGGACCTTAGCTCAAATAGCCGGACCTTTTACGACCTTATCATAAAAGCCGGAGCCCAATTACGCACCAGCGGCAACGCAGCGTGGGCCCGCCTGGCAGATTGATGCCCGCCGCCGCCATATTTGTTTACATATCCCGCGCAAATCAGACATGTTTGTTTTTAAACATTCGATTTACTGAAAATTCACTAGATCCGCTGACAGACGGGTTATATCAAACGTGTTAAGTGCAATTGAAGGGATTTATATTGTTTTTAGATTATTTGTTTAACTGTTACTGCTTTAAAGAGTTTCTGTAAAGTTTGCCTGCATTTTTCCGCAGTAAACAGTGAACTGATTCACATATTTTTTGTAGAACCGCGAATGTGAATGAACCTAGCATGTGGAGAGAATGCAGACACGTGTTTTATTCAATGACCCCTGAGTTAAGTGTGTATTAGCCGTTCCATGAACTGCTAAATTGACCATATACCTACTTTTCGGCTAGCTCAGGATCTAACAGCTGTCACCCTACCAATGTTAGCTGAAAATAAAGACACACGAAAATCATTCAATACTTGGAATAAACACTCCGATAAAATTAGTGGTGCAAGCGATATCCGGTGCTCCGGCCTAAGCCTACCTACGCCGGTTATTCGATATCCGGACTCTGGCCCACTATACATTACATCTCTAGTGAAAACCGAAAGATCCACCTGTCAAGCTATTTAAAATGCAAAACTTACCCACGAATTCAGCTATTTTCATTTACACCCCAGCCGCTAGTATCCAGCGATTTTTCACCATATTACAAATCTCATAACCAACAGTCTTTCTTGGCTAAGGAAGCTTGGTCAATTCAGAACCTGAAAAAAATGTAATGTTCAAGCATTATAATGGTAAATAAAGGAGAATTAAAAAATATGCGGACAATTCATGTCTTGGTATTCTAGAGCGGCCTAGTCACAGGACACTATTACTCCTAGCGGAGGGCCTAGTAACATAAGTATCTAGAACAGATTACTTACCAGCGGAAATTCCCGTCGTAAGTTTGCACACGGTAACATCAACCCAACCAAATACTCTTCTTCTTACTCATAGCACCAGAAGCGAATTCCATTGAATGTAAATACACCGAAATTAACCCGCCCCCACGATGTCCGTACAAAACAAGTTATTTTTCTTTGTAAAAATGAAGGCGGGGTGTCCACTAAGGCGCTCATTGGACGCGCATATCTGCAGAATTAGCATAGAAAAAATGTCCGAAAGAACCGAGCTCAGGATAAGGTTTTGAAAGTACCTATCGGTATCCGATGGACACAATGCAGTTTTTAGTCTAATTAAAGTCAATTATATATTTTTGTTACTTTGCTGGACTGGGAGTAAATAAAAAACATATCCAGCTGATTCTCTCCCCGAGCATGTCGACTAAGGGATAGTATCCTCTCCAACATGATGGACCATCAACATGAGCGAAGGGCTGATCACTTGTCACCATGGTTCACCATATAGGTACATCTTGGGATTTTGAATCAAGAGCGGCGGAAAGTTTTCTTATGATTACATACTTGTGGCTCTGCCCACCCCATTAGGGATACGAGCGTGATAATATTGTACAGTATTACCACAAATATTGCGCGCCCCGGCGAACTTCGTGCTTTGTATGAAAGCCGAATTTTTCCGAATATGCAACTAATAGTCAACTAATAATAACTGAACCAACCCTTTAAAAAAGTATCTAGGTACATAATTATTGTAACATCTGTATATTTTATCATCATCGCGTTAGTTCGTATTTCAGAAGTTAGACGAAAATTGCCGAAGCGCACAATATTTGTGGTACTACTGTATATTTTTGTTGACTACGCTTGACTTTTCTTGGTTTTAAAGTAGCCGTTTTCAAAATTTATATTTTTTATACATACCTATAACCAAATTCGACGTCGGCAAAATGTAAAATAATAATCGGCTTATATGTAACCGTTATAAACCAATATTTTATTTAGAACAAATTAGTATTCATAAGATATTGTAGGTAATTGGTTGCCTAGAGAGTTTTGTTAGCAAAAATTCCACAACAAATTCGGTTATAGCATAGATAGAGATATTCAGTGCTTCAGTAGAAAATGCCCTTCACTCTATAATTAGCTGGAATCCAAAAATCTGTATATTTATTTTAATGGAGTATCGAATCCATAAAGAGGGTAGGCCACAAGTGCAAAACGCAAATATTTTTCTCGGCCGTTCGTCACTAGCAAGATCGTAACTTCTATTTAGACATGTTTTATTGGAGACTACGTAAAAGGTGTCATTTCGTGTGTAGAATGCAAAATCAATTAAATTGACGTGTTTTATGCGGAGTAGGATACAATTGAAAGTGGATGTATTCCACATGTTCTACCCTATTTACATTATTACAGGGTTCATACATTTTTCGAACCGAAAAATCCATTGGTGCACGACCGGATTTGAACACGATATTCAGATCGTAAGGCGGGGCCACTACCACTAGGCCACCAGTGCTCTAAGCTATACTGGTCATAAGCGCCCAAACATACAGACATTAGATTTTATAACAGTAGGAATAATCGTCACAATGACGATTCACATCAAATAGTCAAATGTTTGATGTTTATATTGCAATGTGGAATGGCTAGCTGTAACTTACGTAGGTACGTGACATATAAACAATGACTAATTTTATCGCATTGGAACGTCATTAAAGGTTTTTGAATACAAGCATCTGTTCGCGAATTCCGGATACCGTATCCGGATAGACCTGTAGCTGACACAGCTACTTACCCATTTACCTCACAACCTTACCATACCATACCAATACCATGAAATACCTTTAAAATACCAGGATTACCAGGATTACAGGGAAGAAAGAAAACACAATCAAGAAACTTTAATTCACCAACGTTTGACCTTTTGTTAAGTGAAACAAGAACTGCACATCACTGCACTGCGAGCTCCATCACCACCAACTCTTCGTGACGACGTTCACCGGGCTCACATCTTCACTACAGCTCCCACTTTCACCATCGCGACGAGCACCGAGCGAGATCACGCAGAACTTTACACAGACGTCCGTTCTCCACCGCAGTCGCCGCCGCATGAGGGCGGAGCCGGGGCCGAACAAATATTTATAGCCTCGAGACTCGCCCCGCGTCTCTCACACCCCGCTCGCGCGCGGCACCGTCTTAGCAAGCGCGCGAATTAGAATCCTGTTTTCTTATTGGTTGATTTGTCTTTGGTTTTCATATAAATATTTGTCCTTTTTGTAAATAAATTCATTCCTATTTCTACACTCCAACTGAGTCTTACTATCTCCAAACCTCCGCAGTAGATTCCCGCAAATAGTAGGTACTACTACATTGGTGACCCCGTGAAAGACACAGCCTTCCTGAGGAGAAATCTCACGCTCAACTCGGCGCTCTCCGAAGAACGAAGACCCCCACACAGAAATGGAGAATCAAGACGCAAGAACCGCCGCCGCCGTCGCCCTACCTCACGAAATAGCTGGCATAGCACTTTCGATGAGGATACCACCGTTTTGGAGAGACAATCCCCGACTGTGGTTCATCAGCTTCGAAGCGCCAACCAACGAACTACACAAAGGAGAAGCCCAGCTAGCGCAGATGCTCATCGCCAAATTAGAAAAGCAAGACATTGAACAGATCTCCGATTTGCTTCTCCACCCGCCATCATCAAAAGAATACACCGCTCTGAAGAACAGGCTCATTTCATCATACGAAGAATCCGACAACCGCAAGCTCCAAAGACTACTGTGCGAAGTCCAGCTAGGAGACCAGAAGCCTACACAACTGCTACGGAGGATGCGAAGCCTAGCTCACGACAAGATCCCAGACTCTACCCTGCGAATGATGTAGACCAACCACCTACCTCCACACATCCAATCCGTCCTGACAGTCAGCAATACCTTCACCAGCGGACAACAGTCATCATTTACCACCAGCACCAGCTTCATCACTTCCCCCACCAGCGACTCAAGACTCTATCACAAGCCAAACATCGCGCCAAGTTCCATCATCGATCCTGAGGACAACTCGGAGTGGACGCGATGTCAAGCTTCCGGTACGCTTTCGCTAGGGAAGGAGCCATGTAGCTGACACAGCTACTTACCCATTTACCTCACAACCTTACCATACCATACCAATACCATGAAATACCTTTAGAATACCAGGATTACAGGGAAGAAAGAAAACACAATCAAGAAACTTTAATTCACCAACGTTTGACCTTTTGTTAAGTGAAACAAGAACTGCACATCACTGCACTGCGAGCTCCATCACCACCAACTCTTCGTGACGACGTTCACCGGGCTCACATCTTCACTACAGCTCCCACTTTCACCATCGCGACGAGCACCGAGCGAGATCACGCAGAACTTAACACAGACGTCCGTTCTCCACCGCAGTCACCGCCGAATGAGGGCGGATTTTTTTTTTTTTTTCGGACGGAATATAATGCTGTGGGTCTCAGATGACCGCTGGCAGCGTTACCGGGCTTTGGTGAGCGCAGAGGGCGCGACACCGAGAAAAAATAGGTTTTTGTGGCAACTAGCGCAAGGGCACCACTTAGGTACGAACCTCGGCTTGGGCTGTTGCCTGGATGCAGAATCTAACGGCTGCGCCCGGAGGGGGCGAGCGAGAAGAGAAACGTCGACTCCGCCGGCGGAGTCGGTGTGGTGTGATGGTGTCTAGTTGAACCTACGTCGGCGTGATGGCGGGCTCCCCTCCGCGTTAGCGGAGGTGATCTCGTCATCGGGGTCTCCAAGAACGTGTCTTGGCCTACGGAGGGACCTAGGGGCGTCAGGTGGTTTGACGGTGGGATAGTCGGGGATCGTGGAGACGAGAGGGTTCGGGTGATGGGGGGCCGCATCATAAAAGCGCCTGGAGGCGAGTTTTATGTGTGCGGCTAGGGACTCTAAACCGAGGTCGCGATGAAGGTCGATGTTGCGCATAAATCTAGGCGCGCCTGTGGCGACGCGCGTAAATTTATTTTGCACCTTCTGGAGTTTTGGGACGTGAGAGGAGTGGGCGAACGCCACGGAGGCGTACGTCATGACTGGTCTTATGCAAGTTTTGTAAAGTGTCATCTTATTTCTAAGAGACATTTTACTCTTCTCGCATAAGAGGGGATGTAGACGGCCAAGGATGAACTTGGCACGGTTTCGGACAGTGGCGATGTGTTTGCCAAAAGAAAGACGACTATCAAGGAAAACACCTAGGTATCGGGCTGATTTGAGGGCGGAGCCGGGGCCGAACAAATATTTATAGCCTCGAGACTCGCCCCGCGTCTCTCACACCCCGCTCGCGCGCGGCACCGTCTTAGCAAGCGCGCGAATTAGAATCCTGTTTTCTTATTGGTTGATTTGTCTTTGGTTTTCATATAAATATTTGTCCTTTTTGTAAATAAATTCATTCCTATTTCTACACTCCAACTGAGTCTTACTATCTCCAAACCTCCGCAGTAGATTCCCGCAAATAGTAGGTACTACCTACTACAGACCTACCCGGATAGAAATAGCCTACCTTACAGTGTGTTAAGTTTCCGTCAAATCCGTCGTTATTGTGGCGAGTAAGTACTGACTTCAATTTGCTGTATAAGCGCTTGTATGTTCATTGCTCATTTCCTGACTTTCATATAACTATTTACACATTTTCAATCAATACTCCATCAATAACGATCTCATCCATTTTATTAAAACATAATAAATTACAAATATTTACAGTCTACGATTACTGTTCACCAATTCAATAACCGTCGGTTATCTTCAACTTCGATACTTGATCATCGGCCTTTTTCTTCCTTATTTTGTCGTATTTTTTGCCAAACGACCGGTTTGTGTTGATAAACAATTGCTTTAGTGGAATTTAACATTCTTATTCATAACAACATAGACTAGACATAATCATGTCTTCTTTAACTTTTTATGAATAAGAGTCTAAATATTTACATAGGTTTCATACACTTGGGAACATAACTTTGGGGTCGTCCATTAACCACGTGATGTTTTAGCAACTTTTTAATCACCCCCACCCCCCATATACACGTAATATCTCACTACAAGGCCCCCCCCCCCCCCCTTTTGGTATTTCGTGGTTTTTTCCGAATTCCCTCCCCCCTTTCGAGCCTCACGTGATTAATGGACAATCCCTTATGAATGAGGTACATAATTGATTTTCTATATTTATTACTATTATATCGTATAACTACTCTTGTCAGTCGGCAATCACAAAATATGGTAAATATTTAATTATTCTTAGTTAATGACGCTGGCATTACGTCAGTTGATGGAACTAGGGGTTATTTAAACGTTACATTATTATGGCGCACTTAGTAGGTATACATAAAATATGATATACAGTTCCCTGTGATCACAATGGTAAGGAGTTCATACATTTGTAACATTTTAGAAGCATACATTTTATTTACCGTAAATTTTTCCAGACTCTCTAGCGACTTAGTATTTGTATTGAATATCGGTCATGATAGGTAATTGAATAGGTCGTGGGTCGAGCACCAACGGTCGTCCTTCACCGATTTTTCTGTTCCAAAAAATCGGTGAAGGAAAATATCGTGAGGAAATCGGCGAGTCGTAGAACCTAAAAAGTTCAAGTGCACGAAGGGAGCCTTGAAGGCGCATTCTAAATCCTTTCACCAAACTGGTTCGAAAGAACTAAGTGACACGACTAGTCATCATCATCACTAACAACCTAGCATCCAAATGCTGGACCTATGTCCACCTATGTCCACCTATGACGCCCTCCGGTTAGCTGGAGTAAAAAGTAAGTTCGTATGAGCTGGTGGCCAACTCTAGTGACGGAGTTTTTAGGCCGCCTAAAGGCCTCCGTCACGGCTTAATAACTTAAGAAACAGGGGCCGACTGTTTAACGTCCCCTCCGAACCACGGAAGCGCTTAGCCCGTAATGTCACTTGCAGTCACCCATCCCAATTGTGACCACGCACATCGTTGCTTAATTTTAACGTTAGTGCCTGTAACTAGTCGCTAGCGAGTATAAAAAAAATCACGGTAGAGAGTACCTACTGATAGTTCGATAGGTATTGGAAGCCATTTTTTTATAAATAACTATAAATACAATACATTATTATGATTATTTAAAGCGCTACTTAGATAAATGAATCAGTCTTTTGAGAACTTACTAAATCAGGTCCCATTTTGGTGTAATTGATAAGTCCCACTAGTCCAATTGATTAGTATAATACAATAAATAAAAAAATTATATTCAACAGACATATAATTAAAATTTAATTAAATATACAGTAGTACCACAAATACTGTGTGCCTCGGGAAACTTCGTGCTTGGTATGAAAACCGAATTTGTCCGAATATGCAACTATAATCAATCACAGTCAACAAATAATTACTGAACCACCCTTAAAAAAAAATAAGTATCTACTAACAAACACAACACGTAACATCATACATATCATCATCGCGTTAGTTCGTATTTCACAAGCTAGACGAAATTGCCGAGGCACACAATAATTGTGGTACTACTGTACATAGTCCTGAGCCCACATTAGGACTTCCTGTGTCGTGGGTATCAGAAACTACGAGTACCATGGTACCACAACACCCAGACCCGGAAGAAATATTTGCAGAACATGCAAACATATCTACCGCGGCATAGAACCCACACCTTTCCCGTCTCAGCTGGTCGCCGCTATGCTACCAAGGCCGTCGATATCAATTGAACTAGTGGGAACTGAAGAAAAATAATGACAACAGCAAAATAAATACAATTACGTATTGAAGTTTTAACCAATACAATATTATTTTAGACAAACCATCCTTTTATTTACATTTGCAATAAACTAGCTCACACCCGCGGGTTCTCTCGCATGGTGTAGCTTATAATTACGACATTCTAGGTCACGAACTATGTATATTCACAGTTTAATTTACATCCGTTCAGCGTTTCACTTAACATTTCGGATTTTAATATAATGTTAATAAGTGTGCAATTTTACAGTCAAATAAATAAATAAAATCCAAAAGTTACATTCGTAGTCTTGACCCCACACCAGGATGCTAACGTGGGTATCAGAAACTACGAGTACCATGGTACCACAACACCCAGACCCGGAAGAAATATTCGCAAAACATGCAAACATTTCTTCTGTAGCGGGAATCGAACCCGAGCTTCTTGCGTCTCTGCCGAGCAATCGCCCGCCACGCCACCGAGGCCGTCGCACAATTAGTAATTTGAGTTATTACAAAAATACAGATCGAGAAATTAAATACTTTTCATCCTTACTTAAAGAACTTAGTTTCGAATAACTGGGAAATTTAGGAAGACTAGCGTTTTTACATCCTAACTTCTATCCCCAACATCTCTGAGCTAGCATCAGTTGCAATATAGTTAAACAATAAGGCGCTGTCCTAATTGGCAATTAGCGACATGCAATACCCAATGCGCATCTCAATAAAATTGTTCGTACGAATTTGCCAAATGGTGAATTGACACCCGTATCTTTCCACTGCCATGTTGATTTATCTGATTTGTTTTCAGGATGGCTTGAATATGGGAGCATTCCGCCCGCGGCTTCGCTCGTCTACTCGGATGAAAGACTATAACAGACTATAGTTTCAGTTTCACCCGACGTCATAACTGTTATGGCGTGATTGATTCAGTTGCATTATAAAAAGCCGTCAACTCTTCTATCAAGCCACTCTCCATCTCCCTATTCATATTACCATCCCTAACCTCCCTAGCGACCTCCCTTTCCAAGTGCCTGATGTCCCCCAACACTTGGTTGGACACTGTACTACCGCTATAATCCTTACCCTTTTCAACGTGAGTGAAAATTTGCAGTTTACCATCGGTATTCTCCCTGTACCGTTCGTCTCGCCTGAGCACGGCGAAACCGTCCCTATCGCTATCTTTATAAAGTTGAGTTTTGAGTGTGTCCTTGAACTCGCTGTCGCTGTACACAACCTTGAACTTCGTGAACTGTGGCCGTTCGAATTCCTCCGAGTTCGGATAGTCGAGTTTGAACTGTCCGTCTCGGTTTTGAACTGTAACGTTAGGCGCGCCCTTTTTGGCTATAGGAGACTTTTTCTTTGGAGAGACTTTCTCTTTCTTGTCTTTTTTAGTTTTCTCCACAGGGATGTCTAATTTTTCTCCTTTCTCTGGTTTCTTCTTGTCCTTGGGCTTGGGTTTGTGTTCGTCGAACCGGTTGCGTATCTTGTCGTGGACCAGCAGATGCCGGCGGAGGTCAAAGGCCGACCGGAAGGATTTCTCGCATTGCTCGCATTTGTATGGACGATCACCTGAGGGAGAGTTGATTTAATTATTAACATAATAACAATAATAATAACATCCAACAGTCACATACATAGTCCTGACCCCACACTAGGATTCCCTGTGTCGTGGATATCAGAAACTACGAGTACCATGGTACCACAACACCCAGACCTGGAAGAAATATTTTCAGAACATGCAAACATTTCTTCCGCAGCGGGAATCGAACCCGCGCCTCTTGCGTCTCTGCCGAGCAATCGTCCGCCACGCCACCGAGACCGTCGAGTCCGTCGAGAATTTTAAGGATTTGGTACATCAGAACTACTTCTGTGCATTGCTTGTAGTCTTGTATTCAATTCAATTTCAATTTCAAAAGTTCTTTATTACATTAACTTAATAATAATTTTAATCTTTTATTCTAACTCTCATGGTATACGATAAAACGGCGATTCCACAAACGTGCCTGCGTTTGCCCGCGTTACGTTTTGTTTGGTCATCCTAATAACATTAACATTTTTTGTGAAGGGCTGTTCTTCTGTTACTTCTCTGCTGGATTGGAAGTAAAAAAAAAAGCATAGAATGCGTCCAGCTGCTTCTCTCTCCGAGCATATCGTAAAAGTCGACTAAGGGATAGTAACCTCTTCAACATGATGGACCATCTATATGGGCGATGGGCTGATCACCTGTCACGATGGTTCACCATACACATCTTAGTACTAAATCAGAAGTGGCTGCAAGTTTTATGATTACTTGTGGCTCTGCCTGTGATAATATCGTCACTGAAAAGGCAAATTTACGTAAGCGCCAAAAGACCATTTCGAGAAAAAGCCGTTTAAAGTTTTTTTTTTCGTTTTTAAATCATAACTTTTTACCTAATTATCGAATTTTGATGAAGTCAACGTAAGATTTCATTCTTTTTTCATTTTCTATGTCCAGCAATTCTTATTATGTATTGAAAAAAAAAAAAACTTTAAACAGCTTTTTCTCGAAATGGCCTTTTGGCGCTTACGTAAAATTTGCCTTTCCAATGACGATATGTATTTATGTAGTACCGGTGTGCGTGCGCATGTGCGTGAGCCGGTAGGAGGAGGCGCTGAAGGTCTTGGCGCAGTACTCGCACTTGTAGTTCCGCTCGCCGGTGTGGATGCGCCGGTGCACGTTCAGGGAGTACTTCCTGGCGAACTCCTTGCCGCAGAACTCGCATTTGAAGGGTTTCTGTGGGAGTTAAGCAACGTTATGCGCAGTTAGAATTGTGATGGGCGACCGCAAGCGGCATTGCGAGCGAGCGCTTCCGCGCTTCGGAGGGCACGTTAAATTGTCGGTCCCGGCTTTAAGTCGTTAAGCCACGACGGAGGCCTTTAGGCGACCTAAAAACTCCGTCACAAGAGTTGGCCACCAGCTTACATTTTTTTATCAACAGTTGATGGTAAAAAATGATTATGTAGGTACAAACTTGATTAACTTTTTAGCATGCAAAGATAGAAAAAGAGAAATAGGGAAACAAGGGGGTTTCTGTGGGGAACCCGCATTCGAACGACATCCGAACTGCAAGCTTGCGGTCGGCCAGATCACGTCGCACGTGAGCCGAAGCAGCGCGCGATATTACGTTATTTTGTAAATAATAATAAATAAATATTTGTGGACATTTCACACAGCGCCATCTAGCCCTAAACTAAGCAAAGTTTGTACTATGGGCACGAGATGGCTAATAGAATACTTTTACTTTTTTGTAAATACATACTTATAATGCAACACCCAGACCCGGAAGAAATATTTGCAGAACATACAAGCATTTCTCCCGTAGCGGGAATCGAATCGCCTGTTGCGTCTCAGCCGAGCACTCGCCCGCCACGCCATCGAGGTCGTCGAGAGATTCTCGTCGAGAAATAAAAAATCGGTCAAGTGCGACTCGAATTCGCACACGAAGGGTTCCGTTCCACATGTAGGTACATAAACGTACATCACCTATAGGTGGCAGCACGTTCCTTCGAATCAAGCACACAACAGTGTAGATACAAGCGCCAGGTACCTCGTTGGAGTGCAGTGAGATGGTGTGGTACTTGAGGTCGCTCCACTGCCTGAAGTCCCGTCCGCACAGCTCGCACTTGTACGGCTTGTCGCCGTTGTGCACGCGCTTGTGGATCTGGAGCAAACGACCGCTTTCAATTACACAGGGTGTCCCGAAAAATAGTGTCAAGCGGAAGTCCAGAAGTAGAGCACCTTTTTGGTATAATTTTTTTTTATTAAGGTCTGGTAGTTAAACTAACTTTAAGATTGAACATTTTTTTATGGCCCAAGTCATTTCACTATTCACCTGTTTTGGAAAAAAAAATTCAGCATGTTAGGTAATTAACCCAAAGTTTGACAAAAAAAATTCAACCCCGTTAGGGAAACGGGCGTGATAATATGTATGTGTGTGTATGTATCATGCGCTTCAACCGATATATCGAACAATCAATGACATCAAAATCAATCTGGTTTTATTGTTATCAGTATAATTTGAAAACTAATATGGCGGGTTATGGCCGCCATATCAAATTAATAAATATTTGCGGACTTTTCACACAGCACCATCTAGCCCCAAACTAAGCAAAGCTTGTACTATGGGAACCAGATGGCTGATAGATAATACTTAAGTTTACTTTTTTAATACATAATACATCAACCAGACCCGGAAAAAATATTTGCAGAACATACAAACATTTCTCCCGTAGCGGGAATCGAACCCGCACCTCTTGCTTCAGCCGAGTCGCCCGCTACGCCACCGAGGTCGTCAAAATATTGGATGCTAGTTATACTGGATTTTACTTAATCCTCGGCACTTTACCTTGAGTGCCGCGGCAGTGAAGAATGTCTTGTCGCAGAGCGCGCAGGCGTGCTGCCTGTCCGCGTGCGACAGCATGTGGTACATGAGGCTGTTGCGGTGGGCGAACACGCGCTCGCACGAGCTGCACTCCAGACGCTTCCGCTGTCGAACGCAATAGGCATGATGGAAAAAAACTAAGGCCTTTTACCATCTATAGTAGATGACTGCTGTATAAATCAGGTGGATCATGTGAGCTATCTATAGGCCGTTTGCAACGATAAATAATTTTTTTGTAATTTTCCTTCTGCTAATAAATGTCCTTACCTTTTCAAGTAACTAACTAAGGCCTTTTACCATCCTATAGTAGATGATTTATACAGCGTCAGGCAACTTTTACCTTCACAAACGGGACGCTGTAGTGCCCGGGACGAATTAAGATGAAGTAGGCTTGCCCGGCGCCTATTCTATCTTCTCAGCTTAGTCGGCTTAGTCCGTAGGAAAGACATGGTCAATACGTGCGGAGCTGACTAAGCCGCGGGTTTTCTCACAATGTTGTCCTTCGCCGTCTAAGAGTACTGGGATAGCGCACATACATTTTTGGCACAGAAAAATCCATTGGTACACGACTGGAACCCACGACCTTAGGATCGGAAGGCGGGGTCACTACCAACTAGACCACCATTGCTTTTAAAGGCATAAAGGCTTAAAAAATAATAAATCAAAAGCCCATAATAAGTAAGTAAATGATCTTTGCTTATGATTCTTGTGAAGAATGACTAATAAGAGCTACCTTGCCATTGATCTTCGGTTCGACTTCAACTTTGACTTTCTGCTCGTCCACATGATGTTTCTGCTCGTCACGATCGTGCTCGAGCTCACGATCGTGCTCGTGCTCACGTTCTTGGTCGCGCTCGTGCTCGCTGTCGTGTGAATGCGAGTGTATTATGTTGTAGGGGAGGGATGTGGGCACTTCAGTCTCGAATATCCTTTGGAGGACTTCCTCTGTTGAAAAAATAAAATTATTTAGACACTAGCTTCCGCCCGCGGCTTCGATCGCGTGGTACCAGGATAAAAAGTAGCCTATATGTTATTCCAGCACACATACTATTTATGTTCCAAATTTCATTCAAATCCGTTCAGCCGTTACGGCGTGATTGAGGCACAAACACCGTCACATCCTCAAAAACTATCGCATTTATAATATTAGTAGGATAAACAGTTATAAAAAAGCGACTACGAAGATGAGTAAGAATACACATACACACACAAACACACACACACACACACACACACACGCGCGCACACACACACAAACACACACACACACATACGCACACACACACACAAACACACACCGTGTATTTTTTCAAAGAATCAACGGGTTCGATTCCTGGCTAGGAATATTGATTTTGCAAAAATCCAATGATGAAGTTTTAGTTTTCATCAAAATCGGGCCCGATACTCCTTTCGAGTACCTTCCGCTATTCCTCATAGTTTCGGATTTGGCCACGCACGCACGCCCACTTGAAAAATTCACCCTGTATATTGATTAGTAGAAATAGGATAGCTGCTATCCGAAGGAGAGTAAAAACTTCATAACTTACCTTTGAGCACTTTTAGCGGCTGAGCGTCGTGAGAATGCGACGACGTCACGCTATGTGTCTCTGTCACGTGCTGACTGTGTGACGCGTGCTGTGCCTCTGACACGTGACTCGCGTGACTCACGTGCGGTACCGTGTTATGCGAGGAATGCGAATGTGCGTGTGAGGTGTGGATTGCGTGTGATGGAGTGACGTGTGTGTTGTGATGTGTTGGAGTGGTGTGAGTGGAATGTGCGGGGTGTGAGGGATGTGCGTGCGAGGAATGTGTGGGATGTGCGGGATGTGTGGGCGGTGGGTCGCGGTCGCAGCCGGCGCAGTAGTTATCGGTGCTGCATTCGTTGCAACCGTCGCACGGGTCGTGGGATCCGTTCCTAGAGTACCTGCAAATGGTCACCATTGATATACGAGGAGAATAAACAAAATGACTCACACAAAATGACAGTGGAGCCATGTAGTGAGTGATGAGTTGATAACTCGATGGTTCTCACATTTGGATCTTGGCATTCCCCGCACAAAAAGCATCCAAGCAAAGTTCTTTTAATAGTTTTCTCGACTCGATAAATAATAAATAATATATTTTTTGTGGACATTTCACACAGCGCCGTCTAGCCCCAATCTAAGCAAAGCTTGTACTATAGCAATCAGATGGCTAATAGAATACTTATATACTATTGGTTGTAAATACATACTTATAATACATAACACTACACCGCCCAGATCCGAAAGAAATATTTGCAGTACATACAAACATTTCTCCCACAGCGGGAATCGAACCCGCGTCTCTTTCACCTCAGCCGAGCATCCACCCGCCACGCCACCCAGGTCGTCGTCGCAGTATGTCTGTCAGCCCCATCAGAATTCTGATTCCATTATTGTACTAAATAAAGCCGCTGTACAAGTTGTAAGGGTCGACTACACTTACCAGTGTCTAGTGTGGTCTTGGTGCACGTGTCCGTTGTCGACTGTCAGGTGCGGCAGTAGCGGCGGCTCGTACTCTCCGACGCACACGTGGATGCCGGCCATCAGGTCTTCAGGCTCGCTGAACTCTTCCATGTCTTCCAACTGAAAGGAATTCATCGAAGAAAATTGTGAAATATACTTTTACTAGCTAAGAATAAGTTATATAACACCAGCTAGAGACCCTTTCCTGGGGGTAATACACAGCCTTGCAAGAAAAAGGGAGCTGCTGACGACCCGATTGATATGAATGACATTGTCAATTGTAATTTTTTTTTTATTAATAATGTCTAAGAAAGCTACGCCGCGGGCGTTTCATCCTTCACGAAGAGCGGCGTGAATTCACTGCTTATTTCACGGCTTTAGAGAGCATGAGAATACGTACACGCGTCAAATAAGCCGCATAATATAAGCTTACTGTAGCTTTATTCAAAATTGTACTTTATTGCAATTGAAATAAGGAGTGACATCGCTAGAAGCACTCACCTTAGTGTTGGTAGGGTGTGCTTCTCTCATATGAGTTTCGCAGTGCTTCTGCTTCCGGAAGGTTTTGCTGCACTTCCCGCAATTGTACAACTCTAGTTTGCCCAAAGTCTCGTATATATCTGATTTCTCTGTTTCCACGGGCGCCGACTCCTTCTCATTAGCCATGGAGTATTGGACCTTAAAGAGGAAGAATTACAGTTCAGTTTTGTTTATCATTATTACAGTGAAGTGAGTAGTGTTGTCTACGATTTTATATAATTATTAGCTTCTGGCCGCGGATTCACTCGCGTGGTACTTAACTCTTAAAGTATGTATAGTAAGAAAACTTGCAGCCGCTTCTGATTTAAGCCCTAAGATGGATAAATTAATTATCCTATACAATAAATAA
The DNA here is from genome assembly GCA_949320045.1 of Scotopteryx bipunctaria. Lineage (NCBI taxonomy): Eukaryota > Metazoa > Arthropoda > Insecta > Lepidoptera > Geometridae > Scotopteryx > Scotopteryx bipunctaria. The sequence continues at coordinate 12,547,362 of OX439446.1, read as the reverse complement.
AAACCATTGTTAAACTATAGAGATTTGAAACCTCATTAAATTCCGCTTTATTGAATTCAAATATAGCCAGTGTTGCCGCGACTAGGTAAAAATCGGGTAAGTACCTTAGTTTTATCTTGCCAAAATATGAGCGCCAACAACAAACCTACATATTACTAATATTATAAATGAAAGTGTTATTGTGTATTTGTTGGTTTGTTGCTTTGTCCTTCGCAGTAACGTTTTATGCAGAGATAATTTTGGGGGTTGGAAAGTCACATAGGCTTTGTGTTATTATATTACCTTAATATTATTGTAGCTGAGAGGCATAGCATGCTTTTCAATGGGCTGGTACATTGTCTTAGGCACGGAGCCTTCCAGAGACAACTCTACTATGGAATCGGGGAGATTGGCCACATTGTCCACGATACAGGTATTTGTCATCTGGAAACAGAATACACAGTTAATTAGTAAACAAACTCACGTACTCACGACAAAAAGTAACTCACGTTATTCCAGATCACATACTCTTTGACATTCTCAAAAAAAAACATAGAATGTGTCAGACTTTGAATCAGGAGTGGCTGCAAGTTATCTTATGACTACTTGTGGCTCTGCCCACTTCATTAGGGATACGGACGTAATAATATACATACATATATACTCTGTCTATACAAAGTTTTATTCAAGTTTTACTCATAGAAAATAGAGTTTTATCTCATAAGAGTGGAATAAGGACAGGAAGGTGATGCCCTGGTAATTCACGCTAGTGACACGACTAGATAGAGATAGAGAGGGGCGCGAACTATAGCAGTCTAGGTTTAGTGATGTTAGAACGTACCTTGTCCATGACGAGGTCGGAGACAGGGTTGTCTATGATGATGGCTCCGTGAGGCTCGTAGTGCTGCTTCAGATGGTGGAAGAACTTTAACTGTTCCTCGCCGTAGAATTCTCCGCATATCTGGCAGATTAATATTGGTCGAACCTGGACACAGGACATACAAATTAACATAGAGAGTGGACTAACAAATATCTCTTATTACTTGAAAAGATAAGGACATTTATTAGCAGAAGGTAAATTACAACGGTCTATAGATATTCTACATGATCCACCTCATCAGACAGTGGAAGCTATAAAAATTTTAACTCTCTACCTATTTAGGTTTACGCTGACAGACGGACGGACGGACGGACGGACAGCGAATAGTAATAGGGTCCCGTTGGCACCTTTCGGGTACAGAACCGAGAAATATTAACCGAGAACGAACACTGTTGTGTTTCAATTAAATAAATATCTATCTACCAATTTTCGCCAGCGGCTTTGATCGCGTTTTATATAAAAAGTAGTCTAAATGTTATTCCATGTCACCAACTATATATGTTCCAAGTTTCCTCCAAATCTGTTCAGCCGTCACGGCGTGATTGACACACAAACTTACACATTTATAATATTAGTAGGATCTAACAAAGGCTTTTTATCCAAAGATACCTCGTGTGAGATGTGGTGCGTCGGCTGCGGAACGGTGACGAAGTTATCGGGCAGGATCTGTTCCTCCTCCACGGCGGGAGTCACCACCGGATCTATGTTGTTGATCACCACTAAGTCCTAAAACGAAGTCCCAAGCGAGATGTAAAATTATGTATATTGCAAGTATCATTCATATCCGTTCAGCCGTTTAGGCGTGATTGAGGCACAGACATACAAACATCCTCACAAACTTTCACATTTATAATAAAGTTGGTTTATTATGCTAATATGTCCACAAACAATAATTCAAGTAATAATTTTGGCTAGCCTTAGTAATATGTTTTAATGGAAAACATTCTCTAGGTACCATGGGTGTACCACAGGGATCAATACTAAGGCCATTTCAGTTTTTAGTTTATATTAATGATAACCTCAACTTGTAAGGGACAATCATGAGATGGTACTGTTTACAATTGACACTTCTTTTACAGATGACTTAATTTTAACGCAGACAATGCAATGTTACCTGTTGAGGAGTGCTGCCTCCATTCCTTTTCAACTTGCGCGATATCCTCTTCTTGTGCGGAAGACTCTTCCTGTTCTGTTGCCGGCTCTGAGCCGGGGAGCCGCTGGCTAGTTCTAGCACCGGGCCGTCCGAGTCGGTTAGTTGGCCTATCTGAGACTCATTCTGTAATTAATAGTATATCTTTATTGCATTAACGATTCTAAGGCCGTAGGTGTGAATATGGTGGAGGTTTTTTCTGTTTGAAAAATTTACTTCTCTGCTGCATATCGTAAAAGTCGACTAAGGGATAGTATTCTCTCCAACATGATGGACCATCTATGTGCTGATCACCTATCACCATGGTTCACCATTTGATTCAGTAGTAGAATCATTTGATTCAGGTTTTGGTATTATAGTAGGGCTAGTTGTACATACATTCCTTTGTCGACCTAATAAGAGGTTCTTTCCTTCCGTAATGAGTAGTGTTAAGTTTGAGTAGTGGTACATACCTTTTTGTTCTTATCACTGAACCAGTCAGTGTCCTGGCATCGTTTCATCTCCTGCAGCGGCAGAGTTTGTATCGGCGGTAGGCCAGCCATCGAGACAGACTGTTGCTCCTACAAACAAAACCATTATTCTACTAAACCTGTACATACGAACCAGACTAGCATAAAACCGTGATACTTCTACCAGTTGTATGACTAGTTCTTTCCAACCAGAGTGGTGATAGGATTATAAAGTGTGTCTCAAAGGCCCTATGGCATAAAGGCTGTAGATGATGACTATCACGAAGTCATCAAGAGCAGAAGCCATTATCTTTGAGTAAACTCACCAAAGACTGTCCATTGTATCTTATTGAGCTGTCTAGTATAACTGAGGTATCAACTTCATTTCTTAAAGCAGGGACCTGAAAATGAAATGTTTTAAGAAACAAACTGTTGTGTAACTGTAATGGCCTCTGTGGCAGGCTGAGACGCCAGATGCGCGGGTTTGATTCCCGCTGTGGGAGATATGTTTGTATGTCCAGGTCCTGCAAATATTTGTTCTAGGTCTGGGTGTTGTAACATTATGTATTATAAGTATGTAAATACAAAAAAGTATATGTATAAATATTCTGTCAGCCATCTGGTTCCCATAGTACAAGCTTTGCTTAGTTTAGGGCTTGATGGCGCTGTGAAATGTCCACATATATTTATTTATTTTTTACAGGGGAGTGGATTAAAACACTGTTATGCCTTGGTAAATTTTTACCTTGTGATGAGGATGTGATTGGTGATGAGAAGACCGTGAGTTTTGTGACAGGTGTGCCACGATCGCGGCGATGCGACCTTCCGGATCCAACAGCTCCTCCCCCCATGGTCCTTCACCCACTGGCTCACTCACTGACACTTGCCTGTGAAATATACAAAGTGAAAATATTAGTGCACAAAAGGAGCCTTTAAGGTGCACATTAAATCCTTTCACCACACTGGTTCGAATTAACTAGTGACATGACTAGATAGATAGAGTAGCTACAATGGTTTGTAGGTATATTTCAATTCCTCAAGCAAGTTGAATTGTTCCTGCAACAGGACTTTCAAAAGTAAATTTTGTTACACAATAAATAAATAAATAACACTCAACAGTCACATACATAGCCCTGACTCCACACTAGGGTTCCATTTCGTGGGTATCAGAAACTACGAGTACCATGGTACCACAACACTTAGACCCGGAAAAAATATTTACAGATCATGCAAACATTTCTTCCGCAGCGGGAATCGAACCCGCGCCTCTTGCGTCTCTGCCGAGCAATCGCCCGCCACGCCACAGAAGCCATCAAAATAAATTATGGTTAATTTCTCTGGTTGTTATTTCTTGTATTTTGATATTTAATAACTTTATTGGCAACTGGCCTCCAGCAATACAGGCCCACCTCATGTGGGGAGCACCAGCAAATCCACTGTAACTTGTCTTCTTTGGTAACATTGGTAATATATATAATTTGTATTTGTATGTTCCGAGTTAACAAGGATTACAATTGTCAAGGAGGTTGAATCCTTACTTAGCAGTGGATGTTACCTAATTTCTAATCTTAATTCTCATTGAAGGGGAACAAGACCTCCACACTGAGGGGTCACTTAAGTTATAAATAAAAATCAATATTATATGTAAGTACCTATATAGGCCCAAATTCTAGAGCACTTTTAGCGGCCCTTATTTTTTTTATAGTTATCGATAGAAAGTAAAAATTGCTCTTAAGTTGGGACAGTTCAGCTTACCTACAGAGATGTGAAGAATAGCTCTGTTGGTGCATAACAGTGATTCTGCTGCCATCATCCTGCACAGACATTGGCATCCCATCTGTATCTATGTGGACATGCTGTGAACATCATAATACTAATCATAATCCCGTTCCCATAAGGGGCCAGAATGTTTTGAATGCTTTAAAGAGTATCAAATATGCTGGGCTTAAAAAACTCAAAGCAAATCAAGCCAACAAAGAGTTTCTGAATCTCTCAAGAACAAATTATTTTATCGTCTTACCTCGCTTGGCTGGTGCGTATTTATGTAATGCGTGACTGCCTCGTCCATTTTATCCCCCAGGAGATGCGCTTCAACGTTCCTCATATTTTGATAAAATTCACAAAACAACTTTGTTTATTTCCATCATCTGTAAATTTGTGAGGTTATTTTTTCTGACAGCTGCTTTTGTATTCTGTCTGTATTGTGTTCAAGGACACGACTTTTTACAAAAACTTCTTCGAAAAACTTACCTATTTTTATGTAAATCATAGTTTTGAAATCGTTTATCCCCTAACAAGTTTGGGTATTTTTTTAAATGTTATTACAGGTATAAGTTTAGTACATCAATAAAAATAAATTAATAACAATAGGTACATAGATTACAGACACATTGATTGCAAGGATTTGTCCCAGCCTCGAAACAGCCCAGCTATAACTTCCTCTATACTCTTTGGTTCTTGTTATATGCTCTCTGACCAGTTGTATAATCTATGTTTTGTCTATACTTCTTGACATTGATTGATTAATGTAAAATGACGTGACTTTGTTTTGACTTTCGAATTTCGATCAAATCAAATCGCAAGAATTCGTGAAATTGCGTACGAATTTTCTATTTCTACGTAGTTTTATTGATCATGATTCGAAATTCATTGAAGTCCCAAATAGTTCCAAGAACACATGAGGTAAAACTCTCTCTTTTAAACAGAAAATGAATACTTTAATGAAATATTTACACCAACATAATCATGCACTATCATATAAATTAGGTACCAGAACACTAGGTATTTTATAATATATGCCTACCTTTCACTAAGTACCATTCTATAGTTTCAGAGATGTAAACACACAAGCAAGTTAGATGTAATTCGGGATAAACTAAAAGAAGGTCCAGGGTTGGCTGACTTTGTGTCTGAAGAACGGCCTAAGAACTGGGATGAGTATGAAGGGAAATTAAAGCGGGAGAAGGGCGAGACTGAGCGGTTAAGGTTGCCACCATGGCTGAAAACAACTATCCCTACTGGTAAGTGGTTCTACCTTGAGTAACTCTCACTCCTACTTTATTCCCATACTATATTCGCTAGCATCTCTTAAAAATTATCTATAAAAAAAAAACTCCTATAAAGCTCCTAAAGGTCCTATAAAATTTGGGCAGAGTGAGTTCAGATCTATCCGAGGTAAGGGTCTGGGATTAAGCATTATTCAATTTGTAGGTCTTTACATTGCCTCTCTGTCAGAATGATTTATATTGTTCCCAGGATCGAAATTCAGTGAGATAAAGGAACAGCTCCGAAGCTTGAAACTCAGCACTGTATGTGAGGAAGCACGGTGCCCTAACATCGGAGAGTGTTGGAGTGGAGGGAAGCATGGCATGTCCACAGCCACTATCATGGTAAATCTACAAAAGCATTGTAGGGGATTACAGCAAGTAGTGACTAGTCAGAAACACAAAAGCAAATCTTTCAACTTCCAGCTAATGGGGGACACTTGTACCCGAGGCTGCATGTTCTGCTCGGTTAAGACATCTCGCAAGCCTCCGCCCCTGGACCCCGACGAGCCGCGGAACACCGCCGCCGCCATACACCAGTGGGGACTCGGGTACATCGTGCTGACATCTGTTGACAGAGATGGTAGATAAGATAATTATTTTATTGTAATCGTTCACGACACTGAAAAGCACTCGCTCGTAATGAAACTAGGAAGTACCATTACACGTGCCTGCATCGAGATGTGAAAGCAAATGCGGTGTTTGGTACTTCACCATAGATCGTGGCTCATGGCCACTAATGTCAGTATGGGCAAGAGGTGGGAGGATCACTCGCTACTCAGAGCCACAAGTAATCATAAACTGGCAGCCACTTCTGATCCAAGAGTTCCAAGATGAATATGGTGAACCATGGTAACAGGTGATCAGCCCATCGCCCATTAGATTTATCATGTTGTAGAGGACATGCTTAGGGTGAGAAGTAGCTGGATGCATTTTATGTTTTGTTTTTACTCTCAGTCCAGCAGAGAAATAAAATAAATGTTTATAAAAATTAGCATTTATGATATCAGTAGGGATTATAAGTATTATTTTATTTCTTTCACAGACTTACCTGATGGAGGTTCTGCACATTTGGCTGAAACTGTTACGGAAATAAAAAAACAGTAAGTGTTGCAGACCTAATTCTCACACTAATGGTCTTTATAAAGTTTTGCCACTGGTTATCAAATGATGCCTACGGACTAGGAGATTAATTGTAGGGTAGGATGACCCTCCATCCGATGAATAGGAAGGCTAAAAGGGTTAAAATTCATTTTTGGATTTTATAGCAAATTCTAAGCCATTCCAATATATTTTGTAAAATTGTCCGAATTGTAAGTGGTCGGAATTTTGGTTAGTAGTGTTTGTGAGCCTATGTTAGGTTTGTCTAAACACTATGTTCTCGTTTACAAAATTATTAATAAAACGTTAGAGTAAAAACACGTCCAAAATAACAAATAACAAGGGATACCTACCTAATCAGGAGCGATCGCGCACAGCGGTAACAATAGGGTAGCACACATTCAAATGAACGTAAATCGTGTCCAATACAATTCAGGCAGCACATCTGATAAAGTGGCTTTTTTAACACTTTTGGTGACATTGTAAACGAAGCACCTACTTCAACTTGTTGGATGAAGACAGCACTAAATCTTTCATCCTGGAAATATGCTGGGATGGCCTATGTCACTGTTGATGATTTTTTTAAACATATTTCGGCCCACTGCTGGGCAAAGGTCTCCCCCATGGATTTGAGTCATCTCCCACCATCCTCGTTCAAAGGCATCGAGTTTGTCCCGCCAACACTTTCTCGGCCGACCCGGACGCCGCCACTCAGGTGTCCAGGCTGTGATTATAATTATAGTTTTGTAAATGGTGATTGTAATGTTTCAGAAACAAGGAAATCCTGGTAGAATGCCTGGTGCCCGACTTCAGAGCGAGCCGCGAGTGCATAGAGAGGATTGCCAATTGTGGCCTCGATGTGTTTGCCCACAACATCGAGACGGTCGAACGACTGACGCCTTTCGTGAGAGACCCGAGAGCGGGGTGAGTTAGCTGACCTTCTCGTTGTCACCCTTCGGGTAGGGAACCCTAAAAATAAACATAATTTATACACCTGCCTTGTAATTTCAGGTACCGACAAACCTTAAAAGTTCTGGAGACAGCCAAAGAAATAAATCCAGACCTGGTAACTAAGTCCTCAATCATGCTGGGCCTGGGAGAATCGGACGAGCAAGTGGAACAGACTATGAAAGGTAATGTTACACGCTTAAATGCATTTAATAATTTTAGCTCTGGTCTAACCTTAAAAGAAGCTAAAAAAATATGATTTATGAGAGTTTTGCTTGTAATGGGTATGTGCTTTGATTTATAATTGAAATTATTAAAAGTTTCAATTTATTGCGAAAATGGGTAAAAATAACAATGTAGATTATAAAATTAAGGTCCTCTATTATCAGCTAAACCGGTATTTCTAGTTCTAGTCTCTATGTAGTTTCCTACATTTGTACACACATGAATTATGTTTTAAAATAAAACATCGCATTTTACTTCAATAGCGAATGAAAATAGCTTAGATATAACAATATTTTTGAATTACTAACTTGAAAAAGGTCCGTTAGTACATTACTCTTATCTCAATGCAATGAAAACTTAGCTGAAGCTGTCCTAAAACCAACTTCTAGTCTATCCTAATATTCTAGATCTCCGCTCGGCGGGCGTAGACTGTCTAACCCTCGGCCAGTACATGCAACCGACCAAACGCCATCTCAAGGTCTTCGAATACGTCACCCCAGCCAAGTTCCAGCAGTGGGAGATCAAGGGAGCTGAACTGGGCTTCCTGTACACAGCCAGCGGACCCCTCGTCAGGTCCTCTTATAGAGCTGGCGAGTTCTTTATATCTAGCCTGATCAAGGATAGGAAGGCTAAGAGTGCTTGACATGATCCGGAATAAAACATATTTTGGGCGAGATCATGTAAATAGATAAATAACTAAATAAATAAAAAATGCTGGACATTTGACACAGCGCCATCTAACCCCATACTAAACAAAGTTTGTACTATGGGAACTAAATGTCTGATAGAATATTTATATACTTAATTTTATAAATAACTGGTTGTATAAAACATAATAAGTGATATTTTAATGACACACACATTTCAAAAGTAGGAAACTAAATTATTCGTGTAATTATGTAATTACTGTTTCAAATCATTTCTTACAGAGTCACTTTATGTAAATAAAAATGTTTCTAGATCTGTAAAATGTACCTAAGTATGTAAATATAAAATCTAAGTATATAGCAATAATAAAACAAAGCCGTGTTAAAGTTGTATGTCGTATAAAATATTTTTTTTGCGCATTTTATTTATTAACATGTTATGTTGTTCGATCTACAGTAGAATAGTTCTAGGAGTTATTAATTCCTCATCAATGTGATTGTAGATTCGTAATATTGCTAGTTATTATTTATATGAATGGTTGAAATATATTTTAAAATAAATGTGGTTTTTATTTTCAAAAGGATTTTCATTAAAATTTGTAGGTTTGTCGCACACTAGGCGACTAGTTGCGATCACAGCTGAGCTACTGGTTGTGGATGCCAGGTTGGCATACAAGTTGCGGACGAGAATTGAGAAATCCTTTGATTAGCTGCTTCCGAGCTGCACAAATGGGCCTAGTGTGCCAACTCCTAATTAACTATTTCTGTATCGCACATCATAAAATACTGAAAGTATTTTGATTGTAAATGAAAAATAAATTATTTGTGGACATCTGACACAGCGCCATCTAGCCCCAAACTAAGCAAGCTTGTACTATTGAAACCAGATGGCTGATACAATATTTTTTTTGTACATACCTACATACATAAAGGTACCTCGTGTGTTTATTAGTCCAAGGTACCTATTTATAATTCATTAAACTACAACACCCAGAAATGTTTGCAGAACATAGGTACAAACATATCTCCCGTAGCGGGAATCGAACCCGCGCCCCTTGTGTTTCAACCGAACACACGCGCACCACGCCACCGAGGTCGTAAAAAATATGAACTTTTTGTTCGAGTCTGACTAACTTTTGACCAAGATCCAAATCGACGGTACCTACCTATCAAAAATATTTCGAAGTCCATGAATTTTCTTAAGAAAGATCTTTAAGATCTTAATAAAAACATTTCTAACTGAAGATACCGGTAAAGAGCCCAAGGTTCCTGTTTTCAATTTGGAAGGTGGTGTTTGCACAATGAGGCCCATTCAGTATTGTATTTATCTAATGGCGTTTGCCGCGAACAATAGGAGGCGGATCGCACGAGCGCGCGCCAAGCGAACAAAAAACCAACGCGCGCTGCGTGAATACTGAGCGTGTTGCTAATTTAACTCCTCACTTGAAGGGAGCCAGGTCTTTACAGATGTGGTATTGTCAAAAAAATGTATGTTTGGATCAAGAGATTTCAGTGTAACTTACACAAGACATGCTACACTTGCTTTCCTGCCCTCTGTGCCCAACAACCTGCACCCGAGAGGACCTTAGGCCTCTGATAGGGCTGTAGCTGACACAGCTACTTACCTGTTTACCTCACAACCTTACCATACCATACCAGTACCAAGAAATACCTTTTAACAATACCAGGATTACAGGGAAGAAAGAAAACGCAATCAAGAAACTTTAATCCACCAACGTTTGACCTTTTGTTAAGTGAAACAAGAACTGCACATCACTGCACTGCGAGCTCCATCACCACCAACTCTTCGTGACGACGTTCACCGGGCTCACATCATCACTACAGCTCCCACTTTCACCATCGCGACGAGCACCGAGCGAGATCACGCAGAACTTTACACAGACGTCCGTTCTCCACCGCAGTCGCCGCCGAATGAGGGCGGAGCCGGGGCCGAACAAATATTTATAGCCTCGAGACTCGCCCCGCGTCTCTCACACCCCGCTCGCGCGCGGCACCGTCTTAGCAAGCGCGCGAATTAGAATCCTGTTTTCTTATTGGTTAATTTGTGTTTGGTTTTCATATAAATATTTGTCCTTTTTGTAAATAAAATCATTCCTATTTCTACACTCCAACTGAGTCTTACTATCTCCAAACCTCCGCAGTAGATTCCCGCAAATAGTAGGTACTACTACATTGGTGACCCCGTGAAAGACACAGCCTTCCTGAGGAGAAATCTCACGCTCAACTCAGCGCTCTCCGAAGAACGAAGACCCCCACACAGAAATGGAGAATCAAGATACAAGCACCGCCACCACCGCCGCCGCCGTCGCCCTACCTCACGAAATAGCTGGCATAGCGCTTTCGATGAGAATACCACCGTTTTGGAGAGACAATCCCCGACTGTGGTTCATCAGCTTCGAAGCGGCAATCAACGAACTACACAGAGGAGAAGCCCAGCTAGCGCAGATGCTCATCGCCAAATTAGAAAAGCAAGACATCGAACAGATCTCCGATTTGCTTCTCCACCCGCCATCATCAAAAGAATACACCGCTCTGAAGAACAGGCTCATTTCATCATACGAAGAACCCGACAACCGCAAGCTCCAGAGACTACTGTGCGAAGTCCAGTTAGGAGACCAGAAGCCTACACAACTGCTACGGAGGATGCGAAGCCTAGCTCACGACAAGATCCCAGACGCTACCCTGCGAATGATGTAGGACCAACCACCTACCTCCACACATCCAATCCGTCCTGACAGTCGGCGATACCTTCTCCAGCAGTACCTCACTTGACGAACTCGCACTGTTAGCCGACAGGATGATGGAAGCCAGCTCAAGCACGCAAGTCTCGGCCGTCGAAGCTAAGCCACCACAAACTCAAGCAAACACCGACACGAAGTACCTCATAGAAGAACTTCAGAAGCTGTCAGTCGAAATCGCCGCTCTCAAATCATCTCGCCAACAAAACAATCATCATCAGTATCAACCTCGACGTCCATCCCACCGTGAAAATCACTCTCCAAGCCGCAACTACATCAGCCACCGTCAGCGAAGCCCATCACCTCACTGCTACTACCACCAAAGATTTGGCTCCGAAGCATTCCGCTGCACTACGCCGTGCTCACTCAAAAAGAATAAAACGTCGGAAAACTAGAAAGCACGCTGGATAAGGCGGAATCCGGCGTGGGCGAAATTTCATACCGCCTATTCGTCACCGACAGAAAAACGAATCTGTTACCTCCAGCCAAAGGACAAACACCGAAGCCACTCAATTTTCATCTCTACGCCGCTAATAATACAGTCATCCCTACATACGGAGAAAAAACGCCGGAACTGGACCTACACCTACGTCGACCCTTCAAATGGACATTCATCGTTGCGAAAGTCAGCAAACCAATCCTCGGAGCTGATTTTCTCAAACATCATCAACTCATCGTCGACCTCAAGAACAGAAGACTCATTGACTCCGTAACAAAACTATCATCAAGTTCATCAGTGCGAGCTACAAACATACCTACAATCAGAAGTATCGACGTTCAACAATCCTACCACGACATCCTAGCGGATTTTCCCGGAACTACAAGACTAACTTCAATGAACCTAACTACACTTCACAACGTCGAACATTACATCGAAACTACAGGACCGCCGCTACACTGCAAGGCACGACCAGTCGCACCTCACCGCTACGAACAAGTACGAAAAGAATTCCAAAACATGATGGATCAAGGTTTATGCCGCCCAAGCAAAAGCCCATGGTCTTCGCCTCTTCACATCGTACCTAAAAAGAATGGTGATATACGCGTCTGCGGTGACTACAGAAGACTCAACGCCGTCACTACACCCGACCGATATCCCATACCCAGAATCAAGGACTTCACCTACCAACTGTCAAGCAAAACTATCTTCAGTACCATCGATCTCAACCGAGCCTACCAACAACTGAAAGTTCGTGAAGAAGACGTAGAGAAGACGGCAATTATCACTCCAATGGGCTTATTCGAGTTTCAACGTATGTGCCCAGGACTTAAGAACGCCGGACAGACATTCCAACTCTTCATTCACGAAGTACTACGTGGACTCGATTTTGTCTACGCCTTCATCGACGATCTACTTATCGCAAGCTCCGACGAAGAAACTCACAAAAATAACCTCCGCGCTGTACTACAACGACTAGAAGAAAATGGCATCACCATCAATCCATCGAAATGCGTTTTCGGGAGGCAACGAAAGCATTCGAAGCGAGTAAACTGGCGATTCAAAATGCTGCTTTACTCGCGCACCCATCTCACGAAGCGCCAATTGCTATCTTCAGTGACGCATCCGACCAATCAGCAGGCGCCGTGTTACAACAGTACATCGACGAAAAATGGCAACCACTCGGCTACTTTTCAAAGAAATTCTCCGACGCGCAGCGTAATTACAGTACATTCGACCGAGAGCTACTAGCTATCTACATGGCAATCAAACATTTTCGAAAAACGTTCGAGGGGCGAAACCTCATCGTTTTCACCGACCACAAGCCGCTAACCTTCGTGCTACAAAAACCTCCGTCAGCCTCAGAAACACCACGACGCGCAAGACAGCTCATCTTCATCAGCGAGTTCACCACCGACATAAGACACGTCAGCGGGAGTGACAACGTAGTCGCCGACGCACTCAGCCGCATACCTATCGAAGCAATCACTTGCCCAACATCAATGGATTACGACAAAATCGCCGAAGCACAAGAAAGAGACAGAGATACTATCGACCGCCTCGCGAGTCAAAATAATTTGGATCTCCGACGAGTCTCAATACCTGGTTCGCAAAAACCTATCTACTGCGAAATGTCAACATCCTGCATTCGTCCCTACCTACCTGCAGAATATCGACGCGCCGCATTCGACTCACTTCATTCGATCAGCCACCCAGGGATAAGAACAACCCGCAGGCTGGTCAGTCAAAAGTTCTTCTGGCCGTCGATGAACAGCGACGCAGGGACGTGGGCGAAACAATGCCTACAATGTCAGCGGTGTAAAGTTCAAAGACACACAACGAGCAGCCTATCCACTTTCGCACCAGCTGACCGCTTTCAACACGTACATATCGACATCGTTGGACCGCTACCTACTTCACCACAAGGACATCGATATCTTGTCACCATGATCGACCGAGCGACAAGATGGCCCGAAGCAATACCTACAGACGACACATCAGCTGAGACCGTAGCGAAAATAGTCTACGAACACTGGATTACTCGCTTCGGTTCACCAAGGCTAATAACCACCGACCAAGGAAGAAACTTCGAAAGTCGACTATTCGCCAAGCTACTTCACACTGTTGGGACTGAGAAGACTCGCACTACAGCCTACCATCCACAAGCAAACGGCATAGTCGAAAGATGGCACCGCTCACTCAAGACCGCGCTGAAAGCTCTTCTATCAGTACATACATCGTGGATAGACGAGCTACCTACAGTTTTGCTGGGTCTACGCGCCGCCTCACGCGCCGACACTGGTGTGAGCGCCGCTGAACTTACCTACGGATACAACCTACGCCTACCATGTGATTTCTTCACCACTCCATCATCAGCTGAGCCCCAGGACATTCCGGTACGCTTTCGCTAGGGAAGGAGCCATGTAGCTGACACAGCTACTTACCTGTTTACCTCACAACCTTACCATACCATACCAGTACCAAGAAATACCTTTTAACAATACCAGGATTACAGGGAAGAAAGAAAACGCAATCAAGAAACTTTAATCCACCAACGTTTGACCTTTTGTTAAGTGAAACAAGAACTGCACATCACTGCACTGCGAGCTCCATCACCACCAACTCTTCGTGACGACGTTCACCGGGCTCACATCATCACTACAGCTCCCACTTTCACCATCGCGACGAGCACCGAGCGAGATCACGCAGAACTTTACACAGACGTCCGTTCTCCACCGCAGTCGCCGCCGAATGAGGGCGGAGCCGGGGCCGAACAAATATTTATAGCCTCGAGACTCGCCCCGCGTCTCTCACACCCCGCTCGCGCGCGGCACCGTCTTAGCAAGCGCGTGAATTAGAATCCTGTTTTCTTATTGGTTAATTTGTGTTTGGTTTTCATATAAATATTTGTCCTTTTTGTAAATAAAATCATTCCTATTTCTACACTCCAACTGATTCGTACCTAAGTGGTGCCCTTGCGCTAGTTGCCACAAAAACCTTTTTTCTCGGTGTCGCGCCCTCTGCGCTCACCAAAGCCCGGTAACGCTGCCAGCGGTCATCTGAGACCCACAGCATTATATTCCGTCCGAAAAAAAAAAAAAAAAAAAAAAAACTCCAACTGAGTCTTACTATCTCCAAACCTCCGCAGTAGATTCCCGCAAATAGTAGGTACTACTACAGGGCCATAGAGGAGGCTTCATATTTTGCTAAATTGATCTAGTTTATTATATTACCTACCTACATCTCCATTTGTCATGTGGTTCTTCATGGCATCATTATGAAGCCGATTGTTGTGACCAGAGCTTTGTAGCCAAGTCACTTTTCGTATAACGAAGTCGCTAGGCTAGACACAGGAGTCATCTGATTTAGAAATACCAGGTTCAAATAAAGTTTATCGCTGGAGAGCCTTCTGTAATCAATGGTAATAGGTGCCCAGTGTCTAGAAGCCAAAAGTTACCAGAAATGACCAGCTGACTAACTGACTCATATGTTTAATGCACACTTTCTTTTGTGCAAAAAGAATTTGTCAGAAGTGGGATTCGAACCCACGCCCACAGAAGTGGACTGCGACCTGAACGCAGCGCCTTAGACCGCTCGGCCATCCTGACTTGATGAATAATGGTAAAAATAGTAGGTAGTTGCTTCGTAAGTGATGTAAGATTGGTCAATACTCTATCTATTACATTTGCTAAGTATATGGGTGGGCTCCTCTGACGACAAAGCCTTCGTCGCTGTGGACTGTGAACATAATTGCACAGAACGATTTGCAATGAAAATATTGATGCCGATGCTAAGAGACAGTTGCGTTGATGACTATGACTAATTAGGTACCTACCTGTGCTTAGAAGTTAGAAAGTATTTCTTGAGTGCAACACTGAGCATGAAATGTTTTCAGTACTAGAATTAGTAGGTACCTACATGAAAGGAGCCTTTGAGGCGCACATTAAGTTTTTTCACTACCTACTGGTTTGAAAGAACTAGTGACACAGCTAGGTAGTAGTAGTACCTACCTACTTACCTACTAGAACTGAAAGTCAATGCAAATTACCCTACTTTTCTTTTACCAAAAAATGAGCGCTTACAACGCATCCAGATATATAAGTAGGTAGGTACATTATAGGGAACCAACTTGAGCTTTTACAAAAGTAAGATGCCTCATCCAATTCTGGTACTTTCAAGGTTCCCGGAGCAGCACGTTTGGTCAGCAAACCAAGCCACAAGGCGCTTCGTGTGCAGTCGTGCGTGGGTTACATGGTCTTCACTCTGGATGTCGGATCGCGATGGATGCCTCCCCTCGGCATCCGATCGGAATACGCAATGGTGAAAAAGAACCCGCGTATTATTGTGATCTCTGACTCTCATCTTTGAAAAGATAAAGTAATTTTAGGGGAAAATAGGAATAGGTTTCTATACCTACTTAAACCTTTTGCTGATGACTCCATTGGAAAAAATAAATCGTCAAAGTACCTAAATGATTATTTGCCGATGATGGTCTAGTTCATAGGCTGAATTAGATGTAAGTATCTACCTAATAGAGAAGCGACAACTTTGCCCTGCAAGCACGTAATTTGAACCAGCAAGATGAGTTGCTTCGCCCATAGTATCGAAGGATCATTCATTCAGTCAATAATCCTCTTAGACGCACGTAAATTCAACTTAGATTTAAGTTCAAGTACACGTATCTATTATTTCGTTATCTTTTAACACGGATTGATTTAGAGCTCTTTCTTGGCTAAAAGCTGTTTTACCTAGGTAGGTACCTACTTGAATTTTTGTTAACAATTGTGGCTCGAGCAATAGAGTGTGAACTACAAAAAATACAAAGCTTTCTGTATCAGGTGTTATCATCTGATAAATCCATCAAAGAACCGCTGAAATTATTTAAATTCCTAAAGCGATTTCAATTGTAGGAGAAACGCATTGCTCCGTTCCCACGCCCGCTCATCAAGTATGCGCGCCGCTGAATTTTGAGCGCTTGTATCCGAACGAAAACATGTCCCGTAAGCCTTTACAATGCGTATTTTATTGGAATCCCGCAATATTCCATTGGTGAAACGTTTGCCTTACGTCTGCCGATAAAAAAGTTATGGAACATAATAAGGTGTCTATACACCGAAGCTGACGGCCGACAGCCTGCGGGACGGGCTGCCTTCACATGATTATATCGAAATAAAGTCGCGACTCCACTGCGGCGGGCGGTAACTGAGCATACAGAGGCTACGCATCACGTTAGCTGCAGTGTTTCTATCTATCTGTATGTGAGTGTCCATGACTTCACTGCGGCGCTCGCCCATGTCCGGCAAAGTCGCAGCGAAGTCTCGCTTCTTAGCTGGTGGCCTAAATACATTGTAATTTGTACTAAGGCCAACAGCCTATGCCGCTGAGCCCGCGGCTTTAGTGTGTAGACACCTTATGTACCCTACCTACCTACTTTACTCAAGCCACAGACAGCACGCCTGGTACTAAGCAAAATAATAAAATGAGATGAGTTTAACTCACATGGAAAAAAATATTTTTGGTAGAAAAGTCTGCCTCGTTTTCATAGTCCATCCACGTCTAGGTGAACCGTGTTCATAAAATCTTAGGCCTAGGTCGTAAAGTTTTTTATTTAAGTGTTTAACAAATGAAATTGACAGATTCACTACCTCGGCAGCGTGACGGGTGAGTGATTGGCTGAGGCGTGAGACGTGTTTTCGATTTAGATATGTAGCTGACACAGCTACTTACCTATTTACCTCACAACCTTACCATACCATACCAGTACCAAGAAATACCTTTAAGAATACCAGGATTACAGGGAAGAAAGAAAACGCAATCAAGAAACTTTAATCCACCAACGTTTGACCTTTTTGTATCGTGAAACAAGAACTGCACATCACTGCACTGCGAGCTCCATCACCACCAACTCTTCGTGACCGATTTCGTCTACGCCTTCATCGACGATCTACTTATCGCAAGTTCCGACGAAGAAACTCGCAAAAATCACCTCCGCGCTGTACTGCAACGATTAGAAGAAAATGGCATCACCATCAATCCATCGAAATGCGTTTTCGGCCAGCCAGAAGTCAAGTTTCTTGGTTTCACCGTCAACAGAGAGGGAATCAAACCGCCTACCGAAAAAGTCGACGCAATATGTAGCTACGCCAAGCCGAAAACAATAGAAGAATTACGGCGATTTCTCGGCATGATCAACTTCTACCGCGAGCACATACCTAAAGCAGCCGAAATCCAAGCGCTACTCCACGCATACCTACACAACGCGAAGAAAAAAGATCGGTCACAAATCGAATGGAACGACGAGGCAACGAAAGCATTCGAAGCGAGTAAACTGGCGATTCAAAATGCTGCTTTACTCGCGCACCCATCTCACGAAGCGCCAATTGCTATCTTCAGTGACGCATCCGACCAATCAGCAGGCGCCGTGTTACAACAGTACATCGACGAAAAATGGCAACCACTCGGCTACTTTCAAAGAAATTCTCCGACGCGCAGCGTAATTACAGTACATTCGACCGAGAGCTACTAGCTATCTACATGGCAATCAAACATTTTCGAAAAACGTTCGAGGGGCGAAACCTCATCGTTTTCACCGACCACAAGCCGCTAACCTTCGTGCTACAAAAACCTCCGTCAGCCTCAGAAACACCACGACGCGCAAGACAGCTCATCTTCATCAGCGAGTTCACCACCGACATAAGACACGTCAGCGGGAGTGACAACGTAGTCGCCGACGCACTCAGCCGCATACCTATCGAAGCAATCACTTGCCCAACATCAATGGATTACGACAAAATCGCCGAAGCACAAGAAAGAGACAGAGATACTATCGACCGCCTCGCGAGTCAAAATAATTTGGATCTCCGACGAGTCTCAATACCTGGTTCGCAAAAACCTATCTACTGCGAAATGTCAACATCCTGCATTCGTCCCTACCTACCTGCAGAATATCGACGCGCCGCATTCGACTCACTTCATTCGATCAGCCACCCAGGGATAAGAACAACCCGCAGGCTGGTCAGTCAAAAGTTCTTCTGGCCGTCGATGAACAGCGACGCAGGGACGTGGGCGAAACAATGCCTACAATGTCAGCGGTGTAAAGTTCAAAGACACACAACGAGCAGCCTATCCACTTTCGCACCAGCTGACCGCTTTCAACACGTACATATCGACATCGTTGGACCGCTACCTACTTCACCACAAGGACATCGATATCTTGTCACCATGATCGACCGAGCGACAAGATGGCCCGAAGCAATACCTACAGACGACACATCAGCTGAGACCGTAGCGAAAATAGTCTACGAACACTGGATTACTCGCTTCGGTTCACCAAGGCTAATAACCACCGACCAAGGAAGAAACTTCGAAAGTCGACTATTCGCCAAGCTACCTCACACTGTTGGGACTGAGAAGACTCGCACTACAGCCTACCATCCACAAGCAAACGGCATAGTCGAAAGATGGCACCGCTCACTCAAGACCGCGCTGAAAGCTCGTCTATCAGTACATACATCGTGGATAGACGAGCTACCTACAGGTTTGATGGGTCTACGCGCCGCCGCACGCTCCGACACTGGTGTGAGCGCCGCTGAACTTACCTACGGATACAACTTTCGCCTACCATGTGATTTCTTCACCACTCCATCATCAGCTGAGCCCCAGGACATGGACTTCGATTATGTAAGCCGACTACGCTCAACAATCAACGCCGCACGTCCGAGTCAGCCCACAACATCACACGGAAACAAACGTCCTATCTTCGTACATAAAGATCTACAAACCTGCGAACAAGTCTTCATCCGCAACGACGCCGTGAAGAAACCTCTGCAACCTACATACGAAGGACCCTACAAAGTACTGGAGAGGAACAGCAAGACTTTCAAGATACTACTACCGGAGAGAAGATCGGCAGTCGTATCTATCGATCGACTTAAGCCTGCCTACACAGTCGACGAAAGTAGCTACGATACTTACCTACATCAAGCTACTCACCATCATCACATCAATTACCTTCACCAGCGGACAACAGTCATCATTTACCACCAGCACCAGCTTCATCATTTCCCCCACCAGCGACTCAAGACTCTACCACAAGCCAAACATCGCGCCAAGTTCCATCATCGATCCTGAGGACAACTCGGAGTCGGAGTGGACGCGATGTCAAGCTTCCGGTACGCTTTCGCTAGGGAAGGAGCCATGTAGCTGACACAGCTACTTACCTATTTACCTCACAACCTTACCATACCATACCAGTACCAAGAAATACCTTTAAGAATACCAGGATTACAGGGAAGAAAGAAAACTCAATCAAGAAACTTTAATCCACCAACGTTTGACCTTTTTGTATCGTGAAACAAGAACTGCACATCACCGCACTGCGAGCTCCATCACCACCAACTCTTCGTGACCACATTCACCGGGCTCACATCTGCACTTCAGCTCCCACTTTCACCATCGCGACGGGCACCGAGCGAGATCACGCAGCACTTTACACAGACGTCCGTTCTCCACCGCAGTCGCCGCCGAATGAGGGCGGAGCCGGGGCCGAACAAATATTTATAGCCTCGGGACTCGCCCCGCGTCTCTGACACCCCGCTCGCGCGCGGCACCGTCTTAGCAAGCGCGCGAATTAGAATCTGGTTTCTTATTGGTTGATTTGTGTTTTGTATTCATTTAAATATTTGTCCTTTTTGTAAATAAAATCATTCCTATTTCTACACTCCAACTGAGTCTCACTAACTCCAAACCTCCGAAGTAGATCCCGAATATAGTAGGTACTACTACAGATAACAATTTCACTGTGTAAGATTTTTTGCTGGTCTTGTAAATATTTCTCCCGGGTCGGGGTGTTTTGGTATCATCGTAGCTACTCTTAATTTCTGATACCCACGACACGGGTAATAATAGTGTGAGATCAGAACTATGCATGTGATAGCACGTTATTTGTTATTTTATGATAATGCAAAACATTGAGCCAATGCCCATAGGTAAATTCAGCTCTCCATTTTTTACCCTCTCCCAGACGCCTTAACTTCCCGGACTTTCCCATTTACAACGGCGACTGAAATCGTATTTTAAAATATAATACGCTTTTATTTTGGAAAATTCCGCTAGTGGCTCTAGGGAGAGAAAGCTAATTTCAATTTCATTTAGTTCTGGCGCGATTCCATGCACCGGCCAAAGAGAAGCTGACGCTTCGGGCAGAAGTTCCACCTATTAAAGAGTCTGTCATAAATTACCATCAATATAATCTTGCTGCCTGTTTATGTACGTAAATAAGTTTTGTAACGAGAACTTCAAGAGAGTTTTCCTCCTCCTTCCAAGTAACAATTAACGAGGTCTCATTCTCAGCTGTAATCTAAATTAAATGTAACTACAGCGTCCAAAATGTAAATCGATTTCCATATTACTCTCTTAGGAAACTGTTATGCACAATGGAAGCATTCACACATCTGCTCATCCACTGGCTAGTCTATGGTAGTAAGTGCAGAGTACTCGTGGCACGGAACTCTTGGGACAGTTAGGGTACCGTAGGCAGGCAGATTACACCCTGTCTGAGCCCCAATACGCAATTCCATTCGTTGCAAGAGGATTTCGCATTTTTATCGACGCCGATTCGACGGCTCTGTCGAAGTATACTTTTACAGTAACGTAGTAACGATATTATTTGTTATCTTGCGTGACATAGGTGCTCGAATCATTTTAAGAATGTCTCGGTTTAAACTATGTTAACAGAGTTTCATATAAAAATTATTTGTGTAGGTACTTACTAAAATCCATTTTGCTTCCTTAATTACCTACTGATTCTATCTCACTCTCGCTTTTTCTTCTATCCGTCTTTTACTGACCCTGTTCCGTAGTTGGGCCGTAACCAGCCCAGTGGGTGTGAAGAAAGCAAAAAAAAAATTCGTTGAACTGACATACTCAAAAATTTATTGTCATTGGTTATTTTAAGATAATCTAATTTAAACGTTATTAATAAGGGTTTGTTCATTGACGTCTTTTGCTTGCCTGTAACATTTGATTCATGGTAAGAGTTGCATTACTGTTTGCAACACCACTGTGCTTCTACTATTAAATTGGTCCCGCTCTTGAATAGGAAGGATTTATTATTATTGACTCCTTCTGCGAGGTTTAAGATCATGGAAATGTAGTTGAAAAGAGTTATTGAGGATCTATTTGGATGGTTTTGACTGAGAGTTGGGATGCAAATGCAATCAGATGTGACTTGTTGGTGTTATAGTGGTGTTATGAGAGTTTCGAAGCCAACTATTAGATGTCCATATTTTTGTACTGGTTTATGGTTACTGTGGGTGAATTAAAATTGTAAAATACGAATGTATTAATATTTAATTTTGATTAAGATTGTTTGATTCGACCGACTTTACGTGATTATAATTAAACCGGTCAAGTACTAATAGTTAAATTAAGGTGTAAAAACTCATGTTGTGAGGTTTATTTACCAAAAACTAAATTGATTTCATTGTGTCAAAGCGACGGTTTGTTTATATAAATTGTATCTCTAGTATGGCTGAAGTATAGTACCTACTAAATACACTCTCAACAGTAAAAGTTTGAGTGTAATCGCAAAATGCAATGAATACCTCCCCACTTAAAACCCCCCTTCTTATGATTGCAAAATTTTTACATCTACGTGGAAGAAAAGTCATTTAAATTGTAGCACGTCTCTCCCGACCCACCGAGCTCGTATTATTTGCCTCGACACTTCATTACAGCTTTACTATAAGAGGTACTGTATCTAAGTATTTCTTGATCTGGATCAGGCGAGCTATCTATAGACCGTTTGTAACGGACTTTTGATAATGAGCTATGATCCTGATCAACTGTTTCTTTTGTATTTTGTAAATTATTTGTAAATACTGGTTTAAGCTGTAAGTTTGAGTGTGCCATAGTGGATTTGCTCATCAAAATCGATGTATAACTCTGTAGTTAGTTATTGAAATGTGTTTATTCAAAAAGAAGATGAAATTTTATCATTTTTTTCTTTGATTTCTATAAGTGAAAACACGATAAAATAAAATAAAACACGATTAAAAAAAAAATTAAAAACCATGTTTTGAGTATGTTTTGATCAATGTAGATCTAAGGAACCCTACCATGTTTTCAGATGACCTTTGCTTTGATAGGTAGATAAGTAACAATTTCTTTAGTTGTTGAAAACAGTTTTTTGATTCATTTTGTAGTTTTCTTGTATTACCAATTATTTAATTTCAATATTTTGCACGGTCTCGCTCTGTCGCTGCCTTTTTCGAAATCGATATGAATAATACTGTATTTGTTTTGGTTTGTTGGGAGTGAATGAAGCGAGAAGTATGTCAGGACCGTAGTAAATGGAGGTCCTTATTCTCTGCCTACCCCTATGGAAAACAGGCGTGACATTTATGCATGTCGTTGTAGAACTTGTAAAGGGTTCTACGAAACGCTACGCCGTAGATGTTTGTAGCAGCGCATAGGCAAAGTATAACGATTACGATTATAATTTGCCGCACAGCTGGGTAAACAGGTCTCCTCGTGAGGCACAAAGACCTCCACAATATCTTTACAACTTTCGGATTTGTAATAAGTCGAAGATGGAAGGCGCGATGGCGCTCATTGGGAGAGGCCTTGGTTAAGTAAACTGCTATAGGCAGATGATGATGTGTAGTGTAGCATTATTAATTTCGTCGATGTACAAGCGGCTTAATGTTTCCTCGATCTCTGTAATTTTATTTTAATCTTCCAATTACAAAAAAAACGCAACTAAACCAGTCTACACGCCCCCTAACACCGTTTCGTTAGAGCTTGATTAGCGCCACAATACGATGCAGTGAAAGTAACTTGGCAACTTTAAAGAAACGTCCCCCTGAATTAGCTATAACCAGGATTTAATACGCTTGGGGGAGAAGTGTTATGCCGACTGTTTATACTTTTGACGCTAACCACCGGATTAGGTAGGTGCTTGTAACCCTGACACTTGGTGTAATTGGGGTTCCGATGGGTTTTTTTATTGGGTGCGAGGAATGCTTATTTAAAGTTATAACAAGGCTGTCATTTAAGGTTATTGTCTGCTTTTATTAGATTTTTTCTTTTTGCTAACATTATCAAAATATGATTAGTTACCTAGTTAAAATTAGTAAAAATACTTTATGCAGGATGCAATATGTAATTATAGAGAATATTTTGTAGATATGGAACGGTATAAGGTCCGCTTTCTACTCCGTTCCATAAACGAACAGTCATGGTCCTGGAAGAAAGGAAACCAAAGTCCTGTAAAAAACTTTTTTTTTTGCCGAGGAATGAATGAAAATTCTTTATTGTACACTTTACGACTAATGAATCTAATAAGCAGTCGAAATAAGGTATTATGTACAACAGGCGGTCTTATCGCTATAAGTGATCTCGTCCAGATAACCTTCGGACGTAAACGTAGAGGGCGGAGAATGCATTTGGCTCTTTAAACCGGCCAAACCAAGACAAATGATAAAATCCAACATTTTATAGCAATTTTAAGCAATCGCTTCGTAATTAGGAAGAATGAGGCGATTAATGAGTTCCAAAGCGAGCCTAATCAAGACTGATAACTGCGCGCTGACTGAAGGGGAAACTTTACACTTATAAACTTTTCGTTTTAGTGCTAAAACGAGCTTTTCATAGTAAGCTTGTTTTTGTACACACTGTGTCAATCTCCTACGAAAACAAGTTCGTTTTGACGGCCTCGATGGCGAGTGCTCGGCTGAGATGCAAGAGACGCGGGTTCGATCCCGCTGTTGTTGTTGTATCATGGTACTCGTAGTTTTTGATACCCTACACAGGGAATCCTAGTGTGGGGTTAGAAATATGTATTATGACTGTTGGGTTTAACTATTGTTTTTTTTTGTCACGCTAGCAAGATATTGGGTTGAGATATGTATATTTTGTTGTTATACATAATAAAAAGTTTATCTATCTATCTATGTTGTTACGTAAGTGAATCCAATTATTTTGCACGAATACGCGTATTTGTTGAAAGGAAGCGTAAATGTAATCGCGTTTTATACGAGACTAGCCTATACCTGCGAGGTTTTTTATTTGCGTACAAATAAAACATAAGCTACTAGTAGAACAACCGCGGTTTTACTCGCGTTGAGTTGATTCTTTTGGGTGCATCTAGTGTTTGAACTGCCTTGACACCTCGTTCCACTTCTTTAGTAAACCTCTAAATTTGGTATCATTTTGTATTGAAAGGATCCAAAGCAAGTTTCAAGCAAATTGGACCACCCGTTAAAAAGTTCCCATACAATATTTAAGAACCTCTTTTCGGGGGTAGTTTAGAAAATATTTTATCATAGACTTTTACTAAATGTATTGAAGAGATTTAAACTTAAAGTATTAAGTTTCAAAGTTTAAGGAATAGGTACGATTTTTCATACAAATGTTTTATTTCTTTTTACTTCCTTAGCTAAAACTCCACCCAGCTTAAAACATCCTTTCTTAGTGTACCTCTACTTGATAAAAGAAAAGCACCTTCCAAACAAGTCTGTAAGACCAGTACTCAACCCAAGGCTCTACTTTTTCTGTCAATAGGTCAGTCACGATAAACTCTTTTATATTATGTTTATGATTATGAAGATTTCTGTGAAATAATTTTCTGAATCGGTGAAATACCTATGTAAATAAATAAAAATATTTATTGACTATGAGTATCAGATGGCTGATAGAATAATTTTAGTTTTAAAGATAAAAACAAACCTACACATTTCCTTTATCTTAGTGTAGATTCATAGACATCAGGTGTTCATAAGTACAAACAAGAACCTATATTGTATTTACGTGATGGAAATATTACCAGATCTCTTCTTTATGAATTCGATCTTATCATCATCTTCCTGCCCTTTTTCCACTCTAGGTGGGGTCGGCACAGCATGTTCTCTTCAAGATATCTCGTTTAAGCCAGCTAATTACCAAGGCCACTACGTAACTTTTAACTCTTTCACGTCGATCCTCGATGGCGTATGGCGCTACTCGGTCCATATTGAACCTCAACTCTAAGTTCGTACAATCGGCGTGCAATCACAAATGCATTAACCTCTCCACGAGCTGTCCGGTGTGCAAACGTGGCCTGCGCCGTCTCAAGTGATCCTATGCTAATGTAGAATTTCACTACGCATCGCGGTTCAAACCGCAATCTTTACTTAGGGCCGATTTCAGCGTTCAAACTGAAAGGCGTTTAGCTCTGAACTGAGTTCAGGAGCGATAATATTGTATGAAAACTGTTACCAGTGAAAATTCTTGAACTCAGTGCTGTATTTTTCACTTGCAATATTACTGATTCCCTGTTTCTCGTGTTACTAGTTATGTTCTTTCGAACCAGCAGTGTGGTGAAAGGAGACTAGCTCCGGAATACTCAAACGCAACTCAGAGTTGAGCACGTCTCAAGTCACGGTTTTTTGACAGTTTTTGACGAAAATCTGTCAAAAACTCGTCACTTGAAACGTGCTCAACTCTGAGACACGTTTGAGTATTCGGGGGTAGGACTGTCATCAGAGTGTACCTATTAATACTTTACTTGCAATAAGAGTGGGAAAGTACAATTTGAATTCAAGATTACACCACATAGGGGTTTCATTTCACCATTCCAGCTGGGTAGTCTATAAAAGCGATATCCCAAGTAAGGTAAAGAAATCTTATTTTTTTATCAAAAAAACCATCACGGTGTCCCAGTAGTCCAAGGCGAAGGCACTTTTAATTACCTACCCGAAGCCACCGGTAGGACACTGGTGCAGACCCCATTTATGAAGAAAACAGGCTAGGTAAAAGAAGTCAAATATTTCTGTCGATTCTGCTGTCCACTTCTCTCAAATCAGTTTGAAATGTCTAAATATATAGATGGTTATATCGATCTATGAGGAAAAGACAGAAGCTTTTGTCAAATCGAGTCAACGTTCAGCGAAATATACAGCGGATGCGCTAATTGTCTGATTTTCTAAAACGCTTTCGCAGCGATTAACACGATTAAATTAAACTCATAGATTTATTCATCAAATGAAGCGGTCGTGGAGTAGTTTGCTTAGGTGTTCTTGATTGATCGTTAAGCAATGTTGTGCGTGATCACAATTGGGATGGGTGACCGCACGTTAAATGGTCGGTCTGGCTTTTAAGTCATTAAGCCATGACGGAGGCCTTTAGGCGGCCTAAAAACTCCTTCACTAGGGATAGCCACTAGTTCATACAGATACATACAAACATCAAATAGAATCTATGATACTAACTGCTAAGTTAATTTTGAAACATCATACTCATAAATCTATGGCGAGTTTCCGCTAGTTCGTAACGTGGAACGTGGAACCCGTGCCTCTTGAAGTCAGAACCGGCTTTCCATGTAAATGTGCCCCAACCTGAGCTTGGCGATAAATTAAAAAGTAATAAAAATGCAAACGACGACGCGAGAACCAACAAAGGCAAGAATTAGGAAACACTGATAATGGTTTAACGACTTTTTCAATGAATGAAAATACTGCCCTATTATTTTTTGTCTTTATAATTAAAGGGAGCTTGCTTGCGGATTTTGATTGGGATTTCAATATTATGCCCATTATACAGCCCTGTGATTATGGTATGCCATTCCTATGGTATACCCTCACACGCTCAGATGGTCCACAGGTCTCAAAAAAAAAATTAAGTAGGATTTATTGAAAGCATTTCTACCATGCTTGAGAATAATTGCGAAACTTTAAAGAGTTTAAAAAGAATTAGCTTACAACTTCTAGATAACCAAGGGTTTACGAAATGTATCTAAAGCTGACAAGCTAACTTTTCAAAAGACGGACATGGGGGTGACTTTCCGGGTGAAGACTCCAAGGCTGACAAGTCATATAGCAGAAGTTGCTATTTGCCCGGCTATTATAGTGTCAGGAGCCGTCCCGCACTTGGCCATACATCATTAGTTGTCAGATGTATTTATGAGGACGGCTGGCCAGACCGGCAATTTCACGCGCTGCCGCCCGCCGCAAACGCCGTTTGTTTTTTGAAGGATTTGTGTACCAGCTTTGAGATTGTAGCAAGACATAAAACATGCCCTTTGAGAGTTTGCCTTTTTATTTCAGGGCAGTTTGGAAACATTTGAAAGGTCGGGTAATTAATGGTTGGTGTTTTTAAGATACTTACATCGTTTAAGGTTTTAGTCCACCAAAAAAAATTAACACTAACGAAAAAACATAATTATTAGTTTATGCAAAAAAAAAACATTCGCAGAATTTTGTAGAAACTGCCCAACGAACATGCGTAAACTCAAGCTCACACTCTTTACTTTATTCAATAGGATCGGTAAGGATCACATGAAACATAAATAGCTGATCACCTGTCACCATAGTTCACCATATGCATCTTGGTACAGACATTAATCATCTGAGTTACATATCCATAGGAGCATAAGGGCCACTACCCACCAAAGCAAAGCTTGTAAAGTTTATTAACTTCTTTGTCAGATTTCAGCAGTGACTGTGTTAAACTAACATTTAACCAACAAAACTGGGCAATTCATTGCAGTGGCCCGTGGGGGCCAATAAACAAGTGGAAAGTCTAGATTTATGTGAACACACGATAATCATAACAGGAACACGACTCGTTTATGGTGTTGTTTTGGCATTTCAACAATGCTACAACCTTCAGAAATAGCTAAACATCTCATAAACACTTAAAATACATTCAAATATAGTTGAGCAACTCAGGTGTCACATTTGAATGACCATGGGTTAAAAAGGGTTAATGGGTTAAAGCATCATGGGTTAAAAAGGCCACTTTGTATGATCTGCTGCAGAATTGAATTGCGTACGATTAATCGAAATTCCGACCATTTTACGGCCAAATAGGAATCTGCTGCTGAATCAAAATTACAGTAACCACTTAAGATTTGCTATAGAGTCGAAAAATGAATTGCTTTATTAGATGAATTGTTCGAAGTGGTATTTTTAGCCCAGCGGATCGTTTCTTACTTCGGGTGCTTTGTTGAGTTCTTTTGGGTAATACGACCAAATTAAACCTCCAGTTAATAAGTCTTTCCCTGTTTTTAACAGCATAATTTAGGTAGAGTTATTCATGTTTATTTTATCCTAGCGAACTGCCCCGGCTTGCGACTTTGCATTTTACTAAAATGACGTTACGAGTGTCCGAATGATATCAATTCTCTGAATGATAATGAAAACTGTATCAAAATCCGTTGCTTAGAAGCGCAAACAGACGCGGATAGCTACTGTTTCATACTATTCAGATAAACTTCTGTGTTTGTTGATGTATTTACATATGAACGCAGAAGTTGTCCAGCCATTTCTGGCTATGACCGCTCTATTTGCATATTATTCCTTTATTACTCTCGCTGAATTCATATGCTAATGCCGACGATGTTCCGCCCCTAATGCCCTGTTGCCCTAAAGGTATCACGTTTTATGTTCGTATTGAAGTGAGGATTGAATGCGAGAACTTTTTGTAAATATATGATAGAGAAAACTTTTCTTTTTTGCGGTGATTGAAGATTATGCAATGCGTGTCTTATTAAGGGTTCCGTCTGAAGGGTAAAAACGCTAAAACCTGCAACCCCTACTGCCCCATATAAATGATTATTCAAAACAGAATGAGCAAATCTAAAAATAACTGGTGCGGCGCTGATCACTTCGGCTCGGCTTAGCCGGGACGCTGAGTAACCCCATCTCACGGGTGGGTAACGGCACCTGTGCGTTCCCAGCTCCTGCAAGACACTGCTGCCTTACTTTCCTGGATGGAAATGTAGGAAACGTGGTGATGTGGTGTGATCGAGTTACAATTTTCAAAATTAAGACTAGAGGTAAAAGTTCAGCAGTGTTTTTATTACGCTCCTATATCCCATATTACTAAACTAATGCCTTTTATCTTCTATAGTAGATGATTTATACAGCGACAGGAGGCAATTTTTTACCTTCACAAACGGGGCGCTGTAGTGCCCGGGACGAATTAAGATGGAGTAGGCTGCCCCAGCACCTATTCCATCCTCTCAAATTAGTCAGCTTTATTCACAGGTCATGGTCAATACGTGCGGAGCTGACTAAGCTGCGGGTTTCTGCACGATGTTTTCCTTCACCGGTTGAGAGTACCTACTGGTATAGCGTGCATAAATTTTTCGCACAGAAAAATCCATTGGTACACGACCGGATTTTAACCCACCTAGACCTAGGTAAGTACCAACTAGACCACCAATGCTCTATCCCACATTAGCTACATAATATAATATAATAATAATTAATAACACCCAACAGTCACGTACATAGTCCTGACTCCAAACTAGGATTCCCTGTGTCGTGGGTATCAGAAACTACGAGTATCATGGTACAAGTACGAGTAAGTTTGTGAGTGTGTGAGGATATTTTGTGCCTCAATTTCTATTCTATTTTGACGAATTACACCGGAGAAATGAGCTTGGCACGCTACTAGCAAAATGCTACATCATTAATTCCCTACAGCTTTAAAATCTGAAGCGTGATAAACAGTCTCCGCGCTTGACAAAAATTAAATACTTTATTTTATGAATGACGAACTAATTATCAGACGTCAATTTCGTTTTAATCTGCAATTCAAAATGGCGATAAAGCAGTGACTGCATAGTTGCAGTTAAACAGCACCGGTTTATCCGGTAAATACGGATTAAAACTCCCCGGTTAAATTAACCGTACGGAACAGCTTATTTTAATTCCGGTAATTTATGTTCGATTGTTTTGTTGGACTCGAATCCCTGTTACAATTTAAGTAATTTTCAATTTGTTGCTGCATTTCGTGAGCCGGGTAAGTTTATGTAAATACAGAAACACTAGTTTGCGAGTTATGTGGCTCTATGAGTTATTTAAGACTACCCTCGTTAGCGATAGTAAAGTAATACCTAGGTTTTAAAACTTCAGCGCCACATAAAAGATAACAGTTACTAATTAGAATGCGTCCAGCTGCTTCTCTCCCCGAGCATATCGTAAAAGTCGATTAAGGATTGGTATCCTCTCTGACATGATGGAACATCTATATAAATAATAAATAAATATTTGTGGACATTTCACACAGCGCCATCTAGCCCCAAACTAAGGAAAGCTTGTACTATGGACACCAGATGGCTGATAGAATACATTATGTAACTATTTATAATAATAATGTAGAAAGATTTAATGTATCATTTTATTTTTCTTACTACGTTTTCCCTCATCATTTGCAAGCAAATTTATATTTATTTTCTAAATATTTTCAAACTTTGCATGCATCTTTTCTATTCGCCAACATTTCCGGAATGTTAAATAAACTCAATTGCAAGTCTCAAGAGGGTCAGGTAATTGGTAGGAAAATCGCCAAGTTTTGGCAGTTGAGGCCCTGTTAGAATAAAGTTTTTCTATATTCAGTCTGTATTTATCAAAAATGGCGAACATGAGTAATAAGTTAAGTACCGCATGTATTTGCGTTTGCACGTTTGTTCACTTGGCAGCAGACGGTAACAATAGTGCTCGGGCTAGCGTCAATCCCATCGATTGGGCATGACGACTTGGATTTATACATAATAACATAATATCGTCTGTCACATGGCGGTAAATAGTCCGTCACATACCTAGTTGTTATAACTTTCTTTAAAAAGGCCCCGCTTGAGTTTACTTACTGCTCTATCATAACTGCACATTTTAATGGCTAGTCCTGGCAACATTCGGCTGGACTGCATGTTACATACTATGCGGGCATCGATATAGGCAGGTATGTTTTCATGTGAATTCAAATATTGCAAAAAAGAAGATCCTTTTTGTCAAAAACAGAAGCAGAAGAATATAGTAAAATATAATCTGAAGAGCACTTGGTGGTATGGTATAAATAGTACCATAACAAATGTTGTTTTATGTCAAAAAACATATTTCAAGTTTTTTATACATTTATTAACTGAAAGCAACTTACAACTAATACAAATATAATTGACAAAATACAAAAGAAACATTCGGGCTATTTAAAGGCCGCTGCAAACGGTCTAAAGATAGCTCACCTGATCCAGCTCATCTGACGGTGGAAGCGTGCCCATGAAGCTGGCCGCATTGCCACGCTAAAGACGGAGGGGAAAACCCTCTCCCAGGTAACTAGAGTCACACCGTCCGTCGGGTCTTTTACCGTTATCACGAAGCAGAATTCGGTTTAAGAACGGCTGGGACGTTGACACTGGTAAACGTTTGACGAATGACGTATGTAAATGAATAGGTTTATTTATACTTAAATATTTGTCTTGTCTTGTTTGTACATGTACCCGCTATTTAAATTCCACTTCTCTCTAGCCTCAAAGGTTTGCTGGAAGAGAACTCTTTGTAGGGTTAAGCTCGCCTTTGTACATGTCCTTACTTTATGTCTGTGTGTTTATGTGATTTTATATGTGCAATAAAGAATTAAGAATGATGTCATTAAGACTGGATTGCCTAGAAATCCTGCGAGCGGCCGTAGAACATGATAAACCGTGGAGACAAGGCTTAAGTATTGTTTTTAAGAACTGGTCATTTGTGATACTTGACTTTCTGTACCGTGGTAGGTACAGTCTACGAAAGAAGCAAGAGTCGTCGATCCCAAATCATCGTGCCACATTTGCCGAAACAATGTATCCGCTAAAATTACATTTCCAATTCATGAAAGAACTTATCCAAGTTTTACCTCCCTCTCCATCTCGCACCTTTTCTTTTTCTATGAATAACTTTTGGAGGGACTTGTTGACTTAATTTTATATCGGTTTCCTTTATTTTAATGGAGGGTTCTTTCACCCCTATGTTCACGTAGACCATTCAATTTAGCTGATTTACCGATTTACCTCTACCATGAGTTTTTAGAATAAAAAAACTAAGGCCTTTTACCTTTTAAAGTAGATGATTATACAGCGTCAGGAGGCAACTTTTACCTTCATAAACGAGACGCTGTAGTGCCCGGTACGAATTAAGATGGAGTAGGCTTGCCCAGCACCTATTCAATCCTCTCAGCTTAGTTGACCTTGTCCACAGTTTTTAGAATATAAATGCCGCTATCGACCAAAATGCCTAACTCAAAATTTCACCTACGTTTTTAGTAAGTTGGGCTAGGTTTAGCTCAATCTTGGTATATTCAAGTAACTTTAAGATTCATCTCTTCTCCCCTCGTTCGTATATTAAAACGTAAATTAGCATACTTGTAAGTATTAATTAAACGCGCCATCAGCAGCGCATCGATTATGATCACGTCAAGTGAGAGTTAAGTTTTAAGTTTAGTCAGAGAGGTTCAGTTAATAGCTAAACTTGGGAGCTTTGACAAACGACGCCGCCGATAACTTTGTAATGATAGTCGACTTTTTAGAAAACTTGATAACTTATAGTGCCATCCTGATGTAAGTTTTGGCAGATCAATTTAGTTTTAAAGCATAGGTAGATTAAGAATTCCTTGACAGGTAATCCACCTACATACGGGTATTATGGATATGTTTTTTATTTGACTACTTTAACTACATACGGTGCTTCGGGATTGAGCCTATTTTGAACTGATTTTAATAAAAGGTTTCAATTCTTTTCTTTTTTTGTATGTTGAATATTTGAATTATGTAATTGAATTCTCTGTGTACAGAAAACGATTCCGAGGTGATCCCAAAAATAAACTTTATTCTAGAGGATTGCTATTTTTCTTGTAAAACAATACCGTCATCACTTTTAATCACAGTTCACCGAAACATTTCTTGTAATCGATTTACTTCTAGGTTTTGAGTCGTATTAACTTACCATAATCATGAATATCTTTGTAGTGGTTTCGCTCTATCAACAAAATCTGATGAAAAACCAACCAAATATTCAAGAAAAATACTTAACCACGTAGTCTCTCCATGAACGATGTATAAAGATTTTATCAAAACGTCTGCAACTGCATTGAAGATATCAGGGGCCATACATTTTCATTTGAGCCATAGAGGGCCAGAGGGGACCCAAATGACATATAAACAACATCTCTGGAATGAGCATCCTCTATTATTACGATAAGGATCAGAAAATATGACCCTCTGAATGTCTAACTTTCGCAAAGATTCTAGACGCAATATTGTCTCAGTTTATCAGAAAAGTATGTACAAATATAATAATTCCAAATCGAATCAAATCAAATAGGTAGCTTATCTTTAACCGGCTTCCAAATATGGAATTTCTCAATTCGACTGTTTTTGTATGACTCACGCGCGATGTATCCGCCAATTCTTATCGGTTTTTTATGAATCTTTCCTTGGTTTATAGAAAATGGTGCCAGGGTAGGATTGAAACTTAAAAGCTGATCTTGCAAAGTGAGTTTTTTATACTGTTTCTTTTGTATTTTATAAATTACTAGCTACCACCCGCGGTTTCGCTCGCATGGTATACGGATGAAAAATAGCCTATACTATAATCCAGCACACGTACTATGTATATTTCAAGTTTCATTCAAATCCTTTCAGTCATTTAGGCGTGATTGAGGCACAAACATACGAACATCATCACAAACTTTCCATTTATAAAATAGTAGGATAGGATATTTTGTAAGTTTATTTCTGTTAATAGAATCTAGACGAATTAACTTTTGTTTTTTTTTTATACGAATGAGTGTAAGCGGCCAGTGTCACGTGACTTCGTGCATGCGTAAGAGCGCCATCTACTTATTAGGGCTCCAACTAATTTTTATATTTAGGGAGTCGGTTTATAGATTGTAAAGCGTAATTATTATTTTTGAATAGTCCTAACATGTCAACATTATAAGCGACTGGTTGGTGAATAGTAGCCGTCACTCACTTGTCCCCAGAGACAGCTGTCCGTGGTAGATAAGTCGAGGAGCCCCGCCGTTGCGTACACTGCTGGACATTATGAATATCTATTCACAAATTCAAGTGAATAAAATACAACATACATATTATCACGTCCGTTATGGGCAGAGCCACAAGTAGAAACGCTCGTGGCGTAGCTTGCTGAGACGTTCTCGATTGATCGTTAAAGTTAAACAACGATGTGCGCGGTCACAATTGGGATTGGTAACAGCAAGTGGCAGACCCAACAAGTGTGAATAAATAACATAAATAATAATAATAATAACATAAATTTATTAACATCCGTCAATAAATTCATATATTATTTTTTATTATAAAGTAAGTATGTAAATATCTTATGGTAAACTTTTTTGTACTCCAGTGCACCCGGAAGTGTGCTTGATTCCAGGTTATTCCAGGTAATTCTGTTTTTAATTAAAGTTCAAGTCGCCGTGAAAAAGTTCCCGCATGCAAATG
This sequence comes from Scotopteryx bipunctaria, assembly GCA_949320045.1. Taxonomy (NCBI): domain Eukaryota; kingdom Metazoa; phylum Arthropoda; class Insecta; order Lepidoptera; family Geometridae; genus Scotopteryx; species Scotopteryx bipunctaria. The sequence continues at coordinate 12,512,484 of OX439446.1, read as the reverse complement.
AACGGCTCCTCCCGGGGAACCGGCAGACGTTGGCCTTCCGATTTCATTCCGGGACCTACCTATCATTACAGAGTGGGCAATTTGCTCCTTCGAATGAAGGACAACTGTTACTTATCCGGATGCTTTGAAATGTTTTTTCTTTAATTCTGATTGTTTCTACTAGGTATTATATCTATCTAGTCTTGTCACTAGTTGTTTCGGACCAGTGTGGTGAGAGGATTTAGTGTGCCTCAAAAGCTCCTTTCGTACACTTGACACAAATTTTCGAACTTTTTAGGTTCTACGACATGTATTGTGTATTTCGTTATAATTATATTTTGAATGTTCTAGTTGATAAAAAGAAAAGACAGATAGAGGCACCTGTCAATGGCTGCTAAATCGAGATTTTCTTACATAAAAAATAAGTTATAATTAAAAGATCGCTTAGAGCGACTTGTAAAGGGTTTTTAACATTATTAAAAAGCCCTAGATACCCATAATGTTTTACCATTGAAGATCCCCTTTGTGGTCAGTTTGAAAAAATCATCGGCCAAATGAGAAATGAATCCTGTGAATGAATAAAAAAAGATAACTTCTTTGAAGCGCCCCTTTCAATTTACCCGTGTTATTTGCAAATTGAGGATATAATATGTTTGACTATTAGCACCCCCGTGGTTTTACTCGCATTGATATAAAATATAGCCTACTAGCTATTGCCCGTGTCTTAGTTCGCATTGAATATGATTTTCAGAATTTAAACTTGATAAAAAAAATCTACGGAGTGCAAAAAGTGCGGTCACCCATCCAAGTACTGACCATGCCCAGCGATGCTTAACATTTGTTGTCTCGGTTCCACATAATATAAACTTTTATCCCTAATTTGATCCCCTCTATGAGTATTTTCTAGAAAAATAATAGCCCATGTCCTTCTCCGGGATGCAATCTATCTGCTTGCCAAATTCCATCAAACTCTGTTTAGCAGTTTAGGCATAAAAAGGTAACAGACAGACAGACATACGAGTACATACTGAATTACTTTCGCATTTATAAAAACACTCAGTAAAAACACTCAAGTATGGAAAACACTCGGGGAGTAGTTCTACTTCAAAGCACTAGCTGACTACCAGTAAAATATTTTTCTGATTCGGTTTAGTTATTTCTGAGATGACTCTTATAAATAAACAAACATTAAAACTTGCTTATATTTTTATAATAATAGTGTAGGCAGACTTGTAGTACGCTGCTACGTAGAGTGCAACGTCGTAGCATCTACGTCGTAGCAGTCTCTACGAGTTAGCCTTTTCAACTTCTAGAATTACTCTTACTTCTGACCTTAGAAGCAAGTTTGTATGACCTGGAATAACGTATCTCCATTTTATCCGAATATAAATAAGCCACTACGGTTTGATGTGGTTCTAGTTTTTAAACTACAAATACATAGATCTAAACTGAATTCGCACACTGTTCCCTGGTGTAACAGTTCGCGGGGCGTTGAACTTGAGTCGCGACCCGTCGGCGTACTGGTGCTAAAGTAGTTAGTTCACTGCTGGTAACGGACATTACTTTACGGATGTGCTTGTAAAGGCCTATGTGAAGCCTTTTGGTGTAGTTGCGCTAGATGTCCACTACTACTAAATCGTGTTACCTGTATTAAAAGTATGTGTTTACAAAAAAAAACGTATATAAGTATTTCTATCAGCCATCAGTCGTCCATAGTACAAGCTTTGCTTAGTTTGTGCTAGATGGCGCTGTATGAAATGTCTACAAATATTTATTTATTTATTTATATCAAATTCTTTTTGTAAATGGCTAATAAATCCTAATGCTTGTGTAACGTCAGTACGGCCACTTCTCCCTGCACGCGTGTCCGCAACAAAGCCTTTGCGTCTAAAGGCCAGTGCACATCGACTTAGCACCTGCACGTATTTTTGTATATAACTAAGGCCTTTACCATCTCTATTAGATGATTTATACAGTGTTAGGAGGCAACTTTTCGGACGAATTTATATGGAGTAGGCTTGCCCAGCACCTACACCATCCTCTCAGCTTAGTCGGCCTAATGCACAGGAAAGACATGGTCAATACGTGCGGAGCTGACTAAGCCGCGGGTTTCCTCATGATGTTTTCCTTCACCGTTTGAGAGTACTGGTATAGCGCACTTAAATTCCAACAGAAAATTCCATTGGTGCATGACCGGATTTGAACTCACGACCTTAGGGATCGGAAGGCGAGGTCACTACCATTAGTGGTATCTCCTGTGCTTTTGTATATACTGTTTACATATTTCTTGTGTATATGTGTAATATTTAAATATTCCCAAGGAGGGTTGACGTCAGGCAGGCGGCCGGTCATAAAACACCTTAGCCAAAACTCTTGCAGCATGATCCAAGGATCATGCTGTGCCGACACCACATAGAGTGGGATAAGGGCAGGAAGATGTTTATTTCTTTAACCTTTTCTAGAAAGCACTATCCCTATATTTCCTCCAAATTTCACAAAGATGAGCTGGAAAAAAATGCATGTCCTCAGTCCTATGGAATCAACTAGCTTTGGATGATATCTAGCAGAGCGCCTCGAACAACAATAATCATTGCTGCCTCTGTCCCGTCCACCGTTGTGTGTTTGCCTTAAACCTACGATAAATCCATTCGTTTCCACTGCAGCTTGAGCTTTGAACCTCAAACAACACGCGATAACCACTCGTATCACCACGCAATAGAGTCCTCTATCAAATTAACTCAAACCAAACGCATTTACAAATTTTCAAGCGAGAATCAACCTTATTTCATTAATGCTAAAGTCTTCATTCGTTGCAATGATTACATTACAAGATTCCAAAGACACTAAGCGATGTTGCAAGCGAAAGTGAGTTCTGACGCTCTGTGATAGGGTTGTGTTTAGATATAGATATTGTTGGTGGGTACTGCGTGTGTCATGTTCCCGATAGAAGATGCGACGTCTTGGTTGTCTATTGCACGTCGACTTACAGCAAATCTTATAAAAGTGTTAGCGTTTTGAAAAGGATAAATAAATAAAGGAAATCAAATCGAAAAGGATTGCTTACAATATAACTATAAACAATATATAAGTGGAAACTTTTAATTTTATTGGCCTTTAACAACCATGTAGAGTTCAATTGGCTCCATGGTAAGTATATAATTTGTCTATACTATTTGTACCTAGCTGTAAGTTCCCCATAAACTCTAAAAATAATATAAAATCAAATATATTTCATTCAATAAAATCACGAAGGTCAATTTCAAGCACCTGAAATCTACGTTTAATTTACTCTTGTTCTAAGTTAATCAAGCATGGAAGATACAACGCAAGAAACCATGATTTTCAACTTGTTTTAGAAAATTATCTACCTATCTTTTTGATCGTTTCCGTTCATTTTCCCTTCTGCCAAAATGATGGCAAACTCGCCACTAATTATTATAGTAAGTGGGTATGTTGTGATGATGATGTAGGAAAAGTGCTAGCCGAGTCAAATCTTCGATTAATGTCACGTAATCAAATTTAGTTCCTTTAAATTCGTCAAGAAAAACAACCGAAACAGACGAATCAATGGGGACTCAGTACTCACTACCTTATCGAGTTGGACAGCTGGACAATTAATATTTCCTCTCACTTATACACACGATAACCCAATTTAATCTATTTGTGTACAAATTAGATTTCAAATCCCGAGCAAAAGTCCCTAAAAGTTATTGTTTGATAGTAAAAATCAATAGAGAACACAATTATCCTCCTGTAATCAAAGGGAGTCGAACTGACAATAACGTTAATATGAATTACCAATGCAAATAGTTGACCGAACGGCCTGCCTAACGACAAAGATATCATACAAGGCACAGAAGAGCCACCATAGGAAAGAAAAATTTGCGTCTGACTACAAAACTCGATAAACCTCTGCCCCCTATTCTCGATGACCAAACGAAACTTGACAGCTCGTAACTTATTTGTGACGCATGGTCATGATTCCGTGAAAATATACATATTCTAGCTGCCGCCCGCGGCTTCGCTCGCATGGTACCCGGATAAAAAATAGCCTATATGTTAATCCAGCACATGTACTATGTATATTCCAAGTTTCATTCAAATCCGTTCAGCCGTTTAGGCGTGAAAGAGTAACAAACATCCATACATCCATACTTACAAACTTTCGCGTTTGTCTGGATGTCCCATCTACGCCAGCTCATCTATACGTGACCCTCAAGCAGACAGTTGGCCGGTCGTGATTGCCGCTTGCCCTTCCAATAACCGGCCCTTATCACCGCCCAGTGTTGATGCCGCCCGTCAATATTTGACGGCCTGCATTTGTTTAAGACTCGCTTATTGAGTTAGCTGTTGGATGAGTTGTGATCAATTTATCAATACTACTACTGGGGTCGTGTCGATCGTTTCTATAAACAAGTGTGCTGAAAGGTTTAAAGTCTTAATACTTACTGTCGACTAGGGTTCCGTACGCGAAGGGTGCCAACGGAACCCTATAACTAAGCCTCCGCTGTCCGTCCGTCTGTCTGTCAGAGGGCTGTATCTCATGAACCGTAATAGGTATAGAGTAGAATTTTTCAGAGTGTGTATTTCTATTGCTTCTGGAACAACAAATAATAAAAATAAAAGGGACCCTCATATACGAAACATTTTTTTATGTACGATGGTACGATGGTGCGAAATTGACTCGAACTTGACCGTTTTTTTATTAATTTCTACGCTTCACCGGAATTCTAATTATGATTGTTTCAGTTTTTATACCTAAAAAATAAAATATCTGCTTAGCCAAACTTTTGTACCAAGATTTAGAGTTTGTAGAGTTAGGACTTACAGGTAGAGTTATTTGTTATATTATTGTTACATTGGACTTGAGACAGGCCCCGCGGGCTATGTGATGCGCAGCACAAATCGGAGCTCAGTTAGAGGCTTGGCTCTACTAGTGATGATCTCATAACTTTTTAACAGTAAAACATTGTGAACTTGTGAATCTTGGCATCCATTTTACATGGAATGTTTTTGGTGGGATGTAGTTTAATAAATAAAATTTGTACGGTGTCTTGTTAACCAGTACAACTAGATTGATAAATGATAACGCGTTTGTAGAGCAATAATTAACTATATTACAAACGGTTGATGAATGGGCTGTTAATGATGATGATGACGAGAACGCGCGCCCTTGGTGGCCGAATGCGAACTGATCTTAACTGATAAACTAAATAAAATGAAATGTTGGTAATGATTGAAACTGGGACGCGCGGTCAGCGCCTTTCTGCTGACCCCGGAAGATGCACGGTTGCTTGTACCGTACAAAATTACACCTATCTAAGTAAAAAGTAAAAGCATAAACTACGGTTAATGCTTCGGTTTCATTGTCCAATTTTGCCAATTTAACATAATTATAATAAAACCTACGATAATAACCATTAAATCACTGATAATGTGCAATTAATTAGTGTGCTTTTAATATTACACCGGAAGCTCTTTCGGGTTTATCTCGATTCGCTGCGGTTATCCAAATAACATTACTACTCGTGTCACTCGAGTGGATAAGTAATAATGCGTTGAATGACGGCCTCGGTGGCGTGGCGGGCGATTGCTCGGCAGAGACGCAAGAGACGCGGGTTCTATTCCCACTGCGGAAGAAATTGTTTGTGTTGTGGTACCATGGTACTCGTAGTTTCTGATACCCACGGCACAGGGAATCCTACTGTGGGGTCAGGACTATGTATGTGACTGTTGGATGTTATTTATAATTTGTAAGCTGTATGTTTCAATTTACAATCTTGCGAGATAGATTACAATCAAACGTTATTTACAATTTTACGGTGACACATAACAAGTCTAGTGAAAGCATTTAGAAGCGCCTAAAAGACTAATATATTTTTATTGGGAGTAAAGAAAAAATATAGAATGCGTCCAGCTGCTTCTCTCTCCGAACAAGTTGTAAAATTCAACTGAGGGATAGTATCCTTTCCGACATGATGAACCATCTATATGGGCGATGGGCTGATCACCTGTCACCATGGTTCACTATATCCATCTTGGGACTTTGAATCAGGAGTGGCTGCAAGTTTTCTTAAGAATACTTGTGGCTCTGTCCACCCCATTAGGAAAACGGGCGTGATAAATATGTATGTATGTATTAAGTACATAGCTTTTGTAATCAGTGTCAGCTACATATTTACCTCAGGTTCGGCATTCGGCCTCTAATGAAGCTCTTGGCAGTTGTTTCTGCAATTTTTGGTCTTCGTCTGTAATACGTGATGAGCCTCAGAATGGTGGAAACTGTGTCGTTTGTTGGCACAGGAAGTAAACTTTTAGACATCACTAGCTTCTGACTGCGGCTTTTGTTTTCCGATGTTCGTGTAGTCAGTTATTTTAGACCACGAACGATCATGTTCAAGATTAAAGTTTAAGCTTTTATATTGGATGCTGGTAAGTGAGTTCGTATGAGCTAGTGGCCAGCTCTTGTGACGGAGTTTTTAGGCCGCCTTAAGGCCTCCGTAATGGCTTAACGACTTACAAGCCGGGTCGACAATTTAACGTACCCTCTGAAGCACGGAAGCTTGCGGTCACCCATCCAAATTGTGACCGCGCACAACGTTGCTTAACTTCAACGATCAATTAAGAACGTCTAGGCAAGCTACGCCACGAGCGCTTCTGGATAATGGTGATCGGCGTGGACTTCAAAGAATTGTTCATTATATTTGTTCAGAACTGAAAATTAAAGATTTAGGCAACGAACAGCTCAGCAGGAGAAGACAAGACGAGCTCGAGGCTTCCATTCCTCATTTCATCATCTCGTTTCTTTCGTAATTTTCGAGACACATCAGAAACTAATCAAAGCAGAATCTGCAAGCTCCCACAGAACCGAAGGAAATTGCACAGAACTCATCCCGCGAGACGTAAACACAAAGTTCCAAGTTTTTAAGGCAATTGGCATCTATCTGTGCCGAGGGACTCATGGGGAGGTTTCTTACGAAACTGAAACGGCTAGCATAGATGTGAGTAAGTATTATAGTAGCAGTAATTAAAAAAAAACCTACACAATCTCATTCTTAATAAGCCTCCGCCAATGGTAGGATATTAAAAAAATACATACGAGTACATATTGTTACCCCCGTATTCCTAATGGGGTGGGCAGAGCCACAAGTAAACATAACTTGCAGCTACTCATGATTCAAATATGGACATGGAGAACCATGGTGACAGGTGATCAGCCCATCGCCCATATAGATGGTCCATCATGTTGTGGAGTATACTATCCCTTAGTCGATGTTTGGAGAGAAGCATTCTTAACTTAGCTCAATCAAATTCAAAAATGTTTGTCAATGAAACCTCGATTAGGGTCTTATTAGTCACATCCAGATTACGTCCGTCTTATGACCGTCTCTATTTCTCAAGAAGACGTAGCCTCATCGGCGTGGCTCCTGTAATCAAAGGATAAAACCTTCTGTAGACGGCAAGTGCCTGCATAAAGGGGAAAATTCACTTACTTCTATAGGACGCCGTTCCAAACATTGGATTGTCCTCACGCATTGTGTAACCTTCATTAGATCCTATACACATTTTAAAATCGAAATTTTGTGTTTGAATTTTCGGAATTAGATTTAAATTACAACGACCTCGGTGCCGGTGGTGTGGCGGGTGAGTGCTCGGCTGCGACACAGGATTCGCGGGTTCGATTCTCGCCGCGGGAGAAATGTTTGTGAGTTCTGAAAATATTTCTTCCGGGTCTAGGTGTTGTAATATTGTATATTAAAAGTATGTATAAACTAAAAACTAAAAAAGCAGAAATAAGGAACTGATAGAGAGATCAAGAGGATACCAAAAAGGCTTTTTTAGACCATCAATCAGGTGGATGGCTGACAACGTTCCTTACGTCACACTCTCAAAAAAATTCGGCTATTTCTAGTAAAAGAAAGTCCAGCGTCATGCTGATTTGAAACCATTTTGCAAACTATATTTGTAATTATAATAAGATGCTTTACTTCTCTGCTGGACTGGAAGTAAAAAAAAGCATAGAATGGGTCCAGATGCTTCTCTCTCTGAGCATTTCGTATATGAGCGATGAGCTGATCACCAGTCACCATGGTTCACCATATCCATATTGTGACTAAATCAGTATTTTGTTGGTACAAATAAATAGTATGATTTCTAAATTTCATACAGGTCAATTGCACTATCCGCAACTGGAGCCCCACGCTTTATATAACGCCATAGTTGGTTCAGGTCGAATTTGCATAGGAATGGCTGATTACACAGTCGTGCCATAGGCGCTGGACCAGGTCTAGACCAGGCACCAGGTACCCAACTAGATTTCAACTTGAAACGGTCACTGTTATGGCTCAAATAATAATACATCCTGGCTAAGCCTTGCAATGGAAATAGTTGGTTTTGAGATTCGGAAAGTTCTGAAAGGATAAGGTGTAAGACGATGCAAGTTAGAAAGTGTAGTTTTAAGGGAAATAAGAATGAGCTCGGTTTTAGCAGTTAGAACATTATGAATTGAAATTCAACGTTACAGAGGCTGGGAAAGTAAGGTTTGTATGTTTTTATAGATTTGACGGAGTTTTTAATGTTAGTTTGAAGGTGGGATCGCAAACAAGAGGAAACCATATTTAAAAACTATGATCGAACTTACTTCTTTCTACTTCTGCGATATTTTTAACCGAATTCATTTTTATAGTTTTTTTTTCTAATAAACAATGTTATTTGACCTAACTAAATAGAAAGTTAGAAGAACCATATATATTTTTTTAAACAAACTGCAATACTTATATGGTTATCAAATGGAAATATTGTTCTTATCACTGTTATCTGGACGTCATACATAATTACAATTATGGTGAATTTACAAACATGTTTTGCCAGACTCCTTTCATATCTCAGGCAAGTTATTCGAGTTATTTCACAACACCCGTAGGTACTCACGTGAGTTGGTATCTGTTGAGTATCGAAGTTATTTGTAAGGTGAACTCGAAGCGATAAATCAAGAGACATACAAACTTTCGTCGGATAATTACGACACTGGGGTGTCCATTCACTTGTACTTTCATTATTCTTCATTGCTTATTTTCATTGTCATACGGTATTTATTTATGTACCTATTTAAATATATACTACTAGCTGCCGCTCGCGGCTTCGCTCGCATGGTACCCGGATAAAAAATGGCCTATATGTTAATCCAGCACATGTACTATGTATATTCTAAGTTTCATTCCAATCCGTGCAGGCGTGATTGAGGCTCAAATATACCTTACAATTTCAAACAAGAATATTTTCTAAATAGTTTCATACCTTTTAGAGAGTGATTTTGCAATAGTCGGGTTTTAGTTTTTGAACTTACTTTTTATATTAATAATACCATACGTAAAAATGTTTTTTCTGATAAAAATCGGCTGGTGAACTGGTTTCTTCTTTATATTATGTAGACAAACTGGGATAGCAAAACTGAGTTCATTTTCGTGCGCATGTCCCTGGTTCTTAAAAGCTTTTAATGTTATTATGATTTTGTATCTGAATAATAAAATCGTCTCGCGTTCGACTATGGAAACAACCAGAAAACTCCTAACTGACTACATAAAGTCGCACGTGGCGGTAATGACTAGCGAACTGTTTGATTTAAACTCGCTACAATTGTGTTTACGAGTACCTACCCCCTTTACACCCCCCCTCACCCCACGGGGGGCAAAGTTCTAATGGATGATCTTTGTCTATTGATAGGATGTTTAAGTAATTGGCGCCAGGGGTCGATTCTGATATTAAGATTTCGAAAGTTGAAACTTTGTTTTTGTTGATAAGAAGTCTGCCGCTTTTGTTGTTTTAAGATGCAGATGCTCTTATTCTAGAATCTTTTCAGTAAAATCAAACTCTACTTAATGCTATTAGCTATTTTTGTACTATCAATATTGGATAGATGTTTAGTAGGTACTATACCCAGTACGGAATATTCGGTATTACTGCTGGATGTAGATAAGCCTTCCTTTCTGCCAGCCTCTATCATATATAACTTTTGAGTTTTAAACTTACGGTGTCATCGACCTATCTTGCTATAAACGGTAAAAGTTATAAAGCCCAAAAAAAACATTTGAAAGTCCCAATACAACAATGCAGTTCTTTATATATCCCAAAACCCTTTATTTTCGCAGCTTAAAGGCATTTTTATGAAAAACTGCGGTGCCTTTTTCTAGCAAATCAAAATACCGAACCAAAGGCTTACTTAACCTAAATTTTATTCTAAGAAACTCATAAAAACGCAAGTTAAGCAAACAAGAGTTTCAAAGAAAGCTGGCGTTAATAAACTGGCGTTTGACAAACAAGTGGAGAAGGAAAATACTTTGTGAAATATTCCAATGAAATATGTATTAAATCTGGGAAAAGGAGATTAAGCTGTGAACCGATATTACGACTGTGGACGACGAGCAGTGCCAGCTATACGAAGCTATGGAGTTATGTACAAGAGTTATACTGCCATGAAGCGCTCGTGGCGTAGCTTTCTTAGACGTTCTTGATTGATGGTTGAAGTTAAGCAACGTTGTGCGCGGTCACAATTGGGGTGGGTGACCGCAAGTGGCATTACGAGCTGAGCGCAGCTATTCGTAACTAAATACGAGCAATACGAGCATGGTAGTATGTAAGTTCGTATGAGCTAGTGGCCAACTCTTGTGACGGAGTTTTAGGCCGCCTAAAGGCCTTCGTCGTGGCTTAACGACTTAAAAGCCTGGACCGACAATGATGCAGGTGTCCGTGGGCGGCGGTAATCACTTACCACCAGGTGAGCCACTGACCTATTGCCCCCTCTTCCATAAAAAAAAGTAGCTCATCAGATGTTTAATACTTACAAGATGCTTGGTCAGGTTTTTTTACATTTTGTGATTGAACTTTACCAGCTATATATCTGTTAGCTACTAGTGGACTCCCTTCATACATTTAGGTGTGAGGGAAGCAAAGAATTTAATCTACAATGAAAGAAACTTGGTGGTTCTTTGTGCGTATCACCTACCGCCCTACCCCCGCTACCTATCCACTGCTTCTCACACGTGGAGCTACGACGAATGGAGAAGGTATTTTTCTAATTCTGGATATTACAGAAGTTCACGTGCGTGTCACGAAGCGCTCGTGGCGTAGCTTGCTTAGGCGTTCTTGATTGATCGTTATAGTTAAGCAACTATATGCGCGGTCACAAATCGGGATGGGTGACTGCAAGTGGCATTACGAGCTGAGCGTTTCCGTGCTTCGGAGAGCACGTTAAACAGTCGGTCTCGGCTATTAAGTCGTTAAGCCATGACGGAGGCCTTTAGGCGGTCTAAAAACTCCGTCACTAGAGTTGGCCACTAGCTCATACGAACATACATACATACAGAAGTTCAGATAAATTAACCCCCGAATACTCAAACGCATCTCAGAGTTGAGCACGTCTCAAGTGACGAGTTTTTGACAGATTTTCATCAAAAACTTTCAAAAAACCGTAACAGAAATACAACTAATACAAGTATTTACAAAAAATATTTACTAAAACTTTTGGGCTAGAATAGCCTCTAGATGAATTTGTGTTTGATAAATATTTTTTTTATAATAATCATCTTTGCCCTCTCTACTGTAATGTTGTACTAGAGTCAATCTAACCCACGTATCATTGATCCACGCTTCTTTTCCATCTCCACTCTCCTGGGCCACCACTTATTCAACACTTTGCTCTACCAGTTAGGTCTATAGAATAACCTTTTTAACCCAACACGAGTTTCTTACTAAACTCTCTCATACAAACACAAAAATAACCTCATTCATCCGTTGTCTATCATCCACGTCCCACAATTCAATATCATCCCTTTGTTGGTGGTTTTCTCTTTAATAAATGCGGCGGATCCCCAATTCTGGCTCGAATAATATTGTCACCTCGGCCCGCCTAGTTGACTTTCATTGCTTCGGAGGCTATTTAAATAACTTTTATAGAGATGAATTGAAATTTTCGTTTGTGAAATGGGCCTTTTTATCTTCTACCAAAAAGTGGTTGAAACGACTTTCTAATTCATGATTATACATTTGTCATGAAGATACTATTGGGTACTGTTCGTGTCGCTAGTTCTTTTCGAACTAGTACCTGCATGTAGGTACTGAATTGGTATACCTAATCTTAGTAATATATTGGTAATAATTTTTCATGCTTTTATACGACGCTATTTACATGCCCGCTTTAGGCTAACTCCTTATGCAAAGCGGTCATCAGTAAGGGCTGTGTTTTAACTCTCCACGCCTTGTCATTTCAAGACCATGCAACATTAAAGTATATAAAATTCAGTCCACGCTATGATAAAATTTTAACAGAAAATCTCGTTTTAGCCCATTTTATTTTAAATTTTAACTTAAAGTGCCCGCCTTAGGCCCTTCTCCCCTATAAAGCAGTTTTCCATAAGCACTAAAGATTTTTAGAGTCGAATTTACACAATAACCTTGTAAGGGTTTGATAAAAAATACTTAGGTAGTTACTATTATTTCATAATGTCTATTAATTCGTAGCTATAAGTTCCCGCCCATTAGGTACTCAGTTACATCACCGGACCGTCACCACAATAAACTCAAAGCAAAAAATATACAAAAGTTTGAAGTGTATTTTATATACCTATATTGTATTGTAAATGATCCAAATGGACCAATAAAGTTGTCTACCAATTTTGACAAAACTTCATGTGTAACCAAAATAGCGCTAAGACAATACAATTTAGTAATATCAGAATATTATTGCGAGGAAAAATCAACCTTGTTGTTTTATGACGTGCAAATTAACTTTAACCTTAGGGTAGATCAAATATTTGGCCGACCGTACGGTGGGGTAGAGACCATAAATCGGCAAAACCTTTTGATTTTAGAAAGGGCATTGACCTCTCAAGCAGTCTGTAAAATCCAATGTAGTTTTAAGTAAAGCACGGCCATATCTCGCAGTAATTCTGCGATATTCAATTGAAACTTTAGCCAACATCTCAACTTAAGCAATTCTTAAGTTAATTAAATTCGCAAGTCCAATCAACTTGAAACCTTAACGTCCGACTTACGCCGAATATTGTCTTCTTATAACTTGTCTATTGTATCTTGGCGTGCGGTGTTTATAGTTTAGTTTTACAGAAACTACAAAAAAACATCGAGGTTCTTATGGGATCCAAAGTTGTTCTCAGTTTTAAAAATTAAAACATGGGATTTTTACCTATAAACAGCCTCGAGTTACCAATTTTCGTACAAAATAAATGAGCAACATTATGCTAACACATAATCTGATCTGTTTTATCACATCAGTGAGTCCATCGTGACTTTTCCTAGACTGATAACGTTGGCTACAATAGCAATTGAGTATGAACACTGATACAACATCCATTTGTTATTTTTATATTTTACTTTGTGCTCTAACTGCCTGAAACACAGGATTACCTAGTTCAGCCTCACCTTTGTTACTTATCTAAGTACATTTAAGACACTGTAGTTGTAATTTTTATTGTCTGACAAATCTTATTGAATAAATGAATATATTATTATTATTATTGTGGGCAGGGTTGTACGGAACGGCGAGTGTCCATTTCGATTTTGGTATTATATCTGTTTTATGGCACTGTACGTTTTGATACATATTATTTACTTCAGTCGCTAGTATACTCTGGGAAACTTATGGTAAAGTTTCTGATATGATCACCTGTCATTCGTCAACATAAAGCGTGAAATATATTATTTCTTGTTTGGATCTTTACTTCGGTCTTATTAACCGTGGATAAGCTTTTGTTGTGTTGTATAATAATATTGTTTTGTAATTTTGCCGCAAGTAATTGAGGATAGAAACATTTTCCCCGTACTTTATGTAAACGTGGAAAACTTTATTTAAATTTGCTTTGGTCGTTTGGTAAAGTTGTTACTTGGAAATCTGATCTAGGTAATAATGACGTTTGAAATAAAAAGATTTTAGGGGAGGTTGGCTTAGATATCCGGTTTTAGTAAGAGTATTTAGTATAAAGACCAAAACTTGATACATGAGCTAGATAAAAGAGAAATATGTCTGTCATGAGGTGTAAATAAGTAAAAGAGAACATATTGGAATAGGAAAAATAGCATCATTGCACTGAGAAAAGCAAACTTTTAAATTTAATTGTTTATTATTAAATGGAGAGTCTTATACCCAGCAGTGGAATAATTCAAGCTCAGAATAACGAATGATGATGTGAAGAAACGTACTTTATGCAAAATAAATAATTCAAAAAGCTATCTTAGTCTATTTAAAATGTTTTATCCTCGCAAAAAGGTTGACTAATTACAACTTTTTCCAAAAATCGCAGGTAAAACGTGGAATTAATCCGGATCGATGGTAGATTATCGAGAGCCGGTGATTCATTGCATCATTAATCCTCTTCGGCCCCGAAGAGACATTATCTATCAATGATGACAAAATGTTTATAAACTTTGTAAAATAAATTTTGTCATACATTATCGTATAGGTAACAATCTTTAGCATACAATCCTAAATTAATCGAGTAGGTACATTTCTACTCAAAACACAAATAAGGCAGACAATTATGAATTGTTGTTAATTATTCACCTAATAATTCAGTAACTAAAACGAAATTTTAAATAATTTACTAGTTTTATCCGTCATTGTCGTCATGTGGACAAAATTTCGAAATTTGATGTTCAGTTTACAATCCGTATATGTATCTACACCCTATAATCGATACATAATCGTACAGTAAAATAATTCAAGATCATTTTTATATATAACAAATCCAGAAATATATAGTAAATGTTCAATACTTACGACATACTTGCTGGAACTCCGATAACACAAGACATGTTGAAAGCACGCACTGAGTAACAATAACTTTAGCATTTTCTTCTTAAGCCGAAGTGTTTTTATTGAAAACTATTTCATGGCCAAGCATTCTCTCAATCGAGTTTGTTCAAAAAGTACCTCAATAAATAATAACTAGATGACTTTTTTGCAAATCAGAAAATGTATTTTATTGTATACCTATTTAATAAAAAAAAAAATTTACAACTATTATGGAAAGTACTACTAATATCTAACTATATTAAATCTAGTTAAGGGTAAATTATTTGAAAACAACAATATTCTTAAAAGTAATGATAAAACTTAACGCAAGAACGATTCCATTTGAATACCGTTCCAAAGCAATCCATTACTGCTTTAAGCCTAGCGCCAGCACGCGGAGTTTCTCACATATTTGATGCATGCAGATGTGATCTGCTTTAATCTAGATATGGCAGCACGTAACAATATTAATTATTCATTGGATCGGCGAATATACCAATTTCACGGTTCTTTGCGCGCGAATCGCGCCGCCGCCGCGTCCCCGCCCCGCCACCGCACCTACAGGGAGTAAAGGATTTATAAATACTAAGGTCTTTTACCATATAGTAGACGATTTATGCAGCGTCAGGAGGCGACTTTTATCTTCACAAACGGGACGCTGTAGTGCCCGGGACGAATTAAGATGGAGTAGGCTCGTCCAGCACCTATTCCATCCTCTCAGCTTAGTCGGCCTTGTCCACAGGAAAGACATGGTCAATACGTGCAGAGCTGACTAAGCCGCGGGTTTCCTCACGATGTTTCCCTTCACCGTTTGAAAGTACTGGTATTGCGCACATAAATTTTTCGCACAGAAAAATAAGCCTCTAGGTATTTTTACTACATACAAAATACTTGTATAACTAGAATACAACCTGTACTAATCTTCTTATCATTTATCTATTAGCCAGTAGTTAGTAGTTCTCTCTTTGGGGTAGGCGTAAGCGAGGTGTAGTGATGGATTACCTAAGTCCTTTCAATTCAGTATTCATGATCTATAATTATAATTAGCTTAGGTTTATGGTGTTTTTTATGAAGTGTTTTTATGAGAGCGCTGGTAGACTAGTGGTGACGGCCCCGCCTTCTTAACCTAAGATCGTGGGTTCAAATGCAGTCATGCACCACTGGATTTGTCTGGCAAACTGGCATGTTGTAGAATTTAAAAAGTTCGCATCTTGTGAAAGAACCAGTGATACGACTAAATGGATATGAAAAGTTGAAGTGATAATATTATAGTAGTTTTTTTTCTTCATTTTTAAATTTTTATTTAGCTCGTTTGCGTAGGCCTAATCTTAGGACGTTTAATTGTTTATTTAAATAAATAAAAAAATTATAAAATTCAGTTTTTTAACAGCAAATGCACAGTAAAAGAGCATCCTATAGGACAATAACTAAACGTACACGGTAAGCCGAAACCGCGCGATCAAATTTGCCGCGTCAGCGCTCACGCAGTCGCCCCGCGTCCGCCCCGCGTCTACCCGCGCCCGCCCCGCACACGCCCCGCATGCGCTTTTACAACGACGTAATTATTCCTGTCGGTTATTAGCTGAGATTGATGTGTTGTGCAACACTGATTGAACTATTCAAGCATTCTCACATGGTTTTCAGCGTCCTGACTTCGCGAAACTTTGCCAAGGGCTTTTAACGTTATTGAAATGTATGGTCTGCTTAATATATTTGTACAGTTGCTTTTCATCCCAAGCTGAAATAGCTTTTGAAAATGATGAATATTTTATCATGTTACCTATTTTAAGTTTATAACGAGTTTAAGCGTCGGGAAAATAAAAAAAAGGTACGCGATTAAGTCCTGTTATAAACTTTATGTATGTAGGTATGGATATTATTATGCCCGTAGGTACCTACCTATGCCTAATGGGGTGGGTAGAGCCATAAGTAGTCATAAGAAAACTAGCAGCTATTCCTGATTCATAGTTTTAAGATGGATATGGTGAACCATAGTGATAGGTGATCAGCCCATCGCCCATATAGATGGTCCATCATGTTGAGGAGAATACTATCCCTTAATCGACTTTTACGACATGCTCGGCGAGAGAAGCAGCTGGACGCATTCTTTTTAATTCATGTTTTTTTTACTCTTTATAAACTTTATATGTTAACAAATAGCGAAAGTTTAATAAATATACAATGTCACCATTTTTTTTACATTAGAAAAAAGATTGTCTAAAAACATAAATAGATTTAATCAAGATTTTTAAGAGTACCTTTATTCTCACAGGCAAACAAAATCATAACATTTTCACCAACTCTAAACATTTTTTCAAAATTATACAAAGTCCCTTCTAACTTACCCGTAAAATAATTCAACTTTCGGCAACGAGCTCACGAATTAATAATTCCCTCGAATTAACCAGTTTCTAAGTTTGAATATGAAAATGCCGGTTAATTTTTGTCCGGTTGACGGATCTTATCTGATTACCCGGCCGGGTGACTGTGCGACCGCACTCAGGAATCAAAAGCGGTGCTAAACTGTTTTTATGCCGCTTTTCTTGTACTTAGAGCACTGGTGGTCTAGTTGGTAGTGACCCCACCTTCCGATCCTAAGGACGTGGGTTCAAATCCGGTCGTGTACCAATGGATTTTTCTGTGTGAAAAATTTATGTGCGCTGTACTCACAAACGGTGAAGGAAAACATCGTGAGGAAACCCGCGGCTTAGTCAGCTCCGCACGTATTGACCATGTCTTTCCTGTGGACAAGGCCGACTAAGCTGAGAGGATGGTATAGGTGCTGGGCAAGCCTACTCCATCTTAATTCGTCCCAGGCACTACAGCGTCCCGTTTGTGAATGTAAAAAGTCGCCTCCTGACGCTGTTTAAATCATCTACTATAGATGGTTAAAGGCTTTATTTTCTGGTACTTACCTATTAAAACCTGTTTTAAAGTTCACTTACAAAATCATAAAAATCATAGAATCAATCAGTACCTACTTATTTTGATTGCTTAAAGATAATGTGAAATTTATTTTCTTGTTATTGGAAGCTTGATTTTAGACTTTAGAATTTGATATTTGTATATGAATATGATAACGAAATAATCATTTTAAATTATTCTGTAATCCTTTCTTAAAACCGTTTTTTTGTTTTGAGGCACAGAGTTTTAAAAAGACGAATAGTATATGAAGTTCATAGAATGATGTGTAGGCATAGGAGAAATAGAGTGAATCTACTGTATTTGGTTGTCGCTGAATCGGAAAGAATGGCGTACTAAATGTTATATATTTTGCTGATAAGCTGAGTTAGCAGTAATATTAATATAATAGGTATCTAGTTATATCGGACTCGACATTGTTCGTACAAAGATAGCAATTATGTAAGTTTACAAAGGTATCTAAAACTAGTTACTACTAATGAATAATTTTAAACGTTTCGAAGCTTTTTGAGAAGGCGTTGGACCGACTTGGGCCTGAACACTAAGAGCAGTGGAAGACGTAGGCTCATCATGATGATGTCAGAAGAAGTCCCATGGTAAGAACCCTGAGCACGACCCTGTAGGGGAACGGTGGGAACAAACACCGGCCGTCTTCGCTCACCCGCCCGGCTGCTCTCATCCGGATCCCGGATTTGTTTAATTGTCAATTGTGTTTATAATTTAGGCTTTGGGCGGAATCGTGAATTAATTTCTTGACTTGTAATTGTGGTTCTAAATAAAATGTTATACGTTTTTCGAGTAGGTAACAGAAAATACTTTACAAATATGTTTTTATCTAATTTTTTTGCTGCCAATTTTAATCAAGGTTTTCTTATTTGCTTGAAATGATGACCTTTTGGTCATCACAACTCTTTCAAATCTGTTAGTTTCTGACTCTGATGTATAATTGACACAGGATCACACAAACCATAACCTCATAAATATAATGAATATATACTAATAATGTTCACATACAAAATATGTACACTCATAAAATGCCTATTATAAGGTTTCACGATGTTCATCAACCGAATAATTCCCAGAAAGTTTCCAACTGGCGAACGACTGTAACAATAAATTAGGCGCATAGCCTCAAAACGGCGCACCTCCCCTACTCGCTAAAACACAGCGTTTTATTGTGTGCACTATAAAATAATTAAATTTCCATAACGCTGCCTGTTTTACCCCATCCTCCCCTATCTGGTTGTATGAAAATTAATTGTATTGCTTCTCGCTCTGATTAAAACATTATTACTTTTCTATATTATAGCAATAAATTCTTATTACTTTAAGAATACCATTTTGTAGATCAGAAAATCAACTCATTAGCACCATAAAAGTAACTGACGTTCAGTAGAAGTAACTTAATACACCAATTAAAAATTTATTATTATTTTACTAATTTTTCTTCTTTCTTTCGAGTTTTTATGGTTTACTGAGCTAGTTCATTTCGATGATCATCACTGTTAATGAGCTGATCAATCCTAGACTCTGTTGAACTGCTAAATCATTAGAACAAAAAGGTAGAATTAGTGAGTTCAAAAATTGAAATTGTCAAGCTACTTATGTTACTACTTATGTAACACGCTCGTCTATGATAAACCAGCCATAGAAGCCCATAAAGCGGAGACAAAGTTGCGCAGCTGAAACAACTTCCGAACGCTCCCTGAATAGTAGGACAGTGTCTATAATGCGGGGACCGGTATAAGCTGTACGTAAAATTATCTTCGTCAGGCTATAGAGTTCTGTAGATATTTTTTTATGGCAGAGACTACCCATCAGGTGAGCCGCTTGCTCGTTTGCCCCAAAAGAGCAAGCGGCTCACCTGATGGGTAGTGCCCGGGACGAATTAAGATGGAGTAGGCTTGCCCAGCACCTATTCCATCCTCTCAGCTTAGTCGGCCTTGTCCACAGGAAAAACACGGTCAATACGTGCGGAGTTGACTAAGCCGCGGGTTTCCTCACGATGTTTTCCTTCACCGTTTGAGAGTACTGGTATAGCGCACATAAATTTTTCGCACAGAAAAATCCATTGGTACACGACCGGGTTTGAACCCACGTCCTTGGGATCGGAAGGCGGGGTCACTATCAACTAGACCACCAGTGCTCTGCCTGTCTCCAATATGTCTGTTTAAATTACTGACACAGAAACTATTCCAATTACAGTTCTATAATGGTAAATGACGGCCATCTTGTGGAGTCCACCGTTTCGTGCTAACCTTGACTTAGTCCCGCATAGATTGTATGGTTTCTGAACATCTGTCGTTCCCTTTGTCGGACTGTCATTTAGCGGGACTTTGTTACAATATTTTCGTCTGATTAATTTTCATCATAAGCTCAAAAGCTATTTTGCGAGTTTAATATTTTCCTGAAATATTATTATCTGAACCTAATAATGTCTAAGTATGTCGTCGTTCTATTTTCGTATTCTATTAAATACCGAAAGGAAAAACATATTCTCATCGGACGTTTTTCCAGACTAGGTATTTGCTAATGTTAGTAGTAAAAATAGATTAACCTATTCAAACTTGTACAGTGACACGAGAGAGGTAAAAATTATAATAATAAATAAGTAATAAATATTTGTGGACATTTCACACAGCGCCATCTAGCTCCAAACTAAGCAAAGCTGGTACTATGGACACCAGATGGCTGATAAAATACTTGTAATATACTTTTTTTGTGAACATAACTTATAATACAAAATACTACAACCCGAATCGAACCCGCGCCTCTTGCGTTTCAGCCAAGTGAAATGGATTTTTTTGTGCGAAAAATTTATGTGCGCTATTATTAGTACTATCAAACGGTGAAAGAAAAAAATCGTGAGGTAACTCGCGGCTTAGTCAGCTCCGCGCGTATTGTCCATGTCTTTCCGTGGACAAGGCCGACTAAGCTGAGAGGATGGAATAGGTGCTGGGCAAGCCTACTCTATCTTAATTTATCTACAGCGTCTCGTTAGTGAAGATAAAAGTTGCCTCCTGACGCTGTATAAATCATCTACTATAGGTAAAAGCCCTTTTATTTTAGCCAGTATATTCTGGGAACATTATAAAGACAATAAAATTAATAAAAGTAGGTAGTGCGAAGTACCTTTCTATGGATATACTTAATAGATACTTACCAAATATAATGCGATGGTAGGTAACCTTTCGGTTCGGTTCGGTCATGTAGAGAGGATGAATGAAAGAAGATTAACGAAACAGGTGTATGAGGTGAGTGTGAATGGTACCGTTGGAAGGGAAAGACCTCGGCGCACGTACCTAGACCAAATCAGCGACGTTTTGGAAAAGGGCCAGGTCAAGAGTACCCTAAACCGACGAGCATGCATGAGGAATGTGATGAGAGTGAAGGAAGCAAAAGAAGTACGAGTATGTCAGGATCGTAGCAAATGGCGATCCGTGATCTCTGCCTACCCCTATGGGAAACAGGCGTGATTTTATGTATGTATTGTATGTAGGTACCTAACCTTTATAATAGTAAAAACAGCAATAAGTAATGGTCAGAGCAGAAAACGATTCCGGTCCGCCGAGCGCGCCCTCTCGCGGGTAATGTCGTAAATCACCGCGGCTATGCTTAGATCACGTGTTGGTGATTTCATACACCGATGCTCTCCGTCCACTGTATTGATGTATGATTTGTTAGCCAATAAAAAAAGGTTTTACCTAAACTGTGTTTATTAAAACAGAGCAGTGATGGTGACCCCGCCTTCCGATCCTAAGGTCGTGGGTTCAAATCCCACCAATGGATTTTTCTGTGCGAAAAATTTATGTGCGCTCAGTAGGTACTCTCAAAAGGTGAAGGAAAACATCGTGAGGAAACCCGCAGCTTAGTCAGCTCCGTAAGTATTGTCCATGTCTTTCCGTGGACAAGGCCGACTAAGCTGAGAAGATGGAATATATACTGGGCAAGACTACTCCATCTTAATTCGTCCCGGGTACTACAGGTCCCGTTTGTGAAGGTAAAAGTTGCCTCCTGACGCTGTATAAATCATCTACTATAGCTGGTAAAAGGCCTTAGAGTAGTGATATTAATAGTCGAGTTACTCACAGGCGTAATTTAAAGTGATCCTTGCCGATTCTATTAAATAAACTATTTTTAATTGTTTTCAAATTGAACAACATCCGGATCATCTTCTAAACACCAGCGATGGATGAAAGCGTGAAGAAAAAAAACAAGAGAGATTTTTTAAATCGGTTAAACATCCAGCCTCTGGCACATTACTTTTAAATAATAAACAAAAGGTACAGTTAAATAAATGCAGTGTCAAATGATAATGCTGATCCGTCACATGCAATGTGCTCGGCGCGCGTCCCACGGGGTTTATTGCGGCGTGGCAGACGGGCGGAAAAACAGCCCGCGAAAAAACGCCATGGAATAACGGGACATATTGTTTGGGTCCCTATGATGGGAGTCGGACGGAACCCCTGTCTTTTGTAAGACAAAAACGTACCTAACTTTTTAGTTTTCACAACATTCATATAAATAATATTATATACATACATACATATTATCACGTCCATATCCCTAATGGGGTAGGCAGAGCCACAAGTAAACATAAAAAATCTTGCAGCCACTTCTGATTTAAAATCTTAAGGTGGAAACGGTGAACAAGTAATTTTAATGTTTTTGGTCAGATGAATTGATGGCAGGTAAAGTAAAGATTTGAGCGAAGAGTGGTCTAGAGTCGGACAAAGAGGTAGTCCAACTGCGCATCTATAGTTTTTTGTTGCAGGTAGCCGGAACAGGAGAGAATGGCAGAGACAAATGGAGGCCTGTAATACCCAGAAGCCCATAGTATCCAGCAGCCAGGATACTATGGGCCTTTAGGTACGTAAAGACCACTTCCCTTACTGACCGCTTTTATTTTATTTTTCCCATTGGTCAATTCCGCATTATGACAACTTTTTTTATTAAGTATTTATTTATTTATTAAGGGGACAACATACAGCTACATTATAAAATCTATCTTACAAAGTAATCGTTTTATTAAAACTAGTGGTTTTTTTAATCATGCAGCCCACAACGCTGTTCTCAGGTTCTCGGTTCAAGGTCGACTTATTAAAATGCGAATTTCTCAAAATGACCACAATGCTGTTGAATAATAACAGTCGCGTTCAACCCGTCCGTCTGCCTGAACCCAACAAAGGAATGCGCATCAAAGGGGTGCGAAATGACACGTGTCACGGCCCCTGATTGGTCACATGGTCACAGGCGAGGGAGCAATTAAATGTAATAAGCGAATAAGCTGATTTGACGCTCTTGCTTCTACGCTTTTGGGAAATTACCTAGTTTAGCAGATAAATTAATGTGACATTTTGTTTATAGAATTTCATTCCATACTGTTTGCCAAGCGTATTAATTTCCAATGAATAAGTGAATTAAACATTGAAATTTAACGTTGAAATTCGACGTCGTACAAAGGTCGTGGACGTGGGTATGCGGATCGCGAGACTGAAGTGGAGATGGGCGGGGCACTTGGCTAGAAGGGACGACGGAAGATGGACGAAGGCGATCACTGAATGGTGGCCCCGAGACGCTCAACGGCCAAGAGGCAGACCACCCGCCCGATGGTCGAATGACATCGTGAACATAGCCGAGAATCAGTGGATGAGATTCGCGAGGGATCGGAGAGAATGGCTCGATAAAGAGGAGGCCTGTGTCCAGCAGTGGATGGAGACGGGCTGAAATGATGATGAAATGATGAAGTGAATTAAAAAGATGTTGTGATATGATTGATTATTTTGTAGTTTCATTTAAACTAGATAGAAGAATGCTTTTTCGACGTTTGCTCAACAGGTTAATCTTAATTTTTTTTTAAAGATACAGAATATTTTTTAAACCTTTATGATATAAAATATGGATAGAAAATTACAGTGTTCGTTTTATAAAATATACGAGTCATACTTTAAACAGCGCGCATTTTTTCTGATTCTATTTTTGGCCGGATTTTTAACAGAAATAGTGACTAGTTCACAACGTGAAAGTCGAGCAATACAAACCATACTTTTCTCTTGACATAGCTTTGACCTCGCATTTACTCTATTGTCTTTAAATGCCAATATTTTTCGTTTATATTGTAATCCTAAATTAAATCAGTCTTAAACTACAAGCCCTAAAAATACACCTTCTGGAAAGTCTTAGATTAGGTTAAATGCTTAAGCAACTTATCTCAAAGCTCTATAAAATCCTTTTTACGAGTTTAGATGATAAACATGTATTAAACAAGACCTACTTATCTGGGGGTCACGAATTTTATTAGTAGTATCAAAAGGGCTCTCTCTGGGGATTGGAAAGCTGGGGTCGCCAGTGTGGCCTGAGCTGGGTTTTGGCGGGTTTTGGCTTAAAACTTTTTGGTACAAGAGTTTAAGGGAAAAGATTATTTTTCTATACAATAAAAAACGTGAAAATTACTTTCCAATTACCTTTTAATTGCCTTTATTAGTCGATTTCACCGCACTGGTTCGAAGAACTAGTAACACAACTAGTGGTAGTAGGTGGTGTCGTTGATTCTGATGTGCATTTTCTTAAACTAAACTTAAAAAAAATTATGTACTAGAAAAGGGCCTCAAAATTTTTAGGGCTGTCATAATATTAGTTTAACTTTAGGAAAATAAAGTACAGAATCAACTTCACTGTCTACTAAAGAAAATATTGTCAGGGTAAATTAAGGTTATGAAGAGTTTTGCTCTACCATACTTTTGTTTAAATTGTGTGTTCTGAAATAATTTAACACGTCAACAACTGATGACTTCAAAAAAAACAAATATCATATAAAAATCAAGATTTTTCTACCAATTTTTTATCAGAGTAATAAGATTTAAGGATAAAACTATGTTATCTAAACTTTCGGAAAAACAATATTCCACAAGCAACCGAAAGCTCAAGTTACGCTGGTCCGTCTGCGAATAATCAGACATTCCTCACTATTGTCAGCAAGGGTTTATCAATTCCTAAATAAGTTGACCCTCGGCCGGACCTTATTGACGTATACCCTTCGGCAGTAGAATGAGACTGTTTGATTTTTTTGTATCAGATCCCATATTTGGAAACGAAACTGGACAATGAAGCCTTCAAAAACGCAAGCACCTTTATTAAAATGCCAAACGAAACAAAATTTGGTTCGCGTTCGGTTTCACAATAACAGTCAGATTTATTTCTCACGGCAGCGACGGCTGAAAATTGGTAGATAATATAAAAATATTTGGCATAAAAACGTGACTACAAATACGCTGGTATGGTAAGGCCTCTTGGTTTGTTTTAATTATTTTATGCACGGTTCCAATATTTTCCTTCATTACCAAAGGACGGCCTCGGTGGCGTGACGGGCGATTGCTCGGCGGAGACGCAAGAGGCGCGGGTTCGATTCTCGCTGCGGAAGATATGTTTCTTCCGGGTCTGGGTGTTGTGGTACCATGGTACTCGTAGATTCTGATACCCACGACACAGGGAATCCTAGTGTGGGGTCAAGACTATGTATGTGACTGTTGGGTGTTATTATTATTATAAAAGTAACGTTGTTTTTCTGTTAAAAAATATATGGCGCTTTAGATGTAATAACGATCCGTCGACCGTTAGTAGAACATTGAAAAGTTTCCCAAATTCCAAAATTAAAATATCAGTCGATTTTCATACGACGATCGCTTTAAGCGGCCAATCAGGTGAATGTTGAATTAGTTCGGTATAATGCATGCAGAGGGCGTGCGATATGAACCGTTTAACACGTAATGTCCCTGATTGTGACGCGAGGCCGGGGAATTACCGACAGACGTGCGCTCAATAATGAGCACCGGTCAAATGGGAATTATACCTACTTTGATTCCCATTGACCCATTCCCATTCCCATTGGGAATTAAAGTAGGAATAATTCCCATTTAATTAGTTATTAAAAAGACATGTTTAAAAATGTTGTGAGCTATCCTTATTGCAGCGCGCCTGTTAAATTTAGTTGTTCATACAACCAGAAGAATAACAAACCATCCAGAAGAAGGCAGAAGAATAGCACCAACCTATCGCCGGGGCCGCCAGAATATACCTAATAACCTCCTAGAAACTGCGATACAATTTTTAACTAAGGCAGTTTTCAACGTGTTCCATTGTTTCATTGTACTTAATGTATTTTTTTTTCTGCTGCCGCAAGATTTCTATAATGTTAACATGGCTGATGGCTCTGCCCACCCCATTAGTGGCCAACTCTTGTGACGGAGTTTTTAGGCCGCCTAAAGGTCTCCGTCATGGTGCTCTCCGAAGCACGGAAGCGCTCAGCTCATAATGCCACTTGCGGTCACCAATCCAAATTGTGACCGCGCACAACGTTGCTTAACTTGAACGCTCAATCAAGAAAATCTAAACAAGCTAAGTTATTAGTGATAACATGGATGTACCTATGTATTTAATGTTAATTTTAAGAGTTTTTATAATAAAAAAAAATGCCTTAAATATCATTCGCTTTTTCGACTCGCATTCATTCGCAAGTTTTACCTTTTTCAAAATGAAGAACATCTGTGGAGTGAAATAAGCAAAGCATCAAAATTTAGATTGTATTCAAATCTTAATTTCCATGTCAATAAATGAGTTTGCCGGGCGTAAATTGCGTTAGTACACCTCAAAGCTTAGACGTGTCTGTATTTGCTTGTCTCGCCGTTTCATTTGAACAGCACTTGTGTGCACGGCTGTACGATTGAAAGAACTGATGAGATTAATTAATTTTGCTTCGGGATTATTTAAGCGAATTTTGTTATCTGGTAACAAAAAATGTCTGATTTTTAAATATTACATTGTACAATAAATATTCGCTCGTTTAACTTTGAAGGCAATAATTAGCATCCACAAGTAAAATTAGTTTTTTGTTAAACTAGGAAAACTTTAGTTAAAGTTGTTCCTAGGGGTCGTCGCGTCGGTTTGACTGCTACCTAATCCTCTGACGATATTGTTAATTTTCATTATCGATGTTGTTCCCCTATGTTTCGATTCCATTAGAGATATCTGGATAATCCTATATTAGTTTTAACGAATCTGCCAATCAAACTATACAATGATTCCAATTCACCAGCGATTAAGATATCGTATCTGGTACTATTCATTTGGATTGGAATAAATTGAATCCAAAAGCATAGTTGTTTACTTTTCATAAGACCCAAAACATAAAAATTGAAGCTATATTTCATAAAACATTTTATAGGGACAATAAACATGAAAACATAAGAACTTTTGATACTATAGTCGTAAACGCCGACCAGACTTTTTGACTTGTTGACCCTTTTCAGGCATTGATTGTCTTTTAAAAAGTTAATCAAAACTACACGAGGAATACAAAGGCCAACATTCCTTGCCAAACGCATCGCCGAACAAAATTCCACTTTTCTATCCATCGCTACTGACAAAAACTAAAAAGCAATCGAGAGGACGTTCCTATGTCCGCGCGATCGCACTTCTACAATAGCCAATTTGACACTTTAAGTGTGAAATAAAATAAAAAAGTTTCAATTAGGGTTGTCGCCGCTGCATTGTGTGCGCTCGCGGAAACGAGTGTTTAAATTTCCATTAGGCACTTTGAGTCGGACCGAGTTGATAATTGGTGTCAACTCTATTGGCTTTTCAAGTCATTATAATAGCACCACCGCGAGCACTTCCCTTTAGGCGAGATCACAATAGAGCACTATTCCATCGCTAAAGTAACATTTTTGAATAATCAAATTCAGAAACAAAAGAACCTAGCTGGTAACGATCAATTAATTTTCGTCAATTTTCAGTGACCACGGGTACCACATGACAGCCACAGAACAAATGTGACGTCACGTGTCAAATTAGTAACGGTCGCGTTCGTCCATTTTGTTTTTTTAATTTTCGAACGCCGCATGATTGGCGACTGTTATTGAACGTGCGCGCCCATTCGACTGGAAACGAATGCATTCGACCAATCAGAAACGGTTGATGCAACTTCCAAAAATTTTAGCTTTTATTCGAGAATCATTATTTTTATGCACGAACACTCGAACAGGCTGTAAGTCGCGTACAACTTCTTTTAAAAATATTAAGTTTTCGAGCCCGCCGCTGCGGCGCGCCGCACGCAAAATGAGAAACTTTGCCGTTTTCAATATCAAAATACTTATGTATTACCTGGCGCTGCAAAGAATACATCTTAACAGGTAAGACAACATAAAAATAATGTTTATTTAGCCCATTTAAAGGGTCCTATTCCGTACGTCCGTGTGTCGGTCCGTCCGTTCGTCCATCCGTCTGTCAGCGGGCTGTATCTCATGAATCGAAATAATAAATAAATAATTATAAATATTTGTGGACATGTAAAATGGTACGGAACATTCGTGTGCGAATTCGACTCACACCTGACCGGTTTTTTTTTGTTTGTCAAGCAAAAAGTTCGGATATATACGCAATTTATAGGTTGTAGGCAATTTAAAAAGTTCTAAAAACACATTTTACAGTTTATCAAACATTAGTTGCTTGTTTATTACCAAATCTCAAGGACCATAATTATTTCCATAGGTGAAAGAGATCCCTGTTCTCTGCCTACGCTTATGGGAAAGAGGCGTGATATAATGTATGCAGATTAAAGAATACTGCTCTGCTGGACTGGGAGTAAAGAAAAAACATAGAATGCGTCCAGCTGCTTCTCTCCCCGAGCATGTCGTAAAAGTCGACTAAAGGATAGTATCCTCCAACACGATGAGATACATAAGCAAGCATTCCCAAGGGTTGACGTCAGGCAGACGGCCGGTCATAAAACACCTTTGCCAAAACTTGCAGCATGCCCCACATAGAGTGGGATAAGGGCAGGAAGATGATGAGATTAAAGAATACTTGAAGAGCTTCACTGAGGCACCTAAAGCGTAGTCAAACTCACAACATTTCTTTGGCAGCGCGGCGTGTGGGTAAGTAATTTAATTCCGCGAGTGGCGACTCGCTCCGCGAATACGTAGTTAGATAAGCTTTTATATGCAGCCAAGCACGTTGGATTTTCTGATGTTTTTGGGCTTGTTAAGGGCAGTTTTGAGCAGTTCAGATATTTTTGCCAATTCTTGAACTCAAATTTAAATATTATAATGTGGCCTAATTCTCGGGAAATAAACATAACATCAATTTAGGATGGGTGACCGCAAGTGGCATTACGAGCTGAGCGCTTCCGCGCTTCGGAGGGCACGTTAAATGGTCGGTCCCGGCTTTTAAGTCGATAGGCCATGATTGTGGCCTTTAGGCAGTCTAAAAACTCCGTTACAAGAGTTAGCCACTAGCTCATACGAACTTACTTACTTTTGCTTTAGGCACAAAGTCATAGCTGACAGGTATGATTGTCCCATGCTCCACCACTGGATGAAAACTGTCATACCTTTTAATAATAATATTACAGAGAAGATGAGGAGTAATAGGCTAGCGTGGTATGGGCATGTTATGCGGAGAGAAGTAAGTCATGTTACAAGGCGAGTGATGAATATGAATGTGGATGGATATACTGCTAGAGGAAGGCCAAGGAAAAGATGGATGGATTGTGTGAAAGAGGATATGCGTGTGAAAGGAGTGAGTGCAGAGATGACGAGTGATAGGAGAAAATGGAAGAGGGAAACATGGTGTGCCGACCCCACCTAGTGGGATAAGGGCAGGAAAATGATGAATGATAAATAAATATTTGTGGACATTTTACGCAGCACCACCACTAACCCCAAACTAAGTAAAGCTCGTATTATAAGCACCAGATGACCTTATAACAACACCCAGACCCGGAAAAAATATTTGTAAAATATACATACATTTCTCCCGTAGCGGGAATCGAACCTCTTGCGTCTCAGCCGAGCACTCGCCCGCCACGCCACCGAGGTCGTCAAGGCGAAGGAACATGTTCATAACTTGCTGTCGTATTATTGCGACATATAAGTATATTTTTGAAGTATCTTCAGAAATTGGTTTGTGTTTGTCATTCTTATAATAACTAAAAGAGGAACCAACATTTTTCCAACAGTTTTCTGCGTTACAATAAAATTGTCGTATAGATTTTCTTCTTAAACCTTCCCCTTCAAGCAAGACGTCAAACACAAGATCTGCGTCACTTTGAGCACAATAGCACTACGTGCGCCGATAGTTGCCGAATATTCCTTATTCCCCTGTCCCCCAGGTGGTAGCCAATTAGTGCCCCGCCTCCCCTTGCGTGTAACGAGCTGTCAAACTTTTTGTACCGACGCCCTTTTGTTGTCAGCTTTGGCTAATAATAACGGCTACTACTAGTAAAATTTTTTGTATTTTTAATAGGTGATGCGTATTTATCAATAACGAAAATATGTGGAGGTGATATTAGGTGTTTTTTTTTTCAATAGAAATTAACAAATCGTTGACCAAATGGTTATGATTTCATGCAAAAAATGTGTTTGTCACGTTTGTGGTTTTAATCTTTGTGCAATTTTATTGTTATGACAATTTTTTTCAAAGAATGATACCGTTAAAGTATTTCATAGAAGGAATTTATTTGCTGTTCTAAGGAGTAGATAATGCTGTCTTGATCTCCTTATCAAGACATTTATAATTATATTATTATTTTTCATATGAGACAGAGTATACAGTAGATAGACCAAAGCAATTCATACATTTAAATATTGACATAAAAGGTCAAAGTAAATATTGACCTTGCAATTTAAGCCCCCACACTGATTGCCGGACGGATGGGACCAGGTTCGTTGGCCGTTGTTTGATGATCACAGCCGCCTCGGCATTACTACAATCAGATTTGAAACTGATTGAAAGCTCTCAAAGAACTCCGTTTTTACCGAATCAAAAGTACTTTCCGAAAAGCGACAAGCTTTCATGGTAATGGTCAATGACCGGCTTCCGCCTTCGCTCGTGTAGTACGATAGGTCCTCCAGTGGTCTTCCAGTTTTGACAAAATTTCATGTGTAATCAAAATAGCAATAAGACAATACATTAGTAACTATTAGAATATTAGTGCAAGGGAAAATCAACCTTGTTGTTTTATGACGTGCAAATAAACTTCAATTTAGGGTGGTGACCACATGTTTGGCTGACCGTTACCTGGATAAAAGAAGCCTATCATCATCATCATTTTCCTGCCTTTATCCCACTCTATGTGGGGTCGGCACAGCATAATCCAAGGAATCCAAGGATAATGCTGTAAGAGTTTTGATTAAAAGTAGCCTATAATGATATTTATTTATTCGAGTATGTTATTCATCACACGTACTAGGTGTAGGTAATTCTAAGTTTTATTCAAATCCATTCAGCCGTGACGCCCCGTAACACAAAATGAAAATGAAAATGTTTAGTGCTTTAACTTTAAATAAAA
Source organism: Scotopteryx bipunctaria (assembly GCA_949320045.1). Taxonomy (NCBI): domain Eukaryota; kingdom Metazoa; phylum Arthropoda; class Insecta; order Lepidoptera; family Geometridae; genus Scotopteryx; species Scotopteryx bipunctaria. The sequence continues at coordinate 12,481,435 of OX439446.1, read as the reverse complement.
ACATAACAGGCTTTGGAAACTCCTTTTAAGCAATAAATATGCTTGTGTTAGGAGAAAATAAATATAATAATGTAATTGAGGAATATACCTAGGTACATCCTCACATTGCCACAATCTTACAGATTTAATCAATTACCAATTTAAGAAATTCGTGAGAGGAAATAAATTCAGATAGCAATCTGAAATCCTTACAAAGCCATTATTATAATAAGTCTACTTAAACTCTGGTTACTAGGAAGCGTCTACCGTCAGATAACGGACGTAAGACTGCGCATATGTTGCTTTGAATTCTAATGCTAATCAAAATAAGTAGATACATTCACACTGATTTCTGAGAATTCTTATAAATAATAAATATGTGTGGATATTTCACACATCGCCATCTAGCCCCAAACTAAGCAAAGCTTATACTATGGACACCAGATGGCCGAAAGAATACTTATATACTTTGTTATTGTAAACACATACTTGTAAATACATTATACTACAACACTCAAACCCGGAAAAAATATTTGCAGAACAATGTTTGTACATTTTCCCCGTGGCGGGAATCCAACCCGCGCCTTTTCCTTCTCAGCTGAGCACTCGGCCGCCACGTCACCGAGGTCACGTTTACAAAATTCATTTCTTAGTTCCGTTACACTCCTGAATTATAAAAGGAATTTCAAGTTTCATGTTTCTAGGACAATTATGTTTTAGGCTGTGTTAATTGTTGTAGCCAGTCAGTTATTTTCTTAAAACACAGTATCTTCTAACTCGAAGTTTGAACTTTTACCTCACAGGTTGCGTAACTGACACATTTTTAAAAACCAAGGCCTTAGTAGGTAATGAAAAAACGTTAAATCCGCGTGCCAGATAGGAGTCTAAAAGTCGCGCTTCGCGGCCCATAAATTAGGGTCGCGGCCCGACGCGACGCGCGAATTAGCCGCGAGATAATGAGCGAGTGAGGAATTGCCTTTAGCCTACTTACGAATGTATCGAGTTATTTTTTTGAAACTCAATTTTTTTTTTAAACGGTGTTTCTGATACCTGGTGTCATAGAGTAAAAAACTAAGGCTTTTGCCAACTGTACTCTAATTCAGATTTCAGCCAAACTGGAGATACAATTTATGTAAAGAAACCGTCGCATATTTTTCGTTGTTACGACGAAATCACTTTAGTTTTAGGTAAATAAACCTTGCAACATAAGTTTTCACACCTTAATTTAACTATTAGTGCTACTTAAAAGTTCCATAAACATTGTAATGAAAAATAAGTTTTAGGTTAAGTGAGGGCGGTTTGTATCTTCAATTTGGCTGAAGTATAGATACACACTAACGGAATACTGTAGTGCCGGGGAAAATGGATGGAGTAGGTTTGCCTAGCATCTATACCATCCTCTCAGCTTAATCATCTGTGAGTACCTACTGGTATAGCGCACATATCTTTTTCAGACTGAATAATCTTTTAGTGCGCGGCTTGCTTTGAACCCGCAACCCTAGGATCAGAAAGTGGGAATGCTACCACTAGACCAATAGTTAACTAAAACTAATTTTATTATCTTTGAATCAAGAAGTGGCTGCAAGTTTTCTTATGATTACTTGTGGCTCTGCCCACCCCATTAGGGATACGGGCGTGATAATATGTATATAGTATATATGTAATTTAATTATCTTCCTATTTTCCATCGGAGGCTGAATTCGTAGTTTATCTTATCTATTGATCTTGGAACGATCATGAACACAAAAACATACAAGGATTATAATAGTTATTTAATTCATGTTTTTTTTTAATTTGTGCAAATGTATGATCCCAATTGAAACATCTACTGTACAGGGTGTTCGCAACACGCAACAACAAATGATTTGTAAATGAAAGTTAGCGTCGGCAGTTGCTCGCGCCTCTACATTCATGACACAGCTTATAATTATTACAGCTGTTACACACCATTTTATGTTTTCTAGATAATATTTACGTATCTATTATCAGCCTATAGAAATCCACTGTTAACACAAACTTATAAATATATCTGAATAGCCGTCGTCCGCAGCTTCGCTCGCGTGGTATCCGCACAAAGAGTAACCTATATGTCATTCCAACACACATACAATGTGTACCAAGTTTCATTCAAATCCGTTCAGCCGTTACGGCGTGATCGACGCACAAACATCATCGTCACATCCTCACAAACTTTCGCATTGATAATATTAGTAGGATTCCAAGTAAATTAATTTTGTGCTGTCAGACTTTATGCGACTTTTACATGTTCTTTTAGCACATAAATGTATTTGCTCAGCTGTTCTGTCATGGCTGTGACTACACACGCGCCTGGGGGCATATGCAAATATTGTGTCGCCTCGATTGTCAGACAACTTGGTGATTACATGCCTACACCCTGTATGTAAGATTTGGCATGTTTTGGGTAGTTGCCGAAATAATTCTGAATAAAACTTCAAATATCAGCTCGTTAGGTACAAACTTGGAGTTTTTCTCGCCTGTGAGAAAAACCGTCGTTTCATTATAATTTCAGACGAGTCTTTTATATAATTTTATTGTTGAATTTGTAACATCACACTTTTTAAATCTAAAAGAATAAATGTCTTTGGATGGTCGGCTATAACGTGGGCATAACCTTAAGGTTGATGTTGGGTTCATATTAATACCCTAAAGCGTAGTTAGTTTTGATCCAGATTTACGAGGCGCTAGTTTAGGTAGGCACCCGCTCCTAAGTACACAGATCAATGTCCCGATCCACTCCGAATTCTAAGCTGCAAGTAATGCAGCCAAAACTTAAAGGAACAAATGCAAGATTATGATAATTTTGAGTCGCTTCTACATTCAAATCCTTAAGATTTGGTCCTTGCACAGTATACAGAGAAGGGTAACAGTAGATTCGGGTTTGAGGTTGTATTTTTAAATGTTTTAGTGACTATCTCACTCCGATATAAACAACAATTAATATTTATATTGCTATGTCCTGTGACTAATTTTATTCTTTAATGTTAGGGATTTTGTGTTGGGCTTGTGCGAGGTCCAGAGATTGTTTTTCTAATAAGTTATTTTGGTGTAAGTAAGTCACTATGGTAAAACTTTAAATGGTATATATTTTAAAAATGTTTCGATGTTCTAGATTTAAAATCAGATTACACATTATTGACCTACTAGTTTTACCTCAAGTGAAGTTCAGTAAAATATTTCTATTTCTCTGCTGAACTGGGAGTAAAAATAAGACATAAATAAAATAAGTAAATAAATAACACCCAACAGTCACATACATAGTCCTGACCCCACACTAGGATTCCCTGTCACGTGGGTATCAGAAACTACGAGTACCATGGTACAACAACACCCAGACCCGGAAGAAATATTTGCAGAACATGCAAACATTTCTTCCGCAGTGGGAATCAAACCCGCACCTCTTGCGTCTCTGCCGAGCAATCGTCCGCCACGCCACCGAGGCCGTCATAGAACGTGTCCAGCTGCTTCTCTCCCTGAGCATGTCATAAAAGTCGACTGAGGGATAGTATCCTCTCCAACATGATAGACCATCTATATGGGCAATGGGCTGATCACCTGTCACCATGGGACTTTAAATCAGGAGTGGCTGCAAGTTTTATTATGATTACTTGTGGTCTTGTCCAGCCCATTAGGAATACGGTCATGATAATATGTGTGTATGTAAATAATTTCTATCGAAGCCGCAGGTCCCGTAATAATTTATAGGCCTAATTGAATTAACCGTCTGCATGATTATGTAATTTAACATTATCGAGCAGGTGATGTGAAAATATATTTGTATGTATCTATTTTATACTTATTACGAGAAAAATACTGAAAAAGAGTAAAATATTTCCGGGCCCTTGATATTACAAACTGTCTAACAAATTATACCTACTGTTTTCCCGGTATGTTTACTGTGGCTCCTAAGACTCAGCGTCTGCCGGTTTGGACCAAATCGCCTGGAATTGACAATTTCGTTCAATTCCTATCGCTTCTAGATTTTCTTTGTGCAGCTCACAGTGGATTACAGCGCCTGAAACTATAAAACCGAACTGTTTAAGAATGCATATAGGACTATGTATTTTTGTTACTTTCTAAAATAAAAATTACAAATGAAATTTAAAGATATAACATCATTGGACATAATGATTAATGACTCTTAAATAAAATAAGCCGTAGCAATAATGACTTTTGGTAAAATGAACCAATGTAATATAATTTTTTTAAATGAAGTCTTGTTTAAAATAGCATTCGAGAATACGCCATTGGTAAAATTATACAAAATTAAACGTGTTTAGAAACGCATAGTAAAACCCTATAAAAATACAGCTGAATGGAAAGAGAGTTATTATAAAATTGAAAACATAAAAAGTATGTCCGTTTATAAATGAACCACAAAATCAATCGACCCAGAAAACCGAGGTAGGTACCAAGACATTTTTTCAAAGTTAAGAAAATCGGTCGATCACAATCAAAGAATTCAGAGAAATCAGCCAATTTACCGATCTATCGAACCAAAAAATCGCCTTTCCTTCGCTAAAGAACTATTTAAAAAACACGACGGTCAAATAGGGGCAGGTCGGAAGCCAATCAGGGCAACCCTTCTAATAAGTTTAGTGACGCGAAATAACTGGCTAGTGACACAATCGGACCCCGGGGGACTGTTCGGGGGTCAACTGGACTCGGATTCAAATAAAAACTTTAAAGGGTGCCTAAATGACGGGCGAATACGCGTTGGGGCGAACGGCGGGAATATGGAAATTATAGTAAACACCGCTACGATATTGTAGCCTTTCTGATAGTTTTAGATGCGGGTTTAGTGGGGTGGATTTGGCTGTACTTCCTCTTTATGCTAACATGAGGCTCTAAAATCAAACGTTTCTTGGTGGATGATTTTGATTGTTTTTGTAAAAAAAGATTTCCAAGGTCAATTCTTCCTAAATGGTGTAGAAAAGACGACATCATTTTTATAATGTGTGTTTTAACAATGTGTAAAATTTTAAATTACTCACAAAAGTTTTTCTAGTATGTATGTATGTAGAAGTATGTGTGAGGTAACTTTAAGAGATAAAGTAAGAAATAGCGTGATAAGAGAGTGATGTGGAGTGAAAGAAGATGTAGTGATGAGGATTGATAATGGTATGTTAAGATGGTTCGGTCATGTCGAGAGGATGAATGAAAGAAGATTAACGAAACAGGTGTATGAGGCGAGTGAGAATGGCACCGTTGGAAGGGGAAGAGCTCGGCTCACGTACTTGGACCAAATCGGCGACGTTTTGGAAAAGGACCAGGTCAAGAGTACCCTAAACCGACTGTAATTAGAATGAATGAAACGAAAGTATGTCAGGATCGAAGCAAATGGCGATTCGTGATCTCTGCCTACCCCTATGGGAAACAAGCATGATTTTATGTATGTATGTATGTTTTTCTTGACCTCGATCAAACGCCGTGTCTCGACACGGCAACGGTGAAGTGGTCAAGACAAACTAGACCGACAACTTCGGCTACCAACTAACTTCGACTAACAGTCGGATTGACCAAAAATTTTAATGAAGCCATTATAACATTTATTTGATATTTTTCACCAAACAAACAATCACGAACAATAAGTAACATTATGAACATAATATTTTTAGCTGTATATAATAAGGATGGGGAATTTTACTTGTCACGATTTAAATCTCCTGCCTTGGTTCATTTCACCTAAGCTGCCCATATCTCCCAGACAGCTCCAAAGAAAACAATGTCTTTCAAGAGATAGTCCTTTGAAGTATCTGTAGTTTTTGCGAGACGGTTCAGTTATCAATTCTGCGCATCGGGAGATGAGTTCCCATAACGATGGCAATACGGAGCCCCTCACTGTCTCTCTTTTACGGTACAAACCATGGACTTTGTGGAAAGCATTTTGTTTGATTTCGTAGGATACTAAGAATATGAATGACTTCCAAGAGTCATTCAAATCCGTTCAGCTGCTACGCTGAGAGCACTGATGGTCTAGTGGTAGCCATCCGGTCCTAAGGATGGGGGTTCAAATCCGGTCGTGCATCAATGGATTTTTCTGTACGAGATTATATCCGCTCAAACGGTGGAGGAAAACTTAGTGAGGAAACCAGCACCAGTAGATAGATATATCTACCTAGTCGTGTCACTAGTTATTTCGAACCAGTGTGGTGAAAGGATTTAAAGTGCGCTTCAAAGGCTCTTTTCGTATCTTCGAACTTTTAGGCTGTATGGTGCTGGTTTCCTCACTAGGTCTTCCTCCACCGTTTGAGCGGATATAATCTCGTACAGAAAAATCCATTGATACACGATCGGATTTGAACCCACGTTCTTAGGATCGGATGGCTACTACTAGACCATCAGTGCTCTCAGCGTAGCAGCTGAACATATTTCAATGACTCTTGGAAGTACACAGTTCGTGTCCCAAAATACCATTACTATTCTTTGTTTTAGTACCACGCTGAGAAAGCCTTGGCTGAGTTTAGTTTTGACGACTTCGGTGGCGTGACGGGTGAGTGCTCGGCTGAGACGCAAGAGGCGCGTGTTCGAATCTCGCTACGGGAAATGTTTGTATGTTCTGCAAATATTTCTTCCGGGTCTGGGTGTTGTAGAAATACGTATTATATGGTATCATGTATGTGTTAACAAAAAAAAGTATTATAAGTATTCTATCGGCTATCTGGTGTCCATAGTACAAGCTTTGCTTAGTTTGGGGCTAGATGGCGCTGTTTGAAATGTCCACAAATATTTATTTATTTAATAGTCTCGCTTGTCGTCCTCAACTTGCGCCCCCGGAGCCCTAAGACGGTCATTTAGCCGTAATAATCGCCTAGTGTGGAGCAGGAGCCGCCTTCTTTATTATCTGTGCTCACGTGTAATTGGACGGGATCCGAGGGACGTGCCGCGACCAGACTTGGCTCTTTTATATTTTTCTAAGAAGGTAGAACTTTTAATTTTTTAAGGGTTCCGAAGTCCAAGGAACTCTAGTTTCGCCAAGTCAATTCTGTCTGTGTCCAGATTCAGTGGAATTTTACAATAAGCAAGTATTCCCAAGGAGGGTTGACGTCAGGCAGGCGGCCGGTCATAAAACACCTTAGCAAAAACTCTTACAGCATGATCCAAGGTTCATGCTGTGCCGACCCCACCATAGAGTGGGATAAGGGCAGGAAGATGATGAGAATATTAGTATAAACGGGCAGGTAGCTGTTTTTTTGGTAGCTTGTGAGAGGGGTGGATTCGATGTTTGCATAGTGACTTTAGTCCCTTTCACCACACTGAGAAACTGGTAACACTAGTAGATACAATGTATTTGAACAATTCAAAACTAAATCTTAAAATTAGTTTCACTCACTCTGCACCCGAACTTAGTAATCCAGCTTTGATTGAATTAAACATTAAACATTTGGCGCCTCCATTATGTAAAAGCAATCTAAGTTGCGCAGGTCATATAGCCTGAACTTAAGTAACACTAAGTTATATGTGCAGTTCTGTGTGATCAGCCGACGGATCAGGGACCGTTCCGTTCTACTGTCTTGTTTGAATAAATAAAATAAATATTTGAGGACATTATCACACAGCACCATCTAGCCCCTAACTTAGTAAAGCTTGTACTATGGGAACCAGATGGCTGATAGAACACTTATATTCTTTTTTTGTGAATACATAGTACTTGTTTTACTAAAAACACCCAGACCCGGAAGAAATATATGCAAAGCATACAAACATTTCTTCCGCAGCGGGAATCGAACCCGCGCCTATTGCGTCAGCCGAGCACTCGCCCGCCACGCCACAGAGGTCGCCAATGATGTTGAAGTTGGCTCCGTTTCATAAAGAGGATTGTAAAGGCAACATTTTTCTTCAAAAAATCGTCAAGAATGGTGTTTTCCAAGTTTGGTCGGGTGACGAACAAATTTATTTACATGCATACATTCATACAGAGTAGGTACCTACTACAAATATTGTGCGCCTCGGTAAACTTCGTGCTTTGTATGAAAATCGAACTGACTGTGGCCAATCAGTTTGTCTCTAATCTGGGATCAGCAGTGGATCCGGTTCCAGCCGATATTTGTTTTTGCAAAGTTGCCAGTTCTGGAATTTGATTAATTTTGGTTCAAATCCCGCTGAGACGATTGGATAGTGGGTAGTCGAGCATAGTTCTGTGGATATTTTGTTTAATAGCTACTTTACGTTGCTTTTTGATAATGTTATGGATATGAATTGATGTTGTCTTATCTATATAATTTTTATCCTGTCTGTACTGTACATCCTCCTATGTTAAAGCCTTTCCTTTGCCTTAAAGGTTTGCTGGTAGAAAAGTCTTTAAGAGTTAAGATCGCCTTTGTACTTTTAAATGTTTTATTTGTAAGTTGTGTGTACAATAAATAATTTGATAGGTAATTTCAGATGATTTTTATTGTAAGTGTGTGTTTGAAAAATTAACATCTAGTTCATAGTTTTTATTTGTCAAAAAAATGTTTGTCACTTTTTGGCAGATAATGATGTCGCCTTAGTAATTTAACATACGTCGTTCGTTTGTCGAATACCAGAACTGGGCATTAGTCGCGCACTAACCGATGTCGTGACTACACAGACATCTCTGCCATCAATACAATAAGAAGTAATCATTTGAAAATTCACATTTTATTTGACGGCCTCAGTGGCGTGGTGTGGGGTTCTGCAAATATTTCTACCGTGTCCGGGTATTGTAGTATTAAATATTAAAAGTATGTTTTTTACAAAAATTAAGAAAGTATATAAATATTCTTATTATTTTATTTGACAACCTCGGTGGCTTGGCGGGCGAGTGCTCGACTGATACGCAAGAGGCGCGGGTTCGATTCCCGCTGCGGGAGAATAGTTTACATGTTCTGCAAATATTTCTTCCGGGTCTGGGTGTTTCAATACTATGTATTATAAGTATGTATTTACAAAAAAATATATATAAGTATTCTATCAGCCATCTGGTTCCCATAGTACAAGCTTTGCTTAGTTTGGGGCTAGATGGCGCTGTGTGAAATGTTCACAAATATTATTATCATTATTATTATTCTATCAGTCATCTTGTGCTCACCAACAAACAAAAACTGGGAGCAACATAGGTAGTTATTCTATTGTCTATCCATCTTTATTTTCATAAAAAAACTCGCACCCTGTTTCTTCCCACGGCGGCTCATAGCCCCTCGAACAAGATTAACGAAAACATTATGTTAATACCCAATCCGGCATTGTGTAATACACACTTTGTTTGTATTGAAAAGAGATAAGGAAAAAATAAACATTAAAAACATTAACCTCTTCCTCAATCGGGTGAAAATAACACGGTCTTATCACACTGAAAGGATTATAATATAATCTATGATGTATTAAAAATATATGCGTCATGAGTCAGTATTATTGTACTAAATAAATATTTGTGGATATTTCACACAGCGCCATCTAGCCCCAAAGTAAGCAAAGCTTGTACTATGGGAACCAGATGTCTGATAGAATTATACTATGTTTTTTTGTAAATACATACTTTATAATACATGATAATTATTACAACACCCAGATCTGGAAGAAATATTTGCAGATTATGCAAACATTTCTGTCGCAGCGGGAATCGAACCGCCGAAATATTGGTAAACATTGGTTAAAAACTGAGTAAATTATTATTAAAATGATAAAAAATTATGACGCATCTAAATTGCATACAGCAAATAATCTTTTACGGAACGGAGGTCAAAAACAAACGTGCATTTAACTCGTTAATCGTCCAATTGCCGGACAAGGACAAACGCGAATAATGAGCACGTCCACAGTGTTCATTTGATTCCGAAATATAATCGTTATTCGCAGCTTTTTGAATGCTCAGCTGTGACTTGCATAGCTAAGTAACGAGCTAAGGGCAGCGTACATTGGGTTAGAGTAATAAAAATATATCTTACTGCCACCCGCGGCTTCGGTCGCGTGGTACCCGAAAAAAATAGCCTTTAATTTAATCCAGCACATGTACTATATAATATTCCGAGTTTCATTCAATCCGTAGTTTTTAATCGGTAGTTTTTGCGTGAAATAGTAACAAACATTAACTTTCGTGTTATTAATATTAGTAAGGATTAAATAAATAAATATTTGAGGACATTTCACACAGCGCCATCTAGCCCCTAACTAAGCAAAGCTTGTACTATGGGAACCAGATGGCTGATAGAATACATATAATACTTTTTTTTTATAATACATACTTATAAATAATACATAAATACTACAACACCCAGACCCGGAAGAAATATTTGCAGAACATACAAACATTTCTCCCGTAGCGGGAATCGAACCCGCGCCTCTTGCGTCTCAGCCGAGCACTCGCCCGCCACGCCACCGAGGTCGTCGATTTATCCAGATGTACGCAGTCCTTTAGAAAAGCTGGTTCGGTATGCCTAAGGAAGCCTTGGCAGTCTTCATGTTGCTTTGATAGCGTAGCCCGGCGCCGACGCCTCGGCAGTCACTATTTTGCTGTCTAAAAGGTGCAAGTAAGTGTGCTCCAGCCTTACATTAATATGTTTTCAGCATTTCACACACGTAACGATTCGCCGCCGCGGCCGCGATCGAGTTGTTCATCCCAACAGTTTTACAAATTGTTTTTGCACTTTTAATCGATTCTGCTCATTTTATTGCAGACTTTTCGTGTTCGAATCAATCATTTCGAATGTATAAGGCAATTGTTTTTACATGGTATGTTAATGACCTACGGTTTTATATTATTTCTTCACTAACGGGACGCTGTAGTGCCAGGGACGAATTAAGATGGAGTAGGCTTGCCTAGCACTTATTCCATCCTCTCAGCTTAGTCGGCCTTGTCCACAGGAAAGACATGGTTAATAGGCTAGAGCTGACTAAGCCGCGGATTTCCTCACGATGTTTTCTTTCAGCTTTTGAGAGTACTGGTATACCGCAAATATTTTTTTCGAACAAAAAAATCTATTGGTATACTTGCACAAGCAACACTTGACGCGGTCAGTACTTGGATGGGTCGAGTGTTTTTTTCGCACATTTTGTAGTATTTTAGACGAGTTTTTAATTTTTTGCTTTAAGATTTAAGACGTGTCCAAACGATCCGTGATTTTAAGGAATATTTTTTTTTACTTTTGACTTTGACATAAATGTTTCTTGTATGCACAGTAGTATGGCAGCAGATTCCCTATTAAAATCAAGCAAATTCAAAGACAAAGTCAAAATTTCTTTATTCCTCACTATACACTCACGATCACTTGGACACGCCTTAAATCAAATGAAAAACCTACATGTACGATGGTACGAAACGCTTTTTACATTCAAACTGTTTTCAAGGCCAATCTTGCAAAATATAGAAACGATTCTCCCCACATCGTGGGAATAAGGAACTAAAAATACATTAGCACAAAGTTATATGGATAATCTTTGAAAAAATAATTTCAAATGTGACTTTGCTCACTTCAAACAAACACACGCGCTAACGAGATGTGGCAAATCAAACAAAATGCCGCTGATTGCGATACCGGGCTCATATTCTGTTTGCGGCCGCTAACTAGTTGACACACTGCGATGCACGTGACAACGCGACTTTCAACTTTATTTTCTAAACCATAAGAGCGACAATAAAACCGTCCTGCATAATGTAACTCTTGCGAATGTTTTGAACATAAACGAAATTGAGCTTTATTGTTTCAGTAATACGAGCTACAATGAATCTCAACAAAACTGTGTATGTCATATTGTAAGTATGTCCAAACGCATTATTTCTAATCGCAGTAAATAACAATATGCTTGGAAACGTAAGAGCTTTAAGTATAAAAATACATACATACATATTATCACGCCCGATATCATCGATATCATCCTCACCGATATCATCCTCAGTGAGCCACAGAGCCACAAGCAAAGACAAGAAAACTTGCAGTCACTTCTAATTAAGTCCTAATATGCATATGGTGAACCATGTTGACAGGTGATCAGCCCATCGCCTATATAGATGGTCCATTATGGCAGAGAGGATGCCATCTCTTAGTCGACTTTTACGACATGCTCGGGGAGAGAAGCAGCTGGACGCACTGTATGTTGTTTCTTTACTCCCAGTCTAGCAGAGGAGTGATAAAAATACGCTCTTTGAAATTTTTTTTGGCGTAGACGCTCTACGCCGTAGTGCCTCTACGAGATTCTCTTCAGCCGTAGAATCAATGAATTTTCTTGTCCTTGTCAGGATTAGATACGATTTTCCATTGACTTCAAAGCTCCAACTAATATCAATGCAGTTGAGCTCGTAAATCGGTAGTAATTAAATGGATTTCCCGACGCGTCTGCATAGTTGTCTGTTTGTCTTCCGACCACTCGCCTAGTTGATGCTGTGTGCTTGTTTTAATAGTTACGAAGATTCTACAACAACTATTGTTCGCGCCACTACTCCTAGAACTAGTGTGGTGAAAGGAATAAAGTGCGCAATGTTGAGAGTACTTTATAGAGTACATTAATTTTACGCACAGAAAAATCCATTTGTACATGGTCGGGTTTGAACTCACGACCTTAGAATCGGATGGCGAGGTCACTACCAACTAGATCACCAGTGCTCTCATATATGTACCTATAATTTATGTAAAAACTTATTTATTCATTAAATTTAAGGGACATTGCACAGAAAATTACAAAATTAGAGTAACAGCTTATATAATATAGTAAGGCAGGCACAATAAATCTCTTAGAAAACAAAAAGCACTTAGGGACATTTTGGTTTTAAGTATGTAATATGAAAATGAGATAAAATTTAATATTGCTTGGTATTTTAAGATACTGAAGATAAAAATATATCTTATCTTTGTCTTGTGTCATGGTTCATCGAATTATATGGTGAGCTATATTATATTTAAGGAAAAAACTCTTTACTACCACCGGTTGTCATCAAACCTCGCAAATTAAAATATTTTCTTTAAATATTTGTAGACTTTTCACACAACGCCATCTAGCGATAAACTAAGCAAAGCTTGTACTATGGGAACCAGATGGCTGATAGGATACTTCTTACATATATACTCTTTTTTGTAAATACATACTGATAACGTAATACTACAACATCCAGACCCGGAAGAAATATTTGCGGATCATGCAAACACTTCTCTGCTGGACTGGGAGTAAAGAAAAAGCATAGAATGGGTCCAGCTGCTTCTCTCTAAGGGATAGTATCCTCTCCAACATGATGAACCACTTATATGGGCGATGGGCTGATCACCTGTCACCATGGTTCACCATATCTAAATCAGAAGACTAAATCAGAAATGGCTGCAAGTTTTTTTGTGTTTACTTGTGGCTCTGTCCACCCCATTAGGGATACGGGCGTGATAATATGTATGTATGCAATTACGTCTCCCGAAGCGGGAATCGAACCCGCACTTCTTGCGTCTCAGCCGAGCACACGCCCACCACGCCATCGAGGTCTATTGGATGAATTATTTGGTTAAAATTAATATTTAATGTGTATTACTGAAGGTATATGAAGACGGTCACACCACAGTATGCTGTTAGCATTTGGATCGTGTACTGGGAATAAGTGATGACCCGTGGGACGAATTAGTTACGTACCTGCAGACCACAATGTAGTCCCGTGATCAAGTGGATCTTACAAGATCTCAGACCAATAAAAATAAAAGACGCCACGCCGCTAACAATAAAAGTGAAGCCACACAAAACCGTGCTTCTGCAAGTGAACATACACGCTCACGCACATACTTACACTAAAACTATGCTCATCTTAAAAATAGAATTTTGCCTTCCTGTGTAGTGAAAACTTGTAAAAACAGCAGCAAATCACATAAAAAGTATCACAGAATCACTTTTCATTTGTAAATACTTCAAATAACATCGTTTCTTAATTATTATTTGTACTATGAATTTTAGGTTACTTGGAACACAAAACCTCAAAACTTGACACACTTCACTTTTGATGTTCGCGGCGCGCCGTCTTCTCTTTTTATTTGGTCTAAGTACAAGATACATAGGATCTGCATGATTTGTTATGTATTTGCTTATTTTATGAAGCGCTCGTGGCTTAATTTGCTTAGACATTCTTGATTGATTGTAGTTAAGCAACGTTGTGCGCGGTCACAATAGGGATGACTGCAAGTGGCATTACGAGCTGAGCGCTTCCGTGCTTTGGAGGGCACGTTAAAGAGTACTACACCGTTTGAGAGTGCTGGTATAGCGCACATAAATTTTTCGCTTAGAAAAATCCATTGGTACACGACCGGATTTGAACCCACGACCCTAAGGTCCGATCCTAAGATCGGAAGGCGGGGTCACTACCAACTAGACCACCAGTGCTCTCACATCCTCTACAGGCGCAATATTTCAACAAAACTAAAGGTAAAATAATATTTCAGCCCATAAAATAACTCATTGCTCACATTGTTTAAACAATTTAATATCAAGGCCGGATGATATAGGCCTTTACTCAATGTACAATATAGAGAGACAGAGATATGAGAAATGCGCAGGTGGGAAAGAGAGGAGTATATTGAGAACGCTTCATAGTCAATGCGCAAGTAAATGCACTGGCTACGAGTACAGTCAGCACGGTGCGATATTAACATTAAGGTCGACTTTTGTACGGTCGACAAATTACTCTTAAATTAAAAATATTGTTTATCTGTTTTGTTTATATTAAACAAGCAGTTATGGTGTCAAGCTGCTGATGATATTCCAGATTATAAAATATTCCAAGTTTCCAAGTTTCATTGGAACAAAAAGTAGCGGTCTCAGCTTGTAGCACAGTGACATTCATCCTTTCCCACTGGATCATTCATGGTTTCCCACTTTATGTGGGGTTGGCACCCTATTGTATTCTTCTTCTTTTTTTTTACATTAGACTTCGTAAATTTATTTAGAACACAGTTACAAAGACAAACTATATGTACGGGAAATTCAGTGGCTGGTATTGGAAAGACGTACCTGGGTTCACGGCTGACTCGAGTCCGGGGGCCTTCCAAGATAGCACCGATATTGTCCGCACTTGTAGAAATCCACAGGACTGGTGAAAGGGTCTCACAGATCGTGTCGTCTGTTCGAAAAGAAGGACCGTAGACACGCACACACAACGCGATAGAATACCGGCGCGGGCGCGTGGGAAAATCGGGGCAAACGGCAGTCAGGGTGCGTAAACGTTCGTCTCCGATGACGGTGGAGCGAGGAATGTTCGTTGGCCGATTCCTTCACGAGAGCGCGTGAGAGGCGTCGTCAAACCAACCAGCCAATAAGAAAACAGATAGGTCAAAAAAGATTTCTCGACCTACCCTCCAAATTGTGTCTGCTTGCACAGGAAATGTATTGCTACCCACACCAACAATTTAAGAATGCACTCATTATCATCATCACAATAAATAAAACAAAAATGTGAAAAAAAATCAATTCCGGTACGGAACATAGCCGCTCACCTTAAAAGAACGTGGTTGTTTTAACGAAATATACACAAAAAAAAGTAAGAAATATGAAAGGAAAAGGAAAAACAAAAATATATAATATTTGCTTAGGTACTAACTAAATGCTCAACTGAAAAAGTAGACTTATTAATCTAACGGAAGCGGACAAATCTTAACGACGGGTCTCCTCGTAAAAGAGTTTCCCATTTTAAGAGTGACAGCACGGGTAATGTTATCACTGCCCGGGTGCAGAGCGTGTACTCTGGCTAACCTCCACTGTAAAGGGGGTAGGTTGTCATCACGCACAACAACAATCATGCCTTCACGGATTGGAGGTCCACGATTATGAAACCATTTTTGAGATTGTTGTAATTCATGTAAATACTCGCAACTCCAACGTTTCCAAAAATGTTGAACGCTTTGTTGAATCCATCGCCATCGAGTAAGCCGATCAGGATTAAAGTCCGCCAACGAAACGTCCGGTAGGGCCGTGATAGGACCGCCTATCAAAAAATGTGCTGGAGTCAGCGGTAAGGGGTCTTGGGAATCAGTACTCAAGACGCAAAGAGGGCGCGAGTTCAACACTGCCTCAACCTGACAAAGAAGAGTATGCATTTCATCGTAGGTTTGTGTGCGAGTACCAAGAACACGATACAAATGATGTTTGAAACTTTTTACACCAGCTTCTACCAATCCACAAAAATGTGACCCGGTAACGGGTTGAAAATGAAAAGTAAGGTTTTGACCTAATACCTTTTCATGAAACGCCTTTTGAACTGAATCTGAATTTAGAAATGCATATAACTCTTGTAAGTAGTTATTACACCCAACAAAGTTTTTGCCGTTGTCAGAGTAGATGTCCGTACATAAACCCCGACGAGACGTGAAACGTCGTAACGCAGCTAAGAACGATTCAGTAGTAAGATCTGAAACTAATTCGAGATGTATCGCTTTTACACTCATGCAAACGAAAACTGCAACGTAGGATTTTATTATTTTAGCGTTCCTAACCTTATTAGCGCGCACATAAAATGGTCCGGCGTAATCAACAGCTGTTTTTAAGAATGGACGCGCTGATTGTATACGTACGCTAGGTAAAGGAGCCATGCGTGGCTGTGTGTGAGTCGGCCGCGCTCGAAAACAAGAAATGCATTTATGTATACGCTGTCTGATTATGTTTCGTGCCGATAAAATCCAATATTTTTGCATCAACAAATATTGCGTAGACTGGGGACCAGCATGTAAATGGGTGACGTGTGCATCATCAATAATTAACGTAGTTAAATGATGTTTTTTAGGAAGTATCAATTGATGTCTAGATTCAAACGAAAGAAGAGATTTATGCAATCGCCCGCCCACACGTAATAAGTTGTCCTTATCTAAAAACGGAGATAAGCGTTTCAATTGACTTGAGGATTGTTTCCCCAGTGTTATGTTTTTTATATCGTCCGCGAAAACGGACTGTTGAATTCTACCTATTATTAACTTTAGGTTAGAGTTATATTCGGGCACAGTAATGTGCGCAGGGAAAGAAGTTTGAGTTTTTCTACATTTATGATAAAATCGAAAAATGTACGATATGACACGAACCAGTTTTCCTAACGATGAAAATTTTGAAAATACCTCGAGCTCGCCCACAGAGGATGGTGTTGCGAGAAGAGGAGGATTGCGTTTTTCTTCCTGTGTAACAGGACCTTGATTGAGCATAGGCCACAATTTTGGTTCTTCAACTAACCAACTAGGGCCACAGAACCATAAAACGTGTTTGACAAACACCGAGGGCAGCATGCCTCGGGAGGCTGAATCGGCCGGGTTGTCGTACGATGGCACATGTCGCCAACAACCGGCTGGTACTCGTGACAGTATGTCACTGGTACGATTGGACACGAAAGTTTTCCATTCATGTGGTGATGAGCGTAGCCATGCTAACACAATCGTGGAATCTGACCATGCGTAGACATGATCGAAATGAATTCGGTCGCCGTAAGCGAGCATTACTTTTCTTATTAGTTTAGATAACAGTTGGGCTGCCATAAGTTCAAGTCGCGGGATAGATAAACGCTTCAACGGCGCAACACGCGTCTTTGCCAACACAAGAAAAACACGAATCTTGTTGTCGCTGCATTTACACCTAACATAAACACATCCAGAATAAGCTCGTTCACTAGCATCTGAAAAGCCATGCAACTCGATCGATGTAGCCTTGTCGAAAATGTGACGAGGGAAAAAACATTCAGCTAAGAGCGGAAGCTCACTGGTGAAACTTGACCACGCGTTAACTATATCAATGGGCGGTGACTCATCCCACCCGGTCCCAGCGATCCACAGTAATTGCATAATATGTTTTGCATACAAAATCACAGGCGATAATAAACCTAGGGGATCGTAGATTTTTGCGATTTCCGACAAAATGGATCTTTTAGTACATGTCGAGTCAGAAGATTGAACATTGAATGAGAAACCATCCGAACAAGGGTTCCATTGGAGTCCGAGTACTTTTATTGAAGTATCATTCTCCACTAGTGCGAACGAAACATTATCCGGCCGCTCACCGTGAGGTGAGGGCGCTGCGGCGAGAATCGCCGGCGAGTTACTATGCCATTTTCGAAGTTCGAACCCTGCGCTTGCACAGACATCTACTAATTGTTTTTGCAGAGCGAGTGCCTTGGCCTCGTCGGCCTCTCCTGTAATAATATCATCGACAAAGACGGAGTCCATCAAAACTGCTGACGCGAGCGGAAATTTCTCAGCCTCATCCTGTGCGAGTTGGCGCATCACACGTAAAGCGAGATAAGGAGATGAGCTCACGCCGAAAACAACAACTTTTATTTTATAATCCAGAATGGGTGCGTCAGGAGAGGATCGCCAAAGTATGCGTTGATAGTCCCAATCTGAATTTCTAACCGCAATATTACGGTACATAGCTTTGATATCAGCTGTAAACACGACATTATGAATTCGAAATTTTAACAAAATATCGACAATGTCCGAATGAAGCTTCGGACCGGTAAGCAAAAGATCATTTAATGAGTGACCATTTGTGGTTTTACAACCAGCATCGAACACTACCCGAACCTTAGTAGTTTCGCTAGACTCTTTGACCACGCAGTGGTGCGGAATATAATAATGAGAAGTATCATCTTTGGAGGGGGGATCACAAAGTTCCATTTGGTTCAAATCTAAATACTCTTGTAAGCACGAGTGGTATTCCCTTTTCAGGGCAGAATTACGTTCTAAACGATATTCTAATTTTCGAAAACGCGAGAGAGCGATGTCACGGGATTGACCTAGTATAGGTGCATTTTTGAATGGAAGGGCCACTACATAGCGCCCGGATTCGTCACGTGTGTGCGATCCTTCGAAAAAGGATTCGCACAATCGTTCATCAGCAGAAAGGGTTTTTTCTTCTGGAACTGCCTCCAGCTCCCAGAACCTTTGAAGGTCGTTGTCCTCGAAAAAGGAGCTATGACACACCTGGAGTGGCGGCGGGTTCGCTACATCGAAAGAAACCTTTCCCATCAACAAATAACCGAAAATACTATTCATTGCAATCGGTGCATCGGGGTGACCTTTGACAATGTTTCCTAGCAAAATGTGAGATAGAATATCTGCACCTAAAAGCATTTCAATGGGTTGAGAGCTGTGAGCATTAAAATCAGGATCAGCTAAATACAAATTTTTGATGTGCGGCCACGCATCTATAGGTACCGGTATTCTAGGCAGGGTCGAAACTAGTTTTGGTAAAATTAAAGCCTCCACTGAAATAGCTGGTATATCCTGATTTCGAGGACTGATAACGCACGTAACTATACCTTTAGGATAAATCGGTTTTTCTTCACCGATACCAAAAATCGGAATATTAATATTCCTAGAGCTCAAGCCTATGCGTCTAGAACAAGCCTCCGTAATAAAACTAGCTTGACTTCCCGAATCAACTAAGCAACGTAATTGATGTTTCACCGTACCAACGTGTATATTGACGAGCGCGGTAGAAAGCATTACGGTCCATTTCCTCGTAGAGGGCGCAATGGACGACTCGCAGTTCGCGCTTATCGCGTGGTTCACGGCGGTCGTTTGAGGTAGCACGGCAGGAGGGCCGGGTTCAGACGCGACAACCATATGTTTCTCCGAAGGAGGGAAAGAGACGGCCTGATTTGAATGAATAGGCTTGTTTACCTGATTCTCAAAGTGCAATAATGAATGATGTCGTTTATTGCACGATCGACATGTATATTTGGAATTACAGTTTACGAGACTATGACCAACATTCAAACAATTGTAGCAAACATTTTTGTTTTTTATGAAATTATACCTATCACCGGGAGACATATTCAAAAACTTAGAACACCTCGGTAGGATGTGCTGCGCATCGCACAAAATGCATTGCTTCTCGCTTTGTACGTCGGATGATTCGGTAGCTGCAAACGAGCGACGCGGACCCGACCCGGAGGGCGCATTCGATCGATATGGATCCACGCTGTTTGCGCGGGAACGAGAACTGCTATCTATCCGCTTTGATTCCTTCAATTCACCACCGGTCATAATTTCAAATGTGGAAATTTCCTGTTCTAAGAACCTAATGAGCACATCTACGTTAGGTATTTCGGACGGTTTTGAAAGAGATAATTCAAAACGCTTACGAATGGTATTAGGAATTTTTCGCAACAAAACGTTCAACAAAATGAAACTCCATTCATTCACTGGGAAACGCATCGTTTCAAGAGCCTTAATGTTTTCCATGTATACATTTAGCAAATTTCGTAGATTGGAATATGACTCATTGGTACAGGTGTTACAGTCCAGAATGCGATCCAAATGTTTCGAAGCAATAATTCGGCGGTTTTCGTACCTATTTTTAAGAATATCTAACGCAACTAAATAGTTTTCGTCTGTAATGGGAATCGATTTTATCAAATTATGAGGTTCGTTTTTTAAAGTTAACAACAGATAACGAAACTTCTCCGCTGGCGTGTAGGCATCATTGTTGTGAATCAACGCTTGATATAAATCAAAGTATGAGGGCCAATCAGTAGATTCACCGCTAAATGACGGCAACGGTAACGTTGGCAATTTATGTAAATGTAAACTATGATTATGTGCATGAGGCATTGAATTAATGTTAGTGCGACTCATGCGCCTAAATTCCTGACTGGCTTCTTTCAAATTATTTACATGAACTAAAATAGCATAATAACAATCATTAAAATCGTTACGAATTTTTAACTGTTCGTCTTTGTTAAACAACTTCGACTTCATCAACGCTTTTTCAATTTTAGATTGAAGTTTACTAAACTTTCTTTGTTGAGCATTTAGATCAGTAGATCTTGATTTGAATTGAACTTGATCAGTAGTAGCAAATAATAACGTTCTTTTAATGTCTTCTAGAATAATATCTCGCTCGAAAATATCTTGTTCAATTCCCGCGTCGTCCGCCATTTTGCGTAGCAAAGATGAGCAAAAACGACCAACGGAAAATTACAAAATGTACACGTAGTGTAGCAATGAAACCAATGAAAGATGACACAATCTGGAGGAATCAAGAAATATATCCGGTTCGAACGGATCAAAAAGTATGTACGGGAAATTCAGTGGCTGGTATTGGAAAGACGTACCTGGGTTCACGGCTGACTCGAGTCCGGGGGCCTTCCAAGATAGCACCGATATTGTCCGCACTTGTAGAAATCCACAGGACTGGTGAAAGGGTCTCACAGATCGTGTCGTCTGTTCGAAAAGAAGGACCGTAGACACGCACACACAACGCGATAGAATACCGGCGCGGGCGCGTGGGAAAATCGGGGCAAACGGCAGTCAGGGTGCGTAAACGTTCGTCTCCGATGACGGTGGAGCGAGGAATGTTCGTTGGCCGATTCCTTCACGAGAGCGCGTGAGAGGCGTCGTCAAACCAACCAGCCAATAAGAAAACAGATAGGTCAAAAAAGATTTCTCGACCTACCCTCCAAATTGTGTCTGCTTGCACAGGAAATGTATTGCTACCCACACCAACAATTTAAGAATGCACTCATTATCATCATCACAATAAATAAAACAAAAATGTGAAAAAAAATCAATTCCGGTACGGAACAAGTAACATTAAAAACTTTAAGGT
Organism: Scotopteryx bipunctaria; assembly: GCA_949320045.1. Taxonomy (NCBI): domain Eukaryota; kingdom Metazoa; phylum Arthropoda; class Insecta; order Lepidoptera; family Geometridae; genus Scotopteryx; species Scotopteryx bipunctaria. Next base: position 12,459,934 of record OX439446.1, on the reverse strand, counting down.
AATCAATAAATTCTTCTTCTATTTCTGACAAATATCATCTCAACACTCACTCCTTACGTACTCATGTTATCTTTCAAACAAATCATATTTTTTTTGGCCTGCTGGGCACTTTTTTTTACATAACCATCCACACTACTTTCCAACACTCTTCTCGTCACATGACGTTCTTCCTTTCACTGTAAAAGTAAGAATGTGACGAGAAGAGTGTTAAAAATTTATATGGATGGTTCTCTTCTCGTCACATGACATTCTTCCTTTCACTGTAAAAGTAAGAATGTGACGAGAAGAGTGTTAAAAATTTATATGGATGGTTCTCTTCTCGTCACATAACATTCTTCCTTTCACACATTTGTGAAAGTTTCACATGACATTCTTCCTCTCTCATGACAATGCAGTCTGCATTGTCATGAGAGGGAAGGGATTGTCCTTGTTTTGAAAAAAAAACAGGTTTACTCTGTGCTTGTTTTTCTTACCCCCGAATATTCAAACGCATCTCAGAGTTGAGCACGTCTCGAATGACGAGTTTTTGACAGATTTTCATCAAAAACTGTCAAAAAACCGTGACTTGAGACGTGCTCAATTCTAAGTCGCGTTTGAGTATTCGGGGGTAAGAAAAACAAGCACAGAGTGAACCTTTTTTTTTTCAAAACAAGGACAATCCTTCTTCCGCCTGCCCTGCCGACGCTACCGCACACGTGTGGCACAAACGAGCCAGCCTTATAATGAATAGCCGTCGTCCGCCGCCATATTTCAGCGAATTAACAAATGACCCGCTGTCAGAGAGCGCGCGGCACACGATTTTTCTGCGCACCGTACACCGTGATGTAGGTGCGGTTGGTAGTGCATTGGTGCCGGTACGTTGGCACAATTGATGTCGAGCTTACGTAGGCCTACGGTCTGTATCCTCTATGGTGACTAGGCATAGGCATTCCGAGTTTGAATTTCAAACGCTTGGTGATTCTTTTTTCAAAAACTGTCTCACTATAATATCGAGGCCTATGTTCTGTATCGGCTGTCGATGATGACTAGGTATTCCGAGTTTGAATTTCGAACGCTTGGTGATTCTTTTTTCAAAAACTGTCTCACAATAATATCGAGGCCTATGTTCTGTATCGTCTGTCTATGATGACTAGGTATTCCGAGTTTGAATTTCGAACGCTTGGTGATTCTTTTTTCAAAAACTGTCTCACAATAATGTCGAGGCCTATGTTCTGTATCGTCTGTCTATGATGACTGGGTATTCCGAGTTTGAATTTCGAACGTTTGAAGATTCTATTTTCATGTCGTAAAAGTCGACTAAGGGATAATATCCTCCCCAACATGATGGACCAACTATACGGGAGATGGGCTGATCACCTGTCGCCATGGTTCACCATATCCATCTTAGGACTTTGAATCAGGAGTGGCTGCAAGTTTCCTTGTGACTACTTTGTGGCTCTGCCCACTCTATTAAAGTTACGGACGTGATAATACATACAATTAAAAGTTAATGTGTTCTTCTTTTTCAATAAATATTATTCTATTCTATTATAAATAACCAATATCCCCAGAATACTCAAACGCATCTCAAAGTTGAGCACGTCTCAAATGACGATTTTTTTCGATCATTAAATCGACGATTAAATCATTTTAATCAATATATCTTATTTTCATTCCATTTGTATTCAATTTCAAAATAATCACTTATCAGACATGGCTATATATTTTTTCTTGCCAACATTTTCTTTCTAATTACTGCTTACCTTTCAGCATCAATGCACCTCATTGGAAATGTCCCAAGCAGTCCAATTACCAATACCCAACCTAACTCAGCTTTCAATCCTTTTCGAGTGTCACCCGGACCACCATACAGAATACAATCATAGTGACACCTTAATATTTCACTATTTGACGTCCTCGGTGGCGTGGCGGACGATTGCTCGGCAGACACAAGAGGCGCGGGTTTGATTCCCGCTGCGGAAGAAATTTTTGCATGTTCTGCAAATATTTCTTCGGGGTCTGGGTGTTGTGGTACCATGGTACTCGTAGTTTCTGATATCCACGCTTAGAATATATAATATATTCTAAGTACCCACGACACAGGGAATCCTAGTATGGGGTCAGGACTATGTATGTTTGTATGTATATGTACAATTTAGTGCTCAATCTTATACCCAATCATTTCAAGTAAAAATCAATGGACAATTTACAAATAAAAGAATCGCTTTTAAATCTTTCTAAATTAGATGAATTTGTGACTGTTTCTGCAACCAAACAGAAGAATCATGCGGCTAGACAAGTTCACTATCTAATTTAACATTATAGTGGTAGGTACTGGTAAACCGGGGTATCTGGCTTCAGTCCGCTCCCGGGACGGTTTCAGGCCGGTCACGGGCCGGTCACGGGCCGGCTAATTGAGTCCCCCGGGACGTCACCTGTCGGATAACGGACGGAGATCAGCCGGAACTTGTCATTGATTTATTAACAAGTAAAGATTTACGGGCGTGTTAAAGGTACGGATGGTGGAATGGTAGATGGACCGATGCTGTTGTCGGTAGATGAATTTAATTTTATGGAAACACTTATAAATTGACCTGATATTGTACGTGTGACAAACTTACCACCGAATACTCAAACGCGACTCAGAGTTGAGCACGTTTCAAGTCACGGTTTTTTGACAGTTTTTGATGAAAATCTGTCAAAAACTCGTCACTTGAGCCGTGCTTAACTCTGAGATGCGTTTGAGTATTCGGGGGTTAAACATACATTAAAAAAAACGGCCATTTTGTAAAAACAATTGTTTATTAATTAAAAATAAATATTTGAGGACATTTCACTTTCAACAGCGCCATCTAGTCCCAAACTAAGCAAAGCTTGTACTATGGGAACCAAAGGGCTGATAAAATACTTATATCCGTTTTTTTTGTAAATACATGCTTATAATACTACAACACCCAGACCCAGAAGAAATATTTGCAGAACATACAAACATTCCTCCCGTAGCGGGAACCGAACCCACGCCTTTTGCGTCTCAGCCGAGCACTCGACCGCCACGCCACCGAGGTCGGTGGCGTGGCAACCAATTGAAAAGTTTCTGTCTATATTTATCTCAAGGCCCCTTCAATATTAGTATCATTTACATAGCACATGAACAGTAAAGCGATCCGTCGACAGATATAACTACCGTGGATTGTTATTTTACTACGTTTGAATAATCATAAGGCGTACTCATGCATATAGAGTGGCAACACTAAGGGCAATCCTGATTTTATTATGGCTGTTTGTTTAACGCATTTACAGATGTAGTGATCAAATACAATGATGTTTATCATCATCATCTCATCATCTCCCTGCCCTTATCCCACTTAAGTGGGGTCGGCACAACATGTTTTCCTCTTCCATTCCCCTCTATCAGCCGTCATTTCAGTATTCACACCTTTCTTACTCATATCATCATTCACGCAATCCATCCATCTCTTCTTTGGTCTACCTCTACCCTTGTATCCATCCACTTTCATATCTAACAATCTTCTCGTCACATGACATTCATCCCTCCGCATGACATGCCCATACCATGCTAATCTATTGCTCCTTACCTTTTCCGTCACAGGCGCTACTTTCAAACTTCCTCTAATATATTCATTCCGTATCTTATCCATTCTCGTCACTCCACACATCCATCTTAACATTCTCATCTCCGTTGCATGCAGTCTTCTTTCATCCGTCCCTTTGGTTGCCCAACATTCTGATCCATACATTACGACAGGTCTTACGATTGATTTGTAAATTTTCCCCTTAATCAATGATGTTTATATCCATGCTTATATAATAAATGCGAAAATAACTTTGTCTGTTACCTTTTCACGCCTATATTGCTGAACAGATTTTAATGAAATTTGGCAAGGAGATAATAATAATAATAATAAATATTAAGGACATTATCACACAGCACCATCTGGCCCCAAACTAAGCAAAGCTTGTATTATGGGACCCAGATGGCTAATAGAATACTTATACACTTTTCTTTTGTAAATACATACTTATAATACATAATACTACAACACTCAGACTCGGAAGAAATATTTACAGACCATGCAAACATTTCTTCCGCAGCGGGAATCGAACCCGCGCTTCTTGTGTCTCTGCCGAGCAATCGCCCGCTACGCCACCGAGGCCGTCAAACTAACTACGGTTCATGAGATACAGCTCGCACATTTCGTGTACGGAACTCAAAAAAAAATTGGATTTTCTAAAGTCAGTTAAAAGTAACAAGTCCCTCACATTAACAGACCTCCTTACTCTGAAATGTCAAATTATGACACAAAATAGTCCAATAATAGCCAACTAACAAGTCACGTGCTCCCCACGTGTCCACAATGAATGCAAATGCCGGCGAGGGCCGTCACAAAGGGCTCGAAATAAAAACTAGTCTGACCAATTACCTCGTGTCATTGCAATGAAATTTTAAACGTAATTGGCTGGATGGGGTCCCCGGGCGGTTCGAATGCAGTATCGAAAGCCTGTTTTCAGAGGAATTCTCTTTTCTGTACATGTGGAGATCATGTAAGAGATGAAAAAAGCACGATTCGTTTAGTTTGAAGAAATAAATTTTTATTTGTTTGTTTATTTGGAGTATTATACATAATTATGCGCATGATACAAATACAACACTGGAAAATGCTATAGTAAAAACTGTCTCTCATTTTCCAGGGCCCAACCTAAGGACTATGGAGAATTTAACAATCAAACAAATATCTTGTTTTGACAGCTTCAGTGGCGTGGCGGGCCATTGCTCGGCAGAGACGCAAGAGGCGTGGGTTCAATTCCCGCTGCGGAAAAATGTTTGCATGTTCTGTAAATATTTCTTCCGGGTCTGGGTGTTGTTGTGGTACCATGGTACTCGTAGTTTCTGATACCCACGACACAGGGAATCCTAGTGTGGGGTCAGGACTATGTAATGTGACTGTTGGTTTATTATTATTATTGTAAAGATTCATCATAAAGACAATTGTAGCACAGGTAGCAAGTTATCATTCAGGTCCGTAGTAGACTCCGGTAAGAAGCTGATGGTAGACGGTAGTCAGCTTATCAGCGCTAGGCATAAACTCCTGAAGGTCGAAGACAAAGTAGAACGGTCGGTCAGCTGCGAACTCTCTAGCGCTGAACGATGCTCTAGGACGGTTATAGTTCTGGTCTTCGGCTGAAAACGAAACAGAATCTGTCACCAAGTTGACGACCACGACCTCGGTGGCGTGGCGGGCGAGTGCTCGGCTGAGACGCAAGAGGCGCGGGTTCGATTTCCGCTACGGGAGAAATGTTTGTATGTTCTGCAAATATTTCCTCCGGGTCTGGGTGGTGTAGTATTATGTATTAATTATAAGCACCTATATATTTACAAAAGAGAGTAAATAAGTATTGTATCAGCCATCTGGTGGCCATAGCTTTGCTTAGTGTTGGGCTAGATGGCGCTGTGTGAAATGTCCACAAATATTTATTTAAGTCACCAAGGCAAGCTGAGCCAAGGCACTTTCCAATTTCGTACTGGTTGACACGTGCCACGTGCGAGTGGCACTGTTTAAAACTTTTGACGTAGTGTCTAACTCTAACACTACTTTGCTTGGCGTTTTTACACATACGCACGTCTGTTGATCACTCGAAATAATACTCTGCTTTCGAATAAAAACAAAAGTAAAAATATCTCCAAAAAATGTTAGCAAGTCATGATTTCAGTTTGGAGAGGTGACCCGAGAGGTGCGTGTTCTATTCCCGAGGCGAGATAAATAAATGTTGACAAATAAAAACAGATTTTGTCACCCCAAGTTTTCCTAAGTTCGACTTACGGCTTATAACTTGTCTGGCCAGACCGAGCTCGTCTACTTCTATAAACAGTTTTTGCTTTACTTTGTTCACAAACATGTTGCTGTTATCTCTGAACTCTGCTTTCAACATACCATCCAGGTCTGAAGAATTGCTGTTAAAGATTTCGTTTACCGTACTCTGAAATTGGAAGAAAATGAAATTACTATTGTTCGATCTTGACTCGTGATTTTTGTCTGCCGTTTTCTGCGACTACCCTCGTTTTGAAACTAGACACGACCACCACCGGTTAAAGAATTATGTCATTGCAGGCCATAAACTATTGTCTTTTCCAAAATTCAGCCTTTATGCCATGATTAGTTAGTAACATCTACAATAAAAATACGGCGATCTCGGTGGCGTGGCGGGCGAGTGCCCGACTAAGACGCAAGAGGCGCGGGCTCGACTCCCGCTGGGTTTTTCAATACAATGTATTATAAGTAACAAAAAAAGTATATAAATATTCTATCAGCCATCTGGTTCCCATAGTACAAGTTTGCTTAGTTTGGGACTAGATGGAGCTGTGTGAAATGTCCACAAATATTTATTTATTATGTGTAAATAAAAAGTAATAATATCAAGTTATATTGTATTACATTTTTAAGAAGCTCAGTCAAGTCCAGATAACTCTTGATCTTGAGCCGTGGCATGATCAGTTTCCTGTGCTGGATCGTCATGCCGGCCCTGGCCTCCTTCATCAGGTTGGGGTTGAACCTCATCTGCGCCAGCAGGTGAGGCAAGCCTCTGCTCTCGCTCGGCACCACCAGAGTGATTGATGCTCCTGGACTCCTCAAATTTGCTGTCAGAACCTGGCCAAGGATGTTCAACATGGTACATACATACATATTATCACGTCTGTATTCCTAATGGGGTGGGCAGAGCCACAAGTACACATGAGAAAACTTGCAACCACTTCTGATTTAGTCCTAAGATGGATATGGTGACCAGTAATCAGCCCATCGCCTATATAGGTGGTCCATCATGTTGGAAAAGATACTATCTCTTAATCGACTTTTACGACATGCTCGGGGCGAGAAGCAGCTGGACGCATTTTATGCTTTTTCCTTACCTCCAGCAGAGAAGACAACGGTTTTGGATGATTTTTTGTTTCACACATTCAGGGATATGGATGCATCGATGTGTCGATGCTATTCAAATAAGAGATGCACCCAAAAGTATCTAGGTACTCTACGCGAGTCGAACCGCAGGCGTCTGCTAGTCAATTAGGAATGTCAACATTTTTAGAAATCTTCTAAAATTTTGGGGCTAAAATGGGTGCCAAAATATGTATGGGAACTTTTTAACGGGCGGTGCGAATGGCTTGAAACTCGGTTTGAAATCTAACGCGTACGAAGTCGCGGGCAACAGCTAGTATCTATATATTCATAAAGGACACAGTTTACCTTGTAATTACTATTCTCATACATTTGGAAGGAGTCTTCTTTAATCATCATCGGTATTTCAGAGACTTTGTTGCCGAGGTGATAGAACTTTTTGTTCTTCGTGTCTTTCACGTCGAAAGGAACCTCCCATGTAGCCTGAAAAAAAAATACGGCTACACTTGTCACTGCGCACCAAGTTCTCTAAAACGCGGTTCCTATATTCAACTAACAGGCACTGATGGAGTAGTGGTAACGGCCACGCCTTTCAACGTGGGTTCGAATTCATTCGTGGCAAATTAATTTTTCTGTGCAAAGTTATGTGCGCTATACCAGTACTCTAAAACGGTGAAGGAATGATGAGGAGACTGGCATGTCGTAGAACCTGAAAAGCTCGAAAATATGTTAGTTGAGTATTGGAAACAGACATAAACCGCAATAATGTGACCAAAAGATAAAAACAATTAAATACTTACTTTAAGATGTGCAGCAGTAATCATCATCATTTTCGTTTGGGACGTTATGTCTCTATGTTCTACAACATCTCTTATTCTTCTGTAGGTGGCTGAAGCTATCTAAAAAAGAGAAATTATGATAAATATGTAAACGTACATACATACATACATACATACATACGTACGTACGTATATTGCAGAACATACAAACATTTCTCCCTCAGCGGGAATCGCACCCGCACCTCTTGCGTCTCTTCGTTCTTGATTGATCGCTGAAGTTAAGCAACGTTGTGCGCGGTCACAATTGGGATGGGTGAACGCGAGTGGCATTACGAGCTGAGCGCTTCCGTGCTTCGGAGAGCACGTTTTGTGCCATGACAGAGGCCTTCATGCGGCAAAAAACTCTGTCACAAGAGTTGGCCACTAGCTCATACGAACTTACTATATGTTTATAATTTTACTACTTAATATATATTCATTTAGTTGGATAAAAAGAATGTATGTTACACATTTGGCGAAGGACTTACTTCGCCAGTGACAGTGAAAACTAACACAGGAAGAAGTGTATCACTAAGTTAGTAGTCATAGGTTTTTGTGAAATTAATTTTTTGTATTACTTACCATTGTTAATTAAAAGTACTCACCCCATTATTAATGTAGGAGAAGGCGGCCCGAGGGAGATTGAACCCGACAAACTCGACGTTGACTCCGTAGGCGCTGCTGGAGTTGAAGAGGAACCCCGTGTCCACCTCCCCGGAGTAGTTCACGTACAGCTTGTTCAGCAGAGTCAGGTCGGTGTGTCTTATACCATCTATTAATTCTGATAATGATGTATAGCAAGTGTTTATCTGAAAAATACAACCTTTTGACGGCCTCGGTGGCGTGAGACGCAAGAGGCGCGGGCTCGAGTCCCGCTGCGGAAGAAATGTTTGCATGTTCTGTAAATATTTCTTCCGGGTCTGGGTGTTGTGGTACCATGGTACTCGTAGTTTCTGATACCCACGACACAGGGAATCCTAGTGTGGGGTCAGGACTATGTGTGTGACGGTTGGGTGTTATTTTTTTTTAGGGTTCCGTACCAAAAGGGTGCTAACGGGACTATTAACTAAGCTTCCGCTGTCCGTCCGTCTGCCAGCGGGCTTCATGAGCCGTAATAGTGTGTATTTTTATTGCTATAACAACAAATAATAGAAAAATGGGGGCCCCATAACCATCTTGTTCTCATAGTACAAGTTTTTACATACAAGTTACATTTACTCAGTTTGGGGATAGATGGCGCTGTGTGAAATGTCCACAAAAAAAAATGAACAGTGACACGTCGCGGGGCATTCTACAAAAACAAAGGTCTGTTACCATCTATTGTAGATGATATATATATAGCGTCAGGGGGCAACTTTTACCTTCACAAACGGGATGCCGTAGTGCCCGGGACGAATTAAGATAGAACAGGCTTGCCCAGCACCTATTCCATCCTCTCAGCTTAGTCGGCTTTGTCCACAGGAAAGACATGGTCAATACGTGCGGAGTTGACTAAGCCGCGGGTTTCCTCACGATGTTTTCCTTCGCCATTTGAAGGTATTGGTATAGCGCACATATTTTTTTTGCATTCTACAAGTACTTTAAAAATGCTTACCTTATATTTAGTCTTGTAGTCCAGAGCCTTCATCAGCTGTTCCTTGGTTTGTCCCTCGGCGATGGACGTGAGCTTGCAGAGCGACATCCTTAGCGGCAGTACGGCCACCACCATGCTTGTGTTAGGCTTCTTAAAGAATGTGTCCTGGAATATATAACATTGCACTCGTAATAGCTAATGCAGTACTTGCAAAATGGCGGTTTCAAGAAAAACGCGTTATCATATTTTTATTAAAGTATTGTAGCTGACACAGCTACTTACCCATTTACCTCACAACCTTACCATACCATACCAGTACCATGAAATACCTTTAGAATACCAGGATTACAGGGAAGAAAGAAAACACAATCAAGAAACTTTAATTCACCAACGTTTGACCTTTTGTTAAGTGAAACAAGAACTGCACATCACTGCACTGCGAGCTCCATCACCACCAACTCTTCGTGACGACGTTCACCGGGCTCACATTTTCACTACAGCTCCCACTTTCACCATTGCGACGAGCACCGAGCGAGATCACGCAGAACTTTACACAGACGTCCGTTCTCCACCGCAGTCGCCGCCGAATGAGGGCGGAGCCGGGGCCGAAAAAATATTTATAGCCTCGGGACTCGCCCCGCGTCTCTCACACCCCGCTCGCGCGCGGCACCGTCTTAGCAAGCGCGCGAATTAGAATCCTGTTTTCTTATTGGTTGATTTGTCTTTGGTTTTCATATAAATATTTGTCCTTTTTGTAAATAAAATGATTCCTATTTCTACACTCTAACTGAGTCTTACTATCACCAAACCTCCGCAGTAGATTCCCGCAAATAGTAGGTACTACTACATTGGTGACCCCGACGTGATGTCAGCGGTGTAAAGTTCAAAGACACACAACAAGCAGCCTATCCACTTTCGCACCAGCTGACCGCTTTCAACACGTACATATCGACATCGTTGGACCGCTACCTACTTCACCACAAGGATATCGATATCTTGTCACCATGATCGACCGAGCGACAAGATGGCCCGAAGCAATACCTACAGACGACACATCAGCTGAGACCATAGCGAAAATAGTCTATGAACATTGGATCACTCGCTTCGGTTCACCAAGGCTAATAACCACCGACCAAGGAAGAAACTTCGAAAGCCGACTATTCGCCAAGCTACTTCACACTGTTGGGACTGACAAGACTCGCACTGCAGCCTACCATCCACAAGCAAACGGCATAGTCGAAAGATGGCACCGCTCACTCAAGACCGCGCTGAAAGCTCGTCTATCAGTACATACATCGTGGATAGACGAGCTACCTACAGTTTTGATGGGTCTACGCGCCGCCGCACGCTCCGACACTGGTGTGAGCGCCGCTGAACTTACCTACGGATACAACCTTCGCCTACCATGTGATTTCTTCACCACTCCATCATCAGCTGAGCACCAGGACATGGACTCTGATTATGTAAGCCGACTACGCTCAACAATCAACGCCGCACGTCCGAGCCAGCCCACAACATCACACGGAAACAAACGTCCTATCTTCGTACATAAAGATTTACAAACCTGCGAACAAGTCTTCATTCGCAACGACGCCGTGAAGAAACCTCTGCAACCTACATACGAAGGACCCTACAAAGTACTGGAGAGGAACAGCAAGACTTTCAAGATACTACTACCGGAGAGAAGATCGGCAGTCGTATCTATCGATCGACTTAAGCCTGCCTACACAGTCGACGAAAGTAGCTATGATACCTACCTACCAGTACCTACATCAAGCTACTTACCATCATCACATCAATTACCTTCACCAGCGGAACACAGTCAACATTTACCACCAGCACCAGCCTCATCACTTCCCCCACCAGCGACTCAAGACTACCACAAGCCAAACATCGCGCCAAGTTCCATCATCGATCCTGAGGACAACTCGGAGTGGACGCGATGTCAAGCTTCCGGTACGCTTTCGCTAGGGAAGGAGCCATGTAGCTGACACAGCTACTTACCCATTTACCTCACAACCTTACCATACCATACCAATACCATGAAATACCTTTAGATTACCAGGATTACAGGGAAGAAAGAAAACACAATCAAGAAACTTTAATTCACCAACGTTTGACCTTTTGTTAAGTGAAACAAGAACTGCACATCACTGCACTGCGAGCTCCATCACCACCAACTCTTCGTGACGACGTTCACCGGGCTCACATTTTCACTACAGCTCCCACTTTCACCATCGCGACGAGCACCGAGCGAGATCACGCAGAACTTTACACAGACGTCCGTTCTCCACCGCAGTCGCCGCCGAATGAGGGCGGAGCCGGGGCCGAACAAATATTTATAGCCTCGGGACTCGCCCCGCGTCTCTCACACCCCGCTCGCGCGCGGCACCGTCTTAGCAAGCGCGCGAATTAGAATCCTGTTTTCTTATTGGTTGATTTGTCTTTGGTTTTCATATAAATATTTGTCCTTTTTGTAAATAAAATGATTCCTATTTCTACACTCCAACTGAGTCTTACTATCTCCAAACCTCCGCAGTAGATTCCCGCAAATAGTAGGTACTTCTACAGTATCATTTATCATCATTATCATCGGCCTATAGAAGTCCGCTGCAGGATATAGCCTCCCTACTGGGGAGGCTATATCCTGCAGCGGAAAGTATTAATTTAAATCCTTTACGACACTGGTTCTTAAGAACTGATACTGACGCGACTTAGTAATAGTAGCAGTTTTTTTGTCTAGGTAACTATAAACAACATCCTATATTTGACTGACTTCATCGTTTAACGTAGTAATTATGGCTATGGTCACATGTTGTCCAACAGACAATATCCAATCAGTCGAACTACTAGTTTTTTCCCAGCTGGTGCGATCATGGAAGCATACTACGAGATCTACCGAATTTCAGGATTGAGACAGTTTTTTTACACAATATTTTTATCCAAACATAGTATATTTACCAGAACCAGAGTATTTTCAAAGTCAGCATTCGAAAATGCAACAAATAATGTGCAAAACTCCACGAAAAATATAATACAAGAGTAACGCATTTGATTGTGTATTGCTTGAGGCGAAATAATACAAAAATATTTTCATTCAGTGATAACAAGGGTTGTCTTAGCATGAGGTTTTCAAAGTATCTGATAATTTGTGACCAGTCAGTCGCATCAACACATTCTTGAATACGACTCCATTACGGAGCACGCAGAGGCTGCGCACGGTAGCTGTGTATTTTGTTTGCGTACGTTTGCGACATGGTGCATGGATGTGACCCACGCCCACGGCTGTCAAAGCGGTATGTGCCGTCACACCCCTCCCTCCTCCACCCCGCTGTTTTCTCTGTCACAATTATTAACTCACACTATGTGCACTATTTTTTAGTGTGTGTAGAGCACCTTCTTCGCTGGACTGGGAGTAAAGAAAAAACATAGAATGCGTCCAGCTGCTTTTGCCGAGCATGTCGTACAAGTCGACTAAGGGATAGTATCCTCTCCAACATGATGAGATACAATAAGCAAGTATTCCCAAGGAGGGTTGACGTCTTAAAGCATGATCCAAGGATCATGCTGTGCCGATCCCATATAGAGTGGGATAAGGGCAGGAAGATGTTGACTATGTGCATTTTTTTTTGGTACAACATGAACGAATATTTAACTTTACGGTTACTCATCTGGCAATTGGGGATTTGTAGTAGATGCGATAATGCCAGAGTATTGTGCTAGAGGTACAGTACAATCTCGTACGTTGCTCGCAAAACTAAATTGTAACTCCGTTATGATGAACATAAAACTGACTTTGTAAAGTTTTCGTATATATTTGGAAATATTTCAACAAGTTTTGTGTAACTATTAGATGAAAATAAGTTTAGAGTTTTATATATTTTAACCAACCTAGGTAAATGTAAGAAGGTGATAATAATTTTATTATTTAATATGTCATTAAAATATTAATTACACACATTTAGATAAATGAATAAATAAATATTTGTGGACATTTTACACAGCACCATCTAGCCCCAAACTTAGCAAAACTTGTAACTATGGGAACCAGATGGCTGAAATAATACTTGTAAAGGTACTTTTTTTGAGTACATAATATTATCACAACACCTTGGACGAATAACCCAGACCCGAAAAAAATATTTAATTTACTTGGAACCTACTGTTTAATTTATAGAGCGGCTTACCTGTCTTTTTTAGGGTTCTGTACCTGAAGAGTGCCTACGGCTACCTATTTCCAAGCCTTTAGTCCGTCCGTCCGTCCGTCTGTCAGCGGGCTGTATCTCATGAACCGTAATAGGCAGAGAGTTGAAATTTTCACAGATCGTGTATCTCTTTTGCAGCTATAACAACAAATTAACAATAAAAATACTAGAAGCAATTTTTTATGTAGGATGGTACGGAATCCTTCGTGTGCGTATTAGATTCGTACTTGACCGGTTTATTTATTGAATAAAATAGTAAAAAAAAATCCCATTACATACATACACAAAATAACGTCTGTTTCCCGTAGGGGTAGGCAGAGATCACGGATCCCGACATACTTCTTTCGCTTCATTCACTCTCATTACATTCCTCATGCATGCTCATCGGTTTAGGGTACTCTTGACCTGGCCCTTTTCCAAAACGTCACCAATTTGGTCCAGGTACTTCTAATTCTAATTTTCCCATTATCTCAAATAAAACAGTGAATAAAACTGCTTACCCATCCATTATCATCTTAAAACGCCATTCAATTGGAGTTTCCTCTCAGCATGCCACAAAGGCTGCGGATAAGCTCGCGAGGCGATAATGTAACCGTAGACAGCGCTTTGACGGCTGGATCAAATAAGAGAGAGAATAGTAATAAAATTGAACGGAGCCGGCCCAGATGTAGCGTCGGATTTATCGCTCCGTTAGATCGGGGGCACACCGAGCTCAGCAGCTCAGACTCCTGTTTTTACTTCTATAAGTTCGTTTTTTTTTATATTAAATGGGCTCTCTCTTGACCTCAATCTGAGCCGAATGAGCTCAAATGAGGTCTAGGATGTAACAAGATCGCCCAGAAGCAACCTATCCACTCGAGATTTGAAAAGTTTCGGGTTATACTGCTTTGGAAACACAGACGCAGGCAGCGAATTACACTCCTTAGCGGTGCGCATTATAAAAGATGATGAAAAGCGCTTCGAGCGAATAGGTGGGATATCTACTAAGTGGGGGTGATAATTAGCAGTGCGTCTGGAGGTCCGGTGGTAGAAAGGAGATGGTGGAATGAGCTCGTGCAGCTCAAGAGCACACTCTCCGAAGTACAATCTGTAAAACACTGCTAGGCAAGCAACCCTTCGGCGGTGAGTTAAACTTTAGAGCTTAGAAACTGTTAGCTTCTCATCACCAATTAGCCTCTTGGCTCTGCGTTCCACCGAAGGGGGTTCTTATAGAAGAGGCGTGTTTCATTTTGCAATTTTTTATTTGCTTGATTTTAAGGAACGTGCTGCCACCTATTATAGCTGATGTACGTTTATGTACCTACATGTGGAACGGAACCCTTCGTGTGCGAATTCGAGTCGCACTTGACTGGTTTCTTATTTTTCGACGAGAATCTCTCGACGACCTCGATGGGGTGGCGGGCGAGTGCTCGGCTGAGACGCAAGAGGCGCGGGCTCGATTCCCGCTACGGGAGAAATGATTGTATGTTCTGCAAATATATATAATTATTCTATCAGCAATCTGGTTACTATAGTACAAGCTTTGCTTAGTTTGGGGCTAGATGGCGCTGTGTGATATGTCCACAAATATATTTTTTTTCTCTCAATGTGCCCTTACCTGGGGTAGTCGTCGCTCGCTTACACATTCTCTCGCTGCATCCAATATGTTTCCAACATATTGTCTTTAACAGCTCCATTATACACAGGATATATGGGAGCCGTCTACTCCCGGAAAAATCTATCGCATGAATATATTGTTCGCGAAGATAGGCTGGATGTAGCTCATTTACAATTCAGAGGTCTTTCGCCGGATGTTATTGGCTGATGATAAACATTGAACTTTATTGGACCCAGATATTAATGTCTATGTGGAAGACATTAAATAACGTAGAAACATCGATTTTAAACAGTTTTGAGATTGTGTTTATCGAGTTTATGAGCTTACAGCGGACTTTGTAAATGTATTTCAATCTCGAAATTATATACCGTGTTCCCTATCATATCCATTAACTTCTGCACGCTGTTCAGACTATCGAAATAAATAAATAAAATAAATATTTGTGGACATTTCACTCAGCGCCATCTAGCCTCAAACTAAGCGAAGCTTGTACTTTGGGAACCAGATGGCTGGTACATACTTTTATACTTTTTTTTTGTAAATACTTATAATTACATAATACTACAACACCCAGACCCAGAAAAAATATTTGCAGAACATTATATGTACAAACATTTCTCCCGTAGCGGGAATCGAACCCGAACCTATTGCGCCTCAGCCAAGCACACGCCCGCCACACCACAGAGGTCGAATTATAAAAAAAAAATATTCTGAATCAATTATTGAATATCGTAAAAATTTTCACGTATAATGAATGATTTAAAGAAAATCCATTCATTACTTCATTGTAATGACAGTGCTAGAATCTAGCTAGGGATTCCCCGAAACGCGGCCAATGTACACATTGTATTGAAATTCAAAGCAAGTGGTCGACGATAATTCAGCTAAGCGTATTGCTGTAGTATATCAATGAGTGGAAGAGGATTTTGCTTTGACTAAGTCTGGGCCGAAACTACAATGTTTAGAGCATAGCGACGCCGCTCAAAATGTTCTAAAGCGTGTGTCTCACAGTCTCACGCAACTGGACACTAGGCAGGTTGTCGAATAAACTCGTCTCGCTAGACGTGCGATTCAGCGGTGTGTGTGTTAAGCGTCTCATTAACAACAGCTTGCTGATAATTGCCTAAAAATCAAAGATTTCATACTGAGAAGGTTTCAAACAAAATTCCTTTTAAATTCTATCCGTCAACATATCCCAAAGGTCTCCCAAAAGAACCCAACACAAAAAGCAAATCCTGCAAAATCCCGATGACGTTTGAAATGAGTCACCGGGCCAATCGCCCTCCAATCAATCGGATCCACCTGCAAAAAGTAAAGGAAGGTCCCATCTACTGCTGATAAGTTTGTTCGCTCTTGCATGCCGAACGGAATTGCACCAATTCCCCTTAAAATTCCCAATCGGGACGTAAACGAGATTTTTTTCGCTGCTCGATTTTGCGACGGTTTCCGTGAGGTAGGTCGGCGTTTCAATGGTAAAAGTTATCTTAAGATCGAAGGTAATACGGAAAGATTTGTTCTATACGATTTTTGTATTGAATGAGTGATTTGCTCCTGTGTGAATTTTTTTTTTACTGTGGAAACTTTATTGGTTTAAGTATTGTTTGATTAACAGTACTATCTTACTTAATTATAAATGCGAAAGTTTGTGAGTTTGGATGTTTGTGCCCCAATCACGCCTAAACGGCTGAACGGATTTGAATGAAACTTGGAATATACATAGTACATGTACTGAATTAACATATAGGCTATTTTTTGTCCGGGTATCATGCTAGCGAAGCCGCGGGCGGCAGCTAGTTTACAATAAAAAACACACAAGTGTGTTTGTTTCCCAAATAAAATAAAATAATAGGGGTTCTCTCTGAAAATCTTCTATGTGGTTTCTTGTCCGCATCTTCCACATAAGTAAGTAAACATGAATAATAAGGATTTAAGAGGTTTAAAAATGATCTCTGTGATTTTATTGAATGAAGACAGAAGTTTTTAATAAATATAGTTATTCATTAATTAGTACAATTACATTAATTATCATTATTTACATAAAAAATAGATGTCTTTATATCTAAGAACTAGGATGGAAAAATCTGCAGTAGATGAGCATTTGTTTGTGTTAAATATTATTAGAGTTTAACGTTTTCGTCTATTTAGTTCACGCTAGTTTGTTTTTTTGGACGTATTGCTAACGATGGCGTATTTTTTACTACCAAACAAAAAATATACGGGTACGGATAAAACATCCAATCTAGAAAAGTACTAAAACCTTTCACTTTAAACCAAAAAGCTGGGGTTTGCGGCCACGTAGTAAACTAGGCATATCAGAAAAAAGTTTTAGGTTCCCCGACCGTTACCCCGTTCAGACTAGACCATAAACAGCGGCACGTTGCGTGCCATGCTTCATCATAATATTGATAATTTGCTTTTTTTACAGTTTAATTATAGAAGAGATGTATTGTGTGTAAGAGTATATGGTTAAGAAAGAAGTGAGTACAAAGATGACGGCTGACAGAAGACAATGGAAGAAGAAAACATGCTTCGCCGACTTCACATAGAGTGAGAGATCAATTTATTTATTTCATTAGAATATATGTACACTTGAGATTAAGATAATGGTTTAATTCATCATTATCTTCATTTTCCATTCTATGTTGTTAGGCATAACATGTTCTCTTCTTCTATTCTCTTCTTTTAGCCGTTATCTCTGTACTCACTCCTTTCTTAACCATGCATTCTTCCACACCTTCCTTCTAATTATGGGACATATGTGCCAAAAAACCGATAAGTCTCCAAGAACCTGGAAAACACGACTGAGGCCTGACTGGCACTGTGTTACAAAAGTGCCTTACACCGTATTTTCGGGGCATGTGAGCTCGTTAGGCTAAAACCCAGGAAGCGCACACGTCTCAGCAAACAACATTACAATAATTGATTAACTAAACGCAAAGAGAAATAATCGCGATTCAGCGTTTTGCGGCGTAAAGCAGAGCGCACGCCTGCGAGACTGGATTTTCGGAGAGATTTAAGGCTGTGATAACTAAATCCATTTTAATATTCAGAAATTTCATCTGACTGACAAGTCAGCCAAGTAAATGATATTCTGAAATGTTTAAGAGCTTCATTATTTGTTAATCTGAAGACATGAATTTGTTAATGTAATTGGACACTAAAACGACCAAAAAGTTATTATATAAATTGTTAAAGCAATAAAAAAGTTTTTTTTTCTTAAAATTGCAAAATAAAAGCCTAAACCATACACGAATATTTTATGATATTTTTAAGTATCATGCATGTGTTTTATTAATAAACAAATGTGACACCTTGATCCCACCAAGATCAATACTAGAAAACGCGCTGAAATATTGCAACAAACAGCTAGAAAGTCTAGACTTCCCCCATAAATCCCACCATAAACTGCTGCGATGATTCCTAATATATCATCCTTGTACAGCTGGCCTAAATCTCCGGCGTGCCAGGAAAAATGATTTATAAAAGCTTGGTGCGATATTTCCTTCCCTTTCGCACTTTCAACTTCCGCATGTTCTTATCTCTGTCTGTTCTAGTCCAATTTCACAGGCTGGTGAATGCTGCTATAGGACCTCTAGTAATGCTTGTATTGATTAAGAAGCTTGAATATTCATTCAATTATATGGGCGCGCGGTTTTCTGATGAAAACGCTTGTGGTGTACTGTTTTAAAGGGTTCTGTGTTTACATTTTGGTCGTAGTTTTGTTTAAAATGGCTTGATTTATTCATGATGCGTTGAGTGATTAACTGTGTGAATGGAAGATGTTAGTTTAGAGGTTTGTGCAGACTTTTGGGACTTTATCACTAAAAAGGCAAAAAAGTGGGTAGTCCAATACTAGGTTTCTCAAAACGAATATATTTTTTTCGTTGCTCTACAAAAATTTGGTAATACATGTGTCAAACCGCATAAATCCTGTTAGAAGAAAATAAATAAAGTAAAATAAAAAGACCAGCTGAAATGATATTATCCAACTACACTCAGAATTGTTATCTACTTCAGTGAATGCAGAGCAAAATAGATCTTTTATGGACCTTTCAAAAGCAATTCTGAAATCAGATATGAGACAAGCCAACATGTCGTGTTCATACGCGGTCCAGTCTCCGATGCAGAACAATAAATCCATTGGCATGCTACAGGGGCTTAAGTTGGGACCCCTACTGTTCCTACGACGTATCTTTTCGCTCCAATGCCGACTTTATCTATGGAGTGGACTCGATTGAGGATGTATTGGTGAGGCTTAAGACGTCCCTTGTATCGGTTCGTTAGCTTTGGGTTTTTGTGCCTTTGAGTTGACGGCTTTTTTGTTTCAAAATAATGAACTTATTTTGTAACTGACTGGTTTCTTTTGATGCTTTGCGAGTGTAATTGAGTTTTAACTTTTCTTTTCATTGGAAATACAAATTGATGTTCGCCCAAAGGCCTGAAATCTTAATTTCTAAGAAAACAGCAGCGGGTGGCAAAGAATTGTTCTGAAATACACTAAAAGTTTTATTGTGTCAACGACATAATCTTGAAAAAAAAATTGCGAATGAAATTAAATTGTTTGCTTATGACGCGATTTTGTTTTAATGACATACCCAACTTTTACATGGGTTTCAGAAAAAATGGCACCACAATACCCAGATCTAGAACAACTATTTCAGAACAAGAAGACATTTCTTTCGAATCTCAGCCAGGCAGTCGCCGCAACCCAGTTTCACGTGTGTGAAATTTCAACTCTATACTACTAGATGGTTTATACAGCGTCAGGAGGTAACTTTTGCTTACAGTAACGGGACGCTGTAATGCCCAGGGCCATTTTACGTACGCTAGCCCGTAGGCTAGCCCAACACCTAACCCATCCTTTCAGCTAAGTGTATTTATTTAAAACGATTTCTATTAACTGAACTGGTATGTACAGTAAAGCGCATTCAACTAAATGGCCTCCATGAATGACCTCAGGGAATGACCGTCAGTAAATGCCCTCTAATGGTAATAGCGACTGATTTACCAAATGGCTCTTTTATTTTGTGTATGTGTGTGTGCGCCTTTCAAATGATAGATACTTCTGTTGGGGGCCGATGAAAAAGCTGCATTAGTTGAAGTTGATTTGCATATCTATATCAGAGAGTGACTTTCAGAAAGTTGCTTAAAAATGTTGCCAGTGTATCGAAACATTTTTTTCAATAATATTGTTCTAAATTTTAAATTTAAATAACACTTAACAGTTACATTCATAGTCCTGAGCCCACACTAGGATTCCCTGTGTCGTGGGTATCAGAAACTACGAGTACCATGGCACAACAACACCCAAACTCGGAAAAATACTTTCAGAACATGCAAATATTTCTTCCGCAGCGGGAATCCAACCCGCGCCTTATGCGTCTCTGCTGAGCAATCATCCGCCACGCCACTGAGGCCGTCATAGAAAGTTTATAGTTACACCAGTGTTGATAATTATTGCCAAATATAGTTCGTACTTTTTAATAAATCGACGGATTAATGATAAAAATTTAGAAATAATTAGGTAGGTACATATTTTCGGTAGAAAATGCAGCTGGCAATATTTTTTGTGAATACATGATGTAAGTGTACGTGAAATGTTTTTGAAACTGACGTAGTTACCTTTTATATAAATAATCTCTTTGAGGATTAATTTATGTAAGATGCAATATATACATAAATATTCGCTAAGATGTACAAGAACTAGTTATAAAAATAATTGCCTACTACATAGCAATTTATCTCTTGGAATTTTAATGATTAACGATACTTTAAATAAGGGCTGATTGAACATTTTACATCTCTAAAATTGGTATAATTTATTATTCAAAATCAAAAAAATCTCTTCTATTTTAATCACAGTGACAGATATAATCTCATCCAAAGATTAATATTTTGAATTCCCAAAAGAGGCTGGTTATATTACCCACATTTATAACCTACATGGAGTAATAAGTCGCCATCAGAATGAGTAATATCTCCTATTATGGGGTTATCATGGATTTGGTTCCATACGCCTTTATTAGATTGGGTAATTTTTAGCTTATATAATAACTTTGGATATTTTTTCAACTAGGTTATCGTTTGTTTATACGTACGATTGTGTTGCTCTTATAAGAGAATAATGATGATCTGTTAAGCCTTACTTCCTTCATTAAATAAGCAGTTAAGAGAATATTATAATGATCTAAATATATAAAACTAATAGTTACTGACTGACTGACAATCAATGAGGTCGGTCGTAGAGGTGACTATTGCCAAAGTGTAAAGTAAATTTCATCTCCTTCCCGAGTGGGTAATAATAAATAACACCCAACAGGCACATACATAGTCCTGACCCCACACTAGGATTCCCTGTGTCGTGGGTAGCAGAAACTACGAGTACCATGGTACCACAACACCCAGACCCGGAAGAAATATTTACAGATCATGCAAACATTTCTTCCGCAGCGGGAATCGAACCCGCGCCTCTTGCGTCTCTACCGAGCAATCGCCCGCCACGCCACCGAGGCCGTCTAAACCAAATGCAAGGGGAAGATGAAGTTTATATGAAAAAAAAAACTCAACGCTAGTAGAGACGTGGGGCGTTCACTAGTGTGTGAAAATGCTACTGAAATACAAATAATCTCATAATAAATAATAAAGGCCGTCTGTGATAAGTATATAAAAAAAAATCCAAATCCAATCAAGTTAGTCAAAATTTAACACAAATAAAAACCAACATTACGTATTCACGATTACAAATTTTTATTTAAACGAAACATTTCGCGAAGTTAAACAATCATGAATATTATAAAGCTCATTACTGTAAAAATCTCATGATTATGTAAAAAATTAATCTGAAAGATAAACGGCGGAGTACATTTTCATGTTAATTCAAACGTTCGGGGGAAATCTTAATCGGAAACTTTCTAAAATACTGTTGGAGTAATAAAAATAAAGGTGGCATTCCTGTTTATTGTGATGTGCGAACAGTAGCTGACTGTTTGCTGACTATATAAGCGAAATGTGTTGGACATTATTATTTAAGTACTTTGACTTTTAAGACTATGACATCTACATTGGACCACATTTTATGCAATAAATTTAGATTATTATTGATTACAGTCACTGACTTATGCCCATTTTCAATATTCTACTCACGGAGAAAAGCTCGTCCATTACCATAGCAATTTGTTATCAGTTGAAAAGAACCACATATTTTTTAACAAAAAAAACAACATTGCTTTATGACAAAGCCTTATAGTAAAAACGGCCAGGGTCGATGCACAAAATCTACGAATAGCAATTTGTGATGGACTAGAAAATTTTATCTATGTAACTACGTTTAATTTCTGAGTCCGTTAATGTTAATCGTTGAAGTTAAGAAACGTTGTGCGCGGTCACGATTTGGATGGGTGACCGCAAGTGGCATTACGAGCTGAGCGCTCCCGTGCTTCGGAGGGCGCGTTAAATTGTCGGTCCCGGCTTTTATGTCGTTAAGCCATGACAGAGGCCTTTAGGCGGCCTAAAAACTCCGTCAAGAGAGTTGGCCACTAGCTCATACGAACTTACTTATTACAATAGCAACGTTTTCATCTGTCGAAAAGCGCTACATGTATATTATTCTACTCTACTGTTCGGTAAAACTACTGGGAACGGCCGCTTCTTCGCAGTCGAGTAAAAACAACGTTGCTATGGTAACGAACGATGCGTCGAAAGACCGTATATTAATAGAATAGGGCATAAGATGTGGTGCTATCTACATCTACATTCTTATTACTCTAATGATGTATTAAAAAACTGAAGCTTTTGCAACTTTCAAGAATCCCGATTTGAGTTACATTTCGATTTAAGAAGTTGCAAACAATTTACATGCTGAATAATAAATGGTTGGTTATCTGCAAATAAACTGAGAAATGCTTTTAGGGCCGCCATTCTTCCATAAGTTTTCATAAGAAAGCTTTCATTTATTTTTTTCTTTTAGTTAACATTTGTTTGAATAATCTGCATTTTCGTTATGTTTGTTTGAAAAAGACATATTGGTTTTAGGCTTTTAATGCCATCACAGATATAATATATATTGGCCTAGTCACCTCCGCACTTATTGACCATATCTTTCATGTGGACAAGGCCGACTAAGCTGAGAGGATGGAATAGCTGCTGGACAAGCCTACTCCATCTTAATTCGTCCCGGGCACTACAGAGCGTCACGTTTGTGAAGGTAAAAGTTGCCTCCTGACGCTGTAAAAATCATCTACTTTATCTAGCAAAACTTCACATCCTGAGTCGCTTTAGTCTCAGACTTGTGGCATATAATCTCAAAGTCAACAAAGATAGACACATCAAAGTGTAGCTGTAGAGTAGGTATAGTAGAGCGGTCTGCGAACAAAGTAAATAACGTACAGAGTCACTGCTTCGGCTGATGACCTCGGCGGCGTAGCGGGCGAGTATGTATGTATGTTCGTATGAGCTATGGCCAACTCTAGTGACGGAGCTTTTTAGGCCGCCTAGAGGCCTCCGTCATGGCTTAACGACTTAAAAGCCGTGACCGACAATTTATCGTGCCCTCCGAAGCACGGAAGCGCTCAGCTCGTATTGCCACTTGCGGTCACCCATCCCAATTTGTGACCGCGCATATCGTTGCTTAACTTTAACGATCAATCAAAAACGCCTAAGCAAGCTACGCCACGAGCGCTTCAGTTACGCCACGGCGGGCGAGTCCAGGTCTGGTTGTTGTGATATTATTATGCTGCCTGCGGCTTTGCTCACGTTGTTTGCTGACCTCATCCAGGTCCGATGCTATATCGTCAGCTCATCTCACTGAAGGACATCTGAAAAAGAGCTTATCATCTGTATAATATTTACTATGGTCTCGTAGCACAGTCTACGAGTAGTACGTAGCGTAGCACATCCGTAGCCCTTCAATTTGCTATGTAAATGTATCTTTTGTCCAGCGTGGTCTACGCCACTCTACAAATTTGACTGAGTACTCGCTGCCCATTTCACTACAATTTTCAATTGGGATGTAATCTACTAATATTTTATGCAAAAATATATGAAAATAGTTTGTGAGTGCTTTCAGTATCGGTGTAACCGACTCCGTAAAAGCTCGTATCATTCATTTCTAGGCGTACATTCATGTCAAGCACTTTAATTTGATACTAAACATAGTAAAATTGTTATTGACTCAGAATTGTTATTGGCTACTATAATCATAACTCTCTTTTGTTTTGCGCAGTCGGCATTCTTGACCGTATTCAAGTTTGTTCCATGACTGGCCCTAGAGCAAAAACATTTAGTAAAACTTCACGTACTGGCGACCTCGATGGTGTGGTTGGCGACTGCCCGACTGAGACGCGAGAGGTGTGAGTTCGAATCTCACGGCGGGTGTTGTACCATGGTACTTGTAGTTTCTGATACACAGGGAATCCTAGTATGGGGTCAGAACGTATGTGGTTATTGGGTGGTAGTAATAAATAAATATTTGTAGACATTGGTTTCACACAGCGCCATCTAGCCCCAAAATAAGCAAAGCTCGTAGCATGGGCACCAGATGGCTGACAGAACACTTATATACTTTTTTTTTGTAAATACATACTTATATAATACAACAACGCCCAGACCCAGAAGAAATATTTGCAGAACATACAAACTTATCTCCCGTAGTGGGAATCGAACCCGTGCTTCTTACGTCTCAGCTGAGCTGTGACCTTTAATTATAATAACATTTGTCAAGTTTTTATGTTGAGTCAGCTTATATTTGTGATTAAATTAATGCATATTATGTTGGTTACTCAAATAAATAAACTATTGTAAAGCTTGTTGAACAAATTATGTGGAATATCTGAACCATGAATAGAGCAATGCCATAAACCAGGTGCCCGCGCTGTATGCGAAATAGACAACATGGGAGCAGTTACGTTATCAACAACTCATTATTAGCTACTTTACATTACAATTTGTTTTGTTATAGTACCGCAGGCCTTTTGTCATGCACACTTGCTGTCTAAACGGTGCGGAGTCATCATCATTAGCCTTTTACATCTATTACAGATGAAATAGGTTGCATCAGTTATAGTAAAGTTTGAAATTGAATTAGATAGATCATTTTCGTTCATGGGTAAAGAGGCCTTTATGGGAGTGGTAGCCTTGACCACACTTTCTACATGTGAAGGACCCTGAGGATGACCTAATTTATTAATTTATCAACATTATCATATTTGCATGCCATAGACATTGGTAGGACATAAATTGGACTGATTTATTTTTAAGACCATTATTATTTAAACACATGTGTTCAAGCAAATAAATGTCATTTATCATTTATCATTTGATGTTACAGGGAAATACACTTTTATCTAAACTTTTATAACTGTTTCGAACTATGTATATTTTAATTTTCAGTCAAATATTCCACCGATATATACTAAAACATTACGTCACAAACTTCGCATATTAATATCAGGATTGTCTTCAACTTGAACCACACATTTCATCAATATTTGAATACAACATTGAATCAGATGATCGACCAATCATCGAATCATTGCGTCATCGAATCAGCCTCAAATTGCCGGTAGGGGGCGCCACTGAGCCCCTCAATATGTAAATTGCATTGCAAAGCCTAACTGGCTATTGTGGGCGAAATGACGAAGGCTTCCAACGAAGCCTGCAGCCCAGAATGTATATCTATTGTAAAACTAGACTGGATACTTCACTGGACTTTTTACATCAAAACAAGTAATGGTATAACTTATGTAAAATTCATTCTACATCAAAGCATAACAGTTCCTAACTATGTATATCTTATATGTTCTGAATTAATTATTTCAATTTCTTTCTTTTTCTAACAATAAAAAAATGCTTTTTGGTACAGCTAATGGCAGAAGTTAGTGAACGTATTTAATTTTTCTTCTTGTCATCTTAGAAAATGATTAATTCTGTTAATCTGTGAAAATAAATAGTAAGAGTTCAGAATTCTGTTTCCATATAAATTTTACCAGTTCCGGAGATACTTATTGTTTAATAATTATCTAATTTTCATGGAATTTCGGTGCTGACCGCACATAAAATAATATTTTAGATTAAGTTAAGCTGGTCTGCTATTGTTCAATATCTTTATCCAAAGTTGGGTCAAAGGTTTTTGATACGACGGTATCGGCATGCTTCTGATTGATCCCATTATTTTCTTTAAGATTTGATCACATTGACAATTTCTTCGTGCTGAGTTTCACTCATTTTGAAATGTCAAGTCTGAGAAATGTCATGTCAAAGGTGAGACCTTTGAAAGAAAGAAAGAAATGAACTATTTATTTGGTTCACAAATACAAAGGTCAAATAAAATTACATATTTATAAACTAAATTTAACAAAATTGTAAGCCAAAATCATGTTTTTCAGGAGCCCAGAAGCATTCATTAAAAAACCTGTAGCCATTCCTGATGCAAGAGTACATACATACATAATTATCACGCCTAAAGGGGTGGGCAGAGCCACAAAAAACATAAAAAAAACTTGCAGCTACTTCTGATTCAAGTCCTAAGATGAATATGGTGAATCATGGTGTCAAGTGATCAGCCTATCGTACATAATGTTGGAGAGGATACTATCCCTCAGTCGACTTTTACGACATGCTCGGGAAGAGAAGCAGCTGGACGTATTCTATGCTTTTTCTTTACTTCCAGTCTAGCAGAGAAGTATATTTAAAAATAATAACCATAGTAAGTATTTCACCTCAAACTGAAAACCTTATTCATAAACACTTCCTAAGTAAGTTCGTAGCAATATTTATAGATATTTTTATAAAACTTACGAAGTTACAAATAGCGTTTGCGTCGACTGCCGTATCCGGATATTGACGTTGCCGCCATATCCGCTCGCCGTTACTGACATGGTGAATAGGGCGCAGAGGGACACATAGCTATCGACAAACATAAATAAAATATAAAGTTAAATTTATCAATTCAAATTGAACACATATATTAACAGAATGAAAATTACAACTAATACAAAATAATATAATTTACAAAATACAAAAGAAACATTCGGACTGCCTAAAGGCTGTGGCAAACTGTTTATAGATAGCTTACCTGATCCAGCTCATCAGACGGTGGAAACGTGCCCAAGACGGATCAATTAAATGCGGAGGATTTCAACTTTGTTAGTCAACGCCGCAGGTGATAAGATAAGAAGAAGGCTGAGAGGCTGCCAGGTAAGAAGGCTGACTCATTCCTAGCGCAAAGAATTTATTTGGCCATACAAAGCGGTAATGTTTGAGAGTACTGGTATTGCGCACATACATTTTTCGCACAGAAAAATCCATTGATACGCGGCCGGGTTTGAACACATGACCTTAGGGTCAGAAGGCGGGGTCACTACCAACTAGACCACCAGTGCTCTGCCTGTAACTAAACTACAACTGTAAACACTATAATGAAAGCAATAACAAATAATATTGAGTATTATAATTACATTTACTATGGTTGGTGTAGTTCGTGCTAGCCGCACTCACCCTACGAAATGAGACTGAATGTAACTGACATCCGAGAAATTTTTAACGGAATTCCGAATTGAAAATTATGAAAGCATATTTTCTAAATATGGCGATTTTCCGTCAGCACGTTCGAGTCAGTTGTTATACTTGCGTTTTACACTTAGTACTATCGTAATGTAATTTTAAAAAAGCTTTTCCTAAAGTATTGGTGCGTAGGAGAGAGTGAGGTATCTAGGGAAGGAAGGGGTGGGGAGAAGGACCCATCGCGTGGACTTTGAAAAATATAAGGTCATGAACATTGTTTTCCATAAAAGTTTTTTTTTATTTCTTATAGGCAGAGATCACGCTTCGTCATTTGCTACTATTTTGGCATACTTCCGCTTTATTCGCATTATATTTTTCTAAGAAAATTTCTGTTACATGAATATTATGAAGCTTTAATGTAGTCACTTTTGCTATCGCTCAGTTTCGCTTCTACTCGCTAAACTGATATCAGTAAATATCAGAAAAAAATAATCTAAATAGTAACTTTTAAATATAGAATTACTAGCTGCCGCCAGCGGCTTCGCTTGCGATGTACCCCGATATAATGTAGCATATATGTTATTCCAGCACACATACTATGTATAATTCGAATTCCAAGTTTCATTAAAGTCCGTTTAGTTGTTACGGCGTGATTGAGGCACAAACATCCTCACAAACTTTCACATTTATAATATAAGTAGGATACAAAAACTATCACAGTAGACTGTAATAGGTGCATTTGTCGGTGCAATTTGCAACGTGTGCTCAACGTGGTTCTGCGTGTTCCGACACGCGCTTGGCCATATACAAATTAAAGTACCTAGGTCCGACTGAAACAAAAGTACATTCTGTATTTCATCAGTTTATACAGGGTGTCGCATTAACGTGGGCCGGTGTAGTTTCATTAGTTCAATAGTACCATTGTTTCCGCACTATAGAATTTTATTATAAGGAATATTCATTAAGCGTCGGTCTGTCTGTGTGTTGGAATCGCTCCATGGACCGTGTGGGAGTTATGAGTCTGTTTTTTATGTCAGAATTAATTATACCTAACGATTATTATGCTTTTTTGTTTTACTTTTCTATATTGTCCTCTTTGTATTTGCATGCGAATTGAGCTGTTAAAAACTTCGGGTGGAAGAGGGATTTATAATTGCTATGTCTAGTTTAGTTTTCCCCAGATTTAGTTTAAACATACTTTATTAAAATAAACTAACATACGATCTATGTGCATGTCATGAGGAAGGATGAAAGTCATATACAAATAGTTTATTTAGGAACAAAATATACATTGGTATAAAGTAACATAATAGTACACGATGATAGCTGCAGTAGTGCAGATTTGTATATTGTGAACATGAATGTGGCTGGATTTAGAGGAAGAGGTAGTCCAAAGAAAAGGTAGATAGATAGCGAAAAAGAGTTCATGGTTAAGAAATTACTGAATACAAAATGACAGGTGACAAAAAGGAGTGGAAGAAGAGAACATGCTGTGCCGAGTGACCCCACATAGAGTGGGATAAGAGCGGAAAGATGATGATCATTAAAATAACCTCTACACTACAGTCAAATACGTAAGTTCTGATGATTAAGTACCACAGGTAGTTGTAAGAAAACTTGCTGCCACTCCTGATTCAAAATACCAAGATGATTTGGTGAACCATGGTGACAGGTGATCAGCCCATCGCCCATAATATGTGGTCCATCATGTTGGAAAGGATACTATCCCTTAGTCATGCGACATACTCTGAGGTAGGAGCTGCTAGACGCATTCTGTTTATTCTTTACTCCCAGTCCAGCAGAGAAGTAAGTTTCTTTACTCACCCCAAAAATTTTAAGAAGCCTATTTATTATTTGAAATTCCCATCCTATTTGTATAATAATCGGTATCAAGTATTGCAATCAGACGTCATCCGTCTAAAATATGCACCCTTACCGCGATGGAAAACTTCATTTGTAATGCGTCATAAATGTTTATTTTATATCCTCATGTCGCGGAAGTAATGGATTTATCGACCGCTTTAGCGAAGTGGCTGAGAAACCGTAGTGGGTTCGATTCAACTTTAGGATATATACATACATATACGTAAAATTAAGTTTTACATTAGGAGTAGGCAGAGATTACGAATTTCCATTTGCTGCAATCCTGAAATACTTCTTTCGCTTCATTTTCTCATTACATTCCTCATGCATGCTCTTCGGTTTAGAGTACTTTTGTACCATCGCCTCATACTTGAAACGAGGTATTTACCATAATTTTTTGAGTTTCCCGGTATTCTCGTTTTACGTGGTAATATTATTCAAAATGTATCCTCTCCAACATGACGGACCATCTATATGAACGACGGGCGGATCATCTGTCACCATGGTTCACTACATCCATCTTGGGATTTCGAATCAGGAGCGGCTGTAAGTTTTCTTATAATTGTTTGTGCCTGCCCACCCCATTAGGGGTACGGGCGTGATAATATATATGTATGAATGTAAACTAAATCTTGATAGCTAAAGAAGTTATTCATATACATTCGGCAATAAAAGTTGATCCGAAGTTAAGTTTATTTCAAACACGTTGTCTTGTCTTCTTGTCTTTTCTTCTTTATCTATTTTTAAGGATCATTTACGGAGATGATTAGCTAAACACACTCACACATATATTTAGGCATTTATAATGTAACAGGGCATTTAACAAGCCATCTACTGAAAAACAAACCAACCACAATAGTACCAAACAAACCCCGAGCGCAGTTATTACCTCTCCCAGAGGACTATGGCACTTTACATAAACAATTCATACATTAAAACGACACATCACACGATACACTTCCCCTATTCACTTCGATAAAATACATCAACGGTTACTTACCAACAAAGGGTGGAAACCTACTGCTAACATTTGCCAGCTTCTGCCAGCGGCTTCGCTCGTCACGAATACCACACGGAGCATACAGAAAATATATTATACCGCCACGAACTGTCATCTATGATAATCTTGTTAATTTTCTACTAGTTGTTGCCCGCGATATTGTCTGCATTGATTTTTAAGAGATAAATAAGAAATAAATATATAATAAATATTATAAAGCTGCAGAGTTTGTTTGTTTGTTTGTTTGTTTGTTTGAACGCGCTAATCTCTGGAACTACTGGTCCGATTTGAATGATTCTTTCAGTGTTGGGTAGTCCATTTATCGAGGAAGGCTATAGGCTATGTTTTTTTTCTTTCAAAATTAGGGATCCGTAATAAAATTGCTATTTTGTAACACAAGGTGTAAAATCGAAAACCTATTTTTGCGTGCGCTGCAAAAACTATTGACAATAGAACAAAATGATGTACTACGGGTTTGTAAAACCCATCAAGACCTACAAAAAAGTCCGCGAGAACATATATCTAGCTATCATGGTTTAATCACAATAACCGATTTTGTGTTCAAAATAATTATGAAATCGTCTGAAGAAAAAAAAACTACGTTAAATATGTATCGTAATATTAATCTTTATCGAAATTAAGCATTATGTTATCAAGAGTATTTATGTTTCATCTCAATCGTATATTTCGTTTAAAAGTTATCACGTGTGTAAGATGTTAAGAGTTGGTACCTATTAATGAGTTATGGGCCATAGTCCATTTATTGAGGGAGGCTATAATATAGGCAATATTTTATCTCGGTATTTCCACAGAAACGAGAAAAACGCGGGTGAAACCGCGGAGCACAGCTAGTAATAAATATTTTTGGACATTTCACACAGCGCCGTCTAGCCCCAAACTAAGCAAAGCTTGTACTATGGGTACCAGATGGCAGATAGAATACTTATTTTTTTTTTTGTAAATACCTACAGAACATACAAATATTTTCTCCCGTAGAAGGAATCGAACCCGCGCCTCTTGCAGACGAGTACTCGCCTGCCACGCCACCGAGGTCGTCAAATTCAGATTAAAAGTAGCCTTTGTCCTTCCCCAGGTTGCAATCTATATCCTTGTCAAATTTTATCAGAATCTGTTCAGCGGCTTAGGATGCATGTGGGTTTTGAAGATTTACTGTAAATATGTAAATGCATATACCAGCCTCACTAGCGTGTCGGACGGAAAAGCAAGAGGCGCGGGTTTGATTCTCGCTGCGAAAGAAATATTTCTATACTAGCTGCCGCCCGGGGCTTCACTCGCGTGGTACCCGGATAAAAAATAGCCTATAATTATGTTAATCCAGTACTTGTACATGTACATGTACATGTACTATGTATATTCCAAGTTTCGTTCAGATCCGTTCAGCTGTTTAGGCGTGATTGAGGCACAAACATCCAAACATCTTTACCAACTTACGTACTAGATGGCAGCACAGGTAAAATTAGTACGCACTATCGTTGCGTTTTGAGCTTTACGCCGGTAATTTCAAGCAAACTAAGATTTTTCAATTTTATAATATAAGTAAGAAGTAAGATTATTGTTGTTCTTATTTTCGTGATGTCACAGAGAGGTAAAGTCGAGCTGTGGTTGATGATGATGCTGTCATTTTAACCGATTTTTATACACATTTATGAGAATCACTTACTGTTCGATCTTTGCTCATACAAACTAAAGGGATTTTTGTTTGATGATTTTAATCTAACCTATCCTGTGTCAAAGTCAAACCGGTCCACGTCTAGTCATAGGCCAATATTATTTAATATATATTTGCGGAAACTAGTAATTAGCCTTCCTGTATTATGTAGGTTCCTGCTGCTTACTATCTACTTATTTATCTATTGTTTTTATACATACATATACATATTATCACGCCCGTATCCGTAACGGAGTGGGCAGAACCACAAGTAATCATAAGAAAACTTGCAGCCACTTCTAATCTAAGACTCCCAAGATGGATATGGTGAACCATAGTGACAGGTGATCAGCCCATCGCCCATACAGGTCCATCAAGTTGGAGAGGATACGATACTAAGTGTTTTATGTAGCTAATAAAATAAAATAAAAATTTACTCCCCAAAATAAAGGAAATTCACACGATATAAAATAGATTTGTACTGTTCTAGTTATGTTTACTCATTCAGACACAACCCAGTGCACAGTATAACAAGAAACAGTAGCGCACAGATAAGCAGACAGTACCTGAACCCGCCACTTATCTGTAAGCCGAGAGATAACAGTAAAATTTTACTACTGATATTACTGCATCGTTTTAGCTCTGTGGTCAGCGTATGCAAGCGAATTTTAACTGTAATTCCTCGTAATAAGACTCAAAGTGACGTGGTTCGGATTAAGTTGGTAGTGGCCTGGGGTTTCAGTGTCTGGTATTGTTTGTATTGCATTTGAAAATGAGGAAATGGGGAAGTGAAGGCCAAGGGTACTAGCTTAAACTGCTTACTAGCATGTTAGAATGAGTTTGCTATGAATAACATTACGTATTTTAACCTGAAATAACTGAAAATAAGCCCAGTCACTAAAGGTTGTGACTTTTCAATATTATAGACTGTTGAACAGTATGATTTAAAAGTATAACTAGGATTTAGACCTTGAGTACGTATATTTTATTTAAATACGAGTGAAATGACGTGTACACAGCTAGTAAGTAGGTAAGTATGTATGTATATTTATCACGCCTGTATCCCTAATGGGGTGGGCAGAGTCACAAATAGTCTTAAAATATAAATAAATAATTATAAACATGATGACAGGTGATCAGGCCAACTCCCATATAGATGGTTCATCATGTTCGTGGAGAAAAGCAGCTGGACGCATTCTTCGTTTTTTTTACTCTCAGTCCAGCAGAGAAGTAAGTAGAGAATACCCTAAAGTTATGTAATCAGACCATTTATTGAAAAATCAAGCCAAAAAATTCCTCCTCGTTATACAATACACATACAATTATACACAATACACATAATATTATTTCACCATGACATCCAGAGGCTTCATCTCATTTTTAAAGGCTTCTCATTTAGGAATGAGTACCTACTTATTCATTTTTTCAATAAACATACTGAAATAGATAAAATAGCGTCCACGGCGCAAGGAAAACTAGTTTGGAAACTAGAATCCCCTGTGCCGTGGGTATCAGAAACTACTAGTACTATGATACCACAGCAATTCTTGCTGTTTGCAACATTTCTCCATCAGGTATGTACCCCGCACATCTCTCATCTCAACCAAAAACTGACCCGCCACGCCAATAAGGTCGTCTTCCCACCCCCAAAATATGGCACGTAATTGATAAGCTTACCGGAAGTAAAACCTATCAGTTGGAAGCGATTTGCTCATTATCGTTACAGCCCGCGGGAATTCCCCGGAATTGAATCGTAACTGTAATGAGGCCGACTGTACTCAACTCGACGGTGTTAAACTTAATTGGCATATTATTGAATGTGTGATTAAGTACATGCACAGTGCTGTCGAAATTGTTAATAGTTTTGTCGGCAAATATATTTACTGAGGAAAATTCTTGAAGAATAATGATTCATAGTCGTTAACTAGATGGCGCTTACCGGGAAACCCCGAAAGATGTATAGAAACAAACGGATACCTGATTGGTCTAAATTTTAACAGCACAGGGTATCAGTTCTTGACAATCACCGAGTGATAAAAAGTCACTTAAATACAAATACAAATTTATTTCATAAATGGATAAATAATCATATTGGAGTCCTTTAAAATATTATCCTTAGTCGACTTTTACGACATGCTCGGGGAAAGAAGCAGCTGGACGCATTCAATGTTTTTTCTTTACTTCCCATCCAGCAATATCACCGAATGACTTACAAGACTACGAAGTTGAAAAAAAACAATGAAAATGGACCATTTAGGTGACTTTTTATCATTCGGTGATTTTGAATAATTGATACCCTGATTACATAATACTAAAGTAATAAGTACGGTTTATTAGTCGAGCTACTTTAGTTCATAAAAAATACGGATAAATAAATAAATAATAAGTAACACCCAACAGTCACATACATAGTCCTGACCCCACACTAAGATTCCCTGTGTCGTGGGTATCAGAAACTGCGAGTACCATGGTACCACAACACCCAGACCCGGAAGAAATATTAGAAGATATACGAGTATAGAAGTTAATTTGCTGTTCTGAAGGCGCATCAATATTATATGCCCAAACTATTTTGCGGGTAGTTTTTTTGCAATGACGAGAATCGCACTTCCATACTATTTCCACTATTGCAGGCTCGCATGCTTGCGGTCTCACCTGCACCCAGAACTGATCTGACAAACTAACAAGTCTGAAAACAATTTACATGGTTCCCGTGGCCAGGGCGGAGCGACTCCATTTCCATAACTAATTAAATTGCGGACGAAGTTGCGCGCAGGTGCCGCGAGATGGCTGTCTCTGCGCACTCGGTGCTATTTGCAACTACCTGCATGTTCCAAGTACTTTAGAACACAAACGTTATCTGTCTCTTTTGTATTTTGTTTATCCATGTAAGTTCGTATGAGCTAGTGGCCGACCCTCGTGACGGAGTTTTTAGGCCGCCTAAAGGCCTCCGTCATTGCTTTATGAGTTAAATACCGGGGCCGACAATTTAACGTGCCTTCCGAAGCAAGGAATCGTTCAGCTCGTAATGCCACTTACCTACTACGGTCCGATATGGTTTTTTCTGTTTGAAAGATAATTTGTGATCGAGATGATTCTTAGCTGTACTTACCCCCGAATACTCAAACGCATCTCAGAGTTGAGCACGTCTCAAATAACGAGTTTTTGACAGATTTTCATCAAAAACTGTCAAAAAACCGTGACTTGAAACTGAGTCGCGTTTGAGTGTTCGGGGGTTAGTTTATGGAGATCTGTTGAGGCGTTTGAAGACCATCAGCTCATTTCTTACTTGACAAAGGGATCTTTCTAACTTTCACAGTTCTGTTCGGAAGTCGCGGTTTATTTTTTTAATTGATGTCTGTTTAAAAAATATAATATATAAAATAAAATACTAGTATGGGCTATTGACACGATGGCCACCTATTACCTACCCTACACCATATTATTACGACCATAATACGCCACAAGTAATCATAAGAAAACTTGCAGCCACTCCTGATTCAAAGTCCCAAGATGGATTATGGTAAACAACTCAAGATACATGATAATATAATTTCAAAAACCGATAACCGTTACCAGATTGACCGATGACTTTTTATAAATCGTGGAAGGTGAGGCAGGAGATAGAAAAGAATCTTTCATCTTGGGATTATATTGAGGAGGCTTATTGGGCTCACATTGATGATGACTTCATACTTCTAAATAAGCTTGTAATAGAACTGACGTAGAAATATGAGTTAAAATCAACAATAGGAAGTGTAAAGAACTTCTGTTTGAGGAATTGCCTTCCTCTATTCTGGTCGCCTGGGACTTGTACATTACCTTGCATAAATAACGATAAACGTGTTCAAACTGGCCCCGTCACTAACTTACTGTCGCTAGGGATGGGAAAGACTCGGTCTTGTTTTTGTGATGTAACATGGAATCAAAGTGACAGGGATTTAAAAAAGGAACTTTGATATGTTTGTCTAATCTATTTGCTCTAGACAGGCGTATTGGTCCCAAAAGTCTTGGAGTCAAGTGTTTTTCCTCTATTTTCGCTCTCACTTCCATAACCATGTTTTTCATCATAAATCGAATAGATTGGTCCCAAGGTGATCCCGTATAAACTTTTCCGTACAAATTTATGGACGTCATAATCTCTTGAAATTGTCTTGCCGTTTCTGGTGGATTTTACTTTTCGTTTTTAATCAAAACATTGTAGATTCAGATTCAAATTAATTTTTTTATTCCTTAAAGATACCTACAGATGTACACTTTATAGGTAACTAATGTCATCCAGTGAGAAATATAACGTGACTTTGTGCATAGAAACGCCAACTAGATATATACTTGTGAGGTGCTAAAAGATGGCCCAATAAGTTTTTATAAAATATTATTAAATTCAGTTTTTATAGTTTTTCATTCAAAGCTCGACGGCTTTTAAGTCGTTAAGCCATGACGGAGGCCTTTAGGTGGCCTAAAAACTCCGTCTCAAGAGCTGGTCACTAGCTTATACAAACTTACTTTTATCTCAGAATAAGAGCGTAAGTAATAAGCTGAAATCTCGTTCTTAAAAACTTTATTTGGGCGTTCTAAAAGTTGTCTCAAAAGTCTCATAAAATAGAAGAATGCCGCGTTAAAAAGGCCTATATTCAGCAGTGGATTGGTCTCTTAAGATAATGATAATTGTCTCAAGACTGTATGAGACCCAAGACTACCTTCCACCACAAGCTGTCACCTCACTATATGTTTACAAAAATGGTCCGGGCCGCCCCCGCGCCCTCATACAATTTGTTATGTAAATGCCGTCCGTGGGTTCCGACGGGAGACACGGCACAACTCGACTACAGCTTGATATCTTTACTCTTTCTTGTGTTTGTCCTATTTATATGGTGATGTATGAGGCTTGATTTAGGGCTCCGTACCCGAAGGGTTCCAACGGGACCCTATTACTAAGCCGTCTTAGTACTGTCCGTCCTCACTAGATTTAAGACGTGTCCAAGAGATCCCCGTGATTTTATGGAATAAAAAAAATACTTTGACTTTGACTTTGATTTTGACTTCACTCAGGACTGTCCGTCCGTCCGTTCGTCCGTCTGTCAGCGGGCTGTATCTCATTAACTGTAATAGGTAGAGAGTTGATCACAGTGTGTATTTCTATTGCCGCTTTAACAACAATTAAAAATTATATAAAATTTTTTTTTTGAGATTCTGGTTATAAAACGGAATAATGGGCGGAGAGCCTTAAGTAATTTTATTACTATTTTTGCTATGCGAGGTACGTGAATGTTACTAAAACAAACTGCTTACAATACAACTCAATAAATAAACGAGTCATAAATCGGAAACGTCCACAGAATCCGAACAAAAAGGACGCGACAAATTGCACTCGCTGCATCCCAACGTTTCAATCCACGCGCGACTAAGCGGTTCCTATTTCCGCGCAGAGATGGCGCTATTCCACAATCGCACTGCACAGAGAGTACAGTCGACGGTAAAGGAGAAATTACTATAGTTTTGACATAAAGTCCGACGGATAATTTAATGTAGTACTCGTAAGTACATTATGTATTTATTAATATTAGTATGTATAGTAGACTGTTTTCTTAAAAACCTGATTCACGATTTTGATAAATGAAGGGTTGCCATGTTATATTTTGTCAAAAGGAGATGTTTCATAGCAGGTTGTATGTACAGTACATTACAAAAAATGGTAAAAAAGTACCTAAATGAATTTCGAAAAATTACTCCAACTCTAATTTGAAGCAAAATGTTTAAAATGAGAAGATTTTTTTACAATTGTAACATTTTCTCTTGTGTGGCTATGACAATGAAATAGTTCGTAGCTACCACTGTCACTTAAGTAGAACAGAACCCAGCCCAAACAAGCAATTTATATTATGTCACAGTAAAATTGTAAATACCGTTAGATTATAATCTATCTCGTGATTGTAAACTGTCGAAAGATTGTGAACCGTAACATACTGCTTACATTTTAACTGCTTTAAATTTCTGGCGTTTCGGCGGGCGCTGCCGCGGCATGCTCGCTCTGTTCGCTTGCCTAAAGCGTAGTTTTTCAGTTTCAGTAACTAACCTAACCTACTAATTTTGATTCAAGCATAATTTTCAATTCAATTTAATTCAAATCATTTATGTATTTGTCAGAAAGTAGGTTATACAAGTTTAAATTAGATAATAAATAATGCTCCAGTACTGTCTTACCTTATATACCTAGGCATGCAAATATTTTGTCTTAATATTAGAATAGGTAATTGGTGAAATTAATATTACATGTCAAAATTAAATACTACGCATTAAATACAAAATGGTCAAATGGGTGGTCTACAAATAATTGCTGAGGTCAACGTTCAAGAAGTCGGTAACACTGTAATAACATTTTACAAGAAGTGCCTTAAGCTGATTTTTAAATTTCGACAGTTTATAATCTCGCGATATTATAATCTAACAGTATTCACAATTTTACGGTGACATATACATAAAGCCGAGTCACTGTAGCCGAGAACGGCTAGGTAGATTATAGACAGGTAGGTATTGTCTAGGATTTATTTTACTGACACACGCTGGCTGAGTGTACAAATCTAAACGCTATCCCGCTATTGTCCGCGCATTGTACCCGCCCTTCCGGCCTTTATTTCGAATGCCCTCGTGTGATTCCCTAAATTTCTTTCGGCAGATCCCAATAGTCCGGGAGCAATGAATATTGTAGCCTATTTTAGAATGTTTGACAACCTGTGGTTTCAAATTTGATTCAGTAAAACACAAAGTTTCAGTACATTAAGTTGAGAGCACTTGACTATGTTTTTGAAAAATTATCCCTTTAAAAACCGGTCCTAGTCGAATTCGCATACGAAGGGTTCCGTACGCGGGAGGTGCTAGTAGACGAATGCGTTTTTTTTTCACGTTACATGGTGTTTTTTTTTAATCAACCCTGATTGATTTATTACGATACTTTTACTTTTTACACCAAAAATATATTTGAAATTGGAACACTTTGAAAACTTGCAAGAATTGACACAAAATACTGTTAATTACTATTTCTGTTTTGTTTATCATCTCCATCCAAAGGTTGCCTGGAAGAGATCGCTCTTAGCTATAAGGCCGCCCATTGTACTGTTTTTGGTTGTTTTTTTATTTACTTTCTGTGTTTTGTGTGCAATAGTGTTTATTATTATTATTAAAATACCGCTGGCTCCCGCTCTATTCGATGTGAGCCCAATAACGGCTGAAGTTTGATTCGTATTTGGAATTTCAGCCTATTTCTAAACGTATACGAATTGTTTGTTCACCTTCGGAATGCCTCGCTTTTTCTTGGACAACGTGTGGCTTTCTTGATGAAAATGGATCAAAGTGATGGAATTAAATTGCCTTTGTCTACTATCTTTACAGATTGTCCGAATTCTCTGAAAGGAATTTTATTTGAGTTTGGTACCTCACCTGTGTTTTGTGACTGGCGAACACTGGTGGTCTAGTAGTGGCCTCGCTTTCCAATCCTAAGAGCGTGGGTTCAACTGTACGAAAAATTTATATGCGCTATACAAGAGTAAGTATAGCGCAAGTT
This sequence comes from Scotopteryx bipunctaria, assembly GCA_949320045.1. Lineage (NCBI taxonomy): Eukaryota > Metazoa > Arthropoda > Insecta > Lepidoptera > Geometridae > Scotopteryx > Scotopteryx bipunctaria. The sequence continues at coordinate 12,420,260 of OX439446.1, read as the reverse complement.
TGAAATAATTAGAAATTAGAATGATTTTGGAGAAATTCATCGTTGTTTGAATTTAATAAGTATTTTATAACATACCTTCGTTTTCTCTAAAGACGGTACATTAATTTTCATTTTTAGCTAGAACGTAAAGTTGTCAATAAAAAAACTTATTTCAAATCGTATTTTTAGCGAAAGATTACGCAAACTAGATTTTTATCTAGAACTTCACAACATTTCTCAACATGGTTTTATTTTTACATATAAAACTCAAACCTTATTATAATAAGTACGCCTTGAGCGGAACTGTGGGAGCCATTTCCTCTCACCTCAGCCACACGCTGTCGTATGTAGTCGGCTAGTATGTCTACATATCTAGACCCGGTATCACTGTAGCAGAGTCTGTAGCTCAGTGCCACCTCGTCGGCGGACCCTGGAGCACGCTCGCCTTTTATAACAACCTGGACGAAACTTCTCCAAAAAGTTTTCAACTCCATAAAAAAGGCGCGATTCGAAAATCTTCGAGAATTCCGCGCATCAAATTTAGAATTAGTTTTTGAATCTATTTTCCCTTTTTAAAATTCGTAGGCTTAGGTTAGCTCGCTGCTCAGTCGGTTGTGAATAAGTAGATGCATTAGTCGGTGTTATAGTGTAGTTTTGTAAGGTTTAGACTTTTTGAACTTGTTAATCTAACTTTGAAGTGTTTGTTCGTGACGTCGTCAGTTGGTGAGTTTTCTCAGTGTTTTTTGAACTTTACTCATCTGGACTGTTATCATTATTGAAATTGTTCAGCAACTTTTGCAGTTGAGAAAATATTGTTCATGCTGATTGGGATCGAAAAGTTTTGAATTATATTTTCGATTTGAATTTAAATCGAACAATTTGGGAATGTTATTCGATGAGTGTATTGATTTTGAATTAAAAGTCGATGTTTTATAAAACTCATTTTTTTACCTAGAGGTGAACTTGTAAAAAATGCCTTATTGTAACCATTTCGTTTGCTACGGCGTAGCACTGTCGTAGCTACTTTGTAGGTTCGTAGCACCAAGTCACAGATTAAATGATAGCTGTTGGTCTACAGCGTAGGTCAGCCTTCCAAGTTCTACGTAGTGAATGTATGCAAATATAGTTGAATTATGTAGAGTTTTAACGTTTTTTTTTGTCAAAATAATTATGGCATAGTAAGTTTTTTTGTCCAAGAGCGAGTTGGCCATGAAAATGGATGATTTTCGCAAAAAGATTTTTTATTTTAATCGACACAGTTACTTGTAAGAGTAATTTTATTGTATAAGATGAAAAAAAGAGTTGGTAAAATTTAATAGCACATGATGATTTAGTACATTGCTTTATCCTATTGTATGAAATCATTTTTTAAGAACTTCAACCAACTTCTGCTGTTCAGATATTTTTCTTCATTTACAATCCAATAATTCTTACAAATAACTGAGTTCGGCATTAAAAAAAATTTCAAGTAGTCGATTTGTTTTATGGGCCGCTCACGCTTGACAAAAAATAACGATGCCAAAATTGTGTTCAGATAAAGACCTAATAGTTATGGTAATAGTTCCTTAAAAAGTTTTCCTCCATTTCATATGGCCTCGGATTTTTCCAAGCCGTCATAATTTTTTTTTATTAAATTTGACTAATTTCTGCTGTCCTGATTTTTTCTTCCGATACAATTAATTGATCCTAACAAGTAACTAAGTCGATTAGCATTAAAAAAATTGATGCCAAAATCACCCATTTTCATGGTCAAGTCATGCTTGGCCAAATAATTTACTATGTCAAAAATGTTTTTACAAAAATGGTTCCTAAGACAATTCTCTGTAGCTCTTCTGGTTTAAGATTTCCCCATACTGTCTATGTTTATAAAAAATCTGTATAATTTTTATTTCAATAAAATTGTAAGAATTAATGTTAAGAAAACTAGCGTAAATATAAAAAAATAACCATTAAAAACCAAAATTCTACTAACCTCATTTAACATTAATTTCCAATATTCTTCTCTCTAATAATTCCCACATTTTATATATTTTTACAAAAAAATAAAAAAAATCCAATTGTATAAAGAGTACCGCATTAACTAATGGATTTGTTTAAACTATTACAGAGCCCGACGTCTATTAATACAGCCTCCGATCCGTATAAAAATATTTGTTCTGCTTTTAGAGTAATTACATTATTGCGGGACTTTCCCGGCCGTCCTCGACTTGTAATTCCCGTTCAAACAATTCAGGTATTATGAAGAAAGGAATCATATCGCCACTGGAAAGGAAAAAACGATAACGCACTAAAATAGTATTTTCTAAAATTAAATACCTACCTATGCTTAATTCTTAATTCTTTAGTGCACATATAAAATCACATGACACACAGACATAAAGTAAGGACATGTACATAGGCGAGCTTAACTCTACAAAGAGTTCTCTTCCAGCAAACCTTTGAGGCTAGAGAGAAGTGGAATTTAGATAGCGGGTACATGTACAAAACAAGAAAAGGCAAATATTTAAGTATAAATAAACCTAATCATTTACATATCAATCAAAATAATATACCTAGATATACATACTAGAAAAAAAAACACCTACAATTAAAAATATAAACTACATACATACCTATCATACATACATACATACATACATAAAATATCACGCCTGTTTCCCATAAGGGTAGACAGAGATCATGGGTCTCCATTTGCTACGATCCTGACATACTTCTTTCGCTTCATTTTCTCTCATAATATTCTTCATACATGCGCGTCGGTTTAGGGTACTCTTGACCTGGCCCTTTTAAAAACCAACCTAATCATTCACCTAAAAACCTGAGTCCTAATCAAATCTTTGTAATGGAACCGTGACGTTCCGGTTCCATTATATAGAAGCGGAAATGGTAACAGAAGTAGCGCCGGATAATACTACTTCCTCCCCCGGATACCACTCAAATACCTACCTTCTAATTTTCTATTCCGCTCCGATCATCAACAAAGCACCGGATATATACAGCGGCCGTTGACTTCTCCACCAGGCGCATCAGTCACGAGCTATACGAGGCTCATTCGCGAGTGAGAGGTGCCAGAAATATTTTGTTCGTGCTCCAGGCAGTCTAACTAATAGCATTGTGTAAACAGAACGTAATAAATGGCGTCGCGAACAAAGTCGCGGGCATAGCTAGTGACTAAAATAAATTAAAATTAAGTGCCACCTCGATTATTATAATGTATTTACCTAATTGACTGTGGTCTATAACAGACCACAGTCAATTAGGTAAATACAAGAATAAAATTAATGGAGAGTAGATAAAAAAATACAGGATATTTAAATAAATTAGACGATTAGATTATTCAATTTTGAAACTTACATGTTAATTTAAATTAGATTGGTATAAAAAATAATTAATTGGTAAGTACATACATAAAAATCAGAACAGAATTCGGTATGGTTTCTAAACGTCACTATATTCTTTACCAGTCAGGCACACAGAAATCACCCTGCGCTTTCTATTTAAACGTAGATCATTTTATTGAAGAAATGGCTTATCTATTTAAGATGAAAGTGCTTACAAAATGGCATTTTGGACTTTAAATCCTTATTAGGTGCCTTAGCCTCACCGAGCAGCAGTCGGTATAGACCGGGAGCCCACTTGAAATACATTACATCAAGCTAGGCCGTGCCGCGCCTACGAACGAGTGCTCATTGAAGAATCAATTTACTCTGCCAAGAAAACTTTCGAGTTAAAGTAAAAACACATATTTTTTATTGAGACCTTTACATTTTATTGTGTTTTCAAGAATTTTTCAAAACATTTTTATATTTGAAATCACATAGAGAGGAGTAGAAAGAAGGGAGGGATGCCTTTGCCCTGCTATAGGACGTAATGGGCTCATAACACACACATATTATTAAGTAAGTAATCATAAGCAAACTTGCAGCCACTCCTGATTCAATTCGGCAGCCAGTCCTAAGATGGATATGTGTGTGAACCATGGTGACAGGCGATCAGGCCATCGCCCATAATAGATAGGCTCTTTGTAATAATCCTACTATATGGATGTTTGTGCCTCAATCACGCCTAAACGGCTGAACGGATTTGAATGAAACTTGGAATATACATTCTACATGTGCTGGATTAACATTTATGTTATTTTTTGTTCGGGTACCATGCGAGCGAAGCCGCGGGCGGCAGCTAGTAATTTATAAAAATGCGTTGTATTTTGACAAGAGAAAAGCAAGGTATGCACCGACTCACACTTAGTCGATTCTACCATTAAAACACAGGGTTGTACTAAGTTTAACTGTAAACTGAGTTTAAAAGCTGTCAAGTTGTATGAAAACTATTAGGAATGCCACGCAGAATCTAGCCTTTAGTAGCGCCCTATAGTCGTGGCTGAATGTCCCTGTCCTCAATACAACAACTTATTCTTCAAATATGCGTTATTTTTGAATGCAGTGATTACTGAGACTCTGTAGTACCCGGAACGATTTTAAGTGGTTTTAAAGGCTTGTTACGTAAACCATTCTCTCGGCTTAGTTACGTGACTAAGCTGTGGGTTTCACGATGTTTCCCTTCACTGTTTGGCACACACGTCGTTGTGCATACAAATTCAAAATAAAAAATCCAAAGGTGCTCTATCGGGATTTGACCCGATTGGATCCTTAGAACTTGTAAACTAAAAGTCGTGGTATCTTCCACTAGGCTAAACAAAATTAAGTAACGTGATAAAGCGTAGAATAAAGCGTAGATTTTAGTGATCTAATTCATGTCTGACAAGCGCCTTTTTACCATTTCTAATCAAAGGCTTTTGACTAATTATCTTTTCAGTTTTTAACTATATTTTGAAAAGCGTGGTTAAAATAATTCTTAATTTTACCAAATACTTAGATTATGAAATGTTGTAGACAGGCAAAAATAAAATCGAAAGGGCTAGAAAAATTTACCCAGATTACTTGTAAAGAATAGCGCACTTTATTTAATGCCACAAAATATTACAATAACTAGCCTACACCTTTAAGGAACACTGGTCTAGTTGGTAGTGACCCCGCCTGCCGATCCAAAGGTTGTGGGTTCACATCTGGTCGTGTAACAAAAAATTATGTGCGCTATACCAGTACTTTCAAACAGTGAAGGAAAACATCGTGAGGAAACCCGCGGCTTAGCTTCGCACGCATTGACCATGTCTTTCCTGTGGACAAGACCGACTAAGCTGAGAAGATGGAATAAGGTGCTGGGAAAGCCTCCTTCATCTTGATTCGTCCCGGGCACTACAGCGTCCCGTTAGTGAAGGTAAAAGTTGCCTCCTGACACTATTTATATCATCTACTATAGTTGGTAAAGGGCCTTAGTTTAGCCTCCGCCCCCGACTTTGCTTTTTCCAGAAAATGAAATAAAATTAAAATCAATTTAGCGTTGAAAAATATCCAAATTCTCAATCATTCAAACTTTCTGATTTAAAGTTGGTCTATTTGCTACGTACCCCCTTGAGTTTGATTACGAGATTTTTGTTCCCTTTTTAGTATCCTATACGTTTAGAATCTATACTTACACTGCCTATATCCGTTATTATTAAGAATTTATTAAAACTGAAACTCAACGTTGAAAAATTAAGATACTGAAAGTCTTTCTTAGTAACTTTAATATGAAAATACTAAAATAAATCTCCGAAACTTATTAAACATTACCTTTTTCTCGGGCAAAGTTATATTTCCTTTGCATAAACTGTATAATTTTCTAGTTACCGTTGGGAGTTGCTTCGTCACTGGCGGTGACCTCAGGACGTGACAATGCTGAGCTTGATGACGTAATTAGAGCTAAAGACTACGGAAACCTTTGCACGACTAATGTCCAATTATGAAAAATGACAAATAGTCTAAAAATGACCATTCATAAGAATGTCCAAGAATATAGATGTCCAATCATAAAATGTCCAATCATTAATTAGAAGTGAATTTATCTTCTATGTCTTAGACATAAAGCGCTCATTGTTTGATCTTTGTGTTCCCGCTGCGGAAGAAATGTTTGCATGCTTTGCAAATATTTCTTCTGGGTCTGGGTGTTGTAATATTATGTATTATAAGAATGTATTTACAAAAAAAAACCTATACAAGTAAAGGATTCTATCAGCCATCTGGTTCCCATAACTTTGCTTAGTTTGGGGATAGATGGTCTTGTGTAAAATGTCCAAAAATATTTATTTATTATTTCCCTTGAGTTACGGAACCCCAAAAAGAAGTGAAAAGAAGAGTTAGTGGCCAATTCTGTTGGTTTAAGTCTCCACCATTGATTGTTATAGCTGATACTCGTGACTTGACATGGCGTCACGCTGACTTATGTAACGTTTTCGCGTTAAGTTGTATAAAAAAGGAAATAACCATTGGGAAGTAAGGAGTCCTAATGACACAAAGTGTAAGATGACATCCGACCCAACTAACTGATGATATTTTAGGGGTCAGGAGTGGTCGATGGATAATTAAATCTGAAAGTATATTGGGAAGGCCTATATATAAACTTCTATAGGCTGATCCAGGCTGATCATAATAATGAAAATCAGATACATTGTATTAAAAAGTAGGTATTTTATTCTTGGAAATCGTCTAATCGATGAGAAACGTATTACGTTGAGTTTACGCCTGTTCGTAACGTGAACAAGCGTGGAATACTGGCAAGAAACAACGCTAAGTTATTGTTTTCGGAAAAAAAATTGAAACTGCATTAAAACAGTCTAAAAATCAAACAATCGTTACACAATACGAACTTCATCAACAAACCTTCCAAAAATATGTCCACACAGGCTCATACTTCAAAAATACGTCATAAACAGGCGTTATATTGCGAAACCGAAGTGTCCCGCGATTGTTAATTAAAACAATAAATTCTGGCGAGCCGAATGTTGGCGAGCAATGAATATGTCACGCTCGGCATTAGCGATGTTCAGGTCGCGTATTCCGAAGGTACCTACTGCCTAAACTATTGTGAATTTGTTGTTAAATTGAAGCTACGAAAACAGAGATTTGAAAAATTATAATTTTACAAGCCGTACGGTGCTATGTTGAGTTTTAAGTGCTGTTATCTTGACATTCTATCATAATTACACATATTGCACGTCACGAGTCACTTTTACCACTTGGTCTGATTACACAATATTCATAATACCTATGTATACAATGAAAAAAAAAAGCAGCTCGTACCTATTCGAAGTTTTTGATGTCCACGACATGGGGAATTACTGTGTGGTCAAGATTATGAACGAGTATGTGAGTTTTGGATGAACAGTTTACCATAAACCAAGATTTGAAACAAATTATAGCAAATTCCTTTTTTATATTTTTTATTGACAAACTACTGACCCTACCTCTTGAAATTCTATGAATACACAGACTTGAAATCTTTAAAGGCCATTTATGATGATACATGCATATAATCACGCCTGTTTCCCATTGGGGTAGGCAGAGATCACTTTATGATGCATCAAACAATACATTTCCCAGCAAGCCATTCATGTCTGTTATTCTGCTTACTCGTTATAATACTCGCTACTCTCATAGCGTCAGTCTGTCTGTCCGTCTGCGGTTTGAAGACACTAGAGCTACAGTCAGCGATAAAAACTAATTGTAACCAGAAGGATCCGCCCCCATAAATTGTGGAAAGGTCTCACGGACCCGTTACTTACTTCAGTTTATTATTTGGTGTAACTCAGCGGGGATATATAAGGGAAGTTAATATTACGTACGGATGGGCCGGCTGTCGGTTTGAATTAATTTAAACTTGGGTAGGTAACTGGTAACTACTGCTCGTTTTTGCGATGGCTGTACTGCCCGAAACTTTGTAAGGATTGTGCCTTAAACACAGTGTGACGGCTGAACAGATTATAAATAAACTTGTAATGTACATAGAATGTTCAGGAGTAACATAGGCTGTTTCTGAACCGGGTAAAATGCGAGCGAAGCCGCGTTGAAAGCTAGAATGTTTATAGTTAACAAGGCTTGTTATACCTTTTTTCGAGGTGTCATGATGTAATGGGACTCTTGGAAAGAATACTACTCATAGAAAGTATTTTTTGGTTCATCAGAGCTTATTATTTACATAATTATATGGTGTAAATGATGATAAAAATAAACGCAAATACGTACAGTCTAGCTTCTAAAATACTACTGGTCCTAAAAAAATAGAACAGAATAAGTAAATCTTGATTGTTTCCGTACTATTTTGACTGTGAATTTTATTACCTGCCATCCATATATTTTAGGTGAACAAATTCCCCAACACTCATACCCAATATCCAAGAGATAACAAAAGAAAATACAAACAACTTTCCCGTCTTATCTCTATCGCGTGAAATAGTGTTTTTTCTATTCGCATATATCTCTGGGGCCGTTCAATTTAACTGTTTTCTTACGTCGATTTATAGAGGTGCCTCCGTTGTCGAAATATTGCTGCCAGGTGTTAGCGATTTCAGGTTATATTTTGCGTTTATTTTGGAAATAATAACGCGATTCCTTTTGATTTTATGCTCTTCAGCCTTTTTAATTTATAATATTTTTGTTAACAGAATGAAACTTACAACTAACACAAATATAGTTTACAAAATACAAAAGGTACAGTCGGGCTATCTAAAGGCCGTTGCAAACGGTACAAAGTCAAAGTCAAAGTCAAAGTCAAAGTCAAAAATTTTTATTCCATAAAATCACTGGGATCACTTGGACACGTCTTAAATCTAAGTTGCATTTACACCTGTTCGTAACGCGACCAGGCGTGGAAGATACAGGCAAGAAACCACGCTTGGCTATTTTTTTGGAAAATGATCCCTTTACAATCATGTTATAAAAGGAGTTGGAGCATTCAGTCCCAAGCATTTTTATCTTCTATATAATCGGATATTTTATAGTAAGCTTTTTTATACAACTTTTGTTTTATTAGTGTTTTGAATTTATTAACTGACAAATTTGTCATCTCGCTTGGGACTTTGTTATAGAAGCGTACACATTGCCCTTTAAATGATTTATTAACTTTACCTAGCCTAATCGTGGGTACAGCAAGTTTATCCTTATTTCTAGTATTAACACTATGATTATCACTATTTTTCTTAAACTTACTAACATTTTTATGTACGTACATCAAGTTTTCGTAAATATATTGACAAGGAACAGTCATAATGTTTATTTCTTTAAATTTATTACGTAATGACTCCCTAGGACCCAGGTTATAAACTGCTCGAACAGCCCTCCTCTGCAACACAAATACGGTGTTTATATCTGCAGCACTCCCCCACAACAAAATGCCATATGCCATGATGCTATGGAAGTAGCTGAAGTAAACTAGTCTAGCTGTATCTACGTCTGTAAGTAGACGTATTTTTTTGACTGCATATGCCGCAGAACTAAGTCTCTTCGACAATTTATCTATATGTGGGTCCCATTGAATCTTTTTATCTAAGGTTATGCCCAAAAAAGTAGTAGTGTCCACGAGATCTATATGTTCATTTTTTATTTTTATATGAGAATTTACTTGTGTAACATTTGGTAGTATAAATCTTATACATTTGGTTTTCTTTTCATTTAGCAATAAGTTATTTACATCGAACCATTCTTAGATAGTTCACCTGATCCAGCTCATTAGGTAGACGGTGGAAGCGTACCCAAGACTCGTGGCAACAGATCCGCAGAGCTAAATAAGAACCAGATATTTTGTTGGTTTAATCTGAACCACTGGTTCACTGGTTGGAGCACTGGTGGTCTAAAACTGGTGGTAAAAGGCCTTAGTAATCTGAACCTCAGAAAATCAAATTAACTTTTATTTTATACTTCTTATTTTATACTGACATTATTTTATACTGACATTATTAACTGATTTATTCTATGTAGACACACATCTACAATATAATTTATTTATTTTATTTCATTAGTTTTTTTTTTACATTTTACTGTTGTACGCTAGTCTCACAGGGTCTGATGGCTAGAGGAAGTGGTTCCGACAGAATAACAGCGTCTGCTGCTCAAACAGCAGACACAATGCTGAGTCGAAACCAATTTGCTGCTGTAGCACACATCATAATTTGTTTAATATTATAATTTTAGTGATAAGTGTTTAATGTTTAAAATGTCTTTTTTTTTCTTTCTATTGTCTATGTATTTTTTATTTTATTTTCCTAAAATTCTATGTTATGTGTTATGTGTGCTATCTTAGCAAATAAATGTTATGTCTATGTCTATGTCTATGTCTATTTTAACCCTGTCGTAAAAGTTGACTAAGGGATGGTATCCTCTCCACAACCATCTATATGGGCGATGTGCTGATCACCTATCACCATGGTTCACCATATCCATCCTAGGACTTTGAATCAGGAGTGGCTGCTAGTTTTCTTATGATTACTTGTGGCTCTGCCCACCCTATTAGGGTTAAGAACCAATGTTCAGTGAGATTTTTTTGAGGATCTTATAGTCCCATTGATCTCTAAATGTTTACCATTTTACAGAGTGAGGTACATTTATTTTGAGAGCATGCAAATTCTGCAAACATAATTCTTAGTATCAGAAGTTTTTAAAGTCTTTCCTATCGCCCGAAATGTGCGATAATATCTTTGTAAACTTTTATCTACCTACGAACTTGCTTCCTCGTAAGCAAAACTTCCTTTATACTGACTAACGTGAACATAGAATCGAAACTACCATGATCCCGGTCACAATAATATTTCTATTAGCGTGCATGAAAAAAAATCCATATAACATGAGTGGAAATAAAAAAAATCATGTGTTGCTTTCTTAAGTTTTTTGTACGTACAATCTTACATATAAATAGAATAAAAAACATAAAAAAATATTGGTGGACATAATCCCTATAAATACCCAAAAATTACTAGGAAAAAAACCGTCGATCTAACAAGGAAAAAACCTTCAGACTAACGTGCTCGTTCGCAAAATTTTTTGCAGAAACAGACAAAAATATTTTTGTAATTTGTTCGTCGATCATAGAAGTCAAAAATCTTCACAGGTAGTGAAGATCTAGTATCTGTGAGTGTTGATTATTTATCTGCGATTAATTCTCGCTGATAAATAATTTTAAGTTCCACTTCTATAAACACATTAGTGGTTTATATTTTATGCTCATACCAAGACCTAGTAATATATCACCGACTCCTGAAAATTCTATCAGAATTCTTGCGCCCCCCTCTCCGCTCCCCACTCTCTCCCCTCCACGCGTTATCAACGTATATTAATCGGTGGCTATGCAAATGCGTCCTTGTACCAATGATTATATTCAAATTGCCGTTAATTTTATTCATGCTTAGAAAGTACCTATTCCGGTACGCTGAAATATTGCTTCGTTTACTTTAAGGAGTGATTATGAACATGTGTGTAAGAAGTTTAGTCATGGTGATGTTCCCGGTGTCTTAGAGTTAGGTTTGTGCATGGAAAGAGCCTCTTGTAGGTGCCTTTTAGTTCATCATCATAAGATTGCTTTTGCCCACTGCTGGGCGTGAGCCTCCCTTTGCTTGTGCCATCCAACACGGTCCGGTGCGAGCCTTAATCATAATCATAATCGTTTATTTCGTAAGGGTACCTATACACGTCACAAGATAATAGAAATAAATATAAAAGTCACAAAAATAATAATAGTTACAAATGTCAAATGAAATTAAGATAGTCCTTATCCATTAACACTTATTTAACTGGTGTGTTTTGCCCAACATAATTACAATTACATAATACAACAGTGCTAAAACTTGGACACTCACGCCTCCTGCGCGAGTGTTCAAGTTTTAGCACCGAATTAAATTAAATTAAATTTATTTGATCAGCCAGCACTGTGGATTTTAAAAAGTGCGGACAATACCGTTGCTATCCTGGACAGCTCCTGGATTGGAGAAGGCTGTGAACGTCTTTCCAATACCAGCCACGGAATTTTCCGTACATGAAGTAATATTTTTGAATCTCTCACTCTCGTCTTGATTTTCACGTACTTTTTTATGTTTAGTAATTATACAAAACAGAACATTAGAACTTACAATTTACTATTTCACAGCAAATAAATCTGCGCAGCGCCCCACTGCGTAAATAACAATATAATTGCTGGGCTTTTGACAAACGACTCGCATTTACCCGAATTTTAGGGAGTTAACTAGCAGACCGGTGCCGCGCAGCTGATAGGTACCTACCCTTGTTTTCATTATTGTGAGAAAATGTACCTATTTTTGACGAACGATTTTGTTTAAATTAAATACAGTTAGGTATAAATTATCCATAGAATAATAAAATATTATTAATAAAAATTCTAACTTTAAAATCCATTAGTGCACAACCGGAATCAAACGACCTTACGATCGGTGAGACCGCCACCACTAGGCCACCAGCTTTTGGTTAGTGCAGGCAAAAGTTGCCTCCTGACGCTGTATAAATCATCTACACGTTCGGCCAAACTGCAGATACAATTTATGTATACAAACCGGTATACACAAATTGTAACATAATAAATGAATCGGGGATTATGACCGCGCTGGCGTGGCGGGTGAGTGCTTGGCTGAGACGCAAGAGGCGCGGGTTCGATTTCCGCTGTGGGAGAAAGGTTTGAAAGGAGAAGTGTTCTGTATCTATTTCTTCCGGGTCTGGGCGTCGTAATATTACGTACCTATTTGCGGCAACCAGGAGCTGGTTCCTATTTGGCTCAACGGATCAGTATTGCCATTTAGCGTGTTGGGCACGCTTCCACCGTCTGATGAGCTGGATCAGATGAGTTATCTATAGACCGTTTGCAACAGCCTTTAGATAGCCCGACTGTTTATTTTGTATTTTGTAAATTATATTTGTATTAGTAGTAAGTTTATTTCTGTTAATAAATGTTATGTATGTATTTACAAAAAAAAGTATTCTATCAGCCATCTTGCATCTGGTTCCCATAGTACAAGCTTTGCTTAGTTTGGGGCTAGATGGCGCTGTGTAAAAATATCCACAAATATTTAGTATTATTATTAGAAAATACATTATGCACAAGGAACCAGTTTGCGTTTTTTGTATGTTCTTTATGGTTTTATCTTACATCTGTTTACATACGAACATAAAAGCACATGAAGATCTTTATTAGTAAAGATCTGTCCATGTTATCCGTAGGGATAAGTATTATATACCACGGATATACCTATAATCGCTTCGGTCCACTTCTTTCACTTTATTCTCTTGCATCATATTTAAATACAAGTCATGTTTATAAAGATAAGCTTTAGCTAAACTCCATTCAAATATCAAGTCAAATTCAATAAACTTCCATATTGTCTGGCAAGTCTATCGAGTGCACATCACGATACGGCGTCCGGACCTTGCCTAGTGGAGCGAATTGAGCTCGAAGATAAAATCGAGTGAAGGTTCAATTTTGTAGAAAATATGCGCATTGGACCTCTAAAATATTGGGGCGGATTTAAGAACTTTGCGTCGTGATGCTATTTTTCTTGGAACTCAAGTAATCCAGCACAGAAAATGTGTGTTTTAAAAGTCCATGGAACTGTGAGCTATTTGATTTGACAGTTGTCTCTCGGATCTCTGCCCACTAACCCCATACCGTAATAACCGGGCCGTTTTCGTACCGACACAAAACAGCAAAGCATAGAGTCAAAATTTGTCAGAATATGTAACTAATAGTACTTATTAAAATAATAACTCAACCAACCCTTATTATTGTAACATCTCTATATTACATAATCATCATCGCGTTAGTTCGTATTTCAGAAGCTAGACGAAAATTGGCGAGGCGCACAATATTTGTGGTACTACTTTACATGTACGATGGTACGGAACCCTTTACCGGTTTTTAGTAAAAAACAAGCTATTAAATTAAAATAGAAATAACAGAACTCCACAAATTAATCTGACCTGAGTTTGACTCGCACTTGGCCAATTTTTTTCTCCAGTATCCTCGATCATCATCTATCTAAAACATACTCATTGAGTCCGTTTTTATGAGCCCAAACACGCTATATCTCCTGTTAGTTGTTGAAGAGTTGGGTATCCTGTAGACTACTTGATGCTGGATTATCAGCTTATGGTTGCTATGTCTTGGAAACACCACCGAAGTAACAGTACTATAATTAAACAAGTGAAAGTTTGTAAGAATCTTTGTCAAGTAGGAAATGAGCTGATGGTCTCCAAACTCCTGGGCTAATCTTCATAAATTATAGCTAAAAACTTTCTCAGTTACATCGGTCTATCGGCCTTGTAGCTCCCAAACAAATTGACCAATTTTGATGATTTTTTTAATATGATGGAAATAATTCTTAGCTAGTTTATGAAGATTTTTTGAAGCGTTTGACGATTGTAAGCTCATTCAAATTTGACAATAGGATCTTCAGAGTTCCGATAGATTTGTGGTGTTCTGTTCGGGGTTCAGGTGTTATTTAAATATTTAATTTAAGAGCTTGTCGTAAAGATTTAATACAACAGATTTATCTATTGTCAGTACTGAAAAGCTTTCATTCCTTTTCAGGTAAGTCTCTTCAACTTGCATCCTTCAGCATAAACATCTCCAGGTAATTTCGTCTTTAGTAAAAAACTTTGTTCAACTTGTAAATTGCGCTGTAAAACCTTGTGCAGTAAAACTGGCCGGGACTCGAACCGACGACCCGTAGTTACAAACTTTCTCTAACTTTGTGCGCTGCGTTTCATTGTTGGGAGAATTATTGCAATGGGGAAATATTTTATTTTTATTTTACTTTTGTGGTTATCATGGCGGATGAGGGCACATATATTTTTATGTGTGTGAAGTGTAGAATCATTTCATTAAATATACAAGTATGTAACCCAACTGCGTATAGAATTTAGGTAGCGTAGTACATCCGTTATATTAAATATGTATTTTGACACATGATGGCTTCTTACAGCCGCCATATTGGATTTTTTACATTTTATATGGCGTATGACACTCTCGTCATTTAGACGAATCTAACCGACACCTCATTTATCAAAATCCGTCCAGCCGTTTGCTTCAGCCAAAGGAATGCACTTACCCACATACATACATACACACTCGCCAAACCCAATCTTTCTTTGCAATCGGCTAAATAACATTAAATAAAAAATGTAAATAAAACCGATTCCAAAAATCATATCAATTTCAAATCCATCGGACTTGTAAAATTTGGTAAGATCCTTGTGTCAAGTAGGAAATGAGCTGTGATTACCTCACTAGAATTACCGAGTGGTGGCGTGTGAGAAACTAGAAGTACCAGGGTGTTACCACACCCAGGCCCAGAACGAGTATTTACAAAACATGCTCATATTCGGGAATCAAATAGGCACCTCTCCTATCAGACACTAGCCGACTACGCCAATATTTACAATAAAAACGGCCTCATCATTATTTCTTCAGGGTTATTAGATCTTTGTTTCTTTGCAATCTTTAAGAGTACAGCTGGTAATAGCACACATATTTTTTTCGAAAATTGGAAAAGAAAAAGAAACATCCACTGCACGACTGGATTTGATCCCACGACTTTTAGGATTGGAAGGCGGTGCCGCTACCATTAGACCACCAGTGCTCTCAGGGTATCATAAATTCCATTTCTAGCATTTCTGTTACAAAAATGCTGACAACAAAACTAGGTCAGCTCACATATATTCAAGCTTAATGACGGCGAGTCAATGGCAGACTGGGAACAGGAAAATTAATTCTTAAGTGTTATAAACTTTTTGTATTTGTATAGAACTATAGATAACTAGCTGCCGCCCGCGGCTTCGACCGCATGGTACCCGGATAAAAAATAGCCTATATGTTAATCCAGCACCTGTACTATGTATATTCCATAAATCCGTTCAGTAGTTTTCGCGTGAAAGAGTAACAAACATACAAACTTTCGCGTTAATGATATTAGTAGGATATATGCGGGATGGAAGCTAATAAGCCAAATTTCATCAAAATTTGTTCTACAGTTTAGGCATGAAAAGGTCATTATACCATAGTAACATGTTAATGTTAAGTGACGTGATCCGTGATCTCTGCCTACCCCTATGGGAAACAGGCGTGATTATGTATGTATATATGGAATTATAATAGTAAAGTATGGTATAGTATGGATTGTCGCGGGCACTGCAGCGTTAATGTAGGAAAAATACCATAAATAGTTCCAACAAATGGAAAAGCACAAGTGAAAATATCAGCCAGAAATATGAACCGCTAAGATTTGTGCACCCTCGCTATAAAGTGCATGCTCAAGAAATATATCGACAATAAACAACCTTAAGCCGCTCGAATTTGAGCCTAAAGCATATGAAAATAAGGTTGAGTTGTAGCGGTGTTTAAATAGAATGATGTTAGGGAAATATGTTCCTAGATAGAATAGTGCTCCATCGCGAGGGCAAACAAGACATGCGCCCGCATTTTCCACACCTCAGTGGAACCCCAGGGACCGGTTTGTGAATATTTCAACATTTCGTATTGTAATCGCGGTTTTATGAATGAACCTTCATGAACACAAAGTTTGTATTTTTGTATGTATAGATTTAAGTCGCAATTGTTCTTCTCGAGTTTACAAAATGTGTTTTACTTTAGCTTTGTTTTGTGGAAACGATGTGAATATAATAATTTAATATTTTTAAGGGATCTCGGTTGATATTTGAAACAACAAATAGCAGAATGATAGGCTATCCCCCGAATATTCAAACGCGACTCAGTGTTGAGCACGTCTTAAGTCACGGTTTTTTGACAGTTTTTGATGAAAATTTGTCACTTGAGACGTGCTCAACTCTGAGATGCGTTTGAGTATTTGGAGGAAACAATTTTAGATTAGGTTTACCTATTTACATTTTTTCCTGTAGCGAAAATGGTCAGGCGCAAAATAAAATGGTAAAATATGTTCAGGTCATCTAAAGGTCTACGAACAAAAAGCAAAGATTTTTATTTAGATAAACATAGATTATATTGATGACCCCGTCTTCCGATCCTAAGATGGTGGGTTCAAATCCAGTCGTGTACCAAAGGACTTTTCTGTGCGAGTCTCTCAAGTACTTAATAAAATGCAACGTAGTGAGCACGTACAACTATTACCCCTAGAAATACCTCCCGTAGTGTTTAGTAAAAGCAGTAATAAAATAAAGGTTAATGAACCCTGGGCATTTGTGAGGGAAATTTTATGGTTTCCACCACTACCCTTTTGAGTGCTATGTAACACGCTGTTACAACAGTTCTGGCATGGTAACTACTTTTATGACGTTCAAGTATTTCAATAAACTTCTATGAACATGGATTGACGTTGAGATTAACAATATTGTGATTTTTGACGAGGTTTATACAGATTTGGCGAGTTGGGTAGACGTGCCAAAGACATGGTCTTCTCGATAGACTTATGTGGAGGAAATCTGCACTGTTTAGAATAGTGATGGGCAAACTACGGCCCGCGGGCCATCACCAACCAGCGCCACCACACCACTGTACTCAATCCGAACTCGTCTGGAAGTCTCGAGAAAGAATGTAGTTCCTTGCATAATTATTACAAATCATTAAAAAAACTCTATAAAAACAATCGGTTAACGTTGAAATCAATAGGCAAGTCATAATGGGACAAATGCTTACTTTTACATTGCTTTAAAAATTTGTGAAATGTATACATCTTATTGTAGGCGATATAAACA
This sequence comes from Scotopteryx bipunctaria, assembly GCA_949320045.1. Classification (NCBI taxonomy): domain Eukaryota; kingdom Metazoa; phylum Arthropoda; class Insecta; order Lepidoptera; family Geometridae; genus Scotopteryx; species Scotopteryx bipunctaria. Next base: position 12,402,684 of record OX439446.1, on the reverse strand, counting down.
GTATAAAAATAGTAATATAAATTTGTCTTTCTAATCTACCGTAACAATTATTAGATAACATTAAAAACTGATTAAGAAAATCCGGCCTCCATTACATTTCATAGGTTTTATCTGGCCCCTGATGAAAAAAGTTTGCCCGACCCTGGTTTAGAAGGTCACAGAGGAGATACCTACTCAGTAGAAAAATGTCTTCGCCATATCGACAGTCTAGTCAGTAGGTCACGTCACACGTCACTGGTAGGCAACGCCGATGTAACAAACAAAAATACAAGTTTAATTCTATTTTGAAACATTAAAAATAACAAAGCCAGAATCTGAATTACGTTCTTTCCTGGAAAGCTGACACTGCATTAGTATCTACAATCAGCATAGTGGGAGTAGGTACGTAGCTACGTGCTTGTCTTCGTAACTTCGTAATTTTTAAACCAAAAACGTGTTTTTTTATAATTTAGAGCGGCAGTAGACCATGGTCTGAACAACGTTTTTTTCTGTGAAAACAGTAATTAAAATCTCGGATAACAGTAAGACCACAGATTCAACGTATTTACCAAGGAACATTTGCGAAGGTAGATAGGTAAAACCATCCTGGAATCGTTTATTAGCGCAAGTAATAAGAAAACTTGAGAAGAATCTTCGCAAATTTGCATTTTATCAGACCAGGAACACAACTTACTCGGGACGGCATTCCAAGAGATGTAACCAGCATTACATCTATATTAATACTTTGGTAATTTATTAAAACTTTATCCAAGGAAGCACATAAATAAAAGACGCAGCCGTCAACTATAACTCTTTTCCTAAAACTTCTCTTGTCGTTGGTAAAGCTGATGAGATGATATAGCCGTTAACTTCGACATGCTATTCAAACTATTGAAGTAAAAATTTTTCATTATTGACACATTCATTATTATTTTTTTCATACAAACTAAATACCTTGCCGCAACTCATCCGATATGCATGTCTCTTTATCCAAATTGGCATTTTCATTATAGAAAAAAAACATTCTTATTCGTTTACTCTCGGGTTCCTCTCGGTATTATAGCAGTATGTGTAAATTAAATGCAGATAATATCAGTTTGATACTATTTTTGTTAACAGAAAGAAACTTACAGCTAATACAAATATAATTTACACAAAACAAACAGTTTGACAAATTCACTTTTTATTGAACTCAGAGGATTAAAGAACCTTTCTCAATAAAATAAAATAAAATAAAATTACAAATAACTTTGAAACCAAGCCTTTTTTAGGTACCTACTACTTCACTTGTATGATTTTATCACTAAAAGCTCGAGTAGTGTTTGCAAAAATTAATGAATATCCTTGAAAGTCAAAGTCAAAGTCAAAGTCAAAAATTTTTATTCCATAAAATCACTGGGATCACTTGGACACGTCTTAAATCTACGTTGCATTTACACCTGTTCGTAACGCGACCAGGCGTGGAAAATATATAATATAAAAATACGGTGTATATGATTATAAATACCATCATTTATTCTCGGCATTGTGTACATTCCTTAAATAAATTGTTAATAGTAATTCCGAGGAAGAATTAACGTTAATGACATCAGTGGAAGGCTGATGTTCAATAATTTTCAAGTAATTTAACACAGATTGAAATACACTTTGACATCACGACAAACTTTCCGGAGTATATTTTTAAATTTGTTATTCTTACGTTAAAATAAACCTTGTTTGATCCTGCATAACACCATCCGAACTCACCTCCGGGAGCGACGTCTTATGATAACAATTTTCCTCCTTTTTCTCGTACTTTTTATATTATTACCGCGACAACTACAGAGGTAGGGTTGCTACCCAATCTTTAAAATTCTCTCGGCGCCTTTAGCATCACTTTTCGAGTCAAAAAGCAAATAGTTCAGAATTTTAGTCAATGACTGTTTTGACGACCTCGGTGGCGTAGCGGACGAGTGCTCGGCTGAGACGCAAGACGTAATAGATAGAGAGTAATTTTCACAGAGTGTTTATTTCTATTAGGTAACGATGTAACAACGAATAATAAAATGGAATAAAAATATTTCCTATACATGAAAAATGTACGAAACATTTTTTAATGTACGATGGTACGGAACCCTTTATGTGCGTCGTCAACTCGCACTCGATCAGTTTTTTTGTCTATTTTTTCTGATTTTGGGAACCCTGGAACCACAGGGGTGATTCGAGCTCTGGCTCAAAAGTAGCAAATTCATTCGCATCTCCAAGTAGCTATAGAACGGCGTAAATGAAATTTTCCTTTATGTTTGTGTTATTGCATCGAGCGGATTGTAATTTGGCATATAACAGTTTTGTAAGATAGCAGAGAATGCGTGTAACAAAATGACAAAATATATTTTAAAACACAAAAAGTGTGCAGACTATTTTTACCTAAAAAACTTGAACCTGATGAGCTGGATCAGGTGAGCTATCTATAGACCGTTTGCAACGGCTTTGAGATAGCCCGACTGTTTCTTTTGTATTTTGTAAATATGTTTTTGTATTAACTGTACGTTTACTTCTGATAATAAGTACTTTTATGAAAACAAAATTATTATAATATACCTTTAAAAACCCACGTTAAGTTTTTAATTTCGAGATAAGAATACATTATTGAGAAAAAAATATGTTTTTTTCTTTTTTTTTTATAATAGTCGTGCCAATAGTTATTTCGAACCAGTGTGGTGAAAATATTAAAGTGCGCACTAAAGAGGCTCTTTTATACAACAAGAATCCTCTTAAATTCTGTTAAACGCTACAAAATACTCAAAGTAGAGTCAATACATAATGACAGGGCAAAACTTTAGCAGTCTTTTTAACAATTATAAATAAACCTGTGAATTTTCTGCAGCCATTTATGTATTTATTTTAATTTCCTTTCCACAACATTCAATTAAGCAATCGTGCAGACCAGTGTTCCGCTGCATCAAACCGAACCGCGGCTACATTTTTAATGAGCATCATAAACCTCTCTCATTAGGTTGGCTTCGAAAACAGCGACGGTCGATAACGGCCGTAATATAATACATACATATTATCACGCCCTTATCCCTAATGGGGTGGGCAGAGCCACAAGTAAACATAAGAAAACTTGCAGCCACTTCCGATTTTAAGTCCTGTCATATGGATATGGTGAACCATGGTGATCAGCCCATCGCCCATATTGGTCCATCATTTTAGAGAGGTCTATCCCGTAATCGACTTTTACGACATGCTCGGGAAGAGAAGCAGCGCATTCCGTGCTTTTTCTTTACTTCCAGTCCAGCAGAGAAGTAATAGAATGTAATATAATACCCTACTAATATCTTACTTCTTACTTATATTATAAAATTGAAAAGTCTTAGTTTGCTTGAAATTACCGGCATAAAGCTCAAAACGCAACGATAGCGTGTACTAACTTTACCTGTGCTGCCATCTAGTGCGAAAGTTTGTGACGATGTTTGGATGTTTGTGCCTCAATCACGTCTAAACAGCTGAACGGATCTGAACGAAACTTGGAATATACATAGTACATGTACTGGATTAACATATAGACTATTTTTTATCCGGGTACCACGCGAGGAAGCCGCGGGCGGCAGCTAGTAATATTATAATACAAAGTTTGTTAGATGGGAGATATTAGAATATTTGCAACCCGCACCTCTCATCATCGAACCGGAACACGTCGGCGACTGAACTCGGTGTAAACGTCGATGGAATCGAATGGACGATATCGATTAGATTAGTAAAGTGAAAAAGACGCAAATCTCGTACATTTTTGGGGCGTTTGTGGGTGATGGGAAGGTACATACCTATACCCACTATACTGGGTATAATTCATTTCTTTAATAGGTGGGTACCTATGTACCTACTCTGACCTACCTACCTACTCGTTATTAGGTGTTATTTAATTTTAATTAGGTATCTCTGTTTGTTACCAAACATCATTCTAGTATACGCATAATCTTCTTTTATCATACTTTTGATTCGAATCGCCGAGTTCTGTGGACGACATCCGACCATACTTCGGCCGATGACGGACTTGATGCAAGGGCGTCGCCAGCCGATGGCGCAGGGGGGGGGGGGCAAGTTGACTTTACCTACTACAATTCATACTTTTCTCATTCTCTATGAATGAGAAAAGTATGAATTGGCAACTTTTTTAGAATCTCTAGGGGGCATCTCTTGGCAACGCCCTTGACTTGATGTAACCGTACCTTTAACCCGCCACGCCACTGAGGTCTTCTTTTGGATGAAAAGTGGAAAATGAAGTTTCAAAATCCCTATAAGAGAATTTTTAAGGTGGGTTGAGGGACAAACACATCCCACAGGTGTGTGATCCTGTTAAAATATTGGTTCGTGTCTTTTTCCAATAAATTAATAATTCGGAAGTGACGGAGAACCAAACTTTTCGCCCATATATCACGGCCGTTATACTACGCCCGCTGGTTCACAGGAAACTACGGCGGTAGGCTCTGGGGGTGGGCTCTGGAAGGGTTTCCGCCCCAGTTATCGTGCGAAAACTTTCACCAAATCCGATTTACCTGAGTTAATTACGTTTTCTACTATAACAGCTTAATATTGCAAAGGAAAGGATTGGTCTTGGTGTGGATACGTTTTAAAGTTTAAACTAAGGCCTTAAAAAAATTGCTAACAACGTACTTTTCATAGAAGTTTTTTAACACTACATTATGGTGCACCTCAAAACTTTTTTTGAGCACTTGACACATGTTTTCGAACTTATTAGGTTCTACGAAATGCGAGTTTCCTCACTATGTTTTCCTTCACCGTTTCAGAGAAGGTGCTGGTACAGCGCACATAATTTTTTCGAATATTAGGAACATGCAATGAGAGGATTTAATGATTGATTCTATCTTTATCCAGAGCCATAATTGTGTGAATGACCAAAGGCATTCATAAAGTTTCTTTTATACACATTTCGTATCGCGGTATCGTGCTATTTTCTTCAAAACAAAAGAACGCAACGTGCGTGTCATCCTTAGAAAATTAACTTCGTTTCGAAGGTAAGATGCATTAAATAGTGCAAGTAAGTAAGTTTTAAGTCGTTAAGTCACGACGGAGGCCTTTAGACAGCCTAAAAACTCCGTCACTAGAGTTGGCCACTAGCTCATACGAACATACATACATTAAATAGTGCGATAGAGGCCCAGTTTACTTAGGTCAAAATAACTGTTTGATAGATTGTTCCAACCCTGTAGTAAAATATAAACAAGACCAATCCTCATTGAACAGACTAACGTCTCAGAAATTCGTGTGTGAAATATCAGAAGTTGTCGGGATCTCGGATCCGGATTAAATCTTCGGAGACGCGTCAATTATCGAATGTTACGCATTAATTACCCCTTCCGAATATCACCCCCTTCAGAATAGGGGCTTATAGAAACTGCCTTTACTAATATCAGGTAAAATATTATTTTCCAAAAATATGGCAGAACTTAGGATTCGTATACCTACGGGGTGGAATTTTATAATACCGCCTGAAGGGAAAGTACTGTATTTTTAAAAAGAAGGAAAACTTCAATGCTCCAACTCCTTTTATAAACAAGATTGATTATAAAGGGATAATTTTCCAAAAAAATAGCCAAGCGTGATTTCTTACCTGTATCTTCCACGCTTGGTCGCGTTACGAACAGATGTAAATGCAACGTAGATTTAAGACGTGTTCAAGTGATCCCCGTGATTTTATGGAATAAAATAAATTGACTTTGACTGCATTCAACGATTTTTTAAAAACATCTACCATATCCGGTAATCGAACCGACTAAAATACGAAAAAAAATCATTTTCTACTTTTATGGCAACAATCGATAGAGTCATATATAACTCTATGATGATCAAAACTCTGTATCAAACACGGCAAATTAAGTTAGAGGAAGTCCATGATATCTAAGCTTACAAATTCAATGGGACAAGTTGAAGCACTTTTACTAGGGTAAGATAAATAATAAATATAAACAGTATACTGATATTTTTCTGCATTACCAATTTTCTTATCCAAGTAGTTATTTGTTATATTAATCAAGAAATTCATCATCTCTCTTCATCATCATTTAATTTATAAGTTAAAATTAAAGCTAATTTAAACAAATGATATGGAACCCTTGAACACTTGACCGATTTTTTATCTATCTTGTTCCTTTTTGTATATAATTGTTAGTTTTTTATTTGTATTGTTTGTCAAAGCACTTATATGTCTATGGATTAACCCCGTAGGTACTTTTACTAGACCGCGCTCTTCTAACAATAAGTGATTATTTACTAGCATCCGTTGGACCTACTCGAAAATAACCTTATTCCATCGTATCCAGGTCATATTTCAAATTTCAGCCAAACCCGTTCAGCCGTTACGGTAACGGATAGGACCATTCTAGAACCTCACCCCTTCACACACGCACAAAAAACTTTCTAGTTTTATGAACTACAGTAATGTACTCGGTTCGATGGGCGGTTTCAAATCTCTCAATTTTCTTTTCTTTCTGCTATATAATTATGGCAACAGCCCACTACCCCGTTCCTGCTTATTTGACTTAAGAATTCATTTGTTTAAACAGGGAAGAGCAAAACTAAAGGAACAAACGCGTTCACCCCCTGAACTACGTTCCAACATCTAATGAAAATTTTATCGTTCCTACCAATTATGCCCCTACAATATTTCTCTGGAACAATATCCTAAGATTCCTCGCCTTGAATTAATAGGTACCTAGAAGGAACGTAGTTTTGTATCAGATAGCTCACTACCTACCAATACAAAAAATTATAATAATAAAACAATTATAATACAAAAATAAAGGCCTTTACCATCTATAGATGATTTATACAGCGGCAGGAGGCAGCTTTTACCTTCATTTACAGGTACTGTACTGTAGTGCCCGGGAAAAATTAAGATGGAGTAGGCTTGCCCAGCACCTATTCGATCCTCTCAACTTAGTCGGGCTTGTCTACAAGAAATATCCATTGGTGCACGACTGGATTTGAACCCACCACCTTAGGATCGGAAGGCAGGGTCACTACCAAGTTACCAACTAGACCACCAGTGCTTTCGTATATAATTATACATACTTACATCAAATCACGCCCGTTTCCTACAGGGGTGTTACGATCCAGGCATACTTATTTCGTTTCATTCACTCTCATTACATTCTTCATGCACGCTCGTCGGCTATCTAGTTTGGGGCTAGATGGCACTGTGTGAAGTATTCAGCAATATTTATATAGAAACCAATAATTTTGAATAAAATGGAGGTAAGCTCTACATATTTTTGAAGACATACGTAATGTTTAATTTAAATTCAACTTGATTTCTAGATTGTAATCTGCAGTGGGCTAGCTTCGCTCTCGACCCATGAAGATTCACCATAACGACGGCTATAAAACAGTGCTACCATTAACCTGCCGCAATATATGCCTCCCTAATGTTACAAGCACGTTTTAAAATATATGGACGGCCAAATTAAACACTTACTGCAGTCTTAATCAGACTCTGAAGGCTCTATGTGTTACCATCTTTATAAATTCTATTAAATACAGACCTACCATTTTTTGAATAGCCTTAAAAACAAAGGAAAATGCATTGTTTTTTTTATCTTAGCACATTGACAATGTGAAATGTCATTTGAGTACTATGGTCAATTGCCGAACCGTTATCTACCGAAGGGGATTTAAAAAAAAAGTTTTAGTTCCCCTTGAAGAGGAGATTGCTTATTTTCAGTTGTTTTAATTAAAAGTAAAAGTCGACTAAGGAGAGTATATTCTCCAACATGGACCTATATGGGCGATGGGCGCATCACCTGTCACCATGGTTAACCATATTATCCATCTTGGGACTCTTGGATCAGGAGTCTAAGGCCGTTAACTATCATAGTAGATGATTTAAAGGCCTTATACTCCATAAAGTCTTATAATATACAATACAATACAATACAATACAATACAATACAATACAATACTTTATTGGTAACACCAAGTTACAGGCCAATATAGTGTACAATATAGTGTACAATATAGTGTACTAACATAATTAAATTAAATTCATTAAATTAAATTAAACTAATGGCAACTTGTAAAATTCATCTACTGAGTATAGGAGAGACAATTCCACACGGGGCATTCCAAATTCAAAGAATCTCCAAATAAATCGCAATTGTCTGAAGCAATAGTGAAGTAGAACAATAAATTGGATAAAATAGCAATATTGCCCGCGCAGGGCCGTAATAGGCAATTCTCGACATCCAATCGCAATGTTCGACTATTTAAATATTTCGATTTAGAAGCTTTTCTTCATATAAAAGGACCGCCCGCTAGTTGGTCCGACGCCATAGTCAACGTAGCTGGGCAGCAATCGATGAGGATGGCAAGGGACTGGAAAGAATGGCAGAATATAGTCAGCAGTGGATGCACAGGATGAGTAGATAGATAGATGAGATTATCTGAAAATGAATACTAGTAACACTTTATTGAAAGTGTGGAAAAAACTTTGGCTATCCCATCAATTACCTATTTATTGTTTTCCCAGTTAAGTAGACTTTGTCAATCACCCGGCACAAAAAAGCTAAGCAAAGTGGTGTCAAAAGACCGTCAAAACACGGCACATTATGTGTCAGTTTTATTATCCGGTTCTAGGATGGGGTACCTAGTGGGCGAAAATTAGCTTAAATAATAAATTGTGATCAAAACACACGCAACGAGGTAAAATACGAGGTCAAAATTAAAATTGACAAGAGAACCTCGTTCTTCAAATTGTTTTAAATTCTCGCGTGCCTATTAAGTTGTGTCTATCTAGATGTAAACGCTGGGCAATTATTTTAGATATGGTTGCCAGATCCAAATCCGGAAAACTGTTGAAAATTTCAAAACTAAAAACTTTTTGTTTGCATTTGTGATCTTTTTAATCATCAAAATCTATTATAAACAGCTATGTTATAAACTAGGAAATGTTTGTATGAATATAATACATTTAAAAAGTATGTGTGTGGTTTTCTTTGCACTCATTTTCATAATAGTTGAACGTATTTGTCTGAACCTCAGATATTAGAATAATTCGAAAGCTACTATTTATCTGTAACTACCACGCGAGCATAGTCGCTTTTGGATGTTAGTATATAATGAGTAATAAAATCGATTAGTAATCGAAAAAACTTAAATGCGTCCAGCTGCTTCTCTCCCCGAGTAGGTATATCGTAAAAGCTGACTAAGAGATAGTATCCTCCCAACATTATGGACCACCTTTATGGGTGATAGACTGATCATCTGTCACCATGGCTTACCATATCTATCTTAGGACTTTAAATCTGAAGTGCACTTGCAGCCACTTACGGGTACTTAAGGTAAGTACCTATATACAAAAGATTTAAGCTACTATGTGATACGATACAATTCAGGTATCATTAAAAGTCTTAAAATGAGCATTTCTTACTTCCATATCAGATAGCCAGAAGCACAAAAGCTTGTTACGTTCGACAATGCGTGGTAGATGGCAACCCTGACTCCACCATCAAAGTCCCTGTTTCGCGCGCGGTGGCTCGCATTGTCTGAAATTAATTTTCCTGTTCCGGCGAATGCATCTTTTATGAGATAGTGGAACAAAAGTGGGAAAAATCCCAACTCTTAAAAGGGGAATTTCATTTAACTTTGTAGGGACGTCAGGGCCGTTTTGGGTAATAGTAGGTTAGTTGGTGAAAGGGGTCATAAATAATTTACTTAAAAAAGGCTATTTGACTACTACTGCCATTACTTGTGTCAGTGGTTCTTTCAAACCAGTGTGGTGAAGAGATTAATGAGAAAGTGGAAGAATCGCTTTTTACTAAATAAATGGATGCTGGTTTTACTAAGCACCAATACAGGCACCAACAAATTGTTTCATTTTATTATGTTAGTTGCCATCAATTTTCATAGAACTTTAGATAGATGTTCTGAAAGTTTTTATAAATGTGCATTTACTTTTATAGGCAAAAAAATGTCGCCTAGTCTAGGTACAATCTGATTAAGTACTTTCGATCCTTTCAAAGTACCAAATAATGGAGAAATCATAGTATATTACAATGCGATTTGTCTGAATGCCTGGAGTTATTGAAAGTTTTGACAAATACCCATCTTTTTACTTTATAGCTCTTTATAGGTATTGATATCTTTGAAGATGTTACTGAAATAAGTTTCAGATATTCATTTTAAAACAGTAACGTTTTGACAGTCACAGAGTTTAAAGTTACGAGCCTGGTTTATGGACTGTTTTGTTACATAAAATATTTTATATGTAAAAGTTTGTATGTATGTTTGTTTCCACTCATCCCACATAACAGCTGAATTGGCTGATAGAAAGAAAGAAAGAAAGAAGATGTGGATTTATTTAACAAAATACATCGAAATCAAATAAATTACCATTCATCACGTTATCGTTCTCTTCAAAATATTTTACAACATCTGCCGCCTTTTTTTAATCTTCTTTTCTCCACTTACAAATCGGTATTAGACCAAGGAGCATTTTATCATTCTACCAAACAAATGAGGTGTGTAATAATAAGTAGTATTTAATCTGTGGCAATAGCAAAGAGGTAAAACCTAAAACAGTAAAACATGATGTAAGCTAACACTAGGAATACCTACTTAATAGTATTTTTCCAACAGCGCTCAAAACTTCTATAATTAAGCCTTTGTTTAAAAGTGGAGACAAAGACATAGTGTCAAATTATAGGCCAGTAGCACTCATTCCAATTATGTCCAAGATATTTGAGAAAATTATTTACGATGGTCTTTATGGCTACTTGGAAAAAGAAGGTATCCTAAATAATGAACAGAAAGGGTTTAGAAAGGGAAAATCGATTAACCTTGCAATTTTTGATTTTTTAAACAAAGTAGTAGAAAATGTTGACCTAAGAGTTCCTGTTTGTGCCATATATATGGACATGTCTAAAGCGTTTGACTGTGTTGATCATAAATTACTTATTTATAAATTAGGACAATATGGAATAAGAGGTAATGTTCTAAATTTAATAGAATCATATTTATCAAATAGAATTCAATGCACCGAAATAACTCGAATAAATCTTAATACACGATCAGAAGATAAATATAGGTCTTCTTTACGAAATAATATGTATGGTGTGCCACAGGGAAGCATACTAGGACCATTATTGTTTTTGTGTTACATTAACGATTTACCTAACCATGTGAGCCACCCAATGGTACTCTTTGCAGATGACAGCACCGTTATAATAAAAAAAGAAGACTCAAACTATGAAAATATCATTAACAACACTATAAAGGAAATCGTAGATTGGTTAAATGCTAACAATCTTCGAGTAAATTTAAATAAAACGAAAATAATGCACTTTAGCCAACGTATAATTAATTCAAAATTTAATGTAAATTATCAAAATCAAATAATAAATGACACTGACGTAACAAAATTCTTAGGACTTCATATAGATAAAGGTTTGACATGGAAAATTCACACGGACAATTTGATTAAAAGAATTAATAGTTTTGCTTATGCGCTACGTCACCTGTCAAGAGTAGCAAGTATCCAAACAACATTAACTGCGTACCACGGCTCAGTTGCCTCTATATTGAGATATGGTCTTATATTCTGGGGTAACAGTACAAATAAACAGGATGTATTTATAGCGCAAAAAAAATGTATAAGAGCCATATTTAATCTAAAAAATACTGACAGCTGTGTGCCATATTTTAAATCTACAAAAATTTTGACATTACCAAGTTTATATATACTTGAAATAGCGTTATTTGCAAAAAATAACATGAATTATTTTAAAAAATTCTCGGACATAAATAATCTAAATACCCGTCATAGAAATAAATTTTGCTTAGTGAAATCAAACACAACACTAATGCACAATAGTGTTTTTTGCATGATACCTAAAATTTACAACAAGGTACCAGAGAACATAAAAGAAAATCAACTGTTGAGTTTTAAAAATCAGCTTAAGGCACTTCTTGTAGAAAAATGTTATTACAGTGTTACCGACTTCTTGAACGATGACCTCAGCAATTATTTGTAGACCACCCATTTGACCTTTTGTATTTAATACGTAGTATTTAATTCTGACATGTAATATTAATTTCTCCAATTACCTACTCTAATATTAAGAAAAAATATTTGCATGCCTATATAAGGTAAGACAGTACTGGAACATTATTTAATATCTAATTTATACTTGTATAACCTACTTTCTGACAAATAAATGAATTGAATTGAATTGAATTGAATTGAATTGAATAGTCTACGAACACATTCTAATAAAAAATAAGCCTTTTACCATCTATATTAGATGAATTATACAGCGTCAGGAGGCAACTTTTACCTTCACAAACGGGACGCTGTAGTGCCCGGGACGAATTAAGATGGAGTAGGCTTGCCCAGCACCTATTCCATCCTCTCAGCTTAGTCGGCCTTGTCCACAGGAAAGACATGGTCAATACGTGCGGAGCTGACTAAGCCGCGGGTTTCCTCACGATGTTTTCCTTCACCGTTTTGAGAGTACTGGTATAGCGCACATAAATTTTTCGCACAGAAAAATCCATTGGTACACGACCGGGTTTGAACCCACGACCTTAGGATCGGAAGGCGGGGTCACTACCAACTAGACCACCAGTGCTCAAATAAAAAATAAGCAAGCTTGCAATTATTTTAATAGGTTTCACTGTATTTGTTTTCCAAAAAAATAGTATTTTACAATAAATTTAGTAAGTTGAAAATAATTTAATCAAAATTTTGTTTGAATATAGATTCAAGTCTCAACGAACCACTCAAATCCTTCAAGACTTTACATAAATTAGCACCCATAGTGTGCGTGGTTCTTTCAGCGGCGAGACGAGACAAGATAAAACACTTAGCAGCCTCCACCTCGGTTTGAGGTTATGAATTAAAATTGATGTGCTGAGAACTGATGCAGATTTTATAGGATTTTGGTCTTCTCTCGTTAATAGAAGCAATCTATAAAATAGACAATATCACCATCAACTTGTAGAAGCCTATATAGGCCTTCCATTCATGTATATTATCACGCCCGTATCCCTAATGGGGTGGGCAGAGCCACAAGTAGTCATAAGAAAACTTGTAGCCACTCCTGATTCAAAGTCCCAAGATGAATATAGTGAACGATGGTGACAGGTGATCAGCCCATCAGCCCATAGATGTTCCTACCTGTTGGAGAGGATACTCTTTTTTTACTTTAATACAAGCGATTTGTGCAGCATTCATCAACCGACCAGTCGCGACCATCACAAAGTTAGTCGGTCCTTTGGGTAGGAGGATGTTCTACAATATTTTCCCTTTTAGTAAAAGTCATTCAAGAACCTATGGTTATTCATCATCATTATCATCTTCCTTATCCCACTCTATGTTGGGTCGGCACAGCACGATCCTTGGATCACGCTGTAAGAGTTTTGGCTAAGGTGTTTTATGACCGGCCGCCTGCCTGACGTCAACCCTCCTTGGGAATACTTGCTTATTGTATCTCATCATGTTGGAGGATACTATCCCTTAGTCGACTTTTACGAAATGGTCGGGGGAGCAACATGCTCAATTGTTAAAGGAAAATAATAAATTTTAAAAATTAAAAACAAAATCAACTTCAATGAAAAATAAGTCGAAACTCCTTGGTGCCATCCTAAAGAAACTAACAGGTAGATAATGTCAAGATTTCTTTCGAATAAAAAATAAAGTAACGTCATATTTTCTAAAGGAATGCCCCGTGTTTTTTAAACAAACTTAATCTTCCCGCTTAGGAGTTAAATTTTGTGAAATTCATTTCATCATCGAAAACATCGTGAGGAAACCGACACCTAAAAAATTCATCGACTTTATTCATACAAAAGACATGGATAATACAAACGGAATCGGTTTTATAGAAATGATTGGTAAAAATGTCTACTTTTTAAAATTGCTTCACTCAGCAATCAAACTGGATGGAGCGAGTTACCGAGCCCCACGGCTAAATCCTTCCAATATCACAAACGGATAGAATACCAGCACTTAAGGCAATCATAATTGATAAAGTTTCTGGTATTCGATAGATGGTAGAACTGGTACTACTATTAGTACTGCTACTAGTCTAGTAGTAGTGAACTCGACTTAAGATCGCGGATTCAGTACATAAATGAAATAATCAATAAAATAAAATAAAAAGCCTGTTTATTCCACAATTTAAATAGATAACATATCAATTTTAAATGTTTTAACTATACATAATATTATACACAAACTCTACTAAATTGGGACCCCTCTCGGATAAAGGCCTCGTCCAGTTCTTTCCAATGGTCGCGGTCTTCTTGACTTGAATGAAATGAAATAGTTCAATAATAATAACACCTAAACCCACACCAAAACTCCCTGTGTGGTGGGTATCAAAAACTATAAGTACCATGCTACCACAAAACCAAGACCCGGAAGAAATATTTACAGAAAATGCAAACATTTCTTCCGCAGCGGGAATCGAACTAGCCTTTTGCGTTTCTGCAGAGCAATCGCCCGCCACGCCACCGAGGCCGTCATGATTTACCAGAACGTTTACCTCCATTCCCAACGAATAGAAAAATCCACTGGTGCACGTCCGCATTTGAACTCATGACATGACATGACAGGATTGTAGGATCGGGGGGGTGTAGGCGGGGTCACTACCACTAGACCACCAGTGCTCTCTAACAGCTAGTAAATACTAAGAATATTATTGGCAATCAAAGTGAAGCATGCACTTATTAGCTCCTCAAAAGGGAGTGTTGTAAAGATTTTAATTACGTGTTAAGACGCTGTTATTGTTCCGAGATGGTAAAGTACGAATAAAGAAAAAACCGATCATTTAAGCCGAAACAAAATAATATTAGATGAATCACAATAAGACTTTGTGCCCTACGTAACTGAACTAGGTAATAAATAAATAAATATTTGTGGACATTTAACACAGCGCCACCTAGCTGTATCTAAGCAAAGCTTCGATGATGAAATACTTATTATATAAGTTTTTTTAGTAAATACATACACTTCTAATACATAATACTACTACACCCAGATCCGGAAAAAATATTTGCAGAACATGCAAACATTTCTCCCGTAGCGGGAATCGAACCCGCGCCTCTTGCATCTCAGCTGAGCACTCGCTTGTCACGCCACTGAGGTAGCCGTATTGAATGTCTTTCAAAAGCAAAGATCTTCATAAAAGCCGAAGACCTAGAAGCCTACTTTATTAAAAAAACATCCCTCTGCTAGAAATATTATAAATACCTTCGTAACTACTTGGAAAAATTGTGATCAAAAGGTATTTCTATGATAAAAATATCAACACACAAATACATTTTCCATTTGTATAAATAAAAGAAAATCATTCTTCTTAAAATCGTTTTACTAGGATTGTAGATTATGATCTGTTTACGTAGACTTTAGATTTTGGCAAAAAGAAAATGACGAAAGAGGTCAGGTACAATGTTGGCCTGTTTTTTGCACCTCGCTAAAAACCGAGGCTTTTTTGTATTGGTTTGTCTCCCTACATTTCACACCCCACTTAAAACAAGTCCCGGCTTCTCATTTTGGTTCACCTCTCGATTCAAATTCGCAAGACGTTTGAGAGAATTCATAAGCCCGGACCTTAATGTGTTGCCAGCACAATAAATCTAGTTACCCTGAATAATAAATAGCAAGTGGTGAGGGACTTAGCACTTCCATACTTGAGACTCGCTATACACTTCTATGTAATTACATTCAATTAATTACTGCTATCTCTCGTTCTATGAGTTTCAATTTATTAGTACTTAGTTCTTATCTCTCAATATGACGAAACAAAGTCGCTTTGTGCGTCTGTCTGCTCGAATCTTTTATTGACTTTAATCTTATTTTTTTTTAAGTATCTTTTGGTACCTAAACAACTTCTAAGGCCTTTTACCATCTATAGTAGATGATTTAAACAGCAACTTTTATATTCATAAACGGGACACTGTAGTGCCCGGGACGAATTAAGATGGAGTAGGCTTGCCCAGCACCTATTCCATCCTCTCAGCTTAGTCAGCCTTGTCTACAGGAAAAACATGGTGCGGAGCTGACTAAGCCGCGGGTTTCCTCACGATGTTTTCCTTTACCGATTGAGAGTACCTACTGGTATTGCGCACAGAAAAATCCATTGGTACACGACTGGATTTGAACCCACGACCTTAGGATCGGAAGGTCACTACCAACTTAGACCACGAGTGCTCTCTTAAAGTACCAATTTTACTGTTAATGTCTTGGTAATGTTGGCATTAATATGTCTAAAAATTATTTAGACTTTGCAGCTAATATTAGGTTATCGGCCTCTGCAGCTAATCAACTACATTATTATACATGAAGTCTAAAAAAACAAGGTTTTCAAGGTGTCATCTCTTTCGTTGATGAAGTAAGCCTTACTACGTCTTGATGAAAATTGCAAGACGTTTTTTTCGAGTAGGTAAGTCGGGTAGGTAGGTCGGGCTGCGCAGTAGGTACTTCTACAAATAAGACCCAAATTAACATTCTCGTGGAAATAAATTAAATGGAACAGCCGTGCAAGGTAAGCACCTTATACAGAAATATTAGAGTGACTATGAGATACGAGATACGCAGGATTTTCTCATGTCAATCAGCGGCAGAGCTTTAAGAATATTCGTAAAATTTTAAACTTAAACCGCCGCTGTCCGTAGACTTACATAGTTCTCCTAGTTAGTAAATAATAAAAATAATAAATATTTGTGGACATTTTACACACAGCACCATCTAGCCCCAAACTAAGCAAAGCTTGTACTATGGGAACCAGATGGCTGATAGAATACTTTTATACATACTTCTTATGTAATACATAATACTACAACACCCAGACCCGGAAGAAATATTTGCAGAACATGCAAACGAATCGAACCCGCACCTCTTGCATCTCAGCCGAGCACTCGCACGCCACGCCACCGAGGTCAGTATGTAATGGTATATCGTTGTAAAGCGCCATCTACGAAAACTACCAGAGTGATAGTGACATAGTGATCTCGTGGTAGCACCCTCGCATTCTGATCCTAAGGTTGCAGGTTCAAATTCAGACATGCACCAATGGATTTTGAAAAATTTAATACTCTCAAACGGTTACGGCAAACATCTTGAGGAAACCCGCGGCTTAGTCAGCTCCGCTTCATCTAAATTCGTCCCGGACACAACAGCGTCTCATTTGTGTACGCAAAAGTTACCTCCGATCGCTGTATAAATCATCTACTATAGAATGGCATAATCCTTTTTCTTTTTTTAATTATAAGGTGTCAAAGATTATCCTTCTCAGTCGATGGTGACCCTACTTGGGGAGTAATGCGCATTTCTACGCTGAATAGGGCGGGATAAAAAATCGCTTTTTTTAAATAGGTTTTGTGGGCCGAAGTGATTTAATGATCTTTGGCTCGATTTTCATGCAGTGGGTGATGCGAGTTTTAAATAAAATAACTGATAGAAGTGAAACTTAATGTAACAAAATAATTATGTCTTAAAAATATAGTAGGTACCTAGTAGTAATTATGTATCTTTGCCGTATCTTGGATAATCCAAATATGGCTTGTAAGATGTGTTTGTGTAAAAATAAAATGTAACTTAATTATGAAAACAAATAAAAAAAAACTGTGCATATAGTCGTATCACTAGTCACTGTTTTTTTTAGAACCAGTGATTGGAAGGATTTCAAGGGTTCTTTCGTGCATTTTGCACATGTTTTCGAAATTTTTAGATTTCAATACATGCCGGTTTCCTCACGATGTTTTTCTTCACTGTTTGAGACTACTGGTATAGCGCTTATACAATTTTCAAACAAAAAAAATCATTGGTGCACGACCGGATTTGAACCCACGATCATAGGTTCGGAGGCTGAGCCACTATAACTACTCTCTTTGTGAATAAAAACAATTGCTCTAATGTATTTTGACACATCGCCGAATGTGTCTGACGATAGATGTTTTCACACTTTTTGTTGCAAAAATTATCAATTACGAGTACGAGTTCCGCTTCTGTAAAAGTATTATTACGAATGGTATGACGCCACTTTTATTTGTAATTGATTTGAGGGTAGATTGAAATTCCGAGGTGTGAGTTGAATAGATATACGCCATTGTGGTTAGAATTCAAAATGATTTGTTTATTTGACTTTTAATTAGAGTCTATTAGCATAATCTATGACAAAGTTTCATTAAAATTTCTCTATTTTTTTAAAACAATTCCAGTCCCATTATAAAATTCTATCTTGTACAGTTAAGTTAAAATAGATGTAAGTTAAAAAAAATACGTACGACTATAAGTAGATAAGCTCGTTCTAAAATAACATGATTACCTAGTTCCAGTGTTCTACTAACGAACGTGTGATCGTTACTAGCAACGTAGCAACGGTATTTTTATGTCGAACGAAATATATAATGAACGATCCGTCGTTCGTCAGTAGAATGTTGGAACCAGCCATAAATTCCCGATTTACGACCGGCTCCATTTATAAGAGTTACATGGCGAAAAAGCGAAGAAAAATTCGAAGCGCTCGTGGTGTAGCTTGCTTAGGCGTTCTTGATTGATCGTTAAAGTTAAGCAACGATATGCGCGTTCACAAATTGGGATGAGTGACCGCAAGTGGCATTACAAGCTGACCGCTTCCGTGCTTTGGAGGGCACGTTAATCAGTCGGTCCCGGCTTTTAAGTCGTTAAGCCATGACGGAGGCCTTTAGGCGGCCTAAAAACTCCGTCACTAGAGTTGGTCACTAGCTCATACGAACATCACAGTTATGGAGAAAAATCAAAGTTAAAATTAGTGAACAATAACAGTAGATATCTAGCTAGGTATAGGTTGATCGTGAGCTCGATCGAGGCGAGGGTCCCAGGTCATCCAGCCCGGAGCTGTGACCCCGATGCCGACACAGATAGCGTTACGGCTTTATTGTGATAATGAGGGTTTTGTTATCAAAATAATAGCATCCTATGCAAGTAAAGATTTTCGAATTGCAACTTTAAAATTGTTTATTAAGATTATTAAGTTTATTATTAATTGTTTATTAAGTTTATTAAGACGGCCTCGGTGGCGTGGCGTGGCGGGCGATTGCTCGGCAGAGACGCAAGAGGCGCGGGTTCGATTTTCGCTACGGAAGATATGTTTGTATGTTCTGCAAATATTTCTTTCGGGCCTGGGTGCCATGCCCATGGTACAAGCTTTGCTTAGTTTGGGGCTAGATGGCACTGTGTGAAATGTCCACAAATATTATATTAATTAATTTATAACCAATACTCCCCCTCTCAAAAACCAATACTGTACCCCAAAGTTGCGTGACTTAGGTAAGTGGTAGGTACTAGTAAGTAGGTACGAAAGCGATCGCACGCTGTTAATTATCATAGTCTAGTGATTCTACAAGGGGCTGGAGTTTCGGAGCAGTTGCGACCTCGAGTGCGCTTTACTCGTGGCTTAGCCATTGCGGAAATCGATTAAAACACACCGTTTTAGTGCTCTCGAATGAAATATTGAATATCAGGTAAATAAAATCTTTATTAACAGAAATAAACTTACAACTAATATAAATATTATTTACAAAATACAAAAGAAACAGTCGGGCTATCTAAAGGCCGTAATAATAATAATTGTTTTTTTGCAAAATTTGTGGCAAATGCTCATTGCCACATTAATTTGCCTATTTCTATGGATTTTTTTTATTTCAGGATGCTATTACGTAATTAAATTTGAAGCATTCATTTTGTTTTGCATCACTAATAGGCACCTAACCTATTAGTAAAAAATGAATGCTTCAAATTATTATTATATGACATTTGAATTATAATAATGATTAAACAATTTTAAATGGGTTTTAAAAGAAATAAACTCACAACTTATACCATCTATATGGGCGATGGGCTGATCACCTGTCCCCATGGTTCATCATTATCCATCTTGGGACTTTGAATCAGGAGAGACTGCAAGTTTTCTTATGATGATAACTTGTGGCTCTGTTGACCCGTTAGGGATACGGGCGTAATAGGTATGTAACTAATAAAAGTATTTACAAATTACTGAAGAAACAGGCGGTTGCAAATGGTCTATAGATAGCTCACCTGATCCAGATCATCAGAAGGTCATCCCAAAACGCTGGTCGCATTGCCACGCTGATTTAGTAAGTTCGTATGAGCTAGTGGCCAACTCTTGTGACGGAGTTTTTAGGCCGCCTAAAGGCCTCCGTCGTGGCTTAACGACTTAAAAGCGGGGACCGATAATTTAACGTGCCCTCCGAAGCACGGAAGCGCTCAGCTCGTAATGCCAATTACGGTCACCACGCTGAATGAAAATAATGAAAATGGCCATTTTATAAACGAAAACTGAAATCAAGTTCGATTTCGCCGATAAGTAACGTTGTAAAACACACACAGGCGCGGGAAGCATTGTTTTTCTCCCCTATTCTCGGGAATTAGAAGTTAATTTAGGATTAGTTCCCCGCAATCAATTATCGGTAACATTGTGGCGGCTTAGCCCGGCACCTTATCTCCGCCCTCCAATACCGTTTACCGACTTCGAATCAGCTAAAGGTACTATGCTTTAGCGCTAAATGTGTGGTAATTTTACCCGACTACGCGAACAGCAAGGTCTATATATCTAGTCATGTAACTAGTTCTTGTGTTCACGTGTGGTGAGAGGATTTAAAGTGCGCCTCAAAGGATCCTTTCGTACACTTGACACATGTTTTTCGAACTTTCCATGCCGGTTTCTTGGCGATGTTTTCTTTCACTGTTTGAAAGTACCGGTTTTGCTTTAGCATTGATGCACGACTGGATTTAAATAATAAATAAATAAAAAATATTTGTGGACATTTCACTCAGCGCCATCTAGCCCCAAATTAAGCAAAGCTTGTACTATGGGCACCAGATAGCTGATAGAATATTTATTTACTTTTTTTTGTAAATAAATACTTATGATACTTCAATACCCAGACCCGGAAGAAATATTTGCGGAACATACAAATATTTCTTCCGCAGCGGGAATCGAACCCGCGCCTCTTGCGTCTCAGCCGAGCACTCGCCCGCCATACTACCGAGGTCGTCGATTTGAACCCAACGACCGGAAGGCGGGGAAACTACCACTAAACTGCCAGAGTAGGGGTCAAAGTGACTATACGAATGAACCCGGACACATCCAGGACTTGGTCAACAATAAGTGCTCTCAAAGAAACGTTATGTTCAGTCTATGGGGGTATCTGATGATGCGTCTTGGCGGTCCATTTAACATGGATGACGCCAATCATTTAGTACGACTGTCAGTAAATGTTTTCTACAAAAACAAAATACGATAAGCTGGATCAGGTAAGCTATCTATAGACCGTTTGCAACGGCCTTTAGATAGCTCGACTGTTTCTTTTGTATTTTTTAAATTATATTTGTACTAGTTGTAAGTTTCTTTCTGTTAATAAATAAATTATTGAAAAATATGAATCATATCGTATTTAATATCAAATGAAACATTTCTAACGTGCAATACTCGTACAGTAAAAACGTTTGAAAATTAAAAAAATGTTGTAAAAGTTCTTTTTATTATGCCAACACATAATGCCACTGGCTACCTGGCGGTAAAAAGACTACCTCTACCTGATAAAAAAATAAATGTGATCATCCTCTGGCCATTTTTTAATTAATTAAGCGAGTATCTTTTACATTAAAAAATAAAACAAAATACTTACTTTGTACATTATACCTAGTCATCAAAGAAGGTTAAAATGTACTGAACTGACTTTTTCGCAAGCTCAAGCCATAATAAAACAAAACCACTAGGTAACCAACAGAGTCAATCAAATAAATCCATCAATAAAATGTCTATTCCTCCGTGTATGGACGTTTATATTGAGTCAGTCATCGAAAGCCCCTAATTTTGCGCTTCATTTAACCTTGGGCGAGGAGGCGGCGATAGATTTGCCATTAGTACGTTAGAATAGGCTCCACCTTTCTAATAAGTAGTTTTATGTCCAGTTCTTATATTCTTCTAGAGGATAACGGTTAGCACATAAACACAGTTTTCTGTCAAAAAATATGGCACTTTTCAAAAATAACGTTGCTACGTTTTCAAAAATAAAGCATGAAAAATGAAACAGCATGAACACGCGCGTAGTTATGAGCATAGAACGGAATATAGCATGTTTTGACGGTAATTTGGAGCAGTTGCACCGAAAATCAGTTCTCCCGTGATCATGGCGAAAAAGAAAAAGTATTTTTGAAACTTATACGAAGGCTTGACAGTGCTATGTATGAATTTGAAATTCTTTTCGCAGTTATAATTTCTATAGATCCTCTATTTCTACCTTATATATTAAAATTTAATATAAACAATCTTAGTTGTTACAAACGAAGCTGAAAATATCGTGGTTGCTTCGATCTCGAAAAGAAAAGTATAGATATTAAAACCGCGGCTTCATTCGCATGTGTATAATAATGTTAATCTAAGCCACGAGCTATGTATTTCCCAAGTTTAATTCAAATCCATTCAGCCATCGCCGTAATTGACGCTCAATTCTCACATCCTCTCAAACTTTCGTTTTCGTTATTACATATAATATTACGAAAATTCATCAACTTCAAACCATGTGAAATTCAGCACAGATTATTTTCTTTCTTCCCTTCCATTTCCTTCTCTCAGTCGACATCTCTGCACTGACTCCTTCCCTAACCTTGTCATCTTTCAGACAATCTCTTTGGCCTCGTAATAATAACAGGATTACTGTTCATTTTTGGCTACGTAAAATTATCATCGTAGAAATCACGATAGCAATTTCGCGCGCATGAGCTATTCAACCTTTGTTTCCATAACCGAAAATTTTGCTACTTCCGAAACTGTGTTCTATGAAATTTGGCTGAAATTGGCGGCGGAAGGCGCCCTTTGTACGCGAATTAATACGACACGCCTCCGTGCCCTCGTCTCATTCCCCAACTACAAGTGAGCACAAAAGTGAGCCATTAGATTCTCAACTAAGTATTGTCATAGTTTCTAAGTAAGTTTTCTAACTAATGGGGAAGTTATTCCCGTTACGACCTGTGACTTTGGAATTTTTAATTTATGAAGTTGAGTAGTATTATGTTTTACAAAGGACGCGTTACACATCAACGTCATTATGAATTTTCAGAAAAAAAACGCTAGTGCGTGACTAAGAGAGGTATTTGACTTACCTACTTTTCTTTTGCCAAAAAAGACCGCTAAAAACGCACCTTAGGTGCATAAAATCAGCTTTTGTTGAAAAACTGTCAAAAAACCGTGACTTTAGACGTGCTCAACTCTGAGTCGCGTTTGAGTATTCGGGGGTTAAACCCATAAAAAATAGGTATATAGGTAGGTACTAGATTATTTATGCAGCGCAGCGCCTAGAGGTAACTTTTTGAGTCTTAAAATAGCTTATACATGGTAATGGGGTGGGCAGAGCCACAAGTAATCATAAGAAAATTTGCAGCCACTTCTAAAGTCCCAAGATAGATACGGTGAACCATGGTGACAGATGATCAGCCATAATTAGCCTTCGCCCATATAGATGGTCCATCATGTTGGATACTGAGAGAAGCAGCTGGACGCATTCCATGTTTATTTCTTATTCACATCAGTCCTGCAGAGAAGTAAAATAGTTATAGTCAAGATTAAATTTAAGAAAACGTCTTTCCGGAACTTCAGTCAGGACCCTAATATCCACAAATCAATTTTCGATTGAAACACCAAAGGAATAAGACAAAAATATAATAAAAAGACATACATGAATAAAAATGGCGTCGCCCCTACCATCGGTGCGTGGAGATCCGACTCGATAAATCCGGTTCTGTCCGGATTAGGCCGACTTATTGTGAGGATGATAGGATTGTAGCACGTGTGGCAGGGGCTTAAAGCCACGACTCCACTGCGGCGCACGGATGTGACCCACGCGGTTTCCTCACGATGTTTTCCTTCACCGTTTGAGAGTTCGAACATAAAAACCCATTTGTGCAGGCCTGCATTTGAACCGTCTTTGAACCCACGACCTTAGATCGGAAAGCGGGACCGCTACCACTAGTGCTCTCATGTCATAAGCTACCAAATCGAAGCTAAGTTCGTGTTCGTGCCACGAAAAGCTCTAAATGTAAATTAGTGCTACTTACTTGTGTCACTAGTTCTTGTAAGAGTGTAGTGGAATGATTAAAGTTCACCTCAAAGGTGTTCATAACGTGCGCTTAACACGTGTCTTTGAGTTTTACGATGTGGCTCCGCGTAGTTTGGTAAAAAGTCGAAACTGTATTAAAAGATTTTCTTAAAAGCCCAAGTAAAATACCTCTTCTTTTATTAATTACGTCTCGCGAGGCTATAAAGAAACAAGAGGGCTCTACAATTGAACGCGCCGTTGTACTGAAGAGCAAAATTAATATTGATGCCGCGCTCAGATGTTAGAGTACTGATGAACGGGCAACTATGGGCAACTTTAGGTTTCGCGGCAAAATAACGAAGTAAATAACACCTAACAGTCACACCACGTTTGACGACCTTGGTGGCGAGCTAGTGCTCGTCTGAGACGCAAGAGACATGGGTTTAATTGCTGCTGCGGGAGAAATGTTTGCATGTACTGCCAGTGTTTTTCCGGGACTGGGTGATGTGAATTATGTACTAAGTATGTATTTACAAAAAAATAAAAGTATTCCATCAGCCATCTGGCCCACCGCAGCAAGGTACAGAGAAAATTGGAAAAAAAGGGAGGGAGGCCTTTGCCCAGCAGTGGCAAAAATACTTTAAAAATAATAAAATAATATCAGCTATCTGGCTCCCATAGTACAATCTCTGCTTAGTTTGGGGCTAGATGGCGCTGTGTGAAATGTCCACAAATATTTATAAAAAGTATTTACACACAACAGTTCAACAGTGGGTACTACAACGTCAAAACCATTTAGAAATATTTGCAGAACATGTAAACATTTCGTGTAACTGATTATAATGTCAATATGAGTTATCTAATAAGTTGCGTTGTTCACTCATTGAACTCCGCTCATAATGTTTTATCCCTTTCATTATGTACTCACACAAAATACATACTACTTGTGCTTCGATCATAACTAACCCTAATTATTATAAGTGCTATTTACTAACATAATTATGGATCTTGTTATCTGAAATAAAATATATTTTTTTATAACATCAAAATTGCCGAAAGTTAAATTGTCCGTTTGACTATCCCTTTATAATAACAACCGCATCTCACCACCTTCTTTACCCGACTTGTGTTTTTGGAACGTGCTTAAGATATAATTGGAATAATACCAATTCACTAGTGTTATTTGATTATACAATTAATTTTGGACGTTAATTGGATTTCAATTGATTATAGGCGTTTGAATTGAAATTTAATTTACTAAATGATTATACATTAAATTAGATGATTACAGATTTTGTGGAACAGTGAAGATAAGTGTAAAATTTACGAAAAAATTGAATAAAAAACTACCTATCCCCTACATAGGAATCGTCTGATACCTATCACTTTATGAAAAATATATAAATTTTTTAGCTATACCCTAGCTATACCTTTATAAACTGAAGCGCTCGTAGCATAGCTTGCTTAGACGTTCTTCATTGATCGTTGAAGTTATGCAACGTTGTGCACGGTCACAATTAGGATGGGTGACCGCAAGTGGCACTACGAACCTGAACGCTCGGCTCGAACCGTCGGTCCCGGCTTTGAAGTCGTTAAGCCATGACGGAGGCCTTTAGCCTCTAGCTCATACGAACTTACATACATACCTATAAAAAATAATAATTATAGCTAGGATGTATTATTGAGACACGCTTTTAGTATTTTTAGCTTACATAAAGACAAATACAAAGTCATCCAGGTAATCTTTTCCTATTGATAGTGTGAAAAATACTACGATATAATTTCGCTCGGTTTCTCAAACTTTGGCGGGCACGTCGGGATGGCACATTCACGCCATAAAGCACACAGAGGCGGCGAACAAAAAAAAATAATAATTTAACAGAAACACTATTGAACGGATAAAGGAAACGCGAAAGTGGAAAAGTTTGAACAATTCGAATAGTGGCGGGACCAAGGTACCTCGCAAAACTACTTCTGATACCACCCCTCCTTTGTCTAAGTTACTATTTGAGAACTTGGAAGTCCCATTGTATGTATCGCGGTCGTAGGACAAAAGTACCTATAAAAAGGTGTGCAGATAACTTTAGATCTTTCAAAGGACGATGACAATGCCGGCGATCGGTTACTCTATCAAATTAAAACCGTAAAGTCGAGTTTTTTTTCTGTCTAGACGTTTACTTTAGTTTAATTATAATGGTCAGGCTTAACCTGTAGTTTAGCGGTGACCTTAACCAGGTTCTTAAAATAAAATAGATTTCTTATTAATATCATATTACATTATTACCATAAAAATTAAACAGACAAAGCTGTTTTGAATTATTTATACTAAAATGGATTACCATAAAAAGTAAAAAAAAAAAATCGTGCAACTTTGCCTGAAAGTTACAAATGACAAGGACATAGACAATAAATGACCTACTACTTAAGTAAAACTTATAAAATTATAAATCTAAAACAAACTTAATTCAAAAATCCTACTGAAAACTTGTGAGGATGTTTATGTGTTTGTGCCTCAATCACGCCTAAACGACTGAACGGATTTGAATGAAACTTGGAATATACATAGTGCATGTGCTGGATTAACATAATAATTACATAATTTTTTATCCGGGTACGCGAGCGAAGCCACGAATGGCAGCTGGTGCTTAATAAATTTTCGTTTTAAGCTAGCTATTTAAACGGAATAATCCATTGAGATCAGAGTCCTCAAGACTCTTGACTCGGTCCAGCAGGTAGGTAATCTCAAAAAATCCGAACAAAACAGACACAAGTGCGCATATAAATCAAAAATCCTTTGACACAGAGATTGGTAAGTCGGAGAGGCACGAATGCCAACTTCGCAACGAGTTTCTAGAATTTGAATTTTCTCGGAGTAAGTAAGACTTGAAAAACAAATGGCGATACGGTATGCTGCTGGTATGCGACAAAGCTACGGTGCATTTACACAGAAAGCTGGAAACTCGACTTTATAATACTAATCCATTATTGTACTTATATTAGATCCGAAAGCGTTTGTGGCGTAGCTTTCTTAGACGTTCTTCTTTGGTCGTTGAAGTTAAGCAACGTTGTGCGCGGTCACGATTTGGATGGGTGACCGCAAGTGGCATTACGAGTTGAGCGCTTCCGTACTTCGGAGGGCACGTTAAACAGTCGGTCCCGGCTTTTAAGACGTTAAGCCATGACGAAGGCCTTTAAGCGGCCCAAAAACTCGGTCACTAGAGTTGGCCACTAGCTCATAAATGAACATACATACATAGATCCCAAAGTTTGTGAGGCTGTAAGGATGTTTGTGCCTGAATCAAGGCAAAACGGATTGTTTTTGATGGCTCAAATAATATTTAATGCTGAGTCAAAAAGATTACGAGTCTTTCTTAAAGTTTTATTTATATTTTTATACTAACACTTCTTTTACTTTCAAATTTCAAATTTGAATAATATGGATGTAAAATTGCTTTCTAAAAGTTAAAAGAATAATCATGATGCTCATTATGTTTAGGTAACTTTGAAGGAAACACTCTGTATAGTTTTAGATTCAAATTAAGTTTGTTTTTATTTTGTTAGTATTTTATAAATAAATAACAGTCAACAGTTACATACATAGTCCTAAGCCCACACTAGAATTCCCTGTGTCGTGGGTATCAGAAACGAGTACCATGGTACCACAGCACCCAGACCCGGAACAAATATTTGCAGAACATACAAACATTTCTTCCGCAGCGGGAATCGAACCCACGCCTCTTGCGTCTCTGCCGAGCAATCGCCCGTCACGTCATCGAGGATTTTATTTGTAAATAGTTTATAGTAAAATAAATCTCATTCTATTTATATTCATTAACTTTGGATATCCAATTCTGGTAGCCTTTAAACCGGTTAAAGCCGGAATTCTGTTTCCTGTGTAAATGTAGCCTTTGACAACCAACATGCCAGTGCAGTACGAATCCTGCAACCGACTCTGTTCATGGATCGGTGTAGATAATTCTGATTGTATCGGAAGTGCGTCTATTAAAAGATACTTAATGAAGTTATTTTTAAAAGTGCCTCGGAAAATTATATGATGAAGATGAAATATGGTGGTTATTACTTATTAGACTGTTCATTTCTAATTCATTGATTGCATTATGTAGACTACACATGTTATTATGTATAGCATATGAGGAACATTCGTAAAAATATACTTAGTTCGTTATTGCTTACTGGACGGCTGGCGGCGTAAACTCGCCTGAAAAACAAACAACCGATTGAGGAAAAAAAAGTTTGCGCATTGTTCATACAATGTATCACTATGTATGCAATATTCATTGTTCATTTTCTATCTTAATTTCATTCGGTTATTCCAATGTGAACGTATCCTCGAATGATCGCCATCTAAAAGGACAAACAAAACATTTTTTTACAGAATTAAAACTTACTTTTTATTTGTTACAGATCACATCATCCGACGTCAAGGTAAGCGGTAGCTAATCTATTCTGAATGTCTCGATCCACAATTTCATTTGAATTTTAAAAGCTAAGTATAGAGCAAATATTTATTCTCCTCTGAGGGCGGGAGGGCAGCAATTAGCCCTCTCCACTATAAAATCTACATTTATTAACGTCACTGAGTGCTCCGTTAATATTAGTCCTTTATATTTAAGCGAAATCGACTCTTGAATTCCATTAGATTTCTTGTTTAGTCTTCCATTGTTGTAGCTCTGTATAGTAGAAGTGCTTCGTAGCTACGAAACGAATTTGAAAAACGTTACTGCAAAGATGTATGGCTGTCTCGTGGTGACATAATAAATAAATAAATAACATCCAACAGTCACATACATAGTCCTGACCCCACACTGGGATACCCTGTGTCGTGGGCATCAGAATCTACGAGTACCATGGTACCACAACACCCACACCCGGAGGAAATATTTACAGATCATGCAATCATTTTTTCCGCAGCGGGAATCGAACCCGCACCTCTTGCGTCTCTGCTGAGCAATCGCCCGCCGCGCTACCGAGGCCGTCAAGATTTGCAAGAACATCTTTACTAACATTTATAAACGCGAAAGTTTGTATGTATGGATGTTTGTTACTCTGTCACGTAAAAACAGCTGAACGGATTAGAATGAAACCTGGAATATACATTTCATATTATACAACGTGTAACATAATGTCCCTATAAGCCCGAAAGGGGTGTATTCAGACCGAGCACTTGAATACATTGACGTGTGCAAAAGTTCAATACATCATATTTGAAATTCCAATACAATTAAAAACAAATTATTTCATGAGAAATTTGTGACAACCCTATGTGTTTGTTTACCATTTGCGTAGGTAACAAACACACGCGCACCCTCCTATCGCGTCGGACCCACACATACGCAGACAATTGAACGCGCGGCAAGTTTCAAAAAGTACCTAGGTGTAATCACCAAAGTTTTCGTAAGAATTTGCAATTTTTTTAATTCTACGTAGAAATTAAAGTCGAAGATTAAAATCACGATATCTTTCACACATAAAAAAACAACTACCTACCTACATCTACCTAGGTAGTTACTTAGGGACCTAGGTACAGGAAAAGTTAAGTTATACCTTTTCTCCCTTCTTCTTGGTTGGCTCGGAACACGGCTAATTGACATGGTAGGTATTAGGTAGGTATGTAGGTACCTAGGTTGGTATTACTGGTACACATTCACAATCACAAAATTATTTTTGTCATTTTTTATTAGTAAGCTAGGTACTAATGGGGTACCTACTAGGTAGGGTGATAGGTTAGGTACCTATCATCATACCTACCTATCACTGAATTTTATCACTGTTGACACACACAGTAGGTACTCGGTATCCATCAAAGGGAAGTAGGTACAACACACCACCGAATTCCCGGTCTTCCGTCACTGGTGCGCCGGTGGAAAGATCCCGTCGAGAGAAGACGGTTCACCAATCCCAGAAAATAGCCCGTAAGATGGCAATGGCCGCCCTGGATAACGCTCTCTGTAGAGCTGACGCGCCGCTACTAAGCTATTAATTATTTGGTGCTGCTCCAACACACACACACAACACCATATCATAATACTCACCGTTTGAGTACAAAGCCGACATCGTATCGTTAATTAGTTACGCGAACCGAGAGATTGCTTGTTGCAGTTGTTGCAAGGAACGAATGCTAATTGCGACTGATAAAAACCGATCTGTTTTGCGACCAAAAGTAGGTACCTATTGCCGAAAGCCGAATTTTTAGGGTTCCTTGTCTGGGGTAACCCACTAAATACCGATTGGGAAGAAAAAGGAAAAAAACTTCACCATACATCTACTACTACTACTACTACTACTACTACTACTACTACTGTCGTCGTGTCCGTGTCGCTAGCTCTTTTGAACCAGTGTGGTGGAAGGATTAGAGTGCACCTTGAAGGTTCCTTTCGTACACTTTGACACACGTCTATGACATGCCTGGTTTCCTCACGAGGTTTTCCTTCACCGTTTGAGAGCATTGATATTGCACACATAAATTTCGAATCGAAAAATCCATAGATTCGAACTCACGACTTAAGGATGGGAAGGCGGGGTTCATACCAATATGCTACCATGTGCTCCATCCCCATTTGCTACTAGGTACCTACCTACTTACATAATAACCTACCAACAATTACGTAGTTCAATCAAGAAAAGTAAAAAACAAATAAACCTACGGAACCAATTTGATTTTATTAAACAAACGCTTGCGGTGCGGTGTCGGTTGACGGTTGCGGATTTTGAATTTAGCAAAGGCACCGACAGCCAATTAGGGCAAGGTGCCATCCCACTAGTTGTTGTTGTTGTTTCAATGCAACCAATGACAAATAGGCTGTTCACGATGAAAATGAAGATTAGTAAGACAGATAAGTCACAACCTTTGACTTTAGTGCCCAAGTACGTAGGTACAAAATTGCATTGAAAAATGCTCCAATGAATATTGGAATAATACATCGTTGGAAAAACTAAAGTGGAATAGGGTCACGGCTTTATCCTCAGGCACGGTAGACCTCTTCTCATACTTCTTGTTACCTACTCAAGATGCTTTTAAGGCCCGAGTAGGTAGGTACAAAATTGAGTAGGTATCACGGCTTTATCCTCAGGCACGGTAGACATCCTCTCATACTCCTTGGCACCCACTGAGGATACCTAAGGCCCGAGTAGGTAGGTACAAAATTGAGTAGGTAAGGTACCTATCTCCTATACTAGGTACTTAACAAAGAGATCTGAAAGGATGTTTACGGTGCCTAGGGATTTTAGTCGTGATGTGACCTTACATTTTAATTACCAATAAATACCAAGGTACCACTAGGCCTTCAAAAAAAAATAGAAATTACTTATTAAGCCACCTCGTTATTAGGTAAGTAGGTAGGCATTTTACTAATGGTGTCTGTTCTGTAACCTGTTTCATCTAGAGTTCACACTTAAAGGTCAAAAAACAGCTGTAAATAGGGATGCCTCATGTTGTGTCAAGTTACGTATTGGAGCAAAGTTTAAGAGACATTTCATGAATGAAAACCTTTGAAATTTTAAAAGTCGTTGAACAAACGTTGTTCGCAATGACGTATAGAACACCCCCGTTTCGGGCTTATAGGGACATTATGTTACACGTTGTATATGCTGGATTAACATATAGGCAATCCGGGTACCACGCGAGCAAAGCCATGGTTGTAGTACATACATAAAATCACGCATCACGCCTGTCGCCCATAAGGGTAGGCAGAGATCACGGATCTCCATTTGCTACGATCCTGACATCTTTCCCTTCATTCACTTTGCAAGTGGAATAGTATATTTCCTTTTCTTCAGTTGTCAACTTAAACAGTCAATTGAAAAATGAGCTGTTTTTCTCTTAACTTATAAGAACCTAGATTAATATAAAAATTCTTGCACAAACATTGGATAAATCCATAACATAAACAGCAAAATTGTGAACAATTACCGTTTCCCCCCAAAACTCGAGCAGAATGGAAACTACCCCCAAATGTAATGACGTATTTGATTCTCTACGTGCGGGAACATCAAATTAAGGGGCTTCGCTTTGCCCGTTGACGTTTTCCACTTTTTAGGGTTCCGTAATTCGGTAATCTTTTAAAAATACCAAGAAAAATAGTATGTATCATCCTATTGGTAACAGGCAATATAAGTTTCGAATGAACATAAATCATCATCATCATCTTCCCGCCCTTATCCCACTATATGTGGGGTCGGCACAGCATGATCTTTGGATCATGCTGTAAGAGTTTTGGCTAAGGTGTTTTATGACCGGCCGCCTGCCTGACGTCAACCCTCCTTGGGAATACTTGCTTCTCATCATGTTATAAATAATAATAAATATTTGTGGACATTTCACACAGCGCCATCTAGTCCCAAACTAAGCAAAGCTTGTACTATGGGAGCCAGATGGCTGATACAATACTTATATACTTTTTTTTGTAAATATATACTTATAATACATAGTATTGAAACACCCAAACCCGGAAGAAATAAATAGTCGTTATAATTATGAAGCCTTTGCTACTGTTCATTGAGGTTTAAATAATGCTGTGGTATAAAGGGTTTTTTTTCTATTTTTTTTAGAATCAAGCCGTTGCTTTGTTAATTAATAATGTAGAGAATGCATTAACTTTGTAGAATACAGTTACAAAGACAAACTTTAATAACATTAAAGGATTAAAATTTTAAACTTTTACTTTGTAGAATTGTATTAATATTTGGGGCAATTATTCAACTTTTTTCCATTATAGTCTTATTTCTTTATAATCACTCTGTAGAGCTTTTTATTCACAGTCAATATTCAAAATATCCAGAACCTTACATATTTTTTCTATATTTAGCAACCCTGGCATTTTTTGCCAACTATAAGACAAGACAAGACAATTGATTTGTGTACGCCGCTTGTTTGTTTGGCCAATAAAGGGGGATTTATCAATTGCGGGGCTCGACTAGGCAGGCTTAGGCAGGATTTCATGGCTCAAAATTTGACTTGCAAGCCAATATTTGATATTAATACACAACTAGGAGCTCTACCTATGTATAGGCTTCTAAGTGATAGATATGAAACAGAGACTTGGTTTTATAAAACGGTTTTAATCGCATGAATAGGTACCTTATTAATTTCCCGACTGTGTTGGAACAGACGTGGTCGCCGCCCAACTATGTTTTATTAACCCAAATTATGAGTTCTGATCGCGAGAGTTTAAACAAGAAACTATTGTGATACTAGAAAAGTTTATAAATAATAACATGTGACAACGATTATAAAAATGGAATCATTTCGTAGCGATGCTGTTTGTCTACAGGCTTGGTTTTTATTGATATGGCTGCAAAATCTGCAAAACCCTTTCACCACACCTACTAGCAGGCTTTAGGCCATTATTGGAAAACAGGAGACTAAGACAGAGAGCAAAAAATGTAAAGCGAAGATACCGAGAGAAAAAATAACACAGATTTCGGTGACACTAAACTGTGATAGCCATTGGTGCACGAGAACATCGTAAAATGGCATTTGTTCCTTCAAGATAAGACTTAGAATTGCTTGGGCAATGTTTCTCGAAGGCAGCAATAAAAAACGTTGTAAACATGTCGTCTCCTTGATTGTCGTGTTTACATATCAAGTTATTCTATCAGCCTGTTTGACCGATGCGAGGTGATTTGATTTGTTGATTGTGACACTGGATATCTGATTAAATTGAGCTTATTTAACAATAAACATTTAATTTTGACGTGCTATTTGTATTATTTTAATCTTCATACATATTATCACATAGCTGGTCGCATTCTATGTTTTTATTTATTTCCAGTCCAGCAGAGAAGTAAGTTGAGTGATTTCATTTACGACACGTATAAAAAGATTATAGGTTCCCCCGTCCCATAACAGGATAGTCACCGGCACAAAAAATATTTTTTTAAATTCTCTGAAAAATTGTCTAGACCAATTTTTAAGCCGGCTGTGGAAAAATCCGATTCTTCAGCTTTTATATTTTTGTATTCGGACGGTGACAACAGGATTAAAGTACAGACTTTTACACCTTTTATGGAATCGGTCTAATGGATTACTAATTGAATAGTATACAATGCAGAATTTTCACGCCTGTATGGGGTAAACATTCTGTACCATTTTTCTGTAAAATTCACCCCTAATGGGATAGGACATTTCACCTACAATTCGGACTGCAGGAGTCGCATAGGATTTGTTATAAAATTGAAAAATGAAATTTGTCGATTCGTTGAATTCTATGTAGAATTTCTATGGCGCTCAAAGTAGCCTTTTAGCCGCGCTAATACGGGTAGATAATACAAGTATAAATCGATATAATTGGGAGAATAATGGAGAGCTTTGTAATAAAATAAATCTTAGGATTTTAAAAGATATGAACATAACAACAGCCCTCTTTGATAACAGTGTTTTTGTAATGTCACCCAAAATTTATAATAAACTAGCTGCCGCCCGCGGCTTCGCTCGCGTGGTACCCGGATAAAAAATAGCCTATTATGTTAATCCAATACATGTATTATGTATATTCCAAGTTTCATTCAAATCCGCTCAGCCGTTTAGGCGTGATTGAGGCACAAACATCCAAACATCCAAACTCACAAACTTTCGCATTTATAATATAAGTAAGATTACCGAATGACATTAGAAAATGTAACGACTTCATACTTTTCAAGACTGAGAGTTATTCTCTTATTTAATAGACAAGACATTTTACTAATTTGACATTGTTTTCATTTTTTATTTCAATTTTATTATTTAAGTTTTAAAAAGTATGTTTTGTGAATTATTATTTGTACGCCTATATAGGCAGGTTACAGTGAACCCCAATTATAATTATTTATGTATTTATGTACCATCTGTTATTTATTACCTGTGTGTCACGAATAAATAAATTGAATTGAAATGTTGAGCAGTATTTATTAATTTATCATTCGATCGTAATTTATCGATAAAAGGTCCGTCGTATCTAAATACAACATTATCGCTATAGATTCCGACTAAGTTGCCAGTTGATGGTGTTTCTGTGTAATCCGTTCTATTTAGCCGGCTCAGCGACGCCGACGTGGCCGTGTCGTATGGGAATTAAAGACGTTGAGTGTAATGCTATGGGTTGGTAATTAAAGGGTAGAGGTGTTTTTTTGACGTGACGACCTCTGTGGCGAGGCGGGCGAGTGCTCGGCTGAGGCGCAGGAGGCGCGGGTTCGATTCCCGCTGCGGGAGAAATGCTTGCATGCTCTGCAAATATTTCTTCCGGGTCTGGGTGTTGTAGTATTATATATTGTACGTATTTACAAAAAAAGTATATAAGTATTCTATCAGCCATCTGGTTCCCTTAATACAAGCTTTGCTTAGTTTGTGGCTAGATGGTGCTGTGTGATTAGTCCTTAAATATTTAATTTTTTATATATCTTACTTATATTATAAAATTGAAAAGCTTTAGTTTGCTTGAAATTACCGACGTAAAGTTTAAAACGCAACGATAGCGCGTGCTAACTTTACCTGTGCTGCCATCTAGTATATTATTATAAATGCGAAAGTTTGTGAGTTTGGATGTTTGGATGTTTAGATGTTTGGATGTTTGGATGTTTGTGCCTCAATCACGCCTAAACGGCTGAACGGATTTGAATGAAACTTGGAATATACATAGTACATGTACTGGATTAACATATAGGCTATTTTTTATCCGGGTACCACGCGAGCGTAGCTGCGGGCGGCAGCTAGTTTTTTATATTTAAAATAACAATACTTCTCTGCTGGATTGGTAGAGTCCTATAACTCGGTCTGTAAAACAGTGACGTGGAGCTAGTTCGAATTTTATTTGACGGCCTCGGTGGCGGGGCGGGCGATTGCTCGGCAGAGATGCAAGAGGCGCGGGTTCGATTCCCTTTGCGGAAGAAATGTTTGCATGTTCTGTAAATATTTGTTCCGGGTCTGGTTGTTGTGGTGCCATGGTACTCGTAGTTTCTGATACCCACGACACAGGGAATCCTAGTGTGGGGTCAGGACCATGTATGTGACTGTTAGGTGTTATTTATTTATTTATTTATAGATGTCACTAATATCTTTATGTTGGAAGAAACTAGATAGCCATTTTTTTCGCGTGTTTTATAAATATGAAGCTGAAGTGTGACGTCACTTCAAAAAATAAAAAAAAGGTGGAAAATCTAAGGAGTTTTTTGAGTGTCTGTGATACTGATAACGTAAGTCATTTACAGTTCCATGAATTGATTTCTGGTGATAGATTCATTATTAATACATTAGAATAAAATGATACAAATACATCATCATCATGATGACGACATACATTTTACGTAGACGGAGTTTTGTTCTTTTAAAGAAATAGGTACTTGTTTATTTATTGAATTAATTTGTTACATAAATATTTATTAAACTAGTATTTTTGAGTTTTACATAGTTTCAAATAAATACAAATAATAACAGATTTAAAAAAAAATTGAACCATAGTCGGATTTCTAAGAAAGAGATTATTTCTAACTTAAGAAAAAAATACAGATCATCTTACTTATATTATAAATGTGAAAGTTTGTGAGTTTGGATGTTTGGATGTTTGTGCCTCAATCACGCCTAAACGGCTGAACGGATTTGAATGAAACTTGGAATATACATAGTACATGTACTGGATTAACATATAGGCTATTTTTTATCAGGATACCACGCGAGCGAAGCTGCGGGCGGCAGCTAGTATTTTTATAGCGGAAGAAAAAAATATATTTTTCCAGTTCTGTTCGGTCTACTTTCAGGAAATCCTAGAATGCAGGAATAATAAAGGCACTGTGGGAATTTACGTAGACTTTTTCCTTTTAAAATATCACAGTGCAGTTTTATCTAGGATATCTAATGTCTGTTCGTTTTTGTTTTAAAACCTTCAGCATTATGAAAGAATAAAATAAAAGAAAAAACTATTTTGTCCCCGACACGAAGATCATCGTTACTGGAAAGGGAAAACACTTAGTAGCGCAGAAATGGTATTTTCGAAAAAAAAAACGAGTTTCAGGTTAAACTTTATCGATATCATTTATACATCTAAACAACGGTAATAAAACATTTACTTATAACTATTATTTCGATTAGCAGCTACTTATAAATTAAAAAGCAAACTTATTTGACGGCCTTGGTGGCGTGGCGGGCGATTGCTCGGCTGAGACGCAAGGGGCGCGGCTTCGATTCCCGTTGCGGATGTAATGTTGCAAACATTTAATGTTCTGCAAATATTTCTTCCGGGTGTTGGATCGATTTGAAATAGGTACCCATTGTTCATGTTAAAGTTTCTTTGCCCACCAACTATACAAAATTATGCTTTTTATTACATACACCCTTACAAAAACAGAGATTTCATAAGTTTACAGGCAAGCGGCACGCAGCTGACGTGTTGGAAAAATGACCTGTCATTCGGGAGATAAATCTTGGGCCGCAGTTAGATGCACTCGCAAATTGTTTCGATGTATCAACCCTTCCCGTGAACCGTGACGGCAATCATAGCGGACACTCGCGTGCTGAACTGTTTTGCCGCACGACCTACTGGTCGCCTGGTCGCGTCACGAAGCGACATTCAACGTATGCTCGCTAGTGGCGTAGCTTGCTTACCCCCGAATACTCAAACGCATCTCACTCAGTACTCCTAACACAAGCGTACTTATTGCTTAAAAGGAGTCTCCAAAACCTTGTAATGTTTTTATACTAAGCTAAAGCAACAAACATTTTCAATTTTC
Organism: Scotopteryx bipunctaria; assembly: GCA_949320045.1. Classification (NCBI taxonomy): domain Eukaryota; kingdom Metazoa; phylum Arthropoda; class Insecta; order Lepidoptera; family Geometridae; genus Scotopteryx; species Scotopteryx bipunctaria. The sequence goes on along the minus strand of OX439446.1, from coordinate 12,364,890 downwards.
AATCTCAGAGTTGAGCACGTCTCAAGTGACGAGTTTTTGACAGACTTCATCAAAAACTTGTCAAAAAACCGAGATTTGAGACGTGCTCAACTCTGAGTCACGTTTGAGTATTCGGGGGTTAGACTTTCTTGATTGCTCGTTGAAGTTAAGCAACGTTGTGCGCGGTCACAATTGGGATGGGGTCACCCAAGTGGTATTACGAGCTGAGCGAAACTTGTTATAAATCTTAATATGAACAACTTCGTAGGTAAGAGAGAGAGAGCAATGGTGCTATAGTAGGTAGTGACCCCGCTTTCCGATCCTAAGGTCGTGGGTTCAAATCCGATCGAGTACCAATAGATACTGTGTGAACAACTGATGTGCGCTATACCAGTACTCTCAAACGGTGAAGGAAATATCGTGATTAAACCCGCGGCTTAGTCAGCTCCGCACGTATTGACCATGTCTTTGTCTGTGGACAAGGCCGACTAAGCTCAGAGGATGGAATAGGTGCTGGGCAAGCCTACTTCATCTTAATTCGTCCCAGGCACTACAGCATCTGTGAAGGTAAAAGTTGCCTCCTGACGCTGTATAAATCATCTACTTATAGATGGTAAAAGGCCTTAGTAGGTAAATTAAATTATGCTAGTATTTGCAAGTCAGCCAAAGCCTTATGTATCTATATATATATTATATATATATAAAAGAAAGTCGTGTTAGTTACACCACTTATAACTCAAGAACGGCAGAACAGATTTGGGTGAAAATTGGTAGGGAGGTAGCTTAGAGCCAGGAGACGGACATAAGATACTTTTTATCCCGAAAAAAAAAATCAGAAAAAAAGAATCAGACTTGGAATAACAAAACGCAAATGATAGCTATGTAATTGACGTATAATGACAGCTATGTAATGACGTATAGATGACAACATATAGATGACACAGATGATAACATTCTGTATTATATTTAGTATCAGCATTGCACCCGCGCGAAGCCGGGGCGCGTCGCTAGTTAACAATGAAAATATAAAATGGATAAGAGTTTAGTACGCGACTGTAGAAAGTTGTCGCATCGGGCGGCATCGGATCGTTGCAAAAAATATTATAAACGATATCTGATCCAAAATGTGAACGCCATCAATAACGGCTCAGCACGCCTTCGACACACTCTAGTTGTAGGGGAGGGAGTTTGTTTTAGGTTTAATGGAAGATCGCCGGGAATTAGACGTTTAATCTCACTTGTACGTCAATATTTGTATTGAAAGTCTCTCTAGCCGCAGTTAAAGTTCAACGCACCGTTTCTTTTTTTGAGAGCACTGGGTGGTGTAGTGGTAGTGACCCCGCTTTTCGCTCCTAAGGTCGTGAGTTCAAATCCGATCGTGCACAGATGGATTTTTCTATTAGAAAAATTTACGTGCGCTATACCAGTGCTCTCAAACGGTGAAGGAAAACATCGTGAGGAAACCGGCATGTTGTTGAACCTATAAAGTTCGAAAATATGTGTCAAGTACACAAAAAGAGCTTTTTAGGCGCACTGTAAATTCTTTCACCACATTAGTTCGAAAGAATTAGTGACACGACTGGATAGATAGACGACGTTTCTTTACGACATGTTATTTTAAAAAAAAAGTATCATAGGTCAATAAAATTAGGCTATCAGGGGCCTTACTCGCTATGACCAAACAAAACGTAACGTGGGCAAACGCGGGCACTATTGTGGAATCACCGTGTTAATGTAGGTATTCTATATGACAATTTTGTATTGCAAAAACGTGACTAGACGCGTTACAAACAAGTTACGAGTTGTCAAGTTTCTTTTTGGTCATAGAGAAAAAGTTCCCTATCTTGTAGTAGGTTCTCAAACAATCACAACGTCTTTTTACGGGTATTTTTTTCTAGACTTTTTTTTTCTAGGCTGTTATTACATGCGATGTCGTCGTGAGATCTTGTTTGTCTTTTGATATTTGACTTAGAGATTTATTAACACGACGCGTTTCAAATTTTAATGCTACAGAAGAGCTCATAGCTCAGTTGGTTGTTGCTCTGCCTTCTGTGCTGTGGGTGTGAGTTCGATTAGTTTATATGTATGGTATTTTATTTGGGCAACAGATATTTGGGGATTTTGGTGTATTCCGTTTCATAATTGATTCGTTGCCGGAAAAGTCAAATGTCAAAAGTCCGCCACAGCATGCCACGCCACCAGTCATATTACGCATGCAACGGGGTAGTGGATGGTGACCCTTAAAAAACTTTTATCTCCAAAAATAATTTTCTGTTTCCAAAATTGATATATCATGCTATTGTGGGGACCACCATTGTTGTAATGATATATAGTTGTCCACCTACCATTAGTTTGGATTGCATCCAGATTCACTCGGGCTTTGACTAAGAGTGAGATAGACCAAGCTATAGTTGTACCTCTAAATAAATCCTACCAACAAAATATGTTAATAACCTTAGAATATTTGTAACAAAGGAAACCAGCATGTCGTAGAACCTAAAAAGTTCGAAAAAACGCGTTAAGTGCACGAAAAGAGACTTTTTATTGCGCGCTTTTATCCTTTCACCACAATGGTTGGAAAAAGTAAGTAAGTTCGTATGAGCTAGTGGCCAACTCTTGTGACGGAGTTTTTAATGGTTGGAAATAACTAGTAACATGAGAAGTAATAGTATTAGTAGCAGCATTATATCATTATTAAGTATTATATTAGTTATTCTGTGTGTCCAAGTGATCCCCGTGATTTTATGGAATTTTTTTTTTACTTTGACTTTGTAAGGATGTCTACAAAAAGCAGCTGTCATACCGGTATGATTAGCTACCTATATGCCGGCCTATTCTACCTATGCTTCCCGGTTTTGGTGTATAGACAGCTTAAAAGTAAGTACAAAATACAAGTCAGCCACAAGTGGTAGAAACCTGAACAATTTTGACGGTAGAATTTGTTAACCTAAGATCTGAACGAAAATAAAAACGAGAGAAAAAGTAATAATGAATTCGACTAAGAATAATATCCATATTTCGGAAACATATATAATTTTGTGTCAATCGTAAATTCATTTATTTTAAATTTCTCATCCTTTCTGCTTACGGTTCATACTTACAGTTTGAAGTTCATACCTCCAGGCACGCTATTATCCTTCGAATAGTTCTCCGAGGGGCTCAGTAACATGTCTTTCAGAGTCGATCGTGTGAGACGAATCGTGTGAGCTGAGTGAGTGATTCGGAATTATCGACGGTGTGATGGCGCATCACTAGCGGTGATTGCCATGGGGAGAAATAAAGAAGTAGAGACCATTTTATTCTTTGTGGCAACACTAGCGGGAGTAAATGTTTTAGTAGATACCTATAATTCAGCCAAACTGGAGATTTATTACAATTATTTATGTAGCTAAACAAACTGACGCGTATTTTTCGTAACTACGATTAAATCACTTTAGTTTTAAAATAAATGATAAGTAATAATAATAAACATAGTGGACATTTCACACAGCGCCATCTAGCCCCAAACTAAGCAAAGCTTGTCCTATAGGCACCAGATGGCTGATAGAAACTTACATACTTTTTTTTTTAAACACAACAAACATATCTCCCGTAGCGGATCGAACCCGCGATCCTGCGTCTCGAGCACCCGCCACGCCACCGAGGTCGTCCGATAATCCAATCATTCTACCCCAAGACCTCTTAAATCACAAGGCAAGTTTGACATACACTTGTCGGCGAGGGTTCCATTAACATCTACAATTAATCCAGCCGATGAGTGTTTACGCGGATGACCACTCCATCGGCGAACAATCCAACAAACCTTCAATATTTGCTGTGCACTACCCGTCTAATGAGGCCCACACTAATACTAGGTAATGGATTATTGCTGTTCTTGATATTATCAATAGTATTAGTGTGGGCCTCATTAGTAGTGCACAGTAAATATGTAGTGGATCTGATTAGTGATGTGATAAAGTACCTAGATCTTCTATAAATATTTTTAGGATGCGGTGCGACTTTGTGCGTCCGTCTATCACATATCGTGTCATAACCTGTTGCCTTCTTCTCCCACTGGATCCACAATGACCTTTAATAACCATATTGCAATACAAAGGAAACTAATCAGACGAAACAGGAAATGCGACAAACGTACGTTAACAAAGACATCCGGACCACCCATCTAATGACCGCACTCCTTATCAACGTATTAATGAGATAATTCATCAAAGGAGCCATTGTGTGTAATTGTTCTATTAGTTCCCTTTGACTGATTTATCACTTATTGACTCCCATCTGTCCCATCTGTTATTGCAAGTTGAAGAACATTAAACAATCTTATATTATAAGAATCTTTGTCCTGACTGACTGACTGACTGACTGACTGACTGACTGACTGACAGACAACGCACAGCCTAAACCGCTGGACGTAGAGACTTGAAATTTTCAGTGTAGGTAAACCTTGGTACGTAGGGGTGTACTAAGAAGGGATTTTTCAAAATTCAACCTCTAAAGGGGTGAAAAGGGATAAAAACCTGGAATCAATTTTTGGTCTAAAACTGCACATAACCTATATCAAATTAAAGAGCCGATTTTTCTCATTTAGTTGATGTCATAATTACCTGTAAATTCTTTATTTTTGGCATGTTTTTTATGAAAAATAGAATACTTTTATTTTGACATATGACAGCGATGATACCACAGATTAGTAATAGATGATACAAAACACATGGAAGAGGAACTGTCAATGTCAAATTACACTACATTCATTAGCGTCTAAATTAATAATACTTTAGACTAATAATATTTTGGACTGTTAACACTGCAGGTGGGTTACTATGTGGTCTTAGAGCAGGGCAGTAGTTGAACTGCTCGACTTTTTTGTGCTTATTTGTTCTGCATAAGGTTCAAAATGGCACAAAAAAGTCGGGCAGTTCAAATACTGCTCTACTAGGTATCTACGTGTGCTGGAATGGGACATAGGGTTCTTTTTATCTGGGTACCGCGTGAGCGAAGCCGCGGGCGGCTGCTAGTTAAGGTATATTAAAAGTAACATTTAACATTTCTGTGATAAAACTATTTTATTTTGAAATTCATCTGAAAAAATAAACTACTACCAGTTTGTGTCATGTCAGTTCTTTCGAATCAGTGGGGTGACATGTTTTCAAGTGCGTCTCAAAGGCTTCTTTCGTGCACTTGTCACCATGTCGTTTCCTTCGCCGTTTGAGATTAATAGTATAGTGTACATAATTTTTTCGAACATAAAAATCCGTACAACCGGATTTGAGCCCATGACCTTAGGATTAGAAGGCAGTGTCGCTCCCATAAGACCACTAGTTTAGCTATGACCAAAATATCGCAAGTTTAAGCGGTTATATACTGCACGAAAATATATACTTGGATTAGTCTCCAAGCACGGTAGACATCCCTTAAAACTCCAGGTTCTCAAATATTCTTTTTATCTACCTTAAAGTCAAATTTAAGAAGTTTTGTTTCCATACATACAACATTATAAGAAAAAACATAGCTTCCAGCTGCTTCTCTTCCCGAGCATGTCGTAAAAGTAAGGAATAGTGTCCTCCAAAATGATGGACCACCTATATGGGGATGGGCTGATCACCTGTCACCATTGTTCACCATTTCCATCTTAGGATCAGAAGTGGTTGCAATTTTCTTATGTTTACTTGTGGCTCTGCATACCCCATTAGGGATATGGGCGAGATAATATGTATGTATATGTATGTACATAAACTATGTCCTCATTATTCTTAGCACTTCCAATAAAAACACTTCCAATATCTCCTCTAAACAAATACACAGCTATAAACGGCTCCAGTTAACCGTTACAGCTGTAATGAAAGCCATTTGTCTGGTTAATGTGCGTCTAGGATATCGTCTAATATGAAATAACGTCTGGCAGACGATGGGGTCATTATATCTAGGGTTATGTGTCTTCATGAGCGCTGATCGGGAGATATGGCCAGAGGAAGGAACTGTTTTGGGGTCTGTTTGCATTCACTTCGCTTCCAAGGCAAGATGTTCTAACAATTTCTAGAAGAGAGTCCGTTGACTAACTTTTTCTTTAACCGGTCAATCTCCGTCCCAAATCTGAGCAAAAATAACAAGAAAACTTTTGACAGAACTCTGTTTTATAGTGTGTCACATCAGCGTAAGAGTGAATGAATGAATGAATGGTAAAAGAGAGAGTACCTATTGAACACTTTTGGCTTAATGATTCCCATGAAATACTTTACCATCTAATAACATAATCATAATCATGGAATAAGTTACCAATTGACCTTAAAGATTTAAAATGTCATTAGGAAAAAATTGAAAAATTGGCTTATTGATAAATGGTTTTACTACATCGACAAATATTTATATAGTTCTGGACATTAAATTATGTATCTTTACATTTTAAAATATGACATTCTTAAAATTATAATTACAACATTACATTTAAAAAGGACTTAAGATAATTCCATGCCAAAGATTTTGGTAAAACTTAGATTGGACTTATATTTAAGACCATATTATTTGATCACATTGTGTTGCTGCAAATAAATGTCATTTATGATTTACCTAAACAAATGTTCCATCTTGTGGTGAAAAACCTTGTGAGAAAATACAAATCCAGGAGCTTAATACCTCATACTCGGTGTTTATTTGACGTTTGACTGCTACCTGAGCAAATGTAGCTAATCATAACCAGGGCCCGTGGATCTTGGACAAACAGCGTTACACTCAGGTTGTCAATAGGTCGGGATCGGCAATCACTCAGCCGGCTATCGGCGCACGTCAGCTCGCTTGGCGCTTTGTTTGCATTGCTCTTATCACGGTGAAGCTCAAACACGCGCCGCACTGACCGGCGCACCCGGAGCTCCGAACATCGGATGTGGAATGCGTCTTGCCCAAAAATGTACCTTTAAGTTGGTTACATGTGATCAAATGAACTAATTAATGTATTTTCTTTCTCTCTTCAGTGTGGTGAAAGGATTTAAGGTGCGCCTCAGAAGCTCCATTCGTGCACTTTACTTTTTTTGTGGACATATTAAATACCATTACAAGTTTGCGTGGTGCCCAGAAAAGGAAAACGGGGGACATTGTTCGTGGTCCACTTACTAGGTCCACCAGGGTGGACCATGGGACAATTTTTTTATAACAAAATGTTATTCCAAGTTCCAATCAGTTCAGTCTTAACGCTGAGCTACTAAACTTTCGAATTTATAACTTATAAACTTTCGGTTTTGTAATATTGTGGATGGCGAATGCCGTAACATCCTGGCATCCCAACGGAAGGCGAAGTCGTGGTCGGCCAAGAAAGTGTTGGTGATGAATGAGAGAGAATGGTGGGTTGGCGGATTGGCGGAGTTTGGGGGAGACCTTTGCCCAGCAGTGGGACGATTTAGATTAACAAAAAAAATGTAGGACAACAATTTCGAATCAGTGCAAAAACGAATAGCACATCCTTTTCCCCAGTTCATCCTTGGCCAGTCAAACAACACAGAAGCCGGGCCAGAGCTGATTAATAGCACCACGCACCGTCCCAATGAATGCTGTTTAGAATCTAGATGTACTCAGATGTACCTCTGATAAATCGTACCTGGACGGAGCTGTTGTTCTACTTTACAATGTTAGATTGAGAGTAATGATACAGAGGTATGTAATTTAAAATCTTTCCTAGGTTTGAGTCTGGAATCAGAGGAAAAAGTGATACTTGCTATAGTTACATCGTGTTTTTTGACAAAATATCACACTGATTATGAAACTACAGAGCAGCATATTCGCTAAGCAAAGAAATCCATAAAAATATTTTTAAAAGTGTTTTTTTTTTATTGTAATAAAAATTAACTTTAACTAAAGCGCTCGTGGCTTGGCTTGCTTAGACGTTCTTGATTGATCGTTGAAGTTAAGTATCGTTGTGCGCGGTCACAATTCGGATGGGTGACCGCAAGTGGCATTCCAAGCAGAGCGCTTCCGTGCTTCGGAGGGCACGTTCATTTGAAGTCGTTAAGCTATGACGGGGGCCTTTAGGCGGTCTAAAAACAATATACTTACATACTCGTAAATGTCGTACTCTAGAAAACTTTATAATAGAAAGGGGTCACTGAGCAAACGATTCACATAGCCAATACCATTTTTAAATCTTTTTGCCTCAACATTCTCCAAGAAACAGCTTTCTGATAATTTGACAAATAAATTCCCCTTGCATTTTCAATGGAAATCCTTTCAATTGAAAAGCGATTATTTCACCATCCTCCATGTCATCCCCTATATTCGCCGAATAGCCAACACACAGCGCTGCACTCACCACAAATTGAGTTACAAAACGTTTCTTTCCCGGCAAGAAGAGGCTCTCAAACTTTTACAAAGGAATTCTTTTTGTACACAACGAAATAATGGAACTTCTCGTTGGTAAGTGGAAGCAGAATTGTTATGTTACGCTTTGGTGGTCCAATCTTGGAGATTGTTTGTGCTTTGGCTATTTTTGGGAGGTATTGTTTAGGGAATGGTTCTAAATTGGAACGTCCGAATTTTATACCTACTTTGTATAGATTTAAAACTTTTGTAGTTTTTAATCTCTGGCTTTTGGACAAAGTTGTATTACTTAAGGTGCTATCAGTAGCTTGATTTGTAAGAGTAAAATAGTATAAAGCAGATTTTTGGTTCTAGATTTTTTTTTATAATTTCAATGCAAAATGACCTTGTAATGTGAGTGAATGAAGCGAAAGAAGTATGCCAGGATCGTAATTTGCGAAATGGAGAACCGTGATCTCCATTCCTCCATTGACTCTGCCTACCCCTACGGGAGACAGGCGTGATTTTATGTATGTACGAGTATGTGTAACCTTGTTAACGACAACGATTGTCTCAATGTGATGTAAAAAGTAACTATCTATGTATAAAAAATTGCGATAATGTTTTATCGCAAATAATTTTATCCAAGAGCTCGTTCTTATTTGGCTCAACGGACGTCAGCACGCTTCCACCGTCTGATGAGCTGGATCAAGTGAGCTATCTATAGACCGTTTGCAACGGCCTTTAGATAGCCCGACTGTTTCTTTTGTATTTTGTAAATTATATTTGTATTGGTTGTAAAAAAAAATATTTAGGTGTTTTTGCTGTACCAAAACTACAGAAAATACCTATAAAACTAGCTCTCTGTTCCATACAACCTAAGAAGTATTTTTGATGTATTGACAAAGCCCCCTTGAGTATTTATGGAGCATTCCATTATGTACCTTTTTTCCTAATAACTTCCCTAACTTTGAGTACCTCTGGCACAGAAGCAGGTGACGTCAGCTCGCGTTCGTTAGGTCGCTTCATTACGACTGCCCTGAAGGGCGCGGGGAGGGGAGAAGGAGAGGGGGAAGCTAGGGGAGGGGGTACTAACACCGTCTACTTTATTGAAGCGAGACGACCCTGATTACGGGTTAAACGTGCAATTGACGGGTTGAAGGGGTTTTTCTTTAGATCATACTTAGATTTGCTACAAAATAACTGCTAACTATACTCTAGCCAAATTCGATGTAGGATAAAGTAAAACCTGAAATGTTGACTAAAACCTAATAAAAACGTAATCTAATTATTTAAACCACAATTTTGTGAATAAATCGCCAGTGTGGAGCTATCTGTTCACGAAATTGTAATTTAAATAATAAGATTACGTTTTTATTAGGTTTTAGGTAACATTTTTGGTTTGATTTTTGTTTACCTTTATTCTATATCGAATTTGGCTTGAGTAATAGTAAATTACTCATTCTTAATACTTAAAATGCTTTATTCACTGACTAGCTATCGCCCGCGGCTTCGCTCGTTTGGTATCCGGACAAAAAGTAGCCTTTATGTTATTCCAGCACACATACTATGCACATTCCAAGTATGATTCAAATCCGTTCAGCCGTTACGGCGTGATTGAGGCACAAACATACATACTCACATCCACACATCCATCCAACTTTCGCATTTATAATATTAGTAGGATAAGACAAGTATGTATTTACAAAAAAAAGTATAGGTATAAAAGTGCCAGCCATCTGGTGCCCATAGTACAAGCTTTGCTTAGTTTAGGGTTAGATGGCGCTGTGTAAAATGTCCACAAATATTTATTATTATTCATTTCACATGTCATGACATTGCTCAACGTAGATTTTTTTAAATTTTTACATACATATTATCACGTCCGTATCCCTAATGGGGTGGGCAGAGCCACAAGTAAACATAAGAAAACTTGCAGCCACTTCTGATTTAATTTTTACACCACTTAATACATTGTACCAGTACAAAGCCGGGGAGGTGGCTTGTCCCCAACACAAGTTACTCGGGATTTATCTATGAACATCTTATTAAAATAGCTAACTCTTGAATCGACGTTCGTAAAACACTTTTATTTTTCCACGCGAGAGCCGCCCGAATTCCAAGTGAGAACAAACATTATTCATACAATCCCGCTACTTGCTCGTAATCTTTTAAACCCCCAGAAGGTATTGGTGCCCTGGGCCCTATTCGATGAAAAACTCTACAACCTTACTCCATCATTCGATTTTTGTCTAAAACTTTTTGTAGCATTCTCTTTATAGGGAAAACTTTTGCGTAAATAAGTTTAAGAATTAAATGTTTATACTTAAACCACAGGTTCTTAGATGTTTAGAATAAGGCTTTTATTATACTACTACTAGTGGTGTCACTAATCGAACCAGTGTGGTGAAAGGATTTAAAGTGCACCTTAAAGGCTCCGTTCGTGCACTTGATGCTGTTATTCTAACTTTTTATGCTGGTTTCCTCACGATGTTTTCCGACACCATCCCGCGGCTTAGCCAGCTCCGCACGTATTGACCATGTCTTTCCTGTGGACAAGGCCGATTAAGCTGAGAGGATGTAATACGTGCTCGGCAAGCCTACTCCATCTAAATTCGTCCCGGGCACTACAGCGTCCCGTTTGTGAAGGTAAAAGTTGCCTCCTGATGCTGTATAAATCATCTGCTGATGGTAAAAGGCCTTAGTATAGATTTCTACGAATAGGTCCACCAAGTCTCAGACTTCTAGGTCAGTGTTTATGATCTTTTCAGATGACTAGGCGCTGTAGGTAATCGGTTTCACGATAGACTGGCTCAAATAGCTTCGTCTATCAAATTCCGAATATACATATTACAAATACACGTGTGAGAAATTACATGTTATGTTTACTTTTTGAATATACATTGACACTTTCATAAGAAAGTCCATAAATCTTTACAAAATTTTGTGAAACAAGGTCTTACTATTACTTAAATCTAGTAGTTCTTTCGAACCAGTGTGGTGAAAGAATTTTAAGTGTGCCTCAAAAGCTCCTTTCATACACTTGATATTTGTTTTTGAATTTTTTAGATCCTATGACTTGCTGGTTTCCTCACGATGATTTCCTTCACCGTTTGAGAGAACTGGTATAGCGCACATAATTTTTCGAACAGGAAAACAAGGTCATGAATCATTGGTGCATGAACTATGAACCCATGACCTTAGGATTGGAAGGCGCGGCCGCCGTACACCACCGGTGTTCTCGCCAAGGTCTTTATTAGCTGGGTTTGAAGTCAGAGCAATCGCACCAGTCGGAAATGGTAGTTCGATTGGACATTGCTATCGGACCACATGACCACAATCAAATCCAATACTGCTCTCCTAGTATAGAACGCAGTAACTAGCATTTTTGACAATAATTATATAGATACATATTCGGAATCGCTTGACAAAATACAACATTCTGTTCTCACTCCCATATCAATACATGTTTGACATAGTTACTGTGTTCTTCACTAGGAGGACAGGGCAGAACAGTGGTTGACTATACCGTTGGGTGTGGGATTCACCCCACACAAAGCTGCCCTGGGTCGTGGGTGTCAGAAATGATGATACCCTGGGACCACAACACTTGGCCTGGAAGAAATATTACAGGACATTCTTCCACTTCCGGAATTGAAGCAGCACCTCTCGACTCTGGCGGGTATTTTGCCACGCCACCGAGTTTGTCAATGTCAAAAAATCTTATTCAGTTAAAAAAAAACCGGTCAAGTGTGAGTCCAATTCGCGCTCGAAGTGTACCTACCGTATTATCGTACATATACATAAATGTTTCTTATATGGGCATCCTTTGACGTCAGGCAGGCGGCCGGTCATAAAACACCTTAGCCAACACTCTTACAGGATGATTCAAGGATCATGCTGTGCCGACCCCACATAGAGTGGGGTTAGGGCAGGAAGATGATGATGATATAGGCATCCTTTTTTATTTTTATTTGTTACGTTTCATGAGATACAGCCCGCTGACAGACGGACGGACTTACGGACGGACAGCGGAGGCTTGGTAATAGGGTTGGCACCCTACGGGTACGAATACCTAAAAAGATAAAAAAATAACACTTAAAGAACTATCTCCAACCGTCGGAACTAAATTCAAAGATCGTCAACATTTTCCACTCCACCACGCGCAAAAACTCCAAGTCAGAATTATTCAAAGTATGTAGTCTAGTGTACCTACTTTGAATAATTTTGTTATTGGGCCGGTGTATCATCCGCTCCCATGTAAATGTGGTAGATTGAGTTTGCTTTCTTCGACCGCTGTCGGAAAACAAAATGTTATTTATACAGGGACTTTGTTGAGTTTGGTTTTGCGATTTTGAGGAAGGCTGTGCTTACTAAGGCCAACTGTACTCACTGCCTATAGAATAAAACCTTTCAGTAAACAGGATGTCTTGACTTTGAACTGTAATCGAAACAATTATTATTATTTTGACTCTAATATAACAATAGACTTCAGTAGTCAACGTACTACTAAGGCCTTTTACCATTTATAGTAGATGATTTATACAGCGTCAGGAGGCATCTTTTACCTTCACAAACGGGACGCTGCAGTGCCCGAGACGAATTTAGATGGAGTACGAATTCAGCACCTATTCCATCCTCTCAGCTTAATCGGCCTTGTCCACAGGAAAGGCATGGTCAATACGTGCCGAGCTGACAAAGCCGCGGGTTTCCTCACGATGTTTTTCTTCACCGTTTGAGAGTACTGGTGGCTCATAAATTTCGCACAGAAAAATCCATTGGTACACGACCGGATTTGAAGCCACAATCTTAGGATCGGAAGGCGGTGTCACTACCAACTAGACCACCAGTGCTCTCTGTGTGGGTCAGCGTAAGTAGAATTACTGGAATTTTAAGTTAAGAAGAAGACAATAATTCTAGGAACAACGTCGCCTGAAACATTCATCAAGGAAATGAATCGGTCCAAACATATTTTCTGTTTGAAGTTAAACAAAGACATTCAACTGCGATGCGAGACGGAGTTACCTCGGAATCAGCGCGAGTAAACATACAGGAAACTCTTTAAAGTCGAACTACGTAAGCCTTCATATGCCTTCGCTTTCCTCCAGTGCTGGGCTTGAGAGGAGACCGCTCGATGCAGCTCAAATGATTTCTACATCCTGAAAGATCGCTAGAATGGAAGTAAATAAAGAGCATAGAATGCGTCCAGCTGCTTCTCTCCCCGAGCATGTAGTAAAAGCCGATTAAGGAATAGTATCCTCTCCAAAATGATGGACCATCTATATGGGCGATGAGCTGATCACCTGTTACGATGGTGACTTTAAGTCAGAAGTGGCAGCAAGTTTTCCTATGTTTACTTATGGCTCGGCCCACCCCAATAGGGATACGGGCGTGATAATAATGTATGTATGAAAAAGATCTCACTTCCGTACCGCGGATTGTAATTTGTAAAAATATTTCAAACTAAAGAGCTGTAGTAATAAAACGAGCAATACATATATTTTAAAATAACTTTAATCCGAGACCCAAGTGGTACCCAAACAAAAAGCAGGCTATTATGACTCCCTAACTCACTAAATTATCTTCTTGCAAATCATGATGGTCTGTTGCTTCTTTGCTGCGTGAAAAGAAGGTCAAACCAAGAAACGTGCAAACAGCATCCAGTCTATACATACATACTTAACTTAATATTACGACTGTTCTCCATACGCTTTTTTAATAATGTTTGGGACTAGTACCTTCCTTCTTAGTCGCTACACTCTTGACAGAGTGGTCGTGGTCCTCAGCTCAGGAGTAGTGGCTCGCTACACAATTTTGCGCTATTCGTATAATAAATTTAAACTTAAATTCAAAATTTTTCAATTCCTAACACTACTATAGTGGTACGGTTTCGTCCCTTCCTACCCCCAGGGGTATGGTGGGTCCGAAGTGCTTAATGGTGGCCTTTCTTGAGCACTCGTGTAGTGGACCATTCAGCGCCTTAACAGCGTCTTGTAAGCATTGGCAGAAGTTTTCCTGATGCTGTATAAATCATCTTGTAGTTGGTAGCTGTAGTCATAGGGATTTGGTTTTATTTTCCAGCTTCAGCCGACTCTGACGGTCCCGGCTCGAATGCCTGAACCGCTTGCGAGATATATCGGTTTTGTTTCAAAGTCGCTCCGATGGAACCTTCATTTTCGGGATAATGAAAGTTGCGAAGTTGGGAGAGCGGAGAAACTCACTTTTCTGTGAAGTCAGCGCGGGATTAAGTGACATGTAAATTATTGGAAGTCCCTTATAAGATTTTATAAAGAGTTTGACACAGTTTCTATCCGGGACGGGAGGCAATATTGGAGTGCTGAGATTTTTTTTTTAGTCTACGTACATTTTATTATCTAAAATGATGAATCTTTCTTGTTTTACAAAGAAAGCGTATGAGGAATAGAAATCCTTGTGTGTTTGTCGCGCCGTAACAGCTAAACTTATTTAAATATAACTTAGAATTTACTTACGTAATACGCTAATAGAAGCTAGGATTTCCATAATATAATAAGTAATTATTCTTCTCACTGGTCTTCACGATACAGGCTTGCCTAGTGTGAAGACCGTTGAAACACATATTAGTTTTAATTTAAGCCATAACAACATCAAACCTTGTCCCTGTGAAAATTGTTTCAATGAGTTAACTATAATAAATAATAAATAATAAATAAATAAATAACACCCAACAGTCATATACATAGTCCTGACCTCACACTTGGATTCCCTGTGTCGTGGGTATCAGAAACTACGAGTACCATGGTACCACAACTCCCAGACCCGGAAGAAATATTTACAGATCATGCAAACATTTCTTCCGCAGTGTGAATCGAACCCGCACCTCTTGCGTCTCTGCCAAGCAATCGCCCGCCACGCCACCGAGGCTGTAGAAATATTTTTTCATTTCATTTCAATATCGTTCCTAGAAGTATAAGAAAGCCTTTGTCCAGTGGACATAATGCTCAGGAGTTTACAAGGTGCGGTATCTCAGTGGTAAGTAATGAATTCGGAACACGTACGTATACTATTTAGTTAGATTGTTTCTAAAAAACTGCCGAGTAAACTGAGGGCCCTGCATTTGAGGGCCCTGAACCGGACAGCTTTGGGGGATAGCAGATGGTCAAGTGTGCGTTTAGACGTGCTTTGTGTTGTCAATTTTGGCTAAATCAATAAAAATCTTATTCGTTTGATTGTGTTTACCTTGTTACGATAAAATAATGTAATTGCGCGATAGCTAAGTCTAGCTAGACATAAGGTACCTTTTCTCGAAGATCCGAACTCTTTTCAAGCCTAGTACCTAGCCCACTGCCTAGGTAAAGTAGGGAGACTTGACAAATGTTTTTGATGTAATTTTTATCTGCTAACACAAAAAATTATTCCATTTTTATTATTTCTTACAGCAACCACACTTCTAGCATGCAAATATTAGTCAAATGGGTACATTATTAATGTTAGGTATTATTTATTACCTAAATTTCATGCCAAAATTTGATAGATAAGTTAACAATTGAATAAAAATGAAATAGAATGTAAATAAAAATGAATTGTTATAGTAATTATATGTCTCGGTAATAAAATAATTTGTTAAAGAAACAATAACACCTAGGTATCCATCAGCCATTTCTTTAACTTAAATCCATACTAATATTAACGCGAAAGTTTGTATGTATGGATGTATGGATGTTTGTTACTCTGTCACGCAAAAACTACTGAATGGATTTTAATGAAACTTGGAATATACATAGTATGTGTGTAGAATAACCATATAGGTTACTTTTCATCGGGATACTACGCGAGCGAAGTCGCAAGCGGCAGCTAGTGTTAAATAAATCTTGGTATTTTTTTTTACATAGTCTGGCAAATTATTACAATTAAACGTCATGAAAAAGACCTGGTTCAGAGTTATCTTTAAATTTGATTTGGGTATGTGCAGTCTGTCATCCTGCCTGTCAATTTTCTTGAGCGAAGTCCATGTATCCAAGGTCCTTATTAGTCCGTGTCTCGGTCAGGCCGATGTAAGACTCCGCCCTAACATTTACGTGGCGGGGGGCAACGCCATCTTGAAGGCTCATTACCACTTCGATTGTCGTTGTCGACACTAATTGTCGACGGCTGTCCGTCGCACTCTATCTTATTCTATTTTTTTTTCGGGGGATCATCAATAATAATTGCAGAATGCTTGTTGCTTTGAGACGATGCGCTATCCAACTTGCTTGAAAATTATATATTTTAAACTCCTTGGTAAAATAACTTTGACAAAACCAACGGGCAGAAAAGGTTGTGTGAAAGAGGATATGCGTGTGAAAGGAGTGAATACTGAGATGACGAGTGATAGGAGAAGATGGAAGAGGGAAACATGTTGTGCCGACCCCACCTAGGGTAAGGGTAGGAAAATGATTAAATGATGGTGATGATGGTTTGGTTGAGGCTTGCAAAGTATTTTTCTCTAGCTATTTTACGGAAAAATAAAAAAATAAAGCCTTAAAAGTACATTACATACATACATACATGCATACATATTATCACGCCCGTATCCGTAACGGAGTGGGCAGAACCACAAGTAATCATAAGAAAACTTGCAGCCACTTCTGATCCAAGACTCCCAAGATGGATATGGTGAACCATGGTGACAGGTGATCAGCCCATCGCCCATACAGGTCCATCATGTTGGAGAGGATACTATCCCTTAGTCGACTTTTACGACATGCTCGGGGAGAAAAGCAGCTGGACGCATTCTATGCTTTTTCTTTACTCCCAGTCCAGCAGAGAAGTAAAAGTACAT
This sequence comes from Scotopteryx bipunctaria, assembly GCA_949320045.1. NCBI lineage: Eukaryota > Metazoa > Arthropoda > Insecta > Lepidoptera > Geometridae > Scotopteryx > Scotopteryx bipunctaria. The sequence continues at coordinate 12,347,834 of OX439446.1, read as the reverse complement.
TAAATATTAAGTATTTAGGTTATATTGATCTACATTTCGAAATCAACGTCCTCACAAGAGCCCCTGAGATTAGGAAACCCTCTGTAATGACGACATGGTCTAATGATTTATAGGTCCGATCGAGGGCCATTCAGATTCAAATTTTCCGTTTGTTCTTCAAGTTAATTGACTTTAACGAGATTGGTGACGTCGGCAGACCTTGGAGATTATTTAGGGATCTTATAAGTGACAATTTCTCGGGATTTTTGGACAATTCGTCGAATCTCGCTGAGAGTCTGATTTTGAACTCGACAACTTGAGTTCAAGATTTGATTAAGTGGTTACGAAATACTTGATTCCAAATTACAATATCTATTTAGAGGTGTAATTCTATTTTGATTGATTATACATTAAAATAAATAGTTTTTTTTATTATTTAAAAAAACATACAAGTCAAATTCATCATCATAATCATTTTACTACCCTTTCCTAAAGACAAACATTAACAATAACATTAAAAACTTTAAGGTAATTGGTATAATAATAAGAAATGAAAATGAACTCAGTTTTCTATGTAAGTTCGCCTGCAGATAGAAAACAGAGATCACTGACCGCAGGTAAGGTCCCCAAAACTCTTACCCAAGACAAACTATTAATTATATAATTACCTACTTATACTAAGGCACTAAGAATAGAGTCAGTAATTCATTTATTTTTCGAATTATTTGCTTCTAAATCTGTAAATCACAATACTCTTGAACCATCCTATCTTCCTAAACAGAGTTAGTTTAGGAGCCGACCGCAATTTCCTTACCTCACCTACCTGTCCTATTAATTGTGGTCACGTGCCAGCCACGTGCCACTAGAGAGCTCAGTGCTTGGCTTTATTCTCTTATTTGAACTGATAGTTTTCCTGTTTGATTTGTTGAAAGCCTTTGGGTACGTTTCGTGTTTGCAAACGTGCCTTTCGGCTTCGACGTTAATTGATCGGAGGTATTAGTGAAGAGAATATTGATTGAAATGAATAGGCACGAGTTAAACTTTTTCTGTTTTTTATAAATTGTAATAAAGCTATTAAACATCATTTATTAGGTAATATTTTGTATAAAATTATGCTAACAGTTAATCGATCGACTTGTTAAACAAATTAACTATAATAAAAAAACTAGGTACCACTAATAAATCTCAGGCAAAATTTACACAACAAATAAAGAGAAAATTTTAAACAATAATGCAATTACCGAACATAAAACTTAAATGCATGAAACGCTCCTCAGTTCATAATTTACCGAGGGCTGGCGCGTTCGATACCCGGCTTACTTTGACGTTTGACAGATTTATGAACGCTCAAACGAAATGCGCTGGACCGTTTGCGCTAAAAGCTACCGGCTCTCGGACTAGGAGACAATGTTTTTATTTGATAACCGTTATCCTTAGTTTTGTGTTGAAGAGAGATTTTTATTTCTTTTATATATGTATAAAATTAAAAAAATATACTGTAAGTAAGTATCACAACGGACGTGATGGTAACGATTAGGTTATGGAGAGGTGTAGTCGATCTGGTACCCACTGGACCTACAAGATTCGACCCAAAAGCAAAAAGTGCCCATAGGACCTCATTTACATGGCCCATTCGACCTTCTTAAAAAAATTATATTCAATGCAGTCTGATCGCGATCCAACGTTTAGTAGTCGCGTTACGAACATGTGTCAATGCAACGTGATTAGACGTGTCCAAATTATCCCCGTGATTTTAAGGAATAAAGAAATGTTAACTTTGACTGCCAGGTTCCTTTATTCTACTAACAGGTGACGCGACGGATTCGATGTCAAAAAACGTCATACATTTTTTTGTCAAAAAAATATTAGAAGAATATAAGAACCTAGCAAATGCCATCTTTTCTAGAGACCTTCGATCACAGAAGAAGCAATACGACGAAGATACCCTCGATTCAAGTGACAGAGTGTTCAAACATGCGATTACTCCGCTAAACTGGAACGGGCTCCCGCAGGAGTGCACTCGGATATTAAATGTGTTCTTATTATATTTCTTAGAAGTGGTCTCCTACGAAACGAGATACGTCAAATTATAACCGTGTTTAAGCTATACTATGCTATTTTATACAGACATGTCATGAGAAGGGAAGAATGTCATGTGACGAGAAGAGTGTTAGATAATGAATGTGGAAGGATAAGTGGGTAGAGGTAGACCAAAGAAAAGATGGATGGACTGTGTGAAAGATGACATGATTAAGAAAGGAGTGAGCGTTGAAATGACTTCTGACAGAGGGAAATGGAAGAGGAATACATGTTGTGCCGACCCCACATAAAGTGGGACAAGGGCAGGGAAATGATACTATTTTATACAGAACTCTGCCAGCGGCTGATTTGGCGTGATACCTGGAAAAAGGAGCCCAGCCCCCGAATACTCAAACGCATCTCAAAGTTAAGCACGTCTCAAGTGACGATTTTTTTGACAGGTTTTCTATCAGAAACTGTCAAAAAACCGTGAGTTGAGACGTGCTCAACTCTGAGTCGCGTTTGAGTATTCGGGGGTATGTCACTCTCCAACTCATCTTTCTCCATCTGTCCATCCGTTGTTGCGTGAAAGAAACTTATAAATAGTTTTAACTATGGACTCCAGATGGCTGATAGAATACTTATAATACTTTTTTTGTAAATAGATACTTATAATACATAGTTACAACACCCAGACTTGCTGCGGGAATCGCTGGCTGCGGGAATCGAACCCGCGCCTCTTGCTCGGCTGAGACGAAAAAGGCGCGGGTTTGATTCCCGCAGCGGGAGAAATGTTTATATGTTCTGCAAATATTTTTTACTGGTCTGGGTGTTGTAACTATGTATTATAAGTATGTACCTATTTACAAAAAAAAAAAATACTGTCTTGGTCCATTGGTTGTCGTCCCGTTTAGCCAAGTGTTCCGCCCACTTAAGCTTAATCTCCACTTAAGCCACGCAATTACATATTATTATCTATTACATATCTAGAAGATAAATATATCTATAGTTGAGATATTTCGGTCGTTATCTTATGGAGTCCGTCTCTCAGTAACGCGAGCTTAGGTATTGTGTCGGTTTCACGAGTTCCTTGAGGATTGAGTTCAGGTATTGGAACTAAATGTAACAGAAAATTGTATAACTTCTTCTGAGACTGTTGAATTCTGGCCACAGAGAAATGATGTCTTTGTATCTGATAATATTTTTATATTAGAGTTTTGATGTTTTGTCTGTATTATTTCTTTCTTTGTTTACTTTTATTGATTGTAGGTTTAGTCATTGACAATAAAATGGAGGACCAAGAACCAACAAAAGTTACTTTGTGCACCACCCGCCCGCCTGCACTAAAAGCCCTGCAAAAATCCAGCGGGACAACACACATTCACACAAAAAAAACAAACATTGTTACCTATAATCATCTTCAGTCGGATAAAAATTATGATTATATCATATTTCTGCTAAAGTATCGCAATAGCAAACAAATTATCTGTAAATAACTAACGATAAATCGAATCGCCCCCATAAACAAGCGCACATCAAAACCGTCAAAACGCTAATAAAATAACACAATCAGCTATAAATCAGAGGTAAACTGTAGATAATTTCATCGCTAAGCCCGCATTTCACACTCGACTCGGCAATTACCAGTGATCTGTCTGATTAACATGCGTTGTCGAGAGACTGCGGCGTGGCCGGACTGCAAGCGGGTATTCATAAGAATAAGAATAAGGAATAAGAATAAATTTATTAAAACAAAACAGGTGTAGCGGTACATATAATCATAGAATAACTAAAATAACTAGTAGAAACATAATATTGCATATTGATTTTGTACTCAGGTTAATCTCCGTTCCCCACACTAAAAAGCCTGTATAGCAGGGCACAGCGATTCGCCGCATACTCTCCTCATTATATATAATATCCATAAAGGTGGACTTCCTTGGGTTGCGGCTAAACATTACTTTTTACGACTTGACGACCTCGGTGGCGTTGCGGGCGAGGCGCGGGTTCTATTCCCGCTACGGGAGAAATGTTTGTATGTTTTGCAAATATTTCTTCCGGGTCTGGGTGTTGTAGTATTATGTATTTACAAAAAAAAAGTATATAAGTATTCTATCAGCCATTTGGTGCCCACAGTACAAGCTTTGCTTAGTTTGGGGCTAGATGGTGCTGTGTGAAAAGTCCGCAAATAATTATTTATTTAGTCATGAGTCACAATCCAACTTCAAACTAACTGCATAAGCGCAAGGCGTGCGATTGACGTGTGCGATGGAAGTGAGGATTGTTCCGAGAAGTGGGGTGTGTCGTCGATTGACAGATGACGTGCGTTCAGCGCGTCCATAACGCGTCAGTCGAAAGTCCGCCTTAAATGGTATAGTAGTACCACAAATATTGTGTGCCTCGGCAATTTTCATCTAGCTTCTGAAATACGCGATGATGATTATGTATTACAGAAATGTTGCAATAATTATGTACTTACTTTTTTTAAGGGTTGGTTAATTCATAAGTTGATTATTAGTTGCATATTCGGACAAATTCGGTTCTCATACAAATCACGAATTTTGCAGAGGCTCACAATATTGTGGTACTACTGTACGAAATGACATTCCATACACTTTCCTAGTAAAATTTCCCTCTTTCGCAGTCAGGTAAAAAAACACAAGAGCCTAAAGACTTGAGACTATGCCGACCAAACAGCAAAACTGTGATACATTTTTTGCATACAAATCCCGCTTACCGCTTCCCGCTTCCCGCTTCCCGCTACATGTACAGCTTCACCTTTTACTTAACACCAACTAACTGTCGGCTCGGTCGGAGCAGACACGCGATCTTTCAGGTACCCTGATTAATTCACAGATGCAGACTGAGCTATTGTGACGTCATCGCTAAACTGCACAAACAGACATTCTGTGCTAAAACAAATGACGTACCTATTTACCTAAACAGGTAAGTGCATCCGTTTTGAACTTCGAAACTAGGGTTTTTTTCGCAACGTAGTTTTGCTTTGGTCCATAATGTTTGTCACTGTAGTGCAGTTTTGTTTATATTAACGTCATCATAACTTAGAAGCGCTCGTGGCGTAGCTTGCTTAGACGTTCTTGATTGATCGTTGAAGTTAAGCAACGTTGTGCGCGGTTACAAATGTGATGGGTGACCGCAAGAGGCATTATGAGCTGAACGCTTCCGTGCTTCGGAGGGCACGTTAAATTGTAGTAGAGATTTGTTATGTACCTTCCGAAACCAGCATGATGATTAAAATGCGCTCCCAAGGTCCTTTTCGTGCACTACCAAGCATAAAAACCTATTTCCATTTACCCCATTTTTGGGGTAACATTTCTCAGCCCAGTAATTGTCGAAATTACGAACAAGCCGACAAATGGAGCCATTTCCCAGTACCAATATAAGTTCTTCAATTTGCAATAAGGCTGCGAGCTAACTATCGCGATGGTACAGTCATTACGACACCTGCTGTCTTCGACATGTTTAGGGGTGTTTCTGACATTGGTGCTTATTATAACAATGAGTTACCCTTATTATTGATATTGTGCTTTGTAAGATGTTATATAATTTTACGGGCTTATACAAATACAAATACATTTATTTCCAAAGAGAACATACGTCATCATCATCATCTTCCTGCCCTTATCCCACTCTTTGTGGGGTTGGCACAGCATGATCTTTGGATCAAGCTGTAAGAGTTTTGGCTAAGGTGTTTTATGACCCTCCTTGGGAATACTTGCTTATTGTATGTCATCACGTTGGAGGATACTATCCCTTAGTCGACTTTTACGACATGCTCGGGGAGAGAAGCATATAAGTAACAAAAATGAAAATAAAAAAAAAGGTCGGCAAAGGGACTACATTCAGCGTTATTCCGCGCACATTGTACGCAGTGCTGGTTTTCAGTGTAGCCCAGTGTTCGAGCTAAGGTGGCTAAGGTGGCTTATGATATATAAATACATACATACATAATATCACGCCCGTTGGTCAGACCATCCGCAACACACTCAACATCAGTCGAGGCAGTACATGTCGCTGAATGCCGAAGAAAATGGCGCAACATCGTGCGAGAGAAGTTTGCTTCCACGATGGGTCACGTCGCAAGGAGGAGGATTACGCCCGTATATATAATCCCATATAATGAGATGGGCAGAGCCTCAAGTAATAACAGGAGAACTTGTAGCTACTCCTGATTCAAAGTCCCAAGATGGATACGGTGAACCATGATGTGCCCATCGCCCATATCGATGGTCCGCATAGGGCGCGAGTGATGCCCGTCAAGGTCAATCTTCTCAACACAGTTCTTTCTTTACCATGTCCTCGTTCACACAGGGCATCAAAATGTTATGTCTGGAAAATTATAATTATGCCACTTAGGCCTTACCCACGAGAGAAGAGAGATGTAAAAGCAAATAATAGAACTCGCAAACATTAGCAATAATCGGACGTCATCGGCTCCGAGCCTGAATGGACCGGAATCAATTAGACGCTGCACTCGTCCTGGAGACAATGCTTCCTCAGCGTCAGCAAAACAGGGTAACAGCTTATTACAAAACTTATGAAATGTAAGCATTGGATGGAGGGGAATTAGGGCGTAAAATTATTTATTTATAATTATTACATTATTTGTATGATCGACTAAGGGATAGTATCCTCTCCAAAATGATGGGCCATCTATTATGGGCGATGGGCTGATCATCTGTTACCATGGTTCACTATGTATATCCATCTTGGGACTTTGAATCAAGGAGTGGCTGCAAGTTTTGTTAAGATTACGTATGGCTCTGCCCACCCCATTAGGCGTGATAAAGAGTCTTGGCTGAGGTGTTTTATGACCGACCGCCTGCTTGACGTCAACCCTCCTTGGGAATACTAAACTACTCTTCTAAATCGAAATAAGAAAATGAAATCTTTTTTCCAACGCTACCAAGATTAAAGCATGCACACAGTGACACGTGGAACCTGCCGAGTCAGGCGATTGCACCGCGCGGTACCGACGTGCAATGAGTCGCAGGTGTCCACCCGCCTTAATATGTGCCGGCGTAGTTATCATGCATTGTGCGACTACCTTTATGTTCTGTTTGATGTATTGGAGCAGAAACTTTGAGCGTGGACTGTGATATTACAGACAGGAGAGATGGAATTGTTATGAAATTCGTATTGGATCGTAAACTGAATCTGTGCGACTGATATATGTTTTGACACGAAAAATACAGTGAGATATTTTTTTTTTTGTAAGAAACTCTTAAAACTATTTCTTTCTACATACATACATACTATCACGCCCGTATCCTTATCGGGGTGGGCAGAACCACTAGTAATCATAAGAAAACTTGCAGCCTCTTCTGATCCAAGACTCCCAAGATATATATAAATATTGGTTTCTTTTCTTGAAATATTTTAGGTACGAATGTTGAGTAACATGTAGAAGATAAAGATGAAAAAAAGTTACAGACGAAATATAAAATTTTCGACAAGAAATAAGTTAAGCCGTAGCTAACTGAAATACTGTGACAGTTTTAAAAGAGAGTAAAAAAATCGAAACTGCCTATAAGAACATTTTCAAGACAGCAAACCTCATCCAAATCGGACCGGTCCACGCAGTAAGCCAACAAAAAACAAAACCCCTTCTTAAACTCTATTAAAAATGAACTCCAGATTTCCTTGTCAAAGATTTTCCCAGCGCATTAAGCGAGACCGAACAAAGTGTAACCGAACCGAAAGTAAAGGCGAGTACCGAGTACCGAGTACCGAGTATCTAAAGCGTGTTCGCATTGCCTTAGCGATTCCATCGTCAATTGCACCCGCGCGGGTATTCAAAGCGATCCGACTATTCAGAGATCACGTCCGTGGTTGGATACAGACCGTGTCATGAGAGGAAAGCGGTTACACTATTTTTTTTTACTTTTTCTTTATAATACCTAATTGAGGACATTTTTACACAGCGCTATCTGGGGCTAGAGCCCCAAACTAAGCAAAGCTTGTACTAGAATAGAGATATTTGCAGAATATTGAAACATTTTTCCCGTAGCGGGAATCGAACCCGCGCCCTTTTGTGTCTCAGCCGAACAATCGCCCGCCACGTCACCGAGGTCGTCAGTTGAGGTCGTCGATATATGAGGATGTGTGGATGTGACGATGTATGTTTGTGCCTCAACCACGCCTAAACGGCTGAACGGATCTAAATAAATGCCCACAAATATTTATTATATTCACAAACTTTCGCATTTATAATATTAATAGGATAATTTGCTGTAGCTTGTACCTTGTGACAATCACAAGCCGCGCCTAAGGCGTACGGCAAAAACTCCTGTCTACCACGGTAACAATGGCAAGGTTCGAATAACGCTGAAGACCTGTCCTATTTAGTTTTCTTACCTGTTTCCTTTCAAAGTTCAACGCTTTTTTATCCGACTGTGCAGGACGGCAATGTCATAGGTGTATTGTCGGCGTGATCAACCAGTTTTGATAAAACTGCCGTTGCAACCAAAATAGCGCTAAGACAATACATTACAGAATTATTGCAAAGGAAAAACGTTTGTTTTATGGCGTGCAAATGAACTTCAACCTTGGCCGACGGTACCTATTTATAGGTATGTGTGAGTTTGGCGCTCATGGCGTAGCTTGCTTAGACGTTCTTGATTGATCGTTGAAGTTAAGCAACGTTACGTGCAATCACAATTTGGATGGGTGAGCGCAAATAGCATTACGAGCTGACCGCTTCCGTGCTTTGTAGGGCACGTCAAATTGTCGGTCCAGGCTTGTAAGTTGCTAAGCAGTGTTGGCCACCAGCTCATACAAACTTACCCCATAGAAAAATTGCTTAAGATCACTTAAAATCTACGGAGTCATGATTCTGTATCTTTCATAATTTGGTCGCATTACAAAAAAGTAAATTCGTAGATTTAAGACGTTTTAAAATGACTAGTGTGATGAAAAGGTAAACTATGCAGATTGTTGAACTGTTATGTGTTTTTAGTCATGTTACTAGTTTTTTCAAACCTTTGTGATTAAAATGCGCCTCAAAGGCTATTTTCGTCGCACTTGACATGTTTCGAACTAGGTTGCACGAAATGACAGTTTGTTGTTGTTTTTTTCACCGTTTGAGAGTAGCATACTGGTATAGCGCTCATAAATTTTTCGAAGTGCGAAATCCATTGGTGCAGAACCAAATTCGAACTCTTGACCTTAAGATTGGAAGATGGGATCCCCTCCACCAGTCCATCAGCGCTCTCTGAATAAACATTTGAGGTACAGTTCAATGGACTTTGAGGTCTGAGGCTCTGCGGTTTTGTCCTCCATCTCTCAAGACGTCGTCGCCTAGAAGGCGAAACCTCTAAACCAGCTTTCGACGTTGCAGTATTAATTTAGTTCAAGAATTTGTAATTTGCACTTCACTGAGACATTTCTACGTTCTATTAAACATTCAAGCCTGTTTTTCAGTATTATTTACTAGGTTTTGTCTAGCCGATTGATGCTAGAATGCTAAAAGGCTTGATCTAGGTATGTGCAATTCAAAAAAACAACAAATCAAACAAAAATTTCACGGTTCCGTGCCCGAAGGGTGCCAACGAAACCGTCCGTCCGTCTGTCAGCGGGCTGTATCTCATGAACCGTAATAGGTAGAGAGTTGAAATTTTTAACAATTGTAATTGATGGACGAAGCTACCTATTTAAAAAGTACATAGAGTACCTAAAAGTCATATTAAAGTACATGTACGATGGTACGGAACCCTTCGTATGCAAATTCAACTCGTTCTTGGCCGGTTTTTTGTGTAACCTACCAAGCCTTTGACCATCTATAGTAGATGATTTATACAGCGTCAGGAGGCAACTTTTACCTTCTTGTCTGGGACGAATTAACATGGAGTAGGCTTGCTCAGCACCTATTTCATCCTCTCAGCTTAGTCGGCCTTGTTCACAGGAAAGACATGGTCAATACGTGCGGAGCTGACTAAACCGCGGGTATCCTCATGATGTTTGAGAGTACTGGTGTAGCGTACATAATTTTTTCGCACAGAAAAATCCATTGGCACACGACCGGATATGTAACCTATATCTATACTAAAATGTCTTAAGAATTTTCCCTCCAATCTTTAGCTCATAAAATCCTACCAAATTAAAACGCGTATTATCATAGCCTTGCAAATACTTGTAAATTTTGAAAGGCGCTTTCCTATTCAACCTCGAAAATCTCGAGTTGGCGCGGATCGAGCCGATTCATTTACAGGCGTCTCGGGCGCGTTATTTAAAAAGGAATTTTCTAGAAAAGTACCTACACGCGTGCTTTCATCCGAAGCTCATTATGGTTTCTTTGAATACAGGTGTGTTCATTAAGGTAGAGCAGTGCAAAGGAATTTTTCATTAGGAGTTGTATTCAGAGCTGGGTATTGAGCTCAGAGTCGATTTGTCGAGTTAAATTTAATTTTGTTGAATTGCAGCTATTGAGTAGTTTTGCTGAATCAACTGGAGTTATGTTTTTGACGTGACGATAGCTGAGAAGCTTGCATGAATGTTTTGGAGCTCTAGCTCAATAATCTAGCTTAGTTTATGATTCTTTGCTACTTATCATAAATACTAGATACCTACTTATTTAGACGAAGAAGATAAAAATGTCTGAAATATAAATCAGCCCTCAGATTTATTCTAACATATTTTCTATTGTTTCAGGATTCTTCAATACTTCAGCAAGAGAAGAATTATTTTAAGGTAAACTAGATCTATTAGGTATAATAAATACATTTTATTACTCTTATACCTTAAATGTTTAGGTAAAACAAAAAAAATGCGTTATCTCTATTACCTGTGAAAAATTAAGTATTTTGGTATATTTAATTATACAATTAAATATTAATAGAAAACTTAGCTCATTTTATTATTATATCGATTACCTTAAAGTTTTTAATGCTATTATAAATAGTTTGACTTTTTAAATAAATATTGTAGATTTGAATGCAAATCTGAACGCTATTATTGGACTGTAATGTAAAATTTATTGGCATTCCAGTCACTAAATAATTTTGTAAAGGCCCTTTCTCACGTTTATTGTTCGGTCTCATTCTGCGCCCTAACCTTGCTAACGGCGCTATAACGAATTAATTCCTCTACGTTGAATAAAACTTAATTAATTATAAATCTTTCGTCTTAACACTTTTGTTGTTTGATTTTGTGAAAATTGCACAAAAATTGTAAAAAGCAATGAAGAAACAGTAACAATTTGGACTCGCAACGGAAAACAACTCATTTTGTCTCAGTTTCGAGAATTCAGCATTTCGTGATAAATATAAAAAACTGCTGCATTTAAAGCAATCGTTTGACACAATTTTCATCTTTGAAATCTTAAAACATGGGACATTAAACGCCTACTATCTCGCTGCATTTTCCTCACAAACTTTTCCTCCGTGAAAATTTGCAAATATCGCTTTTACAGCATTGTCTTAAGGCTGTCGACGATTGTTGGCTATTAAAGGGTGTTTCGTCATTACATTTTCAGCGTCGAAAGCGCTTAAAATCGCTGCCTCCGCTGTTTGCAGTACTAATTAATCTTTTCCCTACGGACTGTAGTCTAAACCAATTACGGAGCTAGCCGAAAACTCCGTGTTTTTCACCGACTGAGCTAAATTGTTTTACACGCAGCCTTTGAAGTGTTAAACGCTTATTAAATTTGAAAGAGCAAAGGGAGATTGTATGCGTGCTCGAACGAATGCACGCCATGGGACAGGCGAGATTCGACTCTGCGTCTTTGGGGAAATTCATATGGGATGAATTGCTTTGGGAAATGCAGGTGACTCGCTACTCTATGTAAGTTGTATTATTTTGCGATACATTTACATATACATATATTATCAAGCCTGTATCCCAACGGGGTGGGCAGAGCCACAAGTAATCATGAGAAAACTTGCAGCCACTGATCCAAGAGTTCCAAAATGGATATTGTGAACCATGGTGACAGGTGATCATACCATCACTCATTAGATTCATCATGTTGGAGAAGATACTATCCCTTAGTCGACTCTTACGACATGCTCGGGGTGTGAAGGAACTGTATGCATTCTATGTTTTATCTTTACTCCCAGTCCAGTAGAGAAGCAATACATTTACTTATATTAAATTTTTGATTTCAGTTATTTTATGAAATTTTGTATCAACATCTCAATTAAAGGTATGTTAAAAACTATAATAATTACTATTATTTTTATAGCTGGTTGATGAATAGTCTTGTAAGTAGTCTTCATTTCTTCATTACTACTTCATTACCCAATTTTATATGTTTTTTAGTATTTTGTTTGAAATAAGAAATTATTTATCAAATGGCTTATTAATAACAATTAATTTCAAAAACTCGATATCAGAAAGCACTAGGGTCTAAAGGATATAAAAAAAAGTTTCAAAACTGAAGCCACCTCTTGAACTAAACAAAAAAGCAAATTCATCAGCTGCTCCAAGTTGAAAAACTTCCGAACTAGACTCTTCGGAAAAATATTTGAGTCAATTTCCATTACAGGAAGTTTTCTCTTCACTTGTTTTATGCTCATCTGCCCCCGGAAGTTTGATGAACTATCTGCGAGAACGACTTCGGGGAATTAATTTTACACTTGATAACCCTGAGGCCTGAGCCAAGTCACTCCGCTCCGGAGTCGTTAAACGCGACTGCAAAAATGTATGGGACTGAAATTGCAATAGCTACGAGGAAGTCGTATTGAGATATTGCGACCGATATGAAAATTTCATACAGAAATTCATTTGTTTATAAAAAAGCACAACGAAATCGAATAATCAAAATAAGGAGCTCAGCAAAGTTTGTTACTGGCTTCTGAATATAAGTACTTTGTGATATGATTTGACTATTTTTATATACCTTAATATAATTCAAGTCCGAATAGATTACCAATAATTCCAGGCGCCACGTGCGAACCTTTCAATTCCCCAGCAGATTTCCACTTTTTCAATTGTTACCGAAATCTATCGAGATATTTCTCGAAGCAAAACATTATTTATCGCACACAAAAACACTATCAACACATTTGTATGTATTGCAAAATTCAATAGGATGGGATATAGGGCCTTCGCGGACTCATCCCAGCCTCTCTTCGGGTTATGAAATTGGTTTGGGCGACAATAAAATACATAATTTAGCCGCGCGCCGCCGTTACGTTCAACCCTACAGGGTTGTGCCACAGTGGAGAAGGAGACGGGACTATTTTCACTGAGGGAGTATAGATTTGCATTTCCGTCTCTTGCTAATCGCTTTTTCAAGGGGAAATAGTCAATTTTTAACCTTATAGCTATCTATGGCTAATCTTATATTATAAGAATCTTTGTCCTGACTGACTGACTGACTGACTGACTGACTGACAGACAACGCACAGCCTAAACCGCTGGACGTAGAGACTTGAAATTTTCAGTGTAGGTAAACCTTGGTACGTAGGGGTGTACTAAGAAGGGATTTTTCAAAATTCAACCTCTAAAGGGGTGAAAAGGGATGAAAACCTGGAATCAATTTTTGGTCTAAAACTGCACAAAACCTATATCAAATTAAAGAGCCGATTTTTCTCATTTAGTTGATGTCATAATTACCTGTAAATTCTTTATTTTTGGCATGTTTTTCATGAAAAATAGAATACTTTTATTTTGACATATTATGACAGCGATGATACCTCAGAACAATAAATACATGATAGGTACCAAAGATTAGTAATAGATGATACAAAACATATGTAAAAGGAACTGTCAATGTCAAATTACCTGTGAAAGGAAGCATAAATTATTTCTGGTCTAATAAGTTTCCAATCTTGATTAATCATGGAGTTCTGACGTAATTCTACGTCTGAAAACTAGATGTCGCTGCTAATTCTGATCAAATTTTGTCGCGCTATCGTTGCGTTTTGAAAAGTTTACCTTAACTCTCAAAATTTTTACTAAATTCACCAAAATTTCTTAATTTTTAGATTTAGGTATATTTGTTACTCTTTCACGCAAAAACTACGGAATATACTTACATACCCTATTATTCATATTCGTTCGCAAAAGTTAACCATTGCTTAAAGTTAGCCCTGTCGCTGTTTGTCATTATGAAATGGTAAGAGATGGCAATACTTTAGCCATTGTTTAGCGTACACTATATTATAATGAATAATGAGGATAGTAGGTACCTACGTGTGCTGGAATGGGATATAGGGTACTTTTTATCTGGGTACCGCGTGAGCGAAGCCGCGGGCGGCCGCTAGTCTTATATTATAAGAATCTTTGTCCTGACTGACTGACTGACTGACTGACTGACAGACAACGCACAGCCTAAACCGCTGGACGTAGAGACTTGAAATTTTCAGTGTAGGTAAACCTTGGTACGTAGGGGTGTACTAAGAAGGGATTTTTCAAAATTCAACCTCTAAAGAGGTGAAAAGGGATGAAAACCTGGAATCAATTTTTGGTCTAAAACTGCACATAACCTATATCAAATTAAAGAGCCGATTTTTCTCATTTAGTTGATGTCATAATTACCTGTAAATTCTTTGTTTTTGGTATGTTTTTCATAAAAAATAGAATACTTTTATTTTGACTTAATGACAGCGATGATACACACAGATTAGTAATAGATGATACAAAACATATGGAAAAGGAACTGTCAATGTCAAATTACCTGTGAAAGGAAGCATAAATTGTCTATTATGTTTCCAATCTTGATTATTCATGGAGTTCTAACGTAATTCTACGTCTGATAACTAGATGTCGCTGCGTATTCTGATCAAATCCTAGAACGCGCTGTCGTTGCGTTTTGAAAAGTTTTCCTTAACTCTCAAAATTTTTGCTAAATTCACCGAAATTTCTTAATTTTTAGATTTAGGTAGGTATGTTTGTTACTCTTTCACGCAAAAACTACGGAATATACTTACATACCCTATTATTCATATTCGTTCGCTAAAGTTAGCCATTGCTTAAAGTTAGCCCTGTCACTGTTTGTCATTATGAAATGGTAAGAGATGGCAATACTTTAGTCATCGTTTAGCGTACACTATAATATTATAATGAATAATGAGGATAGTAGGTACCTACGTGTGCTGGAATGGGACATAGGGTACTTTTTATCTGGGTACCGCGTGAGCGAAGCCGCGGGCGGCTGCTAGTAAAATAATATTTAGCTCACAAAGTAATCAATAGTAAGCTTTAAACAAACGGCTGAATGTACGGATTGTCATACAGTTAAAGAAACGATCTCATAATTTTCACTCTCTGTATTTTGTGTATTTAAATTTTACTTCTTTGTAAATAATGTAGGAGAGCTAGGGCTAGTTGTAGTTAAGTAGGGGGGGTAAGAAGTAACAGCAATATTTTCTCAGTAAATGTAAACTCAATTAGAACTTAATCTTTACATGATTCATATAACTGGCCTGAAGTAGATGACGCCTCCCTAGAGGTTTTAGCGCCTAAATAAGAATTTCTTTCGTTTGTCACCAGCCTACATTTTTACAACAGTTCACTTTTTCATAAGTTCGCCTTCTGAGTCTCCTCAACTGTGTCGCACCACTAAGGCCTGGGGTGCCAACTTATTGTATTAGACACAGTAAATTTTCGTAAGAAGCACACGTGCAAACAATGATTATGCGGGAAATAGGTACAAATGTTTAGAGCGTCAGTTCCCTAACGATATTGTTTTTAATTCACGTAATATTGGGGTGTAAAATGTGCGGTTTAGGGCGTCGTATTGTACGATAAAAAATACAAATAACGGTTCCTCAGCCAATAAAACTAAGGTATAACTGATCGTTTTCAACTCTGCATTGATTTTTGGGCTACATCCCGGAAATTCACATTCCGCTAATATTTATATTTCTGATATATATGAGGAATATCGAATTCTGAAATACCTATGATACAACATCCCAGAACGCAACATTAGAGCACACTAATGTAGTCATCATCTTTCTAATGTGGTTCATACATAATTTTTATCTCAATTTTGTTTGAAGTTATATTAGTTTATTTAATGACAATGTTATCTATGAGAAAAACTAGTAAGTAGATACTATTAGTTTTTACCATCTATAATATGGTTTATGCAGCAATAGGAGGCAATTTTTTGCCTACTTAACGGGACGCTCGCTGTAGTGCTCGGGACGATTTTAGATGGTAGACTTGTCCACACATCCTACTATTTTACTAATATTATAAATGAGAAAGTATGTGAGGATGTGATGATGTATGTTTGTGCCTCAATCATGTCGTAACGGCTGAAGGAATTTGATTGAAACTTAGAATATACACAGTACGTGTACTGGAGTAACATATAGGCTAATTTTGTCCGAATTCCACGCGAGCGAAGCCGCGGGCGACAGCTAGTACACCATAAAACATAAAATAGGTAAGTTGTTATCCAGAAGGAAAAAGTCTTCATAGACCGTTATTAGCTTTAGCTTCTGATTTATAGAGCGTCAGGTTACCTTAGTATGAATGTTTCCTTTTGTAAAGTATCGTTATAAAGTCGGTCGACTATTTATACGCTGTATTTATCTAAAACAAAGAAACTATAATATTATTATTATGAAAAAATGAAATTAGAAATTTTCTCTCTGAAGCATTATTAAGTGCAATTGGTGCAAACGGTGAATGAAAACATCGTAAGGGAACCCGCGGCTTAGTCAGCTCCGCACGTATTGACCATGTCTTTCCTGTGGACAAGGCCGACTAAGCTGAGATGATGGAATAGATGCTGGGCAAGCTTACTCCATCTATATTCGTCCCGGGCACTATAGCGTCCCGTTTGTGAAGGTAAAAGTTGCCTCCTGACGCTGTATAAATCATCTACTATAATGGATGGTAAAAGGCCTTAGTTTTTTTTATATCAGACCAGACTTGGTAATAATAATTATAGCAGATAAAGATCAACCTTTTTCCGTCACAGGAATTAAAAAAAGAATTAAAAATACATAACAACACGCAGACCCGGAAGAAATATTTGCAGAATATACAAACATTTCTCCCGTAGCGGGAATCGAACCCTCTCGCGTCTCAGTCGAGCACTCGCCCGCCACGCCACCGAGGTCATAAAACGTAAAGCTGAGCGGAGACTCCTAATTGTTTAGTCATAGCCTATTTTGACTATTCACGATTTGATTGGAAAGCTCTTTGTCTAATCGAGCCATTATTTCATGACATAGTCCGTAGTAACTGTCTGCTAAATACTGCCCCAAGTATTTCAGTTTAAATCTAAGCGATAACTTGACACCGGCCCTGATTGGAATCGGGATCGGCGCAGCTGTTAATAAGGCGAGATCATCAACTAGTTGTGGACTGCCTGTTACGACGGTACTGGCTGGCGTAGCGGGAGTGAGGGCGACTGGCGGAATTTATCAAAAGTTTTTGAAATTCGACATATGAATGAATGAAATCTTCTAGATATAAAATCAATTGCTGTTCGTTTGTCTCGCTAAAACTCGAGAACGGCTGGGCCGATTTAGCTGATTTTGGTTTTGAAATGTTTGTTATAGTCCGGGGAAGGTTTAAACGGTGAAAAAATATAATCATTGACCGGGTACCACGCGAGCGAAGCCGTTAATGATAAATACTTTATTGTACACCTTAAAAACTTATAAAAATAGAACCTAACAAAGAAAGCATATAATTGGTTGTCTTATCGCTTAAAAGCGATCTCTTCCAGACAACCATGCACTATATTAACTGGATGCTGTAGTGCCCGGGACGAATTTAGACGGAGTAGGCTTGCCCAGAACTAGTTCCATCCTCTCAGCTTGGTCGGCCTTGTCCACAGAAAAGACATGGTCAACGTGCGAAGCTAGTTATGCCGCGGGATTCCTCACAGAAAAATCCATTGGTGCACGATCGGATTTGAACCCACGACCTTAGGATCACTACCAACAAGACCACCATTGCTCACTTCATTATATTGAGATGCTAAGCCCGCTTACTCTAAGGCCTCACTTCAAAATCGCCATCATTTCGACCGCACCTTCACTGACCGCGTCCATAAATCCCAGCACAATATTTCGCGTGAAGTTTCGATACGAACATGTGTGGTTGTCAACTGGCATTGTTTATAGCGATATTTGCGATGCCGAAGTTACTGTCAAACTGTTAATTTAAAACCTTTGTTGGCTTTTGAGTAATGTGCCCAGCGGTTACACTTGTAACGGACGAGCTGGATTAGATGCATATTTTTAAACTATGAAAAATTCTATGACAGCAGTTTTTTATGGAAACTAAAGTTTTTAGGCCTCTTTCAAAATAACGAGATTTTTTTTAAAAGAGGTTCGATACTTTTTTTAATGAAGGATAAACGTTGAATAAAGACATACCTACATAGTATCATGCCGTATACCTAATGGAGTGGGCAGAGACACAAGTAATCAGGCGGGATCGCGAGCAGCCTAGGTCGTCGCCGCGGCACTCACGTAGTTTTTTTTTATATCCGAAATACGAGTGGGTTTGCTTTTGACCACACTCTACCTGATGTTAAGTAACAGTGTGGTCTAATATGAAGCACGCTTACCTAGAAGAAACCTATTGATTCTCGATTTTACAGACACCCATATTTCTTCAGGAAATACAGACCCCGGGAGTACATACAGGGAGTTCCACATTTTTTGTAGTTCAGGTAGGTACGTAGAAACCCACACACGCTAGCATTTGCGGATTTTGCGCTTCACAGCAGTCGAAAAATGTAAATTTCCAGCAAGTTTTCCAAAAATTTATAAAATAAAATAAATTAAATAAAATCTTTTCCCGTCTAACTTTTAGTTTAAAGTAGCCTGCCATGCCTAAAGCGAATAGGGCGGGGTACATAAGGGGTGTAAACCCTATTTGAAATACAGAAACATTTAAAATCATAAACTATTTTTAATTTTCAATCAATTTTATTTATTGCAAGACTTTATTTAAGTTATATTTAATCCTGAAAATTGAAAATAAAAAATTAAAATTCCATTGCCTTAAAAATCCTACTTACATTATAAATGCGAGAATTTGTGAGGATGTGTGGATGTGACAATGTATGTTTGTGCCTCAATCACGCCGTAACGGCAGAACGGATTTGAATGAAACTTGGAATATACATAGTATATGTGCTTAAATAACAATATAGGCTGCTTTTTGTCCGAATAATACGTGAGCGAAGCCGTAGGTGAAAGCTAGTAGAAAATAAAATTAAAAAGCCCGGTCAGCTGATTCAAGAGCATAAAATTACAAGTAGATAACTCAAAGCCATTTATCACGATGAAGACTGTGTATTTTTTAGATCACAGTGGCGCCCTCTGTGCCGACCCCCGCTACTAAATCACGGGAAAAGACAAGAATTATCAAATATGCCAAGATAGTATACAATTTTTTATCTTAAGGATTTTTTTCATTTTAAATAAGATGTTTAAAGAAAAAATAATCCGTTACGTTTAATAGTCATTAGTCCTTTTGAACCAGTGTGGGGAACAAAATTTAAAGTGCAAGTCAAAGGCTCTTTTCGTGCACTTGACACAATGTTTTCGAACTTTTAAGGTTCTACGATCTCACGATGTTTTCCTACGATGTTCGTATAGGCAGTGGTTGTTAAATAAAATATTACATGTACCTAATATTTTATTTATTAAAGTATTTCAGTTTTACTTATTTTGAAATAATTTAATTCAAACAGAAAGCAATTTGACAAGAGCTCAACTACTGAGTACTTTGAAATTAAAGATGTGAGAATGTTATCAAACATGGATGTGGTAATACGTCGATAGGTAATTTTTATAGATTATAATATTATCTTTTATAGAGAAATCATAAAGATTTATTTCTCTCTAAGAATACACACAAACAAACAACATTTTATGTGTAGAAAAGAAAAATCCATTGGTACATACATACATGACTAAAAGTTCGAAATTTGTGTCAAGTGCATTACGAAAATAACCATTTGAGGCGCACTTTAAATCATTTTACCACACTGGTTAAAGGTAGAGAAAATAATTTTCTCAGAGGTAACCAAAACCATTTTGGTGATCTGCTAGAAAAAAACTTCCTTCAACATAACTGATTAGTTCCAAGGATTATTCTTTCCTCGTTGGTAACCATACAGAATTTTGTTGTATCCAAGGAAAAAAAATACTTTGAAACAACTAGTTATGTCAGAGGAATAAGCGAAAACTTCATGGATCCGCAACAATGGACGGATATCGAGAAGGTGGAAAAGTTATTTAGGCTTTAGGCTGGATGAAAAAAAAAATGGATGACTGGCAACCTTCAGTACCTAATGGAGAGACACTACAATAAAAAGAAGGTTCGAAAGAACTAGTGACAGGACTCGTACTAGTAAAGCACATTTTTTTTGTTTAAGTTTTATTATATTGTAATCAGTTTTATGAGCAAAGTTTTCTGGGGTTGGTGTCGGGTAGATCACTCTCCTGCTTTCTCCACGGTTAGCACTCTTCATTTACAGCCATATTTGAGTTGCAACATCTTTTCTCTTGAGTCTCGATGTCATGCACTATTCGACACCAAACCCAGCAAAGATTAGAGCATATAGAAGTTTGTTTTTGCTCATCGTCAGCAGCCATATCTGCTGTTCCAGGCTCCCGTCATCTCAGGAGTGGTACTTCATTACCCTGCAGACGAGGTAATTGCAGGGTCGACACACGCGAGCATAACCTCTTAATTTATTGAACGGAACTAATGAAATTCCCGAGCAAAGTTTATTGCTTGAGACAGCTCCGCCACAGAGTTTGTACAGAACTGACAGATGAAAGTATGTTTCACAGGTTCATTCTTTGCGATTTAAGATTTTGTATGTTTTACGACTCGACAAATGTAATGTAGAACACTCTTCGGCTAGGTGGAGTGACGATTTTCTAAAGGTTGGATGGGTCAAGCTGAAGACAGGACGTAAAAGGAGATATAATTATCATGCCCATCAGTGGAGTTCTGCAGAATGATGATGAGGTTTTACGTACCTAATGTAAGTACGCTCCCAAGCTCTAGCTTTGGAGACGGTTGTAACATCGATCAAATGTAAGTAAAGTAGTTCCGTACCATCATATATGTACTTTTTAGTACGACTTTAACTCTATGTACTTTCTAAATAAGTAGCTTCGAAAATCGATGACGAACGTTTAGAAAAAATTGTGCCTCCTCTCCCTTAATTTTTATATTTGAACTCTCTATATACCAATTACGATTCATAGGATACAGCTCGGTGACAGACGGAAGGACAACGGAAGCTTAGTAATAGGGTCCTGTTGGCATCATTCGAGTAGGGAACCCCAAAAAATAGTCACTCTATCTATAGATTGTAGGTAATTGTCACTTTCACGAGACAATGTCAGACTGATATCTGTCAATTTAGGCAATATTTAATAAAATATCTGCTCTGTACAGTAAATTAATCTTTGTCCCTGTTTCGCTAACAATTTTCGGGCCAGCAGAGTTGATGCTTTAATCGTTACTTTAATTATTTCGGAATTAATGTTTTGTCTCCTTCAGCTTTGGAGGTGTTCATTGGACTTTTGTCTCGTTATCTGATTGCTGTTGTATTTTAACTAGCGTTTTTCGGTGGCTTAGCTTGCCTGCTATATACCGGGATACAAAGTAGACATAATACTCTTGTTTATAACACAGACAAATAGTTATTATTATTATTTTTTCAGTAAAAAGTAAAAGAACATAGGAAGTATCACTAAAAGGTCATTTATTTTATTTATATATTCATTGAAGATAATTCTTACGGTTTACATGACCAATAACACTAATTAAATGCAAATAAAAAAGCACAATAATCGAAGTCAGTCATTCAATAATGGATTTTTCTGATCGGAAAAAATAAATTTGTGTAAGTACACTATTAATTTACTAGTACACTCAAACGATGAATCCCCAGCATCTTTATAACCTCAATATTTTCCAAATCCAAAGTATTACTACATCTTCGCCATAAAATGTGACCGAAAATGAAAATTGACATTTGATTTGAGAGTTTGAAAGAGAAAAAATCATTACACTAGTTTTACAACAAAGATTTTTAGATAAACCATGGTTAAAAGGGGTCTTGTAGGTTAAACTTTAGTACCATAAATCTTATTTATCTTTCATAGATGTCACAGTAACAAGAAGAAAACTTTGTTTTTTAATAACGTTTTGATTAGTTATAAATAATATCTAAATTTTACATTTTAACTCCTTTCTTAAGTGTTTAAAGTCGAAAAAGTCGAAGCTTTTGCCCTGCAGAGGTTCGACAGAAAAAAACCTCTCTCATTTCTCTTTCTCTCTCGCTCTCGATGGAATCCGAGTCTCTCGTAATAGCCCGTGTTAATAGCACGTACTAAAGCCAAGCATCAGTCACAGGTGGCGAGCCAACAAGCGCCGTAAAACCGAACGCTACGTAAATGCACCGGGCAGGTGTTGAATATCTATACTGTTCGTAAGCTGTTATGCTTATCGTAGTATTACTACTTTACCCGTAAATAAATAAATATTTGTGGACATTTCACACAGCGCCATCTAGCCCCAAACTAAGCAAAGCTTGTACTATGGGAACCAGATGGCTGATAGAATACTTGTAATCCTTTTTTGTGTAAATACATATTTATAATACTACAACACTCAGAACATACAAACATTGCTCCCGTAGCGGGAACCGAATCCGCATCACTTTCGTCTCAGCCGAGCACTCGCCCGCCACGCCACCGAGGTCGTCACTATGTCACTAGTTCTTTCGGAACTAGAAGCGTAGAACCTATGGCCTTATTACAAAATGAAGACTATTTATAAGTTTTTAGCATGTTTTTGGTATATGAAGCGCTCGTGGCGTAGCTTGCTTAGACGTTCTTGACTGATTATTGAAGTTACGCAACGTTGTGTGCGGTTACAATTGGGATGGGTGACTGCAAGTGGATTCCGTGCTTCGGAGGGCACGTTAAATATCGGTCCCGGCTTTTAAGTCGCTAAGCCATAACGGAGGCCTTTAGACGACCTAAAAACTCCATCACAAGAGTTGGCCACTAGCTCATACGATCTTACTTTTAGCATGTTGTATTCAAATCATATTGGAATTAGCATTGTCGACAGCGTTAATTATCATCATGAGCCAGGTATCACCTCTTGACTTACTGACAATCTTGTCAATCTTCAACTTTGACCTTTGTCGAAATAGAATTGTGTGAACACAGTGTCACGGTTCAACTTAGTATTAGGCGGTGCTCATTAAGTAAGGTCTATGTCTATCAGTAGGCAGCTATAATAGGCTGATGATGATGATGACAATAGAAGGCGATGACCTTAAAAGAAAGAGGTCAAAACTCATCCAGCCCGCAAATGTTATCACATCTAAATCTCTAAAAAGCTCAAAAAATAAATCGCATTCCCGATACCAGTAAAAGTGGAGAATTTTCCTTATTCTTGTGACAATTTGTTTACAACGGTTATGTAAAGGTGTACAGGCGGGGACAAAGCGTCTGGCGCGGCCCGCGGCAAATTGATACGGGGCTGATTCGCACGCCGGACACGGAACGTACCGACAGCAGGTCAGACCTTCCGGAAATAAAAATAGATTTGTTAAAAAAGTAAGTTCGTACGAGCTAGTGGCCAACTCTAGTGACGGAGTTTTTAGGCCGTCTAAAGGCCTCCGTGTGGCTTAAAATAGCCTATATGTTAATCCAGCACATGTATATTCCAAGCTATTAAAATCCATTCAATAGTTTTTGCGTGAAAGAGTAACAAACATCCATACAACCATACATACAAACTTTCGCGTTTATAATATTACTAGACTCCACCCGCGGCTTCGCTTGCCTAGTATCCGGATAAAAAGTAGCCTGTATGTTATTCCAGCGCACACACTATGTATGTTCCAAGTTTTATTCAAATCCGTTCAGCCGTTACGACACGATTGAGGCATAAACATCGTCACATCCAAACTTTCGCGTTTATAAAATTTACTAATAAGGATTTTCCAAAATCTTTTCAATTTAAATCGGTGGCGTGGCGGGCGATTGCTCGGCGGAGATGCAAGAGGCGCGGGTTCGATTCCCGCTGCGGAAGAAATGTATGCATGTTCTGCAAATATTTCTTCCGGGTCTGGTTGTTGTGGTGCCATGGTACTCGTAGTTTCTGATACCCACGACACAGGGAATCCTAGTGTGGGGTCAGGACTATGTATGTGACTGTTGGGTGTTATTTATTTATTATAAATGGTAAAAAAACTTCAATGTTTCTGACATCGGTACCTCAGCGATCTGTAAGTCCGGTACCGTCCGGCCGGGTCCGGCCGAATTGGCATGCATTGAACTCCAGCTTTTTACACGCCTATTCCAAACCCACCCTTATACTCTGTGCCATAAGCGACCAGCGACAAACTGGGAATCGTTTTATGCCTTTTTAACCGTCTTCAAAAAAGGAGGAGGTTCTATGCTGTGTGTTTTTTTTTAATGAATATTTATCGTTATCTCCAGCAAACTTAACCGATTTGAGTAACAATAGTTAACTGACTGAGAGAATGTTCTTGAGATGGTCCTATATATAATTTTATGTCGGAGTTATTTATATTTTTCAAGTAATATATAAAAGTAGTGAAAATAAACTTTGAATTGATTACGACGATCCTACTTATTTTAATTCAATTTATTATGGTAGCGAGATAAATGAACAACAATTGATTTTTATATATTAGAAGGTTATTTTGTGAAGGCTTTTTAAGTGTGCACGCATATTCAACTTTTTTACATGAAAAAAACGCATACACAGAAATATTACTTTAGCATATGCGCTACCTATCTGTAGGGTTGTATGGTATTGCAAATTATGCATAACTATAATTATAGGTAGGCATGCCCTAGTAGACCTAATCGGATTGATAAGTACCGACTACTCTGCATAATGCCGGCATACCTAACCGTCCTAACCGTCGCTGTATTGGAATTGTATTATATTTAGATCTGCTGGAGTATCACAGCTTACAGCTGGCTTAGTCAGTTCCGCACGTATTGACCATATCTTTCCTGTGGACAAGGTCGACTACGCTGAGAGGAAGGTATGTGCTGGGCAAGTCTACTCTATCTAAATTCGTTCCGGGCACTTGAACGTCCCGTTAGTGTAGCCAAAAAGTTGTCTCCTGATGCTGTATAAATCATCTGGTACCTATAGTAAAAGGCTGGAGTACCTTGATAGTCACTCAACCTTAGTCGTCTCTTAATAACCTCTTAATGTTCATCAGTTGTTCATCATCATCAGCCTATAGCAGTCCACTGCTGGACATAGGCCTCTAATGAGCACCATTGCGCCCCTCTTCGGTTTGAAGCATCCAGTTTCTGCCAGCAGCCTTTTGCAAATCGTCACTTCACCTAGCCGGAGGGCGTCTTACATTACATTATCTTATTTTCTTATAGCACCGTTTGACCGCAACAACAACAAATAGTTGAAAAGTCAATGTCTACGACACAGCATCCAAGTCTGAGAGCAACACAAAGGACCATTTGCAATCACAAGATTAATTGTGCAGATTACTAAAACTGCCCGACACAGAGCAAAGTTAGTTACGTACAGAACACCGGTAACCGCTTCTCGGTCTTTGTTTCACTGATCATCAAAGTCAAAGTCAAAAATTTTCATTCCATAAAATCACGGGGATCATTTGGACTCTTTTTAAATCTACGTTCCATTTACACCTGTTTGTAATGTAACGGAAAATACAGGTAAAAAATCACGCTTGGCCATTTTTTTGGAAAATGATCCCTTTACAATCATGTTTATAAAAGGAGTTGGAACTTGGAGCATTATTCAGTCCCAAGCATTTCAAGCATCATGATATCAACCAATAGAAACATATTGGACATAGCAATATACTTCGAGCAGCAAAGGCTCTGTGTCTTCATCCACCGACCACCAATGCCAACGGTCCATCTGCTGGGTTGTCCTTCGTTTTTTGGTCCGTGGCTGCTATTCGAGAATCTTTACTTTCCAGTTTTAAAGCACTGGTGGTCTAGTTGGTAGCGACCCCGCCTTCCGGTCCAAAGGTCGTGGGTATAAATCCAGTCGTGTACTAATGAATTTTTCTGTGCGAAAAATTTATGTGCGCTACACCAGTACTCTCAAACGGTGAAGGAAAAACATCGTGAGGAAACTGGCAAGTCGTAGAACTTAAAAAGTTTGAAAATGTGTCAAGTGCATCAAAGGAGTCTTTAGAGGTGCTCTTTAAATCCTTTCACTACACTGGTTCGAAATAACTAGTGACAGAACTAATAGTAGGTACCTAGTCTTTGGTACATGCGAAGATGACTGAGTAGTTCCAGTCCATTTTCTTTGAAAAGTTTCAAAGCACTGGCCACAATCACAAACTCAGCTGATAAAGTCACTTGTAAAACAATCGCACTAATTAAAAACGTAGAAAGGAAACTCTAAGAACAACAGTTACCCTCGCAGTTTGCACAAAACTTGAAATTACCTGAGTTTGTGAACTTTTTAAAATTAATTGTTGGGATTCTGCAGTGTAAGATTATTTACGCAAATTAGGTAGGTACGGTCAGCAATGATCCCCTGTGGCATGGCGGGTGAGTGTCCGGCTGTGAGCCAGGACAGATGCGGGATTCCCGCGAATGCAAAATGTGCAAGTATTTCTTCCTTGTTTGTACTTTGTACAGTTAAAAAGCTAGTCACTTTTGAAGTAGGTTTACATAAAAACTTTATCAAGTCAATACTCGACACTCGATGGCCTCGGTGGCGTGGCGGGCGATTGCTCGGCTGAGATGCAATAGGCGCGGGTTTGATTCCCGCTGCGGAAGAAATGTTTTCATGCTTTGCAAATGTTTCTCTTGCAGTTTCTGATACCCACGTCACAAGGAACCCTAATGTGGGGTCAGAAACTATGTATGCGACTCGTCATCATCATCATCTTTCTGCCCTTATCTGGGATAAGGGCAGAAAGATGATGATGATGACGAGCCGACCCCACAATAGAGTGGAACTCTATTGTGGGGTCGGCACAGCATGATCCTTGGATCATGCTGTAAGAGTTTTGGCTAAGGTGTTATATGATCGGCCGCCTGCCTGACGTCAACCCTCCTTGCAAATACTCGCTTATTGTATCGCATCATGTTGGAGAGGATTCCCTTGGTCGACTTTTACGACATGCTCGGGGAGAGAAGCAGCTGGACGCATTCTATGTTTTTTCTTGACTACCAGTCCAGCAGAGAAGTATGTATGCAACTGTTGGGTTTAATTTATTTAATAGCAATAGGGGTGAAATTCGTGTATCAAGCGACTTAAAGTTTGACTGAAATCGCTAGGTTTTCCCCCGCCATTCTTAGTCCGTAAATCCTTATTCCCAATACTCGGAGCAAACAAAGGCATACAAGGGCAATAGTCAGTACATTCACCGGCTAGACTTCACTTATTCCTTTACATTTCGTGTCTACTTCATTATTTTGTACTGTCCATAGACTTAGGGTTCCCGCCCACTACCCCTTTTTATAACTGGACGTCACAAAAAACTGTTCAAGTGCCAGTCGAATTCACCGAATTCGAAGTACCATCATACATATACATAAATGTTTTTTGTATGGGGCCCTTTTTATTTTATTATTTGTTATAGCGGCAATGAAAATACACACTGTGTAGAAGAAAAGAAAAAAGCAGTAACTAGCATTTTTGTCAAAAATTTGATAGCCCGATTGTTTATTTTGTATTTTGTAAATTATATTTGTATTATTTGTTATGGAGATCCGTGATCTCTGCCTATCCCTAGGGAAACAGGCGTGATATTATGTATGTATGTATATTTGTATTAGTTGTAAGTTTCTTTCTGTTAATAAAGATGATGTTGTTAGGTACATATTCAGAATCGCCTAACAAAATACAACATTCTGTGCTCACTCACTTATCAAAACATGCTTGATGTAGTTACTGCGTTCTTCACTAGGAGGGCAGTATAACCAGGGTGGTGAGGCAAATACAGCATGTCCCAATGCAGACGTGTGTATTCAACAGCTCCCAATGCAGTCTATAGAAGCTGTGGCTCTTCAAATCAGGCGGAGCGCTTATGCCCGTCATAAAAATACCGCAGCCAGTGTTGCCAACAACCCACCGTACGTTTTCTAACTATACATATAAAACTCCTACGTTAGGTACTGACTGACTAACAATCAACAGCCTAAACCATAAGGCATGAAACTTAATAATATATACTACTACATAATATCACGACCCTATCCCTAATGGGGTGGGCAGAGCCACAAGAAAATTTGCAGCACTCCTGATTCATGGTCCCATAATATAAATGGTGAACCATGGTGACGGGTAATCAGCCCATCGCACATAATAATGTAGATGGTCCGTCATATTGGAGGGGATGCTATCCTTTAGTGGACTTTTACGACATGCTTTTTTGAAGCGCTCATGACGTAGCTTGCTTAGGCGTTCTTGATTGATCGTTAAGTTGAGCAACGTTGTGGGCGGTCACCATTGGGATGGGTAACTGCAAGTAGCATTAAGAGCTGAGCGCTTCCGTGCTTCGGAGGGCACGTTAAACAGTCGGTCCCAGCTTTTAAGTGTTAAGCCATGATGAAGGCCTTTAGGCGGCCTAAAAACTCCGTTACTAGAGTTGGCCACTAGCTCATACAAACACACAATACATACGACATGCTCGGGGAGAGAAGCAGCTGGACGCATTCTATGTTTTTTTCTTTACTCCCAGTCCAGCAGAGAAGTAGGAAAGATGAAGTTTCTGTTAAATAAATACAACACGGAGCAAGTCGCGCGATGTTCCACTGGTCGTATATATTTTTAAATTTTCCCACTGCATGACAATTTGCGAACGATTTCAAATGTTAGGACGGTAAATAAGAATTTATATTCGATAGCGAAAATGTTATACTTTCCCGCGGCGTGGGATGTAATCTTTTCTTGGGTATTATTGGAAAGCGCTTTTGGTTAAAGAATAAGTAATTTCACATGAATAAACAAGAATTAAAAAGTTGATTTACTTCTCTGTTGGACTGGGAGTAAAGAAAAAACATAGAATGCGTCCAGCTGCTTCTCTGCCCGAGCATGTCGTAAAAGTCGACTAAAGGATAGTATGCTCTCCAATTTGATGAACCCTCTATAAGGGCGATGGGCTGATCAATAGTTTTTTAAGTCAGCCAAAAATACCTGACAGATCCATCGTTGAAATAAGACCTGCTAACGATTCTGAATCATCTAGAATATTGCGGCTCAATTTACAATTTCAAAACTTATTTGATTTGATTGCTAGCTGCTGAGTTAGAATATAATTAAGCTGAGCTGGCAATCTTTTCAATTTCTAAGAAAATGCTAAATAAAATTCGTTTATTATGGTTATCACGCAAAAAATTACACAAGTCAGATTCATTTATTCAAATCTCCAAATAACAAAACAAATTCGCTTTCTGCGTTTATAATAAAACCAAAGAAAGAGTAGGTAAGTACCTAATTAGTAACCCAATAAAGTAGGTATAAGATATTGAATATAAAATAAATAACCTATAATCTGCTGCCTAACTATACTTCAGACAAACTAGAGATACAATTTATGTAAATAAACGGCCTATACTTAACCTAAACCTTACTTTTTCATTACACGTTTATGGAACTTTTAAGTAGTTAAATTAAGGTGTGAAAACTTACGTTCCGACGTTTATTTACCTAAAACTAAAGTGATTTCATCGTAATAACGAAAAATACGCGACGTTTTGTTTAGTGTGTCAATGAATTGATGGACTGGATGGACTGACATTTTAATCCATACGAAACGCTAGAATTTAGCAAACTATTAAAATACTTCACTATAACCCTAGTTGCAAAGTCTAGGCGATAAGAAAGCAGTAAACGCTAAGTACCTGCAGTTTGAATCGTCCTTCGAAGGTCAGCGAGTTCATGATCTCTAACAATCCAAAACAATTTGAAGATTCCGATTAGTAGAAAGTTTAAATTCTTGATCCTTGAAAGCAAACTAAGGTTGCGGATTACTAATTGGACAGTCAGCATCAAACGTACATGTTGATCAAACAAAGTTCCAAAACCATTTAAAATAAAAAGTAAGTTCAAAAAGTAAACCCGTCTACTGAAAAATCACACTCTAAACGGTATCTATGGAAGAAGAAAATATTCTCATCTGAAATTGTTATGAAGTCAAAGGATAGCCGTGGTCAAAACATCAATGTCAAGGTTTCGTGTACTTAGACACCTTATTTATGTACAAACTCTCATTAGACCATTGTATATTCTATAAAAAGTTAATAATGCCTTGATTACAGTACAACTTTATGTCGACTTTATCCTGTTATAGGAGACGTAGCAAACACAACTACTGCAAATTACAACGATATCGCTAGCTATCAAAAATCCAGTCTAATCTGAACTACAAAGACATCGAAGCTCTATCAAGAGGGAACTCAGGTTACAACAGATTTTAAATGTTACTTTTTCGTTGTATTTCAAAAACTACCTTTTAGAATAAAAATACCATTTTGAAAAGTACAAAACTAAATAAGGCCCTTTCATTATGTCATCCCACTCGACACATTTGTAAAACTCTTTTTATGTTACCCCCTCGGAAACTCAATATCTCTACCACCCATTCTCCGATTAAATTCATACACTTCCCAGCAAATCCTCATAATACAATCTATTGGCCTACCAAATTTCATACAGATTGAATTAAGGGTTCGAAAGTTATGTTCTAGCAAACATATCCACAAACATACGATACCAAATCACCCAATTTGCCACTGAGATCCGCGCTCGCTTCGCTCGCTTGATAAGTAAAAGCAACCGTATTACAAAATAAACTGAATCGAGCATTGAGAACATTGAAAATTATTATTGATATTGAATTGAAACTCGCCATTGAAATCGTTCAGTATTTAGCAACTGACTCACTAATAACGTCTGAACTGTCACTTCCACAATATCCCAGCTAAGCAACAATCATTCGGAAATTAGATTCGTAAGCTTAATTAAAACTCGAACAATGATGTCTCAGCACGAAATGCTGAGGGGTAGGTGTCAACTTAGTAAATGGTACAAGTCTTAAGCGAATCCATACTGGTATGAAAGAACTAGTGAGACTAGCAGTAGCAGTAAAGAAGGCTTGTAAAGATTAATTAGGCCTGTTAGCTAAGTCACTCTGTGTCTAACGAAGTCGCTAGACATTATGTGCAAAAATTTATTCGATTAACAATATAAACGAACGCAATGTCACCAAATTATAACAAAGCTGTTGCAAAAATTGTCATGTTATCGCATTATTTTGTCGTTGGTCGGTCGATGGAGGCAGCACAAAAACGCTCGTTATGAAAGTAAGTTGGACAGGTTTTGCCCAGCAGTGAATTGTGTCTTTATAGGCTGATGATGATAATGATGAGGTAGATGTTAGTCAAAGATGTGTTAGAAGTCGCGAATGCCTAAAACTTGCGGCGTCATAAGGGTACCAAACTTTCAGGACAAACAGCAAATTAAGATAAGTAATAAGTTATTTTAAGAATCGGAACAAATGCAACGGAAAGAAGGGGAGAAGCGGAAAATCGTGAAAATTTCGCAGTCACCTAATTGGGCGAAATTAAAAATTAAAATTTTGACGCTCTTTCAAATTTTGAGTAGACTCGGAAAAGTTTTTGTAATTTTGCCATTTTAACGGTTTGATTTCTCGAAAAGTTTTAAGTAGTCGACATTTTATTTGAGTCTTTCAAACCAATGGGGACAACAGTCGTTTAGAGTTTCACAATCTAATAGACTTTTGAGATATTAATTTATTAGTTAAGTATCTACAAACTTAAGTGAATACTGAGATGATTATCGATAAGGAGAGTGAAATAGAATAACATGTTGTAGACACAATTATGGTGGTGGACCTTTGGGAAATGCTTTGCGTTCAATGATGTAAATGCTTCTTGAACACCAAAATAACACTCCATGTTTTTCGACATGATGAAATAAATTGCCAAGCGTGGTTTCTTGCTTGTATATTGCACGTTGGGTCGCGTTAAGAACAGGCAAACCCTATCCGTGGACTGAAGACGTTTAAATGATAATGCTTGTTTTCGCTTCGAAGTTTGTCTATGCAAGCATGAGATCTACAACAGATCGAGCTCTCCTAAAAGACGTTTATTAATTATCTTCTTGAAAGTGAATGGGCCATACGTCAATAGGAACACAGACGCCGCGCTGGCAGCTAATTCCAAAATGTTGATGTGTGCATTACGAGAGATTTTATTGAAAAGCAATATTTGACTTCTTTGAACAAAAAGCTTTGACCAACCCGGCGTCTGCGTGATGGATTAGCGATTAGCGGTTATTAATCATAATTATCTTATCCGCACTTAGCCGGAGATATCAACTTCAACCGGATCGCTTGGAGTTTGTTCTGACAGCCTGTTCAAGACGATCCGTTTTATTCAGTTTATGGGGACCAGTCACGGTGATGATCAGAATCACTCGGTGAATTAATCAAATAATTGTTATAAAGGTACTTTATGATAAGAAGACCATCAAACTATGTGAAAGGGAAGAATAGAGTAGATAGAGAAGGAAGTTTAAAACGAGTAGCCAGCCAGAACGGACTAGAATTGCAAAGGACAGCGAAATACGATAGGCTTTAGAGGAGGCCTTTATCCAGGGACAAGTTTAGTTAAAGACTTTAGTTATCATTGTAAACAAGGCTTGTTTTATTTATTTTATATGAAAGGGTTACAATGTTTTGAACACTATCACCTAATATTGTGTTTCAACTAAGAGACCAGCTCGGAATACTCAAAATATATGTTCATACACTTAATTGGCAGTACTGCAAATAAATAAATACTATAGCTATAATAAGTATGCAGTAAAAACGGTAAAAAAATAAGAATAACACAGGTAATCCTATCGTAACTCCAGAACTATGTAGGTACGTGGGGTGTTATTGTGTAGCTACTATTTTTTAATTATTTATATCTAATTTTTAAGTTCATTGACCCCAAAACAATAAGGAACCAGTCACCAACAAATTATGCAAAGCACCTGCAATTATTCAGCAAACAATTTGGCGAATTGATCGTTACACCCTGTTGCGGAGGTGTCACGATCGATCTTCGTCCGGTAACGAGATTTACGAGTGACGTGTTGCACATCGCTGGCGCGGCGCGGCTGACGGCTCGCAGGACGTGCTGCGTCACGCAATGTATGCTGTATAACTGCTGATTGTGATCAAAGGTGCATGTGAAATTCTATATGCGCAACTTCACAGAAACAGACATCATTTCAAAAAAGTAGCAAAGCGTAGTTTCTTGCCTGTATCTTCCACGCTTGGTCGCGTTATGAACAAGCGTAAATTAAAAGTAGAGTTAATTAAGACTTGACTTAGCGATCCCACAGATCAAGGAAGAAAGTATTTTGAAGTTGAAATTAGACCATGATGTCAAGTGCGAAAGAGAAGGTTTCAGTAGAAAAATGAGAGAGGGAAAGTACAATCGTTTTTTTTTAATATTTCATAGCGTATAGACCGATTTAGAAATATATAGCGCTACGGATTTCGTGTGTATAAAAGAAAGACAGAGAATGATACCGCGCAAAATATTGAAATCAAATAATTGCTAATTACAAGAAAACCATAAAATGTGTGCAATAATGGTCTACAATAATAATTCAAAGCATTATATTTATTAAACAAAGAACATTTAAGAAATCTCATAAAAACATCCCAGCGCTGCACTAAATTATTTATTTTTTCCAGCTACGAGTACATGCATTTGTCACGACGTGTGTTCGTGTGTCAACAGATTAGCGCCTAATTCTTCTTCATTAATAGCTCTGTTGAAGTGTTCATGCATGATTAAACACAGTGTGAAAAAATATTTATTTAGAAATTCCCTTTTCCAATTACAGCCATATAGAAGTTTACTGTTTGCGATTTTTCGCTTCCTTCGACGTTTCTGACCGATGATATTGAGACCTTCACAATGTCATCGGTCCTTTGGCTGGGAGGCCGTTCTACAGCATACACTATACAGTATTACAAAATAAACACAGTGATACATACATACATTATCACGCCCAATGGGGTGGGCAGAGCCACAAGTATAAGAAAACTTGCAGCCACTTTTGATTTGAAGTCCCAAGATGGACATGGTGACCGGTGATCAGTGTTGGAGAAGATACTATCCCTTAGTCGACTTTTACGACATGCTCAGGGAGAGAAGTAGCTGGATGCATTCTTTGTTTTTTTCTTTACTCCCAGTCCAGCAGAGAAGGAACACAGGAGTGTATTTAAAAAACTGCGCTGCCAACTTGCAGCGCAGTTTTTTAAATACACTCCTCTCCAAAGCAGAAAATTATAACAATTAAAGTCTGTAGATTCGTAATTAATTGATGAGGTAAAAGGTTTTAAATGAGTTTTGTAAAAATATTTAAAGCCACGATGAACGGCCTTAAACCACCTATACCATTGTCAGTTTATTAAGAGCAGTCCTTAGCCTTATTTCTCTGTTCGTAAAATTCAAAAAGTTATTTATTCGGAAATAGTACAAAAAAATAATTTATTTTCCTAACTCAGTCACAATCGAACAAAGAAATAAAACTGGCGAACGCAAAAGAGCAAAGTGGGTTAATTTTCAATTGGAAACAAAAAGAAAACTTATTGCGAATCAATATTTTATAACCGCAAGTCCGGGGTAACTAGCTCTCAAGAAACTTGAAGTTCGCTCCAGTTAGGCACGAGCTAGCATTTACACAGAAAACAGAAAAACTGGCTGCCTACAATGTAACCTGCTTTGGTCAGTCAGCTACAATACTCCTACTAGCCATGTCACTAGTTCATTCGAACCAGTGTGGTGAAAGGATCTGAAGTGCGCCTCAAAGGCTGCCTTCATACACTTGACATTATGTTTTCGAAATTTATGAATCGTCCGATAGTTTATTGTTCGTTAAATATACAACATACTGCCAAACTTGGAATGTCTGTGTCGTATTCCGCCACGGGAATCGAATCTGTACCTCTCACGTCTCAGCCAGTCACTGGTCCGCCATGTCACATCATCATAGTAGCTTCAACGGACAACGTTTACAGCCTGCAAAATGTACCTAATTATTTAAAATTATGCATCAAGATTTTAGTCTAATGCGAACCACTAATTAATGATGAACATCATCATTATCAACATCATTACAATTATTTAATGATTTGTCCCAAATAAATGATGATATGATATATAAAAATAACAGTTTTTTCCAAAGTTCTACTACTACTACTACATCAGGTGTCAAGTGTACGAAAAGGGCCTGTATGGCGCACTCTAAATCCTTTTACCACACTGGTTCGAAAGAACTAGTGACACGACTAAGTGGTACCTACTCGTCCAAAGTTCTATTTGACTAATACTATGGTAGGTACTTAAAATATATCCCTTAGGATGGTTTTCCAAAATGGTTGCTTAGGGCGTGCCTACACGCATAGAGAATATAATGCCTATGCTTAATTTCAGACTTTGGGGTCCAGCAGTTTCAATATAATATGTATGGGAAAGGCCTAGTAACTCCGTCACAAGAGTTGGCCACTACCTCATACGAACTTACTTAGGTACTTAACATATCGACGGCAGAAAGTGGAAATGTCGTATCTCAAAAAAATGGCTTATATGACTTAAAACTTGATTGTTGATAAGCACAAAAAACCGCGTAGAATGGTCTATGTCTCGTCTTTCTACGATGAAAAATTTTATGATACGCATTTGATTTTTTCTAGTTTTTTACTGTTCACACGACTAATTGCTGTAAATAAAGGTTTCTTGGCTCTGGTGTAAAATTGAATATTTTGAGATACGACAAAATCGCTTTCTTCCGTCGATATGTATGTAAATACCGCGATTTCATTTGTTCTATTTCCAGTTTCATGTTCCTGATTTCTATGTAAATGCGTCCGCACGGCCCGCGGGCCATTTGTGAACTATTGCTGCGATTCAATAACTGTGTTACGGGTTTGTGGGTTCGAGTTTATGCAGATTTATGGGGTAAGGAGACAACTCATCTCGTTCCACTTGAAATGGAAATCAGACTACAACATCTATTATTGTTTTATGTTTACTCAAACCTGTCATTTTCATTCGTTTGCGAATTTTTTCATTGACAAAAAAACTATCAATTTTTTTATTAAAAATATAAATTTTGTGTTTTAAGTTACGTCATAAATATTATGAATCCCAAAGTTTTAGAGAATTTGACAATGTAAGAATGTCCTTGCTTCAATCACGCCATAACGTCTGGATGGATTTGAACTAAACTTGGATTATCCATATGTTGAATTAATAAATAGGCAACTTTTCATCCGGGTGCCATGGTAGCGAAGTGGGTGGAAGCTAGTAGTCAATAATATAGGAAAGAATAGAGGATGCTTTTCACCCCGAACATGTGTCGTAAGAATCGATTAAGGAATAGTATCTTCTCCAACATGATGAACCATCTATATTGGCGATGGGCTGATTACCTGTCACCATGGTTCACCATATCCATCTTGGGACTCTTGGATCAGGAGTGGCTGCAAGTCTTCTTATAATTACTTGTGGCTCTGCCCACCCCGTTAGAGATACGAGCATGATAATGTAATGAATGTAGTCCGCATTGAGTTCTTTTTCCATACAAATTTCATCTTCCCGCTGCGTTCTTTAGAGTTGAATAGCGTTGTCTGTCAGTCAATCAGTCAATCAGTCAGTAACGTAAGTGTTTAATATAATTGAGATGTGATACAGTATCGTCATAAGACGGCGACCGTATTTATAAAACCCAGGTTAATAAAAAATACATAGTCAAAGGGAGGTATCATCTCCGGTCGAGGATATTATAATTTAACGCGTAACAGCTTGTCGTATCCATCTCGGACACCCATTAATATTTAATCTATTTTTAAAACGATTCTCTCCATAGCTTGGATTTTTATTTTTTAGCCTGTGGATAAATTTGTACAACACAAAATGACATTTACCTTATTTATCTCTTATTAAAAAGCTTCTGTATCTCTTATTAAAAAAAACTAGCTGGCCCGCGCGGTATTACTCATTCAGGGTAGGTAAGTACTTCGTGGGATGATTTTGAAAACTCAACGCGTGTTTTCATTTTTGTTATCATATTCCACCCGGTAAGATACAACTTTAAAACTCCCTTTAACAGTGATTTGATTCCGTTTAATTTCTAGCCCGATACAAAAATAACAATACGGTCTTTTGATAGTAACTTTGACACCCCGCTGCTCTTTTTGGGGTGCAAAAGGTATGTTTGTAAAACTAGCACATTATATTCGTGAAAAAGTTAAGATGTTTACAACAAATCTGTTGAAAAATATTTATGTTGTTTCTGAATTAAACTATTTTTTTTTTTTTAACCTGTTTCGTCCCACTGCTGGGCAAAGGTCTCCCCCATGGATTTCCAGACATCTCTGTCCCGAGCCAACTCCCACCACCCTCTCTCGAAGGCATCGAGCTCGTCCCGCCAACGCTTTCTCGGCCGGCCCTGACGCCGCCGCCCCTCAGGTGTCCAGGCTGTGGTGATGGTCGCCCACCTGTCCGGAGCCATCCGGCTGACGTGTCCCGCCCAATCCCATTTGAGCCTGGCAGCCTTATTTCCAACATCAGCAATTCCGGTTAAGGAACGCAGCGTAGTATTGCGTACTCGGTCTATTCGCTTGAACCCAAGTATGCTACGTTCCATTGCCCTTTGGCATACCTTCAGTTTGGACTTCTGCGCCTCAGTCAGCGACCATGTCTGCGCACCGTAGGTTAGGACGGGCAGGATACACATGTAACCTATTTAAAAACTGCATTTATTTTCTACACAAAATAAAATACGTCTTGTAATAGATAAAGTTTGAAACGAAATAACGATGTCATTCAGAAGGATGACTTCCAGTATGCAAAACCGATTTCTCGTGTTATTTTTGTCATAATCCATTTTTTTAAAGGCATGTCACAACAAATCACGGCTAATGAATGCGTTGATATTTTTCTACGGAATTTATGGAGCGGGACATGAAGCAAAGGGTTTATAATTATGACATTTGTTAAGACTTCAAAATAGATTTGATTTATGGTTTGTATTATCAAAACAAAATAAAACTAAATTATGGGTAGCTAAAATACAGATTTAAGATTTAAGAATTACAAAAAGGAAAATAATACAAACATTTTTGAATAGATAGATAAATTAATTAATTTTAGTTTTTGTATTTTCACGTTAAATAGATATTATTAAGCATAGCTCGACTTCATCAACATTTCCATGCCCTTATCCTACTAGGCAAGATCGGCACACTACGTTTCCCTCTTCCATCGTTTCCTATCATCATCAAGCATAGCTATACTGTACAAAAGATAGACTGCAAAGGGCGTTGACGCTTTATTTATATTAAATTATCTAACATCCTTAAGAGATAGTTTAGTTATCCAATTTGGCCTTGTCTGTCTGTACTGTCTATAGAAGATGATTTATACAGCGTCAGGAGTCAGCTTTTACCTTTATAAACGGGACGCTGCAGTGCCCGGGACGAATTAAGATGGATTAGGCTTGCCCAGCACCTATTCCACCTTCTCAGCTTAGTCGGCCTTGTCCACAGGAAAGACATGGTCAATACGTGCGGAGCTGACTAAGACGCGGGTTTCCTCACGATGTTTTCCTTCACCGTTTGAAAGAACTGGTATATAGCGTACCCTGGTATATATTGGTACGCGACCGGATTTGAGCTCACGTTCTTAGGATCGGAAAGCGGGGTCACTACCAACTCGACCACCAGTGCCCTCAAACTAAACCTAAACTAGTAGGTACCAATTTTGAAAATCAGGTAACATCTATTTCGAATTATGTAGCTAATAGTAATAAAATAACACCTGGGTCATAATGGTAAATCTTGATAGTAAGATGGTAGCATTTTTTCTCCCCTTAATAGTCATTCTTATCTTACCATCAAAACGTGCTATATCAAATGACTCAAACAAAAGTTGTCCCTGATATTTATAAGGCGAGGGTCCAAGCAAACTTTCAGGGGACTCAAACTTGGGACAATAAATCAAGGTGTCGAATAATTGGCGAAGATCTAACTTGGCTGGAATGAGACTGGAATTTATGATCGTTATTATCGGTCCCAGTGCTGGGATCGCGAATTTGCCCTAGTCAGGATAACTTTTGATGAGTGCTGAGCAGCGATGTTCCTAGTAGAAAAATCCTAAATGTATAGAATTGATTTAAGCTATCAAAATGATGCAATGACATTATCAAATCAGAAGAAACTCGGTGATTTTCATTAGTGATTGGAAATAAGCCAAGTTATAGTACAAAACTATTACTTACTTAGGTTGATCTAATGGCATATTTTCATAAAAATACATCAGTAAATGTTAAATATCAAGCGTTCAATTTGAAAATGGCTACAAAAGGACCCAAACTTTTCAACTAATAAATCAATCTGTCGAATAATCGCCCTGAGTGACTCTCGAGTTGGAATCAAAAGTTACTAATCACCCAATCTTTATTAATATGGAGAATAGAACGATCAAAATCCCTAAAATCAAAATATATAATCCAAAACTTGCAACAAGGCATAATCGCAATAATAAATGCCTATCGTTATTATTAGGATTTCGTACCTGAAGGATGCCAATGGGACCCTATTACTAAGCCTCCGCTGTCCGTCCGTCTGTCAGCGGACTGTATCCCATGAAATGTAATAGGAAGAGCGTTGAAATTTTAACAGAGTGTGTGTTTCTATTGCCTCTATAACAACATATAATAAAATAAAAAGGACCCCCATACAAGAAACATATATGTACGATGGTACGGAACCCTTCGGGTGCGTTCAAATGTCTGAGTAAAATTTTGTACATTTTAGTAGCGATTCTGGTTTCACTTTAGATATTTTTTTTAAACTTTTGAAGAGTGTTCAATCCCTCTGGTTGAACAGTTTAAATAAAACAAGTGACATTGGCCTTTTATTATAAGTAAGGATTATTATGAAACCGTTAGAAATTGAAATTATTTAACAATTGAAAATATTGATTTCGGTTTATTTTTGTACTTAATCAATATTTTAGTAATAACGGACTAATTTTATTGTGTTTTCTTTCAGGTAATATTATTCGGTGCATTGGAAATAGTAAGATGAATTGACTTACCTCAGAAAGCCAAGAGCCCTGATGGTATAGTGGTTGTGATCCCGTCTTCCCAGGTTCGTATCTAAGTTCAAATCCGGTAGTGCACAAATGATTTTTCTGTTCTAAAAATGTTATGCACTGTAGGTACCTACTCTCAAACGGCGAAGGAAGACTTCGTGAAGAATATGTCAAGTGTACGAAAGGACCTAATAAGCGCACATTCATTCTCTCACCACACTAGTTTGGAAGAATTAGCCCTACTGCAAGTCGTTCTTTTGAGCTTTTGCGGTGAAAGCTTCTTACATGCACTTAAAATTAGCCCTGTAAAGTAATAATAAAAAAAAATTGTGGACATTTCACACAGCACCATCTAGCCTCTAACTAAGCAAAGCTTGTACTATGTAAACCAAATGGCTGATAGAATACTTATAATACTTTTTTTTGCAGAACATACAAACATTTTTCCCGCAGCGGGAATCAAACCCGCGCTTCTTGCCTTTCAGCCGAGCACTTGCCCGCCAAGCCAACGAGGCCGTAATATAATGATCGTAAAAGAACCAATGAACAATTTCATGAAGTAGACAAAGAAAGAATTTAACCCTCCTAACGGGTCAGTCCCTCGTCGACAGTTACGTCAAAACGCGTCTTCATAACCCGTCTACTCGGGAAAAGTGTCACGTACACCCGCGGAATACGCGGCATACGCGGCCGGCCCATCCCGCCGCATTGTGACGCAATAAGAATGATAGAGACGCAGTTACTATGATTAGGTTTGTGACGAAACAATGGAACTCAATATGGAGCGTAGAAAAATAGGGTATGTAGTAGCAAAATACGCTGTGTTTACATTTCGGTAGATACTAAAGTGTACGCTTGCTTGCAAAGCGGATGAATAAAAATGTTGCTAGTACGCTAAATAAAAGCAGAATGTGTTGGGTATCATGCAGTCCATATATTTAAAAAATTACACAGCATTTAAATAAATATTTGTGGACATTTGACACAGCGCCATCTAGCCCCAAACTAAGCAAAGCTTGTACTATGGGCACCAAATGGCTGATAGAATATTTATATACTTTTTTTGTAAATACTTACATACTCATAATACTACAACACCTAGACCCGGAAGAACATACAAATGTATTTGCAGAACACACAAACATTTCTTACATAGTAGGAATCGAACCCGCACCTCTTGCGTCTCAGCCAAGCACTCGCCCGCCACGCTATCAAGGTCATCATACAAGTAACGGAAGAGACTAGAATGAGAGCCAGTGATAATTTTTACGAATACCGAAATTTTCTTCCGAAATAGTGGTAAAATATTATTGTTTGATAAAACGCTACAAATTGTAGAATTCAAAACAAACACTCCAATAATTTGTTAAAATAAAAAAAAAATAACAAATCCTCGAAGTGCGTTCAAAATATTGCATTTTATTTTCTACACAGAAAAATACATAATACTAATTTTAATAAGAGAGTCTAGCGTATGCAAAATTAATAATTTTGAAGTAATAAAACTATAAGCTCAATCTGTCAATCTACATAGAAATATAAACGTTTTGTCACCGCTTTGCCAGCATTGTTACTAGCTTTCAACAAGACTCCTGTAAATATTGTGCACGGAATAGAAATGAAAACGTGATTCGAATGAAAAACGCTTATTTCATACCGAATAGGGACACCAAGAATTTGTGTTCTCAATTTGAAATGAATCTTGACATTGTTTTTACTGGGGGGGGGGGGGAGGGAGGGGGTCCATTTAGTTCCTATTTCGAGGTATCTGTTGCAAACAGATTTCTACTCGATTTGTTTTTCGATTAATTTGTAGAATTATAAAGAGGTTCAGATATTAACTCTATCACATTAAACTTGTAGGTAATCTGCTTTGAAAATAAACTTGAAATCTACGTTTTTAGGATGTCTAAAAAAAACTACTTTTTTATTTAAGTCAGTTTATTACTAAGCGTGCAATACTTTCTTACTTTCAATACACGAATAAAATCATATTTGATTATGCTACATAACTAACTATTTACAAAAATTCAATGTCGCACTTTTTACGGCGTGTATAAGTTATTGCATCATAGGACCTTTCACCTTCTCATAATCTAGATCAGATGAGCTAACTAGAGACCGCTTAAAACCGCTTAAAATAACCGCCTTTTAATTTTAATTTAATTTAATTTTTAAACATTTCTCCCGTAGCGGGACTCGAACCTGCGCCTCTTGCTTCACAGCCGAGTACTCGCCCGCCACACCACCGAGGTCGTCAGGTCACAGTTACTTGTAGGTATTACATATGAGTGTCTTTCTGTTTATAAATATTTTTCCAGTTAGTGAAAGCCTGGATCATCATTCGTACATAAAATAAAAATGTCTGCTTCCAAAAGCGTATATTTACACGTAAATTCAACTGAACAGTACTTTTAACCAGGTGCGTGCACACTACTCTTTTCAGAAACTCTTCAGTCGCATCACAAGTAGGTATTCAGTACTGGCAACATCAGCGCGAGCTCGTAAGCTTTTTTTTTAATTCCCACTATTCAAACGTGGAACGTGTTCCGTATTCACATTTTTCGGTTGAACGCTCGAATGATTGTGTCGTCATGTTTTTAGTTTTAATTACATTTACGAAGTGTGTTATTGTTATAGTGGTTTTGAAAGATGACAGTGTGCAAGATTGAGGAGTGAGGGCCAGCGTGGATGAGGAGCAGGGATGAGGGAGAAGACAAGGATAAATAATAATAAATAAATAAGGAATGAGTTAGTATAGAGATGGCGGCTGGCAAGTGAATGAAAGAAGATAAAATTATTTGCCTACCTCACATAAAGTGGGATAAGGACAAACATAAATTATGTAATCAAAAAAATAAAGTACTGGTTAGGTAAGAAAGAAAAACTATAATTGCTTAAACAATAAAAAAGAATAAAACCATTGAGCAAGCTTTATATTTGGTAGAAAAGGATTGAAACCAAGGACTTCTTCGTCAAAAAAATAAAACAGCCGTTTCAATTTACGCGGCAATCCTTCCCACGTTCGTAGAACTGTGAATGTTCGAAATTTAAAATTTAATTAAGGATTCTAGCTCCTAGTCGGTTTCGCGCGTTAATCTCGTAAAGGCGGGACACACGCGCGTATAAAGCATTTTTTAATTGCGAAGGCAGAAAGGCGACCTTTCTTTGACAGTAACGATTGATTAAAAAGAAAATTCTTGGCGAGTAATTAATGTCTTCCGACTGCCATTTCTTATTTTTCAGCTACAATTTTGGGTCCAATTGCACGGAAAAACATGTTAAGTTGTGAAAAACTTTTTAAATAGTAATATTTTAAGTATCTCAGTAACGTAAACATAAATTCATGAATACCTGTAAAATGCTTCATATTGAATGAAAAGTCCGTCAAAACGTCAATGAATGATGTCAAAAGCTCGACGTGTCATTTCGCGAAAAGCCAAAGCCTCAATCTGGGTCAAGTTTCAACACTCAGGCCCCGCTTTGAGAACTAACAGTGTTGTTTTTTAACGTAATTAGTGTTGCTAAGCCAACTACAACCTCCTCTGAAAAGGTTGAAATGACCATTTTTACAAAACCTCTTCACTCTTCTCTTGAACCCGCCTGAAAAGTTCAAGTTATACTGGATGATAGAGTCCAGCTTACAGAGAACTCTTACTGAAAAAAATGCATTGTAAATTAAAGTTCTCGAGAAACTGGACGTGTAATTCTTTAACTTTTCTATCCAAAGAGTAAATGCTATTTAGAGTAAAGGGAGTTAAAAAATAACATGAACCCCATCAAAATTGGTCGGGATCAAGATACACAGATAGACAGACCAATATTTATTTTTACGTCGGGAGTTATACTCTAAATTAAACATTGGGCAAGCCTACTCCATTTAAAATCGTCCCGGGCATTATAGCGTCCCGTTAGTTTAGGCAAAAGTTGCCTTCTGACGCTGTATCAATTATATGGATGGTAAAAGCCTTAGTTTATACATCTTCTGTAATTTTGAATTACTTTGAAAGCTGTGAAATATAAAAATACTATATCGTAAAAAAGGTTCCAAATAACTTTGTATATTCAAAAGTTAGTTTGATTAATATCAAGAGACGGGACCCCCGAAATTTAAGGCTGAGTTTATTCAAAGTTCTTGAAATTTAATAATCTCAACAACAGCTAGCAACTTCGTGTGTTTGTCTTTCTTTAGCGGGTGTGTCACAGCCGGTTCTAGTGAAGGGAAAGACAGGACTGGGGCAAGACTGACTTTGGAATCTATATCAATAAGAGAACCTGACTGACTGAATGATTCACCATCGCCGAGCCGAAACCGCTGAAGCTAGAAAGCTGAAATGTGGAAGGTAACTTCCTTTTTTCTGATTTTCTCGAAATTAAATCCCTAAAGGGGTG
Organism: Scotopteryx bipunctaria; assembly: GCA_949320045.1. NCBI lineage: Eukaryota > Metazoa > Arthropoda > Insecta > Lepidoptera > Geometridae > Scotopteryx > Scotopteryx bipunctaria. Next base: position 12,303,333 of record OX439446.1, on the reverse strand, counting down.
AAGAGGAGTGGAAACATTTGTATGGTACTTTTTAATGTGTGGAGCGATTTCCTTGAAACTCGGTTCGAATACTGTAAATGCAAAATAAATGGACACATATTTCAGTATTTTTCAAATTAACCCTAAAAATGGGGCAAAATGGGTTATTAAAGTTTGTATGGCAACTTTTTAACTTTATTTCTATTTCTCGAAATTAGCCTTTGATTTTCGTATTCCCTGAGCTTTTCAGCTCTTCACTTAGAAGCATGTTGATAAATAAATAAAAAATAAATATTTGTGGACATTTCAGACAGCGCCATCTAGCCTCCAACTAAGCAAAGCTTGTACTATAGGAACCAGATGGCTGATAGAATGCTTATGCACTTGATATCCGGATGCTTAAGGCCAAGATGTAGGTGAACACGTTTCAATGAAATTGAAATCCAATTAGAGAGAATGTACGAGTATCGGGAACAATGTAAAACTTTGACCATAGTTAGGAAACTCCTCGAAGGTTAACTAATAGTCGGATTTTAATCAATTTCAACTGGATTCATTTAAAATGTTAGACAAGCTTCAAAACTAAAACCAGATCGCGTAAAATCTGAATATTTAAGTTTTATTACGTTTCATTAGATAATAAATATTCACTTTATTGTACACAAAGAGAAGACAGAATACATAATGATTTTACATAAATAATTTGTACAATAGATGGCTTTATTACTACGGACGGATGGACGGACAACGAAGGCTTAATAATAGAGTTTGAATTAATAAAGAACTATTTATGAAATCAACTAGGTATTTCCATTCCATACTTTGTTCATTCTTCCTTCGCCTACTCTCGTATTTACATACCATAGCACTATAAAAGCCGATTCCAATATTCTACTAACATAGCAACATTCTACTGATAACAACTTACTATGCTATGGTAATGAACGACCTGTCATTCGTTACTAGTGTATTGGAACCGGGTATAAGTCATTCCTTCTGCCTTCGCCCTATCGTAGTCTCGTATTTCAATACTACTATTAGTCGTGTCACTAGTACTTTCGAATCAGTGTGGTGAAAGGATTCAAAGTGCGCCTCAAGGGCTCCTTTCGTGCACTTGACAAGTTTTTGAACTTTTTAGGTTCTAAGACATGCCGGTTTCCTCACGATGTATTCCTTCGAAAGTAGGTACTAAATAGCGCACATATTTTTTTCGAACTACAAATCCATTGTTGCACGACCGGATTTAAACCCAAGACCTTAAGATCGGAAGACCGTTATCACTAGTTATCACTAGACCACCTGTGCTCTCAATTACACTTTTTATTATAATTATTTTTATTTTTTTATTATTTCTATGTTATTAAACAAGAGTCCACTAATCTTGATTAGCTTCAAGACTGCGTCCCCTCACTAGCGCTGGATTGTTTTAATTCACCCTAGTGCCATGTGGCGCTGCACTCGCTCAAGTTCGGACTTTATAATTCCGACACAGCCTGTTCTGGTATTCTTTTAGCCACCTTGTATTTCGTGAAAATTTACCTATTTAATTCAAAATAATAACAAATTTTAGAATCGCTAGGATCATTTGGACAAGCTTTAAATCTACGTTGTATTTACGCTTCGAAACACTACCAATCTTGGAAGATACAGACAAGAAACCACGCCAATTTTTTTTGAAAATTATACCTTACTATCACAATAGAACGAGTTGGAGTTTTATTCAGTCAAAGCTTTTTAATGTTGACATATATTTATTAACAGAAAGAAACTTACAACTAATACAAATATGATTTTAAAATACAAAAAAAAACAGTCGTGCCGAAAAGAAAGGCCGTTGCAAACGGTCTATAGATAGCTCACCTGATCCAGCTCATCAGAACGTGCAAGTGTTTTATTGTTTTTTACATTTTACCTACTACTGCATGGCTGGCCATATCTGCCGAAGAACCGACAACCGCTGGGGTAAACTAGTTGTTGAGTGGAGACCGCGACTCGGCAATCGTAATGTAGGACGCCCTCCGGCTAGCTGGAGTCACGATCCGCTGCTGGCTGCTGGCAGACTGGATGCCTCAAGCCGAAAATAGGGCGCGATGGCGCTCATTAGGGGAGGCCTATGTCCAGCAGTGGACTGCTATATGCTCATGATGATGACCTATTACTTGCTAATGGGCTTGTGCAAGTCCTCCGCAATATACTTCCAAGACAAACGACTTTCGCAGCCTCCACCTGATGAAGATGATGTCCTCCCGACGTGTCCATGGAGGGCGATTCTTGCTATAAATTCTTGTGTCAGCGAATGCGTCCATTCATCAAGTAGAGCACCCGTGGTCTTCACAATATTATCCTACTAATATTATAAATGTGAAAGTTTGTGAGGATGTGTATATGTGTGGGCGACGTATGTTCGTGCCGTAACGGCTAAACGGATTTGGATGAAACTTGGAATGTACATAGTACGTGTGCTGGAATAACATATAGGCTACTTTTTATGCGGGCGAAAGCTAGTCGTTCTATAAAATAGTGAACAAGTATACAGAATTTTTTTTTATCCCTTAGTACCTACGTTTTGTCTGCTTTTTTCGCTTTATTCATCTCATCACTTTCTAGGTATAAATGCAAACCAAATATTGAAAGCGGTCTTTTTTTTCAGGACATTATTTCTGAAAAGTTAGACTAAGTTTTTACATACCTTAGTCTGAATAGTAAAGATAACTTCGTTAAATTCTGCTGATAAATTATCAATTTGAGAGACTTCTTTGCATTCCGTTAGATGAATAGATTTATAAAGGTTTTAACATTTCTCCAAGACTATTCTTAGTTCCACGAAAGGAGCAATTCAAATTTATCTTGAATTTTCAGTCTCACTTAAATAGTTTAAACAATTAAACAAAAACTTACCCATCGCGGATTGCCAGCGGTTAAAATCAACTTTAACTTAATTATCTTATCTTACCATCTAGCCGGGTATCGTTCAAATTGAATTATGCTAGTTACTGGCGCTAGTACTTGACTAATTTGCTTTGGTCTGCGCGACGTCCTTACTTTGAGGAGAAAATATTTTTTTTGTAGACATTAAAAAAAAGTAGACATTATAAGTAGGTTACTTCGTGGTTATATTACTTCGTATACTGTAGTATATTGTCGAGATGACTCAAGTGACAGGAAAGCCATATACAAATTTAAAAAAAAAACAATGAATTGTTTGAAAAGCACTCGTTTGTTTTTTTACTTTTTTTAATAACATGACATTTACTGTCATCATTTTTTTCTTTTAAATGTAACTAAGTGTTTGAAAGAGTTCGCTTATAATTTTATTTATTAACATTTGAACCTTGAATAGGCACGCTAATTAATTCATAAGAATTGATTTAATAAAGCGAACATTCGCCTAAAAGCTACCTAAAGCCTAAAATTAACACACCTATAATAAGTCAGCGCGGTAATGGCTAGGGATTCTGCCGATAGCCCGGGATGCCGGGATGCCGGGATCCCGGGATCCCGGGCTCCGGGCCCCGCGATGGCCGGGATCAAGCTCGTGCTCGTTCGATCCCGTTTATGGCCCATTACCTGGCTCGGTGCTAACTTCATTTGAGTGCGCTGAATGTTGAAGCAATACAACTGTTCTAATGAAACGAAATCAGATGTTGGTTTGTTACCGAACTACTGTCTTGTAGAACCACTGGATTTTTTTTTCATGAAAAAGATGAATGTGAAAACGACTAGTTTGTAAGAGAGTGTGAGTAGACGTATGCCAAAAAAAGATGGATGGACTTTGTGAAAAATTACAAATAACAAACAAATTTATAATTTCAAATAAGGAGCAACATTATTATAAATGTATTCAAGCCGTTACAACTAAACAACAAAAAAAATCAATAAGAAAAGTGTAGAGCTGCGATAATTGACAAAGAGAAGAAGTAGAAGCCATATAGAGTGGGAAAAGGGGAAAAGAGTTGACAATTACAAGTAGTTGTTTATCAGCGTTATGTATTCAAAATCGGGTATCCATAGATAATTCATCTTATCATACAAAAGTACCTCGATGTCTTGTACGTTTCATGATCAAGATTATCATGTCTTAGATTTTACAAAGTAGAGGGTATTATCCTTCTCTTTTCTCCAAGATCCCTTGTGATCTACAGCGATTAAAATAAACTGCAACAATTTCCAGTTAACTGTATGATGCAATTCGAGTTAATCCAGCGAATGCGGCTATCAGACTTTAGAACGTATAGGAGGCAAAAATAGTCCAGTGGTCTACATTATACTAGGGTTGTACATCGCAGGACTTCAAATTAAGATACTACTGTGTAGAAGGTTAAATAACAGAACTTACGCTGCTTTAAATGGCTCAATTAAAAAAAAACTTCAACAAAACGCAGAAATACTACACAGAAATTCTTCAATTAATTAGGGTATTTAATCTTGCGTGAAAATCTATAATTATATTTTTAATTTTTATGAAAATGTCTTTTTTTATCTCATTCCGTTCAGCCGTTTTCCTGACCAATAAATGTTATTTTGGTAAAGAATGCTGATATCTAGTTCGAATTTGTCGTTCTGCCCACCCCATCAGGGATACGGCCGTGTTAATATGTATGTATGCTGATCGTTCTGGGTATATCCTGCCTTCCGTGCTTCGGAGGGCACGCTAAATTGTCGCTCCCGGCTTTTAAGTCGTTAAGCCATAACCTCGCGCCTTTAGGCGGTCTAAAAACTACGTCACAAGAGTTGGTCGTCATTAACTCGTACGAACTTACTTTTTCTGGGTATAAATAAATCATTATAGAGAACTAGAGTGCGGTAAAGTTAATGATATTGACAACCCTAGCCTGTGGCACAGAATAATAAAATAGTTAGTATGACATCGTCTAGGATTAGTGAAGATAAGATGCAGGCAAAGAGGGTTTAATGCAGATCTTACTTTAAATTTTTCACTCGTTTAATGCTATTGGTTTCTTTAGTTATTTAGGGTTTTAGAATTCCAAAGTTTGTTGCAAATGAAATGCCTCATCGAGAAAATAGTTCGAGTTTAATGTGAATTCAGAATTTATTGTTTAGTATCCAATGTTTAATTTGAAAGATATAAATAAATAACACCCAACAGTCACAAACATAGTCCTGAGCCCCACACTCCGCTGCTGGCTGCTGGCAGACTGGATTCCTCAAGCCGAAGATAGGGCGCGATGGCGCTCATTAGGGGAGGCCTATGTCCAGCAGTGGAATGCTATATGCTCACGATGATGATGACCTACTACTTGCTAATGGGCTTGGGCAAGTCCTCCGCAATATACTTCCAAGACAAACGACTTCGCAGCCTCCACATGATGAAGATGTCCTTTTCGACGCGTCCGTTGATCGCGAACCTTGCAGAACCTTCCAGCAGTGGACTGCTATAGGCTGATGATGATAGTTGTAAGTTTATTTCTGTTAATAAATGTAATTGTAAAGGGGTACTAACTATTATTATTAATAGTATTATGAGCGCCACTCAAGTCCAATAACACTATTCTTATTTTATTGCCGTACTAATCCCAGAATCATAATCCCACAGCAATTACAGAAAGTCCTACAGGAAGCCCCAAAAACTTCATAGCAGTTATTCATACATAATTCCCATAGGAATCATAACGATGTAAGTTAAACTATCATCTCATGGCGTCCAGGAGTAATGAAACAAGCGTTAAATTTGTTGGATTATCCCGAAAACTTACTTTATGGGATTGCCACGGATGTTTGCCGACTGGATAGACTTTATTTAAATTATGAATTATCCAGGTGTGTCTATCTAGTCGTGTCACTAGTTTTTTCGTTATCGTTGAAGTTAAGCAACGTTGTGCGCGGTCATAATTGGGATGGGTAACCGCAAGTGGCATTACGAGTTGAGCGCTTCCGTGCTTCGGAGGGCACGTTAAATTGTCGGTCCCGGCTTTTAAGTCGTTAAGTCATGACGGAGGCCTTTAGGCGGCCTAAAAACTCCGTCACAAGAGTTTGCCACTAGCTCATAGTTACTTATATATTAGATTTTTCGAACCAATGTGGCGAAAGGACTTAAAGCGCGCCTCAAAGGCACCTTTAGTGCACTTGAGACATATTTTTGATCTTTTTAGGTTCTACAAAATGCGGTTTTTACAAAATGTGCATTTCATTATTTATGTTTACCAAAATTTATTTACAGAAATTAACTTACGAATAATTTACCTACTATTTTCAAAATGTTGTCTCTATTTAGTGCGCTTGGCCCGCCACTTGATCCAGAACACAAAATAACCAGTGTCAGTACCATGGTGATCAGTCACATCCAGTGTCCCTTATAATCTTACTAGAAGCTGAGGTTTCTTCCCAGCGCTGTTTATAGCCCATTAGAAGGCTAGCAGTTACAGAAATGAAGTGGACGAGCTCATTATCCTCGGATTATGTGGAGCTGGCTTTATGCGTTATTACTCCAAGTTTTCTGGTGCATGGTCTTGCGAGCTCTCCGGCTATGGATCCCTTTGGACTTTGAACTTAGTTTATATAGCTGTAGATTTGATATATCCAGAGATAGGTTGATTGAGGATCTTGGAAGAGTTTGATTTCAAAATAACTTTATGCCGTAAAATCTGTGGGATCATTTAAAAAAATCCTAATTCTACGTTCAAATTACACCTGTTTGTAAACTGACTAAGCGTGGAAGATACAGGCAAGAAAGCTTGGCTATTTTTTGGAAAATTATCCCTTTATAATCATGTTTATATTATTATCTACATCTTATCTAAATAATGCCAAAATATTTTGCCTACTTCTGATTTACGCATTTGTACCTACATTTACAAATAAGACATTAAAAATTGCATCTACAAAGGCAAGCTCAACTCTAAAGTTATATTTTGAAGTTTTGTCTAAGAAAGGTAGTTGAGATTTATGCTTACACAGCTAAAGTCCATAAACTGATTTTTTGACATACCTACTGATCTAGTTAAACCACTTTTGAACTGATTTAAACTGTTTAGCATTTACCCCATACATTCAGGTCCTAGAGATACTGGTATAATTAAATCAATTTATTTCAAGCACGGATTTGAATTGAAATTAGGCGGCGTTCCCTATGCAGTGCATTGCAGCATGGTATAGGTTCCTCATTGCTACTGCTGCATGGTGGTCTAAGTTGTGGAAGAACAGCGTTTCCACAACTTAGACCGCGAATTCTATCACATTACATTAGATAGCACACCAGTGCTATCAAGATCAGACCTTTTGGTCAACTTGGTAGTGACCCCGCCTTCCGATCCTAAGGTCGTGGGTTCAAACCCGGTCGTGTACCAATGGATTTTTCTGTGCGAAAAATTTATGTCACTATACCCGTACTCTTAAACGGTGAAGGAAAACATCGTGAGGAAACCCGCGGCTTAGTCAGCTCCGCACGTATTCACCATGTCTTTCCTGTGGACAAGGCCGACTAAGCTGAGAGGATGGAATAGGTGCTGGGCAAGCCTACTCCATCTTAATTCGTCCCGGGCACTACAGCGTCCCGTTAGTGAAGGTAAAAGTTGCCTCCTGACCTTGTATAAATCATCTACTATAGATAAGATACCTCTAAGTAGGTGCAGTAAGTTCCTCCCTTGCGCGTTGCCTTTGAAAAGCTTGCCCTGGCGACGTGCCACGAGGCAGGTTATTAACGCGCCGGTCGGGGCCGCGTGACAAATGAACCGGGGTTATGAACACACCATATTGGAACACCTTGAGAGATCTTGGATTGTGCTATATCTGAGACTTTTGTTTCGGTTTTGGGGTATTTTTTGGAGATCCTCATTAACCTGTGTTCGGGTCTTTGGTATCGTGAGTTTTTCCAGACGATACTCGACAGATCATTTATTATTTATTACTTCTCTGCTGGACTGGGAGTAAAGAAAAAACATAGAATGCGTCCAGCTGCTTCTCTCTCCGAGCATGTCGTAAAAGTCGACTAAGGGATAGTATCCTTCTCAACATGATGAGATACAATAAGCAAGTATTCCCATGGAGGGTTGACGTCAGGCAGGCGGCCGGTTATAAAACGCCTTAGCCAAAACTAGCCGAACCCACATAGAGTGGGATAAGGGCAGGAAGATGATGATGATGACTCGACAGATCATTTGTTTCATAATACCTATTTATTTATGTTGCCATGAGAAGGGAAGTATGTCATGTGACCTAGGGGGGTCATGTCCATGGGGACATGAGTAAGAAAGGAGTGAGCGTTGAGAATTTAGATGACCTGACGGAGCGAAATGGAAGAAGGCATATAAATTATTGTTTTGCCGATTACACAAAAAGTATTAAAAATATAGCACCACAGTTAAATATCATAAATAATAATAGTAAATAGTACCTAAATAATTCAGAATGGACGCTGTTAACGCCCATTAATCTTATATTATAAGAATCTTTGTCCTGACTGACTGACTGACTGACTGACTGACTGACTGACTGACTGACTGACTGACAGACAACGCACAGCCTAAACCGCTGGACGTAGAGACTTGAAATTTTCAGTGTAGGTAAACCTTGGTACGTAGGGGTGTACTAAGAAGGGATTTTTCAAAATTCAACCTCTAAAGGGGTGAAAAGGGAAGAAAACCTGGAATCAATTTTTGGTCTAAAACTGCACATAACCTATATCAAATTAAAGAGCCGATTTTTCTCATTTAGTTGATGTCATAATTACCTGCAAATTCTTTATTTTTGGCATGTTTTTCATGAAAAATAGAATACTTTTATTTTGACATATGACAGCGATGATACACACAGATTAGTAATAGATGATACAAAACATATGGAAAAGGAACTGTCAATGTCAAATTACCTGTGAAAGGAAGCATAAATTATTACTGGTCTATTATGTTTCCAATCTTGATTATTCATGGAGTTCTGACGTAATTCTACGTCTGATAACTAGATGTCGCTGCTAATTCTGATCAAATCCTAGAACGCGCTGTCGTTGCGTTTTGAAAAGTTTACCTTAACTCTCAAAATTTTTACTAAATTCACCGAAATTTCTTGATTTTTAGATTTAGGTATGTTTGTTACTCTTTCACGCAAAAACTACGGAATATACTTACAGACCCTATTATTCATATTCGTTCGCTAAAGTTAGCCCTGTCACTGTTTGTCATTATGAAATGGTAAGAGATGGCAATACTTTAGTCATCGTTTAGCGTACACTATATTATAATGAATAATGAGGATAGTACCTACGTGTGCTGGAATGGGACATAGGGTACTTTTTATCTGGGTACCGCGTGAGCGAAGCCGCGGGCGGCTGCTAGTGTATGTATATAAAACGAAGTGGCGCCATCTCTGTGTAGGTAGAGTGCAACTAACTTTTGTTTACTCAACTAACCGCAACTGCTACGCCAGTCGCTAGTAGTCACGCCTCTAATTTTATGAAATGACATTCAATTTACTATTTTTTGTAACTGTAGATCATAATGTACCTACATTAAAAATAAATATATAGAAAATTGATTTTTCATTTTACAGTGCTAGAAGTAAATATACTAATGCCTAATCCAGTTCAGGGATTATGCAGTTTTCTACCTATGAAAGAATTTTCAGAATTGGTTTCGTAGTAGCAGGAGCCTTCAGAGATCACATCCTACAATCTTTCTTTCTTACAAACAAACAACTCAAATTCTTTAGAATAGTGATGGCTTACACAATCCGCAAACTGGTAGAGTAATGTTAGATAAACTATCCTAAGATCATCATCATCATTATCATTGTCCAAAGCCCGACTCTACCCTTATTTACTCGCAATAAATCCTGCCGTAACGAGTATCTCTCGGACTATTCTAGCCTAGGAGTTTAAACTTTTAATGATACTTGACAGTGAAGAAAATAGAGTTAAACTACAAAGGGGCGTGATTCTCGGCTTAAACCGGGGTCAAGCCACATTATCAACACACCATACGCTTCAGTACCGCGGTTATTGGAAGTATTTTGTATGGGTTGACTAAGATATAAAAAAAATATTTACTTCCTAGTGTTAACAAAATGTTGCGCAAAAAGTTTTTTCATTCCCACTTGACGACCTCGATGGCGTGACGGGCGAGTGCTCAGCTAAGACGCAAGAGGCGCGGGTTCTATTCCCGCTACGGAAGAAATGATTGTATAAATAAATAAACACATACGAAGTGAAAGAGTAATTCCCATTTCCGTCATTCTGAAAGTAAAAATTAACCTTTATGTAGCGCTGTAAATGTTTAAATACATTTTATTTTCACTACTTCAGTCATAATCGAGCTCATGGTAGGACTGAGCTTTCAAAGCTCCCTCGGCAATGTATGGTACAAGCGTGAGAAAGTAATAGAAACATCACAGCCCTTATCAGTAATCAGGTTGATAAAGATGCAGCGGTGAAGCTTATCTCGCAGGCGACGCCGCGTGTCGGAACTATCTTATCGTAGCGATGCTCCGTGTCGAATCTCTTATCATTGTCGAGTACAAAGACCGGGGCTGTGGAACTAGCGGGTTCAGAGATTTGAGTACAAAACGTGAGCTTACTGAGAAACACCCTTACTTGGGAGCTCATTTACGTATAATAATGTAACTTGTTTGGGTTTTACCGGTTAAACCATAAAAAATAAAAAAATAAAAAATTCCCCAAACTAAACAAAGCTTGTACTATGATAGAATACTTATATACTTTTTTGTAAATATATACTTGTAATACATAACACTACAATACAATAAAACTAAAATAAATAAAATACCCAGCTCCGGAAGAAATATTTGCAGAACATACAAAAATTTCTCGCTAGTTCGTTTTGTGGCCATACAAAATTATCTAATAGATTTCGTGCACAAGACACTTTGATATCAGAATCTATTACAAAGACAGAAAATAAATCTTATCAAAATCAGCTTTGCATCTTACATACATACATACATAAAATCACGCTAGTTCCCTTAGGGGTAGGCAGAGATCACGGATCGAAATTTGCTACGATCCTAACATAGGTACTTCTTTCGCTTCATTCACTCTTATTACATTCCTCATGCATGCTCGTCGGTTTAGGGTACTCTTGACCTGGCCCTTTTCCAAAACGTCGCTGATTTGGTCCAGGTACGTGCGCCGAGGTCTTCCCCTTCCAACGGTACCATTCACACTCGCCTCATACACCTGTTTTTAAGGATAATGTCGTGTATTTAAATTATTGTAGTGTTTTTCATTGAAGTTAAAGATTATACCTGATTGTTTTTATAAGTATGTATTGACAAAAAAAAATATAAAAGTATTCTATCACCTACAGTACAAACTTTGCTTAGTTTGGGGCTAAATGGCGCTGTGTGAAATGTCCACAAATATTGATTGAATATTGAATATATCTTGAAAGTTTGAATCAAAGAGTGGCTGCAAGTTTTCTTATGATAACTTGTGGCCCTGCCCACCCCGTTAGGTATACTAATAACTTAAGTACTAAGTTATATACTACTTTCCACCTACTCAACGCAGTATACTTATTCTACCTAATCAGGAAACAATTACAGTCCAAACACAAATCACCCGGCTAGATAAGTGAGCAATAAGTTATGGTTTCAATTACTTATGTTGTAACCGAAGGCTGTATTCGAATAATAAGTTATGCCGCAGGTCCAAGCATGTCTACCAGTTTGAGGCGCATTTATTGTTTAACCACTCTGCTGGTTTGAAAGAACTAGTGATACTAACTAAGGCCTTTTACCATCTATAGTAGATGATTTATACAGCGTCAGGAGGCAGCATTTACCTTTACAAACGGGATGTTGTAGTGCCCGGGTAATAGCACCTATTCCTATTTCATCCTCTCAGCTTCATCGGCCTAGTCCACAGGAAAGACATGATGGATGTTTTCCTTCACCGTTTGAGAGGACTGGTATAGCGCACATAAATTTTTCGCACAAAAAAATTCATTGGTACGCGACCGGATTTGAACGCACGTCCTTAGGATCGGAAGGCGGGGTCATTACCAATTAGACCACCAGTGCTCTTTACGTATATTTATGTCTGAATCTTTTACGCTCGACAAAATACAAAAATACATTTGTATCGTTCATTTGGTTCGTTCATTACCATAGTGAATTTGTTATAATGTCGAAAATAGTCACTTTTTTTAAAAAACATCGTTGCTATGGTAATGAATGAAGCAAAGTCCGTAAGTAGAATATTGGAATCCGACATTAAAAGACGTATCAATCGACATAAACATTATTGTCCAATTTAAAATGACCTGAAAATACAGACATCTTTTTGTGAATTGCATTTTCATAAATTATCATATTCATTAAAATCTGAACTATTTTACGATTTCCCGATTTGAGTTTACAGATGAGAAACTCAATTTGAAAAACAAACAACTTTTGGTTGCAAACTGATTGGACAATTTGAAGACGAAAATTGATTTCATTGTTAATTGTATAATGATGCAAATAGCCTGATGAAGTTTTTTAACAATTTTGCTGAAATTATTCTGAAAATCAAGACCATGTTGTGTTACCTTTCGGCCTCAAGTCTTTTCAGAGACCTTGTTTTAGAATTATTATGTATTTGCCAAGTTGAGGTTGTTGACGATGTAGGATTTAAAATGACCTAGCTCTCACCTCATTCTTCATACATACACAATCACGCATGTATCAGATCCACCAGTAATCATAAGAAGACTTGCAGCTACTTCTGATTCAAAGTCCCAAGATGGGATATGGTGAACCATGGAGAGAGGTGATCAGCCCATCACCCATATGAAGCTACTATAAGTACGTACATTGCATTCATTAAAAACAGGGGCAGCTAGTATAAAAATAAAAATAAAACCTGTCAAGCGCGAATCTAATTTGTAGACGAAGGGTTCCGTACCATCGTACATTAAAAAATGTTTCTTGTATGGGGTCACCTTTTATTTTTATTATTTGTTGTTATAGCGGCAATATATATCACACTGTGAAAATTATTACGTAAAACTCTCTTACCTATTACGGTTCATGAGATACGCTAACAGACGGACGGATAGCGGAGGCTTAGTAATAGGGTCGCGTTAGCACCCTTCGGTGACAGAACTCTAAAAACTGCTCAATTTATTCTCAGTAAATAATAGCCAATCCTAACAAGTTTGAATATAATTGGCATTCAAAAACAAACATGGCTGCAATCGGAAAAGGAACATTACAATTACAATGCGAGCAGACGTCAATTATTACCCATAGCAACGATATTTGTATAGAATAAAGCTACATGCACACTGCACAAAAAGGGCAGTAGCGTCCATTGTAAGTTGAATTAGGGCCTGCGTTGGTATGGTAACGAGAAGTGCTGTGGTCAGTATGGTGGGATAGATGTGGGAAAGTCAGCCTGGTGTGTGGATGTGGTATGTACTTAACATGGTTTTTAATATGAGCCGGCCTCGGTAGCGTGGCAGATTGCTCGGCTGAGACGCATGAGGTGTGTGTTTGATTCCTGCTGCGGTAGAAAGAAATGTTTGCATGTTCTGTCATATATTTATTCCGGGTCCTTAGTAGGACTAATATCATAATTTATGATTCATTTATTCGCTTGAATGTGGGACATATTATAGCCTCAAAATTATATTATCCAATATGGAACACATTCCCCATACAAAATTGGGGTGATTGGGACAATTGTATGTGACTGTCGGGTGTTGTGTTATACAGAGTTTTTTTTTTAACTAGGACAATATGAGGATCCGAAACCAAAAGAGATACAGGAAAGTGTCTTAGGAATCATTTACTCATTTTGTAGTATTTTTTGGCCAAGCACGAGTTGACCACGAAGATATTGTCAAAAATTTTGATGCTTATACTAGAGATATTGCAATGTCCATTACCTCCTCCAATTATCCCACTTCAATACTTTTACAATAACTGCAACAGTTTTTGCCGCATCCAAGCCAGCTGTTGCGTTATTTTATGGCGTGCAGCTGGTTTTTAGCTTTTTGCTGGAGTATCTATAGATCCAAGGCCACCTGAAGAGCAAGCCTGTAAACATACTGGTAGTCTGATTGGTGTGAAATAACTTCAACTTCCGACGCTGTGTTTCAAATTCGGTCGTGCACTGGTGCATTTCTGGTCGAAACAATACGTTTTAAAAACTAAAAACAAAATCGACTTCAATGAAAATTAAATAAAAACTCATTGATGCCATCCTATAGAAACTAACAGGTTGGCTTTTACATTGTCAGGATGTCAGTGGTCAATAAAATTGAGTGAGAAAATAAGTAGGTACGTTGTCATTTAAAACTTAATTTTACGACTTTTAAATATTACTTGAAAGGTATAAATCCCTTAGACATAAAATTTGTACGGAACCACCTAGGGACCATTCTCTAAACATCATTCAAAGAATCATCAAAATCAAATTCATAATTAATTGGTGGAATAATCACGTGACAAACACACAAAAAGAAAAACATACAGTTGAAATTGAGAACCACCTTTTTGAGGTCGATTAAAAATGATGCGTGCTACATTTTTATCTACTGTCCATCCCGTCAAACGCTGTTTTGTTCGAGATCGTCTGGACGTTAGTCCGTTGATCGTTGATCCCATCGATCAACTTTTGGATAAATAAGTACTTACAAAGGATCCACTTATATCATGTCAGGTAGCCTTTGTCCTTCAACGGAAAAGGTAACGGATTGACAGAGTTACTTTCACATTAATTTATCACTATGCTAGCTACCTCCCGCGGCTTCGCTCGCATGGTACCCGGATAAAAAGTAGCCTATATTCTATTCCAGCACGCATACTATGTATATTTCAAGATTCATTCAAATCCGTTCAGCCGTATTTTGTATTACTGGAAATGCTATTTTTAACACACTTCATACAAAGCTCTAAAGTCGATTGTTTTTATTTTTTACTTGTCTGTGTTTACACTTCTCGTTTTTGGTGTGTTTGTGAGTTCTCTTGGCTGTCTCTATAGCCTTAGATTTTCACAAATAGGTGTCGTTCAATTTTCCTGTACCAAAGTGACATGAGTTATATAACATGTAAAAAAATCCGCTATGGCGGACATAAGAAGACATTTCTTTTTTTACCAACGTTGTTAAGTAAAAATCTCAAAAATCTGTTGTCTGTTTCGTCTTATTATAAAGCCGAGTTCACACTCATTACAATAATCACACAGACGTTAAAAAATGCAATGCTCGTCGCATACCTTTATTCTTTTATCCTTTAGAAAGGTATACGTGCGCAGCCGACTCGGCTCGTCTCGTATTGTGAGGGTAGACAATGGGGCCTCCTGACACGTAGAGTAATGGTGTTGGATTGTTATGGAGCTCGTCATACGAATAATCCTCTAAAACATTTTTATGATGTTTTTTAGTAAATAAATGAATATGTCACTGTAAAATTGTAAATACATACATAATACATATTATCACGCCTATATTCCTAATGGGTACCACAAGTAAACATAAGAAAACTTAGGTCCAACATGTTGGAAAGGATAGTATCCCTTACCCCCTAATACTCAAACGCACCTCAGAGTTGATCATGTCTCAAGTGACGAGTTTTTGACAGATTTTCATCAAAAACTGTCAAAAAACCGTGACTTGAGACGTGCTCAACTCTGAGTCGCGTTTGAGATTTTCATCAAAAACTGACAAAAAACCGTGACTTAAGACGTGCTCAACTCTGAGTCGCGTTTGAGTATTTGGGGGTAAGTCGACTTTTACGACATGCTCGGGGGTTCAAATCTGGTCATGCACTGATGGATTTTTCCTTTCGAAAAATGTATAACCAGTACTCTCAAATGGTGAAGGAAAACATCGTGAGGAAACCGACATGGAAAAACATGTGTCAACTTCACGAAAGGAACCTTTGAGGTGCACTTCAAATCCTTTCACCACACTGGTTCGAAGGAACAATTACACACACGACTATTATCCCCGCCGACAGTCAACATCTAGTTTCCAACATCCACAGCAAGTATTTTGAGAAAATGATCGCAAATTCCCCGCCATTACCCTGCACCATACCTAGACGATAAACAACGACGAACGGTTGCCGAAACTAACGGTAATAGCTTAACGAGGGACACTCCTGGCTAGGAATGTGGCTGGAACTCTGTTTAGCATGGAGTGCCTGGAAGTATTGCAGTTTTGGAGTACAGATGCTTCTCTTGATAAACATACGAACTCTTGTTTCTGTTGAAACTTGGAGAATTTATTTGTGGCTAGAAATTATAATTAAAATAAATAAATAAGCATCTGTGGACATTTATTTATCTATCTCCAAACTAAGAAAAACTTGTACTATGAACACCAGATGGCTGATAGAATACTTATTATATTTCATAGCTCCATTCTTCAGATATAGGAATGTTTCTTAATTTTACTAGGTAGTATCTTATCCTACTAGGTAGTTTCGCACGTTTTTAGATCGATTACGTCGATTTAACACTCACTCGATTAAATTAAATTAAATCGAGTGAGTGTTAAATCGACGTAATATACGATAAGATACTAACTAGTAAAATTAAGAAACATTCCTATATCTTCGAATGGAGCTATTCATATAATAATGATAGAATTTCACTTGTGAAGTTCGTTTAATCATATATAATATTACAACATCCAGACCCGGAAAAAATATTTGCAGAACATACAAACATTTCTCCCGTAGCGGGAATCGAACTAGCGCCTCTTGCGTCTCAGCCGAGCACTCGCCCGCCACGCCATCGAGGTCGTCAAATCATCATCATCGTTTCAGACTGGTTTTACCCATTTCTGGATTAGATTTGTACCAACTCTATTGCAATTTAGAAGCTGATCCTGAGTTGAACGAAGCAACTCATGTTTTTGTTAAAGAACTTTGGAGAAGTCTGAAATGATCATCACACCATTTCAGGCTAGTATCGCACAGCACCGGTGGTATTGACCCCGCCTTCCGATAATACGGTACGTGGGTTCAAATCTGATCGTGCACCAATGGATTTTTCTATACGGAAAATTTGTGTGCGCTATACCAGTACTCTCAAACAGTAAATGAAAACATCATGAAGAAACCGGCATGTCGTAGAACCTAAAAAGTTCAAATATAAGAGTCAAATGCACGAAATGAGCTTTTAATGCGCATATCGAAAGGATTAGTGACACGACTAAACTTCTAAAAAACACGGCTACCCATTTGTAGTAAATGATTCAGAATTTTCTTTCTTTTATAAAGATACCTACCACTGGCCAATTTTCAGAGACGCTATAGTAAAACTGTTAATGTCAAGACGGCAAAAATAATGTTGACAATGTCGTTAT
The DNA here is from genome assembly GCA_949320045.1 of Scotopteryx bipunctaria. Lineage (NCBI taxonomy): Eukaryota > Metazoa > Arthropoda > Insecta > Lepidoptera > Geometridae > Scotopteryx > Scotopteryx bipunctaria. The sequence goes on along the minus strand of OX439446.1, from coordinate 12,286,087 downwards.
TATAAAGCTTAGTGCACACTTACGGCACGACACCACTGCGGCTCCCTTTACTGACTGTAAGTTAGCTCGCTGCCTCCTTGATAAGTCTTAGTGGTACTTGTGAAGGTTAAAATAAGATTATATGTATAGTAACTTCGTATGAGCTTGTGGTCAACTCTTGTGACGGAGTTTTAAGGCTGCCTAAAGGCCTCCGTCATGGCTTAACGACTTAAAAGCCGGGACCGACTGTTTAACGCGCCCTCCGAAGCACGGAAGCGCTCAGCTCGTAATGCCACCTGCGGTCACCCATCCAAATTGTGACCCCATCCAAATTATACGTAAGTATCTAGGCTATACTTCTCTGCTGGACTGGGAGTAAAGAAAAAACATAGAATACGCCCAGCTGCTTCTCTCCCCGAGCATGTCGTAAAAGTCCACTGAAGGATAGCATACACCCCAATATGATGGATAAATGGACATCTATTATGGACGAAGGGCTGATCACTTGTTATCATGGTTCACCATATTCATCTTGGGACTTTGAGTCAGGAGTGGCGGCAAGTTTTCTTATGACTACTTGTGGCTCTGCCCACCCCATTAGGGATACGGGCGTTATAATATGTACCTAGGAGTAAATGTTAACTGCTGAAATTATGAACCGTGATTTGAAAAAATGCAAGTCATTATTTTTTATAATGCCACTAACAAATAGTTCATACGCGTATGAGATATATGGCATTATAATGTCTGAGCACTGGTGGTCTAGCGGCCCCGCCTTCTGATCCTGAGTTCGTGGGTTCAAATCCAACGTGCACTATGCTTCTGTTCAAAAAATTCATGTCCACTATTATACTAGTACCCTCAAACGGTAAAAAAAGTCGACCGGCTTGTCATAGAACCGTAGTTCGAAGTACGTCCGTCCGTCTGTCACGGACGGACGGACCGACGGACAGACAGCGAAGGCTTAGTTGGTCGTACCCCTCGGGTACGGAATCGTAAACATAAAGAAAATTCCATTTTCAATCCTACCACGTGGCAGTCTCATCAAACCGGCAAAGGACATAAAGGTGCATGCACACTGGAACGGTATTACAAGCGGTTTATTGTTGCGCGATTATTACCGCCGCGAGGGTCGTCAGACGTTCCTGATGGCCGCCACCGCGTGGTTTAGGAAGTTGGAGCATTGTCTGCTCAGAAATAGTTTTCGTTTCATGAATACCTATCTTTATCTTATTATTATAAAGTCGGTATTTTTGTCTACCTGTTTGCGCGTTTAGTTCTATTACTATACTATTTAGACGTCAGTGGCGTGGCGGGCGAGTGCTCGGCTGAGACGCAAGAGGCGCGGTTTTGATTCCCGCTACGGGAGAAATGTTTGTATGTTCTGCAAATATTTCTTCCGGGTCTGGATGTTGTAGTATAAGTATTCTATCAGCCATTTGGCTCTCATAGTACAAGCTTTGCTTAGTTTGAGGCTAGATGGCGCTGTGTGAAATTTCCACAAATATTTATTTATTTTATTTCAATATGGTTTTCACTATCATTTACTTAATTCTGAATTATAGTGCAAACCGAACATAATTGAGCATTCTCGAACGGTCGTAGAACCGTAGAAAATTCGAAAACATTTGTCAAGTGCACGAAAGGAGCCTTTGAGGCGCACTTTAAATCCTTTCACCACATGACTAGATAGATAGACAACTCTACAACTCTTGGAACTACGCACCTCGTGCCGTCCACACGTGAAGTCAACGTGATACCAGTAAGTGTGGGCTCGACAATTTACATAAACACAGGCTACGTTTAATTGAATATCGGGCAAAATACAGGCTTTCAAGCCATTTCTTATCTACCATTGTTCTGTTTTTAGCTTTCTTTTACACCCTTCTGTTAATAGCTTTTGCTTTCACGCATAATTATGGCGGAAATATTTTTTATCTGATATATCGATGTAAATGTCGGCTTTTACACCGCTTAAAGTCACCGCCCACTACCCCATTCTACAACCGTCCCGATACAAAAGGGCGTAGCAGTCTTAGTTAATATTTTGTTTTCTTTGTGACGATCCGATTATTTAATGTGGTTATAGGTAAACGCTCTAATGAAATTCTTTATTCTTCATTGAATAAATAAATTCTTTATTTCAGGCTACTTAAGAAACAATAAATGTACGCAAAATATACAACGTGTTTGTGCTTGTACGACAATGAACAAAAAACATGACATGTGTTACAACTAACATTGTTTGGTATCATATTTTGAAACATTAGCGACGATTTTTAGAAATTTTGCATAAATTTTACCCAACAATTAATATTTTCACAATAACCAATTTTTAAACAACCTGTATAAAAAATCATCAATACAGAGGTCACTCGACGGGGTCACGCTTCATAATGTAGCCATCTGGTGCCCATAGTACATGCTTTGCTTAGTTTGGGGCTAGATATATATTGTAGTTGGAAATTATGTTATAAATTATGTTTTTAGCAAGATATAAGATTTTTGCAAGATTTTTACTATTATTTCGTCATTTTAATCCATCAATAATGTATAATTAAATAAATAATTATAATATTATAATTATGTATTATATAAACATGTTTATAATATATTCTATATTATGTATGTATTCTGTATTTTTTTTTTCATTCTTTTTTTTATATAACCACACCAATTTGCCCCTTCTATGTTTTTGTTCCATCCAATCCACTCTAGGTTGCCTGGCAGAGATCGCTTTTAGCGATAAGGCCGCCCTTTGTTTTTACCATCATTTTTGTCTATTTTGTAAGTTTAATGTTGTGTGGTAAGCAATAAACTGTTATCTATCTATCTATAATAAATACCTATGTAGCTAAACACTATTATGCATAGACTGGCCCTTAACTGATTGTCATGAACCAGTCTGTTATTTCTTTATAACAATGCTCTTCTCCGTTTTCTTCGAACAAACGAGTTGAAAGTCCAGTTCTCGGGACGATCAAAAGGACGATGAATCGATATCAATTGATGCGTGGGCGCACGCAGGTCGATCGCACGACCCCGCAATTTGCAACAGCTGTTTGCATATTGCAATTGAACTCTCTGAATCACTAGTTATAATCAAGATCATATTTCTACGTGGTCATTGACCCGTTGTCATGTTACTTTGATGCTCAATAATCTGAACATCAGAACGATCTTCTGATGGCACCATACAAATGTACTAGTGAAGTTTGTAGAGCTGTTTAGTACTGAAAACATCGTGAGGAAACCCGCGGCTTAGTCAGCTCCGCACGTATTGACCATGTCTTTCCTGTGGACAAGGCCGACTAAGCTGAGAGGATGGAATAGGTGCTGGGCAAGCCTACTCCATCTTAATTCGTCCCGGGCACTACAGCGTCCTGTCTGTGAAGAAAAAAGTTGCCTCCTGACGCTGTATAAATCATCTACTTAATGGTAAAAGGCCTTAGTTTTTTTTGTTTAGTACTACTATTTTTTTTGAGATTCTATACTACATGCCGGTTTTCGCACAATGTTTTTCTTCACCGTTTGAACTCTCAAGAAGGTACTCACCTACTAGTATAATAGTACACATAGATTTCTCTAACAGAAAAAAATCATTGGTGAACGACTGGTTTTAGGAACGGAAGGCATTCTATGTATCTATTTTTTACTCCCAGTCCAGCAGAGAAGTAAACTAAGTCCCAGATCACAAAAGAATACTTATAATTAACGATAGTCATTGTCGGACCGTACTGCAGACTGCATTATCGTACAGTTAACATGAGTTTATCCGGAGGTTATCGCCTTGCCTCGTTTTACGCAGTTTATTAAGACAAACGGCGCACTGTTAACTACCAGTTTAATTGGCCATAAAATGTGAGATGACGCTGTAAAGTTTTCATTTCTCGAAAATCGTTGACCGTTAATGACGGACGTCATCGTGCATCGGTTACTTTTAAACGGTCACGTGGTCGGACAGCAATGTCCAATCAATCGAACTACGAGAATTTGTAACTTATGACCATTTCGTACTACCACGATAAAGTTTCAAGACAACGACAAACTCATGATTACCTAAAATGTTTTTTTTTTCGTAACGTTTATGTCAATAATCTGAGACAACAATGTAAAACATATCTCGTACATGGTTTTAACTAAATGGAAGCTTATTAAATTATATTAAATATACCAAAAGAAGAAAAAAATATTTATTTAGCACACGCAAACAATACAAACAAATTAAGAACGGAAAAGGGATAAGTAGCCACAGAACAAAAAAAAAATAAAAACAAAATTACATTATGTACTTTATATGACAGCTAGCATTTTTTAAGAAACAAAAGCTTGAGACACTTCTTGTTACTACCGACTTTACGTCTTAGGTCGATATGTAAAGCTCTGTAAGTCTTTGTTTGCTGTTAAATTCAAGACCTTGAAATGTTTATTACTAATAAAATATAATAAGTGCTTTTTGACACTCAGTCACTGCTTAAAAACCCAAGTGGTTATTAAATCATTGGTTAATGATAGAAAATGTTAAGTTCTAGTTATTACTTCATGAATTTAGTCAAGAAGGAATTAAATAACCCTAGGTACATCTTAGTCCAGATTACGAACTTTATAGGTATATTAATTTTATTAGAGCACTGGTGGTGTAATGGTAGCGGCCGTACCTTTTTATCCTAACGTCGAGGGTTCAAATCCGATCGTACACCAATGGATTATTTGTTCGAAAAATTTATGTGCGCTATACCAGCATTCCCTAACGGTGCAGAAAAACATCGTGATGAGAGTTTCAGACACACTTTAAATTCTTTCACCACACTGGTTTGAAAGAACACGACTAGTAGTAGTTTCATTCAAATCGGTTCAACCATACACACGTCCTCACCTACAAACTTTCAAATATACATAATTCACGGCGTATCCCTAATGGGGTGGGCAGAGCCAAAAGTAATCATAAGAAAACTTCCAGACGCTCCTGATTTAAAGTCTCAAGATGGATATGGTGAACCATGGTGACAGGTGATCAGCACATTACCCAAGTAGATGGTCCATCGTGTTGGAGAGTATACTGTCCCTTAGTCAACTTCACGATATGCTCGGGGAGAAAAGCAGTTGGACGCCTTCTATGTTTTTTCTTCAATCCCAGTCCAGCAGATAAGTTCTCTGTTTGTAAATGATTTATCTACATTAGAAACAGCAAATGACGTAAGTAGGTTTATTTGTGAACAATAATGATTGATTAAGTGAACTTACGTGAGTGACGGTCTATCATAATTATATGAGAAGCGCTCGCGGCGTAGCTTGCTTAGACGTTCTTGATTGATCGTTGAAGTTAAGCAACGTTGTGCGCGGTCACAATTAGGATGGGTGACCACAAGTGGCATTACGAGCTGAGCGCTTCCATCCTGAGGGCACGTTAATTTGTCGGTTCCGGCTTTTAAGTCGTTAAGTCATGACGGAGGCCTTTAGGCGGCCTAAAAACTACGTCACAAGAGTTGGCCTCTAGCTCATACGAACTTACTTTTATAATGATTACTTCGTCTAAGTTTTTGCAGCATGGTTTCGGCGAGTGTCCATTATAAAGAACATGTAACATGAAATGAAATGTTTTATTTATTTTGCCAGAAACAAGGTCGTAGGTAGGTAGTAGGTATATCAAATTTTTGACGTTTCGAAAATTAAGTACAACATCATTTTTACTATCCAATGGTACCAGTTTTATCGTGATACTTTATTGATATTAAGATGTTCTGTTTTTTTTTTAATGTCAACCCGTATGAAACTCTCCATAGTAACAAGTTATAAGCTCTTAAGTAGGTACTATTAACTGTTTTGAGGCGATGCATATATTAATTCTACATCAAGTATTATAGTCAGGAAAAAACTATTGGTAGACCGATTCGGCTCACCGTACAGTGCATGGCTGTTTATGTGACACAATAAGAGAATTTATTTAAACGAATATAGAGTTACTTGGTTGCATTTGTTTTTCAGAAAGCTAAGTGAATTCATCCACGGTTCCATGCTAGCCTCATCCATGGCCAGAGCCAGCGAAATACAAAAACAAAAACAGACCTAGGCTGCATTTTTCAGTTAGTGTCCACAATTTTCTCTAACATTCCTATTTATATATTTTAATTTATTCGCATGATAAGTGACGGAAAACCCGTCTCCTATTAACACCGAGTCTACTTCTAGACCTATGCTAATGTTGAGCTTATCTAAGTGATGGATAGGGCAAGTGTCACGCAAGCCTTTCATAGATAGTACATGAAGCTAGGATTAACCTGGTTTGGTACTTTGAAGAAGTATTTATCAGTGATAAAACTGTTTTCAACTCATTATTTGAATCAAAGAAGTTTAAAAGAAAAGCTAAATTTTTTAAGACAGAAAGTCCAAAAAATGTTTTCTTTCGATTTAGAGTGAAATATAAAAATGTGTTCTTTCTGAAATTCTTTTAAAAAGTATACGTAGACGCAAAAAGTAAATTATGATAATAGTACTTTCTTCCGTGCTTCGGAGGGCACATTAAATTATCGGTCTCGGCTTTTAAGTCGTTAAGCCGTGACGGAGGCCTTTAGGCGGCCTAAAAACTCCGTCACTAGAGGTAGCTTAGCTCCTTATGAACATACAGTACTTTCTTGCCTATTTTGTAACACAATGCATTAATAAATTCGACTCTATCAAAATATATTCCTACAATTCCTTTCCTTAACCAGCAACTGTACTTACCTCCCTAATCACCAACCGTTCATACGTAAAGATTACCCAAAGCTTTCCAACCTTCAAACTGAGATAGCGCGAAAGCCTGAATATTTCCGGCGGCTCGGCGCTATGGGCGGGCGGTAGTCGAGCCGTAGACGTTACGGTGGGCGGCCGGCTGCGAAGCCTACCCGTTAAACCAAGTGTTGTGATTTTTCTCGTAGTTTTTAATGTTTGGATTATCGTGAACAATTTTCTAGTTGAATTAACTTGTGAACAGCTGATTTTGAGTGTGCTTGTGATATTTGCGTGTTGTTGTTTCTGGGTAAGTATTGTTTGGGTTAGTGTTGTACTCTGATTTGAATGTATAGTATACTAGCTGTCGCCCGTGGCTTCGCTCGCGTGGTACCCGGATGAAAACTAGCCTATATGTTAATCCAGTACATGCACTATGTATATTCCAAGTTTCATTCAAATCCTCTCAGCCGTTTAGGCGTGAAAGAGTAACAAACATCCATACATACAAACTTTCACGTTTATAATATTCGTAGGATAATCTATAAATTGGAGCCAAAATATTTTATTGCTGCTGGTATACTTAATATCTAAAACTAGCTAACAAGCTTTCTTTCTTAATAAAACACTGGAAATAACAGGTTTTTTAGTGCAAACTAACTGTCAAAATAACGAATTATATTATGTAAATCTTGCTAAACATAATTTTACAATTTAGGTATAGTTCTATATACTTTAATGACTAATGAATAATTCCACTCTCGAACAAATGTTTTCATACAAAAAGCATGCAAAAACAAATTGAACTTGACAAACAGCTTACTCCAAACATATGAGTTCCAAGTTCTTAATTTAAACCAAAATAAGTAACTTCAGATGTATCTGTCGCTCTGAACCAACCAATTGAATGCACGCAAAGTGTGATCTTATAAAGTATTTGCACAAACATCAAAACATTACGCGACATTAAACCTTATTGTAAACAGAATAGAGTTCAAGAATGGTTTATGGTTGAAACAGTTGCCATGAATCATGAGCACTGTATTTGATTTATTCGCGGTTACAGTTTTATCTTGGCGTTCATTTGCACGTGTTTTAGTTGATTTTTAAACAGTCAAGTGCGAAACGAATTGTGCTTCTGAATTAGTGAATGGACAAATCTATTGGAGAGCGTTTGCTCGCGGACAATTTGAAAGCTTAATTTTATTTATTTAAACACTAACAACATATTATATAATTTTAATTTAGTAGTGACCCCGCTTTCCGATCCTAAGGTACTTGGATCCTAAGAATCAATGGATTTTTCTGTTTGAAAAAAATATGCGCGCTACATCAGTACTTTCAAACGGTGAAAGAAAACATCGTGAGAAAACCGGCATGTCGTAGAACCTAAAAAGTTCGAAAATATGAGTCAAGTGCGTGAAAGGAGTCTTTAAGGTGCAAATAAATAAATAAATACAGGTCAATTGTGCTGTATGTAACCTACATAGACACTTATATAAATGCGGTGATCAGCAATCACACTTATCAGCGTGGCAATGCGGCCAGCGTCTTGGGCATGCTTCCACCGTCTGATGAGCTGGATCAGGTGAGCTATCTATAGACCGTTTGCAACGGCCTTTAGATAGCCCGACTGTTTCTTTTGTATTTTGTAAATTATATTTGTAATAGTTGTAAGTTTCTTTCTGTTAATAAACTTATATAAATAATTAAACTAACATATTTATTGATAGATGCCATAACTGTACAGTACCTAATGTAAGTAGGTACTTGATAATTGTTGCTAAACGTGAAGTCTCCATATACAGCCTTGATTAAGAAACTATTCACCCAAAATTAGATTTGTTTTTAATTTACATTACTGATTCTGAATGCTTATTAGCTTTAAATATATTTTCAAAAATGCCCGTAATATTGATTAATTAATCAATATTACGGGCATTTTTGAAAATATATTGACAATTCTTGAATGTCAGGAGATGGTATCGTAATTTGTAATTACAAAGAATAAAACAAAAAACAAAAACGTTCTTGATTGATCGTTGAAGTTAAGCAACGTTGTGCCTGATCACAAATGGGCTGGGTGACCGCAAGTCGTTACGAGCTGAGCGTTTCCGTGCTTCGGAGGGCACGTTAAATTGTCGGTCCGGCTTTTAAGTCATTAAACCATGACGGAGGCCTTTAGGCGGCCTAAAACCTTCGTCACAAGAGTTGGCTACTAGCTCATACGAACTTAAGAACAAAATTAAATAGTTTTTCACCATTTCTAGCTGTGTCATTCAACGTTCTCAGCTTCTTTTATACGAGCTACATCTCTCACCACAAGCACGATAATTCGGGCCACATTATGCCGTATTTGTATTCCTTTTTTCCGGGATAAGTCGTAAATTATGGCGATAAATATCCCGGACGCGCCAGTTTCAGGATTAATTAAACCTATGTACCTAAAGCTGGATGACATAGGCGTAATTTGATGACTCCGGGCTGGCAATCAGCCATGTACAACTTCCAAAATAACTATTCCGTTAATTATCATTTAAATAATTAATGTATTAAAGGGGAAATAAAAAAATATGGATATAATACTTTGAAATGTCATTCGAGAGATCATGAGAAATTGCTTAAATTACAAACGTGGTAAAAGTATTTACTTGTATTTATAAAGTTTAATTAATTCACAACAGTAAGTACAGTCATAAATGGAAGTTAATGATGTCTTTAAACCATAAATGTAAATATACCCGCAACCTGCAGACATGGAATCAATTTTTTTACAAACAGTAAAGCTCTAGAAGCGCTCGTGGCGTAGCTTGCTTGAACATTCTTGATCGATCCTTGAAGTTAAGCAACGTTGTGCACGGTCACAATGTAGATGGGTGACCGTAACTGGCATTACGAGCTGATCGCTTCCGGGCTTCGAAGGACATGTTAAATTGTCGGTCCCGGTTTTGAAGTCGTAAGCCATGACGAAGGCCTTCAGGCGGTCTAAAAACTTCGTCACAAGAATTGGCTACTAGCTCATACGAACTCACTTTTTACTTACAGTCGAAGCTTTGCAAATATTAGGTACTATTTTAGAAACAAAAGTTTATATTTTCTTACATAATAAAAAGAAAGGGGCACTTGAAAATCTTCGAAATCTTTTTAGTATTAATTTATTTTTGTAACTGACTTAACATTTAAGAAAAATGTGAGAAGTGTGTGAAGAATGTGTCATCAAAAGTAAAAAATACACAAAAGGGATTCTCTAAATATTTAATTCAATAAACCATAGATTTTATTTGAGAGCAAAAAAAGTAGATCAAATCTGCAATCTATTTTTATCTCATTTCCGTTTCCCAGAAAAGATACTTGGCCTGTCATCAAAACTCTTAAAAAAAACGTCAAACGTAATTTTAGCTGCTATGTAGAGTTTTAAGAAGCGGTAACCGTTACCTGCGGCTAAAACTTTAGTTAAAAAAGCGACGTTTTGGAAAAGGTTCAAGAGTACCCCAAACCGACGTGCATGTATGAAGAATGTTATGAGAGGGAATGAAGCGAAAGAAGTATGTCAGGATCGTAGCAAATGGAGATCCGTGATCTCTGCCTACCCCTATGGGAAACAGGCGTGATATAAATAAATAAATAAACAACACCCAGGCCCGGAAGAAATATTTACAGATCATGCGAACATTTCTTCGCAGCGGGAATCGAACCCGCGCCTCTTGCGTCTCTGCCGAGCAATCGCCCGCCACGCCACCGAGGCCGTCAATCTTCTTATATTATAAGAATCTTTGTCCTGACTGACTGACTGACTGACTGACTGACTGACAGACAACGCACAGCCTAAACCGCTGGACGTAGAGACTTGAAATTTTCAGTGTAGGTAAACCTTGGTACGTAGGGGTGTACTAAGAAGGGATTTTTCAAAATTCAACCTCTAAAGGGGTGAAAAGGGATGAAAACCTGGAATCAATTTTTGGTCTAAAACTGCACATAACCTATATCAAATTAAAGAGCCGATTTTTCTCATTTAGTTGATGTCATAATTACCTGTAAATTCTATATTTTTGGCATGTTTTTCATGAAAAATAGAATACTTTTATTTTGACATATGACAGCGATGATACCACAGATTAGTAATAGATGATACAAAACATATGGAAAAGGAACTGTCGATGTCAAATTATACTACATTCATTAGCGTCTAAAAAAAATTGTTGCGATAATATTTTGGACTGTTAACACTGCAGGTGGGTTACTATGTGGTCTTAGAGCAGGGCAGTAGTTGAACTGCTCGACTTTTTTGTGCTTAGTAGGTACCTACGTGTGCTGGAATGGGACATAGGGTACTTTTTATCTGGGTACCGCGTGAGCGAAGCCGCTGGCGGCTGCTAGTCTTCTTATATTATAAGAATCTTTGTCCTGACTGACTGACTGACTGACTGACAGACAACGCACAGCCTAAACCACTGGATGTAGAGACTTGAAATTTTCAGTGTAGGTAAACCTTGGTACGTAGGGGTGTACTAAGAAGTGATTTTTCAAAATTCAACCTCTAAAGGGGTGAAAAGGGGTGAAAACCTGGAATCAATTTTTGGTCTAAAACTGCACATAACCTATATCAAATTAAAGAGCCAATTTTTCTCATTTAGTTAATGTCATAATTACCTGTAAATTCTTTATTTTTGGCATGTTTTTCATGAAAAATAGAATATTTTTATTTTGACATATGACAGCGATGATAGGTACCAAAGATTAGTAATAGATGATACAAAACATATGGAAAAGGAACTGTCAATGTCAAAGTACCTGTGAAAGGAAGCATAAATTATTACTGGCTAAGTTTCCAATCTTGATTATTCATGGAGTTCTGACGTAATTCTACGTCTGATAACTAGATGTCGCTGCTAATTCTGATCAAATTTTGACGCGCTATCGTTGCGTTTTGAAAAGTTTACCTTGACTCTCAAAATTTTTACTAAATTCACCGAAATTTCTTAATTTTTGATTTAGGTATGTTTGTTACTCTTTCACGCAAAAACTACGGAATATATTTACATACCCTATTATTCATATTCGTTCGCTAAAGTTAGCCATTGCTTAAAGTTAGCCCTGTCACTGTTTGTCATTATGAAATGGTAAGAGATGGCAATACTTTAGTCATCGTTTAGCGTACACTATAATTATAATGAACTAGCGGCCGCCCGCGGCTTCGCTCACGCGGTACCCAGATAAAAAGTACCCTATATCCCATTCCAGCACACGTAGGTACCTACTATCCTCATTATTCATTATAATATAGTGTACGCTAAACAATGGCTAAAGTATTGCCATCTCTTACCATTTCATAATGACAAACAGCGACAGGGCTAACTTTAAGCAATGGTTAACTTTTGCGAACGAATATGAATAATAGGGTATGTAAGTATATTCCGTAGTTTTTACGTGAAAGAGTAACAAATATACCTAAATCTAAAAATTAAGAAATTTTGGTGAATTTAGTAAAAATTTTGAGAGTTAAGGTAAATTTTTCAAAACGCAACGATAGCGCGACAAAATTTGATCAGAATTAGCAGCGACATCTAGTTTTCAGACGTAGAATTACGTCAGAACTCCATGAATAATCAAGATTGGAAACTTATTAGACCAGAAATAATTTATGCTTCCTTTCACAGGTAATTTGACATTGACGGTTCCTTTTACATATGTTTTGTATTGTCTATTACTAATCTTTGGTACCTATCATGTATTTATTGTTCTGAGGTATCATCGCTGTCATAATATGTCATAATAAAAGTATTCTATTTTTCATGAAAAACATGCCAAAAATAAAGAATTTACAGGTAATTATGACATCAACTAAATGAGAAAAATCGGCTCTTTAATTTGATATAGGTTATGTGCAGTTTTAGACCAAAAATTGATTCCAGGTTTTCATCCCTTTTCACCCCTTTAGAGGTTGAATTTTGAAAAATGCCTTCTTAGTACACCCCTACGTACCAAGGTTTACCTACACTGAAAATTTCAAGTCTCTACGTCCAGCGGTTTAGGCTGTGCGTTGTCTGTCAGTCAGTCAGTCAGTCAGTCAGTCAGTCAGTCAGTCAGTCAGTCAGGACAAAGATTCTTATAATATAAGATAATGAGGATAGTAGGTACCTCCTACGTGTGCTGGAATGGGACATAGGGTACTTTTTATCTGGGTACTGCGTGAGCGAAGCCGCGGGCGGCTGCTAGTATGTATAATATAATATATATAAATATTATGTATGTATGCATGTATGTACTTTAGTTAAAATCACACTGTCCGCTATACTAGCGTTGCCATAATAGCGTCTATCGTGACGGCAACCATTTCTTATAAAACCAGGGATTAACCACTGTTCTTTGTCCTTGAATATGTGCCAAAAAAACTGTGAATGAATTGAAATGTCACAGCTGTGCTAATAGTTTTAATTATGTGGTACAATCAGGTACGTAAATGCAGAATACAGTTTACAAATAAAAAATAATATTGTTTTACAAGCAAGTGGTCCGTCAAGTGCGAGTCGATTCGAAGGCGGAACCCTTCGAATCGACTCGTCCATTGTACATATAAAAATGTTTCTTCTACGGGGACCCCTTTTATTTTTATTATAGGTAGAGAGAATCTTCACAAAGTATGTTTTTCTATTGCCGCTATAACAACAAATAATAAAAATAATGACCAAAGGGCGCTTTCCTCTGACAAAGGATAAGTATAGCTATCCATCGGGGTAACGTCGCCAGCCTTTTGGGGACCTTACCTGCGGTCGGTGAGCTCTGTTTTCTAACCGTAGGCGAACTTGGAAAACTGAGCTCATTTTCATTTCTTATGTACCGATTATTACCTCAAAGTTTTTAATGTGAATTTAGTTTGTTTTTGTATATAAAAATAAAACAAAAGGGGGGCTCATACAAAAACGTTTATGTAGGTACATGTACGATGGTACGGAGCCTTTCGTGTGCGAATTTGACTCTCACTTGTCCAATGTCCAGGTTTTTAAATAACCACTCTGCAATGATGTTTATGAAACGAGTTGGAGCAACAAAAAGCAGAAGGCGTACGTCAGGGCACTAACAGATTATGCACACATTTGTCACAAACACGCGGCGATAGTGATGGATGCTGCGTTATTTGCCTCGTTTGTCTTGCTGGCTTTATCTTATTTCATCCCTTTCATATCTACTACTAGTCACTAGTTCTTTCGAACCAGTGTGGTGAAGGGATTTAAAGTACGCCTTAAATCTCCTTACGTTCACTTCACACAATGTTTTCGAACTTTTTTAGGACTCGTTTGAGAGTACCTACAAATATTTATTTTTTATTTCATTCACAGCCATATAACTTTGCTTTCAAAAATTCCTGGTTTAATTTCTCTGGCCAACCGTTATTATATTTAATCTGTCAATATTTTTGCAGAAATACAAAATTATTTATAGATATTAGAAAGAGTGACATCCCAACACAACGTTTCATCTTGTCGTGTCGTAACAGACGTGACGCTGGCCAGGTTTCTAGGGCAGCTATTTTCATGATTTTATTTCAAGAATTAAATATATAATATTATATCTTTATTAGCAGAAAGAAACCTACTATTAATATATAAATATAATTTACAAAATACAAAAGAAACAGTCGGTCTATCTAAAGGCCATTGCAAACGGTCTATAGATAGCTCACCTGATCCAGCTCATTAGACGGTGGAAGCGTGCCCAAGACGCTGGCCACATTGCCACGCTGAATGGCAATACTGATCCGTTGAGCCAAATAAGAACCAGCCTTTGGATCGAGCACCGTTTCGACCAGACGACCTGAAAGAATTTTGAAAACGCGGTGGGCACCCGTGCTTACGGACTTAGACTTAAAGGCTTAGTAATACGGTCCCGTTTGCACCCTTCATGTACGGAACCCTAAAAAAAGTGTGAACCAGGTCTTCACAACTCTAGCAGTTTCTAAAATAGATATTGACATATCCTTTACGCTGATAAACTCGTGCTGCGGCCCCTTGATTCAATTCACTCACAACGTGAACGACTCAATTGAAACAACAAATGAACAGGTCTGGGTTCATTGTTTCTTAACAGATGCAAATGTTTGTACTCTAACTTTGTAAACTAAGAAAATCTTATTATATATATACATACATACATACATACATACATACATACATTATTACGTCCGTATCCCTAACGGTGTGGGCAGAGCCACAAGTAAACATAAGAAAACTTACAGCCACTTCTGATTCAAAGTCCTAAGATGGATATGGTGAACCATGGTGACAGGTGATCAGCCCATCGCCCATATAGTTGGCCAGTAGCTCATACGAACTTACTTTTTATGGGAAATAACTGAGACATGGCTATCAAACCGTTGCTTCTAAAAATAGCGTAATACGCCAGATGATTTTATGAACTTAAGGATTTTAAATATAACGTATGTTAGAAATATGTTCAATTGAGTAAAAAAATGTATTCAGGAGTAGTTTTTTCATATTAGCCTCTCGTGAAAGATAGGTAGCTAATCCATTTTGGGAATTTTAATCAGTTCTGGCTGCAAGCAAGGATACGGGCGTCATTATGTATGTATGATAGATAGACATAATCTCCAATAATCTCATGAAACCAATTTTTGTTCTATCCTACGAAGGTCATAAATAATTTTATGAAAATGAAAATCTTCTGATCAAACATTCGCTATACGCTTTCTATAAATAAAATAAATCCAGTCACCGATCACACCGGGATGATTTCCGCCAAATGGGATATTTATTTAAGTAATGAAAATACGCCGCGTACGTATTCTGACGTTCTTGGAAACGGAACAATACACGTTTTGAAATCACCGCAATAACGGCTGTGGTTTTGATAACCAGAAATTCAATTAATATAAGGTAATTTCGTTTATCGGAAAAGCGTCAAATTTCTAAATATAAAACTCGAGAATACACATTATTAGAAGAAAACCTCCTACATGCCTCTCTGAAACATTTTGACGACCTCAGTGGCATGGCTGGCGAGTTTTCGGCAGGGACGCAACAGGCGCAGGTTCGATTCTAGCTGCGGGATAATTTTTTGTATGTTCCGTAAATATTTCTTCCGGGTCTGGGTGTTATAATATATATACTTACTTTTTTGTGAATACACATCACAAAAGATAGTTTAAGTATTTTATCAGCCATTACGGCAAAGACGTTCTTACAAGTTTTCGCGTTAGCTTTTTAGAATATAGGATTCTACTACAACATTTTTTTCTACATACATATCACATTAATGGGGTGGGTAGAGCCACAAGTAATTATAAGAAAACTTTCAACCACTCCTGATTCAAAATCTCAAGATGGATGGTGAACCATGGTGACAGGTGATCAGCCCATCGCCCATATAGATGGTCCATCATGTTGTAGAGGATACTATCACTTAGGTAGTCGGCTTTTACGACATGCTCGGGGAGAAAAGCAGCTAGACGCTTTTTATGTTTTAAACACAACTTTTTTCTAACCACACAAATATTAGTAATCCAATCTTGTTCATAAATGCAGCCTTCGTAATACGTACAGTCGGTTCAATCATGTAATGGATCCACGGCGCATGCACCATTCATGGGCCCTGAACGGAAATCCGGAACATTTTTTATGATGCCATCATCGGATCGGAAATTTTATATTCATGACTGAAGTTTTCTAAATTTTAAAAGCCTTCTTGAGCTCTGTAACGTTTTGTTGGAGCTGGATTGAACCGTTCTGAAATATTTTAATCGATTGGATATTGAGTGCTGTTGTAAATACCTGGCCGAATAAGTTGAGAGGATGGAATAGGTGCTGGGCAAGCCAACTCCATCTTAATTCGTCCCAGACACTGCAGCGTCCCGTTCGTGAAGGTAAAAGTTTCCTCCTGACGCTGTATAAATCATCTATGATGGTAAAAGGCCTTAGTAGTGTAAATACCTACTGTTTTAATTTTTAAGTTTAATATAATGAATAGAATTCAGAATATTTTCATTGACATTGTCTAACATAGTTATCCAAAACCATAACAGTTTAAAAAATAAACAATAACACGAGAAAATACTTGGATTCCTTTAACTAGTAGCCCTACCTATTTTACCAGAAGATACCTATGTTCAGCCTCATTACATGTGTACTAGATATTTCACAATAATTTTAAGAAATAGTTGCCTACCCAGATTATATACTTATTACAATTATATTATTTTTCATTAGCAATTGGAATTAGCCAGCCGTGACAGACAGACGAACGAAGTCGCACCATAAGGGTATAGATTCAATCACTCCGATGTGCCTACCGCGTTTAAAAACTATAACCTTTTTTTTGGAACGTCCCTATAATCATCATCATAATCAGTCTACAGAAGTCCACTGCTATACATCAGCCTCTCCAATATACTTCCAGGACTATAGATACTTCTCTGCTGGACTGGTACTAAAGAAAAAACATAGAATGCATCCAGCTGCTTCTCTCCAAGAGCATGACGTAAAAGTCGACTAAGGAATAGTATCCTCCAACATGATGAGATACAATATGCAAGTATTCCCAAGGAGGGTTGACGTCAGGCAGGCGGCCGGTCATAAAACACCTTAACCAAAACTGTGCTGACCCCACATAGAGTGGGATAAGGGCTGTAAGATGATGACTGTAGATACTCCAATATATATGCTCAAATATGGCTTTTAAAGTTTAAAACTAGCGCAACACTATTCGTTTCCATTAACTTTGAGATATAAATTTACGGTCTTGCAGCGTTGTTGGCTCGAGATAAATTCAATGATAAATTGACCCAACTCCATTTAAAACTTAAATGTTACACTTTAGTTTTCAAAACTTCGACACGTGTATGGATTTTGATTTTTGGGATGCTATTGCAGACTTGGAGGCCTTTAGGCGGCCTAAAAACTCCGTCACTAGAGTTGGCCACTAGCTCATACGAACTTACTTATTTATCTGTCTTAAAGAGCCTTAGCTACATTTTATAGAAAAAAAAACGCAAAACAATGTTACTTACTATTGCTGCTAAGTAATATCATTCGTCGTTGGTTGAATAAACCGGCCAATCGCTTTTGTGTTATTCCAGCAGTTGTCACAATCTTCATATCGACTTACAAAGTCAGACATGATTCACATGATCATTACAACTTAGCAAACATTCCGTCAATCGGGATGTAGCGACCCTATGTTACAGGCAATGTAAGCAGAGCAGCTGGTGCACTCCCGATTGATACCTATTCATTTTAAGTGAGTACATTTGACGACCTGAAAAAACACCATAAAATACCTTAGCTAAAACTCTTACAGCATGATCCAAGGTTCATTCTGTGCCGACCCCACATAGAGTGGGATAAGGGCAGGAAGATGATGATGACATTTGACGACCTCGGTGGCGTAGCGGGCGCGTGATCGGCTCACGCAGCGCTGATTTTCAGTGTTCTCCATATTGTACTCGACTCGACGAAAAAATATAGAATACGTCTAGCTGCTTCTCTCCCCGAGCATGTCGTAAAATTCCTAAGGAATAGTATCCTCTGACATGATGGACCATCTGATCACCTGTCACCATGGTTCAGCATATCCACCTCGGCAATATGAGTCGGTAGTGGTTGCAAGTTTTCTTATGTTTACTTATGGCTCTGCTCACCCCATTTAAAGGAGTGAACCGGATATTCTCGAGTTACTGTGTCCCGATTGACATCCGTGCCTTGCAGCGCGAAACAAACAAAGATTACAGTATCATGTTTGGACAGTACGTAAACACGGCTTATTGGAAATGTTCAGCGAATAACTTATCTATTAGGTTATTACTAGAACTAAATGTCTATTATTATACTTGCTTGCGATAGAACTGTCAATATTTGATCGGGTTGATTTACTTACAATTTTATCCATCTACATTGTACCTGATGATAATGGGCTGATCACCTGTCACCATGGTTCACTATATCCATTTTGGGACTTTGAATCAGGAGCGGCTGTAGGTTTTCTTCTTGTGGCTCTGCCCACCCCATTTTGACGTGATAATATGGTATGTATGTACCTACTTAATGTCTTATCTGCGCTAATTGCTAAGATGACCGATTTATGCCAAGTTCTAATATTCTACTTACAACGCAACGTTGTTATCAGTCGAAAAGCGGCATAAGTAATTTTTTGAATAGCTGACTAAGCCGCGGGTTTCCTCACGATGTTTTCCATCACCGTTTGAGAGTACTGGTATAGCGCACATAAATTATTCGCACAGAAAAATCCATTAGTACACGACCGGATTTGAACCCAAGACCTTAGGATCCGAAGGCGGGGTCACTACCAACTAGACCACCAGTGCTCTCAAGGATGACAGTAAACCATGAGAAAAAACACAAACCCTCATCCCAATCCACTAACCCACTCTTCAACTGGAATCGGTTCGCTTTTTGCCCCCTTTCTCCGACAATAGGAACTACGGGTCCATTCAGCCGCTGATGGCCGACAGCCTACATTGAGTTCTGTGTTTCTGTGACACTTCACGTCGTGTGTTGTGTAGCGATAGGAAGCTATAAGCACTTTTGTGAGTTCTGCGTTCTAAAAAGATACTATCTTCCTCAATCAAATTCCTACACATTATTTTCTGAAATAAACTTACAAAATAGTTTCTAATAGGCGATGGGCTGATCACCTGTCGCCATGGTTCACCATCGGAGAACTTTGAATCAGGAGTGTCTGCAAGTTTTCTTGTTCTTCTGCCCACCCCTTCTTATGTATGTATTATGGATTCAACGCAGAAAACTTATCTTGAACATTGTATTTTTCAGTCGGGTTCTATTTAAGTTATTTTAAATACAAGACAAGACCGTACTTACTGAGCTAAGTTAGACAAATTTCCCTAAATTTGCCTGAAATTTCCAACAGTTGTTCCTGTAATGAACAAGGGTGGGGTACAAGCGGACATAATGTGGATGTCTCTGCTATCGCGACTAGCGGGGCGTGAGCACAATGTGTGCAAACGAACACTGCAAAGGTCTGTCTTGGCCAAGAATTTCGGTACAATGTTTGTACTATTGCTCCCTATTATTATCCTACAAATTTATAAACTTAAACGCTGATATTTGAGTAGTTTTTTTCTTCGAGTTGCTTATATAGTTAACTTACATCTAGATTTGTTAATATATTAATATGTAATATTCTATGACGACCTCTGTGGTGAGGCGGGCGAGTGCTCGGCTGAGACGCAAGAGGCGCGGGTTCGATTCCAGCTGGTAATACATAATACTACAACACCCAGACCCGGAAGAAATATTTACAAAACATAAATACATTTCTCCCGTAGCGGAAATCGAACCCACGCCTCTTATGCCTCAGCCAAGCATTCGCCCGCCACGCCACTCGCAATCCCTACAAGAATTATAAAAACCGACACATCTGAGAACAAAAAAGCTTCCTTTGCATCATGTAGCAAACACCTAAAACTACTTATTGTAAAAGAAAAAATACAAGTTTTTATGGTAACAGTTATATAGGTGGGTACTATACTTACTTATGCTTTTATTGCACCGTGGCTAAGTTGGTTCATAAAACGTCTCAGACAAAAACACTAAGGCGAAAGCCAGATCAAAAGGAATAGCCGACGATAACCTAAGATATTTTATTGTTATAGACAATGTGCTAGACGCCAGCATATTTTCCCGCCAAAAATACTGACGCTAGCAAAAGCAATAGCACATTACTTAAGAAAGGGGATCCCCGAAATTTGTAGATTGTACTAACAGAGGTACGGTGGGGGCTGTGACCATTGGCATACGACTTTTTTTTAAAACCTAACTTAAAATATCTTGTACTTTTATAGAAAGTCATTTGATAATATTACGAAATTAATATTTGGGATTCCTAGCTTATTAGAGTATCTGATCTTTTACAAAATGTTATTTTTTGCTATGAATATTCAACAGTAAACATAATCATGCATAATGCAATAACGTCCGAAATTAATACTGTGTTGGTACGAAAAAAAAGCTTTCAAATATTAAAAAACTAATTATTTATTAAGTCTCAACCTAATCTAGCAATCAGAACCCATAGTTTTGTTAATGTATAGGGTACGGCTTTATGCACAATAATCTACTGCACTGGTATTTTCATCCACTATTATCTACTACAGGCACCCATGCATGAAGAATGTGATAAAAATGAATTAAGCGAGAATATTAGTCAGGACCGTAGCAAATGGACATCCGTGTTCTCTGCCGATCCCTATGGGAAACAGGAGTGATATTATAATTATGTTTGAATTTTACTAACATTTTTGCCTATCCTACAAAATATCGGATGGTTAAAACTGTATCGTAAGTGGCAATGGAGCCGCGCTCTCCAAACGAGCCGTCTACAAATATTTGCGTAGTAGAATCATCCGCGAGCTCAGTCGGCGCTCTATGTAATATCGTGATGGATGACGTCAGCTATTATCTCGACTTATGGATAGAAAGTTTCGTTTATAAGTGATTGCTGATTAGATTGTTTGCCGAGCTTTTTTGATTTTTTACTGGTTCGTAGGGGAAATAAAATTAATGACGTAAGCATCTTTAATTAAAAGTATTTAAGAATTATATTTGCCACAAAAATCATCCCATGATCCCTGTGACACAAATCACCAGTGCTCCCACTCGATTTTTCGCTCGAATTAGTTCATGATTATAGTAACAATAACCAAATAAATGGTAAGTAGATATACATAATATGTGAGTGAATGTGTGTATGTGGGTGTGTGTGTGTGGGGGGTATATTGTGTTTTATGTGTAAAAAGGGGGGTTAGGTATGTGAATGCGTTTGTAGGAGGGTGTGTGCATTTGTAGAAGGTAAAACAATCTTTCGACAGTTTACAATCTCGCGAGATAAATTGTTATAATCTATCTGTATTTACAATTTGATACATGGAGTATTCATCATTAGTTATCGAAGTCTCTTTTTTAGTTCTTAAAACGTATTTTATAAACTAGTTTAGAATGAAAAGCAAATTTTACTTACAAAAGAACGCAAACAGCTAAAGTTTTAAAATGAACGCATACCAAGACGATTGTTTTAATTTAAATACACTTACAGACTTATTTATCCAATTCCCTAATGCCCTGTAGTCACGTCTTAGATAAACAGAACGAAAATACAAAAACCCATTTCGTTGTACTCATCTAAATATATAAAATTCTTACGCTACTGACTGGCTGACAGTCATCATCACACAGCCTAAACCAAGTCCTAGAAACATGAAACTTGAACAATATTCCTTTTATGGTGTAGGGGTGCTCTAAGAAAGGAATTCTAGATTTATTTATAATATAAATAAAGGGAGATATTATCTTCTAGAGGACGCAGCAGGAACATGAAGTTTGTGTGAAGAAAAAACAAACGGACAAAGTCTCGGGCGTTCCTCTAGTACAACATGAGTTTAGATAAAATGCAGTCTAAGAAAACGGTATTTTTATTCCATTTTCTTTGAGAAGTATTTTGATTCTTTAAGTTTTTTTGTTAGTTTTTTTTGTAATTCTGTTCATTATGGCATATAATTTTCTTTTCGTATTTTTGTGGTTTGACTACTACGAACTCTATCAACCATGGTTCAACATTATCCATCTTGGGACTGAATCGAGAGTTGCTGCAAGTTTTCTTATGATTACTTGTGGCTCTGCTCACCCCATAGGGATATGTATGTGTCTAACTATCTATGGGGTGGGCAGAGCCACAAGTAATCATAAGAAAACTTCTCTAGTATCAAGATGGATATGGTGAAGGAACCATGGTGACAGGCGATCTTAAATATTATTTTAAAATCGATAGATTGAGCTAAAAACATCTGGGGTCAAATTTAACAACGTAAAATTACCTCTTTTTACCCCTGACATCAAAACCAACAAAACAAGTCCCTATTAAATCGAAACCGAACGCCCTTTGATAGAAAATATATTTTTGAAAAAAAAAAATGGGTGCGTCTCAAATTAGCAGCGTTGCTGAATACGGGGGCTGCATGACTTTTGTTACAATCACATTGGTGATCGCTATCTGGGGTGGAAAGCCCTTAAAACTATTTTTTTTATGAATCTGGACGACCGACGGTGACTTACGGTGGGAAAGAATAAAATTGTTATCGATGAGTTTTGTATTAATTCATTACAACAGAATATTAAAAGTAAATAATAATTAGAAAATATTTTATGATCATACTCGTCTTATCTAAACCATACATACATAATTAAATTATTACGCCCAAATGCCTAATGGGGTGGGCAGAGCCACAAGTGAACATAAGAAAACTTCAGCCACTTCTGATTTAAAATCCTAAGATGGATATGGAAAATTTCTAAAACATTAGGTACTAGTTTTTATCTAGCTACTTGCACGATGAATGACTTGTCATCATTGTCTTCTCACATCATCATTTCCCACTTTATGTGGGGTCGATACAACATGTACCTATTCTTAATCCATCTGATGTCAGAAGTCAACTCAACACTCCTTCACTACATCAATAAAAACCGAAATATTAGTATATTCAGCAAATCAACCATTTTAAATTTTCATCGATAAAAAAAAATCATCTTTGCAAACATCACGCAGCTTATCGATAGATCCCATCACTATGAGCTGATCCAAATTGATTTTAACACAATAAAGGCCGGCTGAATGGCGACCCTTATTTGTAGTCGCGGTGACACGCTATCCATCATCCTGCTGGATTTGTGCATCTATGGAAATACAAAGTCCTTTACACGGTACACGGTGCTGTATGTAGCAGGAATAGTGTTGGCGACATCTGACGGATGTTTATTTATTTATTTATTTAAGTACACACACATCATATACATTATAACATTAAAAAAAACACAATCATAGAAGGTACATTTCCGATGTATAGGACAATTACGATGTACATAACTTGCACCAATTATTATGTTCGTAAAAGTTACATGAAAAATAAGGCTAATAAAAAGTAAAATAACTAAAATTAAAGGATAATACTTAACTAAAGCAACAATAGGTAATTTAAAGAAAAGATGAAACAACACATAGTAGGTAAAACAGATGTTTTGTGCGGTATTCAAAAATCTTAATAAATAAACTGCTCAAAGAACTTTTGGTGAAAATAGCGAGACTCAGGACGTATGGTATGGTGTTCTGACATCATGCCATTAAGTTTATGTATGCTGTCGCCCGCGAATTCGCTCGCGTGGTATCAGGACAAAAAGTAGCCTATATGTTATTCCAGTACACATACTATATATATTCCAAGTTTCATTCAAATCCGTT
This sequence comes from Scotopteryx bipunctaria, assembly GCA_949320045.1. Taxonomy (NCBI): domain Eukaryota; kingdom Metazoa; phylum Arthropoda; class Insecta; order Lepidoptera; family Geometridae; genus Scotopteryx; species Scotopteryx bipunctaria. Next base: position 12,262,120 of record OX439446.1, on the reverse strand, counting down.
CAGCCGTTACGGTGTCATTGAGGCACAAACATACATCGTCACATCCACACATCCTCACAAACTTTCGCATTTATAATATTAATAGGATAGAAATACTACTACTACTAGTCGTATCATTAGTTCTTTCGAACCAGTGTGGTGAAAGGATTTTAAGTGAGCTTCAATTGCTCGACACAAGTTTTCGAATTAATTACATTCTATGACATGCCGGTTTCCTCACGATGTTGTCCTTCGCCGTTTGAGAGTATTGGTATAGCGCTAATATTTTTATCGAACAGAAAAAACCATAGCTGAACGACCAGATTTGAACCCACGACCTTAGGATCGTAAGGTGGGGCCGCTACCACTAGACCACCATAAACTGTGCCAGTGTCAGAAACTAAAAGTGCCATGGTACTGTGATCCAAAAGCATAATTTACAGATCATGCAAGTATTTCTCTTACAGCGAGAATCGAACCCGCGCTTATCGGATCTCAGTCGGGCTCCCGCCCTCCACACCATCGAGGTCGTCGTCGATTGTTAAATAAAGTTTGTATTTTTTTGCTGTCGGTCTTGTTGCGAGGGGATAAAGTTCATATTACACAGAAATTGTCCCCGAAAATGACAAAATTAGTACGATACAAGGACCAGCTCATTTAACCCATTATTTTTTCCGTCAGCCCTTTGTAAAACATCAAGCGAATTACAATAATTTATCCAATACAATGTAACAACTATTTTGGACCCCAACAGCTGGACAGACCCCATAGTAACGTCCTGTAAATTACCCATCGGCTGATGTCTCACAAAAGGACCCCATTCATTCGACTCCCATTATAAAAATACCCCATTTTATTATTACGTTACAATTTTAATGATATCCAGTGAACATGCTTATTTGTGACTTTCTGTCATCATGTTCTCACAGTAAATATTACTTGCGTTGAAATCAACACTTCATTGCCTTATAATATAGTTTAAATTTGTATTGCAGGCGTATTGTACGAGTATATAGTATATTTGACGGCCTCGGTGGCGTGGCGGGCGATTGCTTGGCAGAGACGCAAGAGGCGCGGGTTCGATTCCCGCTGCGGAAGAAATGTTTGCATGATCTGTAAATATTTCTTCCGGGTCCGGGTGTTGTGGTACCATGGTACTCGTAGTTTCTGATACCCACGACACAGGGAATCCTAGTGTGGGGTCAGGACTATGTATGTGACTGTTGAGTGTTATTTATTTATTTATTTATTTTATATGTTAAGGTAAAATTGTTTATACCGTAAAACTGTATTCTAAAGCCTTCCAAACTCTTCTCCATTTCTCTTCTCTGATGTCTTTCTGATGTCCTTATTTCATGAAAGTGGCACCTTTGAAAGTCTTGATAAGTATTTATTGACTATACTAGCTGCCGCCCGCGGCTTAGCTCGCGTTGTACCCGGATAAAAAGTAGCTTATATGTTATTCCAGCACATGTAGGTATTATGTATATTCCAAGTTTCATTCAAATTTAGCCGTTTGGGCTTGATTGAGGCACAAACATACAACGTCACATCCACACATCCTTACATCCTCACAAACTTTCGCATTTAAAATATTAGTAGGATGTGATTCCATTGTCGTGAAGACAATACAAGTATACAAGTAATCTTACTTCTTACTTATATTATAAATGCGAAAGTTTGTGAGTTTGGATGTTTGTGCCTCAATCACGCCTAAACGGTTGAACGGATTTGAATGAAACTTGGAATATACATAGTACATGTACTGGATTAACATATAGGCTATTTTTTATCCGGGTATCACGCGAGCGAAGCCGCGGGCGGCAGCTAGTTGTAAATATTTTGATACAACAAAAAGTGTCACTTGTAAGTAGTAACTTTATCTCGCTTTTATAATTGAACATCCAAAAGTTACACACTTCTAGGATTCACTGTAACGTGTGTATCAGAAATTACGAGTACTGTTCATGGTACCACTACACTTTTAAAAATAAAAACTGAATTCTATGATTGGACAAACTCCAACAGACCCAACACTATCCCGACAACATCACAAACGAGTGCTGCAGGCCGTTATCTATGCAAAGCCTATTGATTTCACTTGCAATGAGCATCAGTCGAAATTCAGTATTGGAGCTATTGAAATTCAAATCGCTTCGAGTGGACAGTGGTAATGCCGAACTCTATTGCTGGAGTATATCAATGAGGCGCTAAGTACTATGACGAGCTTTATTTGCTGTCGACTCTTCGGCAAAAGTGCTCCACTGTCGGTGAATAGGACGATGAAAATGATATACTGTTTTTTTTTTTAATCAAGCTAGAAGCTTATGGGATGCAAAGTTTCTGACAAATTGAAACTGTGGCAAATTGACAAAACATAGTGAGCGAGCAGCTTTAAAACTACTGGCTATCAGAAAGATACTTACAAAAGTTTGTGAGGATGTGTGGATGTGACGATGTATGTTTGTGCCTCAATCACGCTGTAACGGCTGAACGGATTTGAATTAAACTTGGAATATACATAGTATGTGTGCTGGAATAACATATAGGCTACTTTTTGTCCGGATACCACGTGAGCGAAGCCGAGGACGGAAAAGATGGTACAAATATAATTTACAAAATAAATAGTTGGGCTATCTAAGGACCGTCGCAAACGGTCTAGATAGCTCACCTGATCCAGCATTGCAGCCACTCCTGATTCAAAGTTCCAAGATGGATATGATGAACCATGGTGACAGGTGATTAGCCCATCGCCCATATCATGTCGTGGAGGATTCTATCCCTTAGTCGACTTTTACGACATGCTCGGGGAGAGAAGCAGCTGGACGCGTTTTGTTTTTTTTTTACCCCTAATCCAGCAGATAAGTATCAATAAAACGGTAAATACATGTAAGTTTCCTACTGCAAAAAAAATCTTATCAAGTTTTGAATCAATTGAAAAGGTCTTGACTACAGGAGAACAGACTACATAGAATCATAGTGTGGGATCAAGGCTGTGGTGGTGTCATTTATTATTACTTGCCCACTAATATCTCACCTATTAAGGCGTTGAAATAGTGCCTTCAATTAGATATCTGGAGATCCCACTTCCAATCTATGGATCGATCCAGGCATACTTCCAAAGGGTCGCGGCGCCTGCTGATTAAATTTAGGATAATCCCCCGCCAGCCATAAGATTATTGTCACTCCATTAATCCGTATCTGTTTAATTAGATTACGTTTTGTAAGTCCCTGCTTTTGTTGTTCCGTTAAAATGACGACCCTAGAATTTGCGAGGATATTAAATAAAACCGGCCAAGTGCGAGTTGAATTCGCACACGAAAGGTTCCGTACTATCGTACATACATGTACAATGCTACAAAAAATGTGCTAAAAGTCACTCGACCCATCCAATTACTCACCGCGCCTAGTGTTGCTTAACTTCATTGATCGATTAAGAAAGATATTTTTTTTCTTGTATGGGGCCTTCTTTTATTTTATTTTTATTATTTATTAGCCAATTGACAGCTTCGTTCGAATAACTAGCAATTTTATTAAGATGGATATAATGGTGAACTATGGTGAACCATGGTGAACGAGTGAATATTTTTTTTTTCAAAATAAGTACCTCATTCATGACAAAATATACAATTTATTTTATAGTTTCATAAGTTTTTTTTTATTTTACACTGTATTATGACGTTGTCCGTTTTTCAGGTAACCAAGGATTTTGATTACGTTTTGTAACGGACAGTAGTTGCGACATTTGGATTATGGGATTCGGGATATTTGAATTTAGAAGATTGATGGCCATGGGGAAGTTAGTGAATGCCACCATAGCAGACCTTTTGGATTATCTTAAGACCGATTAGATAAAAAATTCAAATAAACTTTAAAAGTAAACGTGTAATGTCGTCACCAACTGTTCATGTCACTAGTTTTTTCGAACCAATTATGTTGAAATATGCACCTTTTTCGGACTTTATCGTCCCGGCAGAGCATTTACCTCTGGCTGAGATCTGCAGTAGCCTATTTGGAAATCAGTTACAGGGATCCAGATCAAATCGAGTGTAAGTGCGGTCACCCATCCCAATCGTGACCGCGCACAACGTTGCTTAACTGATATTTTCCTTTGAACGGGTTTGACCCACGACCTTAGGATCGGAAGGCGGGGTCACTACCAACTAGACCACCAGTGCCAATAGAGCACTCAGTAAATACCTACTTCGTAGCAAATACGTGACAAATAGCAAACTTAATCCCTATACAAAAGACACAGTGGTACTCTCAAAGGTACAAAGTTATCTTAAACCATAACCACAGTTTAAAATAGTTACTCCACTAATAAAGTTATGAACCCGCGCCAGGTTAACATCTAACCAGCGAGTTCGTGACTCGGTTAAGAAGACAATTAGCATGAACGGGTTAATTCAGAACGTGTCAACAAGTGCTTGTGGTTTCTATGTTCTGGAGAAGAATTAAGAATCTTGGATTAAGGATTGAACACGAGGGATAGTAGTAATAGTACCAGTAGTTAGGACAATGCATTTTAAAAGCGAATGTTTGTGAGTACATAGGAGAGATCACAGTGTAACAGTGTAAAATGAAATTTGATTAAAACATGGATTTGGTTAACCATAGTGATAGGTGATCAGCCCATCGCCTATGTCATCTACATACGTCCATCATGTTGGAGATGATGCAATCCCCTAGTCGACTTTTACGACATGCTCGGGGAGAGAAGCAGCTGGACGCATTCCATGTTTTTTTACTCCCAGTCCAGCAGAAAAGTAACACAATTCATAGGCAATATTAGTATCAGAAGTTTAGCGGTATTTCAGGCATTGAGATGTAATTATTCAGAAGTAAAGTCGGACAATAGTCATTGCAGTACTGAAACAATGCAAAAAGAGCCAACATTATTACGGTCGTAACACTTGACACGATTTGGAGGGTAGTCTAGGATGTTTCAGAGCAACAATAAAAACAGAAAGGCTCTTTCAACTTATTTGTGATAATGAACTCCTGCTACGGCGCTGTAGTGGTCAGGGACACAACTCAACTGGAAGAGACCGACAATTTTACGTGCACTCCGAAACGCGGAAGCGCTCAGCTATTAATGCCACTTGCAGTCACCCATCCTAATTATGACCGCGCACAACGTTGCTTAACTTCACCGATCAATCCAAGCTACGCCACGAGCGCTTCAAATGATATTAGTGATTTCAAGGAATCATCATCATCATCATCATCTTCCTGCCCTCATCCCACTCTATGTGGCGTCGGCACAGCATGATCCTTGGATCATGCTGTAAGAGTTTTGGCTAAGGTGTTTTATGACCGGCCGCCTGCCTGACGTCAACCCTCCTTGGGAATACTGTGATTTCAAGGAATATTTTTTTTAAATCAGCAATTATCATCATCATCATCTCCCACTTATATGGGGTGGGCGCAAAGTGTTTTGTTTTTAGATCAATAAAATAGTCGTTTCCAGTGATCCCACCATCCGCAATCGTATCGGCGCTACCAAAGAGCTGTTAGATACAATTTATGTGGCGCGATGTCGGAGCTAATTGGTCGTAGCAGAAGCCGGGTGCGCAAACACTGCATTTTGATTGCGCCCTGCCTACTGCCGCGCCGGGACGACGATGCCAAACGATTCAACAACGTACGTAGTATAATTACAGCTGAACGGATTTTCACGGCATTTGGAATGGGCATAGTTTGCGACCTGGAGTAACATACAGGCTACTTTTTATCTAGGCACCACCGTGGCAAAGAAAGCGTTGTAATGTAAACATTAGATTTTTTACCAAGTAATTTTTTTTTAATAAAATACTTATTTGTGATACGGTTTTTCTATTAAATGTTTTAGGTTTTCCAAAATTAGAGATACCACCCACATTAAAACATACCTATTAATCTAAAGCGAGGTATCCGTAAAAAATCGCGTAAGTAGAAGCGAGTAACGAAGAAGAATGTACTGGCCCTCGATTTATGCGTTCCGGAACGGAGGTTAATTAGTGTGTGAGGCCGCCATTCACGGCGCGACTTTTACAAAAACAAATATCTGTAGTAGCTTCACCCGCGTCGTACCCGTTTATTAGTAAAAGTTATTATTCAACTAACAGACCACCAATAATAAATATCAAAATTCGCCCGTTTGGAGAATATAGGAATCGGACAATCTGTCACTTTTCAACTATATATATGAAAAAAAAAACCGGTCATGTGCGAGTCAAATTTGCACAAAAGGATTCCGTACCATCGTACATTATAAAATGTTACTTATATGGGGCCCCTTTTATTTTTATTATTTGTTGTTATAGCGGCAATAGAAATGCACATTTTGTGAAAAATTCAACTCTCTACCTATTACGGTTCATGAGATATAGCTCGCTGACAGACGGACGGACCTCCGGACGGACAGCGGAAGGTACGGAACCCTAAAAATATATTTGTTACTCCGTTACTGTGTGAAATAAAGTCCAACCCACAAACGTGCTAACAGGCTTTCACATTTTGTAACATTAGTAAGAACATCTTATTTTTATTTGACTAATCCTTTGGCTCCGGGTTTTGACTCTGAGGAGTTGAGTATGTGAGTCCATCAACCCCATTAATTACTGCTATCCTTTTCTTCCCATTCATCCTGGCCTCATGTTGACCTTATAGGGCTTCGAAGTCGTAAAAAAAGGAAAAAATGTAAAAATAAGAGAGAATTCATTTAGTTTTTGAAGTACGAATGCTTCAAGCCAATCTGGAGCAGTTAGTCCATCTATTAGGTACCTAAGACTTCAATGCTATCTTTGAAAAATATGTAAAACTTTTTTATTAGACGCGCCGTGTATGGCAGCCTGAGAATGTTACCGCTGTTTTTGCTGGTGTTTTAACAAAATTTATTGTTTTTCTTTTTCTACTAGATTCCTTTTTGTTACTTTCACTCAATCTAATAATAATACAAAGTTTTTGTAAAATAAGGCATTTTAATGTATTTTTTTTTGTTACAGGTACGTTACAGAAGAAATCCAGATGTAGAAAATTTAACAGCGGGTAAAGTAATAGCAAGTAAGAAAAAATGGGAGGCAAAATAAGACAGTACTATAATGATAGATTTTTTCACCACATATTTTTTTTTAACTGAGATAGGTTTGCGTTTGAGCACACTCTACCTGATGTTAAGTAACAGTGTGGTTTAAGATGAAGCACGCTTACCTAGAAGAAACCTATTGATTCTCGATTTAAAGACACCCATATTATACTCTAATACATTGTATAATGCATTCCTACATTCAAAAATACCTACACATAAAATAAAAGCTAGATAAATGTGAGATACATAACCCGTCTGAGCCGGGCAGGCGGGCAGGACGGAGTAAGGTCACCCTATGTAATAACTCCACCGATTTGATCCAAAACATTGACTCCGTTTTGATTGATCATCGCGCGCCTATAATTTATAGTTTTTACGGTTTTGTACAGAGAGCAGCGACAGGGAATTCTGAATAATGCAGTTATGCCTGTTCAGATGTGGAGCTAAGTTTGATCGATGGCCTTGACGGTCACAAAATGTGCTTCGTGTTTTGCACAATTTTTATTTCCAAGTGGAAATTTAAATATTATTTCGTTCTTTTGATGCCCGGTTCTTATATACTACTAACTGATGACGGACGGATCGATTATTACCGTAGCAACGTTATTTTTTGTCAAAAAGCGTCATAAATTTTTGACAGAAAAACAATGTGGATATGGATATGAACGATCCTTCGTCCGTTAGGATAATATTGGAACCGGGCATAAATCACCCCCAAAGAAACGAAAAAAAAAAACTGTTGATATTTTTTTTATAATTTTGGTTATAATAATTACAATAGTCGGGCAACCTAACCGTTCTGCAGACATAGAGCAAAAAGACTATAATAATTTTTCATGCAGACACTAAATAACCAATATTTACCTATTAATCACAGTTTCACAATTTGACAGCCTCGGTGGCGTGGCGGGCGATTGCTTGGCAGAAACGCAAGAGGCGCGGGTTCAATTCCCGCTGCGGAAGAAATGTTTGCATGATCTGTAAATATTTTTTCCGGGTCTGGGTGTTGTGGTACCATGGTACTCGTAGTTTCTGATACCCACGACACAGGGAATCCTAGTGTGGGGTCAGGACTATGTATGTGACTGTTGGGTGTTATTTATTTATTTAATTTAAATCAAGTTTCAATTAGACTGAAACCTATCTCTACTATAACAAATAATATTTGAATCCTTCCAAAGACCCGCAAATCTATTCAAGTAGGTACGCAGCGCGTATCCCGCGGCATTTTGTCGTGCCGTGACATTGTCGCGTCGCACGACGTCACGCCGCGGGCCACGTCCGGTTTTTGCACCTCGTTTTTGCGTTTTCTTTATCGGAATCGGTGTCAGTTTTTTGCGAATGTTTTTGGCCGAAATGTATTTTACTTTCAAACTAAAATGGGAGTTAAAAGTGAGGAGGAACACAATAATGTGGATTTTTTAAAACTTTAATGTTATATTATCTCTAGAGTACAACGGTTGTACTAGTAACTAGTTGTCACTAGTTATCACAAGTTCCTTCAAACCAGTATTGTTAAAAAGATTTTAAGTGTTTTCAAACTTTTTAGATTCTACGATGTGCTGGTTTCCTTACGATGTTTTTGTTTACCGTTTGAGAGTGCCTATACTAGTATAATAAATTTTTCGCACAGAAAAATCCATTGGTATACGACTGGGTTTGAACTCACGACCTTAGGATCGGAAGGCGGGGTCACTACCAACTAGACCACCAGTGCTCTCACACATAATAGTTGGACAATAACAATGACCATTAAAAAAACTAAACTTCCTTATCCGAAACTTTTCTGACGATACCAGAACTAGCAACCAAACTTCTACCATGATAATACCAAAAACTTAACCAAAAACGCGTAAAACAGGGGTTCCGACATCATTTATTACCAACGTCAGGATAAGACGGTTTGGTTTCGTGTTATCTTTACTTTAGGCAGTTTTAACATAAGAATATATTTTCACTAGCTGTCACTCGCAACTTTGTATGCGCAACAAAAATGTATATAGCAACAGCTATAGGCCCTTACCCACAGCCCTGCTAGAAAAAGAGAGCTGCTGACGATCCAATTGACATAAATGACATTGTCAATTTTATTATCAAATTTTATAAAATGTCAAATTAACTGTCTTGTCATAAATTAATGTCTAAGAAGGATTTATGCGTTATCTTGTTAATCCTTTTACATCCTTTTTCCATTTTGTTTTGTTTCAAAAAGTACTTAACAATAGTAATAATCATTATTATCGTAATTATATTCAGTGTGTCTTTGCCCACCGCTGGGCATAGCTTTACCTTTATACCATTTCTTGTGCCACCTTACACGGCAGTATGTCTAATCTAAGCATTATTTTTGTAACATTATAATGAAAAATCAATCAATCACAGCGGTACAAGTAACAAATAGCGAAAGAGGTTAAACAGACAGCGTTAAAAGGAACACGTTCGGAATCCTTATTTTTTGGAAAAAACGAAAAATCCCCCACTTGATGGATTGCCTCCTTATTAGTGTTGCTCAAGTGAACCCATATTAGAAATCTTCATGTTTAACCGTTACGAGAATTAATGAGATGTTGAAGATGTCTAGATTTTTTCAAGTGGTTAATAAACTCAACGTTATGTAAATAGCTAGATAAAGTGATGACCTCATGCAAAGTTTCATCTCATAATTTAAGCTCTCGTGGCATAGCTTGCTTAGACGTTATTGATTGGTCTTTGAAGTTAAACGTTGTGCGCGGTCACAATTGGGATAGGTGACTGCAAGTGCCATTACGTTAAAAACATAGAATGCGTCCAGCTGCTTCTCTCCCCGAGCATGTCATAAAAGTCGACTAAGGGATAGTATCCTCCAACATGATGAGATACAACAAACAAGTATTCCCAAGGAGGGTTGACGTCAGGCAGGCGGCCGGTCATAAAACACCTTAGCCAAAACTCTTACAGCATGATTCAAGGAACATGCGTGCTGACCCCACATAGAGTGGGATAAGGGTAGGAAGATGATGCAGTGGCATTACGAGCTGACCGCTTCCGTGCTTCGGAGGGCACGTCAAATGGTCCCGGATTTTAAATCGTTTAGCCACGACGAAAGGAGCCTTTGAGGAGCACTTTAAAATCCTTTCACCACACTGGTTCGAAAGAATGAGTGACACGATTAGTATTAGTAGGATTATTTTAGAAGCCTATGTAATTAATGACAGGGAAGCAATCTGTTCAAGGGTTTAATCAGGCAGTCTCATCCTACTGATATTATAAATGTGAAAATTTGTGTGCGTGGATGGTTGGTTACCTACCTGTACATTGTATCGCCGTAACTTCTAAACCGATTTTGATGAAACTTAGAATGTAGATGGTTTAGATTCTGGAATAACGTATAGAATTAATTTTAGAAAATCATTTTACAAAATACCTTCTAAGGGGTTCAGGGTAGTTGGTATGGGAACTTTTTAGGCGTTGCGATTAGCTTGAAACTCGGGTTGAATAATTAAAAAAAAATGGACACATTTTTAAAAACAACCTTTATAAAGGGGTAAAATGAACTTTTTAAAGGGCTGGGCGGTGCGATTGGCTTGAATATCGGTATGGATACTTTAATTAAATACGAAATCAATGGATACGTGTTTCAAAAGTTGAGTTTTTCAAAATTATCCTCAAAAAGGGGTAAAATGTCAAAATTTACTTCACGCAAGCGAAGCCGCGCGAGTAAACTAGTTTTCACATGAATCTAAAAACAGCCATCTCGAAAGGAGTAGGCAAGGCATTTCCGTGCCACATGCAAACGACTTCTTGAAACAATTCCAAAGGAACAATCCAGAACAATAACCAAAGATGGTGTCATAAAGAGATAAATCACGCGTTGTCATAGCAACCGCGGGAATTGGGGAGCCAAATTAGAAAATGAATTCCATTCGATATGCTGACACAGTGTTATAAGTAGAGCTTCTACAAAAAAGTCGGAAGTTGTTTCATTCTTAATGCTTTATATTTCAAAATCAAATTGTGCTTTTATTTCAAAAAAGTCGCAGGGATCGACGTGGAAAGTAAATTTGTCTGTTACCTTTTTACGCCTAAACAGCTGAACAGATTTTCATAAAATTTGACAGGGAGACAGAAGGGAGAATATATTATATTTAGAAACTAGATTTTTGACCAGGAACAAGTCACAGTTCTTAGTACGTATTTGATATTAATAAAAACTTGATACCTTTGACAGCCGTTATGGATGATAGAGTAGGAATGAAGGAAAAGTTGAATGAGGTAATTCAGATGATGGATGAGAGAATAATTGATGGTTCGGTCATGTAGAGAGGATGAATAAAAGAAGATTAACGAGACAGGTGTATGAGACGAGTGTGAATGGTACAGTTGGCAAGGAAAGACCTCGGCGCATGAATCTGGAGTTCTGGACCAAATCGGCGACGTTTTGGAAAAGGACCAAGGGCCAGGTTTAAACCCTAAACCAACGAGTATGCAAGAAGTTTGTTTCTAATGAGAGTGAATGAAGCGAAATAAATATAATCAGGATCGTACCTAATGGAGATCCGTGATCACTTTCTACCCCTACGGGAAATAGGCGTGTTATGTATGTATGAATCTTTAATTGTTCGTGAAAGGAAGGCTTCTAATTCTTACCTCTGTATCCTTCTGCTGACCGCACTCTGTGGTAGCGGAGTTGATTCCTCGTTATTGGTGTATTTGAACCTGAATGCGGTGTGTCAGGTGTGAAGGTGGCTTCCACATGACAGCCCTGGTGTTCATTCATTGACGCACGTAACGATTCCTTATTTCGCATTTTTATCTGGGTTGGGGAGCCTACTGAGCAATCAATATATCAGTTGGCGAAGGAACTTCCATAATATTTTAAATGTAATTACGAAGGTAACTCTGTCTGTCTGTTTGTTAATTCACGCCTAAACTGCCGAACACATTTTGATGAAATTTGACAACGAGACAGATTTCACCTCGGGGAAGGACAGGTTCCCCATTCACTTTATTTCCCGCAATCACTCTCCTTTTAACATCCTTCTCATGATTTCCGTCTTCCATTGGAAGGGGAAGACCTAGGCGTACCTATGTACCTGGACCAAATTGGCCAGGTCTTGGATAAGAAACCGACAAGCATGCAAAAATGTTATGAGAGTGAATGAAGCGAAAGAAGTATGTCAGGATCGTAGCAAATTCTGCCCACCCCTATGGGAAACAGGCGTGATATTACGTATGTATGTATGTCATTAAATTAACTTGCATTCCCTCATGGCTTCATTCTCTTTGTACCTTTGGATTAAACGCAAAAAAACTTCAAAGTCAGACTTTAACCATTCCTAATCGATAGTACGTATTTCTAAAATACAAATACTGTCATAATTAACTTGCAATATTATAGTTTTGCACAAAAACAAAGCTGCTCTGCAACGAGAGACGATGTTTTGAAAACATTGGCACTACGCCGTCCATTGTTCACACTTACCTACTGTCTGCGTCTACGAGGAGGAGGGCTTGGCTTCTGGAGTGCGCTTTGCGGCGAGACTTGTTACTCTACCATTCTTATATTGGTCTAGTAGGATCATTCATGTGTTACATTATAATAGAAGTATTTTATACGACTTTTCGACGACCTCGATGGCGTAGCGGTAGCAATGTTTACATGATCTGCAAATATTTCTTTCGGGTCCGGATATTGTAGTATTACGTACTATGTATTTACAAAAAAAAACGTATAATAAGTATTCTATCAGCCATCTGTTCCCATAGTATAAGTTGTGTTTAGTTTGGAGCTAGATGACGCTGTGTGAAAAGTCCACAAATATTAACTGTTATATGCCGTAGTATAGGTATAACTTTTACTACGGTTGCTAGCTAGCATAGTCTGAGAAAATTTGGTTCATTCGCAGTAGTACCCATTGATCTAACGGTATTTACAATTTTACGGTGACAACATTCGTGCTTTCGACCTATAACACTACCAAGTATGGAAGATATAATTATTTTCTGTTATTGGCTTGTGAATTTAGCGTCTATTATGGAATGCTCCTAGCAACAGCCTTGGGCTAGATATCTTATTACAGAGGACTTGACGCTGTTAATCACAAATAATATACCGCTGATTAAAAATATTTTGGAACAAAGGAAGGAATATGATCCACTTAATTTTGTAAGAAAATCATAATTTGCTCAAAAGCGGAGCCCGTCAAATAACGAGTTTAGGGCCTTTGCCCTTTAGTGTTGAGAAATGCGGGTTCGATTCTTGTGGCGGGAGAAAAGTTTGCATTATATTGTGGTACCATGGTACTCGTAGGAAGAAATATTTGCAGAACATGCAAACATTTCTTCCGCAGCGGGAATCGAACCGGCGCCTCTTGCTTCTCTGCCGAGCAATCGCCCGCCACGCTACCGAGGCTGTCACCGTCGGATAGCAAAGCAACTTCAGTACATATATAGAGCGTACTTTAAATAAATATAAATATTTGTGGACATTTAACTAAGCGCCATCTAGCCCCAAATAAGCGAAGCTTGTACTATGGACACCAGATGGCTGATAGAATACTTATATACCTTTTTTTTTTTGTAAATAAAGACTTTTAGGTACTACTACATAATACTACAACACCCAGACCCTTTAAGACAATGATTTTCTCTCTAGATGTCCTTCGAAATTTCCACCCCGTACAAAGAACACCTCTATACCTACAACAAACAATAAAATCGTCGAAAAACACAATCAGCCGACAAAATACACCCAAAACAAACGCTGGGAAACATTTTCCGAATCTCTAAAAGTGACAATGTCTGTCGCGGACATTTTGTGTATCAACTAGCGAACACAGAGCATGGACCATGGACCCACTGGGCTTAAATAGAGACCAAAGCAGACTTATATTTTACACTAGCAGCCCGCCCTGGCTTCGCGTATTTAACAAATTAAGATTTTTTAGGTAAATTTTTTACACCTCGGAATTTTGGAGTTTTAGTAAGGATCCCTAATTTTTCTGAAAATAAATTATATCCTATGTTATTCCGTAATAATGTAGCTATCTTTTGGTGAAAGAATTTTTTAAATCGGTTCAGTAGTTTCGGAGCCTATCCGTTACAAATAAAAAAACAAAAAATCTTTCCTCTTTATAACATTAGTGTAGATTAGTTTTCGCCCATAGCTTCACTCGAGTTGTACCTGCTTAAAAATTAGGTAGCCCATATTAGTGTCAGATTTCAGGTCACGTACTATTACATAATGGGGTGGGCAGAGCCACAAGTAAACATAAGAAAACTTGCAGCCACTTCTGATTTAGTCTTAAGATGGATATGGTGAACCATGGTGACAGGTGATCAGCCCATCGCCCATATATTTAGATGGTCCATCATGTTAAAATACAAATGTTTTATTTATCAAAAACCTATGACTACAAATTTAGTGACACAACTTCCTATGTTAGTAAAAGTGAGCAAATTTATAATGTTTTAAGAAAAATATTATCTTCCTCAAACACTCCACAGACAATAAATACACCCCAAACAACCCCAGACCAAAATCCTTCACCCCTAAACCTTATTAAGAACGGTGACTGTTACAATAAATATTATTTAATTTGAGATAATAAAAGGAAGCTTTTATAATTGGTGGTAATTTTTGACGTGTTGTTGAGAGCACTCGTGGTCTAGTTGATAGTGATCCCGCCTTCAAGGTCGTGGGTTCATATCCAGTTGTGTACCAATACAAACTGAGAGGATGGAATTGGTGCTGGGCAAGCCTACTCCATCTTAATTCGTCCCGGACACTACAGCGTCCCATCGTCGGAATGGTGTGGCCTTGGGGAGCGGTGGTAGACGATTTTTTTATTAATACTAAAACTACACTATTGAACTACTGAACTAATAAATAAATAAATATTTGTGGACATTTCTCACAGCGCCATCTAGCCCCAAACTAAGCAAAGCTTGTACTATGGGCACCAGTGGCTGATAAAATACTTACGAGTACTTTTTTTTGTAAATATATACTTACTTATTATACATAATACTAAAATACCCAGACCCGGAAGAAATATTTGCAGAACATCCAAACATATCTCCTGTAGCGGGAATCGAACTCGTGCCTCTTGCGTCTCAGCCGTGCACTCCCCTCCACTCCACTTAATAAGATGTGAGGTTAACACAATCCTTCTAAAAATACCTATCAGTTATATTCAAAACTCTCCAAAACCTAACAATACCAAGCGAAATAAATGTTATTACCAACGAAAAGGGTAATTTCCATCCAAACTCTTATAACGCTCGAAGGACCATCATTTTACGTCGAATATCCAAGATGGAGGCCGGCGGCACTATCGGAGCTATAAATCATCTGTGTCAAGTCGATTCTCTTTTACTCGATGAGTAGGTTATATCTCAATTTGCTTTCCGTTATGGAGGAGTACTTGAACAGAATTTGTGTTGATATCTACTACTTACTTCTCTGCTGGACTGGAAGTAAAGGAAAAGCATAGAATGCGTCCAGCTGCTTCTCTCCCAGAGCATGTCGTAAAAGTCGAGGGATAGTATCCTTTCCAACATGATGGACCACCTTTATGGGCGATGGGCTGATCACCTGTCACCATGGTTCACCATATCCATCTTAGGACTAAATCAGAAGTGGCTGCAAGTTTTATGTTTACTTGTGGCTCTGCCCACCCCATTCGTAAAGCGTGATAATATGTTTGTATGTATCGACTACTCTCAAAATTTTCGTCGATATTCTTGAATATGTTAGAATGTTTGTATTGTATTGTATTGATAATTGGCAAAGCAGCGTTGTTTATTAGGCAAAAACTGTACGGCGCTTTTGCTATGAAAAGTTAGCATCCATCGTTACTTGAATATAATCTAGATTTTTTTTTGTTCTCAGATATTTTTTCCTTTGTCACAAGTAATGTGAAATCAAAAAACTGCTACTAAATTTAAAATATGAACGTTTATTTTGTTCGCAGAAAAGGTTGTAACAAAATTAACGTAACATTTTAAGTTACATTTAAAAAATTTGGTTGTCGATGTGGGCCTCAATAAGACTTTCGTTGACACAAGTTCTAAAACGTTGATAGTTTTTTCTAAATCTCTTTTATCTTTCATCAAACAGTTAAATCCGTAGACAAAACATTGCAGTCAATAACGCAAAAAGCAAAGCTCTAGTTGGGGCCGATCACGTACCGCGGCGTACGTTAATATGTCGCACGCGTGTCGCCTGCCTAATGCTCGCGATAAAACGTGCGCGACTTACCGCGCGCTTTCTGACAATTCTCTGACAGTTATATGACAGACGTCAATGTCATTAAGTTACGTGACAGATGTCCATGTCAGGAAGGAAATTCAAAAGCTTATGTTCCTTATTAGGCAGACTTACAAACGAGCTGCAAAATACGGAAAGCCACAGTCACATTGAAACGGATTTATCTGACATGTATTCAATATGAATTGTGTGGATAAGCAGATGGCTACGTCACTGTAGCATTCTAATGAGGTGAAACCTTAAGAATAAAATCAAGAGGTTTTTTTGTTAATCTATATTTATAAGACGTTAAAGTAAAAGAATCTTTTTAAAGGCTTGATCTTGTGTCAAACTGGCGAAAAGATACCTTGTTTTGTACATGTACCCGCTATTTAAATTCCACTTCTCTCTAGCCTCAAAGGTTTGCTGGAAGAGAACTCTTTGTAGAGTTAAGCTCGCCTTTGTACACGTCCTTACTTTATGTCTGTGTTTTATGTGATTTTATATGTGCAATAACGAATTAAGAATTAAGAAAAAAGACAAAAATCTAACTTTTCTTTTCACCAATTTGACACGTGTAGTAAGATTACGTTCTTATTTTGACGGTGCCAGTTTCACAGATAAGCAAAGTTTTGCCTTTGATTGCGTCAACGTGGGGTTCGGTTTCATTTGCTTATAATGAAGTTGGATGTAATGAAGTTACGACAGGAATGTTTATTTCCTGGTTACCGAACTACTCCCTGAAATGGCGGCAGTGACAACTTATGACTAGCTGGTAGCGCTTCCTAGAAGCGAGTTTGTCATGAACTCAGACCAAATAAAAAGAGAAGACGCCGCGCCGCGAACAACAAAAGTGAAGCCACACAATACCGTGCTTCAGCAAGTAAACATACACGCTCACGCACACACCTACACTAAAACCATGCTCATCGCTCTTAGTACGTCACGAGTCTTAAAAATAGAATTATGCCTTCCTGTGTAGTGAAAACTTGTAAAAACAGCAGCAAATCACATAAAAAGTCTCACGGAATCACTTTTCACTTGTAAGTACTTCAAATAGCATCGTTTCTTAATTATTATACTATGAATTTAGGTTACTTGGAACACACAACCTTAAAACCTTCGACACACACACAGATAAAAAGGTGGCTTCACTTTTGTTGTTCGCGGCGCGGGGTCTTTTCTTTTTATTTGGTCTGAGGTCATGAGTGACATCCGCTTCCGACAAATGGAAGTTCTGAAGACGCTACGCAATCTTGACGGGAGTAAAGTCAGTGGCCCTGACGGTGTTCCTGCTGTTGTCTTGAGGACATGAGTGCCTGAGTTGTCTCCACGCCTTTTCGGCTCACTCTTGAGGCTGACCAAGTGCAGAGTTCGTGGAAGTTTGCAAACGTCCTGCCCGAAAAAAGTAGCCGTACTGACCCTGCTTCTGCCACAGAGGTTAAATCTTGAAAAACTTTTTTGAATTAAGAACAGTTTTGATATAATGGTCACAACATGCATACACACTTTGCTATTGCCTAAAATTACATAGTTTAATTATTATTTTGTTACTCTTTGTGTAAAACTATTAAGTCTGTTTTTTTTTTCATTTGTTGTTGTATACAGTTTCTGCCAATAAACGTTTGTCTATGTCTATGTCTATCATAAAGCTCTATTTTAAATTACGAGTTTTTTTTTAATTTTTCGAAATATGGACAACATTTTTATTACATTGTTGGCACTAATTGGGTCAAAATAAACATAATACAAGACCAAATTGGACACCAAAGACTTTAGTCACAAAACTATCAACACGTTATCAGAACTACACAATCAAGTAACAGCGCACGTATAAATTTGTCACCGTCGCGACGTCACGTCACTTGTCGGTTCCTAAAACAACGTTATGGGCGATAAAAGAGCCAGCACATCCGGATCCGGCCACACAAGATGGACGAACCTACCGCAAACGATGCTGATGATAATGATCAAACAGTCGCTACTAACTGACACAGTGACTCATACATAATCGACTTGCACCAGTGACGTGGCGTACACGTTTTCAAAGAAATTAATTTGGTTTTTTTATTCTGGCAAGCGTGCAATTGCTGAGGCCTCAATTGATCGTTTGCCCAGAATTATAATACATCGATTTAATTTGCTTCGACACAGTTCATTCTTTGTCAATGAAAAGAAGGATTAAAGTTGTGTTCTGTAGATACACCTTTCATGTAAATGTATCCATTCTACTGTGCTACTCTTTCTTCGACAAGTATTTGCCGAGCGACGCTAAGTAGTGGGCCATGACCTTTATACCACACCCCAATACGCGCTTCCTCCACCTGACAGACAGACATGACAATATTAATGAATTCATTAGGTGACGTGTAACGGCGGCATTCGATTAATACAAATTAATTACGTGCCCATCTGTATGTAGTGACAAATTAGTCAGTGCTTATTGAATAATATACGAATTAACTGACTGATATTGCTGAATATACACAAACAACATGTGTCATATAAACAGACTTTTACCAAACCACTGTATCTGCCACTGTGTCTACGAAGACGCTGTTAGATGTATCGAATCGAGGACGGTATTCCTTAACATACCTACTCGTAGATAAATTATTGCGATAAATTATAGCAACACCGGCAAAACTGTTCTAAATTCAAATAAGTATTTCAAGATGAAACCATTGTAGCAGAACTCTTTTAGGGGTGCTTTAAGATTGAGACCATTATGGCAGAAATATTCCAAGTTCAAAAAGGTATTTTTTTAAGATTGTAACCATTATGGCACAATTGTTCTAAATTCAAAAAAATACTTTAGATGTGACCATTGTGGTAGGGCTGTTCTAAATTCAAAAATACTGCTTCATGATTGTTACCAATAAGACAGAACTGTTCTTAATTTAAAAAGTGTTTGAAGACTGAACATTCTCGGAACAGCAAACCAACTTTGTTGTGACCATTATTGTAGAATTATTATAATTTCAAAAGATTCTCTGCACTTTGCGTTGCTTTTTTTCACGGTGAAGTGCAAAAACCATTGGAAAATTGTAAAAGATTCTTATTTCAATCTGTGCAATGTGTCGCAACTGACTGAAACTTGTGAATGAAAACATGAAGTACAAGTAGTGCTTAAACAAATAGAAAATAAAACAGGACAACTTTACTAGAGCTATTTACATTCTACGATTTTGTTTCAGTAATAAAGACATAAACACTAAACTTAAGACTATGATAATAAATATTTTGTGGACGTATCACACAGCGCCATCTAGCCACAAACTAAACAAAGCTTGTACTATGGGAACCAGATGGCTGATAATTATAATATGTAACATCTACTTATATACATTTTTTTTTGTAAATAAGTACATACATTTAATACACAATCCTACAACATCCAGACCCCGACCAACACCCGGAATAAATATTTGCAGAACATACAAACATTTCTCCCATAGAGGGATCGAACCCGTGCTTCTTAGGTAGGTACTAAAGGCACTAAAGACTATACAATATTACATTTTTTTTTCATGAAAAAAGTATTTGCTTTAAACAAGCAGGTACTCTCGACTCGAACGGTGAAGGGAACATCGCGAGAAAATCGTCAGATCGCAGAACTAAAAGAAAAAGTTCGAAAGCATTGTGTCAAGTGCACGAAAGGAACCTCTCTCGCGCACTACCATCACACTGGGTCTGACTCTAATCGTATCGCATGTAGAAAGCAGTATATCTCAGTCTGCGTAGCCAAAACTTATTCTCGCCTCGACTTTGCTAACGTTTTTAACTTTCTAATTAAGTTTATTCTAGAAACTCTTGAGCTAACATTTAGAGACGTTGATTAACAGCGAATGTAGCTAACTAGTGTCAGATTGTATTGTAGTTTCAAAACACATATACACAAACATAAATTATCACGCCTGTATCTACTACTACTAATCGTTAAGCCATGACGGAGGCCTTTACTCCGTCATAAGAGTTGGCTACTAGCTCATTTTGTTTACAACTAGTCGTGTCACTTATTCTTTCGAATCGGTGTGCTGAAAGGATTTAAACTGCGCACCAAAGACTCTTTACGTGAACTTGTTAACACTTGTTTTCGAACTTTTTAAGTTCTACAACATGCTGGTTTCCTCTCGTTGTTTTCACTGGATTCGAACCCACGACCTTAGGCGGGGCTGCTACTACTAGATCAACAGTTCTCAGGCTAAATTGATGACCTGTTATCCAGAACGGTAGAACCTCATGAGAACACTGGTGGTCTAGTTGGTAGTGACCCTGCCTTCCGATCCTATCGTCGTGTCGTGGGTCGTGGGTCGTGTACCAATGGATATTTCTGTGCGAAAAATTTATGTGCGTTATACCAGTACTCTCAAACGTGAGGAAACACGTGGCTTAGTCAGGTCCACATGCATTGTCCATGTCTTTCCTGTGGACAAGGCTGACTAAGAGAGGATGGGATAGGTGCTGGGCAAGTCTACTCCATCTTAATTTGTCCCAGGCACTACAGCGTCCCGTTTATGAAGGTAAAAAGTGGCCTCCTGACGCTATATAAATCATCTACTCATCATCATCTTCCTGCCCTAATTCCACTCTATGTAAGGTCGGCACAGCATGATCCTTGGATCATGGTGAAAGCGTTTTGGCTAAGGTGTTTTATGACCGGCCACCTGCCTGACGTCACCCCTCTTTGGGAATACTTGCTTATTGTTATTATGTTGGAGATTACTATCTCTTAGTCGACTTTTACGACATGCTCGGGGAGAGAAGCAGCTGGACGCATTCTATGTTTTTTCTTTACTCCCAGTCCAGCAGAGATGTTTATAGTTTGTAGTATAAATCATGAACTATAGATTGTAAAAGGTCTTAGCAGAACCTCATGAACTTGACTATCCGATCCATGTCAAGGTCGTGAAGACAAATGAGGTAATCTAAAGACAGCCCGCCGCGAGGGAAATCAGCTGGCTTCACTCAGTGTGGGCCTGTGACGGGGATTTATGGCACTCTGTCCGCGCTGGATCAAATCGAACTCTTCGGGCGCGGGGCGCACGTGCTGCCCAGCGACGTGCCAGCAGTAGGTTAAGAGTATGTAATACCGGATTTTGCTCATCGATGTTGGCCTCTGTTGTTAGTTAATATACATACATACATTTATTATCACGCCCGTATCCCTAATGGGGTTGGAGCCGCAAGTAATCATAAGAAAACTTGCAGTCATATCTGATCCAAGAGTTCCAAGATGGATATGATGAACCATGGTGACAGGTGATCAGCCCATCGCCCATATAGATTCATCATGTTGGAGAGGATACTATCCCTTAGTCGACTCTTACGACATGCTCGGGGTGAGAAGCAGCTGGATGCATTCTATGTTTTTTCTTTACTCCCAGTCCGAAACATCCGATATCAGTAGCGCTATCTCTTTCGAAATCAGTCCAGACGCAATGGTGTGGTAGTCTCTTAAAGGGTGAGGAATGGAAAAAATATTTCTTTTACAACAATAAAAGTTATAGTAGGTACATAAAGTTATTAAGTTACAACTAACAAACCAAAGTTCTGTCAAAAGATTGCTTTTAAAATATTACGTTATGGTTTATATTATGTCATCGCAAAATTGTAAACATCGTTAGATTATAACCTCACGAGATTGTGAAATGCTTAGATTGAAATTAGTAGGTTAGGTTAGGTTAGTTAGTAAAAAACTACACGCCAAAAATGTTACGGTTCACAATCTTGACAGTTTACAGTCTCGCGAGATAGATAATTGTAATCTAACGGTATTTAAAATTTTAGGGTGACATTATATACCTAGTGGGTGAAATCATTTAAGTACTTACTTCAAGTCTGCTATAGAATAAAAAAGTATAGTAATAAATAGTAGCATTAAATTTTCCACCTAACAGTTTTAGCACAGCACTTGTCGCACTGTTTATTTACACTGTGTTACCCCACGGGGCACAGTTCCAAGTTTTTGTAATTCACGTCGACGAAAATATTTTTGGAACGTACCTATTGTGAATTGTTTGCGATTTTCCGAGGATTGTTTCTGTTTGATTGGACTAGATGCATCGGCTGTTACTTCTGGTTCCATTTTTTGTAACCAAGATAACATTTTGATCATAAAAAAATAATTGAGGACATTTTACACAGCGCCATCTAGCCCTAAACTAAGCAAAGCTTATACTATGGACACCAGAAATGGCTGATAGAATACTTAAATATTTTTTTATACATACAACACTACAATACCCAGAGAATCGGAAGAAATATTTGCAGAATATACGAGTACAAACATTATTTATCCTGTAGCGGGAATTGAACCGGCGCCTTTTGCGTCTCAGCCGAGTACTCGCCCGTCACGAAAACCGAGGTCGTCAAGGTGAAGGTTTTATTATTTTCACAAAGACCTTTTTTAACACACACACACATATTATCAAGCCCGTATCTCTAATGGAGTGGGCAGAGCCACAAGTAATCGTAAGAAAACTTGCAGCCACTTCAGAATCAATTTCCCATGATGGATATAGTATTCCATGGTGACAGATGACCAGCCCATCGTCCATATGAATGGTCTATGATATTGGAGAGAATACTTCACTTATCAGGCCTTTTAAATGTGCCTTAATAAAAATTAATCACTAAATAATATCAAGCAAAGTCACCATCCGTCAATTTTAAAACAGATATTAGGTAAAGCTTTAGCTCTAAAACCAAAAACAAATATTCAAATCAGATACCCACAATGCTACTGAAGCTCATAATCCCATAATAATGGGGACATGTTCGGAAAAATATACATTTACCCATAAAATATGACACAACTCAACACCTCTTTAAATATTTATGAAAAAGGTGCTTTATAGACAGGAAGCCAGTGGTGATCGTTTAACTTCATACTGTTGTAGTGCAACATGGACTGAACACCTCTAGTATTCAGCCGAACACGTCATTTCGATTTCGTCATTCCGTCATTTCGAACACTTTTCAGGCAGATTATAAGTATCTGCACCTACTACAAGTAGTGTCACTAGTTATTTCTTACTGAAAGGATATGTGCGCCTTTCGGGTTCCTTTCGTGCGTAGGATCTGTTTAGTACTTAAATTGAGGTAGCACTAAGCACTAACAGAAAGAACTCAGAGTAGGCAAATAATATTATTATGAGCCCATAGCCATCCCACTGCAGGGCAAAGGCCTCCCTATCACCCTTCCACCTTTCTCTGTAGGAAAATAAAAATTACTCCTCCGTTTAACATTCCCAGATAGTAAATAGTTCATCAGTAAAACGATTTTATTTTATGACTGTACTAAGGCCTTTCACCATCTACATTAGATGATTTATACAGCGCCTGGAGGCAACTTTTGTTGTTGAAGTGGAGGGGACTATTGGTCAAACTATTGGTTTCCTTTGTACATAGGAACCCTAAACTGCAGAAACCGAAAAAGTTCTAAAATTAGACACACATCCAATTGTATTTATACAGGTTTTTCTTTAAATTTGTATTTTTTGCACCAGTACAAAGAATGTCAGTCACAGCTTGACGTAATTTAGCCCACTCAATCTCTTGCCCTAAGCAAATCTTTGGTAACACAAAAGGCATATTGATTTTGCGTCTTACGGTCCCAATGCATAATACGATCCGCTGAATATTGTATAGGCTGAATCCATGGTTTACTGCCATAGCTTGGAGAGTTTGGATTCTATTAGGCAGTGGTTTCACGGGTTTATTCATTAAGATTGAGTAGCAGCTTTAACTTAAGCTACAATACAGCATCACAGATTCTAATATCTTCATAGATATCAAGATATTTTACATATTTTACAACAATTGACTCATTTTTTTCGAACATGTCGGCTTCCTCACGATGTTTTCCTTCTCCGTTTGAGAGTACTGGTATAGAGCATATACAATTATACATTACTCGAACAGAAAAACCCATGGGTTCACGACTGGATTTAAATCCACGACTTTAGGATTGTAAGGCCAGGCCACTACCGCTAGACCACCAGTGCTCTAGCGTGTCTGTAAATGACCTTAGCAGATCTGTGGTCTCTGCCTTCACCTATAGAAAACAGGAATGGTTTTGTGAAATGTATGTCTACCTGCGTATTCATAAACCAAGTCAAAGAAAAACATCCGCAAAGTTTTTCTTCCTCAACGAAATGCCAGTCCTTTTTCATTTAAATCGTACTTTAAACAATATTCGTGTGAGCCCGTTTTTCCAGCTAAAGCCTCCTCCACCCCAAGGGAAGGCTTGGGAGAAGCCTACTTGCTTTCGAAAATTTTCTTACGAGCTAGATTATGTTTTCGTTCACTGCACTGTAAAACCTTGCCAATGTAAAATAAGCTTTATTGCGATGTGTTAAGGATAAAGAGAGCACTGGTGGTCTAGTTGGTAGTGATCCCGCCTTCCGATCCTAAGGTCGTGGGTTCAAACTCGGTTGTGTACCAATGGATTTTTCATCATGTGCGCTGTACCAGTTCTCTCAAACGGTGAAGGAAAACATCGTGAGGAAACCCGCGGCTTAGTCAGCTCCGCACGTATTGACCATGTCTTTCCTGTGGACTAGGCCGACTAAGCTGAGAGGATGGAATAGGCGCTGGGCAAGTCTACCTACTCCATCTTAATTCGTCCCGGGCACTACAGCGTCCCGTTTGCGAAGGTAAAAGTTGCCTCTTGACGCTGTAATCATCTACTATAGATGGTAAGAGGCCTTAGTTTTTTTTATTTTTTTGAGGTTTTTAGATAGTACCTTGTTTAAAACTGGTCATAAAGTGATTGCTATAATGACAGAACTTGGCCACAATGCGACAAGTAAGTAAAAGTAAGTTCGTATGAGCTAGTGGCCAACTCTTTTGACGGAGTTTTTAGGCCGCCTAAAGGCCGTCATGGCTTAACGACTTAAAAGCCGGGACCGACAATTTAACGAGCCCTCCAAAGCCCTCAGCTCGTAATGCCGCTTGCGGTCACCCATCCCAATTGTGACGAACTTAAGAACGAACCTCGGCTTGAGCTGTTTCCTGATGCAGGGAACTATTTAACAATTAAGTGGGCTGGATGAAAGTGGGAAGTTTTTTCTCTGCTGGACTGGGAGTAGAGAAAAAACATTGAATGTACAGCTGCTTCTCTCCCCGAGCATGTTGTACTTGATGGACCTACATGGGCGATGGGCTGATCACCTATCAACATGGTTCACCATATCCATCTTGGGAGTCTTGAAACAGAAGTAGCCTCAAGTTTTCTTAAGATTAAGATACTTGTGGTACTGCCCACCCCGTTAGGGATACGGGCGTGATAATATGTATGTATGCAATTGGGAACGGATTTTCGACTAGCATTTTTGTACTTCACAGTAAGTACATATGGTCCATACGAACACAAAAATATGTCTAAATCGGAACTCAGTGACAGTCGCTTCAATGGGCGATGAGGGTCAGATTTTCTTACAAGACAGATGGACAGAGAGGAACTTTTTAAACGGAAATAGCATTTAATCTGCGCAGTTCTTTCAGGATTTGCTCACCCTCCGTCTAATCTACACTTGGAGAGTCTTGCAGCTTCTAGCATTGCTGGAATTTAGATTGGAGTCTTATTTTCGTGTTTTTAGATTCGAGAAAACGAGAAAAACTCGTCGCACTGAACATTTTCGATTCCGACTGATCGCCATTTTCTGAATTGAAGATTCTGTATAAATATTACGGAAAATCAAAGTACAAAAATATAGGTAGATTTTCGCCCTTGCTTTGGAAAGTTTTGACCACAATAATAAATATTATGTGTTTTATTATATTCGTTTTTTAAGAGCAGTGGTGGTCCAGTTGGTAGTGACCCCGCCTTCCGATCCTAAGGTCGTGGGTTCAAATCCGGTCGTCTACCAATGGATTTTTCTGAGCGAAAAAATTATGTGCGCCTTATATAGGTACGAAACGGTGAAGGAATACATTGTCAGGAAACCATTGCCTTAGTTAGCTCCGCACGTATTGACTATTATAATTTCCTGTGGACAAGGCCGACTAAGCTGAGAGGATGGAATAGGTGCTGGACAAACTTACTCCATCTTAATTCGTCCCGGGCACTACAGCGTCCCGTTTGTAAAGGTAAATGTTGCCGCCTCCTGACGCTGTATGAATCATTTACTATAGATGGTAAAAGGCCTTAGCTTTTTTTAATTCGTTGTATTATGGCGGATATTTTGTCCTTAAACATATTTTATTCACAGATAAGAAAATACACGGATGAGTTTGTTTCATAAAGTTTTCCCATAATCATTATCAGAAATTTTCCACCCTTCTCTATAAATCTTGGAGTAAAAACCAACATCGCTCGGTCATGTATCACTGTGAGAACTTTAAAATTCCGCAGCTGGGGTAAAGCTTGTCGAACACTGAGAGATATTTTAAACAACAATGTAAGACGCCCTCCGGCCAGGTGAAGTGACGATTTGGAACCTTTCCCTTTCCTATAGTCTGGGTGTTGACGCATCCAGCCTTCTGGATGCGTCAAGCCGAAGATAGGGCGCGATGGCGGTCATTAGGTGAGACCTATGTCCAGTTGTAGACTGCTATAAGCTGATGACGATGATGACGGCCTCGGTATTGCTCGGAAGAGACACAAGAGGCGCGGGTTCGATTCCCGCTGCGGAAGAAGTGGTTGCATGTTCTGCAAATATTTCTTCCGCGTCTGGGTGTTGTGGTACCATGGCACTCGTAGTTTCTGATACCCACGACACAGGGACTCCTAGTGTGAGGTCAGGACTATGTATGTGACTGTTGGGTGTTATTTATTTATAAGGTTTGCGTTGTGACGACCGGTGGATTAAGGCTACAACTATAATGCCTATCACTATCGCCAGTAGTGGGAAAAGACAGGTTGTTTGTGTTTGTTTTGCAACAAAAATAGAAGGCCCAAGTGTAAACTTTGTGCTTTTAGTTCAGTGGACTGCTGTAAAGCGTTTCGTTCATCGAAATAATTAGCTTCCTTCGTGTTCACTTTTCTGCTGGACTGAGAGTAAGAAAAAAAGAATGCGTCCAGCTGCTTCTCTACACGAGCATGTCATAAAAGTCAACTAAAGGATAGCATCCTCCCCAATATGATGGACTATCCATGTAGACGATGGACTGATCCCCTGTCACCATGGTTCGTCATATCCATCTTGGGACTTTGAATCAGAAGTGGCTGCAAGTTTTCTTATGTTTACATGTGGCTCTGCCCACCCCATTAGGGAAACGGGCGTGATAATTATGTACGTTTATCGGTATCCACTTCATGTTTCGAGATTCAGATACAAATAAAGTGAACACAGGCAACATAATTATGAATTGTCTATCCTGTAAAGGCAATTAATTAAGTGCCTACTTAAAAGGAATTAATTAGTAAGAATGGGAAGATTGCTGTATTAAATTACTCCTTGTTATTCTTTTTTAAACCATCGACGATAAAAAAATTGTTATCAATAACATATCTAAACCCTTATCTAAAATGTAACTGACATAATGCAAACTGCATCGAAATCTTTTCAGTAGTTATATATTGAGTTTCCGAGGCGCACGCAAAACCTATGCTAGCTGCTGCAGCGCCCCCTGGTGGGCTATGGCCGTAAAACATATCTAAGAACCTTTCCTGAAATAACACCAATAAAATGCAAAAAACCGCATCGAAATCGGTTCATTAGTTTTTGAGGAAAATTGTATCAGAAAAACACACAAATAAATAAACATACAACCTTGTAATGCCAAAAATGCCTTCTCCGTTCCGTCGTGGGTAAAAAGATTGTTATTTTATAAGACGACCTCGGTGGCGTAGTGAGTGAGGTGTAGGTTCGATTGCTGCTGCGGGAGAAATTGTGACAAGTTCTGTAAATATTTCTTCCGGGTCTAGGTGTTGTGGTACCATGGTACTCGTAGTTTCTGATACCCACGACACAGGGAATCCTAGTGTGGGCAGAACTGTGTATGTGACTGTTGGGTATCTTTGGGGTTCCTTACCCGAAGGGTGCTAACGGGACTCTATTACTAAGCCTCCGCTGACCGTCCGTCTATCTGGTAGGCTTGTATCGTATAAACCGTAATAGGTAATGAGTTGAAATTTTTACAGAGTTTGTATTTTATTGCCGCAGTAAAAACAAATGACAAATATAAAAAGGGGCTCCATACAAGAAACACTTATATACGATGGTAAGGAACCCTTCGTGTTTCACGGATTCGACTCGCGCTTAATCGGTTTTTTTTTATTATGTTATTTTGATATTTAAAGCATACAGTGTAAAACCAGCCGGAAAGGGGGCAAAACTAGCAAAATGCACTGCTTACAAGTGGGGTAGAACTTCCCCGGAAACGGAACTGGGTTTATTAACTTTCCCACTGATTTATGACAGTTTATTGTTTTTGCGGCCCGGAGCCCTTGGCGACAGTTCCCAACGCTTTTTAGAGGGATTTTCACTTTTATGCGTTTGCATATTAAATATTTAGGATCTTTTTGTGTTCCATTATAGGTATAATGTTGGTAAAGCTCCTGTATTGTATTGTATTTTATAAAATGTGTATTATATGTGCTGTTAGCATTGCCTACATACATACATACATTATTATCACACCTGTATCCCTAATGGGGTGGGCAGAGCCACAAGTAAATATAAGAAAACTTGCAGCCTTGTTTCTTTGAGATCTTTTGAGGCTCATTTAAAAGTCCTTATCAAAATAAGTTTGTATGTATGTATTTACTTCATCACGCTCGTATCGCTAATGGGTTGGGCAGGACCACAAGTAGTCATAAGAAAACTTGCAGCCACTCCTGATTCAAAGTCCCAAGATGGATATGGCGAACCATGGTGACAGGTGATCAGCCCATCGCCCATATAAATGGTTCATCATGTTCGAGGATACCACCCCTTAGTCGGCTTTTACGACATGCTCGAGGAGAGAAGCAGCTGGATGTATTCTGTTTTTTTTACTCCCAGTCTAGCAGAGAAGTAAAATAATCAAAATAAGTCCATCGAAAACCCTTTGAAATTCATCAAAACATCACGAATTACCTTAAAAAATCTCTCAGTGAACCCATGCAACTATCTATGGTGAAAATATTTTATTACTCTACTTCAAACTTTTTCATGTTCAAATTATATTTAAAAGTCTGATACGTAGATCCTTCTTCTTGCTGAAACTCACCAACTTTTTATAACATATTAAAACTTTGTAACCGACTCCAGTAGGCACTCACATAGCTTAGAAAATATCCTTAGGTTTAATAAAGCTTTGGTTTACCGAGAAACGGTAACCGTTTAATGCCGTCTATTACTTTTATACCGATAGAAGCAGCGTAGCTTGCTTAGACGTTCTTGATTGATCGTTGAAGTTAAGCAGCGTTGTGCGCGGTCACAATTGGGATGGGTGACCGCAAGTGGCATTACGAGCTGAGCGCTCCCGTGCTTCGGAGGGCATGTTAAATTGTCAGTCCCGGCTTTTAAGCCGTTGAGCCATTTTAGGCCTTTAGGCGGCCTAAAAATTCCGTCACAAGAGTGCCAAATCCAGTCCGCGTAGAATTTTTAGGAGTATTTTAAATTACCTAAAGATTTGCCGTTCGACATCGATAAATGGATGCAATTCCAAGATTTAAAAGTTTTCAAGCCATCAGATGAAGCTTTGGACACGATCATACTTCTTCGTCGACTTTAAACAGGTCCATCAGAAAATTTTCTCCGCTTTTTTTAAAACTCTAGCCTAAGTAACTAAACTCAACTTCATATTAGGTAGGTAAGAGGCTACAGACATAAGTTCGCCGGCGACATATGCCGCTAACACAAGAGTTTAAATGTGTGGTATTAAAAAGAAATCCGAGCCGTGTAAGGAAGTAGTAAGTAGTCTTGCTAGTAGGGATGCGGTTATATCGATAAAACTTGACGCATAATTATCGATAAAGTTTCATGCCGTAGACAATTTAAGAGTCAGTGCATATAGTACTCGACCTCGATGGCGCGGCGGGCGAGTGCTCGGCTGAGACGCAAGAGGTGCGGGTTCGATACGGGAGAAATGTTTGTATGTTCTGCAAATATTTCTTCCGGGTCTGTGTGTTGTAGTATTATGCATTATAAGTATGTGTTTGAAAAAAAAAATAAGTATATAAAGTATTCTATCAGCCATCTGGTGTCCATAGTATAAGCTTTGCTTAGTTTGGGGCTAGACGGCGCTGTGTGAAATGTCCACAAATATTTATTTATATAGTTTTTCCCCTACTAATAATTAGAATTAAATTTCCTAGATAAAAGATAGTAATTTTTCAGTATTCATCATTTTGCTTCATAGCTCATTCTCTAGTATTCCTTGAATTAATGGAGGTTTTAATTAAGTGATCTTTTCGAAAAGTATAATACCTTCAAATGGGCGGTAGATAAAACATTTAAGGTGACATCATTACCATAACAGCTGTCAATTTATTCCTCCCTCCAAAAATGTAGGTGTTTTAGAAAACCACGCGAAACTTTCCAGGAGCAATTTCAATAAGAGGTATAATTATGTACATAATTTAGAACTTCCTTTTTATTTAATTAAGTAGCGTTTTACCGAAATGATCCTTATTATTGTGATAGAATTAATTAACGTGAGACCTTTGAAGTATTTGTGTAGGAAAATTAAGACATTTTCATCATTGTTCCTTTAACGTGAACTAATTAAACAATTATACACACAAGTTCCGTAGTAGAAAGGTACTTGGAGCATTATTATGGAGGTCTTTGAATTTATCCAATCATCAATATTATCATTTATAAATAGACCACCTATTTTAACTGAGAACAATACAAGTCGTTCACTTGAAAATTTCAAGGTAATTTAATTGAAAATAATCTTGAAATATCCCTATAATTTAGGCTGCCCCAGCCTGCATTTAAAGATTTTATGGTGACATTGTGAAGTTCGCAGTGGATAGAGGCAGCACAAAATGGTTTGTCTTGGATGCATATTGGAAAAGCCTATGTCTGCAGTGGAAGGGGCAGTGGAATTCTATAAGTTGATGAAGATTATTCATATAGATTATTCAAATGAACAAAAACCCAACTGGGTATAATTTAGGAAGTAGGTACACCTGCCATAATAAATGTTTTGGCACATGGTGATAAAATAACGAATTTATGTCATTCAAGTTTTATATCATTCGAAAAGGCTTCTTACAGACGCCATAGTGGATGTTTGTATACTTTAGTGTAAATTTTTTGTCATAAGCTATACCTACTTATGATATTCTCGTTATCCAAACAAATGCGACACCTCATTTTTTCAAACTCTTGAAGGTCTTTGGGCTACTGCTTCAGCGAAGGGAATGAACATACCCATATACATACCTACATACAGAAACACCAAATAAATCATCATTATCATCAGCCTATAACAGTCCACTACTGGATATAGGCCTCGCCCAATGAGCGCCATCGCGCCCTATCTTCAACTTGACGCATCCAGTCTGTCAGCAGCGTCCTACATTACGTTTACCGAGTCGCGGTACCACCCGTACTCGTTTACCCCAGCGGTTGTCGGTTCTTCGGCAGATTATAACCAGCCCACTGCCACTTCAGCGTCACCTTAAGGCTATTACCGTAACTTAAACAAATGTCACAGTGACCCTGGTCACTTACCTACCTACAAAACATCGATAAAGTTCCATCGACACCACACATCACTATCAGACGATAAAGAGGCACAGATAATGTAGTGCTTTCAAACACTGAAGCGAAGTTTACGTACAGAACAGACAAATGACAACCGGCCCGAGGCTGGCAGCGATATTAGAAGCCTTTAAGATGGGAAAAATAGCAACTTTTACTTGCTCCTCTTTGGGTGGTCCAAGAATTGGAAAATGTCAGACAAGTCATAGTATATTATAGTTATAATCAGTTTGTGCAAAGGGCTGATCACCTGCCACCATAATTCACCATAAAGTTTTCTTGTGGCTCTGCCCACCTCATGGTTATTGAACTTTATCATTTAATACAATCTATTATATAAAAATATAAATAACCCCAACCCCCGAACAGAACACCACAAGTCAATCGGACCTGTGAAAGTTGGGAAGATCCTTTTCTCAAGTAGGAAATGAGCTGATGATCTTCAAACGCCTCAACAGATTTTCATACTCTGTAGCTAAAACCTTATCACAAACCTTTCACAAACCAGTGTGGCGAATACTTCAAAGAGGTTTTTCTCATAACACATGCCTAAGAATTTCCGACCTCTACGACATACCAGTTTGTAAAAACAATGTGCGCCTCAAAAAGGCTCCTTAAGTGCACTTGACACACGAAGACTGCCGCCTGTGGCTTGTCCCCCGCGCTGCATAAGACGCCAGTGATGTTCCACGTCGGAACCGTGAGAAAGAATCGCTGACGACATTTGTTTCGGCGTCGTCTCGGATGCGCAAGCTTTTGTAAACTTCACAGTTGGAATACATTTTCATATATTCCACAGAGGGAGGGAAATATGGCCGTTAAAAAGTATTCCAGATTCGCTCGCGATGCATTTCGGCAACGAAACTTTTTTTACCAGTAACTGTCATGTAGACGTCACATTATCGTTTACAAGCTTCCGCCAGCGGCTCCACTCGCGTGGTACTTAAAAGTTGCCTAAAATAAAAATAAAAAAGTAAGTTCGTATGAGCCGCCTAAAGGCCTTCGTCGTGGCTCAACGTATTAAAAGCCGGGACCTACAATTTAACATGCCCTCCGAAGCACGGAAGCGCTCAGCTCGTAATGCCATTTGCCGTCATCCATCCAAATTGTGACCGCGCACAACGTTGCTAACTTTAATGATGTTCCAAGTTAGAAGCAATGTGTATTCCGTTCATGGTTCACAATATTCATCTTGGGACTCTTGGTCAAATTTTCGTATGCTTACTTGTGGCTCTGCCCACCCCATTAGGGATACGGGCGTGATAATATGTATGTATTCCGTTGGTTTCAGCTAAATCTGTTTAGCTGGAGAAGAGAGGAATCAAAACACATCCTTAAACATGAAAAAAACGTAATCGTTTGCATTTTGCTGCAATACCTACTTGTATCTACAAAACCGATGGTTATAGCACAAAAGACTAGGTTAATTATAATAACCATGCGTTTTTGTTGGTGAACATTATAAAGCCAGCCGGCGAGGTAAGACAGGTGGAGCACGCAAACATCAGCTGATGTTTGCTGTTGGCTCGATAGGACACCGTTGTGTAATAATTCCGGAAAATTCTAGAAAATTCTATAACGTCCTGCTTACGTATGAACCAATAAAATTACTGGTTGAAAAGAAAATCGTGTACCAAAAATATTGTGCGCTACAGCAATTTTCGGTCAGCAAAAAGTTGCCTCCTGACACTGTAAAAATCATGTAAATATGTATTGGTCATGGCCCAGTTTTTTTTTGAATTACGATGGCAATAATGTGAACAGCTATGTACCTATACTATTCCTAAAAACGAATAACTACAAGGTGCATAATGTGTTTTTATTTCGTTATTTTTCCTTTCTTCGCTCGCTTTGTACCCGGACAAATAGTAGCCTATATGTTATTCCATCACATGTATCCTACTAATATTATAAAGCGAAAGTTTGTAAGTATGGATGCATGGATGTTTGTTACTCTTTCACTCCTAAACGGCTAAACGGATTTGAATGAAACTTGTAATATACATAGTACATGTACTGGATTAACATATACTATTCTTTTATCCGGGTACCACGCTAGTAAAGCCGCGGGCAGCAGCTAGTTATGTATATTCCAAGTTTCATTCAAATTCGTTGAGTCGTTTAGGCGTGATTGAGACACAAACATACACATCGGTGTAACAGCCGTCCTTTGCTAAACTAGGAAATAGTTCCCAGCTAAAGTGGCCCACAATGAGGCTAGAAGCAAAAACTGAAGCGTGTTTGTATTGATAGTGTTGAGTTGAGATAGACTGCTTTATGCCGCGACAAGGGGTAATGGGGAGATAGTAACTAGTTGGCTTAGCGTCCCTTTGTTGGTGAAGACTTAAGTAGAGGCAAAGTACTGACTACGATGAAAAGACGCCAATCGCCTTGTTTTTCTAAAGAGAATACTTGCCTCTGGGTTGCAGCCAAGCAACCGGATTTGTTAGTGTTATTTATTAAGAGGATCCATTATTAATATTACTAGCTGGCACCCGCGGCTTCGGACCCGGATAAAAAATAGCCTATATGTTTATACAGCACCATGTACTATGTATATTCCAAGTTTCATTCAAATCCGATCAGCCGTTTAGGCGTGAAACCCCCGAATACTCAAACGCATCTCAGAGTTGAGCACGTCTCAAGTCACTGTTTTTTGACAGTTTTAGATGAAAATCTGTCAAAAACTCGTCACTTGAGACGTGCTCAACTCTGAGATGCGTTTGAGTATTCGGGGGAAAGAGAAACAAATATCCATCCATCCATACTTACAAATTTTCTCGTTTACAATATTAGTAAGAAATATATTTGTGATACTATTCTACGTATAGACAGACTGAAAACATACAAAACCTGTAAATTTGGTAAAACGAGTCGCAGACAAAATAAAAGAAATGGAAGTACGTCAGCGCGATACCTTACAAATGTTTGACATGGGTAATGACAAGAATTCACACATTCTATGGCAGGATGCGTTTGTCGGAGTATATCCACTGGAAGTGGCACATCGCGCAGTCGGCTGGTGGTCTAGAGCTAGTGGCCTTTAGATCCTAAGGTCCTGGGTTCAAATCCGATCATGCACCAATAGATTTCTCTGTTCAAAAACATTTTGTCCGCTATACCAGTACTCTCAAACGGTTAAAGAAAAATTTGTGATGAAACCGGCATGACGTAAAAAATTATAAAATAAATGTGGCGTGGCGGGTGAGTGCTCGTCTGAGACGCAAGAGGCGCGGGTTCGATTCCCGCTGCGGAAGAAATGTTTACAGTCTTTGCAAATATTTCATCCGGGTCTGGGTGTTTATAATATTATAGGTAAGTCATCATCATCTTCCTGCTTTTATCCCACTCTATGTGGGGTCGGCAGTTTATATTGTATTATTTATAATAAAGGTTAGTATTTACAAAAAAAATTATAGTATTCTATTAGGCATCTGGTTCCCATAGTACAAGCTTTGCTTAGTTTGTGCTGTGTGATATATGTCCTCAAATATTTATTTAATTATTTCTTGTGTACAATGACGGTTTGATTTTGAAATGGAGAAGTTGGCCGAGAGGTTTAAAACAGCAGGCTCATAACATTGGTTTCCAGGAAAACTCTGTTTTAATACTCTATTTTTTGTCACAAAGTAAATACGCGTAGCGGAAGAAAAACAGAGTGCGACTTAAAACTAAGTCCAGTAATGTCTCTTCCAGTGCGCACGTATAGAGACGAAATAAAAGTGACGGTAAGTCTGACTCGGGCTTAACTTTGAAAGGCTTCGTCGCGACGGCCACGACTAATTGTCGTCTCTACTATTGTGCTATTTGGATGAATACTTATGTCTACGTCTGGTGTGAAGTAAGGCGGAAAGTACAAGTGGAGTGCCTGTGGGATGGACTGGATTTTCATCTTACTGGTTCTTTGCTTGCTACTATTCTGTTTTGTACAATTATCACAAGTAATCCTATTAATACTATAAACGCGAAAGTTTGTAAATACCTATGGATGTTTGTTACTCTTTCACGCCTAAACAGCTGAACAGATTTGAATGAAACTTGGAATATACATAGTACATGTGCTGAATTAACATATAGGTTATTTTTTATCCGGGTACCATGTGAGCGAAGCCGTGGGCGGCAGCTAGTAACTTATAATCTGCTACCCAGTCAAGGGTTCAAGACGCTACTTTTAGCATCAAATCTCCCGATAAAATATACACAGTAGGTACATGACCTATACAAGCTACTTTTTATCCGGGTATGACGAGAGCAAAGCCGTTCATGAACAGCATACAAACTATTTTATGCGCGAAAAACCGCGAGCGGGAGCTAGTATTTAAATAAATATAATGGACCAATGAAACAAACGGACAGTCCCCCACGTACATGCATTACGAGTGATCGATCTACGAATCACCCCGCCAGGAATACCTAAATACGGTCACTCTAATTAACTAGTTAATCCGGGTAAAAACCATTTGTACATTGCTAGAATTTTAGGTGAAATTTCGCTTTGAGGATTTTCTGAAACGAAATGGTCTTCCATTGGCTACTACTACGTGTCTTCATTAAAGTGGCACATTTTATTCATTTCACCACACTGGTTTAAAAAAAGACATGTAGTTAGTAGTATTAGCTATGAAAGGATGACCATTTCGTCTCTCAGAATATTATAATCATCAAAACGAAATTTCACCTAAAATTTTAGCAATTTACAAATAGTTTTTACCAAAGAGGCTTCTTTCATGCAGTTGATATAATGTATTAGATAAACATACAGTAATTATTGTAATTGTATTGAAGCAGAGTTTTGATTTAGGTTCTGAGCAGTAAAAGTCGACTAAGGAAAAGTATACCTATTTTCCAACATGATGGACCATCCGTAATCACCTGTCATCATGGTCTACCATACCCATCATGGGACTTTGAATTAGGAGTGGCTGCTGCAAGTTTTCTTATGAGTACTTGTGGCTTTGCCCACCCCATTAAGGATACGGGCGTGATAATCTATGTGTATGTGTGTTGGGTAAAATAGATTAAATTTCTGGAGGTGCTCAAATTAAATTAAAATTTGGCAAAGATCTCTTGGCAACGGTAACTAATTTCTATGTAATACGGGACTTCCTACTTAGAAAGAAAAAAACTTTTTACCATTTCCTTAAATAATAATTTAGTTTTTAGGGTTCCGTACCCGAACGGGAACATATTAGCCTCCACCAAGCTTTGAACAAATTGAAGTAGGTACCTTACTTACATGTACTAAAATCTCACCATAGTGTACGCACTCTTCTTTTAGATTACGTTTGATTCAATCGGCCGAGTTCAACTGATGACGTCCGACCATACTTTTGTCAATGACAGATTGAGGTGTAATTGTACCAAACAAAATGCTTAGCAAGTCTGCAGCTTAGCTTAGCAGTCAAGTTTTAGAGTTTTCTTATAGTTTGTACAAAACTACACATAAAGTTTGAAGGTATTATCTCAAATGATCTAGCGCTAAGCCCCTTACTTTATTACGGCTATCAAACTCTAAAAAGGAAATGAAAAACAATAGCTATCTTATCTACCCATAAAATAAGACCATAAACATTTATTAAGATTGAGCAATCGCCATAGAATTTTATCATCGACGTACTGCATCCCCATGGCGAGCCGTGAGGTACTTTGTATGCAGTCCAGCGCTTGTATCGATTAGCTGCCTAAATGCTATCTGTGCCTTTAGCACGAGTACCCTATATTGAATTTCTTCCCATGCCCGATTCCTGTATTTAACTAACGGGCGTCGGATGTAAGATTAACGTCGTTTTTTGTAAAAAAATGTATGTCGTTTTGTCGTTTTTTAGCAGATATCAACGTTGCTATGGTTGCACAATTGGGATGGGTGACCGCAAGTGGCATTACGAGCTGAGTGCTTTCGTGCTTCGGTGGGCACGTTAAATTGTCGGTCCCGGTTTTTAGGTCGTTAAGCCATGACGAAGGCCTTTAGGCGGCTTAAAAACTCCGTCACAAAAGCTGGCCACTAGCTCATACGAACTTACTTACTTTTTAACGTTGCTATGGTAAGTTAGCATCTGTTGTCCATTAGAAGAATATAGGAATCAGGCATTAGAGTTTTTCACCCCATTAACAGACTGTTAGCATAGTCTAGACTTTTGACATTTGTATTTTGAGCATTTGTTTTATCTACCATGACGTTAACGATTATGGAACGTGAAAGTAAGTTTTTCGCGAAAATAGTCAGATATAAAATAATAGTATCTCCGTAACCACTATACCGATTTTGATGAAATTTAAAATGTAAATGCTTTATGGAATGAGAACTTAGTCGGGATATTTACAGTACAAAATCATTGTACAATTGTTTCAGGGTAATAACGCACAAAAGTCTTGGATATTTGAAGGCAATAATAATACCGAATTAATATTTTTATTTCCGTGTTGAGTTATTTTCATTGAATGGCCATAATTTTAATTCACACATCTATTTTATCATAACTTTACGCTAGACTTTGTTGTCGCTGTGTCATTATAACAAAACCTTGCATATTCTAGGCTCAACAAAACATTCCAACCTGCCATCAAAACCCAACCTTAAGTCCTTAGGTTAAGAGTCTAAAATCGACTGTCAAAAGTAGTACTACCATAATAGTGATGTGAACGATAGTCAATAAAGGCGGCTTAGTGGTATCGATAACTTTGCATTTTGCGACGGTTATACGTTCTACTTGGCCCGATGCATCTGTTTGCGTACACAGAGTTCGTATATTGCATCCTGGGACTCTAATGGTAGGGCTTTGGTCCCATCCCTATCTCTCTCAGAAGTAAATAAATATCTGGATGATTTGAAAGAGGAATCATACCACAAAAAGTCAATTTTTTGTTGTGGTGTTGTCAAAGTCAATTTAATAAACTGTCAATGTGAAATTTCATTCTAGTATGTATAGTATAGGTCATTCTAGTAATGACGAGCAGGGAGCAAGGTCACGCCCGGATCTTAAACGTTAATGGTTAATAATTAAAAAAAATATTTGTGGACATTTCACACAGCGCCACCTAGCCCCAAACTAAGCAAAGCTATACTATCGGCAGTAGATGGCTGATAGAATACTTACCTATACTTTTTTGTATATATGTACATACATACTACATTACCTGGAAGAAATATTTTCAGAATATACAAACATTTCTCATGTAACGGGAATTGAACCCGCGTCTGTTGCGTTTTCTTTCTAAAGTTTGCGTTTAAATTCGAACGCTATATTTATAAGAATGTTTTAAAAATATGATTCGTCTGTTGTCCACAGGTGAGTGATAAGGTGAAATCGAATCGGATTATGGTGAATTGGTAAACCAATGCACGCTGATGGTGACTCCTGGCTGCTGAAAGGAATGCACTATACACAAGGTGAGTCAAAACTGATAATATTTTAATATAATAAATATTGTAGTATAATAATAAATTTGCTGACTGTACAAGTACCTAGGTGTACTGCCTACATACAACCAGGATAATGCAATTAACCGGTGGGAGCACGCTCCGCTGGCAGCGCGCAGACGATTTGGTTGATTTCACCCAGTTCAGGGACGTATTGTCACAATTAGAGGGTAGCTGAGGGTAGGTGAGGGTAGCCGAGGGCAGGTGAGGGTAGCTAGACCATTTCGCCAACCCTCTGATAGTCTGAATTGATTACTTCGAATAAAACAGGTTAAATTGTTGTTATCAACAGAAATAAACTTACAACTAATACAAGAAGTATGAGTTAGTATGTATGAGTACCTGAGTTAGTGGCCAGCTCTTGTGACGGAGGTTTTAGGCCGCTGAAAGGCCTATGTCGTGGTTTAGCGACTTTAGAGCTGGAACCGGCAATTTAGCGTGCCCTCCAAAGCACGGAAGCGCTCAGCTCGTAATGTCACCCATTCAAATTGTGACCGCCCAACCACCGACCCAACAGTCACATAGGTCCTGACCTAGTCCTGACCCCACACTAGGATTCCCTGTGTCGTGGGTATCAGAAACTACGAGTACCATGGTACCACAACACCCAGACTCGGAAGAAATATAAACAGATCATGCAATGCATTTCTTCCGCAAAGGGAATCGAACCCGCGTCTCTTGCGTCTCTGCCGAGCAATCGCCCGCCACGAGGCCGTCATACATATAATACACAATATCTACTTATAGCACTCACATTTTCACTACCAATCAATCTATACAGGAAGTCCTTATGCTTTACAAAAGAGCCCTTGCCTCCTCTCCCTCCGATGGACAACTGACCGCTGTCTCTGATTGCTTAGCACCCTTTATTTTTACCCTTCCTCGCTTTGTTTAAGTCCAGTCTCAGTTACCCTCCATTTAATCACTATTTATTCATTTATACATACATAATTATCACGCTCATGGTGGATGTGGTGAACCATGGTGACAGGTGATCAGCCCATCGATCATATTATAGAAGGTCCATCATTTTGGAGAGGATACCATCCCTTAGTCTTCTTTTACGTCATGCCCAACGTGGGGATTATGGGCATTAACCCCCCAATGATAAGGCACAAAAAGATGGCGCTCATTAGGGGAGGCCTATGTCCAGCAGTGGACTGCTATAGGCTGATGATGATGACCAGGGAGAGGAGCAGCTGGACGCATTCGATGTTTTTTCTTTACTCCCAGTCCAGTAGAGAAGTAATTATTTTACAGTATTTATTTAAAATCTTTAGATAATTATACTGTTTTTTAAAAGAAACCTTTAGATTTTTGTTACTAGAAAGATACGTCCCTGAACATTTAGGGGCATTTTGACTATATCATCTGCCATTTCGCTGTCAGACATCCGGCCACTATTCTGTCCACCAAGAGTTTCTCCAAACTATTTACTTGCTGTAATAATCTTCTTCTGGCCTTATTCCATCTATATTTGGAGTATGCTCTCCTAATACTTCTCCACTCCATTGGGTCAATTTGTAGTATATGTTACTTACTAGTGTAGTCCCACAGATATCTCAGTATCCTATCGGTATTCAAAAAATATACTGAACCCATATATCAAGCACATCTTCAAATCAAGCGGGATGATAATTCCTCAGTCCGTATTTTCCCCACCTCATTACTTCAGCAAGTTGTAACAAGTTATTTGTACACCTGCCATTAAAATTATGAGCCGTTAATTACGTCGCCATTGCACATTCCGTTTTAATACTCCTACACGTTTTCTAATTACGCAACAATTTGTCATTTTCCACCCCTAGGCGAATCGCAATTTCAGCTAAACAACAATAAATCAAGAAAGTTTCAACTCTATGCTGACGTGATAGAGATGCTCTTTTTTTGGAAGAGTTTCGGTATTGGCAGGCAAGTCTAGAGTTGATAATTTAGCAGAAATGTCCAATTGGAAGCTTTTTTGCTTGGGAATTATTTTTTGAAGCTGAAAAAGAATTTGGTAACTTGTAAGTATTACTATAAAAATTTATTTGAACGGACAACAAACAAAACGATCGTTATTATAATAGTATTTGCTCAAACTCGAGATAAAATGTAAATATTTTGTGAAACTCATCATCTTGCTGCCCTTATCCTACTTAAGTGGGGTCGGCACAACTTATGTTTTTCTTCCACTCCCCTCTATCAACCGTCATCTCACTCAGTATTCACTCCTTTCTTACTCATGTCAACTTTCACGCAATCCATCCATCTCTTTTTTGGTCTACCTCTACCCTTGTATCCTACCACATTCATATCTAACACTCTTCTCGTTACATCATCCCTCCTCATGACATGGCCATGGCTATATACCATGCTAACTAATTGCTCCTCAACTGTTTAGTCAAAATCGTTAAGCTGGAAATGTACACCAAAATTCGTTACAACTCGTGGTCCTAACCAGTGTGGTGAAATTATTACTGTATCCCTCTAAGAAGCCTCTTTCGTACATTTGACACATATAGTAGAGTACTGGTAAGTACGAACATGAATTTCTCGAACTTCTTATTGCATTACCTGAAAGGTTAAAAAGGCCACTTTATGAGATCTGCTGCTGAATTGAATTGCCTACGATTTACGAAAATTACATTAATCGCTTAGGAATTGCTATAGATTAGTTGCTCAAAGTGGCCTTTTTAGCCCCACAGACCCACGGCCATAAGGACCCGATGGGTTACTACTAGTTTTCAAACTCTCAAACATCCATAAAAACTCAAAATCTTATTTGCCTTTATAATCAGAACGCTTCAAAATGTTAAATTATTTTACATCCCAGGGAAGGTGCTTCACATCTTTGCCTCACAGCTTAGTCTCTTCATACATTGTCTAGGCACAATGCTATCTACAGTACATGCCCTATCTCGGTTCGTTACGCGCCTGCAGACCTCTTGAGACGACCCTCGAGCCTCACACCTGGTGGAAGTTCAAGGTTATAGCAACATTTATGTGGAGACTGGGAGCTGGTAGATTTATTACGTACTGTAAGAACAAAGTCGGGCGTTCCTATAATAATATGATTTTTTATTCGAAAGTGTTGATGGCAAGTGTCATTTTGACATTATCTACATGTTTGTTTCTATAGGATAGCACCAAGGAGTTTTAAGTTATTTTTCATTGAAGATGGTTCTGTTTTTAGTTTTGGCAGATTACTCATGTCAAAAATACCTCGAAAACACCAAGGATCATTGAATAAAGTAGCAGTCAAAAAAAAGAGGAAGTATTTACCATCGCAGAACTTTTGACGTAGACGGCTCAAAGTTCTTTCTCATGGTGCCCAGAGTACCTAAGAAAGCCGGGCAAAGTAACAAACAGCACATTTGCAAAGACAGCTCAATCATACTCCAGTTCACAGAATGCAGCCACAGTACTGCCTGGCGTAGTTTTTGCCGTGTATCATAGCGCAGAATTGTAGGCTCATCCCGCGGCGCATGCATTATTGAGTGCCTCTGAGTGACGAGATGCGGCACAGAGTGCGTTGGAACTGGTAAGTGGACTAGCATAAAACTAAATAGTTGTTGCTTCGGCTGGAGTAAGTTGGAATTGACTGTGTTAATTGTTTACAGTGTAATTTAATTTAATTCTCAGCTGGACTGAACGTAAAAAAAAAGCATAGAATGTGTCCAGCTGCTTCTCTCCCCGAGCATGTCGTAAAAGTCGACTAAGGGATAGTATCCTTTCCAACATGATGGAGCACTATATAGGCGATGGGCTGATCACAATCGAGTGAAATTCATCTTGTTTCACATATTTCTGATGGTTAAGTACTGGTTAGTATTCTAGGGTTAAAAATGTGGTAGAACTCTTCACAAAACCGGTTTGGTTAGTGTAACGAGTAATGACACCGTGAAATTCTGGTATTAATTCATGAAATAGCTACTATTCCATCCGCGGGCACTAATATTTACGTCATTCAAGTATATACTTTAACTTTTTACTAAACCAACTCCACGATAACTTATTCTTTGACATTGTATGTCTCTGCCTATCACTATAAGGAAACAGAAAATGTATATTTTGTTTTGTAAGAAATAACAA
Source organism: Scotopteryx bipunctaria (assembly GCA_949320045.1). Taxonomy (NCBI): domain Eukaryota; kingdom Metazoa; phylum Arthropoda; class Insecta; order Lepidoptera; family Geometridae; genus Scotopteryx; species Scotopteryx bipunctaria. The sequence goes on along the minus strand of OX439446.1, from coordinate 12,218,699 downwards.
CTGCATGAAAATACAAATAAAAATGAAAAATATTTTATGTAGTTGAATCTACAAATGATTACTTTGAAAAGTGGTGGATATCCCGAGTACCTTGAATACCGGGGAGTTTTACTAGATTACTTGTCGAGATAAACGTTAAAAGCTGCTTGGACTGGTTGTTAAAAATATTTAAATTGTTTTCGAACTGCGAACATTGCGTTTTTATTTAATCAATCCCTATCCGCTGTAATGAGTAGAATAAATAATATTATGAATATTTGTATACATTTCACACAGCGCCATCTAGCCCCAAACCAAGCAAAGCTTTTACTATGGGCACCAGATGGCTGATAGAATACCTATTTTTTTGTAGATACATACTTATAATATGGGTATACATAATACTACAACACCCAGACCCGAAAGAAGTTAAAAAAAATACGCAACAGAATCGACCTGTTTAGTAGCTAAATTACGCTGCTACAATCGTTTGTCTCGACAAGTAGCAGGCGAGTAAAACTCCCCACTCAAACGCTGCACAGCATAAGCACTCGGCGCCCCAACGCCAGACGCTTCTACGTACCCGGAGCATGTAGAGCGGTTATCTGTAAATCTGAAAGGATTCAGTTTCAGCTGAATAGGGAAAATGCGGTGATGAATAGTCTTGTCGGTATATTGGCGGGCTCCGATGTTTTGATTGGATTCTTTCTGCGGAACAGTTTGATGGCTTATTCTCTGGTGAGAGGTTTTTGGGATTTACGAGAAGGTACCTGCCAACCTTAGTTAAAGCACATACCTACTACTGCAACTATTTCTTGTACAGGGTGTCGCTACTTCTTTTTAGGGTTTTGAGCTTTGTAGATATTTCAAAAGAAACTAAAACTAAAGCCTTTGCCATATATAGTAGATGTTTTATACGCTAACGGGACGTTGTAGTGCCCGGGACGAATTTAGATGGAGTAGGCTTGCCCAGAACCTATACAATCCTCTCAGCTTAGTCGGCCCAGGAAAGACACGATCAATACGTGCGGAGCTGACCAAGTCGCGAAAGCCATGGTTCATACATGGACATATAGGGAACAAATTAGGATAGGCCTCCCTTTGTGCCATCCATCACAGTTTGGTGTTAGTCTTGTCCATGCACGATCCAAATCCATTATCTTACTTTAAATTATAAATGCGAAAGTTTGTGAGGATGTCTGGATGTTTGTGCCTCAATCACGCCTAAACGGCTGAGCGGATTCGACTGAAATTTGGAATATACATGTGCTGGATTAACATTATAGGGTATTTTTTATCCGTTTACCACGCAAACGAAGCCGCGGGCAGCAGCTAGTTTAACAATAAAAAAAAATCGTCTCAAAGTCTGGTGGGTATTGTTCTCCCACAGCCAAAAACCTCAAACCGGAACCAAAAATGAATCGACACGGCAATACCAACAGAATATCAAACGCACGAATTGCTGCAAGCTACCAATTTGGCAACGAACGGCTGCGTATTTAATAGAGAACTATTAAAAGAGTGCGCTGGTAGTATCCAATGGTAATGGCGCCATGGGTTTGAAATTTGCCAGGATTTTTTATTAGAAGAATACGAAATACACATTTTTTTAACAGCTTTTGCAAAGTAATATTTTTATCACTACATAGTATAAAACAAAGTCGCCTCCCGCTGTCTGTCCTTTTAATAGATAGAGTAATTCAAGAGGAAGGTTTATATGTATAAAACTTGCATACCATAGTAGAGAAACACTGATAATTTTAGAGTTTTCTAATGTGATGTCGTAAATAAACACATTTTTTTGCGCTTACATTGCAAACGCTGGCTGAACCCTACGAGATAGATCAAAATAATGTACTACAGTATTTTAAACCTTAAAAAGGTTTACAAAAAAGTCCACGATGGCAATGTCTATCCCTGTGCGAAGCCGGGGCGGGTCGCTAGTAATTCGATTATAATTTCGATAAAAGCAATATGAGTAGATAGTAAGCGTCGCGGTCTGTCAGTAGACATCGAGATCCTAAAGCTGTGGATTCGAATCCTGCTGTGCACCATTGATTTTTTGTTCTAAAAATGTATGTGCGCTATATACTAGTAAGTACTCTCAAATGGTAAAGGAAAACATCGAACCTTAACAGTTCTAAAACCATACTTGTTTCAAGTGAACGAAAGGAACCTTTGAAGCGCACTTTAAATCCTTTCACCACACTGGTTCCAAAGAACTAGTAACACGATAGGCCTTAGAAGGCGATATTATAACAGCTTTATTAATAAAAAATTAACCTTAGAAAGGTTGTTTATATACATTTTTCTTTAACACAATATTAGAGATAAAAGTATAACAGATGCAGTAAATTCATAAATCCGTTTCGAGATACTACAAATTTTGAATTATTTAAAACAACTTTTGATGGCATAAATTCACAAAAACCATGAAGATTTATTAATTTTATTTCAGGTATATTAAATTGTCAATAAAATGCAACTTATTTCATTAGGCTAGCATTCATATTTTCCGAAATATTCAGTTTTTTTATACCTTTTGCCACCTGATGGACCAATGTAAAAATCGCAGGCGGATCAATGGTCCGCCAAATATATTGGTGAGCCATTTGTCCAGCTTCAGGGCTTCTTATTGCCATGATGATGCGATTGATCTATCAAAAATAAGATGAGTATAGCAGGCATACCCCTAGGGTTCTCAAATACCCCAGTAACGATAAACCTGGTCACCCCTTCATATTTGTTAGTGCCAAGTCTGAGAGTACTGGCAAGCGCGTATCAGATCTTCTCCGGCCATTGTGGCAGTGATAACCTACTTTTAGCAGAAATGTTTTGTGTATATGACGGCTACAAGATAGGGTGTTTATGTGGGTTAGTCTTTTTCATTTAGTCGGGTTTTTGGTGTGCTAGTTTTTATTGGATATTTAAAGTTTGTCATCCATTGTCCCGGGTCTTTATAGTGTCCCGTTAGCGTAGACAAAAGTTGCCTCCTGACGCTGTATAAATCTTCAATAGAATAATAGTTTGTCACACAAATACATACATACTATCACGCCTGTATCCCTAAAGGCGTGGGCAGAGCCACAAGTAATCATAAGAATACTTGCAGCCACTCCTGATTCAAGGTGGGTATATATGGTGAACCATGGTGACAGGTGATCAGCTCAGCGCTACGATTAAAAAGAATTACTATTCGAAGGAAATGTAAAGAGTCTGATCACGTAGCGTCTCTTTCCTTCGTTCACCTAGAACCAGCGAGTGTAGAAAAACTCTCAAAAAATCTCAAAAACAGCAAACACAAACAATCAAATTTTCGAGTAAAATTTAAAACCAACCTCAATTGCGCAATTCTAGTTTAAAAAGCACTATTCACCCTCGCAATCACCCTATTAGATAGCCGCTCTTTATTGATTATGAGAGGTGTAGCCTCCAGCTACTGATAAAAACTTGGTTCTGCACTGTAATTTGAAAGAGTATTTCACTGATAAGCCCGGGGTACCTTGTCTATAGAAAGTTAGCCTATTACTTCTATCCGCTATCTGTGCCCGCGGGCTATTGCAAAGAAACGAGCTACCGTACCGATTATCGATAGTCTTGTATGAAATATGTATTCAGTTGGACAAATCTGTTTTATGATATCCGATGAGGGATTTATAAGGGAAGTTTTGATATTGAGTGTTTAATATAAATAAAAAAACTTATTATGGTAAGTTTTTTTCACTAGAAACTGAATAAAGTTTATAATTGTAATATTTTCTGAAGTACTGTTGTGACGGGAGTTTTTAGTCCGTCTGAAGGCCTCCGTCATGACTTAACGACTTAAAAGCCGGGACGGACAACTTAACGTGCCCTCCAAAACACAGAAGCGCTCAGCTCGTAACGCCACTTGCAGTCACCCATCCCAATTGTGACCGCGCACACCGTTGCTTAACCTCAACGATCAATCAAGAACGTCTAAGCAAACTACGTCACGAGCGCGTCTGAAAAAGATTAGGTACCTACTCAAAGGTTTGCTTTTCGGGTAAAAAAGATGCTGTAGATGGAAGCTAAGCTTACGCCCTCCGGCTAGCTGGAGTCACGATCTGCTGCTGGCTGCTGGCAGGGACTGGATGCGTCAAGCCGAAGATAGGGCGCGATGGCGCTCATTAAGGGAGGCCTATTATTATAATAGGGGCGAGGTTTTGAAGATTTTGAAGGTTCGATTATGGAACGAGGTCGTGAGCGGAAACCTTGGCGGCAAAATCAGACGGTTCTGAGCCATCAGTCAATCAGCTCGTTCAATTCCAACAAACACGAGACACTCAGACGTCATTAACAATAATAACTTGCCAAGTGCGAGTCATGATACTAGTTGGAATTCGTACTACATTCCAAGACACAGCTGTATTTTACAAATACAGTGACTAGCGTTAGGTACCGTAATTCAGTTTTAGGCACTTGAAGCACTTGTGGCGTAGCTTGCTTAGACGTTCTCGATTGATCGTTGAAGTTAAGCAGCGTTGTGTGCGGTCACAATTGGGATAGGTGACAAGTGGCATTACGAGCTGAATGCTTTCGTGCTTCGGAGGGCACGTTAAATTGTCGCTCCCGGCTTTTAAGCCATTAAGCCACGACGGAGGCCGTTAGACGGCCTAAAGACTTCATCACAAGAGTTGGCCACTAGCTCATACGAACTTACTTATTTAGGCACATTCGATATTGCGATCATCTGTGGGTACTTGTTTTTAATAACAAATACTTAAAAAACATACTTAACTAAATGGATTGCACACAAAAAGCTCCTTTCATGCACATTTTAATCCTTTCCACAGATCCTCTCAACTCCGAGTAGTATTGTGCTCAAAATGTATTGTGCCGATTCGTTTTACCTCTGACTATCGAATGATCTCAAATCACTGTAGATCTGAAGGGATGTTTTCGAAGACTATTACATTATGATTTAAATAACAACTTTTTAATTGAATTTTTCTGATTTTTTGGTCTAAGGATCCCTAAAAATGGGAGTTCGCGTGTCATGAGCCAATGAAAGGGCACCGTTCAATTATGGGACATTCATGTAACCAGTGTAAACGAGCGTTAACTAGATAATGACTGTTATAAACGTTGATTTGCGAGTGGACTAGTGATGTGATGAGCATCGATGAAAAACTTATCGATAAATTGAAAACTATATATTAAAAACATGTCATTACAACCCCACTTATGCCCGGTTCCAATACTCGACTAACGACGACAGATCGCATAACCCCATAGCAATGTTATTTTTCAATAAAAAAATGTATCTAGGTATCTAAAATGTGGTAAGGAACGGTTCGTGTCCGTTAAAGAATATTAAAAACGGGGATTTGTGGGTATAGGAAAGGAAAATTATGATGATGATCATACATACCTATCGTTCGAAGCTTGTAGGCTTCAGATAATGAACAAGCGTTATTAGCGGCCTATTTTGGCAAAAGGAAAGCAAGACCATTAGCTGAATTTTACATAATTGGCGCAAAAGTTACAGTCATGATAAAATGTGGGTTGCTAGACATAATTAAATACACAGTTGTTATAATGTACTCAAAAAATAATGAGTTTTAAAAACTAAAAACGAAACTGACTTCAATACAAAATAAGTTGAAGCTCTTTGGTTCCATTTTATAGAAACTAACAGGTAGTTGGTGTTTAGATAATCTTAGGCTGTCAGTGGCAAAAAAAAAGGAGTACCTACAGTAGTACCACAAATATTGTGTGCCTCGGTAAATTTCGTGCCTTGTAGGAGAACCGAATTTGTCCGAATACATTATTAAAATAATTACTGAACCAACCCTTAAAAAGTACCTGTCTACATAATTATTGTAACATCTCTAATATCAAAAATATCATCATCGCGTCAGTTCGTATTTCAGAAGCTTGACGAAAATTGCCGAGGCGCATAATATTTGTGGCACTACTGTTATAACTTTAAAAGTAATATAAAACCCTCAGACACAACATTTATATAGGACCACCTCGGGACCAGTGAAGGAATCATCAAAATCTGTTAACTACAAGGATATCGGTGAAAATACATTAAAAAAAAAAACATACAGTCGAACATAGAACCTCCTCTTTTGAAGTTAGTTAAAAAGACATAAAGACGTAAGCTTACATCGATATAATAGAGGTAATTAGGTAGGTAGTATCTAGTCACATCACTATAACATATTTCTAGCAAAGTTTACTGACGGTAATTGAGGTGTCGGAAAGGATTATTATCTACAAGATTTACAAAACACCACAGACAGCTCATGCAGTCCCTATTTTCATCACAATAAGGTTCATATTAGCTTAATTTGTTGTCAATCAACTTGGCGTATTGAAGTAAACTCGTGTTTACGATTTGTATCAGTTAAGTGACTTATTTAACGATTTGTAATATAAAGGTTGAAATTTATAACATATTTTATGTATATAGTTATTAATTCTGAGTCATTTGTGCTATTTGGCGGAAGAGGGCTTAGATTGAAACCATATTCGTTAATTTTATTAACATTTAATTAATTTTATGGAGTGTTGATGACTCTGGTTAGAATGTGACGACCTCGGTGGCGTGGTGGGCGAGTGCTCGGCTGAGACGCAAGAGGCGCGGGTTCGATTCCCGCTACGGGAGAAAGGTTTGTATGTTCTGCAAATATATTTCTTCAGGTCCGGGTACCTATTATAGTAAGTATAAGTACTTAAGTAGGTATGTACTTTAGAAAAAAAGTATATACTTAAGTATTAAAATATCCACAAAAATATATTTATTTATTTGAGTAAACTGAAGTGGCAATGAGCGAGAATAAATAACTATTGGGGAGAAAATTTTCTCTAACAGCGGCGGCCACATTAACGAAACTATCGGTTTCCATACCTTATGAAGTTAAAGTGCGCATCAAAAAGGCTCCTTTTGTGCACATGTCAATCTTTTTAGGCTTTACGAATACACCGTTTAAAGTAGGTATGTACTGATGTAGCGCATATCCATTTTTCGTAGTGAAAAATCCATTGGTGCTTGGTGACATGCATTGTGTACATGACCTTAGAATCAGAAGGCAGAGAGTTACAACTAGTATTCTAAAATCTTCATGACAGTTTACCGAAACAACAAGACAAGTGTACCGAAAAGTTGTTCAGAATGAATAGCTGAACTGACGTCATTGAACATGGGAGATATCTAAGCGTGCAGTGAAGTTGAGAGCACGTGAAAGAAAACATTGTGAGGAAACCCACGGCTTAGTCAGCTTTGCACGTATTGACCACGTCTTTCCTGTGGACAAGACCGACTAAGCTGAGAGTGTGGAATAGGTGCTGGGCAAGCCTACTCCATCTAATTCGTCCCGGGCACTACAGCGTCCCGTTTGTGAAGGTAAAAGTTGCCTCCTGACGCTGTATAAATCATCTACTATAGATGGTAAAAGGCCTTGCTTGCAGTGAAGTTAGTGTAACCCCGCTGTCCAGTACTGGCTCGGCCAGACGAACTGATTATGTAGAGTTTGCAGCAAAAGTTTGCAGACCAGCCGTTTTATTTTGTAAATGTTTCCACCTTCTGACCACCTTCCGGACTATCACCATCCTAGCACAAATAAGCAAAGCAAACATTTTACGAAAAAGTTATTATGAATAGATTATAATAGAATAGAAAACATTTATTCAATATAATAAAATGACATTACCTACAATGCACAGCTGACGCTGTACTTCTGGTGGATAGAAGAAAAGCGACAGGTCATAAATAAGGCAGCTTGTAAGTCTTTGTAGAATTAGGATTATTTTTTTATGTGATGAGCGTTAATAGTGTCATTAATAATTAATATGTAAGAACAGATCTGTGTGAACTATGTGAAATGTCCACAAATCGACACGTCCTATGTTAAACTAAGTATCTGCAAAAAGCAAATTTTACAGTTGAGCGGTTTTAAGATTCCAATTTCTTTATTTCGTTATTACCTACTCAGTCTTGCGCAGATCTATAGCTTTGAAAATTGGCAAAAGGCTTTTGTTTTGATAGCAGTTTATTTTAATGTGATTTTTTTTCTTCTAAACCCTCTCGTTTTCGGTGCGTTTTGAACCGTCAATGTAGATAAATACTTATACGTTTGAGAAGAAAAAAGTGTGTTGTGGTAGAAAAAAAAAAATAAAAAAAATTCGTATTGTAGATCTGGGTACGTAGAGCTCAAAAATGCAATAAAAACACTTTGGTGTATCAGGCACATACACTGGTCTACGTAGGACGTGTCGAAATATTGATTTATTTAAAGTCTAACAGTATATCATGACCGTAGCAAATGGAAATCCGTGGTCTCTGCCTACCTCTATAACAAACAGGCGTGATTTTATATATGAATGTATATATTTTAGAGGATGAAAGAAAGAAGATTAACGAGACAGGTGTATAAGGCGAGTGTGAATGATATCATTGGAAAAGGAAGACCTCGACGCACGTACCTGGACCAAATCGGCGACGTTTTGGAAAATGGCCAGGTCAAGAGTACCCTAAATCGAGGAGAATGAAGTAAGTATGGAGATCCGTGATCTCTGCCTACCCTTATGGAAACAAGCGGGAATTTATGTATGTAAAATCGTTTAAAGTTTTCAGCTCTATACCTATGACTGCAACAAATGCAAAGCTAATTTAATCTCTGCGATCAGTACCCGCAATGTGACAACCGTCCGACCGGATATCCGGCCCTGCGCTCCCAAACTTATTAATTGCTTGAGAGACCGAGCTAAGGCTACTTTCACGCGTCTCGCCCCGGGCAGAGTTTTGCGCTGACGCCACCCGGATGAACGCTCTCTGATCATTTCAAACGATAGTATTTTCAGGATTTTTACTATATACCAGCACCAGCCCACGGATTCGTTCGTGTGGTACCTGGATTAAAATTTTTACATTTTACTACTCTGCTGGACTGGGAGTAAAGAAAAAGCATAGAATGCGTCCAGCTGCTTCTCTCCCCGAGCATGTCGTAAAAGTCGACTAAGGGATAGACCTCTCCAAAATGATGGACCACCTATATGAGCGATGGGCTGATCACCTGTCACCATGGTTCACCATATCCATCTTAGGAGTTTAAATCAGAAGTGGCTGCAAGTTTTCTTATGTTCACTTGTGGCTCTGCCCACCCCATTAGGGATACGGAAGATGACGATGATGATAATTTAATTACTTATAATAAACTAGCTTTTACCAGCGGCTTCGCTCGCGTGGTATCCGGACAAAAAGTAGGCTACCTATATGTTATTCTAGCACCTTTTAGCACACATACTATGTATATTCCAAGTTTCATTCAAATCCGTTTAGCCGCTACGGCGTGATTGAGGCACAAACATACAGAATCAGAATCAGAATCAGAATCATTTTTATTCGCAACAAACTAAAACTAAACTAACTTATGTAATAAATAATTATGGAACAGTTGCAAATTGGTCCCAACTCAGCATGTGCAGGTTGAAGCAACCCACGCTGGTCTTCCGTTGGGACCTTTGAGAACCGGATAAGTAACAGATATTACAGAGGACGTGATCACAAAAAAAATATAAAAATAACAACAATAAGGAAATAATAAAAGAAAAAAGAAACAAATCGTAAATAAACCCTAAAAGAAAAAGCATATTCTATTTTTTACACTTAATTTTAAAATTAATTATATATATATATATATACATATAAGAACTTTGTTAGTTATAATAATATAAATATGTAAGTACCTAGGTAAGTATAAAATAAATACATTTTGTTAGATTGCACTAGTATCAAGTCTGAGATGTCCCTGCTCTTTTTGCCAATTCAACAAATAGTCCTTTAGTTTTATTTTAAAATTTTGAGTACTTTGTAGGTTCCTTAGTGGCGGTGGAATATTGTTCCAACATTTCGATGCAGCATAGCGAGAACTACCTCGAAAGGCTACTGTTCTATGTCGCTGAGTAGAGAGCAGCATCCTCCAGCACCATCCAGCACCATCCAGCATACATCCTCACATCCTCACAAACTTTCTCTTTTATAATATTAATATAATACCTACATATGCGAGTATTTTTACTTTAACTGAGAAACAAGTCGAACCCTTCCAAAATAACAAGCCACATTAATTCAGAAATACCCTCCATGTTACCCTTCTATCATAATTAGCCGGCTATTCCGGTGAGTCGAACGCGGTGCGCGCGCGCATTCATCAAAACATCGTTTTGTTTTAAACGGAATATATATTTTGTACGCATGTGGAACGATTTTTGAATGGGCGGGACACAGTTTTAGAAAATACAGTATGTAAAGATGGATAAATCGTTTAAAATAAGGTATTCATTTGGATTTAATATTCTCTAGGTAACTGGACTTACCGATATTTTATTTGCTTCAATATTTTGTTATGAGTGAATGAATGCTATCAAAAAGGCATTCTCAAACAGTCGTATACATTATTTAGACCCCATACTAGGATTCCATATTGTCAGGACGTGTCCTTAGAAAAAATGAGTACTTATCTACCGGTAGTACCTACCAAATCATTCAAACTAGCATAGCCTCCCTCTATTTATTTTATCCTTCAGGGCATAGTGCCCCTCTTGTACGTCCACCATCCACGGTATTGACTATTATCATCTATTATCTGAAGCGCTCGTGGCGTAGCTTGCTTAGACGTTCTTGATTGATCGTTGAAGATAAGCAACGTTGTGTGCGGTCACAATTTGGATGTGTGACCGCAAGTGGCATTACGAGCTGAGCGCTTCCGTGCTTCGGAGGGTACGTTAAATCGGTCCCAGCTTTTTGCGATCATGCGAAAGAGAACGGCGTCCCTGATGCGCCGGTTGCGTGGTAGTACCAACGGCCTTCTAACCGTTGTTGTTGAGGATCTGTGCTCGGCCTACATGAGACACTGGCTGGCAGTACTTCGGCCTATCACACGCCTAGTGTCTCATAAGGTAGGTCTTAATGTTATTTTTTTTAGTTTTATTTTAAGTAGTTTTTAGGTTTACTAATTTAGCTTGTAAGTTACTACTAACACAATATGGATCAATGGTCTGAAATAAATACATTTTATTTTATTTTTTATTTATTTTAGGTCGCCAAGCCATGACGGAGATCTTTAGGCGGCCTAAAAATTCCGTCACAAGAGTTGGCCACTAGCTCATACGAACTTACTTTTTTTTACTTTTACGATCTCTGTGCAGGTTTATTATAGTTTTTTTTCTGTTCGCACTATATAAATAAGAAAGTTATTCCACTGTTTTTCTTGCGCTGTGGCCACACGTCTCGTGTTCTAAATTAATGAGAGTGTGTGTCTTACGAGACGTGTCCTTATGCGTGAAATTTGATTGGTTTTTATTTGTGTTTTCTTGATACCTTCGTTATTCCGTATCGTAAATAAACATTTGTGGATATGTTACACAGAGCCATCTAGAGCCAAACTAAAAAAAAGCTTGTACTATGGGAACCAGATGGCTGATTGAATACTTAAATACTTTTTTGTTTATACATACTTATCCTACTAATATTATAAATGCGAAAGTTTGTGAGGATGTGAGTATGTGAAGATGTATGTTTGTGCCTCAATCACGCCGTAACGGTAGAACGGATTTGAATGAAACCTGGAATATACATAGTATGTGTGCTGAAATAACATATAGGCCACTTTTTGTCCAGATATCACGCGAGCGAAGCCGAGGGCGAAAGCTAGTAATATTACAACACCCAGACCACGAAACATGCAAACATTTCTCGTTTGATTGTTTCTATTTATGTATTTTTGCGTTTATATCACCAAATTACTGGTAAAATAAAACTTATTTGATGCACGATAAAAACTTCAAAATGTTGATGAACTTCTTGGATCGTACCGTACACTAGTAGGTAGATTTGCGCAGGGTTAGCAGGCGGCTCGCGTCCGCCAGTTTGCTCGTTGTCGGCCTGTCCGGAATGACAAGTGCATCGTGCGTGCCTCACAGCCCTGATTGATTTCATCAAATAAATAAATATTTGTGGACATTTCACACAGCGCCATCTAGCCCCAAACTAAGCAAAGCTTGTACTATGGGCACCAGGTGGCTGATAGAATACTTATTAAGTACTTTTTTGTAAAAACATAATACTACAACACCCAGAGCCGGAATAAATATTTGCAGAAAATACAAACATCTCTCCCGTAGCGGGAATCGAACCCGCGCCTCTTGCGTTTCAGCCAAGCACTCGCCCGCCACGCCTCCGAGGTCGTCAAATCGTTTCATAGTTTCTGTATTTGTCAAGTTTGACGAATTCTTGTAAAATGAGGCATTAGTATCGTTTCCAGTGGGCATTTTCTTAAAGTAAATTTAATTTGACAGTCTAAAAGATTTTGGCGTCCCTTTTATTACATTAATATAACAGGGATTGCTATAATATTGATTTTGTGGGGTATGTAAAAGGAAGCCTGAAAGTAGCGCCAGTGTCGGATAAGTTGAGGAGAGCAATAGGTTAGCTTGGTATGGACATGTCATGAGAAGGGAATAATGTCATGTGACGAGAAGAGTGTTAGATATGAATGTGGAAGGATATGTGGGTAGAGGTAGGCCAAAGAAAGCATGGATGGACTGTGTGAAAGATGACATGAGTAAGAAAGGAGTGAGCGTTGAGATGACTTCTGACAGAGGGAAATGGAAGAGGAATATGTTGTGCCGACCCCACATAAAGTGGGATAAGGGCGGGGAAATGACGATTCAGCCTGTGTGTTTTAATTGCTGTATAGGTCTCCTTAATACGTCACTCCATCCATCCATACTATTTATATCATACATACGCAAGTATAAGACATTTTTGTGACTCGTTGAATCCTTTTTATAATGGAAAGTATATTTTTCGTGCTTGTTTGAAGTGCAAATTCAAGTTCAGATTTACAAAAAAAAATTAAATATAACGAGCAAAGACAATGTTTTTTTCGTACACCTCATCGCTTAGCATTCAGGCGTAGAAACAAAGCAGTTGTAACTGAGCGTGTTACGTCCAACGAATTTTAATAAGAGTTCTCAGGGTCGCCGGCTTGGGTGTAAAGGGACCCATATAACCTAACACGGGCAAATTTGTAACATTTTTTGAGAAAAAGCCTTTTTGTATTCAATAGTTGACTTCGGAAACATATTATATCTATATTTCCTGTGGATAAAGCTTGGCTAAAGCTAGGTTAAAGAGGATGGCAAAGGTGCTCGGCAAGCCTACTCCATCTTAATTCGTCCGGGGCACTACAGCGTCCCGTTTGTGAAGGTAAAAGTTGCCTCTTGATGCTGGCGCTGTATAAATCATCTAACTATAAATGGTAAAAGGCCTTAGTTTTAGTGTCCACCTCATTAGGAATACGGGCGTGATAGTATGTATGTGAAGAGCTAATAACATGTTCTATGAAGCATCACACATACCAACTTGCCCAAATTGCCCGTGTTTTGTTTGGTCGTAGTGAAAGGCCCCTGATGATTTCAATGAATAACATACTTTTGACTTTGATCTTGCCGGAACAGTGACGGGCAGTGGTGGGGTTGAAACATTGGGTAATGACCCTTAAGGTACACGTCTACTTCTTAAGGTACCTACATGTATGCACAGTGGGTAGGGTCTCAATATTTAATTACCGCAGGGTTTCGACGCATCCAATAACTTAAGTTCTGAACTGTTCCAAACTCAACACTAAACTTGTACTGCTGGTAAAAAAATCTAGCAAAATAATTTTCCTTTGAGAAACAGGTGGAAACTATATTAAATAAAATAACACCCAACAGTCACATACATAGTCCTGACCCCACACTAGGATTCCCTGTGTCGTGGGTATCAGAAGCTACGAGTACCATGGTACCACAACACCCAGACCCGGAAGAAATATTTGCAGAACATGCAGACATTTCATCCGCAGCGGGAATCGAACCTGCGCCTCTTGCATCTCTGTCGAGCAATCGCACGCCACGCCACCGAAGCGAACGTTTAAAAAAACAAGAACATAAAACTTGAATCTGACTACGTGAAGTCTGAAAGTTTATATATTCTAGGATCTAGGTATACGGTCAAGCCCTTTGATTTGATATCAAACATGATAATTATGATAAATTACCTTCTTATTGATTTTTGAGACCTATTTATTAAACTTCATGCTAAATGATGGCCGACGCCATACAGCCTTCATCATTCGACAACTCATTTGTCAAAATCTGACCAAGAAGAAGCTAGGAGGGAACAGATGGACATAATTACACACCCTCCTTTATCTTTACGCAGTCGGGTAAAAATGAACGTACCAACCCTTCGATGCAATCCTAAGCAATCTCGTTGAAACTGGCGCTAAGTTTTATTCGTAAAAAACGGAGTCCGTCATATTACGAACGAAAATAAATGTTTTGTTTAATTTGTCTAATTCTATGGTTGTTATTTCTTCAAATCAAAAGTTTAGTATGCTTGCGAATTGCCTGCTTGGATTTTTTTTTCATATTTCACACATCTAGCCCCCAAGTCTCCCAAGTCTTGTAATAAGGGAACCAGCTGGCTGATGGAATACATTGATACTTAGAATAGGAAATCTGTTGGCACATCGATGGAGTGACGATCTGCGAAAGGCTGCTGGCAGAAACTGGATGCGTCAAGCCAAAGATAGGGCGCGATGGCGCTCATTAGGGGAGGCCTATGTCCAGCAGAGGACTGCTATAGGCTGATGATGATGATGGTACATCGAACTTACAACCACACTTCCATTAGACCACCATTTATCTCAGCGAAGAAATTAAAATAATTGATCGAGCGAGCAAAGCGAGCGAAGATCTCAGTAGCAACTTGGAATCTGGCGTTGTATGTGGATATGTTTGTTAGGGCATAACTTTCGAATCGTTTATCCAGTCTGTATGGAACTTGGTAGTTCAATAAATTGTGCTATGAAGATTAGCTGGGAAGCATAAAATATGAGTTTAATCGCTGGAGGGGTTGTAAAAATATTGGGTTCCCAAGAGGGTAAAAAAGTTTTACAAAAGTGTCGAGTTAGTGCCATGTGAAAGGGCTTTGTTTGTAGGTACATTATAATTTTTTTTATGTTAATCGTCTCAGTTACTTTTAAGGATCATTTATTACATCGGAAAAAAACCGGGACAGCAGGAGTTGGTACTTGTATGTAAGTACAAGAAACCTCAGGACGCGAATGCAAATCTTACGAATGAACCTTCTAGTTAAATGCGCCTTGTAAACTTTTGAAAGTTCACGTAGTCCGATTGATCGGACATTACTGTCGGACCACGCAGCGACAGTCATTTTAAGACGGTTACCCGTTCCTAAGAATGAGGCCTTAAGGGTACAGGGTACCCATACATTATTACTCGCGCCTAACCACCGGATAACTCAATATGGGCCCTTCTAACCGATTTAAGATCACTCGATGCCTCTGTTAAGTTTCACGTTTGGGGTTATTTTGATTGATTTCAAGGACCAAAATTTTGAGGTGTGGGATAGTATTTTGAGGCGTGGGATTGTATTTAGAGATGTGGGATCGGATTTGGAGATGTGGGGTTGTGGTTTGTAACTCGATTTAACGATTGCACTTTGGTGTTTGCCGATCTACTTCATAAGCCATTATGCTGAACCAATTGCTTTGAAGCGATACACACTACACAATACAGATTTAGTATAGCTGTGTTTGTTTGGTACTTGATCACACTGTTTAAAGAAGAATATAAAGAAGAAGTTATAGGAGCGCTCGTGGCGTAGCTTGCTTAGGCGTTCTTGATTGATCGTTAAAGTTAAGCAACGTTGTGCGCGGTCACAATCGGGATGGGTGACCGCAAGTGGCATTCCGAGCTGAGCGCTTCCGTGCTTCGGAGGGCACGTTAAATTATCAGTCCCGGCTTTTAAGTCGTTAAGCCATGACGGAAGCCTTTAGGCGGCCTAAAAACTCCGTAACTAGAGTTGGCCATTAGCTCACACGATTATACATACGCTGTATAAATATTATAATGGTTTCTCATAATGTTTTTTAGTGTTTTGAAACGCGTGGTGGTAAGGTGCTACTGAAAATACCAGTACGCGTCTAATGTCCGGTCCCAATGTTCTACTACCGGACGGCGAATCGTTCCATCAACGTTAAACTGTTGAAAAGTCCCCACATATTTTTCGACAAAAAACAACCGTTTGTTGAATATTAGAACCGGCCATTTGTTAGGCGTCAAAGTAGACAGGTATGTCCTTAGTGTCTATCGTTTTCGTAAGTGACTAAGTGAAAGGCAGGCAATCACCAACCTTTCATGCCAAAATAGCAACTACATAAAAAACTTCGTAGTTAAACAATACAGGTACAAAAAAATCATAGCTGTATGGTCGAGGTTATATACGATTTCAAACACCATGCATTTTCTTTCAAAACACAAGGAAAACAATATTGTACCATTCCTATAAAAAAGGCCCAAACACCATTTTTACCACAAAACCATAACTTATTTAAATAAAGAGGTCATTGACTCCCTAAAGGGTGGTCACTGCATACGTTTCGGACCCCAAAGAAATCCGAAAGGATTTCTCAAATTGCTCTATGAATATAAAACGCAATAAAAATGCCGGACGAAATGACCGGATGCGTTTCGACATTGCGTCGCATACTTGGGGTTAAGTGGGGTTTACATTGAAGAGAAACTTTGAAGTACCTTACTTACCTAGAATTATCTATCAAGAGTGTCAAGTGTGTGTGTGTGTGTGTGTCAAATGAAATAATAGTACCTATAGTAGTATCCAATTTCCAAGTTTGGGAAAAAGGTACCTTTCATTGATAATTATCTGTCAACAGTGTCAAGTAGGTGTGTGTGTGTGTGTTGTGTGTCCAATGAAAATGGAATCGGCAAAGTGTTTGTCTGCAGTTGTGAACTACCCTTAACTCTAAACATTCAAGCGATGATCCCTCATAAATAATGCATGAACTTGCACACCATCCTTAATATATTATATAGGTATATAATATATTAAGGATGGTGTGACAGACAGACATCACTTACGACTATGTGAAGGTATATAGGTATATACCTTCACATAGTCGTAAGTGATGTCTGTCTGTCACGCATTACACGGTACATTGATTTGAAATTAGGTGGACATTTTGCATACCTAATTCAATAATTGATACACAATACTGATGACAATTTATGTTGTCTTCCTAAATTATTTATTAGGCCAACTTCTCTGCTTGACTGGGAGTAAATACAAACATAGAACGTGTCCAGCTGCTTCTTTCCCCGAGCATGGCGTAAAAATCGACTAAGGGATAGTATCCTCTCCAACATGATGGACCATCTATGTGGGCGATGGGTTGATCACCCGTCACAATGATTCACGATTATCATACTTGGGACTTTAAATCAGGAGTGGCTGCAAGTGTTCTTAGGATAACTTGTAGCTCTGCCCACCCCATAATGGATACGAGCGTGATAATACAAATATTTATGTATATTATTGACAGCTCCAAAACGATAGTTGATATCTGGATCTATTATAAAAGGGATAGCAATTTCCAATTCAGTTTCGTTTCAGAAAATGTCAACAAAATCGATATCAACCGACGACCTCGGTGGCGTGGCGGGCGAGTGCTCGGCTGAGACGCATTGGCGCGGGTTCGATTCCCGCTACAGGAGACATGTGTGTATTTTCTGCAAATATTTATTCCGGCTCTGGGTGTTGTAGTATTATGTTTTTTAAGTATGTTTTTACAAAAAAAAGTGATAAGTATTCTATCAGCCATCAGCCACCTGGTGCCCATAGTACAAGCTTTGCTTAGTTTGGGGCTAGATGGCACTGTGTGAAATGTCCACAAATATTTTGTTATTTTTTTGTAGCAATTTAATTACCTACTAAAAAACTCGAGGGGGGGCCTTTGCCCAGCAGTGGGATGATACAGGCTAACAACAACAACAACTTAATTACGACTTGCTCAAACATTTTTGTGGACTATTTTAATTCGGTTTTTTATTCGAAATTTATGGCCAGTTTTATGTAGTAGATGTACAGTAGGTATAAAGTAGTCAATAAAGAGATTTCCAGTCGGTACAAGTGTACCTACGCCGTGATTTCAGATTTATAATATTAGTATAGGTACCTAGGAAGTACAATTGGCCAAAAACTTTTGGCCAGGAAGTTTTTTCTAATTCTAATTTTCTAGTTTACCTTTTTTGCCACCTATTCCATCCTCTCAGCTTAGTCGGCCACAGGACGATTACCTGCCGTTTACAAAAGAAGAGCTCAAGAACACCCTGCCATTGTTCAACCCGAAAAAAGCTCCAGGGGCAGATGGCTTTACGGCTGACATTTGTGCAAGAGCCATAAATTGCAACTCCTCACTATTCTTATCGCTGATAAACAAGTGCTTGGAGTACCACCATTTCCCAAAAGCCTGGAAGGAAGCGACGGTGGTCGTTCTGAAGAAGCCGGGCAAGGACTCGTATATCGTCCCCAAATCATACAGACCGATTGGGCTATTGCCTATTTTGGGGAAAATATACGAGAAAATGCTGGTGGCTCGCCTTAAGCACCACTTATTGCCACGGATAAGTACCTGTCAGTACGGATTCATGCCACAGAGAAGCACCGAAGACTCCCTCTATACCCTAATGCAACATATTCGAACAAAACTCGACTTAAAGCGAATAATAACGGTAGTATCGCTGGACATAGAGGGAGCCTTCGACAGCGCCTGGTGGCCAGCAATTAAGATCCGACTGGCAGAGGAAGAATGCCCATTGGGCTTGAGGCGAGTGATCAATAGCTACCTCAGCGATAGAATAGTGAGGGTAAGATACGCTGGAGAAGAGTGCACGAGAAGAACGAATAAAGGCTGCGTCCAAGGATCCATAGGGGGGCCCATTCTGTGGAACCTATTGCTGGATCCCCTACTACACCAACTTCAGTCAAGGGGGGTATATGTGCAGGCATTTGCGGACGACGTAGTGCTGGTGTTCGACGGTGACACGGCTCAGGAAATAGAAAGACAGGCCAATGCCACTCTCGAACATGTTCAGGCGTGGGGTGTCGGAATCAAGCTCAAATTCGCATCGCACAAAACATGCGCTATGCTCATAACGCGACGATTGAAGTACGATACACCACGCTTGAACATGGGAGGGACGGACATTGTACTGTCCAAAGAAATGAAAATTCTGGGTCTTACAATAGACCATAAACTCACCTTCAATACACACGTCAGAAATGTATGCAGGAAAGCAATATCAATCTACAAAAAGCTGGCCCGAGCAGCTCGGGTCAGTTGGGGATTACACCCTGAAGTTATCAGGACCATATATATAGTCGCAGTAGAACCGACTGTGTTGTATGCGGCAAGCGCGTGGCACAAAACAGCAAACAAACTCGGGGTTAGGAAGCAGCTTGGCGTGATACAAAGAGGATTTGCCCAGAAGCTTTGCAAGGCATATCGAACAGTCTCCCTAAACTCGGCCCTGGTCCTGGCTGGGATACTACCTCTTGACCTCCGGATTCGCGAGGCCGCTTCACTATATGAAGCCAAGAAGGGGGTGCCCCAGCCATGGCTAGGAGACAGGGAGGTTGAACGAATGGCCTCTGCCTTAAAAGTCCCACACCCCGCGGAACACTTGATGCTAGAGTTTAGCAGTCTGGTAGATGAGGAACAGTATAGAACCCACGATGAGTTTGACGTAAGAATATTTACCGATGGGAGCAAGATTGAGGGTAAGGTTGGAGCCGCACTATCCATATGGAATGGTGGGACCGAAACCAAAACCCTCAAACTTGCTCTCTCGCCACATTGCACCGTCTACCAGGCTGAGCTTCTGGCTCTATGCAGAGCAACAGGGGAAATCCTCCAAAGTAAGAAATCGACATTTGGTATCTTTAGCGACAGCATGGCGGCACTCCAAACGATAACGAACCGTAGCTCACTCCATCCCCTGGCCGTAAAAAGCAGAGACAACATTCGCCACTGTAAGCTTCAAAACAAGTGTGTATCCTTGTTTTGGATAAAGGCTCATATAGGATTGGAAGGTAACGAGAGAGCAGACCAACTCGCCAAAGATGCAGCCCTGTTGTCGAAAAAGAGACCAGAATACGACCTGTGCCCTGTTTCATTCGTCAAGCGAGTCATTCGAAATGAGACGATTGACGAATGGGACAAACGGTACAAGGAAAGCCAAACTGCTTCAGTGACTAAAATGTTCTTCCCGAACGTGATTGCCGCTTACAACATAGTGCAAAAAATTGAGATGTCCGGGTTGATCACACAAATCATGACAGGGCACGGTGGGCTCTCTGAATACTTATACCGTTTTAAGTGTAAGGGGAGCCCATCTTGCATCTGCGATGCGGAGACTCCTGAAACCATCTCCCACCTCCTCCTAGAATGTCCAGTGTTCGGGAAATATAGGTACGAAACAGAACTTCAACTTGGCCAAACAATGTCAAAGGAAAGTATCCAAGATCTAATAAAAAGTAAAAACAGAAATAACTTCCTAAATTATTGCACTAAAATAATAAAAATTGTAAATAACAGAAATAAAAGTAAGGAAACTTATGATACATAATATTATATAAAGGTACTATTATAGATATCATAATATGTCGAATTTAAGTAGATAAAATAAATATATGTAATAGTGTATAAGGAACATGAGCAATGTATTACAAAATGTAATATATATTGTTATATTAAAAATTGTAATATAAGAAACAAGTCATATAGATATAATAGAATAAAACTAAGTATAGGAAAACGTAAAATGTAAATAAAGATACTGTGTAATAGTTAATAAGTAAGCAATGAGAAAGAAATAAAGAAATAAAGAAAATGTGTAAGGAAACCCCCAGATAGTTTAGACTAGTATCGGAATCCCACCGATGAAGTAATGAAAGAGACGTAAGCAAGAAAGATCCAAGTATGCGGAACGAAAGTGCGAGAGGCATAAAAGCGAGAACTAGTATGAAAGAGTTAGAATAGAATAAGAAAGGCTCCGACAATGTTGGAGGTAGCTGTATATTAAAAAAAAAAAAAAAAAAAAAAAAAAAAAAAAAAAAAAAAGACATGGCCAATACGTGCGGAGCTGACTAAGCCGCGGGTTTCCTCACGATGTTTTCCTTCACCCTTTGAGAGTACTGGTATAGCGCACATAAATTCTTCACACAGAAAATCCATTGGTACACGACCGGATTTGAACCCACGACCTTAGATCGGAAGGCGGGGTCACTACCAACTAGACCACCAGTGCTCTCAGACTCAGAATTGGTCAATACTATGTGTAATATTGACCACAGAGTCATGACACACATTGTGTGGTATGTATGACAAAGATCTACGTGCTAGAACAGAGGGCACATACAACGGTATCTGTTACTCATGCTTACTTACGCATTGTTCTTGACTATTACCATATACCTGCTAACGTGACCAAAATTGATGCTTCTAGGAACAGGTGTGTCATCCTCCCAAAATGTAGATCCAACCAGGAAAAATTTACAAATACAAAATTAATTGAAATTGCAATAGATGCAATTTTTCTTATCTTCACAATCTACATGGCATACTTCTCTGCTGGACTAGAAGTAAAGAAAAAACAGAATGCGTCCAGCTGCTTCTCTTCCTGAGCATGTCGTAAAAGTCGACTAAGAGATAGTATGCTCCAACATGATGCGATACAATAAGAAAGTATTCCTAAGGAGGGTTGACGTCAGGCAGGTGGCCGGTCATAAAACACCTTAGACAAAACTCTTACATCATCATCCAAGGATCATGCTGTGTTGACCCCACATAGAGTGGGATAAGGGCAGGAAGATGATGATGATGACAATCTACATGGCATAGTGGGCGGATGACTGACTGAGATGTTAGAAGTGGCGTGTTCTATAAAGGCTTTAGTACACAATGGCGTGAATGGGCCATGCTAAACGATAAGTCACGATTGCCTGCATTGCCTGGGTTTTGGCGAGAGTGTTCACACAATGGTTCGAGGCTCATTGCTGCCTAGTATGAAATAATACTAATTATTTACCTAGTAATGCAAACATTACCTTGTATTTGATATTTTTTGGGTCCCGAACTACGGGCTCAGATTCATTCAATTCAATGAATGAAAAAGTTTCAGAATTGCTCCACAATACAGCCATTTTTTTAATTTTCCGCTCCACACTTTACAACCAAAAGTGTACCACCCCATCAGCGATTAGGAAATAACTGAGCAATGGGCCATTGTGTGATCACGCAACGCCACTATTCCTTTGAAGTGTGTCGAAAGAACCAACAACTCGCCATTGCTCGCCACGATCCTATGGCCACTGGCAATTTCTCGCCATCCCTCTAGTACACAATGGCGAATGGCCTGTGGTGGTCGGGCATGGGCCATTTTTTTTTACTAGGCGCTTAAATATTTTTTCCAGATCTGGGAGTTGTGGTACCATGGCACTCGTAATTTTTGATACCCAGGGATTCCTCGGAAGTAGAAGAACAGAACTACGTGCGCTCGTGGCGTAGCTTGCTTAGGCGCTCTTGATTGATCGTTTAAGTTAAGCAACTATATGCGCGGTGCATATAAGTAACAAACTGGGATGGGTGATCGCAAGTGGCATTACGAGCTGAGCGTTTCCGTGCTTCGGAAGGCACGTTAAACAGTCGGTTCCGGCTTTTAAGTCGTTAAGCCATGACGGAGGCCTTTAAGCGGCCTGAAAACTCCGTCACTAGAGTTGGCCACTAGCTCATACAAACATACATACACAGAACTACGTTACTGTTGATGTCTTGTCCTGCAGTTCATTCGGGCAGATGATATGGATGACAAATCCAAAAATTCTATGACCAATGACCAAAGTTCTGGCGCTTACCTCGGACAAAGGATAAGTATAGCTATCCAACGAGGTAACGTCGCCAGCCTTTTGGGGACCTTACCTGCGGTCGGTGATCTGAGCTCTGTTTTCTATCTGTAGGCGAACTTAGATAGAAAACTGTGCCCATTTTTATTTCTTATTATTATACCGATTACCTTAAAGTTTTTAAAATTCTATTATTTTTGTAAACTTGTAAACAAGGAATAGAATCCACGTGGAATATGTAAATGGGCAGGGCGAAGCCGGAGTCGCGCAAGGGCCGATTGAGAAATTAATTATGTGCCAAATGTGCTGCCATCTGCCGCATCAATATTCAATCCTATCGGGAGCTATGTGCGGTCAGCCACCCAAACCTGAGCCCTCCCCGATATTATATCACTCGCCATTTGTTTACAAATGTTTGGCAATATAAAGGGTGAGGGGTCAGCGTACGCCGGTCTGGCATTAGCCCGTCGATTTAACGATGATATCGTATTATTGCACTGCCGGATTATTGTTATATTGAATGGTGATTATGGATTTTGAGAGCTATTCTCTGAGGAGTAGAGTGCAGTTTTGGTATCCAATCAAATGTTTTGACCTACTGTCCGTGGAGAGCTTAGGATAAATGCTGTAAATTGCCGGACAGATCAGCCAATCGGGGTTCAGGCGATTTGGAAATCATTTTGCCAACGTAACTTATTGCCAACATGGAAACAATATTTTTCATCGAGTGCTAGCTCCCACCCGTGACTCCACTTGTGCATGGATAAAAAGTAGTAGGTACTATCTATATTCTGAGTTTCATTACAAATTCTGCCGTTATGCCTAAAACACAAACTTTCTCACATCCCAACAAACTTACGCATACATTATTTACATTAGAAGGACATGAGCTGCGATCAGCAATTACACAGATAAATATTATCACGCCCGTATCCCTAATGGGGTGGGCAGAGCCACAAGTAATCATAAGAAAACTTGCAGCCACTCCTGATTCAAAAGTCCCAAGATGGATATGGTCACCCATGGTGACAGGTGATCAGCCCATCGCCCATAATAGACGGTCCATCTATATAATAATTATGTGACTTTTACGACATGCTCGGGGAGAGAAGCAGCTGGACGCATTCTATGTTTTTTCTATACTCCCAGTCCAGGGCAATTACAAAGTATAATAATCTTATCTTACTAATATTATAAATGCGAAAGTTTATGTGGATGTGACGATGTATGTTTGTGCCTCAATCACGCCGTAACGGCTGAATGGATTTGAATGAAACTTGGAATATACATAGTATGTGTGCTGGAATAATATATACTTAGGCTACTTTTTGTCCGGATATCATGCGATCGAAGCCGCGGGCGAAAGATAGTAATGTATAGAGTATAATACATGAAAATGTGATTTATGTTTATGATACCGATTCCAATTATGTAGTTGAAAAGTACCTTTAAGGTACCTACTCGTATTATTTGTACCTATATCCCATGCATACATCCAGTTCTATCGTTCAATTAAATATCCCAAAGATCGAGCAATCTATTCGGCCTACCAAATTGTTCCCATAAAATTCTAGGTCAAGATGGCAATCTATGGGGAATAAATACCCCCTAATTACAGGGATTGGTTGGTATCCATCAATTTGGCTAAAACCGCACCCGAGCCACAGAATACACAGCTGTTAGTATCCCCGAGCTAGCCAAATGGGGTCTCAGGGATTTATAGGGGAAATATTAAGTATTTATTAGCAAAATTATTTTTGGGCCATGAGGATTTTGGGTGAAATTATTAGGATGGTCACGCTATTCATTTGTGGTTCCCTAGAATATCATGTTGCGTATTCCGAAGGCACTCAATTAGTTAAAACAGTTTACTTATTAAAACACTCAGCTTATAGTACACCCCGCAGAAAAACCCCGCGAATCGTATCGCCGTTAAACAATCAAAGATTTTACCACCTCGGTGTCGTGGCGGACGGCTGAGACGCAAGAGGCGTGAGTTCGATTCCCGCTAAGGAAGAAATGTTTGTATGTTCTGCAATTATTTCTTCCGGGTCTGGGTGTTGTAGTAGTATTATAAAAAAAAGTGCATAAAGTATCCTATCAGGTGCCCATAGTACAAGCTTTGCTTAGTTTGAGGCTAGATGGCGCTGTGTGAAATGTCCACAAATATTTATTTATTTAATTATTTAAAGATACACTTTTCATGCACTTGAAATTATTTATGTCTTCGATCTTTTTAAATCCAGTTTCCTCCTGATGTTTTTTAAATAGCACGCATAAATTCGGGTGTTTCTTTCTTGTCCCACTAATAATGGGACGACGAAAATGCTTTCTATCTAGTAGCCGCTTCCAATATTCTACTAACGGGCCACAGACAAGCATTGGACTACGAGAATTATACCTTGGAACTGGGCATAAATCTTCCTTTCTTGACAATTTGAAGCTAGAGTGATGTTTGTCTTCAAGAATTTTTCCTTCAAACCAAACAGGCACATGTGTAATTGTGTAGGTCCGCCATTGACGGATGTCCACTAACGTGAGCGATTGCACCAATTAGAGGCCAGCTTGCCACTGATCATTACCGAACTAAGATCGATAAGCTATCCCAAGATAGATTGCAATGCCATCACTTTTGTGGAAGATTTTATTGACTGACTGAGCTCAGTTGGTAGTCTGCCCTCTGCGCTGCGGGTTCGATTCCCGCCTGGGCAAATATTTGTGTGAATACCGATTTCTGTGCTCTGACCCTGTTACAGTGTATTCTATGTATATTTAAAAAATAAAAGTAAGTAAGTTCGTATGAGCTAGTGGCCAACTCTTGTTACGGAGTTTTTAGGCCACCTAAAGGCCTCCGTCATGGCGTAACGACTTAAAAGCCGGATCAGACAATCTAACATTCCATCCGAAACACTAATGCGCTCAGCTTGTAATCCCACTTGCGGTCACCCCTCCCAATTGTGACCGCGCGCAACGTTACTTAACTTCAACGATTAATCAAGAACGTCTAAGCAAGCTACGCCACGAGTGCTACAAAATAAAAGATACATTTCTATCAATATTTATTTTGTTAAGTTCCTATTTCAACTTAGAGCTAACCACTAGGCAGTTAAAGGCTTTTATTTCTGTCTTAGACGCAATGCGGTGCCATACAGAGTCGTACAGGTGATATGACTTTAGTATACTTATTTATTGTTTAACTTTATTGGGCCGTACGCCAGTTTCTACTTTTACTCTAATAAAAAGGACCTCGTAAAGCTTTTTCATTTTAAAAATGTATCCCAGCTTCAAAAAAAACTGCTCAATAAAATTGTATACTTTTGTAATAATAATTTCGAAATTTTTATTACCCCGGCCCACCTTAGTTGATAAGATCCTTTTGTCAAGTAGTAAATTAGCTGATGGTCTTCAAACATCTGAACAGATCTTCATAAATTATAGCTAAAAACCATCTCGGTCACAATTAGCTTAAAAACCGCATCAAAATCTCTTCACCCGTTTGGGAGCTTCGGGGGTTAAAAACTGAATCGAAGTCGCGTTTAAAGAAATTTGAAATTCGAACCATAATCCCATGCGAAAACTCGATTGGAGCATAATGGCATAATAGTCAACTTCATTTGCCTCGTTATACCAATTAAAAAAAATACAGATTCGAAAATCGAATGATCACAATCACCAATTGAATGTAATGGAACGAGTGTGCTCTGTTCGAAATTCAATTAAATTGACGACGCGGGCTAAGTGAACGACTGGCCGGAAAAATTAAATTATCTGTGGTCTCTGAACGGTCTGAAGTCATTTTATTGTCTTTTGTCTCCTTTTTATGAACGGAATAGTTTTATTTGCAGATTTGTTTTTATTCATTGTTTTAGATTAATAAAATTTACACAATCGAGTATATTATTTAATTTAACCAGGCATAATAAAAGGTAGAACTGATTTAAAGGAAAGGTAGAAATAGTTTAAATTTATTACAATTTCAATTTACATAAATTAGGTTTTGAATTGACTCTTAAACAATATCAATAGAAAATTGTATACAAAAAAAATGAAGCTTGTAGTACATAATTATTATACTTAAAAACTTTTTACATTTAACTTGTTTTTTGTGGAAAAAGTCTAGATAATCTTTTAATACGTTATTCTCAATACAAAGGAAAGGGAAAAAGGAGAATATAGCCAACATCCCTCTTTGGAACGCATGATAACCCAACTAACTTTTAAGCCTCTATTTTAATTCCGAGCTTTATTGCGTTGTGATTAGGATCATTCTAGGTAATTTTTCGAACTACAGATATTTTGTTGAATTTGAATTTGGAAGTAAAATGCATAACGTCGTAGATACATACGGGCCTTTTGATCCAATATTATTATAGGTCGCTTTTGCTTGTGTGTTAGAGACTGAAAATATTCAATGAATAAATATTTGAGGACATTTTACACAGCGCCATCTAGCCCCAAACTAAGCAAAGCTTGTAAATGGCTAATAGAATAGGTACTTATATCCTTTTTTAATATAATAATACATAGTAATTACTACACCCAGACCCGGAATAAATATTGACAGAGCATGCAAACATTCCTCCCGCAGCGGGATTTGAACCCGCGCCTCTTGCGTCTCAGCCGAGCACTCGCCTGCCAAGTCACAGAGGTCGACATATGTTTAAGTAGGTATATTAGTTAGGTAAGTAATTTAGCTTTTTCGAGTAGCAAAATGACCTTTTAAATTCGAAATTAAAACATAAGACACTGAAATAGCCCTATATTCAAGGAGTAGGTCGATACAGCACGTTTAAAAAACCTGACGGAATTTAGACCAGCGCGTACAATTTTGGCAAACCTCCTTTAAAGTAGGTACTTTAGGTGGGAAATTGGGCTATTAAGTTTATTGAAACCTGGATAAAGACTAATTTAATTGGGTTGTATATAAGGTAGGCTCTTAAGGATTACCTGGGATTTTCGATTGAAGGTAAAACGAAGCTCGAATGGTTATTAAAGCTGGGTATTTCTTCTTACGCGATTTTAATTAGAAAGGTTTTAAAACAGATCGTATTGCTTTCGAGTTTTCAATGGTACAAAGTGATACAAACAGACATACTAATTATTATTAAACGGAAATCTTATACAGGATATATTGAATACTATACGTTTGCTATTTCCTATCCCATGTAAGTGGTATAACGGCAGGGAGATGATGATGATGATGATGATTTCTGTCATTTTCTTTTTAACAAAATTTAGTTCTTCTAAGGCCTTTTATCATCTTATTAGACGATTTATACAGCTCCAGAATTCAACTTTTGTCTAAACTAACGGGACGCTGTAGTACCCGGGACGAATTAAAATGGCTTGCCCAGCATCTATTCCATCCTCTCAGCTTAGTCGGCCTTGTCCACAGGAAAGACATGATCAATACATGCGGAGCTGACTAAGACGCGGGTTTCCTCACGATGTTTTCCTATACCGTTTGAGAGTACTGGTATAGCGCACGTTTTAATTTGTATGTACCTATGTAAGTTTATACGAATGAGTTCTTCTAAAGTTGTGAACATAAGTACTTTCATAAAACGTACGAAGTACAATAAACTACATCGGCATCCGACCACAACAAAGACCAAACTCACTTATCTCATATTTAGAAAGAATAACAATATTTATTTAGTGATAAAAAGTATGAATAAAAAACATCGTTCCCATACCCTTGCACTTGACAAATAAGCTTTCTACCAGTCGGGATTAAAACTTAAATAAATATTTATGCAGCCTGTGAAACAGATTAAAATATCACTCCCTGTCGCTTGGGGAAGCGGTGTAAGTCTGAAACGTTGAATTCTAAGGTTAATTTACACATTTACTGTTTAGTATCTCGCTGTTTTGTTCCCTTACTATACAATATCCGATTATATAGAAGACAAAAATGCTTGGGACTGAATAATAATGCTCCAACTCCTTTTATAAACATGATTGTAAAGGGATTATTTTCCAAAAAAAATAGCCAAGCGTGGTTTCGTACCTGTATCTACCACGCTTAGTCGCGTTACGAAGTGTAAATGCAACGTAGATTTAAGACGTGTCCAAGTGATCCCCGTGATTTTATGGAATAAAAAAAATTGACTTTGACTTAGACTTTGCGTGCCTCTTGCACACCACCTAAGTCGTCAAAATAAAGAAATAAAGAGATATTTTAAATTTTAAACTAACTTTGCATAATATTATGCAGTATAAAAATCAACACCGTAGCTTACCTATTTTGAAACTAACAGTCAAATCGCTAAACATAATATTATAATTTATCTAGAATACATAAATAAACCAATAGAAATTACTTAATAATTTCTATTTAGATATATGGAAACAAAAAGTTTACAAAATTATCTGGAGTTATTTCAAATAGTTACTTCTCTGCTGGACTGGGAGTAAATAAAAAACATAGAATGCATCCAGCTGCTTCTCTCCCCGAGCATGTCGTAAAAGTCGACTAAGGGATAGTATCCTCCAACATGATGAGATACAATAAGCAAGTACTCCCAAGGGGGGTTGACGTCAGGCAGGCAGTTTTGGTTAAGGTGTTTTATGACCATAAAACACCTTAACCAAAACTCTTACAGCGTGATCCAAGGATCATGCTGTGCCGACCCCACAGAGTGGGATAAGGGCAAGAAGATGATGATGATGATGATATTTCAAATAGTTCTTGTAGTAACATAATTTCAAAAAGTTACAAAATTTTCTTGCACTGTTGTGCACCTGGGCTCTCCCAGATGTCGCCAGACGAATCTCAAGACAAATGATTCCAGCATTCCGTGTAAACTTCGTCTAAATCACTTTATAATGAAAAAGCTCTGTAAATATGGCCTCATTTTATGTTGTCATTAAAAATATTGTGAGGTCTTGGTCCGGTTGAGACGCGGGATGTGTGGGTTCCGTTCCCGTCGCGAAAGAAATTTCTATGCTAATTTTTCTTCCGATCTGGGTGATGAGTTTAGTAGTTTCCGATACCCCATCATTATCATCATCATTAGTAATGTTGTAGAACATCATTTTTATCTATTAAATCTTGATAATGTTTATTTCTTTAATTCTCCTTTTTTTACTCTTTCACTAGGTAATGTTTTTAATTGATTAATAAACGAATAACAAATTATCGCGGTAATTTATTTTAATCAAACTGGTAACTTTAAATAGAGGAGAGAAACTCATCACCATCATTTTCCTTCCCTTATCCCACTAGGTGGGGTCGGCACACCATGTTTCCCTCCTCCATTTTCTCCTATCAGTCGTCATCTTAGCACTCACTCCTTTCACACGCATATCCTCTTTCACACAATCCAACCATCTTTTCCTTTGCCTTCCTGTAGCCAGAAGAGGGGAACTACAGATAGTAATAAGACGTTCAAACATACCTTCTCTTTCTACCACACAGGATGACCATCTATCCATCTCACTCTTACTAATCAGCAGCCTTCAAACCCTGGTTACCTGCGGGTATAAATCGTGTAAAACAAAAGAAATATAGTCAATAAATTGGCCCACAGCGTAATATACGTCTATTAGGGCCGCCAATTGAAGTGCAGTAAATCTTCTGACCACCCTAACATTCTCGTTTTACAGCTTTTAGAGTGTCTACTAACAAGATGGGATTGGTTTGTTTGTCATAGTTATTAATCGAGTTTAAAATTGATGCTCTATCTAGTCGTGCCACTAGTTATTTTCGAACCAGTGTGGTGAAAGAACTAAAGTTCGCCTCAGAGACTCCTATTGTGCATTTGAAAGATATTTTCGAACCTTTTTAGGTTATACGATATGCTAGTTTCCTCACGATATTTTCCTTAACCGTTTGAGAGTACCTACTGGTATCACGCACATAATATTTTGGAACAGGTAATCAATTGGTGCACGACTAGATTTGAACCCACGACATGGATTTTACATACTGTGGAAATACAAAATAATACAAAACTATACAAACAAATAAATATTTCATTTCATTTCATTTCATAAATTAGGGTAGTTCCGAAAATTCAAACGTCTGAAGCATTTCATTTTTAAATGATATTCGGAATCATTTTTTGTACTATGTTGTGCATAACATAAAAAAAAAGGTTACAAGTATGTCTGATTTATCAACTTTACCTCGGAATTATAACATAAACCTCGGAAGCATCTCTACGCCTACTTTAACATCAAAAATTGATTACCAAGCAAAGTCAGCTACAAGACACAGTGTTACAAATAAGGTTCAATACAAGAATACGATATTTTGTTTGGTGCACTTGATAAATTTTTAAAACCTCGATAGGACCCCAGGGCGTTGCGGTCCGCTGGTCTAGGGGTTGTTTAGGGGTAAGAAATCTTTAGGGTTGTGGAGAATTTTAAATCCACGACTGGGGTGCACTGGTCAGCAAGGGAACTGGTCTCGTAAAAAAGTTAGTGAGACGTGAAAAAAATGCTGATTGGGTAAATATAGCTTTATTTCGTACTTTGTGGGGTGCAATGATATTGGGGGCCGGTAACAATTTAGAGGAGTTATGATGATAAGAGTAGCGTTTAACCCACATCGGGAAAAGAGGGTACTTACTGAAGTTGGTATAGATATTTATGGAAAATTACGCAAACATGACTGTGTAAAATTTATTTTTACTTCTATTTAAGTATTGAACTAAAACTATAACTGAGAACCATAATACCTACTTACGCAAACATTGTACTTACCACTTAAGAGGTACTTAAGAGTTTCCCCAAACTTCACGAAAAGAATAAATAAAATAAAACAAAAATATTTGTGGACATTTTACTCAGCCTCAAACTAAGCAATGCTTACTATGAGAACCAGATGGCTGATACAATACTTGTATTTTTTTTTTTGTAAATACGTGCTTATAAATACCCAGACCCAAATATTTGCAGAACATGGAAAAAATTCTCCATCAGCGGGAATCGAACCCCAGCCTTTTGTGTCTCAGTCGAGCACTCACCCGCCACGCCACCGAGGTCGTCTAAAGAGCCTTTTAACAAAAAAACTGCGTGTCCAATAGCACCAAGACGAACTAAGGACAGTTCAGTTTATTTAATGAATCCGAATTTTATTGTAGGAATTTTTGTAGCAAACATTCTGCTCTAAAATATTATAAATAGATCCATAAACTCTCACGTGCTCCATCAAGTACTTACAATTTAACCCCCGGTCAGAGTTCCCATCGGATGTTTCCTGGTGGTACTGGAGTTCGATGTCCGCCGCTGGCGCTGGCACTATGCAATAATCTACGCCTAGGTACAGATTTATGCGTTCGTCTTGTGATGCTTTGTTTCTCGCCTTGTGCTTTCGAGTCACGAAATTATAGAGGAGATATTATTTTAGGATGAATTGTCTGTAGTTTAATGTATACTTCTCTCAAACGGTGAAGGGAAACATCGTGAGGAAACCCGCGGCTTAGTCAACTCCACCATTGACCAAGTCTTTCCTGTGGACAAGACCGACTAAGCAGAGAGGATGGTATAGGTGCTGGGTAAACCTACTTCATCTAAATTTGTCCCGGGCACTACAGCGTCCCGTTAGTGTAGGCAAAAGTTGCTATAGGTATTCAATATTTACTTTAAATACCTTTCATTGTTCCGTGTTAACCTAGCCTAGTACTTTGTCAGATTCGCGCTTGTCAGAATATAATTTACAATAAGCGTTCAGCCCGCGATCCATCTAGCTATTGTTCAACCTCTAACTCTGACCGAGTTTGAACGAAAATATGGCTAAATGTCTTTTGTACGTATAAATCTATAAATCCATCGGTACATACAACAACATATACTTACAACTATTATTTTTATAAACCATAATTTCCAAAATGTAAAAGAAACACCGTTTTAAAGTTACAAACGATCTGTACTCTTATCATCATCATCTTCCTGCCCTCATCCCACTCTATGTGGGGTCGGCACAGCATGATCCTTGAATCATCCTGTAACAGTTTTGGCTAAGGTGTTTTATGACCGGCCGCCTGCCTGACGTCAACCCTCCTTGGGAATACTTGCTTATTGTATCTCATCATGTTGGAGGATACTATCCCTTAGTCGACTTTTACGACATGCTCGGGGAGAGAAGCAGCTGGACGCATTCTATGTTTTTTCTTTACTCCCAGTCCAGCAGAGAAGTATCTGTACTCTTATATAGCTCAAAGTAGATAAAAACACACATACATATCAGTCCTATTTTCCGTAGAGATTGGCAAATACCATTTATGTACTTACAATGCACGCTATTACATTCAAAATGTAAATAAAGTCACAAATCAATCGGACCTGTTAAAATTGGAAAGATTATTTGTCAAATAGGAAATCTATTATTACGCTGGACAAGAGAAAATAAATAAAACAAACAGAAACACGAAAGTGGCAAATAAGTAACATAATGGAGTTTACAATTATTTTTTGTAGAATAGATAGGCCCTTTAGAATAAATAGCGCGACTGATCATTTTGTATTTTGTAAATTATATGTATTTGTATTAGTAAAAACTTATCTTTATTGACAGAAAGAAACTTACAACTAATACAAATATAGTTTACTAAAGTCAAAAGAAACAGTCGGGCTATCTAAAGGCCGTTGCAAACGTTGCAAAAGATAGCTTGTTTTAGTTGCAAGATTATTTCTGTTAATAAATGTATATTGTTATTTCTTAATGGCGTTAATAATAAGATACCTGAGCTGAGTCGAGAACAGTGAACTGACAACCCTGTAGGTTTGAGGGAACCCCGGGTAAGCCGCGTCTTAGTAAACAGGACCTCATTGTTTAGACAAGGCTTTGCAGGATCCCGGTGGCCTGTTATTGTGATTACATAGAGATTCATTGGGTTTTGGCTGATTTAAATTAGCAGAAAACATGAAAATTGTGATAGGGTTTAATACAAACGTACGGTCTTCCCGCTGCGTCTTCTGGGAGATAAATTTCGGAAAATTCTTTTTTAGTACTGAAATAAGGCCTTTTACCATTATAGTAGGTGATTTATACAGCGTCAGGAGCCAACTTTTACCTTCACAAATGGGACGGGAAAGGCCTTAGTAGTAGTAGTAGTATATTATACTTATTGTTGTATTATAAATGTGAAAGTTTGTGACGATGTTTGGATGTTTGTGCCTTAATCATGCCTAAACAGCTGAACGGATTTTAATGAAACTTGGAATATACATAGTACATGTGCTGGTTTAACATATAGGCTATCTTTTATCCGGATACCACGCGAGCGAAGCCGGGGGTGGCAGCTAGTATTCCATTACTATTAAATTACTCACTATGTAGCGGTGAGATAACAAAATTATTCAGCATACACTGCGTCTTATCTCATAGATAGCGGTAAACAAAAGAAGTAATGAAAAGCCAACATAGCGTTATAATCGTGGGTGTCATGGGCCTTCCAGATTAGGTACGTAGACGTGAGAGGTCTCCTATTCACGTTGTAAGTTGTTTGGACGTAGCTTGATCGTCATTTTGTATGACCTTAGGCCCGATCACGTGTTAAATGTGTCAATCACTAACATAGTATAAAACGAAGTCGCTTCCCGCTGTCTGTCTGTCCCTATGTATGCTTAGATCTTTAAAACTACGCAACGGAGTTTGATGCGGCTTTTTTTTAATAGATAGAATTTATGAGGAAGGTTTATATGTATAGTACATGCATAATATAGTAGAGAAACACTGATAATTTTAGAGGTTTCTAATGTGATGTCGTAAATAAACACATTTTTTTACGCTTAGATTGCAAACGCTGGCTGAACCCTACGAGATAGATCAAATATTAATAATTATTACTATGAATTTTAGGTTACTTCGAACACAAAACCTCAAAACTTTACACACACAGATAAAAAGGCTTCACTTTTGTTGTTCGCGGCGCGCCGTCTTTTCTTTTTATTTGGTCTGAGGGCTGTACAAAGAAGAGAATAAAATTCTCGAAATTCGACTACTAGAGGATGCAGCGAAAAGATAAAGTTTGTATAAAACTTAAGGCGGGCTAAGTCACTTCGCGTTGACCTTATTATGCGATCTAGTCACATTCCGATCACTTCATTATGTCAGTCCCATATTGACCTGAGGATCGGAAGATAAGGTAAGCACCATAAATAACACAGCCAAATTCAATATGGAATGTTTATTAACAAGCTTTATTTCGAAACTACAACAGGTGTAAAACATGGGTATCTATATTAACTGCTTGATAATATATAAAGGGGTTCGTGGGTTCAAATCCGGTCGTGTACCAATGGGTTTTTCTTTTGGAAAAGTTTATGTGCGCTATTTATAAGTACCTGTACTCTAAAACGGTGAAGGAACATCGTGAGGAAACTGGCGTGTCGTAGAATCGTAGAAAGTTCGAAAACAAGTGCACGAAAAGAGCCTTTGAGACGCGCTTTAAATCCTTTCAGCACACTGGTTTAAATTTTTGTGCACTTGAAACATGTTTTCAAACTGTTTAGGTTTCACAACATGCCGGTTTCCTCACGATGTTTTCCTTCACCGTTTGAGAGTATAGCGCGAATGTGATTCTTGTAGAGAAAACTCGGGTAAAGTCACGTGGGTTCAGCTCTGGCATAACTAGGAGAGCATACATTCTAAGGAACTTAATAAAGACGCGTAATAAAGCGTATACGCTATTGTGTTGAACTTATGACTGTCATAATCATAATTTATTTGGGAAAATGTTTTTGTTTGAGAATGCGAGATATTCGTTGGGTGTTCGAGATTATTTACGTGAATCCTAGAATCATCATCATCATTATCAACAGCGGCCTATATAGAAGTCTACTGTAAGACAAAAATAAATCAGATTGCATCAGCTGGACTAGAATGCGTCCAGCTGCTTCTCTTCCCGAGCATGTCGTAAAAGACGACCAAGGGATAGTATCTTCTCCAAAATGATGGACCACCTATATGGGCGATGATGATCACCTGTCACCATGGTTCACCATATCCATCTTAGGAGTTTAAATCGGAAGCGGCTGCAAGTTTTCCCATTAGGGATACAGGCGTGATTGTATGTAGAATGTCATGTTTCAAATATATAAATTCGTATTCAAATCTAGACCGGTTATTTATAACGTTCTTTCCTGAGAAGCTAATATTATCGATGTCTGGCCGTCAATATTACCCAGTGACATCTTCCAACCGCTTCTAAAATGATAATTCCTCTGCATCAAGTTAGACTAAAAAGTCTACAATACAGATTTGCAGCAGCCGAAAATAAACTGTACGTTTCACGATATTAAATCGATTTTTCCTTGATCGTAAATTCAAAGCGCCTTTTTAGAATGTTCCGTACTTTAGAAATAGCTGAAATATGGCAGCGTTAGTTCCAGTATTGGCAGTTTTACTTGCGAATAAGGATCACAATTGTGTAACAGCGTTGATAGATAGAGGGAGGTGGGCAACATTAGTAGTTTTTTTTTTCGATGACTAAAAAATAGCAAAGAAGTCACAAAAATACTCCTAGTACTTTCAAAAGTCAATGATCATTTTTCAAGAAAAAAATTTAACCTAGTTTTTCCCTTTTAAATAAATAATAGAAGTTCGAACATTTTTTTATCATAACCACGCTTTGCTATTTTCACGAAGTTAGAAATATAACTTACATGAGTAGGTGTGTACCGACGAGGCTTGGTTGTGGTCAGCCATTGTATCGATGTGCCCATTGAGTCAATGTCGCCCAACTTCCTCTAATCTGATGGTCTGCTTTTTATGCTATTTCCGTTCCAATTCAGTAACCTAGTGCTTGAATCCTAGCTAATGTTTAGTTTCACGGAACCTGTTACGTTTCAAACAGATTACAGATAAGAAGATAAGAGACCTTAGCGTATCTTACTTCTTACTTAAATTGTAAATGTGAAAGTTTGTGAGGATATTAGTGCCTCAATCACGCCTAAACGGCTGAACGAATTTTAATGAAACTTGGAATATACATAGTACATGTGATGGATTAACATATAGGCTATTTTTATCCGGGTAAAACGCGGGCGGCAGCTATTGTTTAAATAAAATGCAAACAAATTAAATAGTACAGTAAATTGACACAAGAAAAACAATCCCTGTTACTTCAATTCAATCGACTCAAACGAATCATTCACCCCTTACGTTCGAATGAGACTATTCACAAGATCGGCAACAATCAGATCGACAGCTCATTCGAATAATCGATTCCGGTTCGTTTCACGTCACTGTGAAGCGGCCAGTGTTGTTCTCAATTTGAAATTTGAATAAAGACCACCATTCGAATGGATCGCTGTCTTATTCGAAACAATGTGTTTTTGTGGCTAACGTCGAAGTAATATTGGTCTTCTATGGGTATTGACCGTTAAAATCCCGCGGCTTAGTCAGCTCCGCACGTATTGACTTGTGGATAAGGCTGACTAAGCTGATAGCTAAAATCGCTCTGCGCACTGTAGCATCCCGTTATGTAAAAGTTGCCTCCTGAGGCTGTATATTATATTCTAAGTAGTATAGATGGTAAAGTTTAGTGATAGCGATCTCTCCTTTTGATTGAAAGGTCGTGGATTCGAGTCATTAGCTTAGGGAACCGCCTGGGTTTACCTACAGTTGGATATCTAGGTCGAAAACAATGAAACTGGCACATGCCAGCTACAGCATTATTCAAATAGGCACCATCTATCACTGTCTGCGTCTATTACCTGCAGGTGGCGTGCTGACGAATCGAACCGGCACTCTACTGCTGACAGCTTGAAGAGGTGTGATGAAGTGTGGAGCTACCTTATTACCGCACCACGGACAATCGAAACGAAACTTACTTACGACATTTACCCCCGAATACTCAAACGCATCTCAAAGTTGAGCACGTCTCAAATGACAGATTTTCATCAAAAACTGTCAAATACCGTGAGTTGAGACGTGCTCAACTCTGACTCGCGTTTGAGTAATCGGGGGTAACACAGCTAACGAAATTATGTGCCAAAGTATACATATGTGGTGGGCAGAGCCACAAGAAATCATAACTTGCAGCCACTCCTGATTCACTCCCACTGATGCATATGGTGAACCATGGTGACAGGTGATCAGCCCATCGCCATCACTGTCACCGTATCCATCTTGGGACTATAAATCAGGAGTGGCTGCAAGTTATGATTTCTTGTGGCCCACCCCGTTAGGGATACGGGCGTGATAATATTATTATGTATGAATATATCCTTTGATAAAGCCCTTTTCTAGATCCTACTACCTATTTCAGATAAGTTCTGCGTCAATCTAGACTCATACAACTCATACTCATAGAGTCTCAGACTCTATAATTTTCACTATTCCGTACTCCTAAAATGCAAAGGAAACATCGGGAGAAATCGGAGTGCACGATCAGAACCTCTTCTGGCGCACTTTATTCCGAACCAGTGATACGAAGGCAGTGACATAGCACTTAAGTGCAGCGATGCATTATAACCCTTGCAACTAAATGCTCACCACTCATTTCGAAGTAGGTTAAGCAGTAGACTTTGCTCTATGGAAACGCATAAAGCGTTGGTAGGCCGACACGCGACAGAGGCACGCGAGGAACTGAGGCGGGCTTCCTACGACGAACTTTGTTGCTTCTTGTAACGATTGACGGCCTCGGTGTGGCGGGCGATTGCTCGGCAGAGACGCAAGAGGCGCGGGTTCAGTTGCTGCGGAAGAAATGTTTGCATGATCTGTAAATATTTCTTCCGGGTCTGGGTGTTGTGGTGCCATGGTACTCGTAGTTTCTGATACCCACGATACAGGGAATTCTAGTGTGGGGTCAGGACTATGGTATGTGACTGTTGGGTGTTATTTATTTTTTTAATACCTGACATGGCCATTATGTCATGGTTATTATTTTATGTTATAGACAAGCGATCCGCCCCGGCTTCGCACGGGTGCAATGCTGATACTTAATATACTACAGAATGTCTTTATATACAACGTTCAAAGCTTTTTTATCATTAGACAATGCAAACATGTTTTCGGCTGAGTTTTATTAAAAGGTGAAGGATAAAAAAATGGTTATTGTGGGTATCCCTAAAAGATAGACATATATCATTGCGGATTTATTGTATACCTTTTTAAGGTGTACAATACTGTAGTACATTATTTTGATCTATCTCGTAGCGTTTGCAATGTAAGCGCAAAAAATGTGTTTATTTTCACATTCGAAACCTCTAAAATTATCAGTGTTTCTCTACTATATGCATGTATTATACATATAAACCTTTCTCTTGAATCATTCTATCTATTAAAAAAAACCGCATCAAAATCCGTTGCGTAGTTTTAAAGATTTAAGCATACATAGGGACAAACAGCGGGAAGCGACTTTGTATCACTACTATGTAGTGATTATGAGTATGTTACGATTCGGCGTAGGAAGCCCGCAAGCGCAAGCTCTAGATATAATGAAAGCTGTGCTT
Source organism: Scotopteryx bipunctaria (assembly GCA_949320045.1). NCBI lineage: Eukaryota > Metazoa > Arthropoda > Insecta > Lepidoptera > Geometridae > Scotopteryx > Scotopteryx bipunctaria. Next base: position 12,179,509 of record OX439446.1, on the reverse strand, counting down.
GCATATTTTCTATGCAATTAGGGAGCACACAGCACACTGTTCTACATTTTAACGCTAAATAATTTTAATTAATTTTAAGCGTCAGTTTTGTTTATTATTTCAGTTTTCGTTTTTATTCGTTTACCGCAACATAATGTAAATGTAATAAAGTCTGCTTTTGAATGTAATTTACCACAAATGTTTGTATTACTTGAATAAAATGTGGGTTGCGGAGATCATTTTTTTTTTATAAAAATACAAACTTCGATCTTCATACCAGTATAAAAGCCATCACAGATGTAACGATAATATATAATACTAGCTGTGCTCCGCGGTTTCACCCGCGTTTTTCTCGTTTCCGTGGAAATACCGAGATAAAATATTGCCTATATTCTATACTATATAATATTATAAAGCTGCAGAGTTTGTTTGTTTGTTTGTTTGAACGCGCTAATCTCTGGAACTACTGGTCCGATTTGAATGATTCTTTCAGTGTTGGGTAGTCCATTTATCGAGGAAGGCTATAGGCTATGTTTTTTTTTCAAAATTAGGGATCCGTAATAAAATTGCTATTTTGTAACACAAGGTGTAAAATCGAAAACCTATTTTTGCGTGCGCTGCAAAAACTATTGACAATAGAACAAAATGATGTACTACGGGTTTGTAGATCCCATTAAGACCTACAAAAAAGTCCGCAAAACATATATCTAGCTATCATGGTTTAATCACAATAACCGATTTTGTGTTCAAAATAATTATTAAATCGTCTGAAGAAAAAAAACTACGTTAAATATGTATCGTAATATTAATCTTTATTATGTTATCAAGAGTATTTATGTAGAAGTAAAATACTTTTTGTTTCATCTCAATCGGATATTTCGTTTAAAAGTTATCACGTGTGTAAGATGTTAAGAGTTGGTACCTATTAATGAGTTATGGGCCATAGTCCATTTATTGAGGGAGGCTATAATATAGGCAATATTTTGTCTCGGTATTTCCACGGAAACGAGAAAAACGCGGGTGAAACCGCGGAGCACAGCTAGTATTAGTATAGATATATAAGTCAATTTCGCCAAAAGTGTCGCTTATCCCTTTTTGGCTGTTAGGTTAGGAATGGCTTAGGAATCGATATTAGTACTAGCTGCCGCCTGCGGCTTCGCTCACGTGGCACCCGGATAAAAAATAACCTATGTGTTAATCCAGTACATGTACTATTTATATTCCAAGTTTCATTCAAATCCGTTCAGCCGTTTAGGCGAGACTTTCAAATTTATTATTAGTAGCATTTTTAAATCAACTACATTATAATTTGCAGTAATTTCGGCGATACAAAGACATGGATAATAATGCATTTTGACAGGTGAAGCTACCGTAACGGCCATCTGTCAAAACAGGTTCTGGTTCCAAGTGGCCAGCGATGAAAGTAATGACACGAATTAGCGTTTTTCTGGAAGTCGGGTGGAACCCTTACTATGGGTTTTGGATCGAGTTTGAACGACATTATTATTGCATATGGTCTATCATGTTGGAGTGGATACTATCCCAGTCAACTTTTACAACATGGTCGGGGATAGAAGCAGCTAGACGTATTCTGTTTTTTTTTTTTTTTTTTTTTTTTTTTTATCCCAGTCGAGCAGACAATTTAGAAGTAAATACCTGTACAGTTGCTATCAATATTTTTTTGTTTGATTAGGACTTTTTGGACTTTTTTTATTATTATATCGAACTTAATAAAAAAAAACTCGTTCTTCACTCTCTTTCTGGTGAAATAATGTCACCAATAGTAACTCTACTTTCATACTAATATTATAAGCCCGAAAGTTTGTAACGATGTTTGTATGCTTGTTAATCAATGGCCTAGTGGTAGTTACCACGCTTTCTGATCTAGGGTCATGGCTTCAAATCCGGTCATGGACCAATGGATTTCATGGATCATTTCTGTTTGAAAAATTCTGCTCTGTACCAGTATTCGGCAAAGGAAAACATCGTGAGGAAATAGACATGTCGTAAAACGTTAAAAAAATTGTCAAATGCACAAGAGGAAACTTTGAGGCGCACTTCAAATTCTTTTACCATACTGATTCGAAAGAACTAGTGACACGATTAGTTGTAATCAATGGCTGAAAGTATTTTGATGGAACTTGGTGCTTTGCAAATTGAAATAATATAATAGACAATTGTTTTATTTTACACGAGCAAAACCACGGGCTAATGCTTGTTTCACATATTCGGACCATATAATTTACTGAACTCTAGTACCGGAAGATTGTACGTCAGTCCATGTATTTAATGGACATCGTTTAATTTCCTTGATGGTACTTGAGATAAATGCCGATGAGACAAGGAAGACATGGCATGATTATTTAGAATTTCGTGAGAAAATTATATCATTGAAGAGTATTTGGATAATTACATACATACATACATAATATATCCCGCCTGTGTCCCATAGGGATAGGCAAAGATCACAGATCTCAATTTGCTACAATCCTGACATCATTTTTTCGCTTCATTCAGTTTTGGATAATTCATTTATAATTATCCAAATCAATTTTAGCAGCGTGCTGAGAGGTGTGGGTTCAAATCCAGCTGCGGGAGAAATATTTGCATGTTCTGCAAATGTTTCTTCCGGGTCTGGGTGTTGTGGTACCATGGTACTCGTAGTTTCTGATACCCACGACACAGGAAATCCTAGTGTGGGGTCAGACTATCTATGTAACTGTTGGGTATGTATCAGTGACTCAATATATGCAACCAAGAAAAACTCAATGACGGCACGAACTGTCAAAAAAAGTATTAAAATTATGAAATCATAATGCATTCTCGGAATAAAATTATAAATGAAGGCCAATTATTATATCAGTTAAGCATAGTTTTAGAATCTGTCCGTCTGTCCGTCAATTTGATGAATGATTCCACATGACCCTAAAAGCCATTGGGTTTTTAAGAACCGTCAACCGTCATATCGCGGCTACGATCGGTACATTTCCTTATTTTATTAGTTTTTCCTTATTATAAATTCTACATTTGCTTCATTATATTTTAGTTCGAAAATGTTCATATCTTTATAATGTAGGTTTAAATCTTGTCGTGTACCAGCGTTTTTTTTCTGTTCTATACACCTCTTCTAACGATAAAGGAAAACATCGTGAGGATGGCATGTCGTAGTATATAAAAAGTGAAAAGACTTGCACGAAATTAGATTTTTTTACTATAGATACTCGTAGGTATTCTGTTCTGTCACCATGATATTATATATCGCCACCCAGATAAAATATTTCGTTCTGTTTTCCGTTACATTATATTGACCGTAACGGTCACCTGTTTTCAGGAAAATGTTAAAATGATTCATGACTCATGCAATCTTTTAATCGTTATTTTTGCTCGAATGTTTTTTATTACTCATCGCTTCGAAATTGAAGGTTTTGAGAAATCGAGATCACTCGCCTTTCAAAAGCCCTGCTCATCAAAATTCTTCGTAGAGTACTTTTTTACTGGAGTTTGTGGTGTTCTTCCTTGTTTATTGGCTTTTTGAAGTTACCATAACCTAGCTTTAAGTGTAGTTAAATAAAAAACTGATTGGAAATCTAGTTAGAAGAAATAGGTCGCTAATAATATGATAAGGGCAGGAACATGATGATGATTTGCATATTTTTAGTACATAATAACATTTATATTTTTAACTCTTGTTTCGCTAAAGCTTTGTGACTATTAGGGTCAAATTAATGTGCTGTACACAGTCAACTTCATAAAAGTAAACCTATTACCATTAAGGCAATGCAGAAAAGTTTTACAAAAATACAAAAACTGATGACATCCTAAAAAGCTCTCGCGGACTAAAACATATTTTTTTATATTAACGGTGACTAAGGGAAAGCAAAAAACTGTTATAGTCGTAATATGATTCGGTTGTGAAAGTGTACATAGACGTTAAAATAACCGTTAAAAGTGCTCTACTAGCTGTTTTAAAAGTTAACGAGCACTCGAAATATTACTGAGTATTTTTAGCTAAAATGCACTGAATCGACAATAATTAGGTACCTACTTTCCTATCAACTTACGGTACATAATTAATAATATAGTTACTATAGGCATACACTCTTGTGACGGAGTTTTTAGGCCGCTTAAAGACCTTCACCATGGCTTAACGACTTAAAATCAGGAACGACAATTTAACGTGCCCTCTGAAGCACGGAAGCGCTCAGCTCGTAATGCCACTTTCGGTCACCCATGCCAATCGTGACCGCGCACAACGTTGCTTGACTTCAACGATCGATCAAGAACGTCTAAGCAAGCTACACCACGAGCGCTACTAAAAGAATATCCTATGACTTCGTCCGCGTTAAGTTTTTTTCATAAAATTATTTTCCTTCTGCGTCGTTTAAGTTGAATATCGAGAATCCATTTCTTTGTAAACCCCTAAAGCGTAAGAAAAATATACCCTCCAAGTATCTAGAACTTATGGTTTAGGTAACTTTAGGCTGTTCGTTACTGTCAGTCAGTCAATCAGACAGTCGTTCAGTGAGTCAGTCAGTAGCGTAGTTTTGTATATTGAGGTAGATATTGTATAGTTTGGTATAATTTGTATGTTGTTACACGCCGTAAGCCTTACAATGGAGTTTGTTTGACGCGTCCAGATTCTTAATGAGATAACGCCCATGTCATAACGAAGTGATGTGAACTCGGCTTTATGGAGAGTACAGACAGCAGAATCACTAATACAATTATTTGTAGATAAAAGTATGTGAGAATACTAGAACAAAAACCATTTATTTTATTTAAAAACTGATCGCATTTTTATTTCTTATTATTATACCGATTACCTTAAAGTTTTTAATGTTATTGTAGTTTGTCTTTGTAACTGTGAGTAAAATAAATAAATAAAATTTATTCAAGCTATCTATCTACCTAACGACAAGACAAGTTATTTATAAGACAAGCCCCAATGTAAGCAAAGCTTGTACTATAAATAATAAATGTAAATACCTTTTTTGTAAATACATGTACTAACACGACACCCAGACCCGGAATAAATATTTGCAGAACATATACACATTTCTTCCGTAGCGGGGATCGAATCCGCGCCTCTTGCGTCTCAGCCGAGCACTCGCCCACCACACCACAGAGGTCGTCACGAGTATAATCTACTTACCTGTAAAATATACTTAAATGTTGTTTTTCCATCGCTCCCAGAGGTCAACAATCGGTGTTTTTTTCTCTTTTGCCCATTAGTTTCTTAATTAATATCCCTTGGCGGAGCGAAGTGTGAGCGGGATCAAATCAATCATAATCACCCGCTATAAAATATTTTAATTTAACAAATCACTGTGGTGCAGCCTTTATTCTACTGCGTGGGTGTGACTGAGGGTTTATGGCTTTTAATAGGCAGTTTCTGATTTCTGTTTATTTAGTGATTGCTATGTAATCCACATATATGAAACTTTTAAGTTAATGACTGACTGACAGTCTGCGCAGAGTCTAAACTATAAGTCCTAGGAGTATGAAACTTGTAGAGTATATATTTCTCTTTAAATAGTATTTAAGAATTATTCTATAAATAGATATATATTTACAGAATAATTCCAAAGAAAATTATCATATCACGTGTCTGTAAACATCGAAGGAGTAGCCTGACTTAAATGGTTTAGGTTTACCCATACGCAACATAACCCTCAATCCTGTTAGTATAGACCTCAAATCATAGCCTGATCTTATAACAACCATACATAGCCACAAAATCACCACCAATTTCTTCCTAACTCGGATCAAGTAGGTACTTTGACCATAATCACAGAACACTTCAAACATAAGTTTCACTGTACCATCACTCGGAGAAACTGTTGGTAATCTGTGGCACCAGAGTTATTCACGATATTTGGACTGGTGGTCTTATAGTGCCATAGTTTTTGTTCTTGTGAGAAAGAATGTTTAAAATGTGATGGTAAATCCTACTAATATTATAAATATGAAAGTTTGTGAGGATGTGACGATGTTTGTGCCTCAATCACGTCATAATGGCTGAACGGATTTGAATGAAACTTGGAACATACATAGTATGTGTGCTAGAATAAAATGTAGGCTACTTTTTATCCTGGTACCAAGCGTCAAAGCCGCAGGCAGAAGCTAGTCTAATCTAAAATTATACTTTCCAAAAATGTTGTTCACATTCAACTCAGTATCGGCTTAAACTTTCAATATAGATAGTTTGTGACTTGGAATAACATAGGTATTTATCCGGCTGGGTACCGCGCGAGCAAATTAGTAGACGGACGCTAGTGCATAGATAAACAAGCGACCTGCCCCGGCTTCGCTCGGAGATAGACATAATATACCATCGCGGACTTTTTTGTAGACCTTTAGAAGGTGTACAATACTGTAGTACATTATTTTGATCTATCTCGTAGGGTTCAGCCAGCGTTTGCAATGTAAGCGCAAAAAATGTGTTTTTACGACATCACGTTAGAAACCTCTAAAATTATCATATGTTTCTCTACTATAAAGCATGTTTAATACATAATATAAACCTTCCTCTTGAATCATTATAATCTACTAAAAAACCGCATCAAAATCCGTTGCGTAGTTTTAAAGATCTAAGCATACATAGAGACAGACAGCGGGAAGCGACTTTGTTTTATACTATATAGTGATAAGACTGGCTTTTCAGAATTTCAGTTACCACATCCAAGCCACACGGAACACGAACACAACGGCATAAAGTTCCTTTCGCTTTGTAATGTAACTCGAAGTAACATAGGTCTGCTACGCCTAATGTTACCGACAATATCGGTAAAGTACGGCAAATTACCACGGGTTACCGGTTATTGTCTAGACCTTTGAAGGTGATGGGGTCAGAAGTAACTAGGACGACGTAGATGTGATCAGATATAGATGCGGTAAGTTTTTAGATCAAATATCCATTTTGTGTTATACATACATAATTACCAATCCCGTATCTCTAATGGGCTGGGCAGAGCCACAAGTAATCTTAAGAAAACTTGCAGACATTCCTGATTTACAGTTTTAAGATGGATATGGTGATATTAGTCTTAGTAGCAACTTACAACCTAAATTAGTACTTAAACCTACTTAAAAATAAAATCTACGAATAACATTCCCTATTATTAAGACATTAGACGCGTGATTTTTGTTCGCTACACCAGTACTCTCAAACAGTGAAGGAAAACACCATCGGCTGAGTCAGCTCCGCACGCATTGACCATGTCTTTCCTGTGGACAAGACCGACTAAGCTGAGAGTGTGGAATAGGTGCTGGGCAAGCCTACTCCATCTTAATTCATCCCGGGTACTACAGCGTCCCGTTTGTGAAGATAAAAGTTGCCTCCTGACGCTGTATAAATCATCTCCTATAGATGGTAAAAGGCCTTAGTTGTAGTAGGCAGAGATTTCGCTTCATTCAGCTTCATTTACTCTCATTAGGTACATTCTTCATGAATGCAATTTCATAACTTTATTTGTCACAATAACACCTCTATTCGTTTTCTAACTTCGTAAGATCAAACTGCGATTTAGTGAAAGCAAGAGGATTAGAACTCACAACGATGGGAAAGTCTAGCTATATTTGTGCCAATAGTTCTCTCGTTCCAGTGTGGTGAAGGGATTTAAACCCACTACCACTAGACCACCAGTGTCCTCAAAGTCTAGCTGCAATGCTGTTATTGTAACTTAGGTTTCCATCTTCTTCCAGCTAGGAAACTTCGAATGAACATTCATACATACATACATACTATGTACATATACATATATATTTATGCGAAAGTTTGTGAGGATGTGTGGATGTGACGATGTATGCTTGTGCCTCAATCACGCCGTAACGGCTGAACGGATTTGAATGAAACTTGGAATATACATAGAATGTGTGCTGGAATAACATATAGGCTACTTTTTGTTCGGATATCATGCGAGCGAAGCCGCTGGTGAAAGCTAGTTTTTCAATAAAAAACGTTCGTTTTTTATTGAAAATAATAATAAAAAAAAATTAGTCGACGTTGAATGTAAAGTGTACTTATTTTATATCTGAATTGATGAACTGCTAGCAGAGGTAGGTAAGTCTTGTATTACAAAATATCAAAACGCATCGATAGCGCGGAGGAAAGCGCCATCTAGTGAGATAAAATAGGAACTAAACTTAGGAGCAATCTTTTACCGGAGCAACCTTTTATTATGGAAGTGCCGCAATTAAAGAAAGTGGCCCAATTTTGTGTTAGTTTTGTATAGTGTTAAAAATATTTTATTGTGTGTATATGTTAGTCTGTAAGGTATTTATTAATATGGGCCAAGACATTGTATCTTTAGTATAATTTGTTCTATGTTGCCTGAAATAAAGAGTTTATTATTATATACTCCACAAAGTCCAGTGTGCCCAAGCAAAATCCAGAAGTTTACTTCCACGCTATATCACGGACTAATGGGGGCGCTTCCACACTTAACCCAGTTTCCCCACTTTTTCCTGAACATGTAATTACTGTCATCTCAAAAGTCTTTCAAGGCTCCCGGGGAAATTAAAAAAAGCTGTCAAACGCGCCGTCACGGCGGCAATTACTCGGTAAAATTGCCGCTTCATACGTATTTATACCTAGTACCTCAGACCAAATAAAAAGAGAAGACGCCGCGCCGCGAACAACAAAAGTGAAGCCACACAAAACCGTGCTCCTGTAAGTAAACATACACGCTCACGCACACACCTACACTAAAACCATGCTCATCGCTCTTAGTACGTCACGAGTCTTAAAAATATAATTATGCCTTCTTGTGTAGTGAAAATTTGTCAAAACAGCAGCAAATCACATAAAAAGTCTCACGGAATCACTTTTCACTTGTAAGTACTTCAAATAGCATCGTTTTTTATTTATTATACTATGAATTTAGGTTAATTGGAACACACAACCTTAAAACCTTCGACACACACATAGATAAAAAGGTGGCTTCACTTTTGTTGTTCGCGGCGCGGGGTCTTTTCTTTTTATTTGGTCTGAGCCTAGTACCTAATTGGAAAATATGGCTTGAGATATGCAAAACCATGTGCATTGGAATGGACTAGCTGGGCTTTAATATTGAATTAGCTTTGCTTTTACCCGCGACTTCGCTCGCTTGGTACCTTGACAAAGAATATCAAACTATAAAAAAATTATGTATGTTTTAACACCAAACTAAGTAAAGCTTCTATTTTATTATCACGCCCGTATCCCTGATGGGGTGGGCAGAGCCACAAATAATCCTAAGAAAACTTGCAACCACTCCCGATTCAAAGTCCCAGGTGGATATGGTGAACCATGGTGACAGGTGATCAGCCCATCGCCCATAATGTCCATCATGTTGGAGAGGGTATTATCCCTTAGTCGACTTTTACGACATGCTCGGGGAGAGAAGCAGCTGGACGCATACTACGTTTATCTATTACTCCCAGTCCAGCAGAGAAGTAAAAAATTCAACCTTTTACATTTATACTGTTTTGGCTTAAACTTATTTAAATTTTGTTTTTGTGTGTTTTAGAAAACATAAACTGGATCATGACTCATCAGTATATCCCTAAAATTCTCGCTATTATAGCATCCTAATACTTTTATTGGCTTATTAACTTATTCTTACGAAACAAAGCTTTTAATTCTTACAAAAATCCGTAATAAAAAGCCTGTAAAACGAGCTTTGACTTTTTTAGACTTGCTAACAACAAAACATCGTCGTGAAAACACAAATAATTTCACCATAAAACTAGTAATACAGTCACCGATATAAGTGTTTTATAAGTACCTAGTTATAAAGGCGCGGCCGAGAAGGCGTTGGCGCGACGATCTCGACTGATTCGACGAAGAGTGGTGGGAGATCGCGAAAGACAGGATCAGAGAAGCTCTTGGGGGAGGTCTTTGCCCAGTAGTGGGACAGAATAGGCTAAGTAAAAATAAAGTTGTCATATTAATAAATGTAGTATTTACTCTTCTAAAAATATTATTCCTTTACCTACTAACTACCCGTTTTACATATTATACAATAATTAGGGTTATAAAAGCACCATTAAAAAAATTAGACATTTTCTAAATATAAAAGTTTAGCTACAATTTAAGAAAATTTTAGCTGCACTATATTTTGTATGCTTAATGCCTAGGATAATTCAAGATGGAGTAATTCCATATATGGAGGAAAATAAATTGCTGTACTTCCGGGATTCGAACCCAAGCTTATTAGCTATTTATTTTTATTATTTTTTAATAACCTGTAGCGTCTAACTGCTGGGCAAACCTCGCGCCATCTTTTCTTGGGTCAGTGAGGAATTTCGCCCAACAATCTGAATGCATTTGAGTCACTTCAGGCGTGCAGTCTTTTTACCTACGTCCACAATGTCCGTCTCCGATTTGATTTCGGTATTTGTTAACACTAGACATAAAATTTTAACGATATAAAAATATGTAAATTTTTAATTCTACGAATAGGTCATTTTCAGTGCTAAGACTTCTGTTGATGGCTGTACTACAATTTTTACGAGTTAGGTACTTAAAGCTTTTTCATATTAATATTATTCCGCATTTATCGCGTCTGTAGATCGTTGGTAATAATATAAGGCGTAATAAAAATATAAAAATGGAGTTGCTTTACTTTTAGCCATGTAATACGGGGTTGAAGTTAAATTAAGTTATATGTATAGATAGGTTACACCCTGTATATTATCATACATCATACTCATTGACGACCTCAGTGGCGTAGCGGGCGATTGCTATGGAAACTAATACTACTATATAGTGGGCTTGAATATTTGTATAATATTTTTACAGTTGTTGCAACTACAAAATTAATTTTGTTTACGTTTTTTCTTCTTTGTAAAAAAATACATTTTTGTAAAAAAAAACAGTAACAGATAATAATTTCTTCTACTTTCTAACTCTAATTTTTCAAGCGCCAATTTAAAAGGAAAAATCCTACCGATTTGCTATATTGATATCCGCCGCTAGTTTTTCAGACTAGCAGTGACGTGTCCAATTAACCTCGTATTAGTCGGAACACTAATGATATTTTAAATGAAAACATTCTCTGTACGGTTTGCAGAGAAGTTGGGATGCAATACCTCTTGCTGTTGTTGCTAGCATCATCCCACTACTGGGCAAACCCCTCCTTAACTGATTTCTTAATTTGTTTCAATATGCAAATATTTTGAACTCAAGTGGACGCTTCCCAAAATCTTCCTCCCGCCATATTATTTTATACCATAGATATATTTTTTAATTCGATTCCTTCTAAACGAAGGAATTTCTTTTTCTTCTAAACTGGCCGGATAGTGACAGTTACTTGCTCCGTTCATAGCTGTTCATAGTTTACTGTTTTGTGAAAGCGATATTATGACAAACCAATGTTATTTCATTCAACCAACGCGATTATAACCTCTTTACGCAAACTTATACATGACACAATGAGTAGACATGACATTTTTTATCTTTATTTATTTAGGAGGGTTTAATTAGATGTGATTAGGTCACCTGCAAAGTACCTACCTACACTTATAATTAAATATCTCCTACATAAAATTATACCGAAACACTTTTGCCCTTCAGGTTTATGTAAATAATACTTCGTTTTACAATCCCGTTGTCAGAATGTGTCGCTGTTATAATGATTTGCTTATTGAAAATTATGAAATTATCGATATCTTCATCTCAAAACTTCCTCAATTTAAAAAAGTTGTTTTAGCCACTCTTTCTAAAGAGTGTGCTTTAAAATTACACTAGTTTTTTCCATTAGTATTAATCGAGCTTTCTCAGTATAGCTCGCATTTATTTTATTACCTATCTCATATCTAAACTAAGTACCTACTGCTTTAATAATCATGTTGTGTACACATGTTTTTAGGATACAGTCTAGTCTATAAAATTATGCATGTTTTTGTTACTATTGTGAGTGTATCTGATTGTATTCTGTTTTGTGTGCCTTAATAAATAAATTAATAAATAAATAATACAAATTTTAACTAACTTACATAACGCTTTTGCTTCCCCCGAAAGGGGGGAAGGTAAAAGGTCTCTCTTGGTAAAAGTTTACCTTACGTTCTGTCCGTACAATTTTATCTTCGATTCGATGCTCAGTTTTTGCTGGCGCGCAACTACCAACCAATTACAGAAAGCTGAATGATGATAAATAGCGACTGTGAGTTGGTATAAGGAATAAGGTATTTCATTTCCTAGAATGAAAGCGTTATTTCGAATAATTATCTGAACGAAAATAGCATGCTGAAATTCATACAAAATGTCTTCTTAGAAATCATAATCTATACATATAAAAGAGCTTAACTTGACTGACTGACTGATACCTACATCATCTGAAGCTAGAACGCTGAAATTTGGAAGGTGGGTTTCTTTCATAGCAAAAGCACCCATTGAGGTGGAATTTTTCGAAATTCAACCCCTAAAGGGGTGAAAAGGGGTTAAAACGTTTGTGTGGAACTTTTTAACGCGAGGTGCGATTTGCTTCAAACTCGATTCAGATACAGTAAATGCAAAATAAATAGACACATATTTCAGAATTTTTCAGAACAACTCTTAAAAGGGGGTGAAATGTAGTGTCAAAGTGAATGAATCATCATCATCATCTTCCTGCCCTTATCCCACTCTATGTGTAATCAGTGCGTCCTACCTGTGATGACATACGGAGCCGAAACGTGGCCACTCACCGTGCGACTTGTCCACCAGTTCAAGGTCGCTCAGCGAGCTATGGAGAGAGCTATGCTCGGAGTTTCTCTTAGGGATCGAATCCGGAACGAAATTATTCGTCAGAGAACTAAGGTTACCGACATAGCTCAACGAATTAGCAAGCTGAAGTGGCAGTGGGCAGGTCACATATGCCGCAGAACCGATGGCCGTTGGGGCAGACTGGTTCTTGAGTGGAGACCGCGTGTCGGCAAACGTAGTGTAGGGCGCCCTGTAGCTAGGTGGGGCGATGATATCCGTAAGTCAGCGGGCAGGGATTGGAGGAAGAGAGCTGAAGATCGAGCTCAGTGGCGTGCCATGGGAGAGGCCTATGTCCAGCAGTGGACTGATGTAGGCTGATGATGATGATGTGGGGTCAGCACAGCCTGTTCCTTGGATCATGCTGTAAGAGTTTAAGTGCAAAATTAATAATAATAAAAAATAACAGTTACACGAAAATAGATACATTTACATAACTATCAACCTAGCAATACTCTAAGCAATTTATTCTACTGCAAAATTTTATCCCGTCTAAAAAGTACAAAAAATTACTTGCAACAAAAATTGCAAAACTTCCGGATTACCTGCAAAAACTTGTAAGAAGGGACTTTAAATTGCGAAACTTATTCAAGCACGCCTCAAGTGTGTTTACTGTATTTGCGCGCAATGGGGCCTTAGGGTGTGTTCACAGTGATTTGACACTGTCTACCGGTCCTACAGTACTAACTTTGAATCCATCTGACATGCGCAGTGCAGATTTTTCATACTAAATTGTCTACTGCGTAGCGAAACGGCTTGCTTAGACGTTCTTGATTGATCGTTGAAGTTAAGCAACGTTGTGCGCGGTCACAATTTGGATGGGTGGCATTACGAGTTGAGCGCTTCCGTGCTTCGGACGGCACGTTAAATTGTCGTTCCCGGCTTTTAAGTAGTTAAGTCATGACGGAGGCCTTTAGGCGGCCTAAAAACTCCGTCACAAGAGTTGGCCACTAGCTCATAAGAACTTACTTCACAAATGCCAAGTTCGACAATATCGACAATACAATACAATGATTCGACTTACTAGTTATTTCGAACCAGTGAGGTGAAAGTATTTAAAGTGCGCCTCAAAATCTTCTTTCATGTACTTGACAAATGCCTTATCAGATGAAAAGTAGCCTATTACTTATTGTGTTATTCCAGCATTGGACGACCTTGGCGGCGTGGCGGGCGAGTGCTCGGCTGAGACCCAAGAGGTTCGGTTTTAATTCCTGCTACGAGATTTTTTTTTAATTTATTCTATTCGAAAAATTTACGTGCGCCAGTACTCTCAAACTGTGAATAAAAACACCGCCGTGTGTCAAGTGCACGAAAGGTGCCTTTGACGTGCCTTTAAATCCTTTCACCACACTGATCACAGAACCAGTTATACGACCAGTAGTAATTAAATACGAAGCTGGTTTTGGAAGTGAAAACCTGTTTTACACGTAAATGTTCTCGATGGGCTGTAATAGAAACCAAGTGTACCGTGAAATGTATGTAGAATGGAATTAGTGAAGATGATCGTCTGAAGCTTACCTATCGATGGTTGTGACGAAATCCCTTAGGGCTGTTCTAATTTGTATGTTAATATTTTCATCGACAGAATTTACCTTTGTGAAAACCGTTTAGCGTCTTCGCCACCATATAGATGGTCCATCATATCTGGGAGGATGCTATCCCTTAGTCGACTTTTCGACATGCTTGGGGAGAGAAGCAGCTGGACGCATTCTATGTTTTTTCTTGACTCCAGTAGAGAAGTTACTCTTAAAGAGTACATAACTTGTTTTACTATGTTTTATCATGATTATTATTTTATGGGAGAGTAGATCCTCTATGCCTACCCCTATGGGAAACAATCGTTATAATGAATGATACGTTTTTTTTATTGAAGTATTTTAAGACAGCCCTACCAGTATTGACATGTCAATGTTTTGTCAAGGGATTTCAATAGGACGCTCAAGATGTCCTTTTATCCCCATTAACGAACAAGAGACAAATCGTGCTCGTCGACTTACCTTCAGAATAGTGCGACATTCAGCTCAAAGAACTTTGAACCTTTTGTTTACTGCTGATGGTTTATTTTTAATTGCGTTAATTTAAATCCGATTACGATGAATAGTATCGGATCGTCATTTGTCAAGTTTTGTTGTCAGTTTAAAAATTTGACTGTAGGTTCGGGGGGCATTTTTTTGTTCTAGTTCTTTAGTACGACGTTGGCGTCGGAGGAATGTTGGTAAGGCATGAGACGCAGGTGCGGGTTCAATACCGCGGCGATTGAAATGCAGATATAATCTTCCAGTCAAACTTACTTTTTTTTGTGAATACATACTGATAATACATAATACTACAACACCCAGACCCGGAAGAAATATTTGCAGAACATACAAACATTTCTCCCGTAGCGGGAATCGAACCCGCGCCTCTTGCGTCTCAGCCGATCACTCGCCCGCCACGCAAACAAAGTCGTCGTTGACCATATCTTTTTTCAAAGTTCCTTATGATTACTTGTGGTTTTGCCCAGCCCATTAGGGATATGGACATGATAATATGTATAGTAAGTAATAGCTTTTCATAAAATAAAACCTAATTCTTCTGAATACTGTACTGAAGCTATTTTCTTGCCGCGTCGACATTTATTAAAGGTAAAATACATGGAGATAATTTATCATGAAACCAGTCCCTTTTTCTCACGAGTGTCTGAGAGCTGTAAAATATGCTGAGTTATAAACTCGCGTCAAACAGTATAAATCTCTAGTTTTAGATCAGGAGCTGGTGGTGAACTTACTCCCGGTTCATATCGACTAACGGACGACGAACGGTAGATTGCCAATATTGCCATATCAAATTTTTTGACTTGCACAATACATTTTAGTGGATATAGTCAGGCTGTGGATGATGACGATGACAGGAACCAGTCATTTGATAGTATAACTGCCTCGGAAACTAATATAACTGCCTTCCACCCGATGGACATTGGAAAAGTCGACAGTGCTCGCAAGGTGGATGCAAGAAAAAATCCTTCTGGAAGTATATTGTGAAGGTTGAGTTAGGTAGCTTAGGTCTATGGCCAGTAGTTGACTTCTATTAGGTGATGATGATAAGTCTCTTTCAAAATCACATGAAGATTTTAACTGATTAGCTCCTCATCTAACTTCACTCTCGTAGGCCTTATTCAAAACACCAACAACTTTATTTCAAAGTGACGTGTACAGGATTCTCGTTCGTCCCAAATTTATGGCCATCCCGCCCGTTTTATCCTTTATTCCGGTTCCTGAAAAACGGACACACTGTATAGGGCACCCTGTTTATGGGTACCGTGGAAAATTTACACATCACCCTGTAAGGTACCACATTATGAACGGTTTATGGGGTGATGTAAGAAGGTCGTTAAATTTGAGGGCATAGGGTTCTGGTGTAAATCTAAGAATATATATTTTTTAATCTACGTCGAAGTATCAGGAGGAAAAGTGTGTTGTTTTATTTCCGTCCTAGTTCCTGGTTCCTGGTTACAACGTTCCTGGGTTCAAAGTTACTAGACGTTTACAAGCCTGTTGAGGCCTTGGAAAAAACTTTCAAAATTAGCCTGTGTTTGAATAGAATGAATAAATAAATATTTGTGGGCATTTGACAATACAATAATTTATTATTATCACCAAGTTACAGGTCTGTATTGTGTACAATCAGGTATATAAAAAAACACACAGCGACATCTAGCCCCAAACTAAACAAAGCTTGTACGATGGGAACCAGATGGCTGATATAATACCTATATACTTTTTTTGTATAATACTACAACTCCCAGACCCGGAATCAGACCACGCCACGCCAGGCCACCGAGGTCATCTAAGACTAGTGTAATGAATATCGGTTATTTTAAATAGGACAGATATTTAGTTTTTAAAAAAGTTGCTTTAACGTGATTATCGTAATGAGAGTAATTATGCGAGTGTTGCGTGTTCAGACATTAAATGGAGTTCCGTGATCCCTGCCTACCCCTATGCTGCCCTCCTATATCTAAAACATCGCTAAGCCACAAAACCAAGTTTTGAGATATGAGCAAAAAACGCGGTAGTATAAATATATATTTTATCGTAGATAGCGCTGTTTTTGCTAGAGCTATTTCCTGAACTAAAAACGCTAGAAGAATGATTCTAAAACAGATCGATAGAGAATTTTTTTCTAAGTAGAATGGCATCAAAAACTCAAAATCGACCCCCTGTGGCTTAGCGGTGTTTTAGATATAGGAGGGCAGTATGGGAAACAGACATGTTTTTATGCATGTATGTTATGTTATTGACATTAGAAAGTACTTCTTGTCTGAATAATGCATTGCACTAATGCAAGCACCGTATAATGTGAGGTAAGTATAAATAATGTAACCGATTATTAAATAGTTACGTTGCCTACAACGACCACCCGCTCTGTCTTTATAGCTGACCTAGCATAACAAAGTATATTTCACATGAAGCGCCCACGCGACGTCTCGCTGTTACTGAGACCATGCAGGTGTGCATTCTGCTGATAAGGCAGCTTGATTCCTCGTACAGTTAGTCTAGAGTATATTCATTCTGTTTCAAACCACTCATTGTATAAGACCTAACATTAAATAATTCAAATTCAATTATTTTTATGTTTTTTAAAAACATTTCCACGCTTTTCCCGAACAAGTCTGGCGCAGCCGGTACGATTTTCCACGATTTTCACGAAAATCTACGGTCGTGAACACCCAAAAATCGGTATCACGGACATAGAAATTCTCACGAAAACCGACTCTTAGCGGACGTGGAAACGATACGAATCAAATAAATACGACTCCTACGGTAAAACGTGTGAAATAGTGGTTTGCAGTTTCATCTGGAGGACATGGGATCGAGCAGCTTGTGAGTAAACTTTTTCACTTCCTGTTTTTCATATTCCTGTGTCTTTTCCTACCTTTTCTCGAACTAAAATTGTCGAGCTTATTAATTGCGTTTATCTGATTTTGTTTGCACGAAATAGGCAAACTGATTTGCACTAAAAATAGGCAGATCTGTTAATCGTAATTAATTTGTGTAGTTTTAGGTAAATTGTTTTACACAATATCGGTAATTCAATATAGTTTTAAGTATACTTAGTGGCACTTAAATAGGCCCATCGTTTTACACAACATTGGTAAATCGATAAATTTAATTGCACTCAAATAGGCAAATTGTTTTACACAAAAATTGGTAAATCAATATTTAGTTTTAATTACACTAAGTGGCACTAAAATTGGCACACATTGATTTTACACTTATATTGGTAAATCTTTGTATAGTTAAGTGAAATAGAAATTAATAAAAATGGATTTCAAAGCCATTCCTAAAGAAACTCTGACACTTATCCCTAAATATGACGGGGAAGAAAATCTATTGAACTTATTCATATCTAAATGTGAATATGTAGTTGGAGGTAGTAAAATCGTAGGGAATGCGGCACAGAATCTTTATTTATTCCATGCCGTATCCAGTAGACTCACAGGTAAAGCCGCTGCTCTACTTAGCGACCACCCGAATATAAAATCGTATGAAGAGTTAAAGGACCTTCTTACGCAACATTTCGGTGACCCTCGATCGGAAGAATGCATTGCTATTGAACTTGATACTTTAAAGTTAAAATCGAACGAAACGTACATCCAGTTTTGTCATAGAATTCAGAACGTTAGGAGCTCTTTGTTTGCGAAAGTAAATAGACTTACTGATGAAGGAATCAAGGCAGCGAAAATGATCGTTTATAATAACACCGCGCTAAATGTCTTCCTGTATAATTTACCTGAAGACATGATTCGAATCGTACGTCTAAAAGGATGCTCTACATTGGAAAATGCCCTAAGCATTGTTACAGAAGAGGTGAATTTCAAGTTTCAATATGATGCCAAAAATAAAATACTTAAACAGACGTCAACGCAGTTACCAACCGCGCAAAATGAAACGAAACCCAATCCAGTGGCCCAAGGATTTAAACCAACATCCAATTCGGTGCCGAATAACAACTTTAGGCCACCAAATAACTTTAAATTTGGTATTCCGCAACAACAAAATGGGTTCCGTCCAAACTTTGGTCATCAAATGAGATTCGCGCCGCCCACGCAAGGTTATAGATTTGGGATAGCCCAAAACCTGCCCCAGCGTAACTTTGGTCAGGCCCCCGCTCAACGCGTGCCATTCCAATACGGCGGATACAAGTTTGGTATACCCCAGCGCCAAGGTTTTAAGTTCGGTATTCAGAACCAACCTCAAGCGAACAAATTCGGTAGTCATGTGCAAGAGCCTAGATTGCAAGACTCTGACGTCACCATGCGTACAGCCCCGATTAGACAAAACATGGTCGCGAACGAACTGTATTATACGGACGATTCAGGTTGTCAGGAGTACAACGATTATTATGACTACGGTTATGATAATATGTATAGTGAGAATGTAGAGACGAATGCGTGTGACTACATGGAAAATTTGGAAAACATCCCAGTGGAAACTGAACAGCAGGATTTTCAGGAATCAGCCTCGAAGGATGTGGTGAAGTGATTAGTTTAAATTACTGTGACAGTATTTTAAAATTACCTCACGTAGTGATTCCTGAGATCAATTCCAAGTTTCTCATAGATACTGGAAGTAGCAGATCTTTTATAAGCCCCGCAAAAGCCAATGAGTTTTTCAGTGAGTTCAAACACATCGAACCGTTCACTGTGATAAGCACACATGCTCAGAGCATGCACAACGAGATAATATACATACCGTTGTTAAAGACCTTTAAGAGCACTCTTCCTCATAAATTTTATATTTATGACGTTGATGGACGCTATGACGGCTTAATAGGATCTGACCTTCTCTGTAAATTAGGAGCGAACATTGACATGCGTAACAAACTGTTATTGACACACAACGCGAGGATTCCAATCCTATATCATCCACCATATGAAGTTGATCTACCGCCACGAACTGAAACGAGAGTTAAGATTCCCACCAATTTACAACACGGTGATGCGATATTAGAATACCTACAATTTCGGGAAGGCGTTCGTATGCCTACCGCTCTTGTAAAATGTAAGAACTATTTTGCAGAAACAGTTATACAAAATATAACAAATAATAAAGTCACTATTACGTTCAAGGAACCATTCGATGTTACAAAGTATGAAAATCAGGAATGCCAGGTAAATTTTGTGAAAAGTGATTGTACGATTGATGAAGTATTGAAAGAAAATTTGAGGAAATTGCGATTAGACCATATGAATAAAGAGGAACGTGATAAGATTTATAGATTATGCCATGAGTATCGTGATATATTTTATTGCGATAAGTTGCCTTTGTCTTTCACTAATCAAGTGAAACATACCATCAGAACGACAAACGAGGACCCGATCTATATTCGACCTTATCGACACCCGCCTGTCATAAATCAGGAAATTCAAAAGCAGGTAGATAAACTTTTGGCAGATAACGTAATTGAAAATTCCCACTCACCTTGGAGTGCACCAGTCCATCTGGTACCTAAAAAGTCTGACGCATCTGGCGAAAAGAAATATAGGATGGTGATCGATTATCGGCGCCTTAACGAAATAACGGTCGACGATAAGTACCCGTTGCCCAATATAACCGATCTTTTCGATAAGATAGGCAAGTCCCAGTACTTTAGCACTATAGATCTAGCTAGCGGGTACCACCAAATTGAAGTAAATGAGGCGGATAGAGCAAAAACAGCCTTTACAACACAGTCAGGCCATTATGAGTTTAAACGCATGCCTTTTGGTCTTAAAACGGCTCCCGCGACATTCCAACGAGCCATGGATAATGTCCTACGAGGTCTGCAAGGAATCCATTGTCTTGTGTACCTCGACGATATTATAGTTTTTTCATCAAGTCTAGAGGAACATGTCGAAAAACTCCGTAAGATATTTAATCGGCTCAGGGAGACTAATCTAAAAGTAACATTAGATAAATGTGAATTTCTTAGGAAGGAGGTTCTATATCTTGGACACACCATCACCAAGAATGGCCTTATGCCTAATAATGACAAGATAAAAGCAGTCTTGAATTTTCCGATTCCGCGAACATCCACGGAAATCAAGAGTTTTCTCGGTTTAGTAGGATACTATAGGAAATTTATAAAGGATTTTACTAAATTGACACAGCCATTAACATCGTGCTTGAAAAAGAAAAATAAAATCGATCCGACTAAACAAGAATACATCGACGCGTTCGAAAAGTGTAAAGAGCTTTTAACAAACGCGCCGCTCTTACAATTTCCCGACTATTCTAAACCATTCGTCCTTACGACGGATGCATCAAACTATGCCATAGGCGCTGTACTCTCACAGGGACCTATAGGTAGCGATAAGCCGATAGCATACGCAAGTCGTACTTTAAACGACGCTGAAACGCGATACAGTACAATTGAAAAAGAGCTTTTAGCCATAGTCTGGGCTACAAAGCATTTTCGACCATATTTGTATGGTAAGAAATTCACAATATACACTGACCATAGACCACTCACTTGGATTAAATCGATTACAGAACCAAACAGTAAATTAACGCGATGGAAATTGAGATTATCGGAATTCGATTACGACATTAAACACAAAGAAGGGAAACAAAACATGAATGCGGATGCTTTGTCACGAATTAGAATAAACGCTTTAGGTGAAAATGATGACGTTTCGATGAAGGTCAATTTAGACAAAAAGGAACGGAAAAATTTATCTCGCGCCTCTACACCTCGCGAGCGAACACCATCTCCGATAGTGATTTCTTCCGGTTCAGAGAAAAGCAATACATCTGTAGCTGGTAATAGACCGCGATCGCCCTACTCAAATCCATCATTGGGTAGTACTACGGCATCTGCATCTGAAGGACGCGATAATGAAAGCATAGGCACAGTACATTCAGCCCGCGATTTAGATACCGACGGAATGCTTATACTACAGGAGGCTATAGACACCAAGCCGAATCAGATACTTGTTCATACATGGAATAGGGACGAGTTATCAGTAAAAGATTTATCTAGAGACAAACAAAAGGTTTTAGAGGTTCATTTACCTTTAAATAATACGGAATTGGTCAAACGGTTTCTGAAATCATATATTAAGCCTAAAATAAAATACTTCTTTTATTTTGAAGACGAATTACACCGGAAACAGTTTTCAGAGGCTTCTATATTGCTATTTCAGAAAGGAACTGTGAAGTTTTACGAATGTACTAAGAGAGTAGTTTATGTAGATAGCGAGCAGGAACAACGAGACATTGTGCTTAAATATCATGTAGGAAAGAATAGTCACAGGGGAATTAAGGAAACGTTAGTACATCTAAGACGTACCTTTTATTGGAACAACATGGATCAAACGGTGGCTAGCATCATCAATGCTTGTGAAATCTGTAAGAAAATGAAGTACGACAGAAAACCATTAAAACCGGAATTGCAGTTATCACAAACTCAGATCAGACCATTTCAGGAATTATTTATTGACACATTCTCGATTGACGGAAAACATTATCTTACAATAGTAGATGCCTTCAGCAAGTTAGGTCAAGCATTTGAGATCAGCACGAAGTCCACTCCTGAAGCAGTTAGAGCGCTGATAAAATACTTCTCTTTGTATGGAACACCTAGTAGAATCAGCTCTGACCCTGGTACGGAATTTAACAACACACTAATGAAGGAAATGCTATCATTTTATAAGATAGAACTTCATATCGGTACCCCCCATAATCCCAACTCTATGGGAATAGTCGAGCGATTTCATTCGACCATTACAGAAATATATCGTATAGCTAAGTACGAACAAAAGATAACGGACGCTGCATCTGTCATGAGCTATGCAGTAATGTCATATAACCACACGATTCACTCTACAACAGGTCTTACGCCATTTGAAGTAGTTTTCGGTCACACCGAATCTAATAGCGCATTTCATGTAGATTTTAATAAACAGTTTACTCAACAATTGGTGAAAGAACACGTTAGAAGGACAAAACATTTATACGAATATTTGACGGACAAAATTATTGATAGAAAGAGAGCTGTAATAGAGAAACGTGGTGGTGAGAAAGAATTCGATGTAGACGTAGGTGATACAGTGTTTATTAAAGGCGTGAACACAAGGCGTAGTAAAGATAAGCCGCGTTATCAGAAAGCTCAGGTTATCGGAGCTATAGAGAGAAACATAGTACCCGTTATTACACATAATCGGACTACTAAAGTTCCCATTAAAGATATCAGGCGTCCTCCACAGGTTAATTCTTCTGGCGGTCCAAGTGATCCGAAGCCAGGCCCTTCATCTGCAGCCGATTGACAAGAATCCAGGACTGCTACCTGTAAAGGAAGGTCAAGCTGTTATTAGTCATGACACATGGACTGTCATTAAGATCTTAGATTTAGGGTTTCTTCACGAGGAACTAGAATTATTTATAGATAGCTATGCCAGTTTAAAAAGACAAGTAAAAAGCTGTTTTGACACCAAAGCTTTAGATTCGGACTTCATTGAAGTAGAGTCACAAACAGATTACGTAATGAATATAACCATAGAAAAGTATAAGCAATTGATTCCATCAGTAAGATCTAAGCGAGGTTTATTAAACCCTATCGGTTCATTCATAAAATCAATCACGGGTAATCTGGATAATGACGATGCTGTTATGTACGAAAAGTTAATTCAAGAAATAAAGACAAAACAAAACGCGATTTCAAATAAAATGACAATTGTTGCCGAAATGGTGGGTACGTTCACAAAAATAGCCAATTCAACAAAAAGTAATTTTATTCAAATTGAGGATAGTATTCAAGATATTAATCGTAGTTTGAACGGATCTAAATTATTACAAATGAGTAATAAAATAATTCATTTCTATAATATTTTTATACATAACTTTCAAGTACTCTACATCAGACTGAATGAGATTGAAACGGCTATTGCTTTCGCTAAAGTTAAACTGTTACACCAATCGATTGTAAATACGGATGAGTTAATATTTTTATTAAAGGAAATTGAGAAAACAGAAAGATTAGTTTTTCCAGCAAATATTCAAAATCTAGTAAAAATAGAGCAATGTATAGAGATGAAAGCGTACATAAAACAAAATCAGATAAAATTTATTATGCACATTCCTTTGATTAGAAATGAAGTACTTAACTATTATAAATTGATTCCTTTACCTGTTAACGATAAAATCAATCACCTTACCTCTATCATCCTGCCCAAATACCCTTACATCCTTGTGAAAGGGTTGAAAGCGAAGCCGCTCTCCCAGTCATGCCGCGAGATCGACGAAGCTCGTTTCCTGTGCTATGAGAACGATATCACACCGCTATTCGAAGATAATTGCATCACTGAACTTTTGAGATTTTCCACAAATATCTCGAGTTGTCATCCTGTTCCTGTTACCATCAACGATGTAAAAGCCGATCTTATACAGCCCAATCGTTGGATCATTTACGCGAAAACCGAAACGCTTCTTACAAAATATTGCGAAGATGAGGTAATACAAGAATCGATTAGTGGAACTTATCTGTTAACTATGGACGATGACTGTCAAGTTAAGATAAATGAATTGAAGTTTAAGAAACATCAAAGCCAAGGAAAGGAAATAGTTTACATGAAGTTTCCAATAATCAATTTGCCTAAAATAACGACAAGTCAATCAGATATGCTGAGGAGTCCTGTCAATCTCAACGGAATAGATCTTGCCGATATCCAGTTCCTGAATTACTTATTGCAGAAAAGTGGAAGTGAAAACATTAGTGATAGTGAAAATAATTATAGTGTTCTAGAATATAAAAGTGTTAGCATAGGAAGCATCGTGCTTTGCGCTATTGTAATAATCTGTCTTTTATTGTTAGCATTTAATCATAGAATTAAAAAAAATTGTATTAGGGGAAAAATTCGAGATAATCCTCATCCTTCGGATAATCTCGAACTTACGGAGGGAGGAGTTACGTTGCCTACAACGACCACCCGCTCTGTCTTTATAGCTGACCTAGCATAACAAAGTATATTTCACATGAAGCGCCCACGCGACGTCTCGCTGTTACTGAGACCATGCAGGTGTGCATTCTGCTGATAAGGCAGCTTGATTCCTCGTAGAGTTAGTCTAGAGTATATTCATTCTGTTTCAAACCACTCATTGTATAAGACCTAACATTAAATAATTCAAATTCAATTATTTTTATGTTTTTTAAAAACATTTCCACGCTTTTCCCGAACAAGTCTAAATAGTCTTTGTTGGGCAACAATAGCTCGGCTGCGTTGTCCAAGAATCTATACATACGTAACTATATTCTGTGCAAACATAATATATAACTATAGTTAGTTATATTAATGACTGACTGACCATAAATGGACAACAAAATGGACTATTTTCTTCGAGAGAAATGCCACTGCATACAGAGTACTATGCCCGGTTACAGTATTCAACTAACAGACAACGGATCGTTAATTATCATAAATAAATATTTGTGAAAATTTCACACAGCGCCATCTAGCCCCAAACTAAGCAAAGCTTGTACTGTGGGCACTAGATGGCTGATAGAATACTTATATACTTCTTTTTTTTGTAAATACATACTTATTTAATACTACAACACCCAAACCAGGAAGAAATTTTCTTTAAAGAAATTAAATAAGTATGTATATATTTGGCCATAAGTACATAGTTTGCTTAGTTTGGGGCTAGATGGCGCTTTGTCAAATGTCCACAAATTACAGTAGAACAAACTTCAAGTTTGTAAGATACACGCAAACGAACCCATGGGTGTTCACTAGTCAAGAATATAAATTAACTTGTTCAGCGCGGTACGTTGCACTCAGACATGGCGATCCAGCCATCGTACTGGATGCAAAACAATTAGGTACCTATATATCCAATTTGACTACAAGAGCATTTCAGTCGAATTGTTGACTAAAACTCTACTATCGGTCATATTGAAATGAAATGTCAAAATGTTAGAATCACGATTTTAGTGAGGCGCTAAGTCATTTTTTTGGACTATCACACCCATACCCTGAATGGGGTGGGCAGAGCCACAAGTAAATATAAGACAACTTACAGCTACTTTTGATTTAAAGTCCTAAGATGGATATGGTGAACCATGGTGAGAGGTGGTTAGGTTGGTCCATCATTTTGGAGAGGAAACTTTTTAGTTTATTCCCGGCACTAAAAAGCAAGTTCGTATCATTGGTGCTCGGCTGGAATTGATCCCACGATCTTAAGATCAAAAGTCGGAGTAGCTACCACTAGACCACGAGTGCTCTCGTTGATGAACTGATGATAGATATTTTACTCTTGTTCATTGTGAGTGCAATCGGTACCTACAGCACAATTGATTCGCGATATCACTGCTTGGTGAATGAACTCATTCGCACCTTGACCTGCGAACTGCGTGGGTTCGCCTCAATATCTGTTTCCTATCTGTAAATATTTATACCATTTGCTGAACCAATATTGATGTATTTTGTTATATCATTTTTTATCCAAGTTTTTCTTATAATACAACTTAGCTATGGTTATGAACGATCCGTCCGTTATTAGAATATTGGAACCGGGAAATAGTCAGTTTTAACAAAATTCTATGAAGAATAAAATTAGCATCCAGAACTTATCCTACAATCCTACTTAACATTAGAAGTTAGAAATTTTATAAATCCAAGTTTGTGTGGATTTTTGTGAATTACGAAATAACGACTTAACGAATTCGAGCGGTTCAATATAATAATAAAAATGATTTTTTTTGCGCTTCCAAAAGTTACATATAAATAATAGGTACATGGATGAAATCTCCTTTTAAGTAAAAAATACTTGTCATAGGAGATTTCGCTCTTGCATAGGTCATAAACAATTTTCTAAAGTTGAAGAAAAATTAAAACTAATAAAGTTAATATGTGTAGTTAAACTAATTCATGAAGGATTGGTCCTCCAAAGCACAGGACAGAGAAAGGTGGAAGGGGGATAGGGAGGCCTTTGCCCTGCAGTGGGACGATATGGGCTAATAATAATAATTATTATTATACCGATCACCTTAAAGTTTTTAACATTATTGTAGTTTGTCTTTGTAAATAAGTAGGTACCTATGTAGTTATACAAAATTACTGTACAGAGTGTGAAGGTGCGTGTTTGAATTCCACTAAGAGCACCGGTCTCGTAATATCTCACTTCATTTTCCCAAACAGCCTTAACCGAGGTTATATTAAGCCAGTTTAAACGAAAGCATATCAGGGTGGGGGAAAGTGCAGACTTGCCCCCCCTTTATTTAGCCACCTGCAATCATATTACAATATAAAAGTTTTCTCTATCTACGCTCAGGTATCCGGTACAGTCGGACAGAAAAACATACTAATTATACTCTTTACATCTCTTCTGGACTGGAAGTAAAGAAAAAAGCATAGAATGCGTCCAGCTGCTTCTCTCCCCGAGCATGTCGTAAGGTCGACTAAGGGATAGACCTCTCCAAAATGATGGACCATCTCTAAGGGCTGATGGGCTGATCACCTGTCACCATGGTTCACCATCCATCTTAGGACTTTAAATCAGAAGTGGCTGCAGGTTTTCTTATGTTTACTTGTGGCTCTGCCCACCTCATTAGGGATACGATCGTATTAATATGTATGTATGTAAATTAAACTCGATTACGTAGAATTGAAAAAAATAGTCAAAGTAAATTAAAAATATCATCATGTGGCATGAGTCACCTTGACCTTCAAGACGCCTATAAGAATTAATTCTTATTATTATACTAGCTGTTGCCCGCGACTTCGTTCGCGTTAAATTACTTTTATAAGGTACTTACCCCATTTCACCTTTTTTTAGGTATAGCTTTCGTTATCTAGACGAAACCAACAACAATTAATTTGTCAAAATTCATCTAGCCGTTTCGGCTACAGAAGCAGCTAAAATAATAAATTGAAAATGGCTTCTTGCAACCGCCATGTTGTTTTTTTGACACTCTCGTCGTCCACACAAATCCAATAACACCTCATTTGTCAAGATCCGTCTAGCCGTTTGCACTACAGCTTCAGTCAAAGGAATGCACACACATACATACATACACCCCAAACACAACTCTCCTTCGCAGTCGGGTAAAAAACAGCTCAGATCCCAAAGAATCAGGCTATTCCTTCAATTCTATTCAATCATAATGTTAAAAGTTTGCAGAAAATCTTTTAAATTTAAAACTGTTAAGAATGTTATTATTTTAAAACTAATGATATTTATTTTAGCGTCTTAGGCACGCTTCCACAGTCTGATGAGCTGGATCAGGTAAGACTGACAGTTTCTTTTGTATTTATAAATTATATTCGTATTTGTTGTAAGTTTCCTTATTTTCTCTGATAATTTTTGCCAACTTCTGCCCCCGACTGTCCCCTAGGCATGTCTACATAGTACCTACATACATAGTACGTGACGTCTACAACTTGCATTTTATTATCGCGCCCTAACGTCTGGGGTGTGGTGAGTGGCTAGTAATTGTTCGTATAACTTAGATTGGCTTTTTAATTCGGTGGGATTTTATCTGGGGTCGTTTGAGACTGGGGTCATTTGGCACTGGGGTCGTTTGGGACTGGCTCGTTAGATTGAGACGCTGATGATGGGATTAGTGTCAGGTGCTGGTGAAATTGGGTGATAAATTGGATAGTCTTGATAAGAAGATACTCCCTTTGGATTGGTGTATATGGCATAAAACAGAAATTTGATTTAAAAAAGTGCTCAAGTGCGAGTCAAATTCGCACACAAAGGGTTCCGTACCATCGTACATGTACATAAAATTTATGTACATGTACGAAAATAACAAAATAAAAATAAACATTTAATGTTTATTTTTATTTTGTTATTTTTTGTTATAACGGCAATAGTAATACACATTCTGTAAAAATTTCAACTCTTTATGAGATACGGCCCGCTGACAGACGGACGGACGGACGAGTGTTTCAATAAGTTAATCGATCCAATATAGCGGTAGGTCAGTTTAACGAGGTGATAACGTCAGAATGCACACAAATAACTCGAGTAAACAGAGGTGAATGAAACAATGATAAGCAATGATTTATTATTTACTTGTATGTATACTATGCCGGTTGTATCTGTTGGTAAAACGCTCGTGGCGTAGCTTGCTTAGGCGTTCTTGATTAATTGTTAAAGTTAAGCAACGATATGCGCGGTCACAAACTGGGATGGGTGACCGCAAGTGGCATTACAAGCTGAGCACTTCCATGCTTCGGAGGGCACGTTAAACAGTCGGTCCCGGCTTTTAAGTCGTTAAGCCATGACGGAGGCCTTAAAACTCCGTCACTAGAGTTGGCCACTAGCTTATACGAACATACATACATACATCTGTTGGTATTTCTGGGGTGAGCGTTTAAGCAAAGGTATGTTTAGGTATATACCTAGTAGGTTCTTAGCTGCTGACTGTACCATGGTGTGTAAGTGGCCTAATATAAAATTGCCTGCTAATTTCCTGAGAAGTTAAAATATTTCCTATATATTTTTTTTCTTTTCATTGCAGGTAAATTGGCAACTATCAAACATCCAAAAGGTAACAACAACAGCTTTACATCATAAATCGTAAACAAACGGATCCAGCCATCAATTCTACGAAGCCCTTCAAACAAATTAAGCTACGCAAACATTGGGCCGTCCCTCAAAACGTCAGCGGATCTAAGCCGAGGCGACAACGACACGACGAATAGCTTCGGCGAATTCGGACAAGTTCGGTAAAAAAAAGTCAAGTGTACGAAAGGAGCCTCTAAAGCGCACTTAAAATTCTTTCACCACACTTTCCTCATTTCGAAAGATTAGTGATACGACTAGCGATAAAAAATTGATAATAATAATCTTTTGATCACTAAAAAATGAGATGAGTAATGAAAAAAACCTAGAATGCGTTCAGCTGCTTCTATCCCCGAGCATGTCGTAAGACGACAAGGGATAGTATCCTCTTCAACACGATGGACCATCTATATGGGCGATGGGCTGATCACCTGTCACCATAGTTCACCATATCCACCTTGGGACTTCAAATAAGTAGTGGTTGCAAGTTTTCTTATGGTTGCTTGTAGCTCTGCCCACCCCATTATGGATACGGACGTTATATTGTATGTGAAAATAATTAAAATCTTTTTTCTTACTCAAATATTTTTTGTGTTTTCTTAGGAAGTTATATATCTTTTGTTTCGTTTAGTAAAAAAAAACAGCTTTTTCATATTTTTCAATGACTTTGCTTCGGCCTGAATCTGAAATTCGGAGAACGACAAATTCGATGCCGAAGCTGTAAAGCCCCAATAAATTTTCTGTAATTGAGACGTTTTTAAACCCTTTGCTCGGTGGTGAAAGGAAGGGTGATATATTTTTGCCTACGACAGAACCGACGTAGTATTTGAAAAGTAGGTCTATTATATTGTTACAATCTAGTTGGAGACATTTTTTTTTGTTTTTCAATAGAAAAAATGTAAAAATAACTTCGATTAATTCAACATAAACTGTGTACTTAAAAGCGCTAATTCGTTTTGCCAATAAGTTTTTTGTATGTTGAAAAGTCAGACATAGTTTCTTCGTGTATGTTTTATAATGATTCTTGTGGTTTTATTATATATTTCTTACTTTTCAAATTACAAGTTTCTTGCAAGGTAACGTCCGGGCTGGAATCACAATAACCACGAAATCTCAAAACATGCCGAAAACCTTTTTTGTTTTTATCTCTCCTATAAAAGGAACCATCTTGACTATAAAAATAACCGTAGACCAGCTTTGCAAGTAGCGTTCTTCTAAAATGTAATGTCAATAATTAGGGTCTTATGTTCCTTGATTCCTTTTACTAAAGCCTTCTAAAGAGGAATAAGGCGCGAATTAGAAGTGTTTTAGATAAAGCGTACTTGGATTAGAATATTCAGGTTTATAATGTTGGCCTAGAAGTAGAAGATTTGATTTGAGCAAAAAATGAGTAAAGAAAATATTTGTAATCTGTTTTACAAGAGAACTTAGTATTTAATCGAAGTATATTTTATTTCATATCAAGTTCTTGAACAAATTACTACTACGATTTTAGATCGGGATTCTACCTAACTTATCTGATGACAATGATGATGATGCTAACTTACTTGTTAACGGAATAAAATAGTGGAACTGGATTGACATGTTAAGTCTCAAAGTTTGCCCAAAGCGTTGACTCACAACGTAGAATTAAGATAAGCACAATAATCATTAGTTACACAGGAGACTTCAATCAATCCATCACTTTTGAAATAAATTGCTGAGGTTAGACCAATTGAGGTTAATGACCTATCATTATAACTGCCATCTTTATCTGAGGTGAACTAATAAAACGTTTACTAAAAACATGATGGGTTTGTTTGTGTTTTTTTTTTAATAATATAAAATACTCAACGCCGAAAAATAAGTTTAAGATACTTATTTAAAAAACTTGTTAGTCTGCCAGTAAGACACACATTTAGATTCCATAACATAACATATTATCACGCCCTTATCCCTAATGGGCTGGGCAGAGACACAAGTAAGCATAAGAAGACTTGCAGCCACTTCTGAATTAAAGTCTTAAGATGGATATGGTGAACCATCTCCATAATTTTGGAGAGGATGCTATCCCTTAGTCGACTTTTACAACATGCTCGGGGAGAAAAGCAGCTGGACGCATTCTATGCCTTTTCTATACTTCCAGTCCAGCAGAGAAGTAGATTTAGATTCCAAAATGTAAAAATATCCTTTAATAAAAAAACTTTTTATTTTTAACCCAAACTTAAAAATAAAAAAAGGATTCAATGAAGCTAAAAACTTTTATCATGAAACAAATGAAGCGTAGCCTATAGTTTTGTGGAAAATTCGAAATATTCAGACTAATTTCTGAACTCTTGGAAAATCTTTTATTCAGATCTGAATGAGAGGATGTCCTCAGACATTCTCTTCGTAGAGACGTTGGGCCACGAAATAGCAAAGTAGTAAATACAGTTTTGGAATTTTTCAACCAGTCAGTCTGTCAGTAACGAAAGAGACATACAGTTGGATTGGAAGTACACAAATCTTGTGAAAAATAAACTCATCTGAATAATATTATGTTGAGTTGTAGAATATTGTAATTATTTCTTTTAAATTATTTTATCATAATAAAACTTTCGGACAACCTTTTTAAGAATTTTTATATTTCCATAACAAAACAATATGATAAACTTTTCTTAAATCGAAGTAAAAAAAATGGTGACGAACAAACACACTTCACCGATTGTATGCAAAGGTGTTGGTTTGAGTATCATTTAGGGTTAAATTTTAAAATATTTTTTGACAATAGGGTTCACAAGGTCAGAAGAAACCCGCCATGCTTTTGGCCATCGCGCCGTGTTCTAACACAATATAGTAGAGAGATTCGAAAGGCAGATTCCTGCTTCCTTCGCATCCTCATTGTTCCCAGCAAACAATGAAGGCGGCCCAGCGGTCACCAACCAAACCGCACCAACGAAAATACACCTTAACCCTTTAAAACAGAGTCCATTATACAGATAAATCTGTAGCGATTTTAGTCAGGCATCAACAAAAACCAGTTAAAGGGAAAATAAACTCTGGGATGCTCGGAATAAAGGTTGATTTCTTTTGTAGATTAAGGTCCTGATGGTCTCTGCTGTGGTATTTCGGAGAAACGCCAATATTCGGAGGAGAATCTTAAATTAATAAGTCTTTAGATGTACCTATATACGTAGATATCTATTCTATTACTACAGGATTCTTATAGAAGCCAATTTGAATGAAAGTAAGTTATTTTGTCTGAACCACTGAATAACGTTTAGTACTTTCGAATAAACGGTTTCGAATAATCAGAAGTTTTACAGTGGAAGTGCTATGGCAAAGACAAAAAATTGTAGGGCCTTATTCTTTAGTTATGGCTAAGTTGCTTCCATATAGATATTATAAATTATCCATATTATAGTATAGATTATAAATCATTTAGTATAGATGATATACTAGATGATATATACAGAGCGTCAGGAAGCAACTTAGCCTTCATTAAGGGACGCTGTCTAGTCGCGTTACTAGTTCTTTTAACCAGTGTGGTGAAAGGATTAAAGTGCGCATCGAAGGCTCCTTTTGTGCACTTGACACATTTTCGAAGTTCTAAAGTTCTACGACATTCCGGTTTCTAACGATTTTGTCCTTAACCGTTTGAGAATACTGTTACAGCGCACATAAATTATTCGAACAGAAAAATCCATTGGTACATGACTGGATTTGAACCCATGACTTTAGGATCGGAAGGCGGGATCACTGTCACTAGAGCACAAGTGCGCTCAATGGGACATTGTTACGTCGAAGACAAAAAAAACATGTTACAAGAAACTGCCTTTGATCCAAAACGGCAGATTAAAACAGAGGTAGTAGGATATTACTTAGTTACGCTTCAGCCCATAATAAAATGTACGTTTATTATCAAAATAATAAAATATAATCTATTATCCGACGATAACCATTTTATTTTTGGCCTTGTAATTTAATGAGAAAACCTATGTATTTCGTGAGCTCGATTTGAGTACGTAACTGAATAATGAATTTAACATGATCCTTACAACAGCTTAGGGACTAAGTGCTCCGTCGGTCGTCAAATATATTACGTTTTTGGAGTACTGAAATCTGACATGAAACCTGAAAAATCAGTGAGGGTACTATTATGCTCACACCTTGTGAAAATTAAACGATTCTTTAAAATTTTTTAAGGTCGTCGATTTTGATGTCTTAGAAAAAAATGTACCTGCATTTTATTGTTTAGCGTAAAAATAAGGACATTTCCTATAAAAAACGCCTACGAAGCCCTCGGCATGCGTGACCAGACACGCGCTTGGCCGGTTTTTAAAAGCTAACCCTCATTAGAGGCGGTTGGTAGCTTTTTATGACAGATTCATTAAAGCTCTACCTATTCGCCATGTTTTTTCAGTATTAAAACGACAAATTAAAAAATAGAGCAAGGCGAGGCGAAAAATATATTTCTTTTTTGCGTAATTAGTTTAGCGGGGCTTGTTGGAAATTATGTTTGTTTGTCCTTATTGTAAAAGAAATTTTACGCAGTTTGGTAACTGGCTCAAACATTTAGGATTTTTTTGAACCGGAACAGAAAAAAACTTTATGAATTTAGTAAGTATGCACTTATGTATTTTTTAATAAATTAATATGAACTAAGTTCAATATCGAAACAGTTTTGTATTGAAAATGGTTGTGTAAATACTAGAATAAATGCCGGAATATGCCAGTCTTGGTTTCCAACACATTCTACCGAACAGTCACCCATAAAAGTGGCCGAATTTAAGAAAGCAATACATCAATTAGTTTTACAGGCCTATAAAGCATTGCGCTAATAGGCATTCCAAACCCAACCACACTCACACTAATATCATAAGGAGAAACACGGACGTTCATGAACAAAAGTTTTACGAATGACCGCTTTTTTTAAAGACATCCAAGACATTGTGGTCTTAACAAGATAAGTCGTGTAAAATGTAATGCTCTTATCTCACAACATGATGAGTAGAGTAAAACCAACGTTTATATTAGGACTTACAAAATCATTATTTTTATGCGCTATTTAGTGGCGTTTAAATTTACGCTGCGTGAATAATATTAAGTTATAAATTACATTAAGTACTGAAAACTGCTTAGTTTCGGTAAACAAAAGCTAATATTTCTTTTGTTCTAATATTTTAATAAGAATTTCTTTACGCTAATGGCTTAAATCATAATGGTAAGTAGTATCATCTGCGTACATAGCTCAGCGAATTAGGAAGCTGAAGTGGCGGGGGGCAGATCACTGCTGCAGAACCGATGGCCGTTGGGGCGGACTGGTTCTAAAGTGGAGACCGCGTGTCAGCATACGTAGTATAGGACCCTTGTAACTAGGTGGGTCGATGATATTCGTAAGGCAGCGGGCAGGGATTAAATATAAATAAATAACAGTCAATAGTCACATACATAGTTCTGACCCCACACTAGGATTCCCTGTGTCGTGGATATCAGAAACTACGAGTACCATGGTACCACAACACCCAGACCCGGAAGAAATATTTGCAGAACATGCTAACATTTCTTCCGCAGCGGGAATCGAAGCCGCGCCTCTTGCGTCTCCGCCGAGCAATCGCCCGCCACGCCACCGAGGCCGATTGGAGGAAGAGAGCTGAAGATCGAGCTCAGTGGCATGCCATGGGAGAGACCTATGTCCAGCAGTGAACTGATATGGGCTGATGATGATGGTGATTACAGTAAATAATGACACTCTGAAAGTTAAAAAAGTGAGTTCGCATAAGGTAGTGGCCAACTCTTGTGACGGAGTTTTTAGGCCACCTCAAGGCCTTCGTCATGGCTTAGCGAATTAAAAGCCGGGACCGACTATTTAATGTGTATGAAGCACGGAAGCGCTCAGCTCGTAATGCCACTTGCGATCACCCAACCCGATTGTGACCGCGCACAACGTTGCTTAACTTCAATGATCAATCAAGAACGTCTAAGCTGCGCCACGAGCGCTTCAAGATTACACGGAGATTCATGTGCCTGATAAAATTTTCACTTTCGTTCTCAACTGTACTGTGAACTCTACGCTTTTGAAACCAAATTAAGTTTTATGTCCTAGACTAGACTTGTTAGCATCCGTCAAATAGTAACTGACATAAATATAGTTAGTTACCTTTGCATCTTTCTTTATTGTGGTTTATAACATTCATAGTGGTGGCTTTGTAAGTCCCTAATTTTATATTTTATTAGCGCGTGTGTAACGTTTTTTAATGGGACATCAAACATTGGAGTTACAATTCATTTTGATTTCGTGTTTGTCATCGACTTTGTAGTAATTTTATTGGTTGTTAAACCCAGCCGACCATATTTTTAACGCGTCAATATTCATTTCAT
This sequence comes from Scotopteryx bipunctaria, assembly GCA_949320045.1. NCBI lineage: Eukaryota > Metazoa > Arthropoda > Insecta > Lepidoptera > Geometridae > Scotopteryx > Scotopteryx bipunctaria. The sequence continues at coordinate 12,143,935 of OX439446.1, read as the reverse complement.
TAATTACGTGAATTCTTGTATTTTATATTTATGTTGGTCTCCATTATGATTTAAATTATAACATGCAACGAGATTTTGAAAGATGTATTAATTTTTTTTATAATGGTTATATTTAAACATTTTGAAAAATTATAAAATTCAGGAATTTGTACTAGCATTCCATTGTGTAAAACAGTTTGAGAAATGCGTAGGTATATTTACCTAAAAAGGTTTTTATTTACAAAATGTCTGAGTATCGTGTCGGTCACGTCTCGTCCCGTTCCCGTGAATACCCGAGACTAATGCCGGTCGTATAGACCTAATGGTCCCGTTTAGGAGCTAGTTATTCTCGCTTTAAATTCCGCTAGGTTTTTCGGAGGAATTTCTAAGGGTTTGAGTTTCGTGAGAATGTTTGAGGGCATAGAATTTTAAAAGACCCTTTAATAGTTGAGCTCGTTCGTACTTTGTAAAGAATCCTTACAGCAAATTTTGTACCATATAAAAATGTTAAGTGGGGACAAAATTTTCACCATTTTTCTGCCCTTTTTCAATTTTTTTCAAATTTGACTTGACCAAACTGACCTCTGTGGCGAGGCGGGCGAGTGCTCGGCTGAGACGCAAACGGTGTGGGTTCGATTCTCGCTGCGGGAGAAATGTTTGCATACTCTGCAAATATTTCTTCCGGGTCAGGGTGTTGTAGTATATCTTACTTCTTACATAAATTATAAATGCGAAAGTTTGTGGGGATGTTTGGATGTTTGTGTCTTAATCATGCCTAAACGGCTGAACGGATTTGAATGAAACTTGAAATATACATAGTATATGTGCTGGATTAATATTATAGGCTATTTTTTATCCGGGTACCACGCGCGGCAGCTAGTGTATAAGTATGTACAAAAAAAAAGTATATAAGTATTCTATCAGCCATCTCGTTCCCATAATACAAGCTTTGCTTAGTTTGGGGCTAGATGGTGATGTGTGATATCTCCTCAAATATTTATTTATTTATTTATGACTTCCATGCCAATCACCTCTTCTCATTATAACCAATACCTGATCTAGTTACATAAAATCTCAATTAACATGATTACCTCATCAGTGTAACACACCGATGGCAAATTGCACGCTAAATTATTAAACAGTGTCAATTTTTAATCCCACCCGTTTAAATTTGCGGTGGATGGTGGTCTGTAGTAATTCCCTTGTGACGGCGACTCCACGCAGTCCAAGGAGTAGGTTGACAGCGTGGAACTGAGAGGTAACAAAAGTCAGGCGCATTCCTATTTCTGATTAAAATTGTCTTGAAAATATTGCTTCTAAGTGATAAGACCGCCAAGACCTTGATAGAATGGACCGACAGGTGACGAAAGTCAGACTTTTGATTATAATAATCAATAAATAAATATTTGTGGACATTTCACACAGCTCCATCTAGCCCCAAACTAAGCAAAGCTTGTACCAGATGGCTGATAGATTTTTGTAAATACATACTTGTAATGCTTAATACAGTCATAACACAGTGACCCGGAAGAAATATTTGCAGAACATACTTACAAACATTCCTCCCGAAGCGGGAATCGAACCCGCTCCTCTTGAGTCTCAGCCGAGCACTCGCCCGGCACGCCACCCAGGTCGTCATTATTTCTGATAACAGTTATATTGAAGATGCTTCTTTCAAGCGAGAAATGATGCATAATATTTTTTTATTGGTATTTTTTAATGTTTTGATATTTAAGTCCTATTTCTAGTCTATTTCTTTGCCAAAATCGAAAGCAGCAATTTAGGAGTGAAATGGTTTTATGCTAAAGTTTCAACAAAAGTTTATTTTGCAAAGTTTTTTTTTCTGAAATATCTATTGGTAAAAAAAAGTACCGCTGCTTACTTCTACCCCATCGTTGCTGATACAAAATAGGGATTTTCGGTAATTCTAGAACGCTATTTAATTTGGTCACAATATTTACTTGTTTGTGCCATTTCATTACAAATTTAAGTCATTTAATTAGGTCAATGTTTATTTATTTTATCAGCACACGTATTTTTGGTGTAAATATTACCTAACCTGCCTTAAAAGGCTTATGTTTAAATGTATAACCGAGATTCATAATAATGGTGTTTTCAAACTGTGTTTAGATTTTTGATTAGGTATTAATTACCTTTCCAACACGATAAACCTATATGGGCGATGAGCTGATCACCTTGGTTCATTACCATCTTGGGATTTGAATCAGGAGTGGCTGCAAGTTTTTTTATGATTTATTTTGGCTCTGCCCACTCCACTAGGGATACGGGAGTGATAATTATGTATACGTAAGAATTACCAGTGTACATTCCTCTTGAAAACACGTTGATATCCTACTATCCTACTAATATTATAAATACAAAAGTTTGTGAGGATGTTCGGATGTGACTTTGACCTGACAAAATCCCAAGGTGGATATGGTGAACCATGGTGATAGGCGATCCAATATTCCACATTTTTAATAAATCATTTTTAAATTCAAAAAGTTATCAAGTTCTGCTGTTGATTGTACTTAAGTATTTACATATCGACTGTAGTTGTAATTCATCTCATATGAGTCAGTTAAGGTTCATCTCATTAACAAATAATCTCTCCTTAAATGCAAGCATGCGCTTACACATACAAAAACTTGTTATTTTTTGTTTTTAATTATCTGTGACACAAACAATTTCTTGGTATTCGATTGTTAACTATTTATGTGTAGAAATATTATAATGTACCTTAACTCGCTTGAAATAAAGCTTATTTTCGTTCGGTTGAAAATAATTTTATTTTTATGGTTGTCAACATTTTAAGTTTTGATCAGACAATTTATCTGACTGCTTTAATTAACGTGTTAAATGTTTTATCTCCTGCTACTTTCAAGAGGATATTTTTTTTCTACTACGTCATTTACCTATTTGTATGACGATAATGATGATTTCACTAATTCTTTCTATTGCCCATAAAAATAATACATGGCCGTTGAGTCATTTGAAATAATTAAATACTAAAACCTACATAAAATAAAAATACATTATTAAGGCTCTTTTTAGGGTTCCGTATCCGAAGAGTACCAACTGGACCCTGTTATTAACCCTATTTTATTTGTATTGATTTTTGTTACAGCAGCAAAACAGAAATACATACGCTGTGAAAATTTCAACCTACCCATCACGGTTCATGAGATACAGCTCGCTAACAGACGGACGGACGGACGGACGGACAGCGGTGGCTTACTAATAGGGACTCTTCGGGTACGGAACCCTAAAAACTAACAGGGGACCCCATACAATAAACGTTTAATCACAATCGACTCGCACTTGACCAGTTTTTTAGATTAAAGGTCACGTAAAATGAATCCGAAAAAGTTCGTATATATTTTCTCCGCAATTGTAAAAAACCGTAATCAATTTATTTACCTACGTAATCTATAAAGAGAATAAAGCGAGAATTGTATTAGGATCGTAGCAAATAGAGATCTATGGTCTCTGCCTAACTCTATTATAATTATTATGTATTATATGTTTTAAAGTATCCCACAAAATTATAATCGCCTCAATAAATAATGTACAATTATGAGTTGAAGTTCGAACTATCTCCGATCTCGGATTTATCTGATGGAGAATACATGTGGCCTCAATTAAAAACCATTTTAGTAAAAACTTGCTATAATGATCCCCTTGTTTGAATGCGCCCGTGTGAAGTAGCCCTTACCTTAAGGCGAAGAGAACAAGGCATTATCTCTATAGGTAAAAAGGTTTAAGTTTTTTTTCTATATTGTAATTTATGAAATTGCATCTAATTTATTTTTTGTTAAATTATAATGGTGGTTTATGTAAAATAAAAGTCTATCTATCTAGTGGTGTCACTAGCTCTTTCGAACCAGTGTGGTGAAAGGATTTAAAGTGCGTCTCAAAGGCTCCTTTAATGCACTTAACACATGTTTTTGAACTTTCTACAGTTCTACGGTATGCTGGTTTCCTCACGATGTTTTCCTTCACCGCTTGAAAAAATAGTACCAATTGGTTTTACGAACAGAAAAACCTATTGGTGCGCGACTGGATTAGAACCCACGACCTTAGGATCGCAATACAGGGCCACTACCACTAGACCACAAGTGCTTTCAATAAAAGTAATTGATACTATTGCGTGATAAAAATCTTGATTATTAAATATAGTCAGTATTATTGCTGATTTATTAAAAAAAAAATTTTTTTTAATAAACTTACTCAAGTAAGATGACTTTTAATGTCCACAATAATACTAAACAATAATAAATAAAAAAGAGTGTACAAAAATTAAATATAAGGTTTTTTTTTCTCACAACCAAAACCACTGCATTTTAAAACATTCTAAGTGGCAAAAATACCATCGCCTTAACACTAACTGACGTTAATTAACTATGACATCGCATCAGTTACTTGTATCGCCGTCCTTATCTTATTCCTGGAAACGAAAGAGACGGAGCATTTCGAAATAGATGGTTTCCTTTTTATCCTTAAGTATTTTTTCAACTGCATCCTACTGCTTTACAAATTTCGACTATATTAAGTTAGAACACGGTTCATAATTAAATACGTTTATTAGATGTAATGATAACTTGATAATGATTTTGTTTACGCTTTTAGTGATATTTAATGTTTTTGACGCTATGTCAAGTCGAAGTGTTTAAGTTTGATTAATGTTTTCTGGATCGCTGGCGTTGTAATCTTATATTTTAACGTAATTAATAACTGGGAGTAAACAAGGCATAATCATTTTAAAATAATCAAAACTAATTTTTATAAACTTATAATTTTATTTACTCTGCATTTATATACCCTCTTATGTATTTATATACACAAGAAAACTTACAGCCACTTCTGATTAAATCCCAAGATAGATATGGTGAACCATGGTGACAGGTGATCAGCCCATCGCCTTATAAATAAGAGACAATGAATACAAATATAATTTACAAAATACGAAAGAAATAATCGGGCTAGACAGAGCGGGCAAATGCTCGGCTGAGACACAAGAGGCACGGGTTCGATTCCCGCTACGGGAGAAATGTTTGTATGTTCTTCAAATATTTCTCCTCGATCTGGGTATTATATATCTATTATGTATATATGTATATATCTATTATGTATTATATCTAATTATGCATTTACAATAAAAAAGTATTTAAGAATTCTATCAATCAGCCATCTAGAGCCCATAGTACAAGTTTTGCTTAGTTTGAAGCTTAGATGGCGCTGTGTGAAATGTCCACAAATATTTATTTATTTACTTATTAACTTATATTATTACTTATAACAACAATTATTATAATCATGATAATGAACTATACAGTAAACTGAAAATGGCTTCTTACAGCCGCCACATTAGATTTAATTTTATTTTATTTAGTCTGTCACTCTTTTTATTCAAACAGATCCAACCAAACCTCATTTGTCAAGATTTGTCCATCCGTTTGTGCTACAGTGACAGCCAAAATACATTTAAATATTCGGTTAACTTTAACAGAACATAACCCTCCTCCTGCGCAGTCGGGTAAAAGCAAAATCAAATCAAAAAGTTAGAATGCATGTCCGCGTCAGACAATATCAAAATCTATTTTGGTTTCAACATTTGATAGTACAGTCGGGTACACAAGTGCACCTAAAAAGGTAGCACGTATCAACTGTATACGGTTTACATAAATTAGTTAAAAACGCTTGGCAATACTATCACTATATAGTAATTACAAAAAGCTTGGCCCGCACGCCTTTTTCAGCCTTTGGTGTTTGCTTTTGTTTAATGGTACCTATTTTTATTCATGCGCTTGTGCTGTATGCGGCAGTAAATTCTTATTAAAAACAAAACTATTTCCAATGTTTTAAATAGTTTTCTTTTGAAATGTATCGAAATGGTTTTTATTTTAATTTGTTTGATATGAAAAGCATTTCCGCTCACTACCTAATTTCATATCTGACTCTCAGCGCGTCAGGACAAAAAACAATGCACAAAAATTAACAAGTAAACTTATGACAGAAAGTATAACTTTTATGGGGTTCCGTATCCGAAGGGTGCCAACGAAACCCTATTACTAAGCCTCCGCTGTCCATCCGTCTGTCTATTCGTCCGTCTGTCAGTCCGTCTGTCAGCGGGCTGTATCTTAAGAACCGTAATAGGTAGAGAGTTGAAATTTTCACAGAGTGTGTTATTGCGATTGCCGCTATAACAACAAATAATAGAAATAAAAGGGAGCCCCATACAAGAAAATATTTTTAATGTACGATGGTACGAAACCCATCGTATGCGAATTCAATACGCACTTGGCCGTTTTTGTTTTGTAATATGGACGCGGTCAGCTAAACCGCGATAAGATCTCTAAAATCAAACTTAAAGATTTGAAAGAACACTTCAAACTGTTCAATCTCGATCAGTTGAAAGCAGAAGTAAATCAACCGTGAACACTTCTGTTGGCAACTGTACAATCACTTGGAACCGTCGTTGTGAAATACAAGAGTATCAGTTACAACATTGATGATATTTTTAAACAAAAAATCGGGTTGTTCTCGGACCAGTGACTCCGTACAATGTGTATTACGATATGTGATCGAATTGTTTCGTTCTTAGCGGGATAATATAATATAATAATAGTTTATATTAGAACACAGATTAAATTAAATATTAGCATTATAAAAACTATCTATTTAATTAATAAACATCAACTTTCTATCTAGAATCTGTACGCGTCGTACGCTAAAAAGTAGCTTATAAAGTGATACCATAGTTCTCTCAAACGGTGAAGGAAAACATCGTCAGGAAACCCGCGGCTTAGTCAGCTCCGCACGTATTGACCATGTCTTTCCTGTGAACAAGGCCAACTAAGCTGAGAGGAATAGGTGCTAGGCAAGCCTACTCCATCTTAATTTGTCCCGGGTACTACAGCGTCCCGTTTGTGAAGGTAAAAGTAGCCTCCTGACGCTGTATAAATCATCTACTATAGATGGTAAAAGGCCTTAGTCAGGAGTGTAAACTAGACACCTGGCAGTGTGTCAGCCGAATTCGATTTTATTTATATCACAAATTGTAAGTCAGCCAGTAGTAACTCTGCGTTTAAGGTAGCAAAGCCCATATTTCGCAACGATAAAAGGATATTAAACTTTCATGTTTCTAGGTTTGTGGACGGGTGGATAAATTATTTACGCCTTTAATAAACATCAAAATAACTCTGTATCACCCAAAAGCCGTCACAATATTTCAATATCGACAACCGCAAGTAAACAACGCTATAATCCCTGCAAAATATTCACAACATCAAATTCATTTTAAAATACGGTACAGATTCAATAAAATCTATATCAAACGCTAGTAAAAGTCAGAAAGCTGCTTGGAGCTGCAATAAATAATTTCTAGAGGGCGCTCTCTCGAGTAAAGAGTCTTATTTCGCCACATTTCAAAATTAGCGAGAGATATTCGCCGATACGGAGCTCGTAAAACACGGTACACCGCGCGTCCGACGGTAAAATCGTACCGATTTATGTTTCGAAGTAAAATTTTATATTTTTAGCGTTCGATAAATCGGATGGGCCTGGGAGATGGGCCTGCGCGGAATGTCCGTCGTGTTTACTCCCAGGTTCGTTTTACGGTAAGTTTTGTGGGCACTTCGGACGATTCACTTATTTGTTATGGTTACTTACAATAAATAGGTAGAAAGTGGGTCAGGATCAGTCTACCTCCTTTTCTGTGATTGTTGCTTACGTAAAACTAAATTGGATGGTATTATTTTGTTTTCATGGGCGCTTAATCTGACGAATGACCGAAGCCTACTGATGGCTCATAAATAACATTCAAACATCATTTCCCTGCCCTTGTCCCACTTTATGTGGAGTCGGCACAACATATTCCTCTTCCATTTCCCTCTGTCAGAAGTCATCTCAACGATCACTCCTTTCTTACTCATGTCATCTTTCACACAGTCCATCCATGCTTTCTTTGGCCTACCTCTACCCACATATCCTTCCACATTCATATCTAACACTCTTCTCGTCACATGACATTCTTCCCTTCGTATAACATTCAAACATCATTCAATATCATTGCGGCTGTCCGTCCGTCCGTCCGTTCATCAATCAGCGGGCTATATTTCATAAACCGTACCTAATAATATTAGGTACGGTTTATTATGTAGAGAGTTGAAATTTTCACAGTGTGAAATTCTATTAAAACAAAAAGGAATAAAAAGGAGGCCCTATACAAAAACATTTATGTGCATGTACGGAACCCTTCGTGTGCGAATTCAACTGGCACTTGGCCATTTTTTATTGGTTACTAAAAGATTATTTTATCTATTTGCAAACGAAGCCACAAACAGACAAATTACAAAAGTACATGTGGAAGTAGCGAAACGCTTAAAGCCAAGTGTTTAGCGAAAACAACTTTTGGGCTAACTGGAGTTATTCCGCTCCCTGTTTGGGAAGTATGCAGCGCAATGCAGATCCAGCTTTCGATTCAGAACTATTAGAGTTCTGGGAACAAAATTTAGGGTGGGAAATATATTCCCGTTCCGGTTTCGAGTATTCTATGACAAAATTTTGGGCGGGGAATATATCCCCTTTAGTTCCGAATCCACTGGCCTCGATTTCAAACTATATTAAATATAGACTTTAAATTATTAAACGAAAATAACTTGAGGAAACCGGCATGTCGCAAACATGAGTCAAGTGCACTAAAGAAGCCTCTTTGAAGCGCACTTTAATCCTTTCAATTTACTGGTTAAAAAGAACTAATGTCACGAGTAGTAACAGTAACAGAAAGTTTCTAACTGCCTCTAAAACAAATGGTACAATTTTTACAAAGGGAATTTCCTTTTAGGCATTTCATGTGATTTAGTACTTTCTACTCTATAAGTTACGCTATTTGGCAAATAGTACCTTTTAGCTGTTTTTACCCGACTGTGAAGGAGCTTAATGTATTTGGGGTATATACATACATACATTAAATCACACCCGTATCTTTAACGGGGTGGGCAGAGCCATAAGTTCGTATGAGCTAGTGGCCAACTCTTGTGACATAGTTTTTGGCCGCCTAAAGGCCTCCGTCATGGCTTAACGACTTAAAAGCCGGGACCGACAATTTAACGTGCCCTCCGAAGCACGGAAGCGCTCAGCTCGTAATGCCACTTGCGGTCACCCATCCCAATTGTGATCGCGCACAACGTTGCTTAACTTCAACGATCAATCAAGAACGTCTAAGCAAGCTACTAACTAGCAGCTACTCCTCAATCAAAGTCACATTCAAAGATGGTGATGGTGACAGGTGATCAGCCGATTGCCAATATAGATGGTCCATCATGACAGAGGACTCAGCACTGCGCAAAAAGCTGAAACTATAACAACAATACTTCTACGAATAACTTCTACAGTATTCAAACTGCAGGAAACAAGTTATAAAACTACATGAAATTCAACACAGTTTTAAATATCAAACTTCTACGCGCGCGATATTTATAGCCCGGAGTATACCCAAGTTTAGCCGACTTACAAAACTGTGGTAGCACTTTACTACATTACACTTTACGGTATCTTTGGAGTTTCTTTCCAGTACCTACTTACTGTTAGTTCGCTAAATTGTACTTTTAAAAGCTACATCCCATTTTATACTATTAAGTGCCCATCTTATAAAATGTAAATGTTTTAGAAAATTTTATATTTTATTCGACTCCTTACTTGTTCACGTAAATATTAATTTTAATGGAGTTGAATGTTATGTAAGTTTTATTTTAGCTCAGCAGATAAGCATTGAATGATGATAAAATTTAATTTAATTTATAGACAAAACACTAGTGGTCTAGTAGAAGCTACCACGCCTTCCAATCGTTCGTCGGTTCAAATCCATTCGTGATATTTTTTGATTAGAAAAATTGTGTTCCTATACCTACTGTCAAACGGTGAAGGAAAGCATCGTGAGGAAACTGGCATATTGTAGAATCAAAATACTTAGAAGCAATGTTTTCGGTGCATGAAAAGAGCAGTGAACTTAAATCCATTTACCACTGGTTCGTCTACTTTTAAGGGCTGGAAATAAACAAATTTTAGAGAGATCTTTCAAATCTTTATCTTATTTTTTTTTTGTACGTAACTGACACAGAAACCGGCTGTATAAAATCTGGTTATCTTCAAATCGCGACCTTGCGGAAGTGAGTCAGTGGGTAAGTATGGGAGCTGGTTTAAACATGGTGATGTCTGGTAAGCATGGATTTAAATATTTTTAAGAGTATATTCGATAAACAAAAGACGCGAAAAAAGTTGTGTATTCTTCAGGGACAGTTCATTATACATACATACATTATGTATGTACAATATGGGGTGAGCAGAGCTACAAGTAGTCATAAGAAAATTTGCAGCCACTCCTGATTAAAAGTCCCAAGGTGGATAAGGTGAACCATGGTGACAGGTGATCATTTATAGATGGTCCGTCATGTAAGAAGATACTTTCCCTTAGTCGACTTTTACGACATGCTCGGGGAGAGAAGCAGCTGGACGCATTCTGTTTTTTCTTTACTCCCAGTTCAGCAGAGAAGTCCAATTTATTATCCCTAAAAAGTATTTACAAAAAGGACATAAATAAGTTAATTGCCAAATCTTTTTCGTTATTTTGATCTAATTTTTCTCTCTTTTTCTTAAACAACTACAACTACTGGTTATCTAGTTATTTCTAGTTATAATTTGTGACACAACGGTCATGTTCTCGAACTTACATTGAAAACGCAAAAGCGTGTTTTTAGAAAATAGCTAACTTAATATATCAAAACTTTATAAAAATATGAGAGCCCGTAATCGGTAATGCCTCTTAATGCATTATTTGTTTAGAACATCTGTTTTGCGTCAAGCGTGAGTCGTAAAAAACTTCGAGGGGTTGAAACAAGACTGAAGAGCTTTTGATGTGAGCTATAAATAAACACAATAACCTATGCTTTTAACATAATGCTGTATTGTGCTTATTCTATTTTAAACATGAAATATACCTAAATACATATTATCACGCCCGTACCCTAATGTAGTGGGCAGAGCCACAAGTAAACATAAAAAACATGCATTTCAATACATCAGCTTTCCAAATACCTATCCATTTCTTCAAATTATTTTTTTCTATATTTACGCACAATTTCAATAAAATTAAACAAAAGAGCAGTATGAACAATGCACGCGTCTTGTTAACGTCTTATTGTGAAATGCGTGATAAATTGCGAAGCCTTAAGTTTCTATAAATGTCGTTAAGTATTTTAAGCTATGCTATATTATTCACACAACCAAATCAATGAAGATAAATAAAAAACTGTTAGATTAGTATAAAAAATAAAAAAAAGAGGAAAAAAATCGTTCAGACAGCAAATCTGGTATTTTCCAATATAAAAGAAACTCTGAAGCACACCGTTAACATTTCATGTTTTATTCAAATTAGTTCAGACATAAATGAGTCAGAAACATTCTTGTCCTCGCAAATTTCTGATTTAAATACAAATACAAATCAATTTATTAACATAGCAAAATAAATGAATCCTTAGGCACCTGAACTTGTAAAACCTGTGTTTTAGGAGCCATTGCCTTCTCCCATGAGTTATGAAAATATTATTATGTCGACAATTTAAGCGTGGCAATGCGGCCAGCGTCTTGGGCACGCTTCCACCGTCTGATGAGCTGGATCAGGTGAGCTATCTATAGACCTTTTGCAACGGCCTTTAGATAGCCCGACTGTTTCTTTTGTATTTTGTAAATTATATTTGTAATAGTTGTAATTTTCTTTCTGTTAATAAAGACATTTAGTATCCAACTATATGAATACAATATTAAAAAAAAAAGAATGAAAGATTCGTAAGATGGTAAAGTAACTTTATTAACCTTTCACTCCTACACTGAATTTTATAATAATCCTTTTAAGTCTACAAATTATCTTTGTTTCATATCTCCAAGTGCGCTATATCCTTTACAACTTTCGCAAGCGATGTGACCACACGAGAAGTCGAGTGGGCGTCCACTTATTTATTTGTAATTTCTTTAATGCACACACAATTAGCTTTATCCCGGCCCCGTATGAATCATGGTCATCTTACGTTGTTGCTAAGAGTGTTTTATAGCTTGATATTGCTATTTTGTTTTGAGTAAGAACTTTGTTTTGATGGGGGAGTGTATTAATAAACTGTTTAGCTTATGAATTTAGACCGCCGTGAGTAGCGTTACAAACAATAAAGTGAAAAAGAAATTGACGACCTCGGTGGCGTGGCGGTGTTTGTGCGCTATACCAGTACTCTCAAACGGTGAAGGAAAACATCGTGAGGAAACCCGTGGCTTAGTCAGCTCCGCACTATTCTTTTCTGTGGACAAGGCCGACTAAGCTGAGAGGATGGAATAGATGCTGGACAAGCCTATTCCATCTTAATTCGTCCCGGGCACTACAGCTTCTCCTTAATGAAGGTAAAAGTTGCCTCCTATGGTAAAACGCCTTATTATTATTAGATGTCACTTTTGAAAAAAGAAGATCTAAAATTATGTTACAACTCTTAAAAAGTCTGAGCCCCAATTGCTATCACATTGCGGCTGGAAACTGAAACTCGCAGAGACTGCTAATCCCAGACAATCGCCCGCGAAATATGATACTCAGAAGAAAGTGCTGCCATAGAGTTGAGTACAGATGATCCAAGAAGCACTTATGTGTCCGTAATCCAACTCATTTTGTTCTGGGTGAAACAAGGAATTGTCATATTTTCGTAATTTCACCCTGACATGACAGGTTCAGTTTAAAAGTAGTCAGGAAGTAGTATAAAGCTAAGAGGTTAGAGCCTGATTTAATCATAAGACAACTTGCAACCATCCAGATTCGAAGTCCTAAGATGGATAAAGTCAAAGTCAAATTCAAAAAAAAATATTCCAAAAAATCACGGGGATCACCTTGGACACGTCTTAAATCTACGTTGCATTTACACCTGTTCGTAACGCGACCAAGCGTGGAAGATATGTTATGATGTAGTGAACCATGGTGACAGATGTTGGAGTCACTATCGCTTAGTTGACTTTTACGACATCCTCGGGGAGATAAGCAGCTGGACACATTTGATGTTTTTTCTTTACTCCCAGTCCAGCAGAGAAGTATCAAAGAAATAAGTAAATACTAGTAGGTACTTAGTTAATATTGAATTTCTTGATTGATCGTAGAAGTTAAGCAACGTTGTGCGCGGTCACAATTGGTATGGGTGTGCAAGTGGAATTACGAGTTGAGCGTTTCCGTGCTTCGGAGGGCAGGTAAAATTGTCGGTCCCAGCTTTTAGGCGGCCTAAAAACTCCGTCACAAGAGTTGGCCACTAGCTCATACGAACTTACTTTATTCAGAGAGTTGCACTGGTGTCTCATCTGTCACCTCCTCAATGACTTGCATAAAGCTGTCTCAACTTCGCGCGGCGTGTGGACGCATATGATATCTGCATACGACCTGTTTGCGAGAACGTGCCTACATCCTTTGTGTTTTTTAAATAAGACTGGGAAGTTTAATGCCGAAACGTTCTTGAAGCTACTTGTATGAATTTTTCCATCCCGTTCCATACCAAAGCGTTCCAGGGAGCACTGGTGGTCTAGTTGGTAGTGAGCCTGCCTTCCGATCCTAAGGCGGTGGGTTCAAATTCGGTCGTGTACCAATGGATTTTTCTATACGAAAAATGTAAGTGCGCTAATACCAGTACTCTCAAACGGTGAAGGAAAACATCGTGAGGAAACCGGCATGTCGTAGAACCGTCGTTCGTAAATTATGTATCACATACACGAAAGGAGCCTCTGAGGTGCACTTTAATCCTTTTTGCACTAGATAGACAGTATTTTAGACACTGATATAGTTCAGACTTTTATCATCTGTCCACTATTCATAAACGTGTCGGGATAAAAAAGGAAAGAAACAAAAATCCATTGGTGCACGACTGGGTTTGATTTGAACTTAAGACCTTAAGATCGAAAGGTGGGGTCACTGCCAATAGACCACCAGTGTCTGCCTACCGTAGTAGTCTCTTTCTTTCGATTCCCACTGCGGAAGAAATGTTTGCATGTTCTGTAAATATTTCTTCCGGGTCTGGGTGTTGTGGTACTATGTTACTCCTAGTTTCTGATACCCACGACACAGGGAATCCTAGTGTGGGGTCAGGACTATGTATGTGAGTGTTGGGTGTTATTTATTATTTATTTTTAAGACGTGATTTTGACTTCTTTCAAAATAGTATTTCACGAGTAATGTTTCATTCAACATTGGCCGACGTTGCAAAAAAAAAACTAGAAATCGTCTTCCTCAGGTCCACAAAGGCAGGCCAGCCCTCCTCGTTTCACGGCCATTAGTTAAACTTGTTATACGCGTGGATCCCATTAAAATGCAAATTGAACACCCCCCAAAATGTTATATTTTTCATTTATTTTCTTATTTATAAGCGTTTGTTTTGAAATTCTCTGTAAAGGTTTCTTTATGCGTAAGTTAATCCTTGAATAATTTCGCTACTTTTTTTACTTTACCTATTCGTCAGTTTGGTTTGATGTTGCAGAAAGTTTTGAGAACTTTTTCTTTCATAGATTCTTTTAATTGTTATCTTTATTAGTAAATAAAATTTGTGGACATTTTACAAAGCGCCATTTAGCCCCAAAACTAAGCAATGCTTGTAATATGGGAACCAGATGGCTGATAGAATCCTATTTTTTTGTAAATACATACCTACTTATAATACATAATTACAGCACCTATGTATGAGATGGTGGGATGAGATGAGTCCACGAGATAGACTAATGGATTGTAGTGACGTGTGGAATAAAGGGCGGACCTTTGCCCAACGATGGGACAGTACCTGGCTAGCAGTAACATGCTACCTATCTAGTCGTGTCACTAGTTCATTTGAACCAGTGTGGAGAAAGGATTTAAAGTGCGCCTCAAAGGCCCCTTTCGTGCACTTGACACATGGTTTCGAACTCTCTTCAGATCTACGACCTTCACCATTTGAGAGTAGGTATTGGCGCACATAACTTTTTCGAACAGAAATACCCAGTTTAGGATCGGAAGGCCCCTACCACTAGGCCACCAGTGCTCTCGACCTGCATTAGTAACCTGCTGAAGAAGGAGCTGAAAGGAACTCCTCAACGAAGAACGAATTTGAGATATTTTTATTAAATTGCGGTTTTCATAAGCAAAAACTTTACCTAGAAATCAGGAAATTATTAATTTCAAATATTAGATGTTTTTATATCATGATCAAAGCAACTAATTTTTTTTATCACCTACAAGTCCCTGAAAGTATAATTTAAATTCCACCGGAAGTAGGGAACCCTGAGGGGAAATAGAAAATCCGCACCGGATGTGACCGACACACCGTTCGTTACCGGCATAAAATATGTTTGACGTATGAAATTTACTGGAAGAATGATTATGAAGTTTGTTATGAAAACACTGGTGTTCACAGTTTTCCTATTCCATATCGTAGATTTGAATCCGGATTAGTAAATTTTCGTTTTTCGAAAAGCTTGCAGATGCCTGGTTTTAATATTCTATTAACTTTTATTTCATTCATTACCATAGCAATGTTATTTTTCTCTTCTAAAAAGTATGGATATTTTGGACAGATGACAACCAGAATCCTTTAATAAAATATTGGTACCGGGTAAAAGCTAAGTCACTTTGCTAACTTTGCACAAGCTAACGTAATCACTTTGACTGATACAAGCGATAATGTCACTATACTAAACTAAAGCCTTTTACCATCTATAGAAGATGATTTATACAGCGTCAGGAGGCAACTTTTACCTTCACTAACGGGACGCTGTAGTGCCCGGGACGAATTAAGATAGGCTTGCTCAGTACCTGTTCCATCCTCCCAGTTTAGTCGGCCTTGTCCACAGGAAAGACATGGTCAATAATACCTACAATACCCGGAAGAAGTATTGGCAGAACATACAAACATTTCTCCTTTAGCGGGAATCAAACCCACGCCTCTTGCGTCGCAGCCGAGGTCGTCTTGACTATAGACTCTGGTCACTGACAATGTAGATTCTGATGAGTTCAAAAACGAAATAAAAAGTATATGTGGCAATTTGCGTAAACAAAATATTACTAAATTTGATATCACTATTATATTGTTATCTTATCAAAGAGATCCAAACAAAATGTTTCCCATATTTGGATTATTATGGCCTTTCGGCCAACAATACACAATCGGTGTAATAACATAATCCTATTTATAGTTGTCTAAAGCACTTTAAATCTAAACTCAATGCGATAAAGATCAAAACTGCCTGTTATTCAAACACCCACGCGTCTGTGTAGATATTTTTAGTTTCGTTCTTATTAAGGACTGTGTTTTTGATGGTATCTGACCATTTACTTATCTAGATACCTTTATTTTCAGTGAATCTTACTTATATTATAAATGCGAAAGTTTGTGAGGATGTTTGAATCTTTGGATGTTTGTGCCTCAATCACGCCTAAACGGATCAACGGATTTGAATGAAACTTGGAATATACATAGTACATGTACTGGATTAATATATAGACAATTTTTTATCCGGGTACCACGCGAGCAAAGCCGCGGGCGGCAGCTAGTATTATATAATTATACGCTTAACAAGAGGTTATTTGTGTCTTATTTTGATATACATATTAATATGTGTCATACATATTAATTATCACGCCTATATCCCTAATGGGGTAGGCAGAGCCACAAGTAAACATAAGAAAACTTGCAGCCACTTCTGATTTCATATTCTAAGATGGAAATGGATATTTTGATATTTAGTTTTATTATTTAGATGTTAGATAAATCCAGAAAAACTAGTTCTAATGTTGTTAAACCGAAATTGGGGTTTATTTGTAATCAATTAAGTTATGAATGAAATAGTATTTGCCAGCAGTGGACAATTTTCAATTCCACACCACAAGAGCAATGATTATGGTGGTCTAGTAGTGGCCTCGCCTTTCGATCCTGAGGTTGTGGGTTCAAATCCAGTCGAGCACCAATGGATTTTTCTGTTCGAAAAATTTATGTGCTCTATACCAGTACACTCAAACCTTTGCGGAGCTTACTAAGCCGCAGGTTTCCTCACGATGTTTTCCTTCAACGTTTGAGAGTACCTACTGGTAATAGCGCACATACATTTTTCGCACAGAAAAATCCATTGGTACTTCACGACCGGATTTGAACCCACAACATAAGGATATGAATAGAGATAGAGTAGGTATATAGTAAAATACAATGACACATGAGCAGCGCCTTTGCTCGTAATGGCCCGATAAATTCGTCCATTCTTCTCATCTCGGCCCACGCTCTATTCCTGTATTCGACCGTATTTTTTGTTCTTGTTTGTCCATATTTGTATTCTAGTTGGGAACGAGCTCGCTTTTACGGGAATAAAAATAGGAGTTATGGTGTCAGCAATGTCGAAACGCATAGACTTTCCTTTTCGCTTGACTTTTGTTTTGAAGCGCTCGTGGCGTAGCTTGCCTAGACGTTTTTCATTGATCGTTGAAGTTAAGCAACGTTGTGCGCGGTCACAATTTGGATGGGTGACCGCAAGTGGCATTACGAGCTGAGCGCTTCCGTGCTTCGGAGGGAAACTTAAATTATTGGTCCTGGCTTTCAAGTCGTTAAACCTTTACGGAAGCCTTTAGGCGACCTAAAAACTCCGTCACAAAGAGTTGGCCACTAGCTCATACGAACTGACTTTTAATACTTCGATAGCAGTATTTTTCAATGAAACATTTATAATATAAATACATTCTATTTCAAACACGTTAACTCTAACAAGCTCTAACAATGGTTTCCCTTCCACAAAAACGTATTACATTACTGTTATTTACCTTCCACCCTTCCATTATTACTTCCACATCACAATGATAGATATACCATCTCCACAATGTCTATGCTGCAAGTCATCGTCCATTGACTAAACTAATAGGGGAATTAAAATTATGTAATAATTTGACTTATTCGTTACTTGATTGATGGGTGCGGGCACTGATTAAACCCAGACACAGAATGTTAACTTAAAGTTTTTTGTTACAGGTATGATTTTTTACAACAACCAATACCTTTGGGAGAGGGAAAGCTGGTAAAGATGTCAGGTAAAACACTGTACTTTATGGATTCATCACTTAACCTCCAATTCTTAAATGAAAATAATCATTTGCATATCGTTTCAATTACATTGCACGTACTTGAAATTTTTATCTGCAAGCAATTTGAATTTTACTTCCATCATAATAAGGTTCTAAATCAGTTGATATGTTGCAGTCACGAATACTCACAAATCATGCTTGCTGTCCACACAATAGGCTGTCAATAATCGTGTAGCTCACTGTACTGTGAATCATGTTTGATCATTGTCATGCCAAATGGTGATGTGCAGAGGCGGGTGTTGTCACTCAGCTGCTTGAATTGTTTATAAGCAAGCTTAAAATGAATCCTCTCCGACTTGATGGACCTATATGGGCGATGGGCTAATCACCTGTCACCATGGTTCATCATATCCATCTTGGGAGTCTTGGATCAGAAGTGGCTGCAAGTTTTCTTATGATTACTTGTGGTTCTGACCACCCTGTTAGGGATACGGGCATGATAATATGTGATTGTTTTGTACTATGTTATGTTATATTGTGTGTATGAATTTTAGAGTATGACGTAGATTTCACCAGTCGAAAAGGTCCTTAAAATCATTATCATGGAACAAATAATATCCGGTTACAAAAACGCAGAATTTGGTAGATAAACTAAATAAATAATTGAAACGAAGATAAATGGGCATATGGTATATCAAATTCTCATTACAAATTCAGCTCAGTACGAATCTGACAATGATACAAAGCACGTCGATACTGTTTTTGTGCCTAAGCCTAGCAAACACCGCGTTTCTGTACCCGCCCCATAATCTCAAAACATGTGCAGTAGACGAGATCAATAGACCACCAGAAGATGCAATAAAGCAACAACTAAAAGAAACCTTACAGTACTTTCCTGTGAACACCACATGTATAGATATCTCATTCCACATCATTCTGGAGACGTTCGATGTGAATGAGAAGCAGGAGTTTTCAGCATCCATGGCTATTATCATGTACTGGAAAAATGAGGGTCTGAAGTGGAATCCAGACGATTACAAAGGTGTCGATGAAATAAAGCTAGATGGTTACGACATATGGATCCCAGATATTAGACACTTGAATAGTATAAGTGACTTGGCCGATTTATACAGCATGAGTCAGCGAGACTTTATGCCGTGTGAGGTGACCAAAACAGGACATGTTGTATGCAGTTTAAAAATAAACCTCAAAAGCAAGTGTGCTACGAACTTACAAGATTGGCCATATGATTTGCAGCAATGCTCATTACAATTTGGAGCTAAATCCCTACCTGGAGAAAGGGTTAACCTAGTTTTCAAACAAAACGCTATGTTCGATGCAAGAATGACAAATGTTTTAGATTGGATTTTGGTGGATTACAAACAGGAAGAGAATGTAGATGAAGAGAGACAATTAAAGATGTATTTTACTATGCAGCGACAGGGGGATAACCTTGACGCTTTTCTGATATACCCCTCTCTTTTTCTATCTTTTCTTACACTCTTTGCATTACTTTTGGACGTACGTCGTGACTGTCGTCCTTATGTGTTCTGTTTAAGTCTGATATGCCATTTCTATTTCCTCAGAAGGTTCAATACTAACATTCCTGAGTACGGGCGAAATACCCCGTGTATTGTACTCTACTTCCGAGGTTCTATCATCATGACTGTGATCAGTATTCTGCTGACGTATGTGTTGAAATGTATCTATGGCAGGAAGTTAGTAGAGTCAGTGCCGTTTATTGCTGCTATCAACGAATTTGTTTATAAATCTTACGTCAAATTTCTTATTTACCCACGATGGGATGCAAGAATCATAAAAGAAAGAGAGTGGATAGCCTTCGCTAACATTTTGAAATGTGTGTGTAATTTAATTTCTTTGATAGTTTATGTTGCAATGTACTGTGTACTTGTGCCTTCACCTAGTTACAAAGATCTGCTGTAATTTGAAAGCTGAAATTGAGTGAGATGTCTAATGTAACATTTACCCCGATACACTATCGAGCTTAGGCAATAATCGCGTTTTGCGTTCAAAACTTTGTGGGCTCGGTTGTCTGAATAAAAGACTTAATAAAATATACATAAATACCTATATTATTTGACAAATCATAATAGCATCTGTCACTTACGTGACAAAGACGGACAAGGCACGACAGTGTCGGAAAAACTTCTTCAAAAGACAATAAATAATTTCGAAAAAATATGTTAGTATAATTGTTTTATTGAAGTCGTTTTTCTTTTTAATTTTTCAAAATGCTGATAAAATAAATGACGCATAGTCAGTCTCATACTCTATTATCAAATTATTTATATATCAAAGTGCTCAACCGGCTCACCTATGGTTATAATAAATACAACCTGCCGTGGTGACTTGACATAACCCATTCATGGACAGGTTCGATTGTTGCCAAGTGGAAACTAGATCACAAAGCACCTACTGAGATTGTAACATGCTGTATTGTTGGCTTCTGGCGTCTAGTTTGTATGTATGTATCTCGAAATTGTTTTTTTATCTGAACAGACGTATAGGTAGTTACTTATATTAAACACTGACTGATTATATAAGTTCGTATGAGCCAGTGGCCAATTGGTCAACCCTTTTGACGAAGTTTGGAGCCTGAAGGCCTCCGTCACGGCTTAACGTCTTCAAAGCCGGGACCGACAATTTAACGTGCCCTCCGAAGCACGGAAGCACTCAGGTCATAATGCCACTCGGTCACCCATCCCAATTGTGACCGCGCACAACGTTGCTTAATTTCGACGATCAATCAAGAACGTCTAAGCAAGCTACGCCACGAGCGCTTCACTGACTGGCTGATTGACTAACACAGCTTAAACCTAAGCTCAGAAAACTTAGGCAGTAGGTAGATACATTCAAGTAGGGGAAAAGAAATTCAAAATATCAACTCCCAGAGGACGCTGTTAGAAGATGGGGCTTGTATAAAAAACTTAATAAGAAGATAATATATGCAAGTATGTTGAAGAGGCTTTTGCCAGAAGTGGACATTCTTAAACTGATAATGATGATGATTGATACAAATACCTGTTTATTTCGTATCAAATCAAAGCATAGCAATTTGGAATATAACTTCCTTCCTTAGAATAAAGCTTTACAAGGAAACGTTTCCCACAAAAATGACAAACTTAATTCACCAACCAAAAGAAACAGTAGCCCTTGCACTATAAATAAAGGAAGCGAACACATGAGAAATTGCGGGGTTACCCTTAGGAACCCTCATTATTTTAATAGTGTAAATCACCACTTGTCAAACAAAATGCAACCATACTCCTCGCAAATAAAGTCTTCATTCCCTTGACACGTCATGCAGAAATTCAGAGGCTGTAAACCAGGATGTGTGCATAGGAAGTTGGATTGAATACAAAGGTAATAAGGTTCATTTTCGGTTGGTGCAGCGTTAGTTTGACCAGCACTGAGACCGCACACGGTGTCTTGACGCCTACGCTCTTATTATGCGACTTCTTGAATCAAAATACGATTCATCGCTTCTCAATCTTTTAAAGGTACTTTTCAAATTCTGTCAATTGATTTTTCAATGAAAGCAACTAACTAAAGCGCTAATGGCGTAGTTTGCTTCATAACGATCTTGATTGATTGTTAAAGTTAAGCAACGTTGTGCACGGTCACAATTTGGATGGGTGGCCGCAAGTGGCAATACGAGTTGAGCGCTTCCATGCTTCGTAGGGCTCGTTAAATTGTCGATCTCGGCTTTTAAGTCGTTAAGCCATGACGGAGGCCTTAGGCGGCCTAAAGAACTCCGTCTCAAGAGTTGGACACAAGCTCATACGAACTTACTTACTGGAGTTGAAATAGTATTTTTTATCAAAATAGTAGTAAATAACAAAGATTAAACGGGATATTATCATCATCTTCTTGCTGCTGTTCACCATTTCTTTTATTTACCTCCACCTCTAAATCAGGTCACATAGTAAACGGGGGATATGGATAAAAACTAACCATCTTTGATGACCTCGGTGGCGTGGCGGGCGAGAGCTCGGCTGAGACGCAAGAGGTGCGGATTCGAATCCCGCTACGGGAGATATATTATGCAGAACATACAAATATATGTATGTTCTGCATAATATTTCTTCCGGGTGTGTGGGTGTTGTAGTATATAAGTATGTAAAAAAAGTATATAAAGTATTTTTCTAGTGTCCATAGCTTTGTTTAGTTTGGGACTAGATGGCGCTGTGTTAAATGTCCACAAATATTTTTTTATTATTATATTTATTTACGCGTCGGCGCTACGATCTGCTTCGACGAGGTGTGGTGAGAGATTGCAAAATACCGGGATAAGTGGAAGCACTTTGCCAGGGGAGACCTTTGCCCAGCAGTGGGACAGAATAGGCTAAGTAAAAAAAAATATTTAAGTAAAGAGTTATGAGAACGATTTGTTCTAAAACAAATACGTGCCTATGTAAAACAGTTTGAGTACCTCAGTCCGTAGACGAGGACGAATAATTAACTATGTATCAAAGTTTTGTACTTCCTTATCGAGGGATGTTAATAAAACATGCGCATTTGAAACGAGTTGTGAACAACTTTGCGAGTTTTCAGCTTTTGATTCTGAAGACGATTGAGGAGACTTGGATTAATCACTTGTTTGTTTGTGCTACCTTCATTCTACTTCAAAGTTGGGATACAGATAGATAGATATATACCGTACTGACTTGTAACGTTCGATTTTTCCCCCCTTTTTATTTGAAAGTTCCGTTCAGCGAGATAGGTAATAATTTTGGTTTTTGCTGGTCACACTCTGGCTTGGCACGGGCGATTTGTGAGTGTCAGTGTCCCTATCAAGACGGATCGAACTGTCAATGTCGTTTGAGTTCTTTCTTTCGTCTCGCTCGGTCAGAGCGAGAGGGCAAGGATCTTTTTGACGGATCGATGTGGAGAACGTGGCGTGGAGCTTTTGATGAAAATCGTATTTGCTGGCTAATATATCCTGGCTTCTGTGTCTGGCGTAGCGGGAATCATCCACGGGAGAACCCACGCGTGTGATTCCTTCGGGCGCACGTGTTTTGTGCGTATTATCAGCTTTGTGCCTCTGGTAAGAGTCTTGAACTTTTGATCTTTGATTTTTGGTCTTCCTCGATTGCCGAGCGGAGCTCGTGGGACATCCTCAACCCTGTGCATGAATACACAAGGGCAGATTTGCTAAGGTTGCACCCCGCTTCGCAGGCTAAAGAGCACTTTCGCTTACGCCGGGCTATGAATTTTCCAGAAAAGAGGTGCTCCGTACGGGCGCGACCACGTGGCGAGCACGTGTCGCAACCTTTCTACCTGCCGCCTTCTGGCGCACGCTGTCGTCGGCGAGGGTCCAGAGCGCCAGCGTCCCCTGCTGTGCTGCTGTGACAAGACCGAAAGTCCTGGTGTGGCGTTTCCCTGCCTTTTTGTGACCTTGTGGTGGCTGGTGTCAGTCGAGTGAGTGTGTCTGATAGGGTCGTTAAATCAAGCGTTCCTGTAGGTTCGCTCGCGCGAATTTCGTCAATTACGGAATTTAACAAACCAAATATAACCAAAAACTCTATTTTTGTGGATCGTTGAATCAGCGGTGAGGTGCGGTGGACTGATACTCCTGAGTAGGCCGTGACTAAGTGGGCATCCGGTTGATTTACAAGGCAGAGTGGATCAGGGCAGGTCATTAAACCCGTTTATTGTTAATTTACATTTTAATTTTTACCCGTTGTGATGAACCAAGTGTTGGAGTGTAATTTTTTGATCGTGGGATATGTCAGAGCTGACTGACGAAGGTAAATTACAGTAGTATTGTGTAGATGAACGGTGGATGTACTGTGAATGACGGCGTTGTAGTTTGTAATAGTCTCGTCTATGAATTGTAAGCGTTTCAATAAGATTATCTTTTATTTATTTACTCATAGTAACTAGGACAGTAGTGTGTAATAGATGCGGCTAAAAAGAACTGTAAAACCTTTCGATAATTTTCTTCCTTTTCTGGTAATAAAATTCCTGTAATAAACACTTGATAATCAACACTTTAATCTTTATATTTTTGTGTAGCATCCTTTCCTACCTAGGGGGGAAAAATAGCTCACAATTTGGCGCCCGAACACTGGGACGGGTGACCTGCCGACATAAGGTAAAATTTTGTCTATTCTCTGGTCTATTTCGCTCAGTGAAGACTGACCTCTCTCGCCTCAACCGGATGGTAACTTGGTTTTAACTTATTTTGATATGAGGACTAGGTTTAGACTGGGGAATCTACCCTGTAGTCATTCTAGAACTAGCTGGGAGCCCTAGTGGGCGTTTTACTAGCTGATTTTCGATTTTTTGTATTATAATTTTGTGCCGAGTAGGCCACTTATAAGAAAACTTAATTTTCAATTGTTTTTGGTTTGGAATTAGCTTTATGCTTGTAAGTGTGATTTGCCTCGATCCTATTACTGCCTAGGGGTAGCTGGGGTTAATTTTTCCTTTATTTTTCACAATAATTTAGCTATTTTTTTATTTTTTTTTATTTTTGATTGTTTTCACTCAGCACCATGTTGGAAGAAAGGCCTATTGCTTTCAATGTGCTGGCTAAGGATGAGTTAGAGTATGAGATCAGGATCCGCGGCGCCAAGCCTACTGCTGATACTGTCGCTGCTCTTAGGGCTCATGGATTCAGGGTCTGAAATTTCAATTATAGGTAGCGACGCGATTAGGCATTTTGTGAATCTGGTCTCTTTGCATAGATCTGTGGATTTGCAGTATATTAGGACGGCGAACGACTCCCTGTCTCCCGTTACAGGCTATGTGTATCTGCCCGTCACGGTTGCTGGGAAGACGTCCATCGTCAAGTTCTATGTAGTTCCTGGGGTCTCCACTGAGCTCATCTTCGGGATAAATTTCTGGAAGGCATTCAAAATAGCACCAGACATTCTTTCTTTACTTTCTGATTGTAAATATTTTTCATTGAAAGACGCGTAGACGCCATAGTGACCACGGACAATTTCCTCCGTGATTTCGAATCTCTGAGCAATAGACAAAAGCAGCAGACAAAGGCGGAGAGTTTGATCAAGCAATTTGAAGACATTTCAGCCGAGAAGAAAGGCTTAGGCTTGACGCAACTAGTATCACACAAAATCGATACGGGAGACCATCCTCCCATTAAGCAGCGCTATTATCCCCTGTCTCCGGAAAGGCTGGCGGAGGTCAACAGGCAAATCTCTAGGTAAATGGCATGTTAAAGATTTCAAACGTGTAGATTCCCATTTAGATTGACACTTTTAAGTTCCCCGTGGGGACCCGGGGTTAGAATAGGCCACCCACCGTTACTTGTCCAGGTGTTCCGTAGGAGGCGGATATAGGCGCGTTTTTATCTGACCATAATTGAACAGCATTTGGTTTGTGTGTTTTTTTTTACCTTTATTTGTATACATTTTTGCTCATTATGGGGCCTAGGGGCCATTTTTTTTTTTATTTTATTTTTTCTTTCCATTTATCTACTAATTTTAGTTACTAAGTAGTTATTTTAGTTGTAGGCGTTAGTCCTATTTTATAGGTATAATTTTTGTTGTTCCCGTAGTAATGGTTGTTATACTCTATGTTTTTTCCTGTTCCACACAGTTTGTAGTCTGTTGCATGGGCTCTCGGCGAAAGCCACCTCAGGAATTTTCCCCAGTTTTAGGGAAAATATATGTCTGCTCGGTAGTGAGTTTGCAAAAGTAATTTTTTTTTTTTTTTTTTTTTCTCTTTTTTTTTCTTTCGTTCTTTTGTTTTTTTTTTGACCCGGCGATCTTCTGGAATAGAATATTCGACCGAATATACTATCTCGATCTGAGGATCAACATAGCGCCCTCTACCGGTAGCTGGTTACCGTCGAGTGCGTCTATATTTTGGGGTTGTTATGGTAGGTTTTGCAGTGAACGGGCAGATTTTGTACGTAGAAAACATGAGGTGTTGCCAGATGGCGTCGGTTAGGTGTTTTTTTTTGTTGCTTTTTGATTTTCTTTTTTTTTGTTCCTCCGGGAGTAGGTAAGGACGGGGGCGTCCAAAGAATTCCCTGCGTGAATTCTTACCCGGGAAAGGGGGTGCTGTAACGTTCGATTTTTCCCCCCTTTTTATTTGAAAGTTCCGTTCAGCGAGATAGGTAATAATTTTGGTTTTTGCTGGTCACACTCTGGCTTGGCACGGGCGATTTGTGAGTGTCAGTGTCCCTATCAAGACGGATCGAACTGTCAATGTCGTTTGAGTTCTTTCTTTCGTCTCGCTCGGTCAGAGCGAGAGGGCAAGGATCTTTTTGACGGATCGATGTGGAGAACGTGGCGTGGAGCTTTTGATGAAAATCGTATTTGCTGGCTAATATATCCTGGCTTCTGTGTCTGGCGTAGCGGGAATCATCCACGGGAGAACCCACGCGTGTGATTCCTTCGGGCGCACGTGTTTTGTGCGTATTATCAGCTTTGTGCCTCTGGTAAGAGTCTTGAACTTTTGATCTTTGATTTTTGGTCTTCCTCGATTGCCGAGCGGAGCTCGTGGGACATCCTCAACCCTGTGCATGAATACACAAGGGCAGATTTGCTAAGGTTGCACCCCGCTTCGCAGGCTAAAGAGCACTTTCGCTTACGCCGGGCTATGAATTTTCCAGAAAAGAGGTGCTCCGTACGGGCGCGACCACGTGGCGAGCACGTGTCGCAACCTTTCTACCTGCCGCCTTCTGGCGCACGCTGTCGTCGGCG
The DNA here is from genome assembly GCA_949320045.1 of Scotopteryx bipunctaria. Classification (NCBI taxonomy): domain Eukaryota; kingdom Metazoa; phylum Arthropoda; class Insecta; order Lepidoptera; family Geometridae; genus Scotopteryx; species Scotopteryx bipunctaria. Next base: position 12,117,160 of record OX439446.1, on the reverse strand, counting down.
AGGGTCCAGAGCGCCAGCGTCCCCTGCTGTGCTGCTGTGACAAGACCGAAAGTCCTGGTGTGGCGTTTCCCTGCCTTTTTGTGACCTTGTGGTGGCTGGTGTCAGTCGAGTGAGTGTGTCTGATAGGGTCGTTAAATCAAGCGTTCCTGTAGGTTCGCTCGCGCGAATTTCGTCAATTACGGAATTTAACAAACCAAATATAACCAAAAACTCTATTTTTGTGGATCGTTGAATCAGCGGTGAGGTGCGGTGGACTGATACTCCTGAGTAGGCCGTGACTAAGTGGGCATCCGGTTGATTTACAAGGCAGAGTGGATCAGGGCAGGTCATTAAACCCGTTTATTGTTAATTTACATTTTAATTTTTACCCGTTGTGATGAACCAAGTGTTGGAGTGTAATTTTTTGATCGTGGGATATGTCAGAGCTGACTGACGAAGGTAAATTACAGTAGTATTGTGTAGATGAACGGTGGATGTACTGTGAATGACGGCGTTGTAGTTTGTAATAGTCTCGTCTATGAATTGTAAGCGTTTCAATAAGATTATCTTTTATTTATTTACTCATAGTAACTAGGACAGTAGTGTGTAATAGATGCGGCTAAAAAGAACTGTAAAACCTTTCGATAATTTTCTTCCTTTTCTGGTAATAAAATTCCTGTAATAAACACTTGATAATCAACACTTTAATCTTTATATTTTTGTGTAGCATCCTTTCCTACCTAGGGGGGAAAAATAGCTCACAGACTTGCGAAGTCGCTAAAGGGGGTTTCTAACGCAGTCGACGTTTCGAAAGATTTTATCATGCTACATGTGGTATCTTATGAAAACACAAATGCCCTGAGTATGTTCTGTATATTATCATCCACGTTTCCATAATGGGCTGGGCTGATCACCTGTCACCATGGTCCACCATATTTATTTTAGAACTAATAATCAGAAGTGTCTTCAGTCAGTAATAATTATTACTGACTGAAGACACTGATTATAATCAGTATTCTTATGTTTATTTGTGGATTTGCTCACCCCATTAGGGATACCGGAGTAATAATATGTATGTATGTACAAGTATGTATGTACAAACTATTTTGTGCTGCTTCTATACAATTCCTGCGACCTTCACAACATCATCGGTACATCGGTTAGGAGACTGTTTTCCGCCATTTCATCATCGTCATCATCATCATCTTTCTGCCCTTATCCTACTCTATGTGGGGTCGGCACAGCATGATCCTTGGATCACGCTGTAAGAGTTTTGGCTAAGGTGTTTTATGACCGGCCGCCTGCCTGACGTCAACCCTCCTTGGAAATACTTGCTTATCGTATCTCATTATGTTGGAGAGGATACTATCCCTTACTTTCTGTTTAAAAACCTTTATTTTCCAACGGTTCGACTTGTGTAGAAGAGCTGGGTAGCGGACCTATGAAACAGAGTAGGTATTCTATGTGTTTGAAAATGACTTTTGTCTGAGTACGATATATTTCGTAAAAGCATTAAAAGTAATTGACCAGTCCAATAATCAGTCTGGTTTGTACTTTTATAAGCCGGAAGAAGTAACTAAAATTCTTATTTGAAATGTCTCAACACCCGAAGTCTAATTATTCGAAATAAAATAAAAACACATCAAGTTTTAACTAGCCATTCGGAGCCACCGGCCCAGACCACCCAAACCATGATGATATAACCACGATTTAAATCGAGATGCCTGCTGACGTATATTGTAGGATCAGTAATTTAACTCCATACAAAAAATACAACAGGTACTTCACTTCATCACTACATAATATAAAACAAAGTCGCTGCCCGCTGTCTGTCCCTATGTATGCTTAGATCTTTAAAACTACGCAACGGATTTTGATGCGGTTTTTTTTAATAGATAGAGTGATTCAAGAGGAAGGTTTATATGTATAATACGCATAATCATCATCATCGTCTTCCTGCCCTTATTTCACTCTATGTGGGGTCGACACAGCATAATCCTTGGATCATGCTGTAAGAGTTTTGGCTAAAGTGTTTCGTGACCTAAAGTGCTAAAGTGAGTATTCGGGGGTAAGTCACGATTTTTTGACAGTTTTTGATGAAAATCTGTCAAAAACTCGTCACTTGAGACGTGCTCAACTCTGAGATGCGTTTGAGTATTCGGGGGTTATACTATAAAGTTGCGCTACTGTTTCCTCTAATTAGTTCACCGTCCGTGTCGTGGCCACCCGCTATCGATAGACATATCGGGTTCATCGTAAATGTCTGTTTGTTTGTGGCTAGCTGTCGAAACAGGTGTGCTTATCAGAATGTTTGTCGTAAGGATGTAAAAGTTTGGACTCGGAACTTAACTGGTCCTTTTGGGAGAGCGGATATCCAAACCGACCGATCACTATACTTCAGCCAAACGTGAGATACCTAAAACTTTCTTTTATTACATGTTTATGGAACTTTTAAGTAGTACTAATAGTAACTTAAGGTGTAAAAATTAATGTTGTCAGGTTTATTTATCTAAATAACGAAAAATATGCGACGGATTGTTTACATATTTTTTTTAATAATAATAATATCACCCCAATAATAATAATATCAATAACAGTCACATACACAGTCCTGACTCTACACTAGGATTCCCTGTGTTGTGGGTATCAGAAACTATGAGTACCATAGTACCACAATACCCAGACCCGAAAGAAAGATTTGCAAAACATACAAACAGCAGCATGTTTGCAAACATTCTCCCGCAGCGGGAATCGAACCCGCGCCTCTTGCCCAGCCAAGCACTCGCCCGCCACACCACCGAGGTCATCCAATAGACCGACTGTTTAACTTGTATTTTGTAAACAATACCTACTTGCATTAATTGTAGTTCTAATTATAATCAGGATTTGTTGAACTATCTATCGATCACTTTTAGGGCTCCGTACGCGAAAAGCGCTAACGGCTTCCATCCTTCCGTCCGTCTGTCCGTCTGTCAGCGGGGTGTATCTCATGAACCGCTGGCCGCTACCACTAGACCACCAATGCTCTCACCGGCATAAAAACAATATAAAATCAAGTTTAATTTGTCTTTTAAAAATAACTAAAGCTATTCGAACATTCATTACGTAGGTTGTGTTGGCTATTTGTAACCCAGAGGTCACACCAAGTAATCGATACGTTGGAAGTGTGGTTAGAGATGTTGCAACAGATCTGTTACAGATAAAACGTATTGTCTATCAGATTATACGTTGATCGATATAGATGGGATATTAAATGGTGGATAGAATTTCAACAGATGAAAAGAAAGTTTGAAATAAAATCAACATTCATCTGGATTTGTATAAAAATAAAAACACCTACATGAACAAGTTATACTTAAGATGAATAATATAAAAAACTGGTCAAGTGCGAGTTGCATTTGCACACAAAGGGTTTCGTATAAATTAAATGGATTAAAAAATGTTTCTTGTATAGGCCCCCTTTTATTTTAATTATTTGTTTATAAAGCGGCAATAGAAATACACACTCTGTGAAAATTTAAACTCTCTACCTATTACGGTTCATGAGATACAGCCCGCTGACAGATAGACGAACGGACGGACGGACAGCGATGGCTTATTAATAGGGTACCGTAGGCACTCTTCGGGTACGGAACCCCAAAAACCATGTAATTAGCCTTAAAAAACAGACAAATCATATTGCCCTTTTACCATCAATTTACGACGTAAAATACTATTATGTGCTCAATTTCCCTGTTGTACCGACGAGCAATTTTACAGTCGGCAATAAAAATATTATTTGTTATTTGTCGTTTATTGGACATTCGCGATAACTCTGCATGGTTTATGACGCCGACTGTCCCTATGTCCCGAGTAAATTGAGCTGTTTCATATGACTCATTTAAATTCTTGGTTCTTTATTTTAAGAGGAAATAGCAGGTTGTGGTCATATTCAAGGTAATGTAAGTTCATATGAGCTTTTAAACGATGCTAGTTTCTCCAGTAGATGGATACCTACCTAATCTGACCTGCCTACCCATTACCCAATCGGTTTTTCTTATTTTTTATCATTTAATTTTAAGTACCTACTACCTATCTGTTTATTATCAAACCTTTTTCGTGTTGTGTTAATAAATTATATTCTATTCTATTCTATCCCTTCGTGTGCGAACTAGACTCGCACTTGACCAGTTCTTTTTTTGAATATGAACATAGAGAAGACAAAATCTTTTCTGCTTGTTTAAGCATTGACACAGTACTTTGTACCCAGATTGAAAAAAAAAGCTTCATTCAAGTCATGCACGGTACAGATAATACTGCAAGATAAGTCTTGGAAAATCGGCGACCGTTATAGAAATTACAAAAAACATTACTACCTCATTTGTGTAACTAATCCCCGTATACTCAAACGCGACTCAAAGTTGAGCACGTCTCAACTCACGGTTTTTTGACAGTTTCTGATGAAAATCTGTCAAAAATCGTCATTTGAGACGTGCTCAACTTTGAAATGCGTTTGAATGTTCTGGGGTAAGTCTTTGAACCAGTGTGTTGAATGTACGACTCAAAGAAGCTACATTCGTTCACAGTTACTTTACTATCGACCAACAAAAAAACGGGACAATTGCTAATGTAATTCGCACATAAAGGGTTCCGTACCATTGTAAATGGTTCTTGTATGAAGCCCCCTTTTATTTAAAACTTTAATGGTCCCTGATAATGTAGCTTTCTATTGGTGTAATAATTTTTGATATCAGTCCAGTAGTTTCGCAGCCTATTCGTTACAAACAAACAAAAAAATCTTTCCTGTTTATAATATTCTCTATTTTATTACAAAAAGATACTACCTCTATATGCGATATTGTTCCAAATTGGCTGAAAATCTTACCTACCTGGTTTAGTAAGGTACCCATTAAGAATGCGTAAAGCTGATTCTCTCCCCGAGCATGACGTAAAAGTCGACTAAGGCGTAGTATCCTTCCCAACATGATGGACCATCTATACGGGCGATGGGCTGATTGCCTGTCACCATGGTTCACCATATCCATCTTGGGACTTTAAATCAGAAGTGGCTGCAAGTTGTCTTATGATTACTTGTGGTTCTGCCCACCAAATTAGAAATACAGCTGTGATATTATTATGTATGTATGTACAAATGTAAAAATACCGTACGGCCGTCATCTGACGTTCCAAGATTCTTAAGAAGCGTTCACGCACGATCGATCTCGCCCCTATTGATACGAACCTTAAATATTCTACGTTTACGTGAAACTTTTAAAGGATTTCTTTTAAGGTAAATAGGGGAGCAGCAAACAGCTACTCGAGCGAGCATGTCTTCGGAAAGTAAAAAATCTATAAAGCTAGAACCACATTACATGTACACGTGGGCTACGTTTGTATCCCTCTTCGTATCTTTCTCGTGGGTTGACTGTTGGAGTCGAATCTTAGAAAGAAAACTTAGTTATCATCATTATTAACCACCATTATTACCATCTATATGGGCGATGGGCTCATCACCTGTCACCATGGTTCACCATATCCATCTTAGGACTAAATCAGAAGTGGCTGCAAGTTTTCTTATGTTTACTTGTGGCTCTGCCCACCCCATTAGGGATACAGGCGTGATAATATGTACGTAGATATGTATTATTAACCTATAGAAGTTCACTGCTGGACAAGGCTACTTAGGTCTACTATATACTTCTATATACTTCCACAACGAACGATTTTTTGTGGACCCCGACAAGCCCGTAACTTATAGACATAGGTACAACATTGTTTTGAACGATTTTATTATTTCAATCCTAGTTTTCAGTTACAAAAACATTCGTGTTATGTAGAATTTTAGAAGTTCAATAATTAATTAATTGTCATACTTCTTTGCTGGACAGGGATTATAAAAAACATAGAGTGCGTCCAGCTGCTCTCCCCGAGCATGGCGTAAAAGTCGACTAAGGGAAAGGTATAATATACATACATTTTACTATATTACAAATATGAAAGTTTGTGAGGATGTTTGTATGTTTATCAATCACGCCTAAACGGCTGAACGGATTTGAATGAAACTTGGAATATACATATTACATGTGCTGGATTAACATATAGGCTATTTTTAACATGCGAGCGAAGCCGCGGGCGGCAGCTAGTACGTATATACAATAATGTCAATGTTATGTAATTCCCACACGCTTTGGGCGTATGTATTAGCGACATCGCTGATGGAAACTTAGATGATCTTATCTTTATCTCAGCCCCCATTTCGGCGTACATACGTGGCCCACGTGTAGCTAATGTAGCCCGTGCTTTAGTCTTTAACTAAAGGTCACGATTTGGCATTTTGGCTCAGATTTAAACGTTGGTTTAGTTAAGTTTTAATTGAGTTCTACATTAATTTAGTTTTAGTCCTGGTTGCCTGGAAGAAATCGGATCAAACGATAAGACCACCCTTTGCCAGCAACTTTTAGGTTGTTTGCAATAAAGCTGTTTTTAATTTTTTTTAGAAATGGTTCATCAATCACATAATTCAGGCGACTCCTTTGCGTAGTGGGCGGAAGCAATGATTTTTTAGAATGTCTTTGATTCCGATCTAAATTACCCGTCCTGATAAATACCGCGGAAACGGCCTGAGTTAAATGGTTTGCCCATGAACCAAGATGAAAGTTTGCAATTGAATATTGAGGGAGTATTTGCTGCGAATGTATTTTTTCCTCCTAAAACAGAATAGAGCGCGTACGCCACTTGAAGCGATATTAAGACAATATCTTACGAACAGTATCTTTTCAAATCTAGATCTCATGAAATACCAAAAAAAACCGGTCAAGTTAGATTTGAATTCGCACACGGAGGGTTCCGTACTATCGTAACATCGTACATGTACATAAATATTACTTGCATGCCACCTATTGTAGGTGGCAGCACGTTCCCTATTAAAATCAACCAGAAAATGCAAAAGGAAACGGGTCTCTATAATAAAATAAAGAAATAAGAGGGTAGATACAAATCAGGAAATGTTAGATCGTTTGAAAAAAAATATCCACAAAATTACCACAAAAAAATGTGCAAAAAGTACTCGATCTATCGATCGATTACAAACGTTTGATCTTTATTTCTTTTATTTTATTATTTGAAAATGGAATTTTATCAATGGAAATGGACCATTTTGGTGATTTTAAATCACTCGGGTATTTTCAAGAATTGATACCCTGTCATAGTCAATGAATTTTTCAGTTCGAAAAATGTATGTGCGTACCAGTGCTCTCAAGTGGTGAAGCAAAACTTCGTGAGGGAATCGGCAGGTCGTAGAACATAAAAAGTTCGAAAAGCACAAAAAGTGTGGTTTCTTCCTTGTGTCCTCACTGCCCTTATCCCACTCTATGTGGGGTCGACACAGCTGCATGCTGTATGATCCTTGGATAATGCTGTAAGAGTTTTGGCTAAGGTGTTTTATGACCGGCCGCCTGCCTGACGTCAACCCTCCTTGGGAATACTTGCGGTATCTCATCATGTTGGAGGATACTAACCCTTAGTCGACTTTTACAACATGCTCGGGGAGAGGAGTAGCTGAACGCATTCTACGTTTTTTCTTTACTCCCAGTCCAGCAGAGAAGAATTGTACACATATTTAAACTTTGAAGTTTGACGATAGACATAGCTTATCAGTGGATCACCCACCTTATCTCCACAATCTATTGTTATTCTCCACTCGTGGCTTGATGTTAATCTCTCGCTAACTCCGGAACCAAGTGCACGTAATAAAAACTGTCACTACGCTTATTTACGATGCTATAAACGAGATTGAGATAGAAGTAGCTTGAGGCGCCGGCGCAAAGCTTTTCACCAATACACTAGGGGGTGGGGGGGAGGGGGGGGTGCTACCTGTCATACATAAGTGAACAAACACAAGGGAGCCTGTGTGGTTTTGCGGGATTGGTGCTACTAAGCGAACACTGGTGGTTAGTTGGATCGACCCTGCCTTCCGATCCTAAGGTCATGAATTTTACTGTTCGAAAAATTATGTGCGCTGTGCCAGTACCCTCAAACGGTGAAGGTAAACAACGTGTGGAAACAAGCATGTCGCAGAACTTATAGAAAGTATGTAAGTTCGTATGGCCAACTCTTGTGATGGAGTTTTAAGGCCGCCTAAAGGCCTCCGTCGTGGCTTAACGACTTAAAAGCCGGGACCGCCAATTTAACGTGCCCTCCAAAGCACGGAAGCTCTCAGGGCTCTCTTTTTAATTTTTGTTGTTGTAGCGGCAATAGAAATACACACTCTGTGAAAATTTCAACTCTATTTAATACGATTCATGAGATACAGCCCGCTGACAGACGGACGGTCGGACGGACTGACGGATAGCGGAGGCTTGGTAATAGGGTCCCGTTGGCACCCTTCGGGTTGGGAACCCCACAAAAGAGCGCTAGTTTAAGCTTAAAAACACCACTATTTTAATGAAAAACTAACAGCACACTGTTTCCTGAAATTGACTAACATTTCAGCTTTTGGTATTAAAACGATTATGGTTAGTTTAATTAGCCCGTTTAATAGAGATCTCGCTCACTTAGCGCTAATACAGAGATTAGAGCACTGAATTAAACAATATGTTACTCTAAACAGCTTCTGTGGTTGCTATGCGGCGATTTCCCATCGTCCTAGGTGCGACGGAAAGCGACAAGAAGCGATGCGACGCGATCCGACTTTTTTCCGTCAAATCATTACAACGTCACCGTAATTCGCTGCGTGCCGTACTGATTGACCGAGCAGCCGCCGTTTTCGCGTTATCCTCGGGCGAGTCGCATCCTTAGGGCCTGTCCACAAGGTGCGTTGCGTCGTTGTAACGCAAAAATTTTGACGCATTCAAAGTCAAAGTCAAAGACATTTTTATAAAATAATTGTTTTTAATAAATAATATTAAAATGTATTGCCGGCCACACAGGCACTGCGTTGCTACGTCGCAGTTGTAATAGCATTTTGTAAAAACCTTCCTATCAACGCACAAAACAACTGAGCGCTAGCACTCTGGCATCGCAATGAAGTACACTCCTCCCGCTTCGTCTCGGGGACTGCAGTCAGTCGTGTGTGCGTTGCGTTGACGCAACGCACCGTTTGGACAGGCTCTTACTAAACAAGCATTTGCCTCGCGCGGTTTCGTGGTCAGGCTCGGTCTGTCGCTCGAATGACATACCATACATTTGCGTAGTATCTCTATCGCAGCACTAACGATTGCTTCGAAAGTATTACGCGATAATGTAGGCCAATTAGATACATTCACTGTTTGATATTTTCAAAGCGCGTCGCATCGCATTTCAGCTTTTGTCGCTCACCTAGGACTATGCCTTGGAGTTCCGCGCTATAAGAGGGAAAATATAAATCTTATAGAACTACCGCAGTATTAGTTTAGTAATACTCATTAACTTATTTATTAACTTAGACTAAATACTACTACAAAGTATTGTGCTTAAATTTTTCTTTTCTATCCGACTTCAAAAATTTTAATATTTTTTCAGTGTTCTTTATTAAATTTGTTTTTTCATTTTTATCTTACTGTATTTTAAGCCGCAGTGTAATAATAACCGCAAATTTAATCGAAAATTTATGAGGTTTAAAAATTATCCTTAAATTTTTTTAATTGAGTTAAGAGGCAAGACATTAAAACTGATTTTAGAATCAAAAAAAAATTGTTTCATTGTATTTCTTGTCGTCGAAATTCTTTTTATCATAATTAAAATTTCGAAATAATCTAATAAAATCTTCAAGATATTGATGGCTTGTTATGAGCCAGAACGATTTCGGATCAGATCAAAAAGAACAGTAATCTACTAATGCCCCTAATCCCGGAATAAGCGATATTTACCGGAATTCTATGGAGCCATTAGTCAATGGATGCCGGCCAAATAATAAACCGGCCAAGCTACAATCGAGCCTCGAGCATGGCTGGGTTCTGCAGTGTTAAAATGTAATTTTTATTTTGTAATGTACGGTTTTCTTTAAGAACGATCCAAGAACTTCATTGTGTTGTGAGTATGAAAAATTACAATTTATTTCAACTTACATCTGTCTCTACCTAATATCTGGGTGTTTTAATATTATATATCTACAAAACCTATAATAATTAGGAGTATCTAGTAGCTAAAAAAAGCTTTTGATGATTTAGTTTTTATACAAAAAATATATTAAAAAATACGGTTATTTTGAATAATCTTTTAAGCACTTTGATGCTTAGTCAAAAATTATACTTGTATTAGTTTCAAATTTCTTTCTCGTTTCAAGTTTTTTAACAAATGAAGTTACGAAACCCTAAATATCCCCGAACATACGTATATCCCGTCTCTCGGGCCGTTCTAAACAAATTGCTAAGAACGAATTCTCTACCAGACGTCAATCAACTCCTGTGGAATTGCGCTAAAGAGATAAGTGAGGGGCGAGCCAAGAGGTTTTAAAATTTTGCAAATAAATTATGTTCCATGGCATGTTTTATTTAAGTAAATTAATTTAAACTCTCTAAAAGACGCGGGTAGATGAAGTTTGAAAAACAACACGGTCTAAGTCACTAGGCGTTTGAATAGTTTAAGTGTTGGCATCTCTTTGCGTATCCCTTCCTTGTGCTTCAAACACACCACCGACCGAGACAGACTGTGTGATTCTCCTTCGAGTTGAATGGATTAAATATTATGTAGTGGTACTAGGGAAGACCTAGGTGTACGTACCTGGATCAAATTAGCGACGTTTTGGAAAAGGGCCAGGAGTATCCTAAACCGACGAGCATGTATGAAGATGTTATGAAAGTGAATGAAGCGAAAGAAGTATGTCAGGATCGTAGCAAATGGAGATCCGTGATCTCTGCCTACCCCTATGGGAAACAGGCGTGATATTATGTGTGTATGTATGTATGGTACTAACTACTTTGTATGTACCTACCTATAAAGGGGATTACACAATACTTCTTTGAAGCGCTCGTGGAGTAGCTTGCTTAGGCGTTCTTGATTGATCGTTAGAGTTAAGCAACGATATGCGCGGTCACAAATTGGGATGGATGGTCGTAAGTGGCATTACGAGCTGAGCGCTTCCGTGCTTCGGAGGGCACGTTAAACAGTCTGCTTTTAAGTCGTTAAGCCATGATGGAGGCTTTTAGGCGGCCAAAAAACTCCGTCACTAGAGTTGGCCACTAGCTCATACGAACATACATACATACAATACTTCTATATAAAATATTCACGTCACGCACGGTAAGTATTTATGCACATAATAAAAAAATGATTTCTTTATTCAATTAAATGTGCAGATAACCAGTCAAGAGCAGAGTCATGCAAAACCCGGATAAATTTCCAATCAATCCGGCACAAAATATGAGGTAATACCGCACCGTCGTAAACCCAGGGTCAAATCTCATTACTTTATAGATGTGCGAATAAAATGCTATAGGGTTAAGGTATTCTAAGAAACGGATACCGTTTTTTCACGGACGTAAAGATAGGTTTACTCGACTGTGAAGAAGGGTAATCCTTCTCTAATAAAAATGTGAAAGTTTGTGAGGATATTTGTATGTTTGTGCCTCAATCACGCCTAAACGACTGAACGGATTTGAATGAATCTTGGAATATATATAGTACATGTACTGGAATAACATAGGCTATTTTTCATCCGGGTACCACGCGAGTGAAGGCGCGGGCGACAGCTAGTCTTTTGAAATATGTATCTTTGATTTTTCCGCGCGGCCATTGAAAGGTTTTTTGTGACTTTTAAGTAGAGCTGGACTTATAAGTCACACATTTTGAAACACAAACATGCTAACAAAGTTAAGGGTTTGAACATTTTGATGGCGGCTGTCCTTTCCATAGTGATACCCTGCGGCCACACTATTGCAATGCTTCGAAGCCTTTTGCGTACTCGTCTACCCCGTCATTATGGCTGCACCTGTCACTTCACGCAACTTCGTTTGTTCGATAATGTAGCCGCAGGGTTAGAAAACTAGGCTCACTCGCTGGTCATATTTTGTTATGTGGCTATAATTTTTAGGTTTCGGAGCTATAGACGTCGAGTTGATGCCGTTAGGATTACGTGCTTATGGTCCAAAATTTGGTGAAATTGCCTCAGACCGGCAATTTTTTTACGATCGCGGTAAGTCAGTTGGATTTTCTGCTTCTATCTTTGAAATTGAAGCGAAGATTGCACATTGTAATGATAAGCACACTGATAAGCACATTTGTTTTATAATTGCTCAATACCTCTCTCAGCTTGTTCAGCAATTTTTTAGCGAGATAATTAATGACCCGTAATTTGGGTGGTGGTGGCAATTCGTTCTGAGCAATACAGGGTAAGTTTTTCAAGTGGGCGTGCATGACTAAATCCGAAACTATGAGGAATAGCGAAAAGTACTCAAAGGAGTCTCGCGAACGAATTTGATGGTTTTTAAAAAATCAATATTTCTAGCCATGAATCGAGGCCGTTGATTTTTGAAAAAAAAAACGCATTCTGTTTTATAACACCATTCGAAAGCGTCGCTAATGAGAAACGAATTCTGGAAAGCAGCTGGACACATTCCATGTTTTTCTTTACTACCAGACCAGCAGAGAAGAGAGCATGGGAGTTAAAATCGACCAATAAATTGAATTGCTCAATACAAGTTGCCCGTATGACACTTTTACAGCCTAAGTTTTGCTTAAATCGCTTGAAGCACGTGCCCCGTTTGAGAATAGGTAATTTCAAGATGAAATTTTCTTTTCGCCGGATAATTGGGGCCGGAATTTTATGTGTTTGCGTAAATTCGAACGAGCAAAGAGTTTTAAGTTTGCAAGGTGAGTTAGCTAATATGTGACACGGCGGGTGTACGAATTTGGATAATAGGGGGAAGTTGGGACGTTCTGAATGAGTTGTCGCCCGTTTGTGTTTGGAATCTGTCGCTCGTTTGTTGTGTCACTGGTTTCTTGATGCTGGGATATGTAAATAATATCAATAATCAAAACGAAAATTCTTTATTCACTCAAGTACAACTTCAAAGTAGCCATAATTGCCAAATTAAGTTATAATAGTTCATAACTAAGTTATAATACTAAGCTATAGTAGTTAGTTTTGGAAATTAATGCCTGCCCTTTGTATTTACATTTAAATGTTTAAACTGTAACTAAACATGACCAAATTATAAACTGATAAAAATAATAAAATTGTTGATTGCCATGTAGTTAAAATAGTTTAATTTAGCTATCTTAAGATAACTTCTTTGTTGTTAGATAACCTGTGGTTTAATTGTAAAATGGCTTGATTTAAGAACCACTATATGAAACATTACACTAATATTAAATGAATATATTTGATATTGTAGCTTGTATTTTCAGCTGAAAGCACTGGTGGACTAAATCTAGTGACCCCGCTGTCCGTACATAAGGTCATAGATTCAAATCTAATTTTACAAAAACAAATTATTTTCTTTGAAATATTAAAACGAATTTTTTTAGCAAAAATTAAAGATCCAGGTCTCTCAAATGGTAAAAGAAAATATCGTGAGGAAACTGAAATGTCGTAGGTCCGCTCTGTTATTTTGTTTCGCTAACAGAAAGGAAAGACTCTACTTTAAACATTGCATTACTTTTGACATAAGTAGAGACGTAGTTAATTTGTCTTTCCTGTGGATAAGATTAGAGGATGGCATGAGTGCTGGGCAAGACTACTCCTCCTAAATCGACCTGGTCACTACAGCGTACCGTTCGATAAAAGATGACTGTATATTATAGAAGAAAAAGGCCAAAAGAACCCTTAAGGAACTACCTAATATCAAACAAGAGCTCGTGGCGTAGCTTGCTTAGACGTTCTAGATTGATCGTTGAAGTTAAGCAACGTTGTGCGCGGTCACAATTTGGATGGGTGACCGCAAGTGGCATTACGAGCTGAGCGCTTCCGTGCTTCGGAGGGTACGGCCACTAGCTCATACGAACTTACTTTTTTATCAAACAAAAATATTTTACATAGCAAACAAAGAGAGGAATGAAATATCTACAGTATAGTGGAAAGAATCGCAACGTGACGTCACCAACTTTTCAATTTAATTAAAGACAACTTTTAGGGACGCGCTTAAACGCAAACAGACTGTGGCTTGTACAGACCGGCGACAATGGTGTCGACCGAACAGAATTAAATAACAAAAATAAACAGTTTTTATATAATATTTATGCATATTCGTAACGTGACTAAGCGTGGAAGATAGAGATATATCTTCTACATAACGCACGGTTTTGAACTAGCTTGAATACATTTTATATCGTATAGAATTTTGGGTCATGGGCAACCACGCCATCAGAGTTTTCTTCTAACTAACACGGTCCTCCGCCTTATCAATATCAAAATACATCATGTTGCGTTTTGTACTGTCCTTAAATCGCAGCATCGGACTGCCAACAGGTCTCTTGGCGTCGGCTATTTCCCCTGGTCTTGTTAACATAATATAGTAATAATGTCTCCGACTACAACCGTACCTTCATAAGAAAAATAGAAAATAAGGGATTTCAGTCACGCTACAACTATAAAAATAGTTCGTAAAGCGTTTTAGACGCCCGTTTGTATACCCCACCCGCAACACATGACGCTACGACGCAAAGAATTTAAATGCGCTGCAGTCTTGTTGCAATTTGGCGTGACACAGTCTTATGACAGCATTGTCCCTATGTTTTTATTGTTTGCTACATCTCTCCCGTGGCTTTTCTCGCGGATCTTCAGATATTTAGTAGGAAATTTTACTAAAAGTTTATGGTTTACTTGCCCACTACGCCACCGAGGTTATGTATAAATATTTGTGGATATTTCCATATAAATGGGATAAAGGCAGGGAGACGATGATGATGATGAATTTACCAAAATGTTAATCTTAATAAAATTATGGTGAATTACAATACTCAAATCACTTAACAAAGTCGATCAAGCCATTTAACAAATTTGAACAAACAAATGTACGAATATTCGTATCCATTAGTGAGACAATTAAATATTGTGTATATTTTACAACAAACATAATTAAAAAGTATGACAAGTTGATGAATTGTGAAAGTGATGGTGATTAAAGAAAGAGGTTGCATGACCTTTGAAGACTGTGTCTCAATTGATTACTTAGTTAATTGGACATCTTACGAGATATTTTGTCTAGGTAAACATTTTTCTAGAATAAAATGATAAAATTTTATTTTTCTTTACCATAAATGTACGTAAATACGTAATTGTGGAAATTGGCTTAGCAAATTTTAAACCGTTAGTTAAATGATGTCAGTTGACGAAAAACAAAACAGTAGTTTCAGTTTTTAAAACGGTGTAACAACTCACCGTTCTGTAAATTGTAACTACTTTTTTGAATGTTTCCTACAAATAAATTTTTATTGCATGTTTTTTTAAATGTCACACATATAAAATATATTCGACACTTAAAAAATATAATGTTTTGAAGTATTTAAAATTAACGATAAATAAACGAATAACGAAAGTATCACTGGCTTTGATAATGTCACCAGCTTCAAGCTAGCGGAAATATTTAACCTACTTGTATAGGTAGCTCCTACTCAGCTACTTACCTACCCTACTTATTTCAAACTCTCTTCACACTAAGTTCTGCATCGCCCCAACTTTTAAGGCGCTGTTAGACGTAAGCTTCAAAAATCTTCGACTTACTACGAAATTAAACTAATTGAAAAAGTTTTCTAATTATCGCTTTAACAGACACTTGGAGTAAATCGCCTCAGGGTAAACAACACCTCAGGAATTCACGCCGGTTCTTCGATAACTCGACTTTTATACAAAGGCTGTTTTCTGTAGAAAACTTTCCGAAAACTTTACAAAAAAGAAGGTAATTTTGTACTTTTTTTACTGTTGAAGGATAAACTATATTGGATTGAGGGACAGTTTTTTTTTACATTCAGCAAAAAAAAGATCATCAGTTGTCTCCTTATCAGGCCTTCAGTTTCAATAAATCAATATGCAAAACTACGTCATAATTGATTTAATTAATAAAAATAAACAGTGAAGATTTACACAATTTATTATTGAAATCTTTTCTTGGTAACAATTCTGCTAGCTTTGTTGAATATTTTATGAGAACAGACAAATTACTAGAATTGCAATTCTCAAAATCGTATTGAGTAAAGCTCTATAATTGTAAACTGTAAAGTCGGCAAAAATTAACAAATGCTGCACAAATCCTGAATAAAAATCCCATTTCCACCCTCCTGTTCCCGTGATGAGTCAAATAACAATAAAATGTAAACTTGTATTGTTCCAAAAATGTATTACTCTCCCGACATTCCGTTTCATGGCCAAAGTTTTCCAAACATACTTGTTTTATGGTTGGAATTTGTAAATTTTATTACAGCATCACTGATTTGGATGGTAAATGGGTCTTGTGATTTCTTTGTTCCGACAAAAACTGAGCCATATTGTTTTAAAGTGATTCCTTTTCTGTGTATTTTTAATTAAAAATTTAACAAATTTAGATAAAAGAACGCTTATTATATCAAATTTACTTAAAAGGTAGAACTTCCTATCAGTTCTTTATAACGTAAAATTCGAAATAAAGTCTGCATCCGTTACCAAAATTTGCAATCAATATTTTTAATCGAATAGCATCTTAATAAGTGAGCTTTTAGCCCAAACCAAATTACCTGTTGGAACGCTTTCCGGCTCACGGCTAATTTACCAATGAACGGTAAAAGTCATAGCTCATTTTTAATCAAAAATAAAATATTTTAAAACATTTAAAAAAGTTTAGGAAATTTGCTGTGATTTCTGCTTCTGTTTTGATTTTTGCTGTCCAAAAATTTAATGTTTTATTTTTCACGCATCTTCAAATAACAGTTCTATGTATTTATAGACCTATCATCATCATCATGGTTATCACAGACCGACTTTACCCACTACTAAGCTTAGGCCTTCTTTTGTTGTTGTATTGTATTATATTGTTTGTGCCATTCATCACGGTTCCAGCAATCTTGTGGTTCTACAAATAAAAACATTCGAAAAGAACCTCCATTTCAAGTCTCAAATACAAAATATAAACGATTAAACTACAAATTCTCTAAATATACCGCAGTTCAGAATACATAAATAGTGGGTGCAAGTTAAAAATATCTGGCATTAACATTTTCATTGTTTCACCCCCGGCCAAAGGGACATTAGGACTTATAACACTTGAAGGTAAACTGCGTGCAATAACAAGCTTCAAAACCCCGAAACTGCAAAAAGCAATCTTAACACCTTACAATAGAGGCTACTATCGCCAGTCTCTTGATACACAATTTGTATGAAGAAAAATCCGTTGATGTACAATATACAAGGGATTCTCCCCTTGTTTTTCTCCCCTCGGTAGTCGACGCAATTTTTTTAATCATGCTTTATATTCATATTAATTTACTTAACGACGTCTTAGTCGAGTCTTAGGACGCATCGTCGGTTTTCGATGAATAACTGATGAGAGGCGAGTGCTCGGCTGAGACGTAAGAGGCGCGGGTTCGATTCCAACTACGGGCGAAATGTTTGTATGTTCTACAAATATTTCTTCCGGATCTGGGTGTTGTAGTATTATGTATTCTAAGTATGTATTTACAAAAAAATATGTAATAGGTGAAGTATTCTATCAGCTATCTGGTCCCTATAGTACAAGCTTTGCTTAGTTTTTGGCTAGATGGCGCTGTGTGAAATGTCCATAAATATTTATTTATTTTTATTACTACTAACTAACACATACTAAGCTACTTTCTATCCGGGTAGTACGCGAGTGAAAACGCGGGAGAAGACTAGTAACTTGATAACTTGGATTTGATATCGCCCGGAAAATTAGATTTGGCTCTTAAATTGGATCGCCGTGTGATAATTTAATATTTCCCACAAATCCTACTTATATTATAAATGAGCAAGTTTGTGAGGATGTTTGGATGTTTGTGCCTCAATCACGCCTAAACAGCTGAACAGAATGTAATGTATGTTATCACGCCCTAATGAGGTGGGCAGAGCCTTAGTAGTTTTATGTGTTGTGTGTTTATGTTTTGAAAATATTTTATTGTACATATGTCAGTTTGCAAAGTATTCGTTAATATGGACGAAGACATTGTATCTTTTATGTACTGGGTGTATTGTTCTGAGTAGCTTGAAATAAAGAACTTCTTATAATAATTGAAACACGTTCATATACGAAAATAAAATCGTGCCAAAGAAATTCTCACAGAGGTTGATATGTTTTACTTCTTGATAATCAGTTATAAATCGACATGTCTACCTTTTTAATTCGTATTTATCCCAAATGTTTCACGAAACAGTACATAATGTGTAAATTTATTCGCAATATACGCATTTGCTTACGACTTTATTATAGCGGTGCGAAATTGTGAAACCGTCCTAAAATATACGTAAAAATTCTTGCGAGCGTAAAATTTCAATCAGCCTCTTATACATATGCAAAGCAAACCCCTTTAGCGATATTTAGGGCTGTAAGGTACAGGTGAGATATACGAGGCTATGTAAAACCGAAGAATTGCATTTTGTTATATTAGTTGGTAAATGATTTTAATTTTAGGCAGTTATCCAGTCAAAAGATTTTATTTTTCGTTGTCCAATCCAGTCCAAAATGTAAAAATCATCATCATATCAGCCTACGTCCACCGATTGACAAATAGGCCTCCTCTTTCGCCATTCTTTCTGATCCTGCGCGAACAAATCTAGCTCCAAACTAAGCAAAGCTTGTATTATAATACTTAGGTAGAATCAATATACGTTTATTTTAAATACATACTTAAAAACTCGCTGATGACCTCGGTGGCGAGGCGGGCGAGTGCTCGGCTGAGACGCAAGAGGCGCGGGTTCGATTCCCACTTCGGGAGAAATGTTTGTATGTTCTGCAAATATTTCTTCCGGGTCTGGGTGTTGTATTATGTATTACAAGTATGTATTTACAAAAAAAAATGTAAATAAGTATTCTATCAGATATCTGGTGACCATAGTACAAGCTCTGCTTAGTTTGGGGCTAGATGGTGCTGTGTGAAAAGTACGCAAATATTTATTTATTTAAAACATATCTGATCTACTACTGGATTCAAGAATAATCTTGTTTACTCACACACAAAACACGCTTGCTCCTTTATTGAATGCCTGCTCTTTTGAAACTTCCCAATTACATTAGATTCTAAAGAAATCCTATTTGGAATCTGATGGCTCATTGGGTGCAAACTCCCGAAAGTGCTTTTTGAAAAGTGAATAATGTGATTCTGTTATTTAAAAATTGATCTTCTGATTTAGAATTTTTAAGTAGTTTGTATATTATGTTTGACCTCTGTGGCGAGGCGGGTGAGTGCTCGGCTGAGACGCAAGAGGCGCGGGTTCGATTCCCGCTGCGGGGGAAATGTTTGCATGCTCTGCAAATATTTCTTCCGGGTCTGGGTGTTGTAGTATTATGTATTATAGGTTGTAATTACAAAAAAAAGTATTTAAGTATTCTTTCAGCCATCTGGTTCCCATAGTACAAGCTTTGCTTAGTTTGGGGCTAGATGGCGCTGTGTGATATGTCCTCAAATATTTTTTTATTTATATTTCTCTGATACAGAAAAGATCCTGTAAAATCTATGAAACTCAGTATACCTATTAAGATGCTGTCGACGCTCAACACTAACGGAGGGGAAGGGGTGGGGAGCGGGCGGAGAGGAACGCGGCAGGCGCGCGGCGCGTGGGCAACCAGTCTGCCTGCGATCTCCGCTAGGAGTAATTTGATAGTCTCCCCGCGACGCGCGTATTATCCTGAAATCTTCTAATTTAAAGTGTAAGTAAGCACTAAGTTTGTTTTCGAACAAAAGTGGCGACCGTGAAAGGACAATAATACCGCGTCTCGATAAAAAATACCGTGTCGCGTCGTGTCGGCGAGTTCAAAATTGGCAGCGTCCTTTCACGAACAAAGGAAAGGACTTTGGACTTTGCAATCCGTTGGCGTGGCGCGGACAAGGAGACAAGGAAAGCTGCTTCTGGAGCCTTTGGGGACGTCGTTGTGATCTAAAGGTCTAGTCCAGGGAAGTGAGCTCATTCCTAATACCTATCAAATCTTTCAATTCCTTTACCCGTCATTCTTTCAATTCAAATCGCTTTTGCGCAGCGGCCGTTTTGCTAAGCAAACTTTATAATCCTAATACTTCCTAATACTTACGGCACGCTTATAAATAAAATTGCAAATCATAAATCATTTCAAAGTTCGTTGCAAATTCCTACTTAAAGTGCATACAATATAAATTTCAGTTATTTTATTTTCAAATACCTACACTTATTTGTGAATTCTACTGGCTATTCCTATTTTTCTAGACCTTCCTATCTGCACGAAAACTTTAATTCTTTTAAACTTAGCAAGCTATAACCTAATTTCAGATTATTTTCGCCCTAAAACTAAGTTAAAGGCTTATATTATACCTATACATAAAGCATATTGCCGGCTTATTACAGCTTGTGGGTGAGCTTGTGGGACGCGCTTTTTGAAGGGTTGCGCTTATTCCGCGGCACGCGTGCATGAGCTGTCTTGCGGGTTCCCAAGCGGTGCCTACCTGCTGGCTAAGCTGTGCGCTCGGCCAAACCAAAGCTTTCTGCCCACTAGAGGGCTGTTTTCGACGGCGACTGGATCTGGAGCTACTCATCGCCTTCTACAGGTTTGAGTGCACATTTTATTTATTTTATTGTGAGCTTGCCCAAGTGAATAGTTTTATTTGACAAAATGAGTGTATCGGAACCAAAAACCCCAACAATCGCCCATGAAAAGATAGAATTATCTAACCTCATTAAACAAAGAGGTATTATAAAGGGACGGTTGACTAAGTTTTCTGAATATGTTAGTATTGCACAAGGTTTAAAGGAAATTCCTTCTGTTAAATACAGGGAATTAGAACTAAGAATTAATAAAATGCAAATATTATTAAGTGAGTATGAGGCTATTCAAGATAAAATTGATTTATTACACACAGATACCAATGAGCAAATTAAGGAAAGGGACGGTTTAGAAAGTCAGTTTCTATGTTTAATATCCATCTGTCAGGAACTTTTGGATAATCGTCCCAGTAATAGTCAAGGGAAAAGTAACTCCGTGGAGGATTGTAGTAGCTGCCATTCCCATTCGGCTAATCCTATAAAGCTACCTACGATTAAATTGCCTACGTTCGATGGTAGTTATTTGCACTGGTTGGAATTTAAGGACACGTTTGAATCTGTAATTAATAGTAATGATGGGATTCCTCCAATAAATAAGTTTCATTACTTACGTTCCTCACTCGAAGGTAGTGCGTCTGTGGTGATAAAATCAATAGAATTTAGTGCTAAAAATTATAAAGTAGCCTGGGACTTATTATGTGAAAGATTTGATAACAAAAATATACTAATTAACAATCATTTGAAGGCTTTATTTAGTATTGAGCCTTTGCGTTCAGAATCATTTAAATCTTTAAGATTTATTGTTGATCATGTTTCAAAACATTTACGTGCACTTGAATCTCTTGGCCAGCCCACAGATAAGTGGGATACTTTAATAATATTCATGGTCTCGGCGAAGTTAGATATCAACACGAGTAGAAAGTGGGAAGAATATAAATGCAACCTAAGTGATTTGCCATTGCTAAGTGAGTTTAATTCATTTCTGCGCAGTCGGGCAGACATTCTGGAAACTTCTTATAGTAACAGTAATCGATACGAGAAATCAGTTGACTGCAAGCCAAAGGCCACCACACAGTCTAAAAGTTTTGTAGTGTCTCACGAAAAGAAAGAACAACGGTGTATAGTTTGCAATGATGCTCATCATTTGCATGAATGCCCTAAGTATAAAGGCATGACTGTCAACGATCGTGTTGCTGAGGCTTCTAGATTGAAATTGTGTAAAAATTGTTTGCGCAGTGGTCATAACACGTATCAGTGTAAACTTAAGGGTTTGTGTCTCTCGTGCAAAAAGAAGCATAATACGCTTCTTCATCAATCGTACACCGCAGCAGAAGCAACTCAGCCTTCCACCTCGTCTTCGCTTCCTGTTGCAATGACGTCATCCATGGCAGTCGGTCAAGTGTTGTTGTGTACAGCTCTAATTAAGATTGTGGCGAATAATAAAACTTACCCAGCTCGCGCACTGCTAGATACGGGAAGTCAGTCCTCATTCATTACCGAAAGGTTAAAAGTAAAGTTAGGGTTGTCGATCGATAGCTCCCATTCGGTAAATGTTTATGGTATTAATGATGTGGTCTGTAATGTTTCTCAGAAATGTGATATCAAAATAAAATCAAGAGTGATGGCGTTCGAAATTGACGTACGTTGCTTGGTAGTACCACGCATCACTGGTATCTTGCCAAACTCAGCTGTTAACACTGAGTTTCTAAAATTACCCCATAATATTGAGTTAGCCGATCCTAATTATTTTTCCCCTGCTGAGGTAGACATCCTCTTAGGAGCAGATGTATTTTGGGATATAGTAGGCACTAATTTAATAAGACTCGGTTCTAATAAGCCGGTTCTTCAAGAGTCTAAGCTCGGATGGCTTGTAGGTGGTCCCTTGATAACAGGTCAGTCAATCCCCGAGGTGGTTCAATGTAACTTCACTCAAGAAATAAAAGATTCCTTAGATAAATTTTGGAATATTGATGACCTACCACAGAAAAAAACTTATTCCGTCGAAGAGCAACTCTGTGAAAATCATTTTGTGAAGAATGTTTCTCGTCTCTCAAATGGCAGATTTTCTGTTAAAATTCCTTTAAAGGAAGAACCTGAGAAAGCACTCGGTGACTCCTATTTTATTGCTAAAAGGTGCTTGGAAAGTCTTGAAAGAAAGTTTATAAAATTTCCAGCACTTAAGGAAAGTTATTCAGATTTCATTAACGAATATGCACAGTTAGGACATCTAACTAAAATAAAGAAACCCGATTTTGGCTATTATATGCCACATCATGCAGTGATCCGTGAGAAGAGTGAAACAACCAAGTTAAGGGTAGTTTTTAATGCGTCGTCTAAAACTCACTCAGGAAAATCGCTCAATGATATACAAATGGTCGGTCCCGTCGTTCAAAGCGATTTAATATCGATATTGTTTCGTTTTCGTTTGCATAGATACATCCTCACAGGGGATATAGAGAAAATGTTTAGGCAGACGAATGTTTCGCCTTGTCAGCGCAATCTACAGCTCATTTTATGGCGTCAGAATACGAACCAACCTATCGATGTATTGCAGCTTAATACAGTGACGTACGGCACGGCGTCAGCGCCGTTTCTAAGCAGTCGTTGTCTTCTTCAGTTAGCCTATGAGTGTGAGGATAAATTTATTGCTCGCATTATCAAAAGTGACTTTTACGCTGATGATTTGAATACGGGTTCTGATACTGTTGATGGCTTAAAATACATTTATAAAAATGTTGTAGAAGTTTTAAACTCTGCATGCTTACCGCTAAGAAAGTTTCGGACAAACTGTCCAGAATTATTTGATAGTAAAGTTGACTCGTCGAAGTCAATGGATTTCAATAAGGAATCCACAGTTCTTGGCCTAAATTGGTCCCCAAAAAATGACACTTTGCAGTTTTCGACAGATTTGGAGCCTTCCGCTCAGATCACTAAAAGGACCGTGATATCTGCGACCTCTAAGGTTTTTGATCCACTAGGGCTGCTAAGTCCGTGCATAATAGTAGCGAAAATGTTACTCCAAGAGTTGTGGTCTTCTAAGCTTGATTGGGATGATCCCGTTCCTTTAGAGTTTTGTAAGAACTGGTCTAACTTATTGAGGGAATTCTCAAGTCTGTCAAGTATACAAATTCCTCGAAGAGCATTGTCTGAAATTCCGAATGACATAGAGTTGCATTGCTTCGTAGACGCCTCTCAACAAGCTTACGCAGCTTGCGTGTATTTGCGTTCTGTAAATCAGGATAGTAATGTCACTGTAAGATTGTTGTGCGCTAAAGCACGTGTTGCTCCGTTGAACCCAACTACTATACCACGGTTGGAACTATGTGGTGCTTTATTAGGTGCTCGTTTATGCTCAAAGGTTTTACAGTCATTGCAGAGGGACATAAGTCGTAAATATCTATGGACTGATTCAACAGTTGTGTTGGGATGGCTAAAGACTCCGCCAAAGGATTTAAAGGTCTTTGTATGTAATCGTGTGAATGAGATTAATGAACTTACCAGTGGGTTTACATTTCGTCATGTTCCCACAGATCAAAACCCCGCTGATATGGCATCACGTGGTGTAAGTCCTAGGCAGCTTCAGTCTTCTTCTCTTTGGTGGGGAGGACCTTCGTTCCTCGTGAATGACTCATCTTGCTGGCCTAAACAATCACACACTCACATCAACTTACCTGAAGTCAAAAATGTCCCTGTTGAATGCCATACTCATGTCGCTGCTGTTAATAGCATGCCTAAATTTGAAAATTATTCTAATATTAATAAATTAAAAAGAATATACGGCTATGTGATACGTTTTATAACAAACTGCAAAAACAAAACCTCAAAGGTCAACGGACCTTTAAAGGTAGATGAGTTAAATAAGTCTTTAATGTTCTTAGTAAAACAGAGTCAATCTGAAAGCTTCAACGAGGAGATTCAGATTATAAGAAATAATAAAACTCTAAATCGTAAATCAAAACTGTTGTCGTTGAATTGTTTCGTAGATTCAAATGGTCTATTGCGCACTGGGGGTCGAATTAAAAACTCTGATTTCGACTACGATAAAAAACACCCCATGATTTTGGATGCGAAGCATCAGTTAACTAAATTGCTATTTAAAGCTGAACATGTACGGTTGTTTCATGCTGGTCCACAACATTTGTTAGCCTCGATTCGAGAAAGATTCTGGCCTATAGGTGGCAGGCATTTGGCACGCAGCACGACTAAGCAGTGCATGATTTGTTTTCGTTTTCGTGGACAAACATTGCAGCCCTTAATGGGCAACCTACCTGCCGAAAGGAGCTATGCTTCGTTCCCCTTTTATTCGTGTGGTGTCGATTTCGCCGGACCCTTTATGATTTCTAGCCGAAAGGGAAAAGGAAACCGTATTTCAAAATGTTATCTGTGTTTGTTTATATGCCTCACATCCAAAGCAATCCATTTAGAGTTAGTAAGCGATTTAAGTACCGAAGCATTCATTTTGTCATTAAAAAGATTTGTCTCAAGAAGAGGCAAACCGAACTCAATATTCTGTGACAATGGTTCTAATTTTAAGGGCGCTTACAATGAAATAAGTAGAATACTCAGATCCAGTCGTGAGTCTGTTTCAAATTTTGCCTCTAATGAAGGCTTTAGATTTGTATTTAGTCCCGCATATTCACCTCATTTTGGAGGTATATGGGAGGCTGGCGTAAAGTCAGCCAAACATCATTTATATCGCGTAGCTGGCAACGCTTCCCTTACCTTCGAAGAGCTAACGACGCTCTTCGCGCAGATAGAAGCGATATTGAATTCTCGTCCGCTAACCCCCCTTTCCTCCGACCCAACCGATCCTTCTCCTTTGACTCCGGGTCACTTTCTGATCGGGCGGCCTCTCACTGCGGTGCCGTCACTACCAATCACGTCGAAGCATCCAAATCGTTACCAGCTCATCGAGCAACTAAGGCAGCACTTCTGGGAGAGATGGCGCCGGGAGTTCATAGCAGAGCTTCAACAACGGAGCAAATGGAGGACTAGACAGCGAGAGCTTCGGGTTGGAGACCTAGTAATACTCAAAGAAGATAATCTTCCTCCGTTACAATGGCGTTTGGCTCGGATAAGCAAACTGTACCCCGGGACGGACGGTATTAGCCGAGTTGCCGATATCCTCACAACAAAGGGCACATTAAGAAGAGGAATCCACAAACTTTGCGTAATTCCTACCGAAGAAGATGCAAAGGATTCCTTGAAAGCAAGGCCTGCTTTCAAGCCCCCGGAGGATGTCGACGCTCAACACTAACGGAGGGGAAGGGGTGGGGAGCGGGCGGAGAGGAACGCGGCAGGCGCGCGGCGCGTGGGCAACCAGTCTGCCTGCGATCTCCGCTAGGAGTAATTTGATAGTCTCCCCGCGACGCGCGTATTATCCTGAAATCTTCTAATTTAAAGTGTAAGTAAGCACTAAGTTTGTTTTCGAACAGATGCTAATATCCTTTTTCTTTAGCCTTCTCGTATCAGTTAAAAAATAGTATACCTATGCACACACTCACATTATCACGCCCGTATACTTAATGGGGTAAGCAGAGCCACAAGAAATTTGCAGCTACTTAGTTCCTTCGAACCAGTATGGTGAAAGGGTTTGAAGTGCGCCGCAAAGGCTTCTTTCGTGCACTTGACACATGTTTTTTGAATTTACTACGGTTCTACGACACATCGGTTTCCTCACGATGTTTTCCTTCACCGTTTGAGAGTACTGATAAAGCACACATATATGTTTATTGTATGGGACCCCCTTTAAATATTTTTGGTCTATTGATATTTATTATTAGTTGTTATTGCGGCAAATAGAAGTACATACTCTATGAAAATTTCAACTCTCAACCTGTTACGGTTCATGAGATAGCTTGCTGACAGACAGACGTACCTACGGACGGACGGATGGACAGCGGAGACTTAGTAATAGGGTCCCGTTGGCACCCTTTGGGTATGGAACCCTTAAAAGATGTACAAAATCGTACTAGCTACTACAGTTACCCTTTTTAGCAAGTATTCCTAAAGAGGGTTGAAGTCAGGCAGGCGGCCGGTCATAAAACACCTTGGCCAAAACTCTTACAGCATGATCCAAGGAACATGTTGTGCCGACCCCACATAGAGTGGGATAAGGGCAGGAAGATGATGATGATGACTACAGATACTGTGTAAGGCATCTAAGTCTAAGTTCAGGATAACCTATGCGCGGTGCGCGAGGCACGCGTCATATTGCATCGCTGTAATGCATTAATGTCGCTGGAAGTTTTATTAAAGCGCTTTTTATTATCGCTTCATTCAAATTTTATATTTTATATTCATAGTGAAACGCTATGGTGTTGATGCTGCAGATTCCGCGATCAACTTTGAACAAAATACATATTATTAAGTAGATAAGCTAGAAGGAATGACGGAAGATGGACATCAGTATCCGAATGGTGGCCAAGAAACGCTAAATGAACCAGAAAACCCGCTTAATGGCCTAACGACATAGTCAATGATGATGACCTCTGCGGCGTCGCGGGCGAGTGCTCGGCTGAGACGTAAGAGGCGCGGTTTCGATACTACGGAAGAAATGTTTGTATGTTCTGCAAATATTTCATACCTATATCTATACCTATCAGCCATCTGGTTCCCATAGTACAAGCTTTGCTTAGTTTGGAGCTAGATGGCGCTGTGTGAAATGTTGATAAATATTTATATTTATTTATTTAATGTAGATAGGCAGCAATTGGGTGAGGCTGGCGAGGGAGCAGAAGGAATAACGTATTAGGGAGGTCAACTCTAGGTGCACACAGGCCAAATAAATAGATAGAATTTATTAGGAAGGCTACATGGCAGAGGAAGGCCTATGAAAAGATGGATGGATTGTGTGAAAGAGGACATGCGTGTGAGAGGAGTGAGTACTGAGATGGCGAGTGATGGGAGAAGATGGAAGCAGAAAACATGTTGTGCCGACCCCACCTAGTGGGATAACTGTATCTAAATATCGAATCAGAGTTAATATCCCGTTATAAGTGCTAATAATATTGTTTGTAACCACGATAGTTTAAAAGTTATATAGAATTTATAAATAAAATGACCATTTTCAATTCAAATAATGTCCAACAGTCTATACCAACATCACAAATCCCAATACCCATCAAATTATTCGAGTCGCGGATGAAAAATTCAAAAAACTCAAATTCATTTCGGCAATAAAGCAACGCGACCCACATTTGAATTTGCTCGTCACAAAAGGTAGAATACAACCTTTCGGCAGTCGGTTAAAAAGTGAAACGAGCCAGCTGGCATGCGAGCGCAGATTAGCGCACGTGTTCTACTAACCTGCTCCTTGTAACTGGGTTATGAAAAACCTTTGATAACATAGACGTATTTGTAATAGTAGCAAGTATTCCCAAGGAGGGTTGACGTCAGGCAGGCGGCCGGTCATAAAACAACTTAGCCAAAACTCTTACAGCATGATTCAAGGATCATGCTGCGCTGACCCCACATAGAGTGGGATAAGGGCAGGAAGATGATGATGATGATGATGTGTTATTACACATAATCATTGATAAATCATCTAGTGTAGATGAAACTATACATTTGACCATTGATAAGTTTCATAAAACTTTTCACATACATTTTAAAGAGTTAGTCATTAACTTTTATTTTCTTTTGCAGGTAAGCTGAACTTGGAGTTATAAATTTAGAAGAAAAGGTAAACTTTTGTCAATTTTTTTGTACTTTTTACTCAGTACAAAGTGAGCACGAACCACACTAGCTAAAAACATCACAATTCAACGTGCACAAGTGAGAAACTATACAAAGGATTGAGATACCTCAATATGGGCATGATGTTTTTAGTCTGTGGGATTTATGCTCAGAAAGTACTTACTTATCTTAGAATACTTCTTTGCTAGAAGCATGAAATTTAGATGGCATATTCCTTTTATTAATTCATTAAGTTCATGTGAGCTAGTGGCCAACTCTTGTAACAGAGTTTTTAGGCCACGTAAGGACTTCCGTTATGGCTTAACGACTTAAAAGCCGGGACCGACAATTCAACGTGCCCTCCGAAGCACGGAAGCGCTCAGCTCGTAATGTTACTTGCTTAACTTCAACGATCAATCAAGAACGTCTAAGTAAGCTACGCCTGTTCCCCATAAAGGTAGGCAGAGATCTTGGATTTCCATTTACTACACTCATAAAATTCTTCTGTTTAGTTAGGGTACTCTTGACCTGGCCTTTTACGTAACGTTAACAAACATCAATAAAACACGCACCAGACGAAATAGTTACTTATCAATAAACCAAATAACTCCATTAGATAATTGGCCAGATTATATTCCCAGCACCTCCATAAATCGCGAAGAAACGTTATCTATGCCGTCCAGTTCACCTACTGCCTAATTCGGATACCCCCAAGCAAAGGTCATTGAACTTGGAGGCCCTTCACTGGACAGTAGGGTTGGCAGGTAAACAACGTAAGACTGATAAAAGGGCAACACAAAACAATTTCCCGTTTGATTTATGATCAACTGTATCTAGCGTTTTTTTTTCGCATCGAGAAGGCGTTCTATAATATTGGAGGTTTTATGTGTACCTTACTACAATGAATTCTGTGCGAAAAATTCATGTGCGCTATACTAGTACTCTTAAACGGTGAAGGAAAACATCGTGAGGAAACCCGCGGCTTAGTCAGCTCCGCACGTATTTACCATGTTTGTCCTGTGACAATGCCGACTAAGCTGAGAGGATGGAATAGGTGCTGGGCAAGCCTACTCCATCTTAATTCATCCCGGTCGCTACAGCGTCCCGTTAGTGAAGGTAAAAGTTGCCTCCTGACGCTGTATAAATCATCTACTATAGATTGTAAAAGGCCTTAGTTTTTTGTTGTATATTTGTTTGAATTATATTATACGGTAATTTTAATAATTTAGTTATGAAAATAATTTATCGTAAATTTGACTTTCAAACATACAATTTACCAATAAATGGATTAATACTGATTATTACCAAGACTAAATGCTATCATCATAAGATTTCAAAGTTAAAGTCAAGTGCACGAAAGGAGCCTTTGAGGTGCACTTTAAATCATTCACTGCACTGTTTTGAAATATTTTGTAATAATTTTTGAAATAACTAATGATTTGCATTGACTAGATTTGTTAATCATCATGGTTAAGAAAAAACATGACAGCCCTAAATCCAACCTAATACTGTCAGTGATTTTTACACCCCAATTTTTCGTTTAACACCTGATTAGGCATAATTTCTACTGATGAGGGTTTCAGTTACAGGTAGATTAAGTTTGATTGAATGTGCATTTTGTGGGGTTCGTTTCCATTAAGCATAAAAGTTTAAATGTTTCCTGTTATATGGTTGCTGAACTGACGTTATCAAGTATTATTTATGTTATTTTTTTATGATATCGTAAAGTGAGTAAATTGAAAATTTTATTTGACCTATAGCATAAAATTTGTTGCAAGGCCATATTTTGCAGAACTTAAATATAATAATTTATTTTATTAACATAAGTAAGGTATGGGTAACTATAATATTAATGTATTTAACATTCAAAATGACATAGTGAACATATTTTATTACAAATATTAAAAAAAAAACACCGTTATAAGTTCCTTTTCAAATATCCGTGTCCAACGGACCTATGGGGCATTAAATCATATCCTTATTTGTTCTATTAATTCACACCCCCTCCCCTCTGATTAAAATGCCAGGTCACAAATGGCGTGCCATTAAAACATTTGTTTTCAAAATAAAGGTCACATTTTGTTTGTAGATAACAATTTGGTCACGGCATTTGATTTTGTTGACATTTCGTTTAATTACAAGCTTTGCAGAAATGTTTTGTTTCAAATTCAATCTAAAAATTTAAATTTAAACATAATACCTACTTAAATATTTTTTTCATTTTATGGTCGCGGCCTGGTTAATGAATATTTTTTTTTATAAAATATATTTCCGGGTCACGTATGTATATTCCAAGTTTAATCTAAATCATCAGTCATTGATTAAGGTACATAGGTACATAATCACACATCTTGACTAACAGAAAATACTTATTAACATGGTAAAAAAAATCACCGACAAACTTGTGATTTTTTTTCATAAATATTTTCTGCCAACAAAAACAATACTTTAGGAAAAACCTTAGTAGATAAATCAATATTTCCACTACCTCATCTTTTTACTATCTCATCTGAACATAGAAAGTTACCATATTTTGTATACAATTTAACACGTTGTATCGCCTCTTGAAAGAACTTGCAACTACCCTCAACCTACAATGGCGCATCGAACGTTTTCTTATATAATCAAGAGCCTTTGCTTGGTTTGGTGTGTGTTGTGAACGACAGCGGAATGAAAATAAAATAATGTTTTAACAATATAATCTATCCCTTAGCGAGTTTTTAGGCCTGAATTTTAGGTATACGAGTACAACATACTAAAATCACTGGTTTCTCATAAGGGTAGGCAGATATCACGGATCTCCATTTGCTACTACCCTGATATACTTCTTTTACTGCATTCACTCTCATTCACTTCACTAAGCAAGCTACGCCACGAGCGTTTCTCTGATAAGCGGAAGCGTTGACAATTTTATAATACTTTATGTTTCCAGTTCTTCTGGATACAGAATAATCTAAGGATACAGTTTGGTTTTAATTAAAACTAACTGTTGCCCGCGACTTTGTACGCGTGTAGTACATTATTTTGTTCTATAATCAATAGTTTTCGCAGCGCACGCCAAAAACTATTTTGGGTTTTCTACCTTGGGTTACAATATTGCAATTTTCTTACGGATACCAATTTTTTTTGAAAATATATTATAGCCTATACTGGTCCCTGATAATG
The DNA here is from genome assembly GCA_949320045.1 of Scotopteryx bipunctaria. Taxonomy (NCBI): domain Eukaryota; kingdom Metazoa; phylum Arthropoda; class Insecta; order Lepidoptera; family Geometridae; genus Scotopteryx; species Scotopteryx bipunctaria. Next base: position 12,085,731 of record OX439446.1, on the reverse strand, counting down.
TAGCTTTCTATTGGTGAAAGAATTTTTGAAATCGGTCCAGTAGTTACGGAGCCTATTCGTTACAAACAAAGAAAAATCTTTCCTCTTTATAATATTAGTATGATTTGATGACGCTGATCTTATCGCTATCGCGCTTACTACGAACAGGGCCAAGTTCTCTCACAAGGAGGGCACAAGTGAAGGTTGTATAAATATTGGCGCCTCGCTTTGAGGCTAAGTGCCGTCTTTGTCTCCACAATAAAAGAATAACACTCATTTATTCTAACAATGAAACCATCTGAGAAACTAACGGAAGTTACTGCGAGCAAAGGTTTCTATTTATATATTATAGATAATATCAAATAATACTTGACGACCTTGGAGGTGTGGCGGGCGAGTGCTCGGCTGAGACGCAAGAGGCGCGGGTTCGATTCCCGCTACGGAAGAAATGTTTGGATGTTCTGCAAATATTTCTTCCGGGTCTGGGAGTTGTAGTATTATGTATAAGCATGTATATACAGAAAAAAATGTATATAAGTATTCTATCAACCATCTGGTTCTCATACTACAAGCTTTGCTTAGTTTGGGACTAGATGGCGCTGTGTTAAATGTCCACAAATATTTATTTATTTATATGAACAGCTAAAATTGTCGTAGCAGTGTGGGGGCGACTGAATTCCCGTATTGACATTTATCTATTTTATTTTATATATAGAGGTGTAATATAGTTTTTATTTTTATATATGTAGATCTATCAAGTAATAATACCGAAGCGCTCGTGGCGTAGCTTGCTTAGGCGTTCTTGATTGATCGTTAAGGTTAAGCAACGATATGCGCGGTCACAAATTGGGATGGGTGACCGCAAGTGGCATTACGAGCTGAGCGCTTCCGTGCTTCGGAGGGCACGTTAAACCGTCTGTTCCGGCTTTTAAGTCGTTAAGCCATAACGGAGGCCTTTAGTCGGCTTAAAAACTCCATCACTAGAGTTGGCCATTAGCTCATACGAACATACATACATACAAGTATATTACCAGCCAGAATTGTTGCAGCAGTGTGGGAGCCTGTTATCCAATGTCAACACAAACAAAACAAGTCAAGTTACGCATAAAAAGATGGAACAATAGGTACCCTCTGAATTGACTTCCCCACCTTCTTAAAGTTAGTTCAAAGAGGGTTCTATTTTAACTAAATCAAAAGCATATTTCCTAGGGGACTAGGACCCTAAAAGTAGGGTTTACCAATTGCTCTTTCCCGTTTCAAATAAAGAATTATTCTTTTCGTAAACTGTTGAAGCAAGCTTTGTTTAACTACCCTCCGATATCTCCCCCCCCCCCCACTCAGACCTCTCACGCCAATGGTACTTTAGTCTAGTACCTACAATACCTATTGGTTAAGCTGGGCTGGTTTTAGCTCGGTTTGATTATTACGTAACTAATTGTTATGGAAAGTAATTTCAATAGATAAGGAGCTCCCTATCGATGGATAAGGAAAATAAGAAATAAAAATATCAGTTCGTTGGGTTTATTTATTTTTCATCGTTTGACGTTGATGTTGTTTGAGCGATCTTAAGGCACAAACATCCTTATGTCCTCATATTCCCATAAACTTTCCCATTAACAATATAAGTAGGATTTATAACTTTTTGTTATGGTCTTGGGACAGAAGAAGTCAGCGAAAATTGTTGAATTTGGAACCTGGTGATGAATGTAATACCTACTAAAAGTATGTTACTGGGGCCTGTGCCCAACAGTGGACTTTTATAAGGCTTTTGATGATGAACATAATGAGGCGTAACTTTACTAGTCGGTATACAAACTCTATGTATGTATCAGAATGGTTTAAGTTGTCACATAATCATGGTTCCGCATGAATACAAAATAAATTAATCGATAATACTGACCAACAAAACCACTTGGCAAAAAACCACAAGAATGCAAAGTTTCTTCGGCGAAATTCAAACAAACGTCAGAGCTGAAAGTTTACTAGGCACCTTTCTGTCACATAAACATATGACTTTATTTGACTTTTAATAATTTTATGGCTGTAAAATCGCATCATCCTATTAAGAGCTAATAATTATTTTTCAAGGAACCGTGCGTCATAGATGATGTAATTCTTCACAGATGCGCGAGTACGTACCTACATGTTTATTTTTCTATCCTATGGGAATATTTGAAATGTTGTGGTATTACTCAGAATTTTATCTAAGTGTGAACATGGTTAGTTATATTTAAAGTTGCGGTCTATATTATTAATGATAGGTGTACCTACATACTAGAATTCAATGGAAGAAAATACATAAAAATATGCTCTTTCTTAAGTCGAACTAGTTTAGAAATAAAAAAATTATACAGATGACATGAGTAAGAAAGGACTGAGTGTTGAGATGACTTCTGACAGAGAGAAATGGAAGAAGAATATCTGTTGTGCCGACCCCATATAAAGTAGGATAAGGGCAGGGAAATTATAATGAAAATTTATACAGATTTTATAAGAAAAACGTTTTTTCAAGCGTTAATCGACACATATACTATATATGTATTGTCACAAAGAAACATTCGGGCTACCAAAAAACCGTTAAAAACGGTCTATAGCTCATATATATAGATAGCTCACCTGATCCAGCTCATCAGACGGTAGAAGCGTGCCCAAGACGCTGGCCGCATTGCCACGCTGAATGGCAATACTGATTCGTTGAGCCAAATAAGTAGCTCTTGGATCGCGCATCGCTTCGACTTACAAAATAATAAATACTTGTATTATTTTGTGAGTTTCTTTCTTTTAATAAAGTTGACGAGATACCTGCCTACTCTGTGCCCAACGTACTCTTTGTCAGAAATCGGTTTCATAAGTTCAAGGGGGCATTAGTCGTACAATTTATGAAGATAAGGTGAGTCTGGTTTACGACTTGCTAATTTCGCAAGTTGGGGCATAGCCGTGAGTCAGCCGGAAAATATTTAAGGCTTTGTCTAGACCCTTAACTTATCTAGATTATAAAGTTGGACATGCTGAGAAGATAAATAAGAATAAATAATAAGAGTATCCGCCCATTAAACTATTCCATAATCGTTATAGCGACCGGCATGTTATTACAGCTGTTTGTTCTCTGCTGGACTGGGTGTAAAAAAAAACATAGAATGCGTCCAGCTGCTTTTCTCCCCGAGCATGTTGTAAAAATCGACTAAGGGATGGTATCCATTCCAAAATGATGGACCATTCATATGGGCAATGAACTCATCACCTGTTACCATGGTCCACCATATTCATCTTGAGACTTTGAATTAGGAGGTTTTTTTTGGGCTGAGACGATGACCGTCCGTTATGGCACGGAGAAGTAGAAGTAGGTCGGAGCAAATTAATATATTTTGTGATGATGTCTTAGGAAATCGACCTCGGTGGCGTGGCGGGCGAGTGCTCGGCTGAGACGCAAGAGACGCGGGTTCGATTGCTGCTACGGGAGAAATGTTTGTATATTCTGCAAATATTTCTTCCGGATCTGTTGTAGCATTATGTATTAGAAGTATGTATTTACAAAAATAAAGGATTTAAGTATTCTATCAGCCATCTGGTTCCCATAGTGCAAGCTTTGCTTAGTTTGAGGCTAGATGGCGCTGTGTGAAATGTCCACCTTACTAATTTAGTTTTGATAGTATCCGTATAATCGATTGTTGTGAAGTAGGCTGGAACTGGGTCAGCGTATCACGTAATGCATCATGTATAACCGCATCTGCTCGCTAACCTAGTTGGCGGACGACTGGTGCCGTAAATTTTTGATGTACCTTGCTCGTTTTTACTGGGGGCTTGCTGGCCACTATGTAACAATGGCAGAGACTGGATGCTCCAAGCCGAAGGGCGCGATAGCGCTCATTAGGGAAGGCATATGTCCAACACTGGTGGTCTAGTTGGTAGTGACCCCGCCTTCCGATCTAAGGTTGTGGGTTCAAATTCGGTCGAGTACCAATGGATTTTTCTGTGCGAAAAATTTATATATATACCAGCTATACCAGTACTCTCAAACGGTGAAGGAAAACATCGTGCGGAAACTCGCGGCTTAGTCAGCTCCGCACGTATTGACTATGTCTTTCCTGTGGACAAGGCCGACTAAGCTGAGAGGATGGAATAGGTGCTGGGCAAGTCTACTCAAAACTTAATTCGTCCCGGGCACTACAGCGTCCCGTTTGTGAAAGTAAAAAGTTGCCTCCTGACGCTGTATAAATCATCTACTATCGTAGATGGTAAAAGGCCTTTTTATGTCCAGCAGTAGACTGCTATTATAGGTGATATAACAATGTCATCAAGCTCGAAGATGTTGTATCTCGAAGCACTGAAAACCTTAGAGGAGTAAGTTCTTGAATGCCGGCCACAGAAAGCAAAGACGACTCCGATCGATGATATTGTGATGGTAGTGGATGGTCAATGAATCATCATCATCTTCCTGCCCTGTGTATGTACCATGAATGTACCTACGCATGAAATCGTTTGTACTAGAAATATATCGCGGAGGCCTATGTCGAGTACTGGACATATTTCTATACCTAAGTATAACTTTTGTATGTCTTCTTTACCTAAATCTCTATAGATTGATGATATTAAAATATAGTCTGAGTTCAAAGACTTCATTATCATAGCACCAGTGGTCTAGTGGTAACTCCGACTTCCGATCTTCAGAGTGGGTTCGAATCGAGTCATGCCATTATAGCAAATCAGAAACCGACATTCAGTAAAACGATCGAAGAAATGGTCAAGTGCCCGCCAAAAACCTCTTTGGGGCAATTTTTCTATCCTCCCAACACGCTGGCTCGAAAGAATAGTTACACAAATAATTACAATAACACAAAATCAAACCAATTACTTATCAATGAACACGAGTAGCGTAGAGCTTTCCTAATTGGACAATAAATCATTTCATATGAAGTACTCGCAACTTTGGTATACGGAATCGCCTAAATGCTGAATCAGTACTTCCTAGCGTAACTACGTTTGCAATTTGCACCTCATCTCCAAAAGGGCTCAAGTCCCACCCAAAGTTACCTGAAATTTCAGTCTTATTGCGAAGAGCTAAGGTTGAGAATTCCGTGTGTGGAAATATCCAAGCGTCTACTGTATAAATTGCACTAACTGAACCGTAATCTTAAGATGATTTATGATATGTTGTACGTTTGACATTCACGAGTTAACAACCGTTCCGGGAGGCCTTTTAATCAGCTATGCTAATGTTAGGTGTTGATCGTACGGTGTGGTGTGGGTCCGACGACTTGACACACGGGCAATTTTAGTTTGAAGCAACAGTTGCCGAATACACAAATGTCAGAAGTACGGTCACTCGACATGAATAATTTTTCAAATGATCCTACTTACTTCTCCAGGGATCTACAAAATAACCAAGCAATGGTTTTTTTGTCTGTATATTTCATAGACGAGGCGAGATAAAGAGGCATCAATTTGAACGTAGATTTAAGACGTTTCAAAACTATACTTAGTTATTGTTCTTATATTGAGAAAATCATTTTTCTTAACTAAGCTAGATGCGCTCTGATAAGGACCGTCCACGAAAACAACCGTTTATACTAATTAAAGTTTTTTTACATCAAAGGGTGGTATCAAAACTAGCGACAGAAAAAAAAATTTACACTTAAAAAAAATTGCTTGATATTGGTATAAGTTACCGGTCTGTGATCACACGGTTACGGGTGTAGGCCCACTAAGTCTAATGTCAATATTATGGCCTAATTGAATATCCGAATGTGAGCAAAGTTTAATTAAAGAGCCGCAACAGGGGATGATGACATAACGCACCCTGTAGGTGGAACTCCCTGTAGGTGGAACACCCTGTAGGTGGAACACCCTGTATAAGCTTGAAAGGATGACCCACATTCTGTGGATTAGGTACCATTTGGTAGATACAGGGCTTTAGATTGGACTATAGTGGACTTCGTCCGCTTTTACGTTTTTTTCCGCTTTAGAAGCTGAATTGATTTCTTAGTGTAACACTACACCATAAAACGAATATACCTTCCAGTTTCATGCTTCTAGGACGTATGGTTTATCAGTAACGTAAGAGTTTGTATATTTAGATTTAGGTAAGTCTACGTTTTAACTATATATTTATTCTGTAAAATTTATTTTTTGGTAGCGTAGAAACACTGACAATTATAACGGTAGTAACAGTATGATAAAGTAGCCAAAACTAGTAAGTAGTAAAGTTATTGAGTTACTCCCCTCAGCCTCCAAGAATATACTGTTAATAAAAACCCATTTTTATACCCAGTTGGTATATTGACCTCTACCTAGGGTGTTTTAAAATTCGCCCATAATTTAGAACATTAGACCCGAACCATCTCACGTACGATCTGTATTACCGTTTCTGGGATCAGCGTGGGGATCCCTAAAATTACAGGGTGATAAGAAAAAAACCGTGCATTTTAACCTCAATTTGTGAGAGCCATTTTTACCTTTCCTCCCCCTGTGCAGGTAGGATTTCAATAGCGATTCACTTCATTATTCAATTTGGTTTTCCGGAACGCTGTAAAAACTGATGGTTAAATCCGGTAGAGTAAAAAGGCGGATAAGAGCTTTAAATAATACGATAATTTAAATAAGAGCTTAAATCATATACAAAGAAATATTACTTTTATTTAGTTATAAAACAGTTACAAAGACAAACTACAATAACATTAAAAACTTTAAGGTAATCGGTACATTAATAAGAAATAAAAATGAGCTCAGTTTTCTATCTAAGTTCGCCTACAGATAGAAAACAGAGCTCAGATCACCGACCGCAGGTAAGGTCCCAAAAAGGTTGGCGAAGTATACAATATTTTTTTTCATCGAGCAAAAGTTAAATCTAGGAAAAATCTATAGGATTTTTTGTCACTTTTTTTCCCCACTAAATTACAATCGTATGAGAAACCCCAAAATACGACGTAGGCGTTGGTCATATTAATTCGTCGCAGTGCCAGTGAAGGGACTTAGTAGTACGGGACTTCGTAGTAAGGGACTTAGTGTGTAACGCCTTGGTTACGGCTGTAATGTTACATTTTTGAATAAATAAATGACTTAAAATGACTTAGGCCAATCACACACTCGAAAGGGCGATCTGTGCGGTTTCGCGGTGCTAAGTACTATCATAATAATATGCCTGTCACTTTTTATGGTTCAAATACCTTTACTAAATCGTGTGTGACATGCAACCGTGCGCGGTGATCCGATGAACCGCGCGGTTCAGCGGTGTTGTGTGTAAAACCGCCCATCAGGATACAAGACAACTAAATCCTCGTTTCAAATCTGTCACAACGGACCACGGCACCCATCGGCTAAGACTGGTCCAGCGAGGCATACTAATAAGCATGTCCTATTAATTATGTCCGAGAAAATTTCAAGGCAAGAAATCCTCGTCGTCACAACTAATGCCCAATGAAATGGGTTCGTGCCGGACCCCGAATTACTTGTACGGACTCAAGTTATAAGAGGGATTTGGATTTTGGATTTTGAGAGCACTGGTGGTCTAGTTGGTAGTGTCCCCGCCTTCCGATCCTAAGGTCGTCGGTTCAAACCCGGTCGTGTACCAATGGATTTTTCTAAATTTATGTGCGTTGTACCAGTACTCTCAAACGGTGAAGGAAAACATCGTGAGGAAATCCGCGGCTTAGTCAGCTTGGCACGTATTGACCATGTCTGTGGACAAAGCCGCTTGCCCATTTGCCACCTCTTCTTCAGAAAAAACTAGTAGCGTAGCGTGGCTGTGGGTACCAGTAGAGTTTTCACTCACGAAGCTAAGTACACGATTTTAGCCTCTGCTTGTAGCGATAATCCTGTATTAGACTTAAGAGAAAACTTCTCATTAAATTTATTCATCATTCACTCCTGAATATAAATAAATAAATATTTGGGGACATTTCACACAGCGCCATCTAGCCACAAACTAGGCAAAGCTTGTACTATGGACACCAGATGTTGATAGAATACTTATATATTTTTTTTTGTAAATACATACTTATTATATGTAATACTACAACATACCCGGAAGAAATATTTGCAGAACATACAAACATTTCTCCCGTAGCGGGAATCGGACCCGCGCCTCTTGCGTCTCGGCCGAGCACTCGCCCGCCACGTCACCGAGGTCGTCAATATACTTCCAGCTTTAATTTACAAGTTGGCGTAGTGCCCTCGGCCACTCCTGCCTTGGACCACCGTCCGCCCACGGTGAGTCGGATTCATAGCCGTCATAAATCCAACCTGCCCCAGATTGGGCGGGCGTGTCGTTTATATTTTGCACCACAAACACAAACTAACTACCGCTTATTCTGTGATTAAGCTTGATGAAAGCCAAAGCGGAGGCAATAATTACAAAATCGCTACGAAAATAGTACAAAATACTAGCTTCCCACCTCGAATTCTCTTGCTTGATATCACACCCGTATCCTTGATGGGGTGGGCAATAATCATAAAAAAAACTTGCCACCTCACTTGATTCAAAGTCCCAAGATGGATATGAACCATGGTGACAGGTGATCAGCCCGTCGCCTGTATAAGGGATAGTGTAGGATACTATCCCTTAGTTCACTTTTACGACATGCTCGGGGAGAGAAGCAGCTGGACGCATTCTATGCTTTTTCTTTACTTCCAGTCCAGCAGAGAAGTAAAATAGAGTAAAACTCATATTAAAAAGTACATGTACGATGGTATAAAAGCCTTCGAGTGCAAATTCAACACGCGGTATTATTTGACGTTTCAGAATCCTTTAATTCTGCTTTAATAGACGCCAGTCTTTATAGAAGCTGTTGCATATTCTAGGCCCCGGATTATTTATAGACCACGTGACGTTCAGGCATATTGAATGCCGTCATATTGAAGATGATTGCTGGATTGGATTTAACAATCTAATACGATGGCCAATTTGGAGTTTCCGATCTGGTGAGCGTGTATCAGCAACGTTGGAAGAGCAATTGGAAGCTGGCTGTATTGATTTCGCCTATCGATAAACCTATGGCGAGGTACCTCAAAATCTGTTGTTACCCTTCGAATTTGAAATTATTAAAAAACTTTTGAGGCCAAAATATACACACATACAAATATAAAATGACGCCTGTTTCCCATATTAGTAGCCAAGATCATGTATATCCATTCGCTACGATCCTGACATACCTTCTTCGCTTCATTTACTCTCATAACATTCATCATACATGCTCGTCGGTTTAGGGTAGTAGGGTTTACTCTTGACCTGGCCCTTTTCCAAAACGTCGCTGATTTAGTCCAAATATTTCAACGCATTAGCCCATATCCGAATAATTATTATCAAACTAATTATAATTAGTCGACTAAGGGATAGTATATTCCCCAACGTGATGGACCATCTATAATGAGCGATGGGCTGATCGCCTGTCACCATGGTTCACCATATCCATCTTGGGACTTTGAATTAGGAGTGCCTGCAAGTTTTCTTACGACTATTTGTGGCTCTGCCCACCCCATTAGGGACACGGGCTTGATAATATGCGTACATACATACATATCAATTACAAAAAGAAACAGCTAAAAAATTTACTTATATTATACGCCCCGCGAATTTGTCCGTGATGAGTTCTTCTTTCTTAAACTTTATTTGCGACCTCTTAAGAGTTGAATCTAAGGATTTTTTAGTGCACCCCTTCACCATATAGGAGGGATATACCTTCCAAGTTTCATGCTTCTGGGACTTATAGTTTAGGCTGTGTATTATTTATCAGTCAGGCAGTCAGTAACGTAACAGGTATATATATAATTTAAATAGATAGATATATGTACTTTAAAATCTTCTCCAACAACTAATTCTCTTGTAAGAAGTTACACTAATTCACAAGTTTTCGTTAGTTTCTATCCGGGAAAAAATTACTCGATCTATTTGTATTTCTGACAAAACACATCAGACAGTAATTTACAACACAAGCAACAAAGCAAACAACAATTCCAACAATCACAACAACAAAACAACCTAATAGAAAAGAAAATTGAGAGAAGAAACGCAAGATAAACGTAAATAGGTGAACTTGATGGTCTCCTTGACGACAATTGGGCAGAGAGATTTATAACTCGGACTGTATGGGTTGTTGTTTTGTTGGCATTTATCAGGACTTAGGATAGTGGTCATGGAAGTTCCTTCTAATATTGTTTTCAACCCCCGATGGAAAGAGGTGTGGTATAAGTTTGTAGTGTGAATCTGTGTATCTATCTGTGGTATTGTAGCTCCCAAACGAATGGATCGATTTTGATGCGTTTTATGCGTTAGCCACTTGTTCGTTTGCGCTTACTTCCATAAAAAAATGCGAAATTCGTGAGGATGTAAGGATGTGTAAACATGATGATTAACCTCCTCAACCATGACGTATAGGCTAAACAAATTTAAATGAAACTTGGAACATACATAGTGTGTGTGCTTGAATAACAAATAGGCTACTTTTTGCCCGGATACCACGCGAGCAAAGCCGTGGCCGAAAGCTAGTACTATTATATTTTTAATAAATTATTTGATGCACGCATTCTGACTACTCATAAGTTGCATTATTATAACATAAGTGTAAGACAAATATGTCATAACATGAATTTACTCACATAACATTCAAATGAACCGCAACTCAAGTTATGAAATAGTCACATATGGGGACCACCCCGGTGTTGAGACCGTCAGTTTTTTGAAGTCTCCAATTTTTTTCACTAATTTCTAGTAGAAACATGTGTTTGCAGATAACAGAAACGAGTTTAGAGCATACGATACGACTTTTGAGATAGTATTGTCATAGAAAAAGTACAAGTAGATATTAAAAGAACAAAAAACTCGATTGCGTAAAATTCAGGTAGCATAGTAGGTCTGGCATATTTGATTTTGGACACAATGATGATGATGATTGTAATGAGTTTGTACCAGTTTTGTCTACGTTATTAATTTTGTACCATCTAAATTAATTGAAAATGGCTTATGGTTTTATACTTATGACACTCTTGTTATCTGGACGGAACAAACAACACTCTATTCGTCAAATCCGTCTAACCGTTTCGGCTACAGAGGCAGTCAAAAGAATGCACATACATACATCCCAAACACATAACCCTTCTTCTTCGGAGTCGGGTAAAAAAATATTGGTGCTATTCTAAATTATATTGGTGGATACTTGGTCTGAACTAAACACAATTTTTTTTAATTTTTATCATTAGTATTTTTTTAAATATTAGTCCTCATTAAGATAGTTACATTATGTTCTAATTCCAAATTACATATCACTTTACGACGTTAATGTCATATTAGAAGGTTAATTGATAAAATATATTTATACCCAAACTGGACCATATTTTCATTATGTTAAATGAAATCAGCAAAACAATTAAATCTACGTTGAATTTACGCCTGCTCGTAACCCGATCAAGCATGGAAGGTACAGGCAAAAACCCAAGCATAGCTATTTATTTAGGAAATTATACCTTTACAATATATGTACTAGTTAACATGCATGGCTTCGCTCGCATTTTGTAAACTTTGCCACCCCATTTTACCCCTTTTTAAGGTTAGTTTTATTATTTATTTTAAAGTTTATTTGTACAGAGTTGTTTTTATTAAGCGAATCGAACCAAGGAATTAAATGTTCCACAAAAACTTTACCACCTCTTAGGCCTTGATTTACAAAAAACTAGCTGTCGCTCGCAGCTTCGCTCGCATTGTACCCGGATAATAGTAGCCTATATTTTATTCCAGCACACGTATTATGTATATTCCAAGTTTCATACAAATCCGTTCAGCTGTTTAGGAGTGATTGAGGTACAAACATCGTCACATCCTCACATCCTCACAAACTTTCGCATTTATAATAAATAAAAAAATAACACCCAACAGTCTCATACATAGTCCTGACACCACACTAGGGTTCCCTGTGTCGTGGGTATCAGAAACTACGAGTACCATGGTACCACAACACCCAGACCCGGAAGAAATATTTGCAGAACATGCAAACATTTATTCCGCAGCGGGAATCTAACCCGCGCCTCTTGCGTCTCCGCCGAGCAATCGCTCGCCACGCCACCGAGGCCGTCAAATATTAGTAGGATAGGAGGATTAAATATCTTTATTTAAGAAAATATCGTGTGGTCTAAACACCCTTGAAGATCGAGTTTTAAGTATGTCTGATTTATTGCCGACTTGTCGCAGGACAAGTGCGGTACGTGACGCCTGAATCCAACTTGAGAGTTTAAAATATCGCGAAATGTGGTTCTGAGGGTCTCCGCAAAAAATGCTTTCACATGCAGTTCTGTAGTGCTTTTGTTTTAAAAGTTTGAAAGGTTTCGTTTTGCCAAACCTCCTCTTGGATACATGGACCAGTAGACTAGTATTTTAAGTGTTTTTTAACAAAACTACATAGGTTTATTAAACCTACACTGTATAAACCCTTCTCAGCTGGACTGGGAGTAAATAAATAACATAGAATGCGTCCAGCTACTTCTCTCCCCGAGCATGTCGTAAAAGTCGACTAAGGGATAGCTTCCTCTCCAACATGATGGACCATTTATACGGGCGATGGGCTGATCACCTGTCACCATGATTCACCATATCCATCTTAGCACTTGGCCACCGTATTCATCGGGAGTGACTGCAAGTTGTCTTATGATTACTAGTGTAACATACCTTCCTCAATCCTCATCCCTATTATCTTCTTTCACTCAAGTAGTTTCACTGTAGTTGTCAAATAGTTAGAAGATCATAACATGGACAGCAAAAGTCAATATTAGCACGTATCGTGTATCTAATTCCACTGAACATCATCCATTAACATGAGAAATTGCTACAAAGCATACGCAAATAGCATCCGAGCAATGAAGGAAGTATCCAATGACCATATCTCAGTGTGGGGTGACGCAATCCCCTATTTAGGACAAACATGTAGGACAATGTAGGGCAGTGTTAGATGGTAATGTCTTGGACCTATAGCTAAGTCACTCTGCGTTCGACGGTGTCGCTAAACGCTACGACGCTATGGTGATCAATACTTCAGCCAAATTCGATGTATAAACAAAAAGTAAAGGTAAAGTTAAAAGGTAAACAAAAATCGAACCTAAAATATTGGCAAAAATCTAATAAAAACGTACCTAATCTAATCACATCAATGGATGTTTCTGTAAAAGGACTTAGGCTTAGGTCCTGTAAGATGGCCCCTGACTTTTTTTAGTTTATAAAGCGTAGGTAAATATTAAAACGTTAAGTAGAAAGCAAGTTGCATAGCTACCCTTTCAAATTAGCATCGCCGGACCCTCGGCCATTCAATTTCAAACCTTATTAGACCCGCTTATAACACTTTATCGTCTGCCTCATTATTGGCAAATGCCAAGGGATTTCAAACTTTAATCTGTTAGAAATAAAGGCTTCGGTTTAAATGTGTTCGAATAATACTTTTTGCTTGAGTGTTTTTGCTTAGCCCGCGTCCAAAATGGGCATGTACCGCCATTGGTTTCACTTTGCCATTCTAAAGGGAAGTAGCAAGATTAGGACACCCTTTTGATTATAATTATTTTGTATACAGGATGTTTCATCTTAATTATATAATAAAAGTTTGTGTGTATGTATGTTTGTGCCTCAATCACGCCTAAACGGCAGAACGGATTTTGGTGTAACTTAGAATGTAGGTGCATAGTGTGCTGGAATAACATATAGGCTACTATTACTACTACTACTACTATATTATCCTGTATAGTGTTTTATAAATTTATATTTTTCCTACTACAAACCTAATTATTGGTGTCGTTTTAAGTAGCTACTCGTAAGTAAAGCTGTGTACTTGTAAATTTTGGTTTAAGAATTTACATATAAAACTATATAAAAAAGACCAATAACTTTGACTAAAATACCTTGTCGACACGTAAAACCATACTCTGAGTGTGACATAAATAAGTTCGTTGAACCTGAGTGGCCAACTCTTGTGACTGAGTATTTAGGCCTCCTGAAGGCCTCCGTCATGGCTTAACGACTTAAAAACCGGGACCGACTATTAACGTGCCCTCCAAAGCACGGAAGCGCTCAGCTCGTAAAGCCACTTGCGGTCACCCATCCAAATCGTGACGCGTACAGGGTTACTTAACTTCAACGATCAATCAAGAACGTCTAAGCAAGTTACGCCTCGAGCGCTTCGAGAGTGACATTGACTTTATGCTTTTCAATTCTTCGCCTAATTGTTTATCTCAATTTCTAAGAGCACTTTTAGTTTCATTCAAGTTATTCGTAGGTCGTAATTTCTGGGTAAATGTGCACACACCCTGTATATTCGTATAACGATTGTTTAGGCATAGCGTGGGTTAGGAATGGCGGTTTTGTTAACTGCTTCGGTAATGACTGTATTATCTCCAAATTGGCTTCTGCTTTTTACATTTTTATAATTTGTTTCTCTAAATATATAAAACTCTTATGTTACTGACTGACTGAATGATAATCAACGCGTAAACCGTAAGTCCTAGAATCATGAAACTTAGAGTGTATGCAGAGTATTTTTTAACTGGAACAGTATGAGGAAATCTGAAACCAGAAAAGATAGAAAAAGTCTTTTAGGAACCATCACCTATGCTCTTTTTATGTGAAAACAATTTTGGCAGTCTTTTTTTGGCCAAGCGCGATTCGGCCATGAATATTGCTGAAGTCGGCAAAAAATGATCGATGCTAATTGACTCAGTTACTTGTAAGAATCATTTCTTTGTTGGAAGAATAAAAACATCTGAACAGCAGAAGTTGGTCAAATTTAATAGTCGACTTTTACGTCATGCTCGGGGAAAAAAGCAGCTGGACGTTTTTTCTTTACTTCCAGTCCAGCAAAGAAATAGTAGAAGTACCTTTTTTTTGTTAACCTATATCTCCCACCATTCTCCCTCGGAGGAGTCGAGATCTTCACGCCTACGCTTTTAGTATTGATTAAGATTCATTGGCATGATTGAACTAAGTATATAGTTATGTATGTATGTCCTAAGAAAATCCATCTATCAAACTATAATAACTAACCTATGACGGCAGCGACCCAAGACACGGTCACTGCTGAATTAATTCCAAGATATTCAATGTATAAATTGCTACAACCAATTTGCTAGTTATAAATTCAAAATGCATTCATCCGTATAATTGTATCAGAGGCCGGAAACAGCCGGCTGAGATGGGACGTCGCCGGTTTTGGGAACTTTGTTTGGGTTTGGGGGCGTTACAATTTGGCAGTTTTATATGGACTAAGCGGGCTTTTGTCCGAGCGAGTGGATGGGTCTCATTTGGATGGATAATCTTAATGTGCTCGGATCTATTGGATTAGCCAAGTTCGTTCTAGAATTCTATTTGCGTTTGATGCTACCGTATACACAGAATTTATCAGGAGCTGTAGTTAGACCTGTCTCGCCTTTTACTGTCATTTATCCTAAGGAATTCATGCGCTCGTGGGATAGCTTGCTTAGACGTTCTTGATTGATCGTTGAAGT
Source organism: Scotopteryx bipunctaria (assembly GCA_949320045.1). Taxonomy (NCBI): domain Eukaryota; kingdom Metazoa; phylum Arthropoda; class Insecta; order Lepidoptera; family Geometridae; genus Scotopteryx; species Scotopteryx bipunctaria. The sequence continues at coordinate 12,070,287 of OX439446.1, read as the reverse complement.
TAAGCAACGTTGTGCGCGGTCAATTTGGATGGGTGACTGCAAGTGGCAATACGAACTGAACGCTTCCGTGCAGAGAGCACGTTAAATCGTCAGTCCCGGCTTTTAAGTCGTTAAGCCACGACGGAGGCCTTTAAGGCGGCCTTAAAACTCCGTCACTATACTATGAATTTCACTATTATAAATGTGATATCGTATTTAATAAATTCTGAAATATTTGAGACAAGACAAATAAAATTCGTATATAAATAATTTATAAAATGTAATTTATATAATCGATGATGTACCCTATATCAATGTATTGGTATATTTGTTTATGCATGCCAAACAGCAATTTCACTGACCTCTTTGTTAAATCAGGCCGACTAAGCTGAGAGAATGGAATAGGTACTGGGCAAGCCTACTCCATCTTAATTAGTCCCGGGCACTACAGCGTCCTATTTGTGAAGGTAAAAGTTGCCTCCTGACGCTGTATAAATCATCTACTATAGATGGTAAAAAGCCTTAGTTGTTGTTTGTTAAATCTGGTCTGAACCGGATAATACTGCAAGAATGGAAAGGATTAAAGTGCACTATTCCATTCGTGCACTTAGGGATAGGCAGAGGCTTCTATTGCCACGAGCCTGACAATCACCCAACCCATAAGCGTTACCTCAGATAATACTAAGGGGTGCCATAAAAACTAAGTGGTACCTTATCGTAACCACATACCCCGAAATCTGAATTTCTAATACCTCTACATTGAAGTGAACATGTAAATATAGCGAACGCAGTAATTTTTGTAGAGTTAGAGATTACTGGAAGTGATTTTCTATATAAATATATTTATCTTCTTATTAAATCCATACTGGGAGTAAACAAGAAACATAGAATGCGTCCAGCTGCTTCTCTCTCCGAGCATGTCGTAAAAGTTCACTACGGAGTACCTAGTTAACCTCTCCGACTTGATGAACCTATATGGGCGATGGGCTGATCACCTGTCACCATGGTTCACCATATCTATCTTGGGAGTCTTGGATCAGAAGTGGCTGCAAGTTTTCTTATGATTACTTGTGGTTCTGCCCATCCAGTTAAATCCATACTAATATTATAAATGCAAAAGTAACTCTGTGTTGTGAGAGTGTTTATCACGCCGTAACGGCTAAACGGATTTGGCTGAAACTTGAAATATACATAGGTACTCGTAGTACATATGCTGGAATAACATATAAGCTTGTTATGCAGGTACAACACGTGCAAAGTTGGGGCAGAAGCTCGTAAATTTATAAAATATGGGTTATCCAGTCTAGACAGGTCAATATGTAGGTCTAAGACTCCAAAGAAAACATCGTGAAGAAACCAGAATTATCTAGAACGTAAAAGGTTCAAAGATATTGTTTTATTGAAAGTCCTTTTTAGATCCACATAATACTTTTACTACATACATACATAAAATCACGTCTGTTTCCCATAGGGGGTAGGTACTTACACTTTTTAAATATTTTTATGCAACAAATAGCCAACTAATAATAACTGAACCAACCCTTTAAAAAAAAGTATCTACATAATTATTGTAACATCTTTATATTTACTTAATCATCATCGCGTTAGTTCGTATTCAGACAAAAATTGCCGAGTCGCACAATATTTGTGTTACTACTATTCACTGAACTTACGATCATTGAAATTGCAAGAAAAATTTTGAATTGATCTAAGGTAAAATCTTAACATTCCAAAAAAAACTGAAACAAGAAAATAATGAATCAATATTTTGTCGAAAATTTCGTAATGCATCAATCATACAACCTTGATGCCCTGAACCCTCCAAAAGAGTTGTACCTTCCAGCAACTTTACATCGCACATATTACCGTAAGATCGTCACACTCGTAACCCGTTAGGGCTCCGAAATGTTTAATTTCATCCCCCGCTCTGCTAGAGTTGCCAACGAGCCAGCGGAAAGCCGGACTTTCCTTAAAAATAATGATTTTTTAATATATTCCACAGCCACAATCCGCCATCTTGACTTCATTATTTTAAAACTGACTAACTCCCGAATACTCAAACTCATCTCAAAGTTGACCACGTCTCAAATGACGGTTGTTTGACAGATTTTCATCAGAAACTGTCAAAAAAACCGTGATTTGAGACGTGCTCAACTCTGAGTCGCGTTTGAGTATTCGGGAGTAAGTACAGTATTAATTTCCGTTCTTGACTTCGAGTGAAAATAAATAAAATTGAACTAATAATTAAAATCATTGTTTTTAAATTACTGAAAAAATCAAAAAATGAATTACAAAAGTCTAAAATATAATTTTTAATATTCAGTTACATTCAGATTGTACGTAAGTACGAGAAAGTACGCAAGTTGATGGCCCGTTAGTAACGTTTGTAAAGTCATTCAGTGTAAAAGTGCTTGAAAGGCTATTTGTACATCTATTTTGCCGGACAGAGGCAAAAGCCGGTTATCTACCAACCCTTAAATTGGGGAGGCAAAATGTACCCGTCCAACCCAACTTTAGAAGTCACCCAAACCACTTGCTACGTAATATATGATAGGTATAGTGTACCTTAATCACTTATTTAATTACAGCATTTATTTTGTTGATTAAAATACTTGTTTTTGTTGAACGGTGCGCAAAAAAGTTTGAATTTCACTTGTCCCGTTGAACGCTGAGTATATTTCTTTAATTTAAGTAAAAAGACAACAAATTCCTGCTGCTAATCCGCCATTTCTAACCAACTTCTGTACAAAAACTCTTTGTTTTAAACATTGTCCTTAAGTTAGTATCTTTGTAAGTTACTATGTAGGCAAAACACTAGAAGTTTATTTTATTTTTATTAAATAGCTACCTAAAATGTGAAATGGTCAAATTGAAACTTCTTTTAGTAGAGTCTCTAAAACATAGAGCCATCACAAAAGTGATTATATTTATTTAATCATCATCATTATCAGCCCATATTGCTGGGTTTAGACCTCCTCTTTAGCACGCCATTCTCTCCGATCCTGCGCTAACCGAATCCAATGGATTCTAGGCATCACAATGCCATCGAACCCGGCTGGTGATCTGACTGGTGATCTAACTCAATGAATATAAATTGATAAAAAATAATATCATTTAATGTTTAATCATTTTTGACCAAAGGGCTGGCGCTTACCTCGGACAAAGGATAAGTATAGCTATCCAACGAGGTGACGTCGCCAGCCTTTTGGGGACCTTACCTGCGGTCGGTGATCTGAGCTCTGTTTTCTATCTGTAGGCGAACTTAGATAGAAAACTGAGCCCATTTTTATTTCTTATTACTATACCGATTACCTTAAAGTTTTTAATGTTATTATAGTTTGTCTTTAATGTTTGTTTTTTTTAGTTTTGCCATCGCTACTAACCCTGAGAAGAATGTACGGTTAACAGTGAGCGTCGACAATTTAAACGCTTACTCTTCTCTCAAAGTTTATCGTTCCCGTAACTAGAACTGCACCAGCTCCACATGACCCCCGCTTATTCCTTACCACACCCAACGCGTAAGGACCTTCCAGGATTTCAAAGGTCAGGATATTATGGTAAGTTCAGGAATTCTAGTATTAAGTAGGTACTCGTGATAGTATTTCTGCGTTCTTGTTAGTACTTACGTACTTATAAGGTATGTATGGTCGAGGATATTTTGGAGCTTTCCTAATGTGAAGACCTCGTATTAGGAAAGCTGCTATTTAGACTTACGTATGAATAAAATATATTGCTCTCAGGTATATTGACGGCCTCGGTGGCGCGGCGGGCGTTTGCTCGACTGAGACGCAAGAGGCACGTGTTTGATTCCCGTTGCGGAAGAAAAGTTTGCATGTTCTGCAAATATTTCTTCCGGGTCTGGGTGTTGTGGTGCCATGTTACTCGTAGTTTCTGATATCCACGATACAGGGAATTCTGGTGTTGGGTTAGCAGGACTGTATGTGACCGTGGAGTGTTATATAATAATTTGACGACCTTGGTGGCGTGGCGGGCGGGTGCTCGGCTGAGACGCAAGAGGTGCGGGTTCGTTTCCCGCTACGGGAGAAAATTAGCATGTTCTGCAGATATTTTTTTGGGTCTGAATGTTGTAGTATTATAAGTATGTATTTACAAAAAAAAATATATTAGTATTCTATCAGGCATCTGGTACCCATAGTTGGCGCTTTGCTTAGTATGGGGCTAGATTGCGCTGTGTTAAATGTCCATAAATATTTATTCATAATTGGTTTTTGTACGGGTTTCACTTTTATTTCGAGAACTTTATCTCCCGACGGATGCTACGCATGAGCATTAGAGACTAAAATTGTTCGAACACATATACATACACATTGCATTGGTACAAAACCGGGCCAGTATCTAATTCACAAAGAAATTTGTATTGTTAGCCAAAAAAGGCGCACAAAGCCGGCAAAGTACAATCAGCCGCGTAATATCCTAAACATAAGCAAGCGAAAACAAACATCGACGGAACAATGGATTTGCGGAAAATCTTTGACCCCAAACTTGGGTACTTGCCGTAAAATGAGCCGAAATCAAATATGAGCAAAATGAGCAAGACAAACACGGACCTAGAACAATGAATTCTTGACCCTTTTTAGGGGCGGGACCGAAAATGGGGGTAAAGGGAGTTCACACAGTTATTGCAAAACCGTACGTTGTAAAAATGAATTGGAGTAGCTCAGCGGGAACGAAGCCAATTCAAATCTGAAATGAGAAAGACATTGAAGGAAACCCCTAATTTTTACAAATTATTATTATTAATAGCCGAGAGCACTGGTCCTAAGTTTGTGGGTTCGAATTTGATTTATTATTGGAATAATAATAATTCGATTGTCAACATCTAATAAACGGAAATTATTATTTGTTAAACTATTGGATGGAATTATATAGAATCAAATTCAATATCATGAAAATCAGAATATTATTCGTATCTGTACCCAGACCCGGAAGAAATATTTGCAGAACATGCAATCATTTCTCCCGTAGCGGGAATCGAACCCTCTTGCGTCTCAGCCGAGCACTCGCCCGCCACGCCACCGAGGTCGTCAACGTATCTGTGACGCAAACAGGCCAGGAACGGTAGATGGCACTCAAGATTTACTCAACCACACGATGAAGTATTAGTTGATGATGAGGTCTTAATCATTGACCATGGCAGTTCACACATAATTCAAACAGCGTGTGCTCCTGACTAAATTACGTATTAGCCTATAATTAGTAGACCACAAACTGGCCACCCGTACCACATTATCAATTAGAGCTTGGGGAAATTTTACGTAATGACTAGTTTGTTACAACTTCACTAGTAATAAGTTAATTATACTAGCGAGGTCAGGCAATGTTGTGCGAGGCTTAAAATTGGATGGGTGGCCGCCTGAGAATGCCGCATTATGTTGACTTTTTGCTCTCTCAGATAATATCATTCGACAACAAATACAAAACAACTAACTTGAACTGAAAAAAAACTGAAAGAAAACTTGACTGGTTTTTTGCAGCTTTTTCAATCCTTTGCCGCGGTTGGGCCAGTCTGGAAATTGCACATCTAACTCGTCCTGGCCATCTCCTTAGTGGTCTGCATCATGGACGTCCTACGTTATGCACCCATTCGGTAGTGGTCTTTAGCCACAGGTCGTCTGACATACGACAGACATGTCCAGCCCAAATCCCATTTGAGCTGGGCTGATATTTTGCTGACGTCGTAAACCTTTGTTTGGGAACGCAGTACGCAATATCTTATTCGGTCTGTTACCCTAAAATCTTGATTCACTGACCATTAAGATCTTTTACGGCTTACGCCATTCATATTAACGCAAAGCGTCACCTCATACATCTACAAGAGACCATTCATAACCAACGGCCTCGGGTCACCACTTCACCAGTCCAAAAGCCGTGGAATCATCGGATTAACCAAACACGAATGCATCAGCTTAGTATTGTAAGAAGCACATTGACCGAACGTAGATATGTGATTATGCCCTTGAAATCTTGAAAATCTGTGAAGTAAACTGACGAACCCTCGAAAAAGACGTTTGTCAACTAAAAAAGTTAGTAAGTTCGTATGAGTTAGTGGCTAACTCTTGTGACGGAGTTTTTAGGCCGCCTAAAGGCCTCCGTCATGGTTTAACGACTTAAAAGCCGGGACCGAAAACGTTCCTCCGAAACACGGAAGCGCTCAGCTCGTAATGCCACTTGCGATCACCCATCCCAATTGTGACCGCGCACAACGTTGCTTAACTCCAACGATCAATCAAGAACATCTAAGGAAGCCACTCCACGCGCTTCAACTAATGTATATAGGAACAGGACGTAAGTTAAAGTCACAACTCATCCACATGGGTAGGATGTGATTCGAGTAGTACGCAAAAAACTAGAACCAAACCAGCTCTGTGCGTTGCCCTTTAAAATTGACGAGTGCATTCTTGGATTGCAGTGAAATACTGCGCGATAAATCGCAGTCCCTCAGGTCAGACCCCCGAGCCCTGCGGCGGGCATTATGCACTGGATCACTGAGAATACTTCTCCATGGAGCCGGTTTCTTCAATTATTAAAAAAAGAAAATGAATATACACCCAAGAGGTGTTTGTTGTAACTAGGGCGTCACATAAAATGATCATGACCATCATCACCAAAATATAGAAGCGATCGTCGAAGTTAAGCAAAGTTGTGTGCGGTCACAATTTGGATGGGTGAACGCAAGTGGCATTTCGAGCTGAGCGCTTCCGTGCTTCGGAGGGCACGTTAAATTGTCGGTCCCGGCTTTTAAGTCGTTAAGCCATGGCGGAGGTCTTTAGGCGGCCTAAAAACTCCGTCACAAAAGTTGGCTACTAGCTCATACGAACTTACTTACTTATTTACCAGCATATAGCAGTCCTGGACATAAGCCTCCCTCAACAAAAGAGTATATAGAGAGACCATAGCCTCCGCCGCTTTAAGGATGTTAAAAATAATAAGTAAAATAAATAACACCTAACAGTCACATACATAGTCCTAACCCCACACTAGGATTCCCTGTGTCATGGGTATCAGAAACTACGAGTACCATGGTACCACAACACCCAGACCCGGAAGAAATATTTACAGAACATGCAAACATTTCTTCTGCAGCGGGAATCAAATCCGCGCCTCTTGCGTCTCTGCCGAGCAATCGCCCACCACACCACCGAGGCCATCAATCAATCCTGAGCTCTAGGGTCCTAGCCGGATCCCATCAGCCGGATCAGCTGGAAAAAAGTTCTTGTACTCGTAATTCGATTGATCTGACAAAGCTACGGTCATAGTAGACTTTGTAATCATATCTTATCATCGTCTGTTTTGTTTTGATTTAAGTATACCACATCCAATAACACCCTGCTCTATGACCCAGCCGTCAGTTGCCCCGTGAGAAATCCACGAGGTAATACTGGCCGTGATTTCGGTACTAAGAATAATTGCTAATCTATATCCAGCTCGTGATATTTACAGCTAAGTGGATACTGGCCTAGTCTTTAGTGTAGACAGTAAAAGCCCAATATCTCATCATCATCATCATCTTCCTGCCTTTATTTCACTCTATGTGGGGTCGCAGAGTTTTGGCTTTGGCTAAGTTGTTTTATGACCGGCCGCCTGCCTGACGTCAACCCTCCTTGGGAATACTTGCTTATTGTATCTCATCATGTTGGAGAGGATACTATGCCTTAGTCGACTTTTACGACATGCTCGGGGAGAGAAGCAGCTGGAAGCATTCTAAGTTTTTTCTTTACTCCCAGTCCAGCAGAGGAGCAATTACTAACATAAGCTTTGTGAAAATACTATCTTCAAATTTCAAAATGGTGGTCTAAAGAGAGCTGGTGGTCTAGTTATAGTAACGTCCGCCTTTTAAGATTGGATTCCAGGCTTGAAATTTGAACGGTGAATTTGAAACATCGTAAGAAAATCGGCATATCCTGGAATCTAAAAAACGTCGGCGTATAGTGAAAACCTCATAGTTAGATTTTTTACCAATTCATTTTTATTACGCGTCTGTATTAAAACCTCGATACGCGCAATCCGTTCTCAGTTCAATAGTTATTCATATTTCCATTCAATTATTTATGGTTCCATAAACGCGCCTAATACTAAAACAAGACCTAACAAAACTGTACAACAGACGTTTATTCTTCCTCCAGAAAAATTCACTACAATCGACCTATGAGGTTTTCACTATACGCCGACGAAAAGGAGCCTCTTAGAGAAACTTTAATCCTTTCACCACACATGTTCGAAAGAGTGACATGAGTCATTCCTAGTTATTTATACTTTATCTACATAATGAATACAAATTTGCAAGTAAAACGATTTACCTTTTCTAAACGACTGGCTAACTCTCTGACAAAATCGCTAAATAATAAATTAGACGTCCGATTGTACCCTGTTTGTTTTTAATTAGGCTCTGGTTTACATAAAGAAGACCTTTGGTTCCGGATTCAAACCCACGAACTGAGGGTCAGAAGAAAATTTCACTACCGCCAGGCCACCCTATTTCCCTACTACGAGTAGTCACTAGTAAGTTTGACCCAGTAGTGTGGTGATTTAAAGTGCACTTCAAAGGGTCTTCTTGCACTTGACACAAACATGTTTTTAAATTGACACATAGTTTCTTCCACAATTTTACGCGGTAGTAAGGGTCTTCTCTCACTACCCTGGAATCAGACTATCACCTTCCCGGTACAAAACACAAAGCCAATTTTTTGCTTGGTATTTCCGTGCTAGTTAATAGATTTAGGCGTCACTTTGCGATAGTCCATTTTAGGATAATAGATGTTAAATATGTATACAAGTGCACCGCCCGCGCTCTTGCAGTATGTTTTTTACGGCGGGCGAGCGGGTGGTGCTCTGGCCTGCATTTCTGTAAACTTTTTATAAAGATTTGAGCGGATAAGTACAAGATATTCAACATCTATTTAGTATTATTTTTGCTATTGAAGTAGGCGGAGAGCCTAACTCCACAGCTATACAATATTTTAAGCCGTCTCCATAATGGGCTAGCTAAACCAGGTGCTATAGATAAAAGTCCCCTATCCACATGCTCCAACAATGTTAATGTCAGCATTATGCTGTCCAGCCTAGCCATGGCCCATGGCCGACACAGAACTTAAGCACTAGCTTATGTTAAATCTTTCACTCGTTCGAATATGGTGTGAAAATTACAAGCGAAATTGAACTTTTTGTTGTTGTCTGAGAGTTCAATTTAGTTAAAATATTTTCGTCGAGGTAAAAGATAAGCAAAACCGGCTTTAGGTAGGTAATAAATTAAGTTCGTATGGGATAGTGGCCAACTCTTGTGACGGAGTTTTTAGGTTGCCTAAAGACCTCCGTCATGGCTTAACGACTTAAAAGCCGGGACCGACAATTTAACGTACCCTCCGAAGCACGGAAGCGTTCAGCTTGTAATGCCACTTGCGGTCACCCATCCCAATTGTGACCGCACACAACGTTACTTAACTTCAAAGATCAATCAAGAACGTCTAAGCAAGCTACGCCACGATCGCTTCTTCTAGGTAGGTGAAGATAATTAATTATAAATCTTAGGCTACTGTAATAAAGTTCAATTTACAATACAAAAATGGCGACAAATTTCCAAAAAAAATGAAAAGTTAGTTTAGTTACCAGTTTAGCTTTGCAAAATACTATTACGTTTTATAGTATTTTTTTCTGGTGATAAGTGATTAAAAATTTTAAGCTAATTGTAATAGACCTCAATTTACAATGAACATCGTCTAAGAGTAATGCAGCCTTCACCGCAGCTTTCAAGCCATGCATTATGCAGTAAGCAACTAAATTAACATTTACCCGTTCAGGCTCAATTATTGCGGCCATAATCGAAGTAAACCCCTTCAATAGCGTCGTAAGTATACGCTTATGTTGAGGCATACGAGTCTTCAAGACATGCAACATGCTGGACAAGTCTTAACACGTTTTAAAAACAAAAAACAAAACGACGTCAATGAAAAATATACAAAAACTCCTTGGTCATTGACCATCCTATAGAAACTAGGAAATATCGAAACTCGAATGAAATTAAGTAGGTACGTTATCATTAAAATTTTATTTTACGGCTTTTAAATATTACTTAAAAAGTATAAATCCCTCACATAAAAGGACATAAAATTTATATAAGACCACCAATCGCGTAACAAACATACAAATAAACATACAGTCGAATTGAGAACATCCTTTTTGAAGTCGGTAAATACATGCTACGTAAGAATAAGTCACTTTAGACCTTTTTTTAAATCTTTATTTACTTATTCGATACAGACTGTACACACAATGAAAAAATAAATTAACAAAAAATAAAAAAAATGTTTAGCTACCCAAACAATGTAACGGTCACAAAAACCTTATCAGAAATAAGAATATTTTGGAGATCTTGCAACCATTTTGTTCTGGGACTAGGCGACAAGTCTGCCATGCCAAAATGTGCTCTATACTTCATGCCCGTGTGTATCATCAAAACCAAACCGCTCCCGGGCTTAGCTGAGCAGGCCCGCACTTACAAATCAACGCACCTATTATTGTAATACCTCGTATCTCATTACTGAGCGCTTTCTAAGGATAAACTTATTTATCGCCGCCCAAAGCTAGATGCAACCTTTAAGTCTCTGACCACTTTTAAAGGGCATTATCAGGCAAAGCACAGCCCTAACCCAGAAAATGAGACATTTGACCTACAGCGATGATATTGACATTGACATTTGACGACCTCTGTGATGCGGCGGACGAGTGCTCGGCTGAGACGAAACTTGCGCGGGTTCGATCCCCGCTACGGAAGAAATGTTTGTACGTTCTGCAAATATTTCTTCCGGGTCTGGGTATTGTCATTTTATGTATCTTACTTATATTATAAATGCGAAAGTTTGTGAGTTTGGATGTTTGGATGTTTGGATGTTTGGATGTTTGTGCCTCAATCACGCCTAAACGGCTGAACGGATTCTAATGAAATTTGCTACAGAAGTAGATCATACACCAGAATAACATATAGGCTACTTTTTATCTTGAAAAAGGATCCCAAAATGGAAAAAGGATTCAAAGAAATAGTCAGGATAACACATAAAACCTTCATTGATTTGAAGTTTATGACATGACATTTAATCCGACTTATGAAAAATTTTGACAATTCATATCAATCATCGTATTTCTATTCGTATAAGAAAATCATCGTATTTCTGTATAAATTACACATTACTTTCTCAAAATAACATGTAAACGGTTTGTTGCTGAAGGGGCCATCCCACAAATCGAATACAAGTACTATTTGCACAGAATCAAGACAGTTTTTTTTCAGATCTATTGTATCAGAGTATGTTGTAACTTGGTTGTAACGACTTTATTTGGAAGTCTTGAAAGACTGGAAGCCTGTGAACCCTGGAAGCATTCAGTGCAGTGCTAAAAATCTACTAAGACTATGGAATACTGCGTCGTCGCCTGGCTAGATAAATCATCGGGCCAATGATCCTGAAGTCTTATCAGGGGATGTCAGTCAACCTGTGTTTTAAAATCGTGCTTTATTTTATTACGTTCAAATTGTTGATAAGTTTAATAAAGGCCTTTTAATTATTCCAAATATTTTTTATTGTATTTACATGTAGGTAATCTATTGTATCTAGGTCCCCCAACCAACAAAGAGGACCTCTGAGGACCCTTGTGACGGGTAAAACAAGCTGGATCTTCACATAGTATGCCTTACTATTTACTACGAAATAAATAGGCGAATGAAACAAACTTGTAAAGGTAGCAATAAATCTTGATATAGGTAGTTACTTGAATAACTTCTCTGCTGAACTGGAAGTAAAGCAAAAGCGTAGAATGCGTCCAGCTGCTTTTCTCCCCGAACATTTCGTAAAAGTCGATATAAGGATAGCATCCTCTCCAACATAATGGACCACCTATTAAGGCGATGGGCTGATCAACTGTCACCATGGTTCATCATATCCATCTTAGGGCTTTAAATCAGAAGTGGCTCCAGGTTTTCTTTTGTTTACTTGTGGCTCTGCCCAACCTTTTTAGACATACGGCCGTGATAATATGTAAGTAATAACTTACTAGAATTAAATTGAATTGAATTGAACCGACGAGTTTACAGATCGAAGCAATAAAAATAGTAAGTACAATAAGAATAGGTATACAATACCTCGAAAAAGCGAGCTCTGTCTTTTATTTTAAGCTACTGCCGTTTTTTAACTCAATGTAGCTTTAAAACCACTTTTAGAATTCTCTGAAAATTTGTTAGCGTAGCGAGATTCTTCGCTCGCTAACTTCTAGAGACTTCTAGAGGTGGTTTACAGCTATATTGAGTAAAAAAAATCGGCTCGCTTCGCTCGCATTAGCTTGAAGCTCGCTTCGCTCGCTAACTTCTAGAGATGGTTTAAAGCTACATTGACTTAAAAAATTCGGCTCGCTTCGCTCGCATTGGTATGAAGCTCGCTTCGCTCGCATTGGTTTGAAGCTCGCTTCGCTCGCATTGGCTTGAAGCTCGCTTCGCTCGCTAACTTCTAGAGACCTCTAGAGATGGTTTAAAGCTACATTGACTTAAAAAATTCGGCTCGCTTTACTCGCATTGGTATGAAGCTCGCTTCGCTCGCATTGGTTTGAAGCTTGCATTGGCTTGAAGCTCGCTAACTTTTAGAGACTTCTAGAGATGGTTTAAAGATACATTGACTTAAAAAATTCGGCTCGCTTCGCTCGCATTGGTTTGAAGCTCGCTTCGCTCGCATTGGCTTGAAGCTCGCTTCACTCGCTGACTTCTAGAGATGGTTTAAAGCTACATTGAGTAAAAAAAAACGGCTCGCTCCGCTCGCATTGGTTTGAAGCTCGCTTCGCTCGCTAACTTCTAGAGACTTTTAGAGGTGGTTTAAAGCTACATTGAGCAAACAAATTCGGCTCGCTTCGCTCGCATTGGCTTGAAGCTCGCTAACTTCTAGAGACTTCTAGAGATGGTTTAAAGCTACATTGAGTAAAAAAAAGCTCACTTTGCTCGCTAAGTAATCACTTTAAAACATTGTTTAACAATACTTTAAAATGATAAGCAAGTGCGCAGTGTATGTGACATTTTTGTTACTTACATTGAGCTGCAAACAACAGACACAACAATTTGCCACTAATCATCGGCGTAATATAAACGTAACCTAAAGTTCATTGTTTGCTGTAGGTAATGGGTGTTATAACTAGGTAGGTACCGTGACTTGAGAGTAAAGTCGTGAAGGTGTATACGCTTTTTCTGTTTTAAACTAATAGATGGCGTTAGGTGTATTGAAAATCCCGAAAAACTAGATTTCATTTCGTACTAACTATTAAGTGTGTTGTGTATTAACTACATCGCCTGAACTCTGGTTAGTAGGTTTTTATTTGGACTATTGACGTTGTCGACGTTGTCTATCACGCAGACAACGTCGCGGGTTACAGCTAGTTGTACCTATGTATTGACAAAAAAAATTATAATTATAAGTGTTCTATCAGCCATCTGGTTCACATAGTACAAGCTTTGCTTAGTTTGGAGCTAGATGGCGCTGTGTGAAATGTGCACAAATATTTATTTAATACTAGCTGCTGCCCGCGGCTTCGCTCGCATGGTACCCGGATAAAAAATAGCCTATATGTTAATCCAGTACATGTACTATGTATATTCCAAGTTTCATTCAAATCCGTTCAGCCGTTTAAGCGTGATTGAGGCACAAACATCCAAACATCGTTACAAACTTTCGTACTAGATGGCAGCACAGGTAAAGTTAGTACGCGCTATCGTTGCGTTTTGAGCTTTACTGCCGGTAATTTCAAGCAAACTAAGACTTTTCAATTTTATAATATAAGTAAGATTGCATCAAAACCAGAAATCACTTTAAATCTTTTCACCACTAGTGGCCAGTATCATTTTACAGTGGAAAGTTTTTGTCTCTTGGCATTATAATATTGAAATAGGTTATCGACCAAGAAAATTTTAAGTTTTTTTTTAATACTAAGTAGATTTTAAGTGAAAAAACACGTTAATAATGGATTTCCATACAACTTTTCTGTCCGCTTAGCGCGTAAAAAATGGATTTTCATATATTTTCCCCTCCCGCATATTTGTGTGACAGTAATGACACCACCATTGAAGAAATATGAACTGACTTGCCAAGCAGTATTAAATATTTTTTACCGTTTACTACCAGTAACAAAGCTAATATTATATGGGCGATGGGCTGATCACCTGTCACCATGGTTCACCATCACCATATCCATCTTAGGACTATAAATCAGAAGTGGCTGCAAGATTTCTTATGTTTACTTGTGGCTCTGCCCACCCCATTAGAGATATGGGCGTGATAATAATGTATGTATGTAACAAAGCCAAAAATGTGTTAGTAAGACATGGAGAAACAAACGATTTTTGTATACATCCTGGACAATAGCAAGCACACTACATTCATTTTATAAAAAGTGTGCGCTGCAGTGGACATTGAGCTCTAGGATAAACTTATTATTTATCGACGCCCAAAGCCAGATGAAACCTTTATAGGCCATTAAAAGAACCACTCTCTTCTTATCTTGTGATTTATTTCAATGAATATGTATGTGTCGCAGGTACAGTGAATACATTTATTTGTATATGGTCTAGATATTTTAACTTATTATGCTTATTTTGATTTAGAAACGAAAAATATACAGAATTTTCTTTACTTTTCAAGCTGATTTTTAGAGTTTTATTCGGAGGTTAAATCTTAATACTGTCCAAGCCCAATGAGAAGTCGAAGAACAGATAACCTTTGCGGGTTTAAGTTTTTCAAATTGGTGGCCGCGGACTGGGAACTTTAGTAGTTATAAGACAGTCACCAGCATGATGTCTACGACTTTGTAGAGGTAGCAGTGGATGTAGGCAAGAAGAAACTGTTGAAGAGAGTTTCTAAATTATCCAAATGGAATCAAGAGAGGTAAATAAAAATAAAACCTCAGAAGCAAACTCACTTTGACCAGATTATAAAGAAAGCTGCATCTTCACCAGAAAGGTACTCTTACTGTTATTTTCATAGCTAATGTGAACAGACGACGTGTGTGTAACTCATGCTAGAAGCTGAGATTATGATTCTTAACCTACCTTTTTTTGGAACACCTTAAGAACCCTTATCCGTCCCAGGAAATTGGGTCTTACACGTTACGACTTAAGGTGTATTTTCTCCTACGCTGTGTATGGTAGTTCAGCAAAGGGGTTATTGGGCTTTGGTTGCTACACTGCGACACATTTTTCTCATTTCTGTTGCATATTTTATGGGGCACGAACGCATAATGAAAGGAATCTCGTCGCGAACAAACAAATTACGGCTCTGTCATTGTAAAATAGTGGTTATTTACATCTTCAGTGAACTTAGTTTTGCTTGGAAGTTGTAAATTTTTGTTAGAACTAATTTTAAACTGATTGTAAATTTAGTTACGTAAATTAATGGTAAAATTGTAATAGGTGCAGGTGATGTATCTACTGCCACAATTTTTGCTTAATGTCCGGTACCAATTCTTTACTGACGGACGACGGGTCGTTCCTTACCATACTAAAGTTGTATAAAACGACCATACACTTTTTGACAAAAAAAACAACGTTACTATCTCTTCTCATAAACGACATGTCATCCGTTAGTTAAATATCGGATCCAGGGACTTACATGAAAACTAGTACCAAATATCACACTCATTATCAATATAAACTACTACAATTCGACCTTATTCAAACAATTCCGATATTTTAGAAATAAGTGGTAACAGATACCTGCAATAAGCAAAATTTCATTTACTTCGATAATTTTCTTATAAATAACAAAAAAGTTTGAAAGCTTTTGATTTTCCCGAAATATCATTCACGAACAATTCATTAATCGAAAAGAAATGAATTGCGATTATACCCGAAATCTCTCGAAAGTTCTCGAATCAACTTTTGTAAGTCAAGTGCCGAAAGTAAAAGACGTCGTTAAGATCCACTGAGCGAAGAATTTGCTAATGGCTATTCCAAGACAAGGACATCGCTGATAATATAGAATTATTTTTATACCTACTTCTATTCGCTGTTGTACCTATAAAGGATCTTTCATATCGGTTACTGTACTTGCGGTTTGTCGCTGCTGTAGCTATTATACTGACAAATTTTGCATCAGATGACAAATCACACAAAGTCTAAATGACCTCACTGAAGGCATTGTCACTAAGCTGAAACAGTAGCCAGTAACGAAGTCGATCTTTATGTCCGATAAAAAATATGCTTCAGCCGAGAGCCCGCATAATGACAATGTTCAAACCAAAGAAGAACAATGCTTGAACACAGCCAATAATCATGAAGGGTGCCATTATTTCTTAATTTATAAAATAAATATCCGTGGATGCGGCAAGTCGCGTCGCTTGCTCCACGATGATACACATTGTACAGAAGAGACGATATCGTGCGTGGGCCGGTACAGCTCCGGGCGTTATCTCAACAATAATCACTTTGAACAACCAAGCCCGCGATCACTATCTTAAATCCCCAGTAAATTTTCTATTCCAACAGCCCATTATAATACAAACCTCGGGGAAAAAAATACACGAATAATTTCATCATCTCACTCCCCTTGTTGATTGCAAAATTTCAATCAAGCTCGTAAATGGTATACAGTTTCGGATCGACACTCGAAACGATTTTTGGGGGTCGGGATTCGGATGTGTGTCATGCACGAAATCCGACACTATGCATTACGAATTTAGAGATATATTCGGTTGCAGCGATGCGATTGACGCTTCACATACATTTGGGTGGCGAGTGCATACTGCATGACGCAGATTTATTTGTAGGTTTCAGATGGCAATTGTAGCTCGAATTTATTAACATAGACTTCAAACTAATTATGTGGGGATGAAAGGGATTAGACCAAAAAGTCTGAACCATCTGTCGGAATGTTTAGTGAGTCATCGAAATATTTGAGCTAGCTTTATGAGCGGACAACGTGAATGAACTACACCGCAGACTTTAATAAGACCTTAGAGCAGACGCGGCTATACAAATGCTTTGACTACGGACCCTTAAAAATGTAGCGTCTGTCCTCCCGTTGCGAATTCGAGGGTTTAAAATAATGGAACTTTAATTAGACTCGAAACAGCACCCCTTAGTTTCAACTAAAATTATTATCGAGGGGTCAAAGAACACATTACTATTTTAGCTTAAACCTTTCGGCACGTTATTTTGCAACGTTGCTTAATAGTGATCAAAACTTGAGAAAATTGTTATTTGCTATCATCACTGCTTTTCCAATTTGTACCTTGTTATGTCGCTTTAGCATTGAAATTTGTGGGTGCTTTTTCTATGGCTTCTTCTATTAGTTCCTCATCAACCAGATCGTTTGTATTTCCACCTTCAGCAGTTGCGTTTAGAGTTGTGTTTTCTGTGTCAGCTTATTGGTTTATATGTCTTTTGTCATAAGAGGTTTGGAGCACGTGCTTACGCGTGCCGTTTACTCCCCGCTGGTACGCACTCCTTGTTACAGCAAACTCTACCGTCCTGTAATTACACACAAATTAGACAAGATTTATAGAGGGGTGAAACACCTTGGCAACTATACGAGGAGGTACTAATAACGGTTGGCCAGGTTCGATATCGCGATTAATTCGAGTCCTTTGGCGTCAGGAATAAATTATTCGAAGACAATATTCAGATTTCTTAGGGAATACAGGGCTATGCTAGTGAAATATCAAATTGTTGTTTGAATAGAGCCCATCTTGTGCTTGCATGCTTTCAGAACTTACTTTCAATAATGTTACATTTTAGCTATAATGTTTTTATATTATGCATGAATGTATGTCAAAAGCTTTTATAACTTATCATTTTAACGTACGCATTTTAGACAAAAGAAAGTAAGTACCGTGAAATATTATTCATTCTTCTTCGTAAGTCTCAAATTCCTAAGCAAAAAGTAACAATGATAGCCAAATTTTATTATCGAATCTTGAAAACATCGCATAGAAAGCCTTCAATTCCACAAATTACGTCTTCAATACTTAGTATTGCCATAAAACATAATATTTTATCGCCATTATATTGCCGTGACGTTAACTCTCCTTTGACTTGAAATTATTTTGACAGCTTCATTTAACAAAAGTGGACATATAAAACCCACTCTCTATCAAAGCAATGCCAATTTTTTAGGCTAAAAACATAAGTCAGAGTTCATTACTCAGTCGCGAAGAGTGGAAAAAGAAATGTGAGGCTATTGCCCCGCAGTGAGACAAGAAATACTAACTAATAAATATTTTTCTCTATAACTTGGAACAAGGTTTATTTTTCGATATGTATTTGAATTTTTGACATTTTGAATGGTGGCTGATATGTGGCTGTAGCTAGGTCGTTCTACAGCGAGATAGCCGGACTATTCAGTCAAAACCATGGACCGTGGATGGACAAGACCAGCACAGAACTGATGGTATAAACAGGGGTAGATCCAGTAGTGGATAAAGTCGGACTGATAAATAACCACATTCACAGTTTTAACCCCACACTGGATTCCCTATCAGGTATCAGGTATCAGAAACTACGAGTACCCGGAAGAAATATTCGTAGAACATGCAAACACTTCTCCCGCAGAGAATTGAATAGTCCTCTTGCTAGGTACTTACTCGCCATGCCAACAAGGTCGTCATGATGATGAAGTTTAGTTTTAAAAGTAAAGTTTTGTCTTATCTCAATATATCTGAATCTGGTCTAGTCTATTTGTGTCACTATTCGAAGAGCTAATCAAAGACTTCTTTTGTGCACTTGACACTATGTTTTCGAAATGTGCGCTGTACGAGTTTGAGAAAATTTTTGATCAGAAAAATCCTTTGGTGCACGACCAGATTTAAACCTTAGGATCGAAAGGCGAGGCCGCTACCACTAAACCACCAGTGTTCTCTGTGTGAATAAAAAAAACACTAAGGCCTTTTACCATCTATAGTAGATGATTTATACAGCGTCAGAAGGCAACTTTTACCTTCACAGACGGGACGCTGTAGTACCCGGGACGAATTAAGATGGATAGGCTGTGTCTGTGTGAATATATCTCAATAGATTCGTGTTTGTATCATCTATTTAGTGGACAACGGCCGTAATGGATATTTTAGTGCTGTTCCTCATATTTTTATGGCGTGTTTATTGGCCATTGTGGGAAGTCTTGGACACTTAAAATGATTCATCTTCTCAGGTACGAATTATCGGACATTCTTCGGGTATTTTCGGCTTAATAAGTTAAAGGAATGCATGGTGCTCATTGGTGATTTTATCGTAGTTGTCGTTTAAGGGTTTGATAAGAACGCATTCCTTTCTGCGTTTGATGTTTTTATTGCTTTTTGTCAGAATATGTGAATTGTTTTACAGGAATCTTCTTTTAGCTGCTTGTGTCACTGTTTTTTTTAGATAGATCGTAGGAATTGTGTTAAAATTAAACTAAGTCTCTACTATCCTTTCCATAACCGCGTTGTTATAATTCCGTCACAAATTTATTCAGAAAACATTACAAGCAAGCTTTTGAGAGGACTATGTTTTTCACTTATAATCATCGCCTAAGACTAGGCTAGGAACGTCCTAGGATGAGTAATTATTATAAGACATCCTTAAATAGATAGAAATTAAGACCCAAAACACAGCGTTAATTATAGGTAGTAAGTTATCTAATTAAGAAGCCTAACCAATTGTTTTGTTTGGTTTCGAAACATAGTGTGTTTTTATTCAATGAGTTTAGATATATTTCCACTAAGTTGTAGCGATCTCGGATCTCAAAATATTCAATCAAATATTCAATCAAAACTAAACTCCAATTTAAAATGCAAAGGAAGTCCATTTGCTACGCAACTCCGAAACTAAAACGTATTATACTCCACGGAATAAATAATAGTAAGTATCGAGCATTACAGAAAATAAAAGTAGCACAAAGAAGCGCAATTCAAGTTAAACCAGTCACGAGTCGAATTCGCACACGAAGGGTTCCGCACCATCGTACATGTGCATAAATGTTTCTTGCATGCCACCTATTAGAGGTGGCAGCACGTTCCCTATTAAAAATGAAGTGTTGCTTAACTTCGATGATTGATTACGAACTTTAAACATTTTTTTTTCTTGTACATACACACACAGAAACACATACTCTGTGAAAATGGCTTTACATGCGTAATCATAATAGTATGATTCATGAGATACTTACTATCGTCAAACAGAGGTCAAATATCAAGGTGTCCCTAAATTATACTATGCTACAATTATTAGTCTTAGCTCAAATAAAAAAAACACTATAAATAATTAAAAGTATCATTACGCCAGACTTGTCAACAAGAAATCAAATCTCTATACAAATCATTGTATTCACAATAGTCACATAAAAGTCTGGCGCGTGTGCAAGTTTCGCTTCTACATATTATTAGCATCCCAGGCTCGTTACCAGGTACCCGAAGGAAATAAAAACTTATCAGTGAACTTTGTGCCTGTTATCTAGGGGGGCGAGTAAACACTTTTTATTTTATGGCCACCCGCGTTTTACGAGGGCCGGGCTCCGCTACTGTGCAGCGTTTCGTTTTGTGCATTTGCGATGGGCTTTTGTCTAAGGTATTGTTTTTGTACCTAAGTACCACTTGATTTAAATGTTCTTGAACTTTTGATTGTTTTGTTTCTCAATGCCTGATACCAATATTCAACTAACAGAATGGTACAGTGGTGGGGTCACGGCGTTCCGATCCTAAGGTCGTGGGTTCAAATCTAGTCATGCACCAATCGATTTTTCTGTTCGAAAAAATTACGTTCACTATCCAGTAGGTCCTCTGACGGTAAAAGAAAACGTTGTGAGGAAACCGGCATGTTGTAGAACCTAAAAAGTTCGAAAATATATGTCAAGTGCACAAAAGGAGCTTTTCAAGCGCACTTTAAATCCTTTCACCACACAGGTACGAAAAGTGACACGACTAGATAGATAGACTAACGGACGATAATCCGCAGTAACGATGTTTTTCTATCAAAAAAAAATGTATTTATAACAACATTGATATGAACCATGGTGACAGGTGATCAGCCCATCGCCCATATAGATGGTCTATCATGTTGGAGAAGATACTATCCCTTAGTCGACTCTTACGACATGCTCGGGGAGAGAAGCATCTGTCCCAGTACCTAGAGAAGTAGAGTGACTACAAGTTTTCTTATAATTACTGGTGGCTCTGCCTACCCCATTAGTAACACGGGTCTGATTATATGTATGTTTTTTTTTGTTCTTAGTTCTTCTGTGATCTCTTGACTGTGAGTAGGTTTGGTGTTGGTTCTTGTAGGAATCAGCTCTAGTGAACATTTTCTCCTTCTAATTTGTGCTTCATGGTCTATCCAGTTCCATAATGGAATTCTACTAAAGAGTAGAATCCCATCATGAAACTGGATGGACTTACTTCTTACTTAAAGTTTGTGAGGATGTTTGGATGTTTGTGCCTCAATCACGCCTAAACTGCTGAACGGATTTGAATGAAACTTGGAATACACATAGTACATGTGTTGGATTAACATATAAGCTATTTTTTATCCTAGGTAGCTAGTTGTACTATAACTTCAATTCCAATAAAAGCATTATCTATCCCACAAAATAGATAAACGTTTCAATCGCATGTCAGGTCCATTTCACAGGAAGTCCCTACCCTTTATAATCAGTCAGTGAATACGCTCAATTACTTAGCCTATAGATAATATTATCAATCGATTGATCCCTTCGCATGTGCGGGCCACATTTCACTACCCCTGCGTCTGACGGAACACTAAAGGAACTTATTACCTACCCTATACCCGTCTTATCATTTTTATTCTTTAACCCTGTAAGTACCATGTACAGTCATCAATAAAATGTAATGCCACCGTAAAATTGTAAATACCGATATTATAATAAATAAATAACACCCAACAGTCACATACATAGTCCTGACCCCACACTAGGATTCCCTGTGTCGTGGGTATCAGAAACTAAGAGTACCATGGTACCACAACACCCAGACCCGGAAGAAATATTTACAGATCATGCAAACATTTCTTCCACAGCGGGAATCGAACCCGCGCCTTTTGCGTCGCTGCCGAGCAACCGCCACGCCACCGAGGCCGTCGAATAATCTACCTCGCGAGATTGTAAACTGTCGAACATCAGCTTAGATCGAAATTAGTAGGTTAGGTTAGTTAATGAAAAACGAGCGAGCAGAGCGAGCGTGACGGCAGCGCCCGCCGAAGCGCCAGAAATTTAAAACAGTTAAATTGTAAGCGGTATGTTACGGTTCACAATCTTTCGACAGTTGACAATCTCGCGAGATAGATTATAATCTAACGGTATTTACAATTTTACGGTGACATTTCATAACTTTCAAAGTTGTTTCACAGGATTACATTTAATATACAGAACCTCCACCATCTATAGGTACTAAAAAAACTAATTATACAACGTCAGAAGGCAACTTTTGCCTTCACTACCCGAGACGATTTTTGACAGAGCATTGCCCAAATCTACAAAATATGTAAATCTACTGATATACCTATCATGTTTTATGTAGTTTGAGTTTTTGTTATCTTTTTTATTGTACACCATTTTCAAGGTTTTGAGGTGCATATGTGGTGGCCAGATCGGAGAAATGATCACTTCATGATGTTAACTGACCATTTTATTAGTTTTGCTTCTTATTGGAGCCGACTGTACGACATATGCAGTTATGTCAGAAGTAGCTTAGCAACTGCGGTGCAAATTGCGGTGGAAAGGAAAACAAAATCAATTTATAGGCAGATAGGTTTGATTGTCATTACATGAACCATTGTTCTATGATTCATGTAATGACTAATCAAAATAAACCCCTTTATAATATTGTCAAATAGTTTTTACCTAATAACATTTTATTTAAGTCTTTTCTAACAAAAGTGATCCATTGTTGATTTTTTAATTTGTTAAAGTCATGTTGATGAGTAATCTAGTTTGGTAATTGTAATAAATATAAAATAATACTAAATATTTGTGGAAATTTCACACAGCGCCATTTAGCCCCAAACTTAGCAAAGCTTGTACTTGTGGCAAAAACCAGATGGCTGATACTTTTATCCTTTTTTGTAAATACATCCTTATAATACACAATGCTACAACACCTTGACCCGGAAGAAATATTTGCAGAACATTTCTTCCGTTGCGGGAATCGAACCCGCGCCTCTTGCAAGAGCACCCCCGCCACGCCACTGAGGTCGTCAAACTATCACCACACTGGTTCAAAAGAACTAGACCCATGACCTGTAAGTAGTAGGTACCTACCTTATGCGAATTTAAAAAGCGATGTTTTAATTTTGTGTTAACTGAACAAGGTTTACTCAGTTGCTCAACTACTTCTGACAGTGAGCCATGTATCGTTCCCTTCGCTAAAAATAAATTGTCCAAGCCCTATCATTATGCTGATAAGGCTGAGTTATAACGATGTTGCCTGCCCTATTTGTAGACAAAGGTTTGAGCGCCAATGTAACTGTCACCTTACTTTAGTTTATTGTCCAGATTGGAGGCATAAATCTGGTTTTGAACACGATTTCTATTGTTTCTGTTTTATAAACATAGTAGGATAACTAGCGATTGGTCAAGACATTAACAGAGTCGTATGAGTCACGAATACAGAAGGTTAAGTGCGTGAAAGGAGCCTTTTTGAGGCGAACTTAAATCTTAACTTTAACTTTGCATCCCATTTTGGTGGTAGTTTTGGAAATATTTCACCGTAAACTTTTAATTAATGTATTGAAGGGTTGTGTGCTAAGTTTCAAGTTTAAGAAAGTTTAAGGAATACGATTTTTCATACAAACGTTTTTGCCCCTTTTCACCCCTTTAGAGTTAGTAGGGGTAGAGTTTTCAAAAATCCTTTTTTAGTAAACGTCTATGTGCTATAAGGAATGCACCTTCCAAATTTCAAATCTCTACGACCAGCGGTTTAGGGTGTATGTCAATAGGTCGGTTATGAATTGTGAATATGATGATTAACAATAATTTGAATACTGCTCTTAGCTCCATCATTTAAAGACAAAATCTCACAATTTAGTAAACAGATTACTCCGCATTAAGATGCTAATACACAAAGTAAAGGGATCCAAACTAATTATTAATTGATGAGACCGTGGAATCAATTCATTAACAAAGTCGGGGCTTAGCACTATCTAGGATCGTCTAGGTGTTCATTTAAGTCAAGATTGAACTGGAGATTAAACAGGGGATGGTTTTGCCTCCGTGGTGGAACAATTGAAGAGAAGGTAGCGAATATTTCGCAATCATATCGCTCATAACCTGTGTCCAGAAGACTGCTATAGACTGATGATTGAGTAAGAGAAAGTTACTAGTGATGCCACAGGTTAAAGAGAATTTGCAACTGAATTTCAATATCTAAATGTCGAAGCTTGAATTACGCCTGAACTAATGTAAGAAGCCTGAGAACTAACGTAAGAAGCCTTAGGAGCTTGACGAAATATAACAATAGGTGATGGTAATGTAACATGGTACATCCCAGGAGCTAGTAGGGTCTAGTTTTATTTGTATAAACAACAGATGAAGATAAATCATAGCAGTTAAAACCGCTTGAAACTAGTTAAAATCTTCCTCCGCTATTTCTTAGTTTCTTCATCCATTCCCCGTGTCGAGGGGCATTATACAGCCTTATCGGCACTCGTTAGCCACCCCTAATAAAACCTCCCCTACAATCTCAAGGGCTGTTGCAACTCTCTTAAATTTAATAAGGGCGAATTAAAACAGTCACAATAAGCCCTAGATGACGTTCTTGATTGCAATCAAACGTTTCAATATGTTGATAACAATGAGCAGGGAACAATAATGTGAACCCCACAGAAAAGAACATTGAAAAAAAGCTTGTTTGTTTTTGAGGGATCGAAAAGTCACAATGCATGCTTGTGATAGACAGTGATTTATTTTACTAAAACATATTTCTATGCATTTGATATGCATAATGCATTTGATTCATGTAGTTGTGTGGTAGTAAGTTCAGATATATTAACTGAAAACGAGGCAAAAAGAGAATAAAACATCTATGATAAGAGTAGATCTACAGCCAAGAGCCAGAAATCTTATTATGAATATTCTAAACTAAACTACAAGCGACACTTCATCAATGCCACCCTCAAAAGGGCAGCCCCTCAGGCAACAGTTAGTTAAACAAAATATCAACACGCACACATTTACATCAAGTATGTAACGTCTTGAACAAAGCGAAACTGACGAACTAGGTTGAGCTCGAATAATGCATAGTCAATAATGCTACCGTCAAAGTGATAACTTGAGACAAAATGATTTTTGCCATGATGTCAAAAATAGTTAATATATATCACTTGATCTTGCCATCAAAATATCAGAAAAATCCATTGGCAGGTTTGTGACAAAATGTCATAGTAGCCATAAAAAATTGTGAAGTAGAACAGACTGTACACAATAGTATCATGATAAAAAGACTTCTAATATCGAAAAACTATATCTAGGGCAGGGATTGAAAACCATGTTGCGTCTAATGAAACCCGCGAAATTTTGAATAATACTCCAACTCGTTTTATGAACAATATTGTATAGGGATCACGTGGTTTCTTGCCTGTATCTTTCACGTTTGGTTGCGTTACGAACAGGCGTAGAACGTAGAATAAAGTGTATTAAAAGTGATCCTTACCGATCCTATTGAATAAAGTATGTAGAGTTTGAATTTGAAAGTTTGAGTTTATCTTGATAAAATGATTTTGCTCTGATTTCAAAAGCCCACATCCACACTAGAATGGGCGGTATTACACTGCTATTGTTATAATATCAAAACATCTAGATAAGTTAGAAAACTATTTTTCTGAAGGGTCAGAATCAGGGTTAGGTACTTACAAAAAGTTCACTACGATTTGTCGAAGCATCGAGCTTCTGGTAGAGTTCGATACATCCTAAAATCACGACATTGTCAAAATTCATGACTTTGACCTTAACAAATACATGTGGAACCCCGCAGTTGAGGTATCTTGAATTTTGCATAGAACCCGAACAGAAGGGTTACAATAGGATACACCTACGATGGTTTGAATTAAATAGTAGGATATTGATGAAGGCTGTCGATACCTTTCACCTTTCTTACAAAACAATTGATATATCGATATGAAGCTTGTTTTCGGAGGAATCAATTACAAGCTATTCATCTTGATTCCTGCGAATGGATCACCTTGACCAATCGTATTCGCTGATACTAACGTGAAAAAAATCGAATTAATTCAGTTTCTACACAGTATGCAAAAGTCTGCCGACGGAATTGGGTCAAGCCAAACCGTTCAGCGTAGGTAACAAGTTGGGATCCACAAGTTGCTTGGAAGTGCCGGCTAAGTCGCAATTGACCCGAACTCTTGACACTTAACTCATGTAGTTCATGTAGACACTGCTGGGACACTGTGGTCTTTGGAACTTGGATACAATACTGATTACTGTTCTATGCAGAAACTGGTTAAAATGAAACAGTTATTGCTGCAAGGTGAAATTGGCTATAGCCAATACTTTTTGATACATTGATACATACACTAGTGTTCTAGTTCTTTTGAACCACTGTGGTGAAAGGTTTAAAGTGCGACTCAAAGAAGCTCCGTTCGTTCATTCACAGTGTCTTTTTTTTGTAAATTCACAGACAGCCAATTTTCCTCACGATTTAGAACAGAAAAATAAAATCCATTGATACACAACTGGGTACAAACTCATGACTTTAGGACAGGAAGGCCTTTTACCATCTAGTAGAAGATTCTTACAGCGTCAGGAGGCAACTTTTACCTTCACAAACGGGACGCTGTAGTGCCCGGGACGAATTAAGAGTGGAGTAGGCTTGCCCAGCACCTATTCCATCCACTTTGCTTAGTCGGTCTTGCCCACAGGAAAGACATGGTCATACCGTGCGGAGCTAACTAAGCCACGGGTTTCCTTACGATGTTTCCTTTCACCGTTAAAGAGAACTGATATAGCGCACATACATTTTTCGCACAGCAAAATCTATTGGTACACGACCGGATTTGAACCCACGTCCTCAAGATCGGAAGGCGGGATCACTAAGTACCACAAACACACCACTGGATTTTGATAAAAAAATTCTGATCACTTTGAAGTTCACAATCTCTTAAATTAAATTCCACTAGTATGTACAATTGAACATGCTAAGTAGACCAAAACCTGCTTCACACAGCTGCGAAATCAAATTTATCTGCACAGTACAGCTTCCGAGAAATTTAATCTAAAATGGTCTGGTCATACTATCAGCCAGTATAGGTCATTAGTGTTATCAACTTATCATTGTCTACTGTCGATTGTAAGGACTTGTTTTAACCGAGACTACGACAAATTCAATATTTTCATAGCTCTAAGTAGCAAGAGCAAAGGGAGACTTAATATCTGTTTCTGTTAAGGTTACATATAACTCATTATTATTGTTATTGTATTGTTGTTATTATTGTGTTTATGTACCTATCATAACTTAGTTAAGTTTTTTACTAATATACAGAGGAATAACTTTACCTCATCTTAGATAAGCCAAATACGGCTTGTAAGATGTGTTTTTCAATGTATTTCTAAATGTAACTTTATTACGAAAATAAATTAAAAAAAAAAAGAGCAAAGGGAGACTTAATATCTAAAAATAAGTAAAAATCTTCTAACACGCAGACAACGTCGCAATTACAACTAGTTATATACATTATGACGCCCGTATTTCTAATGGGGTGGGCAGATCCACAAGTAAACAATAGTAATCATAAGTAAACTTTCAGCCACTGCTGTTTCAAAGTCCCAAGATGTAATGCTGCTTCTCACCCCGAGCATGTCTTAAAAGTCGACTAAGGGATAGTATCCTCTCCAACATGATGAATCTATATGGGCGATGTGCTGATCACCTGTTGTGTGATTGACCTACCTGATCGTGGGGTCAAATTCGGTCGTGTACCAATGAATTTTTCTGTGCGAAAAATTTATGTGCGCTATACCAGTACTCTCAAACGGTAAAGGAAAACATCGTGAGGAAACCCGCGGCTTAGTCAGCTCCGCACGTCTTGACCATGACCATGTCTTTCCTGTGGACAAGGCCGATTAAGCTGAGAGGATGGAATAGGTACTGGGCAAGCCTAATCCATCTTAATTTGTCCCGGGCACTACAGCGTCCCGTCTGTGAAGGTAAAGTTGCCTCCTGACGCTGTATTAATCATCTTATATTATAAGAATCTTTGTCCTGACTGACTGACTGACTGACTGACTGACTGACTGACTGACTGACAGACAACGCACAGCCTAAACCGCTGGACGTAGAGACTTGAAATTTTCAGTGTAGGTAAACCTTGGTACGTAGGGGTGTACTAAGAAGGCATTTTTCAAAATTCAACCTCTAAAGGGGTGAAAAGGGATGAAAACCTGGAATCAATTTTTGGTCTAAAACTGCACATAACCTATATCAAATTAAAGAGCCGATTTTTCTCATTTAGTTGATGTCATAATTACCTGTAAATTCTTTATTTTTGGCATGTTTTTCATGAAAAATAGAATACTTTTATTTTGACATATTATGACAGAGATGATACCAAAGATTAGTAATAGATGATACAAAACATATGGAAAAGGAACTGTCAATGTCAAATTACCTGTGAAAGGAAGCATAAATTATTACTGGTCTAATAAGTTTCTAATCTTGATTATTCATGGAGTTCTGACGTAATTCTACGTCTGAAAACTAGATGTCGCTGCTAATTCTGATCAAATTTTGACGCGCTATCGTTGCGTTTTGTAAAGTTTACCTTAACCATGGGCGCCGGCAAGGGGGTGCCAGAGGGTGCACTTGCACCCCTTGGGAATCTCGGGATCAACAGGAATTATTGAAACTGTATTGCGCTTTCTCTGTTAAGTTCATCCCATTTATGCTGGTGCCATCTGGTGTAGAGTAGCGGTACTTTAAAGGGTGCGTTCAGAGAAGTAATGGAAATCGATTAATATCGATCCCGGTACTCCTGGCCCACTAATTTAGATTTTTTTAATTTCGATCGTCGTGAACAAATAGGTGTGAGCCGTGACGACTGGGTACCTATATAATAAATTCATAATGAATAGTCAGAAATTTGTAAATGTCTCAAACATTCAGACTAAAATTTCATCTTTTTATTAACAATCATATACGGCAAAGATTGTAAGAAAACTAAAATCTGCACCACCTGGAAATTATTTCTGCCGGCGCCCATGACCTTAACTCTCAAAATTTTTACTAAATTCACCGAAATTTCTTAATTTTTAGATTTAGGTATGTTTGTTACTCTTTCACGCAAAAACTACGGAATATACTTACATACCATTATTCATATTCGTTCGCTAAAGTTAGCCATTGCTTAAAGTTAGCCCTGTCACTGTTTGTCATTATGAAATGGTAAGAGATGGCAATACTTTAGTCATCGTTTAGCGTACACTATATTATAATGAATAATGAGGATAGTAGGTACCTACGTGTGCTGGAATGGGTACTTTTTATCTGGGTACCGCGTGAGCGAAGCCACGGGCGGCTGCTAGTCTACTATAGATGGTAAAAGGCCTTAGTTTGATCACCTGTCACCATGGTTCATCATATCCATCTTGGAACTCTTGGATCAGATGTGGCTGCAAGTTTTCTTATGATTACTTGCTCTGCCCACCCCATTAGGGACACGGGCGTGATAATATGTATGTATCTACTATCAAAGTAATTCCCATTTTCCATACCACAATGAATAGAAAATCGATGATGAATGTCACTGCATCACTCAAGGATGCTCAGTGGTATATTTCTTCCTATATCTTCATAGGCAATCTATGGCCGCCTGTCATCAAAATTGACAGTTTTCATTTGTCCAACCGCACCCTCTCCGCACACAACAGTTATTTCTAGCGCTGAATCACGATACTCGAACAATAGACGGTTCCCCACACGGCTCTTTATCTGGTCTACTGTCACTCTGATCAGCTGTTACTGTAATATGAGTCTTATTGAACTAAGTTAAGATTGAATGTGGTTTCAACGCAATTTCTGAACTTCTAGCCATTCTGGGGGGTTCTCTGCTGCTAAATTGAATTGCGTTCGACTTTTCAAAATTCCAACCGTTTTACGGCCAAATATGAATCTGCTGCTGAATCGAATTGCGTACAATTAACCTACGCTTCTGACTATTTTACCAAAATTAAAGGAATCGCTTTGGATTTGCTATGAGAGGCATTTTAAGCCCCACTGA
Source organism: Scotopteryx bipunctaria (assembly GCA_949320045.1). Classification (NCBI taxonomy): domain Eukaryota; kingdom Metazoa; phylum Arthropoda; class Insecta; order Lepidoptera; family Geometridae; genus Scotopteryx; species Scotopteryx bipunctaria. The sequence goes on along the minus strand of OX439446.1, from coordinate 12,040,064 downwards.
TATCAACTACATAGATATAAAGCAACATTGATATGATAGTATGATATCAATGAATTAAAAGTTCTGATAAGTTTTCAATTGCGATTCATCCATAAAATGTGTTTGACAACCTCACTAGCATGGTGGGTGACTGGTAGGAGATCCGAAAGGTACATGTTTGACTCCCGCTACAATAGAAAGGTTTGCGTGTAGTTTGGATAAAAATATCAAACTGTGTGTGCCTCGAATTTGTGTCACATTTTATTAATGAATTAAAAGTTATTTTTAATGTGTAGTCGAAGTGAAATCTCTTTGTAATATAACTATTTACCTCTTCTGTGTTTCCATTGTCTCTGCCACAAAAACATGAGTAACAGAGTTGATAAACAAACTAAGGCCTTTTACCATCTATAGTAGAATAGTAGATGATTTACACAGCGTCAGGAGGCAACGTTAACCTTCACAAACGGGACGCTGTAGTGCCCGGGACGAATTAAGATGGAGTAGGCTGTACCTATTTCATCCTCTCATCTTAGTCGGTCTTGTCCACAGGAAAGACATGGTCAATACGTGCGGAGCTGACTAAGCCGCGGGTTTCCTCACGATGCTTTTCTCCACCGTTTGAGAGAACTGGTATAGCGCACATACATTTTTCACACAGAAAAATCCATTGGTACACGGCCGGATTTGAACCCTCGTCCTTAGGATCGGAAGGCAAGGCTACCACTAGACCACCAGTCCTCTTACATGACAGAACTAAGAAACTCGTATCATTAGTTCTTTCCAACTTGCATGGTGAAAAGATTATAGTGCGCCTCAAAGAGGTTCCATTCTTGAACATTACCACTTATCATTACAAATCTGACCAGTAGTTTAGAAGCTATGAGCTAGAAAAGGCGAACAAAACTACATAGACTGGTAACTTCTTCTTCTTTAAATATTTGACTGCTTTCATTTTCGAACCATTCTTTTCGCATATTCAAGTGAAAATTGGACATCTTCTGACGCGTTCTTCGAAGCGTATATTTCGTCACCATTAAATGACAATGAGGTTTAATGGTGATAATGGAAGATGACTCTCAAATTGGTGACCCCGCTCGTTACCAGAAGGGTAGAACTATCGTTACAAATTCAATCAGGGACGCATTAGCAATATCGTAATGGGATTTGAGGGTCATGCATACATTTGCTGAGAGCACTGCTGGTCTAAAGGTGGTGATTGCGCCCTCAGCTCCTAAAGTCGTGGGTTCAAATCTAGTCAATCCATGATAAGAGCAAAAAATTTGGTGTGTAATAAAATTCCTCTGCAATAAATTAATTAGGTATAATAATAACAACTAGTTCAGTTGCCAATATTATGTCTTAGCACTAATTACTGTTAGGTATAATTAGTCAATAAACATACTAATTGCAATTTGAAGCCTAATTTAATAAGGTTTAATTGAATGCGGTTGCACAATACCGTTCTATATAATTATATTATGTAGGTAGGTACTATTCTAATAATAAACAACGTTACGTAAAATCGATGTTCACAATAACAAAAATAAACAAAGTTTGTGTGTAAGAACCACTGAACAACATTTAATAAATAAGTAAATATTTGCGGACATTTGACACAGCGCCATCTAGCCCCAAACTAAGCAAAGCTTGTATTATGGGAACCAGCTAGCTGATGGAATGCTTATATACCTTTTCTTTGCAAATACATACGTATAATAAATACTACAACACCCAGACCCGGTAGAAATATTTGCAGAACATACAAACATTTCTCCCGTATCGAACCCGCACCTCTTGCGTCTCAGCCGAGCACTCGCCCGCCACGCCATCGAGGTCATCAATCATCATGTAATCATGATGATTCTAACAATGATGATGATGATGATGATGAAAAACATTTGCCTTCAGATCTAAAATAATTTTCTCAGAAACTAAAACCCTTTGTAGATAAAATTACAGGTTGTTTGCAAACACGAGTAAATTAGATAATTTAATATTAAAACCAAGGTCTCTGAAATAAGGCAACACCTTTTTGGGCACATTTATATAGAACGCATATTCACCATCATAGGTAGTTTATTTGTTTGAAAACGTTTCGTGTAAATACAAAAAAAAAATGCAAATAATTTTTTTTTTTTTTTTTTTCAGTCAATTGAGTCAGCTTGTTCCACTTGAGAGCACTGGTGGTCTAGTTGGTAGTGACCCCGTCTTCCGATCCTAAGTCGTGGGTTCAAATCCGGTCGTGTACAAATGGATTTTTCTGTGTGAAAAATTTATGTGCGCTATACCAGTACCCCCAAACGGTGAAGGGAAACATCGTGAGGAAACCCGCGGCTTAGTCAGCTCCGCACGTATTGACAATGTCTTTCCTGTGGACAAGGCCGACTAAGCTGAGAGGATGGAATAGGTGCTGGGCAAGCCTACTCCATCTTAATTCGTCGAGGGCACTTCAGCGTTCCGTTTGTGAAGGTAAAAGTTGCCTCCTGATTATGTATAAATCATCTAATATAGATGGTAGAAGGCCTTAGTAGTTTTTTCGTTCCACTTGCTCATTGAAACTCCAAGCTGATAGAACACTGTTGGTTTTTAGATGACAACATCATTTCGAAACAAATCCGATTTATAAATTATATTTATTTGACGAATTATAGTTCTTAACAGTGTTTAAATGACTTTATTGGATGGATATCAAAGATACGGGGGGGTTAATAAAGGGGGTAAACAAGGGGGGTTGAAACCGGTGGCACGTGAAAATCCGTCCTTTCAGCCTGAGTAAATAGTCAGTTTCTGTTTGTTTGTTCTGGGCAGGATTATTGACATTGAAGGTACCTAAATTAGGAATCAAGAGACACCGCACAACGCTTTTTTAGATAAATAAAATAATAGTGATACACTTAGATAATGTAAAACATTTATTACGTACATTATATTTATATTAACTAAAGCTTAGGTAGCTAGTTGCTGGCATCACGTCGCCCTTGAACCAGTAGACCCTGTTAAACATTCTATTTGGTGAAGGAAAAGTAATTTTAGTAACTAACCCCAAATACTCAAACGCTACTCAGAGTTGAGCACATCTCAAAATCTGTTAAAAAAAATATCGTCATTTGAGACGTGCTCAACTTTGAGATGCGTTTGAGTATTCGGGGGTACGTGTATCTGTATAAGTAATGTCTAATTATGTGTTTTTTATTGTTACAGGTAATTCTATAAAGACTTGTTATCCTACGACGTTTTGACAAAATCAGTAAAACTGTAAGTACTTTTAAATATAAAAATAAATTGATACATCTTTGATCAACTCAAGTTAAAAATAAAATTGCCCTAATCAAAGAAAATATACGCTTGACAGGAAATTGTCCCTTTTGAGTATTATTGCTTCATTAAAAGAGATTTAAAGACGTGAGTTTGCTTTTTAATTTCAAATTTTGCAAGAAGATCATTTCTGTAGTTCAATTCTCAACCTTATTAAAAGTTAGTAAGGATCAAATTCGATATAAAAACGGGTGATCTATGAGTTATGCTTGATTGTTCTCAGTCATCCGAGCTCAAATCCGTGGAGAAGCAAAATGGGTTACTAAATTTTATTTTTACGGTGTATATTTTAGAATAATTTCTTTGATGTTATAACGTCAAAACAAAAGGTTTTTTATAAACATTTCGAAATTCTAACTTGCAAAATCTTAGTAAGCCTATTATTTTTTACATACATTGTAAGCCTACTACTATCAATTTTGCATGGGCATAAAAACATATAAAACAAATCTCAATGATATTTTTACTTCTCGGCTGGACTGGAAGTAAAGAAAAAGCATAGAATGCGTCCAGATGCTTCTCTTCTTGAGCATATCGTAAAAGTCGACTAAGGGATAGACCTCTCCAACGTGATGGACTACCTATAATAGGCGATGGGCAGATCACCTGTCACCATGGTTCACCATATCCATTTTAGGACTAAATCAAGTAAGTGGCTGCAAGTTTTCTTATGTTTACTTGTGACTCTGCCCACCCTATTAGGGATACGGGCGTGATAATATGTATGTATGTATGTATTTTTGAGCATTGGTCGTGGTCCAAACCAAAAATACTTTGCTAACTTGATAAGAATAGTTATCTTGATTAGCTTATTTTCTTAGAATCAAGTAAAAAGACTTTAATCTTTACTTATTTCCAACATCGCCCCCGCGCTTAAGGGCACCTCGTACCATTAAAATGCTTAATTTGGTGATCAATTCTCAATCGACGTACCAAGATCTTAAGGTTCAAGTTATAAGCGAAGAGCGATTAATGACCAATTTCTATAGATATTCAATTAACGGGTGACAGGTGAAAGATTATACTAGCATTATTTATGTTGAAAACGTTGACATCGGTGGAGTGGCGGTTGAGCTTGGATGCGAGAGGTGCGTGTTCGATTTACAAAAACAAAGTCAACAACTGAAAACTTATATAAATGAAGAAACGTAAAAATAAATACACAGTAGAAACACATAACTGACAATGGACAAAAAAACCGGTCAAGTGCGAGTCGAATTCGCACAGAATGAAGCTCGCTTTTATTTAATTTTATTATTTGTTGTAAATAATAGCGGTATTATAGCAGTACACACTGTAATTTTATCTCAATTTTAATTCTCAACCAATTACGGTTCATGAGATACAGTGCGCTGACAAACGGACGGATGGATAGACAGACGGACAGAAATAGGGTCTTAGTAATAGAGTCCCGTTGACACCCTTCGGGTACCCTAAAAAAATAGTTTTGCTTATGAATTTGTAACTTGTACCATAAACAAAAGGTGGAGAAGCAACCTACACAGGAGAAAAACGGACAGACAAAAGGAATGCGTTCGTCACAGACCAGACTCTTAATGCCCCACGCAATGCTCGATAACCTATGTCGCAGTCAATTTCAACAGAACAGCGAGAGATTTATTTATTAGAAGAAACTGTATTTTATAGGTTTACGTTAAAAAAACACAAACTGACTTCGATTTATAATAAAAACTTTCTATATACCTAGAAGTCAAATACGAAGTTACGTGATATTGATCACACTTTGTTTATTAAAGACAAATAGAATACACCATCATCATCATCATCTCCTTGCCTTTATCCCACTTAAGTATGGTCTGCACAAAATGTTCTCTTCTATTCCCCTTTATTAGCAGTCAATACAGCTTTCACGCCTTTTTTACTTATAATCATCATTCACGCAATCCATCCATCTCTTCTTTGGTCTACCTTTATCCGTGTTTCATTTACTTATAATAAATAATTGTATTGAAAAATCTCATCCCTCTGAGATACATTTTGTTGTGCACGAAATGAACACTGAACTGATTGATAAAGAATAAAAAACAAAAGCAATACAAATTCAACTTTTTTTTTGGGCCTTTTATCGAAAACCCGTTAATTTTTTATAGACACTCTGATAACGTAGTTCGTGCTAGCCTTTTAAAGATTATTTTTACGACTGTTGTGATTAAAAAGCTAATGGTTCTTTTTAAATGAGTTTAAATTAGAACTTTTAACAGTTAATTTTGTATGGTAGTAATGTTTTTGATACAAAGAAAGCTCCGAACGTGTTTGAAGTGTAGATATGCATTTACAAAATATTTCGGCGACGACCTCGGTGGCGTGGCGGGCGGGTGCTCGGCTGAGACGCAAGATTCAAGGCGCGGATTCGATTCCCGCTACGGAAGAAATGTTTGTATGTTCTTCAAATATTTCTACCGTGTCTGGTTGTTGTAGTATTACGTATTTTAAGTATGTATTTACAAAAAAAAAGTATTTAGGAATTCTACGAGCCATCTGGTGTCCATAATACAAGATTTGCTTAGTTTGGGGCGCTGTGTAAAATGTCCACAAATATTTATTTATTTTATTTTATTTCAGGGAATTTAATCTTGGACGGTTAAGAAGAATGCTTCATTTCAACTTCAGCATGTGTAAGCATGGAAACAGAAATTGGCAAGGTTATATTCTCCCAGGCTATTTCACCACGTTCTAGTATAGCTAAGTGCCAAGTGAAGTTTCTTCTACAACAGCTAGTTCGAGGTTTAAAAGGCACATTCCGGACCGTACCAGGACGTAATTAGCAGAACCCCAGGCATTACCGGAAATCTATCGTAGTTTTTTTTGGAACTTGATTCTCGAAGAATAGTAAAAGTGACAAAATTGTAAAAAATATGACTGAAAAATATGAGTTTTTAGGGTTCCTTACCCAAGGGTGCCAACGGGACTCTATTACTAAGCCTGCGCTGTCCGTGCGTCTGTCCCTCCGTCCGTCCGTCCATCCGTCAGCGGGCTGTAGCTCATGAACTGTAATAGGTTGAGTTGAAATTTTGACAAAGTGTATATTTCTATTGCCAATATAACAACTAAAAATAATAAAGAAGGGGGCCCCATACAAGAAACATTTTTTAATGAACGATGGTACGGAACCCTTCGTGTGCGAATTCAACTCGCACTTGACGGGTTTTTTGTTATATTTATCAAAAGTGGCTTCTCTTTCTTTACCCACGTTATATGGACAACAATGATGATGTCTTCTTTTATTTTCTTCTATCACTCGTCATCTCAGCATTTCCACTGCATCTTCTTTCACTGTTTATTCAACTTTTTGCGACTAAATAAAATAAGTTCCAACTTCCACCGTAACACAACTTAAGCATTCGATCGTCCGATGCCCACGTAAATGCGTGTTATGCGTTATCTCAATACATTCTGTTACAGATCTCAGCCAGACTCCATTTTTGTACATCTTCATAGTTCATTTCTGTTATCGTTCCAAACTTTACTCTACCATCGTTGGTAAAGGTGCAAAGGACTTTGAACTTTATGACTGTGGGTGAAGGTTGGGGGCTTTTGGGAAAGGTTACCGGTTTTGTTTGTGTGAGAATGTGTCTAGTATTGTTCCTTGTTAATATGATCATTCGTCATAGATGACAGTTTGTAATGGATAATACGATCGCATGTTAACTGGTATTTTTGTTCGTTCTGACTATTTATAGGACACTCCATTGTTGATGGTTTTGGCCCTTAAGAGCTCATAGATTTATCAACCTTGTAAGTTGTTCAAAACTTTGTTTAAAGTTTATGTTTCAAATGGGACTAATTTTGTAATGTTTGTGCAAAATATGTTTTTACATGGCACAATTTCAAGTCGTGTCACTTGTTCGAACCAGTTCTAGTGTGGTGAAAGGATTTAAAGTGCGCCTGAAAAGCTTTTTTCGTGCACTTGACATATCCAGAGTTTGATTGAGCCTCTTTCATGTCCAGAGTTGGCAGGTGTAAAAATGCAATCATCCAAAGCCTGGCAGATAAAATTAGTCTGACAACAACATACCATCGTTGGATTAACATTTCCACCTAGACTCCACCTAGCTAGACGTATTTTATTATTATTATTTTTTTGTTTGTTTGTTTTCTGTGTACCTACCTACTTAATATGGATCTCTGTGTCTGAAATAAAGAATTTATTATTATTATTATTAAATGTTTTAGGACTTAGGTTCCATGAACCCAAATTCATATACATAACAAAAAGTAAACACTACAATTTATAAAAAGAAATCGTTCCCAAAAACCGCAATAAAGGACACCTCGTAAATAAAACATAGCTTCGAGTGAGACATCAGTCTTGTCACATATTTACATTGAATGGATTCAATCATTGTTTCATTGCGAATGCATTGTGAGGGCTGACTGGTATAATTTTCAAGTTATTTTGGTATTAAGAGGTATGGTATAGTAATATACAGGTCAAGAGTACCCAACATATGCTGATCAAGCAAGAATTTCATACGCACTGCGAAAATGTTGCCGGGGTCAGTATTTCTTGAAAAGTACAACATAGTTGTCTTCAAATCGAAAATAAAATATTAAAAATAGGAAAGATTTTTTGTTTGTTTGTAACGAATGGGCTCCGAAACTACTGGACCGATTTCAAAAATTCTTCCACCAATAGAAAGCTTCATTATCAGAGACCAGTAAAGGCTATAATATATTTTCAAATAAATTAGGGATCTGTAAGTAAATTGCAATATTGTAACCCAAGGTAAAAAACCCAAAATAGTTTTTGGCGTGCGCTGCGAAAACTATTGATTATAGAACAAAATAATGTACTACACGCGTACAAAGTCGCGGGCAACAGCTAGTACACAATAAAGAGTTAATCACAATATCTATCTATTCGTGTTCCAGTACCCTCCATGGTGATGAGGCTGTTGTGTTCATTTAGATACCGGACAGTTACCTTATGTACCTATGTAAATGTGTGTTATATCTACATAGGTAGTACGTAACTTAGTAGGTACGTTCTATACGGTTGAACTTCATAAGTTGCCGCGCGACTGACCACCCCCATTAATTTCAAACTCGCTTTAAAACTATGGCTAACTTTGCGCAGTTCTTGTTTGATATAAATTGGGTTATGGCGTTATTGACGGTTATTCCAGTTTGAAGTCGTTATACGACGTAGTGATACGCCTATGCTCGGTTCCAATGTTCTAATTACGGACGACGAATAATAACGCAATTAAATGGCAACGTTTTTATCTTTTTGACAAACAAACAACGTCGCTGTGGTTATAAATGATCCGTTTTCCGTTAGATACCTGATTTTATGTGTTGTGTGTTTATGTTTTAAAAATATTTTATTGTATGTATGAGTTTGCAAGGTATTCATTAATATTTTATGGACGTAGAGATTGTGACGGCAACATTATAATTCAAACATAACTAAATAAAACCACACTACTTACCTACCACATAATGCAAATTATCTAAAATACCTACATTCAATATGCATCGTCAAGAGGTCCCAATATGTTTTAAAATTCATACCATCTATACAACTGTATCAAACATTATTCGAAGATTTTGAAAACCAACACGGATACAAAAACTACAATAATATCTACTTTACAACTTCATCGTACAACAGAAATGGATACAAAGCGGGAATTAAGAATGAACACCCACAAAGATACGTATATCCGATAAATCGATTATCGGGTTACAAGAACAATGGTCGGCCATACAATCCGATAGAGATTTCTTTCGATGGAGGATTGTTCGATGCAGGACATAGAGTTGTTATCTAGAAGTGCCATCAGAAAATGTTACTTTATGGTATTTTAACCAGTACCCAATTTTTTTAATTCCTTTATTCCTCTGACTATATTGGTTTTTAAGTCGCTAAGTCGTGACTCATGACGGAGGCGTTTAGGCGGCCTAAAAACTCCGTCACAAGATCTAGCCACTTAATGTACTTACTTACGTGACTTAAAATCGCATTTTATGTCATTCGCGTAACATTTTTGTAGTTCGTATAGCGACTTCGGTAGACGCAAACTCGGCTAAGACCTCAGATGTCGCTTCCAGTGGAACTCGTGTAGTTCTTGGAGCGCATTTGTATGCAAAGCAGAATTTGGTTGATGCACGAACCCAGACTATAATACATGACGCGTCCAGTGTTTGTATCTCTCACATTTGTTTAATATTGCTTATTTGTACATTAACTTTAGCCACGATATATTATTTTTTAAATTATACCGAATTATTCCACAGAATGTGGACATTGGACAAATCATTGAGCATTATTTAGTTTTTAATACTTCAACTATAAATGGTAAAAGGCCTGTATGTATATATTAAATATATACATACAGGCCTTTTACCTTAAAATTAACTGATTTAACTTAAAATATATATATTATATTTTAAGTTAAATCAGAGAGTAATCTGTGTAAAAAGCACATGAGATACTAGCTGCCGCCCGCGGTTTCGCTAGCGTGGTACCCGGATAAATTGATAATTCAGTACATGTACTATGTATATGCCAAATTTCATTCAAATCCGTTCAGCTGTTTAGGCGTGAATGAGTAACAAACATCCATACATACATTTATAATATTAGTGGGATCTTTGTTTCGCTAGTTACGAGAAAACTTCCCCTTCTGAAAACCCAACCCTTTAATCTACACATTAAAAACTTCTAATCCCCATTACACTTTATCTAAAGCCAATAAATATCCTTCTAACGACTTAGTGTCAACCCTCAAATACCACGCTATTTCGCACCGCCGACCCCGTAGGTCTTTTCGACCCAAAACCGCGATATAAAGCACAAAGACGAACTTTCCAGTACGTCATTATTTCAGTATTTTCCTTAATTGTTTTTCCATGTTGACTCCTAATCAGGGTCCTTAATCTGCAGTTCGTGTAATCTAATTTCCATAAGTCCAGGGTTGGAATACAATGGGGGGTGGAAATGTCTGTTGTTCGTCGTGAAGATGCATGGCATAATTATTTCCCACTTTATGGTAATCTTATTAGGTCCTGATAATGCAGTTTTCTCCTGAGATGGCTATTTCTCCATTTTCTTAAAAAAATCTGTAACAAATATCTTCCTGTTAGTAAAAGATTGTACAAGTATGTTTTATTCCACTAATTATGTATATTCTAAGATTCATTCAAATCCGTTCATAGACCGTTTGCAACGGCCTTTAGATAGTCCGTTTGTTTCTTTTGTATTTTGTAAATCATATTTGTATTAGTTGTAAGTTTCTTTCTGTAAAAAAAAAAATCCGTTCAACCGCTGTAATTGAGGAACAAAATAACTATCATACTTTTATCTCAATAAATGACATTATTAAAGTTTTATTTCCAGAAAAACCCAAACAAAGTGAAAACATTTCTCGAACACTCTCAAACATTAAACCGGAAGTAGCGACACCCCGCCATTTTTACCACTTGACAGCAAACTTTGTCTCGCAAAGTCGTATCACTTGATTTATATCTCCCGCGGACTAATGCAATTATTGCAATTTATTATGAAATTAAATTAGGTCGACGCGATCCCCCTCGGCTTCGAAGTACCCTTTTGCAGCGAACTATTTTTGTTCTGTCGGAAAGACCGCACCCCGATCGTTGTAGGGTTGGTTCTTGAACTGTGAAATGTAAGATTTCGTTTGCGGTTTTGTTAGTGGATGCAGTAGTTTTTTGTTTCACGCGTCTATGGTTTCCAAAAGAACGGTGGTATGTTGACTGTATTAGGTACGATGACTTCAACCGGGGCAATCGCATTAATTCAACGTAATTACCAAAGAAAATAAAATTTATAACGCATTGTCTAGGCACATTTCATATAAAACTAACTTTTCATCAAACGTAAGATCCATTAAATAGTGTGATTAGAACACATTATCAGTTTATTACAATGAGATAGGTCTCTGATATAGTGGATTTAAAGTGCGCCTCGAATGCTTCTATGGTGCACTTGACACATACTTTCGAACTTTATAGGTTCGACCTCACGACTGTTTTCATTTACCGTTAGAGAATCAATGTTAAATGAAAAATGCTTGGAAAATAGGAAGGCGGGGTCTCTATCAGCAGATTAGCAGCACCAGTCCTCTCGATATAAAATAGGTACTTCCTAACTTAACAGCCAAAGAACCATTGTTTTTTTCATTGATTCCAAAAGATACCATTCTATCACTTCACTGCTGGACTGGTAGTAAAAATAAACATAGAACGTGTCCAGTTTCTTTTTTCCCCGAGTATGTAAAAGCCGACTAAGGGGTTCCTTCTCATTTATATGGGCGGTGGACTGATCACCTGTCACTATGGTTCACCATATCCATATTGGGACTTTGGATCAGTAGTGGCTGCAAGTTTTCTTATGACTACCTGTGGCTCTGCCCACCCCATTAGGGATACAGGCGTGATAATGTATGTACCATTCTACTATTTCCTGTCACTTCCCTGATAAAAATACATCGATCAACAGACTTTTACCGCATTATAACGGTATCCGTTTCTAAGGAAAGTATTACACTGTTGGTTATAAATTATTCGTGATCCCAACACCTCGTCTTCGAGGGACTACGGTGATAGAGTCATTTTTATAAAAGTGTAATGCGCTTTCCTTGTTGTGATTGCGCCGTCTTGTTTTCTGTGCACATTTGAATAAAATGCTTTTGGGTGGACTGTCTGAAAGATGACACGAGTAGGAGTGTTGAGATGAGAATAATTTGACATTTCATAATCTGACATAATTTGACATAATATAATTTTAGAGGTATGTGACAATAACATCTTACTTATTATTATAAATGCAAAAGTTTGTGAGGATGTTTGTGCCTAAGTCACGACTAAACGGCTGAACGGATTCGAATGAAACTTGTAATACAAACATACAAACATCCTCACAAACTTTCACATTGATAATATAGTAAGATTTTTAAAACAAATATAATTTTAATATAAGATCCATTTTAAAAACACGAACTTCATTAGAGTAGAATTTTCATTGCTCAAGTTCAAAAAACTTAAAACAATATTTGAACCGCATACCCTTTGTTAATTATTTATTTTGTTTTCTTTAATTTTGACGTGTTAATAATAAAGGGGTTATTTTCATATTAAGCCTCGAAATGAGCAAACTTTGATCTCTAAAGCTAGTTTTCTTGTAAAACTGGCTACGGCCGTAATGACGTTGTCTATGAAAATGAAATGTAAAATGAAAAGAACTATAAAGCGAACAACAACCTAACCAGGCAAGTTCCAATGCGAGTGTAGGCATGTGCCGACTGAGCTTTGGGCAGTGCTCTAGTGCCAGCGTGAGCAATCAAATGGTGGTCTAGTGGTGGTGACCATGCCTTTGCAGGTTCGTGGGTTTGAACCTGGTCGTGCACAAATGGTTTAACTGTTCGAAAAAATTATCTGCCCTGTTCCAGTACTCCCAACGATGAAGTGAAATATCGTGAGGAAACCGGCATGTCGTAGAACCCAAAAAAATATAAGTACAAAAAAGTTTTTTTTTTACCGGACTGGAGTAAAGAAAAAACAGAATGCGTCCAGCTGCTTCTCTTCCCGAGCATGTCGTAAAAGTCGACTATATTTTCACGGAAGAAATATCCACTCCAATTATGATGGACCATACATACGGATGATGGCTAATCACCTATCACCATTGTTCAACATTATCCATCTTGTGGCTTTGAATCAGGATTGGCTGCAAGTTTTCGTACGATAACTTGTGGCTATGCCCACCCCATTAGGGATACGATCGTGATATTATCTAAGATATTACCGCCTGATACAGTTCTCATCTAAAATTGATGTATATTAAATTCCTAGCCATGTTATGAGCGCAAAATCACGTTCACCGTTTACTGCAAGCCGTAGATTATAAATACCAATACAATTTAGGATTAACCTCCGAAAGTTCACAACCTTATGAACGTCCTAACGCTCTTTTAGTTGTCTCAATTCAAAGGCATTATAATCGTATATTATTATAGATTCCATTATCATTTGGCAGTATTAAAAAACCGAAAGTTCCTGAGTGTTGTAGTATTATTGTAAGTATGTATTAAAAAAAAAAGTATAAAGTATTCTATCAGCTTATCTCCAAAGCTTCAGTGTCACCCATCTAGGTTCCTGGTTGTCACTGTAACCACTGCCGCTCACGGTCGTCACGTAACCAAGCTCAGTTTCAGCGCAAACATTGTGGTTGCCGTCCATTCTGGCATCGCGTCGCGTCATTTAATTTACTAATTATTGGTAACCCGATGTTCCGCTATGCAGCGGCAGCACTAATGCACTTTCATACAGAGCTTGGAATTAAGGACGAGGTAGTTATGACCAGGATTCACATTTTAACCAACTCTACAAGCTATTCAATTAAATAACCCCCGACTCCCGAAAACACCAAACATCAATTTGACCTGTGAAAGTTGGAAAAATCCTTTTGTCAACTAGGATCTTCAAATGCCTAAACAGATCTTCATAAACTATAGCTAAGAACCATCACATCAAATCCACTTTCAAACATAAAAATTGCATCAAAATCGGTCCGTGTTTGGAAACTACGATGCCACAGACAGATACACAGATTTTTCGCGGAGGGTTGAAATAAGGAGATTGACGGATATTTTTATTTTAAAAAAGTCAAAATTTCTTGATATTACAATTTGTTAACATTTGTTGCGGGCTTTACTATTGTTTTATATTCAAACGAGAGTAAGCGGTCAGAGTTATCCTAAGTAATCTTCGTGCATCTGTAGAAACGCCAAAAATCTGATAGGGGTTATGGGATAGCTCCAAGAGTTTTAATCGTTTATCATTTAGACTATTTTTAATCATAATCACCGCGGTAGGAGGAACTACTGTTCGTGAAGTCACCACTTCCCAGGCTCAGTTGGAAAACCAGCGTTGCTCGGCGCTTGGTGGCGCAGAGTAACACAGTAACTGGTCCTTTTTGATACACCACAGCGTAACCTTTATTTGCACGTACCTAAACTTTAGCTACCTACTTTATGTGTTTTTTGTACCGTATCTTCTTTTTAGTTGTATGTTATACTAGCTGCCGCCCGCGGCTTTGCTCGCGTGGTACCCGGAATAATAGCCTATTATATTAATCCAGTACACTTACTATGTATATTTCAAGTTTCATTCAAATCCGTTCAGCCGTTTAGGCGTGATTGAGGCACAAACAGCCAAACATCCTCACAACCTTTCGTATTTATAATATAAGTAAGATTTCTGTTTTTTTTTGTTGTGTGTCTGTGTAATGTTGTGGCAAATAAATCTTTTATCTATCTATCTATCTAATTAGGCCTTTAGGCGGCCTAAAAACTTCGTCACCAGAGTTGGCCACTAGCTCATACGAACATACTTACTACTAATTGGGTATTATCAGTGTGGTAAAAGATTATTCTTGTCAAAAGCTATATTCTCGTGTAAATACCTAAATTGGAAAAAAATTACAATATTTTCGTACATTTTTGGTTAGACAGGCGGTAATACCATATCCATTCCACAATCGGGTTATAAGCCAAATATTATCAGCATGTATCAGTTTTAGCATGATGTGAACCTTTACTAAGTTAATTACCGGCAGATACGTCCTTGTGTGATGCGTTGATGCTGTGACCTGGAAATGCATGTGTTAATAAATAACACTCAATACTCACATAGTTCCCACACTGGGATTAATTCGCAGATTTCAGAAACTACGTGACCCCAAACTAGGATTCCTCCGTTGGTTTCAGAAAATACGTGACCCACACAGTCACTAAGATTCTTTCTTAGGTATCAGAAACTACGTGACCTACACTAGAATTCCTTCCTAGATTTTAGAAACTGCACGACTTACACTAGGATTCCTTCGTAGGTTTCAGAAAATACATGACTCACATTGGGATTCTTTCGTAGGTTTCAGAAAATACGTAACCCCACACTAGGATTCCCTGGTTTCAGAACACGCAGACCTGGAAGAAATATTTACAAAACAGCCTGAAGCTTCGCCTTTGCATGTGTAAATAAATAAATAAAACCCAACAGTATCACACAGGAGTCCATCGTTCTGACCTCAAACTAGGATTCAGTCGTGGGTATCAGAAACTATATGAATATGACACCATAGTACCCGGAAAAGTTCAAAAATGTGTCTCAATACAGATAAAGTAGTCTCGTTGGTACTTTAATCCTTTCACCACACTGGTTTGAAAGATCCAGTTGTACGACTAGCAATAGTCCTAGCGGTACATCAAAAACTGGTATTATTTATGAACTGTTATGGACGCAAATCGTACAATAAACGGTTACATTTACGGTCCGTAATGATAAAATATTAAAGCGACAATAACACAACGCTACTATGTAATCGGTTTCTCAATTACAGTACAATTTATTTCAATTCTGTAGCCGCTAGCTTATTAAATGTAAAGCTAGTACAGCTGTCAATGTCACTGTCAAACTGAATTTGAACGATCGTAACCAGAGCGAACATGAAGTTTTTTTTCTTTTAAACTCGATTTCTGTAAAATATATTTCTATACTGAGCCAGCTCATTGTACAACTGTCAATGTCACTGTCAAAATACCTACATGAGAGTGATCTTTGACGTATTGCAAAAACATGTGGAATAGATAAGTAAAGTTTTATGAGTGACTTTTAATAGTAATTATTTACTATCCAATAGGTACCTACTTTTAAACGGCAACTAATGTTTAAATTGAATTTTGAGAGACCAAGTTAAAATCTGTAGATTGTGTATGAAGTATCTATTTATAAAATATCACACAAGCAAGAATTTATGTTTTGAATTTTATCTTAGTCCCACCCCGCGGTCCAGCAGAGAAGTTAAAAAATAATAGATAATATAATAATTTGCAATATTGTTTGCGGCTATATTTTGCATGGTAACGCGGTCAGTATAATTACTTTAATATCTAAATAGGCGCAAACACCATTTGATACCACACCGTAACTACTAATTCATTAACAGAACGTTGCATCTCATTATTGACGGACCAAATGTAAATATTAAAGCGCACTTTAATTCCATTTATTGACAGATTTGCACCAACTGATTTTCTGTCAGTCCTTATTTACTATGACAGTAAAGTTCAAAATAACGCGGCTCAAAACGGCTTCGAACGAACTATCTCATAACATGAACCTTATTGCTATGGTGATAGAATTGAAAATTGCGGTGCTGTTGGTTGTTGTATTGGTACAGTTTATTTGAACTCAACTCAAATAGAGTCAGAATTGTTAAGAGCAGTGTTTAATAGTAGCTTATCGAGGGAAGCTGCCGCAATGCATTCTTAATGTGTGAAATGTCCACAAAATGTTTAGCCACTGCTTAACATCAATTTTAAATAAGACTAAGATCATGACACATATGAAATCAAACCATAATACAATTTTACTTAGCGAGCTAACAATAGAGTCTAGAATACTTTGAATAGCCCGACTAGTTTCTTATGTATTTTGTGAATTATATTTGAACTATACAAAATGTATTTAGCCAAACTAAATTTTATTAGCAACCTACCTATTTTGTTGCATGACAACTAGTTCTTTTTGTGTGATTCTTTTGGAGCTAGTCTAATATAACCTAAGCTGTTGTTTTTTAAGTTAAAACATTTTGACTGTATAACTGACAGTTATAAAAAATACCCACCAAAGTAAAATAAATCGCATGAATTTGAGAGTAAGAGACCAACGTAGATTTTGGTGAATGAAATTTATAATTTTTTAACAATTTGAGTGCAATGCACCAACTATTATAAGTTTGGGCTGTGGCTAGTTAAGAGCAGTGTTTAAGCCCCGGTTTGACGCACAAACAGACGAATGATGTTTGGTGATTAGTTTTTGTATCGAGTTAACGCGGTTAAACCGATTCAACTGTTAGTTGATTGAGAAATTACTGGTGTTAATCTGCTTTTGAAGTGCTGGGTTTGGTTGTTTTATGAAGGTTTAGCTGTCCACTACTTCATTTTATAATCGGACTAAAAGAAAAGGAATCGAAAAGGTTAAAAAAAATGTTACTTATTTTTTTGACTTGAGATTTAAGAAGTGTCTAAGTGATCCCAGTGATCTTAAAGAATAAAAATTTTTGACTTTGACTTTGTGCCAAATCAATTTTTACGGTCACTGATTAATTAAAAATTATCCCAACTGGTTAGTCTGAACAAGTAAAATTAGGTAATGCTATTTTTAAAAAGTATAGATAACATATTACTCCGTATTCCGTGCTTCGGAGGGCACGATAAATTGTCTGTCCCGGCTTTTAAGTCGTTAAGTCATGACGGAGGCCTTTAGGCGGCCTAAAAACTCCGTCACAAGAGTTGGCCACCAACTCGTACGAACTTACTTCCTCATATTATTTTCCGCATACACTCTAATCAAAGTCCAGGTAATCAGCAACTAAATACTTATTACGATACATCTTTACATTGCGGGAATAGAACAAGCACCTCTTACTTTTCGCGTCAATTCGATGTGCCTACATAATTTATATTTCTTTTTCTAAATAAACAGATAATCTTATCATTAAATGATACAATTTATACGTTATAAATAATAACATATTATTACGAAATCAGGACAGTGACCAACAAAGGAAATCGAATAGCCTTTACACACGACATTTTCATGTCACTATAACGAGTCTTAATAATACACGCTTGGAGTTATAATAACAAGGATTTAATGCGTGTATGAACGTGAGCTGTTGGGTATGAACTTACACGAGTTTACTTGAAACTTTTGAACTAGAAAATACCTATATTTTTATTTTTATCAGCTCATTTCGTTCCACTATTGAACAAAGGCCTCTCTCCACTTTATGTGAAAAAGTTTACTGATTATTACCAATTAATAGTTAATTATTAATGGTAAAAAATATTGGTATATGTTGGTTTGAAAATATTTGGTGATATTTTATTTTAGTAGATGTTGCGTTCGGCTGAAATATACCATAATATTCTTATCTCTATCTTCTATATCAAAAATTACCAATAAAAACAAAGAAATATGCAGTTAAAAAAATTTAATTGTGCGTCACAGCAGTAAAAAGGCCTCGACCCAGCATTGTGCCTTACTTTATTAATGGTAGATGCTTATTTTAACCAACTCTGTTATTAGGGAGACATTTGTATCGACGCCTCTTCTTCCTACGTCTCGCCACTCGCTATATGAAACCTTAGTTCTATAGTCTCAACCTATATTACTCTAACAAACACTAACTAACGTAAATGACGAAGCAAAATAATGTCCGACTTGATCGCTTAATGGGTTAATTTATAGGACACTGGTCATTTCATTGTCATTTATTAAACTGCACGAGTCAATTGAGTTTACGGGTTTATGAACTGATTTTTTAAAATGGTATATGGCTTTGCCATTGTCGCGAAGAAATATTTTAGGTTAATAGTGATTATGATGATAAAAATGAATGTATTTGTCAACTTTAGATTTTTCTTTTTTCAAAAAAAAGCTATTTTCTTTCTTATCACGTCCGTATCCCTAACTGGGTGAGCAGAACCACAAGTAATCATAAGTATAGGTATATATAATTTCATAGTATTTCTCGTAGTTTAAGGAAATATCACCTGGAATAACATATAGGCTGCTTTTCAACCTGTTACAAAGGGAGCAATGCCATGGGCTAAACTTATTAATATGTACCTAATTAAAGATTCAATACGAGTATATACAAGTGTCTGTAACAAGTGCGCAATGACCTAAAAACAAGGTATTTACCATTGAATGGGCATTTCACGTGCCACTGTTATGTAATCCATACTAATATTGTATTAACGCAAGTAATTCTGTTTGTAACCTTTTCATGCCTGAAACACTTCACAGATTTTGGCAAGAAATCTTACTTGCTTGCTTGCTATAAATGCGAAAGTTTGTGAGTTTGGATGTTTGTGCCTCAATCACGCCTAAACGGCTGAACGGATTTGAATAAAACTTGGAATATACATAGTACATGGATTAACATACCTATAAGCCATTTTTTTCCGGATACCACGCGAGCGAAGCCACGGGCGGCAGCTAGTAAATAATAAAATAAATATTTGTGGACATTTCACACAGCACCGTTAGCCTCAAACTAAGCAAAGCTCGTACTATGGGAACCAGATGACTGATCTTGGCTGATAGAATACTTATATTCATTTTTTTTGTAAATACATACTTAAAAAAAATAAAAGATAGACCCAAGATGGCGAGACGATCTGGATACGTTCGAGCCACAATGGGAAACTACAGATTTAAAGCGAAAAAAATTGGAAAATGAAGGGGGAGACCTTTGCCCAGCCAGCGGTGGGACACTACAACACCCAGACTTACTACACTAACCCAGACTTACACTAGGATTCCCTGTGTCGTGGGTATCAGAAACTACGAGTACCATGGTACCACAATACCCAGACCCGGAATGAATATTTGCAAAACATGCAAACATTTTTTCCGCAGCGGGAATCGAACCCGCACCTCTTGCGTCTCTGCTGAGCAATCGCCCGCCACGCCACCGAGGCCGTCATATGCTAACAGTACAAGCAGACGAAGTCGTGGACAACAGCTAGCTGTGATAAAACAAAAGAATCGTTAAAACAGCGCGCGCGCGCTCTTTGTTTTTAAACTCTTTGAAGGGAATGCGATTGAAATAATAAAGGGTTCGATGAAGTGAAGTTCAATAAAATTATCCTGAGGATCACTAAATCTGATGTTACAGAGTTCAATTTGGAATAGTATTTCTAAAAAAAATCGCTTTTACTGTTTTGAAATTGACTTTTTGCACGCCATAACGGCTGAAAATATTTTTAGGGTTCCGTACCCGTGAGGTGCCAACGGAACCCTATTACTAAGCCTCCGCTGTCCGTCCGTCCATCCGTCTGTCAGCGGGCTCATGAACTGTAATATTTCAATTTCTATTTCTATTCTATTTGAAGTTCGAAAGGAGCCTTTGAGGCACACGTTAAATCCTTTCACCACACTGGCTTGAAAGAGCCTAGTGACACGAGTAGATAGATATAGTAAGTTGATGAATGTACTTAATCGTGGGATGGTATCGCGCCGCAAGCGATTGCGCTCTGATCCCGCGCCTGCCCTCTCGCCTTTGAAGTCACCGGAGTGGTCAGAACCGCTCTTCAAACTAACTACTTTACACCGTGTTGTAAGCTCAGACCAAATAAAAAGAAAAGACCCCGCGCCGCGAACAACAAAAGTGAAGCCACCTTTTTATCTATGTGTGTGTCGGTTTTAATGTTGTGTGTTCCAAGTAACCTAAATTCATAGTAATTAAGAAACGATGCTATTTGAAGTACTTACAAGTGAAAAGTGATTCCGTGAGACTTTTTATGTGATTTGCTGCTGTTTTTACAAGTTTTCACTACACAAGAAGGCATAATTCTATTTTTAAGACTCGTGACGTACTAAGAGCGATGAGCATGGTTTTAGTGTAGGTGTGTGCGTGAGCGTGTATGTTTACTTGCAGGAGCACGGTTTTGTGTGGCTTCACTTTTTATTTGGTCTGAGTTTGTAAGATATATTTTATTCTAGTCGTTAAGCAATGACGGAGGCCTGTATGCGGCCTAAAAACTCCGTCACTAGAGTTGGCCACTAGCTCATACGAACATACGTACTGTATTATAACGCGAATTATAGATAGCTAGAAATTTCTTTATTGCACACAAGGGCGAACTTAACGCTAATTAGAGTTTTGTTCCAGCTAACCTTTGTGCAATTTGGAGAAAAGACAGAGGTAGTGCTTATAGCAGAGACTAAATCGAATAATAAATATTACACATACATACAAAATAACTAACTACATAATATTATATCAAAATAAAACCTACAGGTGCTAAATTTGTTGATCTGTAATGATAGACACTAGAAAATAAATAAGTTTTAACTTATTTTGCATTGAAGTTGGTTTTGTTTTCAGTTTTTGAAACGTATTATCCTACAAATATTTCACGCACGCTCGTATCGGTGTGATAGTCAGTCGGACCTCTTCTATTTTTACGCTAGCAGTCTGAATGGGCCTCAAGGTGCATAGGTCTCGGAGTGAGTTTTTTCTAATTAGAGATTTCCGTTCTTGATTTAGACGCGAGCTATTTTTTATATGAGATTAGGGTCAAGTAACATTATTGAATGCTACAGCAACACTCACTATTTATAATTATACAACTTATAATTATTATTATCATGGTATCCATTTATTTACTCGATTATTTTTTTTTTACATTATATATTAAAGTTGGAAGGGGAAGACCTCGGCGCACGTACCTGGCGCAAATAAGCGACGTTTTGGAAAAGGGCCAGGTAAAGAGCATCCTAAACCGACGAGCATGCATGAGGAATGTAATGAGAGTGAAGGAAGCAAAAGAAGTATGTCAGGATCACTTCGATTTCTAGAGAGAATGGGCAATTTTTTTAGGAATAATTTGATTAATGCTCCAACTCCTTTAAAAACATGATTGTAAAGGGATCATTTTCATAAAAATAGACAAGCGTGGTTTCTTTCCTGTATCTTCCACGCGTGGTCACGTTACGGACAGGTGTAAATGCAACGTAGATTTAAGACGTGTCCAAGTCATCCCCATGATTTTATAGAATAAAAATTTTTGACTTTGACTTTTATTTTCATCGCATTGCTGATTGCATTTATGTATAATCCAACCCCTATTCGAGCTGTGCTATTGTTTGGCAGTTGATTAAGTTCTTTAATATGATAACGTCGAATCAATCTGACGCGCACTTGTGAACTACCATCAAGATCGGTCGGTTGATGGATAGCTTTAAAAAAATCAATAAATGATGATCAAACAAAGTTGGGCGACCTTGGGAGCGTGGCTGGCTCAGCTGCGGCGCAAGAGGTTCGGTTCCCGCTGCGGGCGAAATGTTTGCATGTTCTGAAAATATTTTTTCCGGATCTGGGTGTTGCGGTACCATGGTACTCGTAGTTTCTGATACCCACGGCACAGGGAATCCTAGTGTGGGGTCAGGTCGACGGATGTTAACTATCGGTTTAGTTAGAGTTACTCTAAATAAACAGATCTTAGACTTTTGGATCAGGAGTGGCCCACCCCATTAGCGATACGGGCGTGATAATATTATGTATGTGTGAAATCATAAGATTTTAAGACTAAATTTCCAAAACAAAAAACAAGCCAAGTCTATGCTTATAAACTTGAAACAGCATTCTACAATTTTCAGTCAATTTGACTCCCTTTGAAAGTGTTTTTACTTAAAACTTTGCACATGTTATCTACAATGTTTCTAGTACACTTAGAAATGACTTTTGGTTTTGTATGAAGTTTGTTATCTTCTTTTTAAGTTTAGTAATGATGAGCTTGGTCTTTATAAGCTTACAAAATCCTTACTAATATTATAAACGCGAAATTTTGTCTGTATGGATATTTGTTACTCTTTCACGCAAAAACTACTGAACGGATTTGAATGAAATTTGGAATTTATACAGTACTTACATGTACTGTATAAATTACTGGATTAGCACATAGGCTATTTTTCATCCGGGTACCACGCGAGCGAAGCCGCGGGCGGCAGCTATTGAATAAAAGTAAGTTCATTATGAGCTAGTGGCCAACTTTTGTGACAGAGTTTTTAGGCCGCCTAAAGGCCTCCGTCATGGCTTAATGACATAAAAGCCGGGACCGACAATTTAACGTGCCCTCCGAAACACGGAATCCATTAGTGCACGTCCTGGTTCAAACTGACGACCCGAAGTTTGATAGGCGAAGTTACCACTAGACCACCAGTGCTCTCAAAGGTGATCTTACCTGTAATAAAATCAGAACCAAATTATAACAAGGAATTGATCATCGAAGAACAAAAGACGTACGAGGATAACCGCTCAACAAAGACAAGGAAATATTAATAACTTGTACGTATTCAGAAAACAAGGATACATTTTCAATCAGATCACTGATACGGAAAATAAGACAGCTTTAACTCCTTGGGATAGAGTTGCTTTTCGAGTAGCAGGCTTGTGGGAAAGGTAATGTTGTGAGGTTGTTCATAATGAAAAGAATCCAGACACCATTTCTTCTGTTTTGAGGTAGCAACTTGTAACGTCACAGGAGATGTGAAGCTGATAGGACACTTCTTAGACTAGTCATATCACTGTTCTTTCGAACCAAGTGGTGAAAGAACGTACCATGTATTTTATTTAAATTTGTTTTTTAAATAAATTATTTGTATAAAATATAAAAAATGAAATTCTAAAAGCGGCTTCTTTTCTTGCACTAGACACACATTTCTGAACTTTTAAGGTTCTACGACATACCGGCTTCCTCACGATGTTTAACTTCACCGTTTGAGAGTACTACTTGTATAGCGCACATAAGTTTTTCGAACAGAAAAATCCATTCGTATTTTAATACGTTTTAGCCATGTTACGGAATCCTAGTGTGGGTCAGTCAGAATTATGTAAGTGAATATTTAAGCCTACTCCATCTAACTCGTCCCGGGCACTACAGCGTCCCGTCTGTGAAGGTAAAAGTTGCCTCCTGACGCTGTATAAATCAACTACAATAGATGGTAAAAGGCCTTAGTTACATATTTATTTACAAAATAAATACCACAATTTATTAGTCCTTTTGATAGCACTGGTTTAGTCAAAGTGAACCGGCTGTTTAGATTTACAACGCGCTGTAGCATAAAGGTACAAACACACTGAGGCTTCAATACGGTACGCTTCTTGAATGCGATCCCTCATTTTGATTAATTGTCTGCACGGTACCTATTGTAGCAGCAGATAGAGATTTAAGATGTAATGTCGTTTTAAAATGTGTTTAACCGTTTGTTTCGGTTTAACTCTTTGCTTTTTTAGGGTTTCATCTCCGAAGAATGAGGAGCTGGCTGTATCTCATATGAGCCGTAATAGTAAAGTACCGAGAAATTATCACAACAAACATTAAAAATAAAACGGGGCCCCATACAAGAAATATTTATTACATATGTTATATAAAATTATATAAACATTTACGATGGTACAGAACCCTTCGTGTGTGACTTCGACTCGCACTTGAGTGGTTTTTTTTTTTGTTTATAAATATATTCCGATGGTCATTAGGGTAGGCTTAGAGGCTCTGCCCATTATCCCTTCCGAAAACGGGCCGTTATAGGTCCACACCGGCACGTTGCGTGTCATACTTTGATAGATTTAAACATTGTGCTTTAGCCATTATTCGTGATTTTTGTAAGGGCTGCCTGTGCCTTCCAAATCTAATATCGTGGGTTTGAATCCAGTTATGCACTGGTGAAATTTTTTATATACTACTCGTAGTTTACTCCGAAATAGTAAAGAAAAATATCGTCATAATTTCTGAGTTTGTGAAAAAAATTCTGAAGAATTCATAAAAAGTCCAAGCAATCGTGAGTCAGAAGCGAAATCATCATACAATTTACATTTTTCAAAACTATTACAAAGACTAGTTTGAAACAGTTACAATTCCTTAACAAAGGCACACAAATTGCGTCCATTTAGCGTCCTCCGCTAATTTGACCTACTTTCAAAAACAAAATAGAATTCGATTCAGCAATTTGCAGCTCGCTAATCAAACGCATTCATGTTGTTAGAGGGAGGTCAACGAGATGTTAGCTACTTACATGGGAAAGATATATCCGTTTGGAATAAAATAGGCTGGTGGTATTTCGAGGAGCTGTGCCCAGCTGTGGGACTATACAGTTTAAATAAAACGGACTAACAAAGTTGCATCATAAAAGTCTTACTTTACCATCTAGTTCGGACATCTAAGTAACTAAGAAATAGGTAGACACAGTTTTCCAGTTCCCACAGCCGTTCCATAAAATAACTGCAATATGCCTTTTTGACTATTAGTTAAGTCCTGATCTTGGAGCAGTGTCGGTTTAACCGATGGTTGAGGAAGAACTTTCAGATTTAAAATTATAGAAGTGGTATAGAATATGGGAGTAAAGAAATAACATAGAATGCGTCCAGCTGCTTCTCTCCCCGAGCATGTCGTAAAAGTCGACTAAGGGATAGCATCCTCCAACATGATGATATACAATAAGCAAGTATTCCCAAGGAGGGTTGACGTCAGGCAGGCGGCCGGTCATAAAACACCTTAGCCAAAACTCTGCCGACACCACATAAAGTGAAATAAGGGCAGGAAGATGATGATGATGGTATAGAATATCCATCTACCCACATAAGAACTACAAAGTGAAAAATGACATCATCAAATATGACATAAGTCTGAGTCACGAATCATCCACTCGAGCAAAATTTGGATTTCCAAGAAACGGGGACTTCAAAATCTCCCGTGAGCATGATGTTAAGAGGTATTGGATCAGATTTATTACTGCTAGGTTATGGTAAATGTTTATAGAAGACAGATAAGACTCATAGCGTGGTATGGGTATGCGGAGAGAAGAAAGTCATGTTACAAGGCGAGTGATGAATATGAAAAGAAAAAGGAGGCATGGATTGTGTAAGAGGACATGCGTGAGAAAGGAGTGAGTACTGAGATGACGAGTGATAGGAGATGGAAGAGGGAAACCTGTTGTGCCTACTCCACCTAGTGAGATAAGAACAGGAAATAATGATGATGATAGCACATTACTTAAGCTTTTATGATCATTTTCTTGCCCTTATTCCACCCTATGTAAGGTCGGCACAGGCGGCTCTTCTTCCATTCAATTCCGTACCATTTTTCACACCATAAGGAGTACACTATCAAAATCAGTTGATTTGCAATTTCTCGTTTCCGCTACATACATTCATTTACACATTTATTCAATAACTCAGTCTCTCATTTATGCCAATTCAATGTAAAGTGATGACGTTCCTAAATAGTCCTAGAGGTTTCAAAGAAAAAAGTACCTACTTAATTATGTATGTTCGTATGAGTATCTAGTGGCCAACTCTAGTGACGGAGTTTTTAAGCCGCCTAAAAGCCTCCGTCATGGCTTAACGACTAAAACGCCGGGACCGACTGTTTAACGTGCCCTCCGAAGCGCGGAAGCGCTCAGCTCGTAATGCCACTTGCACACCCATCCCAATTTGTGACCGCGCATATCGTTGCTTAACCTTAACGATTAATCAAGAACGCTTAAGCAAGCTACTTAAAAAATCACGTTTCCGCTACAACACGGCCGTCATTGTCAATAGCATAAACTAAAGCTTTAGCAACTAATTGCACAAAAAGCAGCCATTACATTGACATGCCAGTCCACTAAACGCTCATTCGTGCGCTTATCTGCAGTTAGCTTATCTGATGGTTTAGAATGCTCTTTAAACCTATATTGTGTAATTGGGTGCTTTGTGTCGTAAGCGTGGTTTCACTAATTCGTTTGATAATAAATTTAGTATAAATTATGATACTATTCCACTCTGGGGTTTACGTCAGCTATTAGTAGGTACTATATGTCCAACAATTTAAAATAATACATACATACATACGTTATTATCAAAAGTCCCAAGATGGATATGAACCAGGTGACAGGTGATCAGCTCATCGCCGATATAGATAGTCCATCATGTTGGAGAGGATGCCCTTAGTTGACTTTTACGAAGGGAGAGAAGCAGCTGGACGCATTTGGTTTTTTTTACTCCCAGTCCAGCAGAGAAACGAAGCATAATAAGTTATAAATAAACTAGCTGCCGCCCGCGGCTTCGCTCGCGTGGTACCCGGATAAAAAATAGCCTATATGTTAATCCAGTACATGTACCATGTATATTCCAAGTTTCGTTCAGATCCGTTCAGCTGTTTAGGTGTGATTGAGCCACAAACATCCAAACATCGTTACAAACTTTTGTACTAGATGGCAGCACCGGTAAAATTAGTACGCGCTATCGTTGCGTTTTGAGCTTTACGCCGGTAATTTCAAGCAAACTAAGACTTTTCAAATTTATAATATAAGTAAGAAGTAAGATTATATTTTTACAATGCCGTTTTCAAATATATTTACGTAAAAATAAGAATTTTGATATTTTTTATTATGATTTTTTAACACCTAGCCCAAGTCAAGCTACGAGTACTTCAACAATAAACAAACCTGTTATTTAAATGTGCTATTAATAATACTGTAAAAAATAAATATGAAAAAATTAAAAAGTTCCAGGTGAATCACGATGAATCATCATCATCCTACTTTTTGTAAGTTGTAACAGAAATATTTATCTTAAATTCACCTTAAACCATATTTTCGACTAAAAATAATTCGAAAACAGATCTGATTATAAGTCGCTTCTGGCAACCAGTAAACCACTAAAAATTCCCGAACCGACCGATAGTATCGCCCGAACTATCCAACCTCAGCACCGCTGGTGGACGCAGTCACACCTATGTGTAATACATATCAACATTATTACGAACAGGCGTATATTCAACCCATATTTGGAGGTCGAATAGGTCCTATCGTGTAGGTACGTTCCTATTTTGAAGGTCCAGTGGGTACCACGTTTTTGGTAGGAGGTTGAATAGGTCCTAAGAGTAGGGTCCAATTATGAAGGTCAAGTGGGTACTGAACCTATTTTAGAAAGGGGCTGATCACCTGTCACCGTGGTTCACACTATCCATCTTAGGACTTTAAATCACAACTGGCTGCAAGTCTCTTATGTTTACTTGTCGCTCTACCCATCCCATTAGACATACGGGCGTAATAATATGTATGTATGTATTTAAGAAATTTTTAAATTATCGATATTGTTATCAACTCATTTTGAATTTAACACTTTACCGTATTTTACCACAAAATTCTTATCTATCAGTTTTTATCATCATTATTACAGCACATCCAACCACTTCTGGACCCCTTCTTTTTATGTAATCTATGATCCTCTTGTGGCCACAGTTTTTCGTCAGTTTCTTATATTTTTTTACAAATTATTTTGAAAAATAAGTATCTCATACCAGTTGTAGTGTATCTAATATTAAATAGTTACAGAAATAATACGTTTTCACTTCAATTTAGTTTTTCTTATCACAATAATTACCTACATAGAAAACCTTACTCAACCACAGTTACACCACAGTGTAACCCGCGGCCCGTCACAGAAACAGTACCTATCCATCTAATGGCCTCTAATTGTTTAGTTCGTATCGCTCCGATCTCGAACCGGTATCGCATCAAGATCGCATTGAAAGCGAGGCTGTGATCCAATATG
Organism: Scotopteryx bipunctaria; assembly: GCA_949320045.1. Taxonomy (NCBI): domain Eukaryota; kingdom Metazoa; phylum Arthropoda; class Insecta; order Lepidoptera; family Geometridae; genus Scotopteryx; species Scotopteryx bipunctaria. Next base: position 12,011,608 of record OX439446.1, on the reverse strand, counting down.
CACGTATACAATCACATTTTGCTGGTAGGTATAGTACAGTTATGGCTGAAAGTACTTGTGGTCTATAGAGACGAGACTGGAGCAACTTTAGAGAACAATGGGAGGCCTTTTGCCCAGCAGTGGGAGGAGGAGAGAAATAAGGAGTGCAGAGCCACAAGAAAGTAATCATAAGAAAACTTGCAGCCACTCCTGATTCAAGAGTCTCAAGATATGTTGAACCGTAGTGACAGGTGATCAGCTCATCGCCTATATAGACTGTCCACCATGTTGGACAGGATACAACTCCTTAGTCGGCTTTTACGACATGCTCGGGGAGAGAAGCAGCAGGACATATTCGTATTTTCTTTACTTCCAGTTCAACAGAGAAGTGTATATGCTAATCGATCCCACATAAATGGGTTAAGGGCATGGAACGAGGGAAACTTGATATAAATATTTGTCAGAATAGAAACCAAGGAGGCAAATGCACACGTGCATGTGGGACGAAGGCGGGGCGTGTGAGCTTCGTTATAATTTCCGAGTCAAACTCGGTTACTGTCAAAAGTTCATTGCATCTGGTAGACTTCGATGCTTATCGGCATTTTGAAAACGTTCATAGTTTGTCTTAAATTTTAAATGGTAAATGTTTTCATATCTGGTGAAATATTATGTTGGTTCTTTCTTACGAGTATGTGGTTGAATCCCTCTGGCTGATACGAGATGTCAAAAATTACAAAATTTATTCTATCTAGCCGTGTCACTAAGTTCTTTCAAACCAGTGTGGTGAAAGGAGTTAAAGTATTTAAGGCTTAGTGGCAACGCTTCTTTCGTGCACTTTGCATATGTTTTTGAACGTTTTAGGTTTTACAGCATGCCGGTTTCCTTACGATGTTTTCCATCACCGTTTGAGAGTACTGGTATAGGCACATAATTTTTTCGAACAGAAAAATCCATTCGTGCACTACTGGATTGGTACCGACAATTAAGACATTTAAACAAATGTTTTTTGTAATAAGCCCCCCTTTTATTTTATTTCATTATTATTATTTTTGTTGTAGCGGCAATAGAAATACACACTGAAAATTTCAACTCTCTACCTACGAGTATAAGATACAGTCCGCTGACAGGTGGATGGACAGACGGACACCGGGTACGGAACCCTAATAGATGGATCGACGATATTAAGGATAGGGGGAAGTCCCGGATACGATTGACTGCATCCAGATCTGAATGGCATACAATGGGGGAGTACTGTACCCAGCAGTATGTAGATAATGATGATGATGAAGTAGAAATACCTACTTGCCAACATATCAGACCTATAATATAACAGAGTGAGTCAGAGGCTATCAATCACTCACAGTTCATTATTTATAATGACAATAGTTCGAGATCCATTAATATATTATTCTCTCCAGCTGCGAAACTTTTGCCAATTAAAGCAAGCAATTGTATTTCAATTGTTTATATTGTTTCACACTGTTTCTTCTTCTATAGTTTTATAGTAGGCTAGGTGTATTCAATGAAATATGCATTATTTTATGGGCAAACCAGTAAGCGGTTCACCTGATGTTCACGTGTCCACTTGGACACGTCTTGATCCCAGTGATTTTAAGGAATATTTTTTATTGACTTTGACTTTGACTTTGATGGTAGGTAAGTGATTACCGCCGACAACGGACACCTGCAACATCAAAAAAGCTGCAAGGCCTTTATGGTAGGAGTAGGCTCGTTTCTTGAAGGTCCCTAAGTCCATGGCACTGGTTCGAAAGTACTAGTGACACGACTTGAGACACTATTATAGAATACGATAACTCGGCGATTCCACAAACGTGCCCGCGTTTGCCAGCGTTGCGTTTCCTTTGATCATAGTCAATAAGGCCCTAGGCATAAATTCAACGACGCTTTAAAGTGATCCGAAACGGTCCTACTAAAGTAAGTTCGTATGAGGTAGTGGCCAACTCTTGTGACGATCCTACTGAATAAGATTTTAATGTTTTTTATTTTATCTAAGATACCTACATATAATATTGAATTCTAATGTTTTTTTTTCTTTTCAGGTAAACCCCATCCATTGCTTCGCTCTCCAAATTACTGTAAGCAGAAAAACATACTTCTAGTAAATATTTTTTGAGGTCTTCACACGAATATAAATTTTCTATTTTCGAATGACGTTGACGTTATTATATTGACATTGTCTTTTTTTGACATTGGCATATATCTGCAGACTGGAATTAGTTCTCTAGGTATCTACCGATAACTCAGTTTAAATATGTGAGAAAAATAAACAGTGCAGCATTCGCCGGAAATATCGCACGTCATCACAAAATACGTCGCAAAATGTTAATACTCTAAATTTTACGACGTACAATACAATCAGCGACGTGTCGGAAAAATAACGAAAACACGTCGAATCGACGTATGAAATCTGAGAAATACAAAATGTGTTGCATTTTTCTTAAAATACGGGAAGGGGTAGATTTGGTTTTATAAAATACGGGCAACGGCATATCACAGACGTGATCAAGAAATCAATTGTAATTCTTTATTTGACGAATTAAATACGTAAGCTGGCCTATTCGAAACACTTCTTCGTTGTAATGCCGTGATAAAAATTGTCTGGTTAGGTGTGCTATACAAGATAACGACTTTTAGATTGTTTTAGTCCTAATGATACCTTAATCTATGTTAAACTTTTATCTCGTTGAGACTTTCCAACATAAAAGGACAAAATAAGTCCTCATAAACTTTTGCTGAAGTATAAATTAAGTTTTTCTTGGTTTTTTATACATTTTTGTTATTATATGGGTGATGTGGTCGCAAAGCGACAAAGCCCATAAATAAAAAAAAAACTTTTGCTGCTATCTTGTTGTAATGAGGTGGGCAGAACCACAAGAAATCATAAGAAAACTTGAACTTTGCTGATCACCTGTCACCGTGGTTCATCATATCCATCTTGGGACTTTGAAACAGGAGTGGCTGTAAGTTTTCTTATGATTACTTGTGGCACTGGCCCACCCCATTATGGATGATAATAATATGTATGTCTAAGTCTGTATCCACCCACTGTTTGTTAGATTTGGACCCTAAGATGGTTACGGTTTCCTTAAACCGAGACATTTTCCACTAGACACTTGAGATAAAAGCGTCTTCATAGAAAATTAAACTCCTTATCCGTCTTGTTAGCTTAGGACCCCTGCAACCCACGATCGATAGTTCTGATTACGTTCGAGTTACCATTGTCAGTCCCCTGATCGAGGGGGATCTAAACAGCTGGTCTACCTAGTCGTGTCGCTAGTTCTTCCGAACCAGTGTGGTGAAAGGCTCTTTGAAACTTGACGCATGTCTACGAATTTTCAACGGTTCTATGACATTATTGTTCACCGTTTGAGAGTACTGGTATAGCGCACATACATTTTTCGAAGTAAAGTAAGTTCGTACGAGCTAGTGGCCAATTCTAGTGACGGGAGTGTTTAGGCCGCAAGTCGTTAAGCCTCCGTCATGGCTTAACGACTTAAAAGACTGAACCGACAATTTAACGCTCAGCTCGTAATGCCACTTGCGGTCACCAATCCAGATTATGACCGCGCACAACGTTGCTTAACTTTAACGATCAATCAAGAACGTCTAAGTAAGCCACGCCACGAGCGCTGTTTTTCAAAGTGAAAAACTCATTGGTACACAACTGGATTTGAACCCATGATCTAAGGATCCGTTAACATTAGATCACCAGTGCTCAACAGCTGATTTAAAACTCAGTTTCAAATTCACTGCCGTTCTTATTGGTAATATCGCGAGCGATATTCAGAACATTTTGTAATGGGTTTACTGGCTTTTTTTGAAACTAATAAATAACACCCAACAGTCATATTAGTCAATACATAGTCCTGACCCCACACTAGGATTCCCTGTGTCGTGGGTATCAGAAACTACGAGTACCATGGTACCACAACACCTAGACTTGGAAGAAATATTTTGTTAATTAATCGAATATTTTGGCAAAGCTTTTTTCAAGCTTAAATAAGATTTCTGATAGCTCAACTGTATGAAATTCCCCATTTGCTTTGTTACATACTTTTTCTTATTATTTACCAGCTAAAAATTCATCACGTGTAGTGTTCTAGCGGTTATCACACCGCTGTGACATTGTCAGCCCCAGATGTAAGACCCGCGAGGGATAGCCCTTCATAGCTGGAATTAAGTTATTGTCAAGTTTATTGCACTAATGTGTGGGGTTAGAACGTTTCTAACTTACGGCCGTACGTTACACATGCTTAACTTGAGTTTTTGACGATAAAAAGGAACATTATTAGTATTTACTATTTTTGTCGGTGGAAAACAACTCGGTCTATGTCCAGCAGTGGGCTGCTGTGGGCTGATAATGATGATAAGATTTATTATTTACATACATACATAAAATCACGCCCGTATCCCTAATGGGGTGGGCAGAGCCTCAAGTAAACACAAGAAAAGTTGCAGCCTCTCCCGATTCAAAGAATCCCAAGAATTTAAGTTTTAAACATACAAATGTATTCCAATCTAAAAGCAAATTGCTAAATAAATATTTGTTTCCTAGGGTTCAACTAGTAAAACTACACATAGGCACGTGCCCATAAAACAGGGTAGACTAAAAAGCACGTTGCAGCATTTTTCCTGCTTTTGTTTCCCGTTTTGGCCAACATAGCATTGTAAAGAGTAGTCTTTCGTTTTGCGTTGTATTTCTTTGGTAAATATTGAGGTACGTTTGTATGTTTGCTTATTTGCCGCGTATTGTGTATACGTAACTAGTTTTCGAAGTTTTATTCTGAAACTTAAGTGAAATGGTTTTGGTGTTGTATAATATAGCTAAAAATATGTCTATAGTACGGGATAATAAATAAATAATAAACTTTGTGGACATTTCACACAGGGCCATCTAGCCCCAAACTAAGCAATGCTTGTACTATGGGCACCAGATGGCTGATTATGTATGTATGTATGTTCGTATAAGCTAGTGGCCAACTCTAGTGACGGAGTTTTTAGGCAGCCTAAAGGCCTCCGTCATGGCTTAACGACTTAAAAGCCGGGACCGACTGTTTAACGTGCCCTCCGAAGCATAGAAGCGCTCAGCTCGTAAAGCCACTTGCGGTCACCCATCCCAATTTGTGACCGTGCATATCTTTGCTTAACTTTAACGATCAATCAAGAACGCCTAAGCAAGCTACTCCACGAGCGCTTCCGCCTTTTAAGGCCTTTTACTATCTATAGTAGATGATTTGATAGTTTTTAGTTCATAATGTCACCTTTTTATCACAGGCTGTAAGTCGGACAGCCAGCGCGGCCGGCTCTCCCCCGAATCGATCGTGTTACGCTAGATTACTCAGCAAATTGTGATAAATATCTACATTTGTATGAACCTTTTATTGCTGTAGTTAGTTTCTGCCAATGAGTTTAACTAATGTGCAAGGGTTCTATTTATTGATGGATTTTTATAGTTATTTTCAACCAGCTTACCCTCGCGTTTCGTAAATTTTTACCCCTCTTTAAGGGTTATTTTGAAAAATTCTGAAACTCGTGTCCAAAATAATACATTTTTCATAGATACTGTACAAGCCTGTTTAACTACCTTTGGGGTTGATTTATGAAAATTATTTTAGCTTATGTGTTATTCCAGAACTTAAACTATCCACATTCTAAATTTAATCAAAATCGGTTAAGTAGTTACGGAGATACTTGGTAACAAACGTTCACACAATCGCATTTATAATACTGCTATATAATAAGCTGCCACCCGCGGCTTCACTCGTATAGTACCCGGATAAAAAATAGCCTATATGTTAATCCAGCACAATGTACCTTCTATGTATATTCCAAGTTTCATTCAAATCCGTCCAGCCGTTTAGGCGTGTTTGCCCACTGCTGGGGTAGGCTTCCCTCTATTCCCACGTTGTATCTTACTAAACGACGTTGTATCGTGCTCGGCTGAGACGCAAGAGGCGCGGGTTTGATTCCCGCTACGGGAGAAATGTTTGCATGTTCTGCAAATATTTCTTCAAGATCTGGGTGTTGTATTTTACAAAAAAAAAAACAAGTATAAAATTATTCTATCAGCCACTGGTGCCCATAGTACAAGCTTTGCTTAGTTTGGGGCTAGATGGCATTGTGTGAAATGTCCTCAAATATTTATTTAAACTTTAAGCTAAAAGTGTGTTCGTCGATTAAAATAACATACAGATATAAAAAATCCTTAGTAGCATTAGAATAACGCAAAATATCACTAAACCACAAGTTGGGGATAAAAGTTACGAGAATTCGGCTTAGTACTCGCTATAAAGTTAAAGTTACGTCAGTTTTGGGAATAAGTAATCTTGCTGAAGTAAAATATAGCTGGAATAAGTGTTCTGTCACGCTTAGAATTGAGACTATAGGATACGAAACCACTTAAGATCTTGTTCTTTTGAACCAGTGTGGTGAAAGAAAGATAGTAGAAAAAAGTAATCAGGCATCAGTCGGTAATGAAGATGTTCTAGAAATAAAAATATGTATGTACTTCATATCTCTTACTGGAACTATCTAAAATCCACATGTCGTATACATATTAACGCTTAACCACTCGCTGTCCCCTATTTATTTATTGGATTATTCAGAGTAATGTATTTTACACTCTGAGTATTCTAATGGGCGCGGAGTGGTAACACAGTCACGGGGGAGCTGGGAGCTGGGAAAAGGTAAATATTATGGGTATTTTATACTTAGAACCAATACAAGCTGAAATTTCTAAATGTATGTATGTATGTTTCAATGAGCTAGTGGCCAACTCTAGTGACGGAGTTTTTAGGTCGCCTAAAGGCCTTCGTCATGGCTTAACGTGCCCTTCGAAGCACGGAAGCGCTCAGCTCGTAATGCCACTTGCGGTCAACCATCCAAATTATGACCGCGCACAACGTTGCTTAATTTCAGGAACGTCTAAGCAAGCTATGCCACGAGTGCTTCAAATATCTGTCCTAGAACTTCATTATGTATTATTTTAAACTGTGTATGTTTCTATCATATGCAAACATTTATCCTGCAGTGGGAATCGAATCCGCGCCTATTGCGCCTAATGTTTTAATCCATGTGCAATCTGGCTGTATTCGCTTGGACAAGGCCATTTAAATAAAAAGTCAAAAAAACTGATATCCTCACGATACAACTCCTAAAGTGTTTTTATTATCTTTCAGTCAAGCTATGACTAATCTATTTCGATAACGATTTCACAAAAACCAGTCTTGTTCTTGTATTATTTTTTGTGCTATAATCTCATCGTAAATCATAAAGTTGGAATAGATGTAGTTGGGATAGAGTTGAAATGTATTAGCTACAAAAAATATGTCAGAAATGTAAACTCAAAAATGATAGGTAAAGACTTGTGGTGCCATCTATCGACTGGTGAATGTTTGCAGAAACTGCAAACTCAGATTCAGGCCGGATTTTTTGCTGCGACTTGATTATTTCATACTATAAATATTTTGAAAATGTAAAGTGTTTTTATTAGTTATTATTTAATAGCTTTGTATTAGTTGTGTTTTTACCCGGAGGTTATATTTGTTTCTTACATAATTTCGATAGGTATTGAAAACTTGTCGAAGTCGGCAGTTTGAAAAATAAAAAAAACTTTTTTAATTTTATATTTCTGAACGAGCATTCATAAATCAGGAATCCATTATCCATTTAACTCCAAACCTCTCTCATTTGCATTTAACCCGTCACTACCAACCTGTCATCGCTGCCTCAATATCTAAACCGTAAAAGTAAAAAGTATAAAAACATTCTGACGAGTGACGTACCGATAAGGGACGACCACCAAAATAACTTAGAAAAACGCATTAACTTTTTGTTCCATTCCCCTAATCCCTTGAACTTTGGATATTGTTATCTATGGTCCACTATAAAGTAAGTACTATAAGCTTTGCTTTCTACATGATCTATTCAGTTTTGTGATATTATTCGGTATGTACCTATGTTCGTATGAGCTAGTGGCCAACTCTAGTAACGGAGTTTTTAGGCCGCCTAAAGGCCTTCGTCATGGCTTAATGACCTACAAGCCGGGACCGACTTTTTAACATGCCCGAAGCCGGAAGCACTGAAGCACTCAGCCACTTGCGGTCACCCATCCCAATTCTGACCGCGCACATCGTTGCCTTTAACGATCAATCAAGAACGCCTAAGCCAGCTACGCCACGATCACTTCATTCGGTTCACTTCGCTGTATTATTCGGTTTTAACTATACATAACTTCATATAGCTTTCAAAGCTTATATTAATAAGTGATTTTATAGGATAATAAAACATTGGTAATAAATCGGCCTCACGTTGCTAATTCGATGTACGAGCATGAAATCCAAGCAAATCAAGCTAACTAATCATATGTTAGACGTAGGTACTAAGACTAGTCTAGCTTCAGTCCAGGGAGAAAAGCGATTGATTTCCAGTCTACGACCTTTAGAAGCCAGACGAGTGCGAATTTTATGTATAAAATATTAGAATTTTATTGTGGCTATAAACTGCAGGTACTGAATTTTAATAAGTCTTCTATACATTCAACCCTCGATTCGAAACTAAGCTTCTTTGTTCGCAAAGATCACTTTGAAATCTCATTGTCAGCTGAAATACGTAAATTCCAGTTTCATTTTATGCACATAAATCATCGGCAAACGAAAGCCGACTCATAAAGCGAACGTCTTAATAAAAAGGATGTAATCTAAATCAAGAATCCATCGTAGCAGGAAGCAGCGAGACGTTACAAATGTATCGGAAACACTGAAACAACACGGCCACTTAACGCACGCTACTTAGCAAATAAAAAAACAAAAACAACAAGCGCGCACTCCAAGTGTTATTCGCGCGGTATTATTAGCTGCAGTGCATATAAACAAGGTTACAGCTAAACGTCGCCCCCGGCATATCGATGCGTGGTGGACGGTGCTTTCGTGCTTTCAAAAAGCTAACCCGTCCTGCAAGAAAGAGAGGTACGTCCTCCCAGCACGTGGGAAGCGAATTCCAACCGCACGCACCCACCCCCCCCCGGCACCGCGCCCCGCGCCCCGCGCCTCGCGCACGCCAGTCGCGCGCCGACCGCCGCACCGGCAACACGCCCTCAGGAACCCGTCACGCTCGTCCCGGCACCCGCCCTGACGTTGTGTTGTACCCGTAGTGTGAACCCAAACGCTGTGATTTGTTTTGAGTGTGACGTCCCTTGTGAGCTGTGAACGTAACGTGAACGCAATAAATAAGTGAATTTGAGTGCACTATGAGGTTGTACATTGCGTTATGAATGGTCTGGATCGCTGTTTCTTCGATCAACGTAAGTGTTTACGGTATTTAGGTGTTGTGAATTTTGCGGGAAATGCGGGGAATTAAATTGGCTCTACGGTTTTGTGGTTAGTGGAGGCTGTTTCCGCATTTAATGGAACGTGCGTCGGCTGTTTCGATATTTTCAGCGGTCGTGCGGTACGCGTCGCCAATGCTAATTTATTTCAGGGTATAATGCGTTTTGCATTACATTTAACCAATTTATTGGTTGATAGTGAAAAGTGCTTCTGTTCAGTCCTCTGAAAACTAGCGATAGTTTATCCAGCCTTTGGTTTAATGATCAAATCAACTTAGAAACTAATTGGAATAAATGTTATTAGTAGCAAATTTTATCCAACAAAAGTTGTGTTTTAGAGAAGAAGATAACCTTTGAACCACGCCTATTTAAATCTGAAATTGTTCGCTGCCGAAATGAAGATAAACTTCACAAACTTGATACAGACATTGCTAAAGAAAAACCAGAGGTTACCAACAAACCATCAAAGAACATAAATTTTGCAGCACTCGTAAACATCAAGACAGACACACGCGTCAATGTTGAAACTGAATCGTTTCTAATAGAATCCGCAAACCGACAATAAACAAAGTCAGTGAACCTGACATACAAGTGAAACATAACAAACACAATATTTTATCGGAGACAGATATCTATTGGGTTGTGAAAAGGGATTTATGTCGAATCAAAATAAAGAAATCTTGCAAAGCTTTCCAATATAAATAATGGACTCTGATGTGGGACAAGGAAATCTTAATCCAAGGGCCCGAATGGATTGAAATTTTATTGTGTTTTCTACGATCTCTAAAATAAATACTGTACGAAGTTTATGGTATTAGGCTTCAAAAAGAGAAATTAAATTTGTTAAAGATTTAACACTAAGAGTTATTGAGAGTATAGAAATCAATCTAAGGATTAAAGTTTATTTAACTCTATGATATTGCTCTCGGTGAAACTATGTCAAAACTAAGAGAGAAAATTTTTAACTTTATATTTAATAGGGTAGATAAGTAATGTGGTGCATTTGTTCTCATCACAGTGACATTTTGTGCATAACAAACTTGTTCTGAGAATTCCTGTTGGAACATTAGATAACGCTAATGATCCTGAGTCAACAGCGTTACTTTATATTCTTGAGATAAGTAACGAGGACTAACTGGAGTAAACGGTTGAATGAATGAATAAATAACAGCTAACAATCACATACTAGTCCTGACTAGAATGTCCTGTAACGTGATTATCAGAAACTACCAGTACCATGGCACCGCAACACCTAGATCTGGAAGATTTTTAGATGTTTGCAGAACATGCCACATTTCTTCCGAAGCGAGATTTGAACTCGCGCCTTTTGCGAGCCAAGCATTTGCCCGCCACGCCACCGAGGCTGCCAAATTGAAGATGATTTGTTCTATTAAAGCTAAGATTGATTTGTTAGAGTCAAAGTTAAGTGGCTGTGAATCCTTGCCTGTGTCACTGATCATTGGTATACTTGCATTCGGTTGTAGACCAGATTACGAGTAGATGACCCCGATTATCTATGACAGAACTAACGTTGTGAAAGGAATAAATGTATATCAGAGTTGTTTGAATTTTGTTATGCCACTGAGTAGTTCAATTAAGTAGGACACACAATTATGTATACCAAACTAAACCAGAATCAGGAAACAATAAGAAAATTATTCCTAAAGGCGTCAAAATGTCGAATGATTGAGAAAAATTTACAATGAGTCATTAATACTTTAATGACTCATTGTAAATTTTCCTCAATCGCACAAGAGTAACCAATTGAACCACAATAATCACTCCAAGAGCGTTTAACCACGAAATGTGGTCATAACATTTTTTATGGTCGAAGTAGATAGCCCAAAACCCAACAAATCACGCCCATGTTGTCCCACACCTTCGTGTTAAACACACATAAATCATGGATGGCAAATAATAGAAAAAGGTATTTAAATAGTGCAGACCACCCGGGAGATCCAGCCAGCATCATCCGCGGCACGATCCAACATTATGCTATCAAAAGACCCAACCAACTGTATTGAGTTTTTACGTAATTTACATTTCTCCCATTCTGTTTTAGGATTCTGTTGACCCAAACCAAATTTATAATTTTATCCTTTGACAGGATATCGCAACTGTTTATTTTGATACCTTTGTAGTCGTCTTGAATACTTCTTGTAAGATACCTTGTCACGTAAGTAATTCTATAGTTGTTTTGGAATCCGGTAAGTTATTTTCCAAACTGAATAGCTTCATTGTCATTTATACACGTAGAACCCTTTGTATTCAAAATAGACTCGTTTTATTTGTGGTTTTTATTTGTACATTGTCAACTGGAACAACTGCAGTATCATCCTATATTGTTTAATCCTATCCTGTTTTTACTTTTTAAAGTGGATGATTTTATCGATCACATTGTCCGCTACTGGTTACAAACTGGTTTTACGTTCATCTCATGTTTGTAGATTAATATTTTATTCATTGAGCTTATACTGGTTTGTTGCATTTTTATAAGACTGGCTCGGGTGCTTGTAACGAAATGCAAAGTTGTTGTGCTACTTTCTATGTTCATTTTTTGCTGAAAGATGTAACTTCCTCATTTAATCAACATTTGCTATTTATTCTGAGGATGTAACCGTTATATTGACGATATAACGGCCATCTAATGTTAATCTTTTGTTTCATATAAAGTGGTAAATCTCTCTGTACCATTTTATTTTTATATCCACAGTAACCATAGCGTTAAAAATAGTTGGTTTAGTTTCACATTATTAAGTTCCTGCAGCGTAATTTGTCAATGTAAGTGGTTAATATTTGGAATACATATTTACTTAACGTTCCAACCCAAATGAATGTGAGTCCAAAGTTGTACTTTATTCATTAAACCTACACGCAAACTAAGCGGGTACTCCAACAATAAAGTTTAAAATTCCTGCGCTCCGAGTTTCAATCCCACTGTTATTTTAAACGACACATGTTACAAACCATGTTTAACTTTCTGAGTGACTGCAACAGACCTGCACTGAATCTTAACTATTTCCCCCAAAGTTTCCGGTTAATTTAACCCGAGGTCGACACATGCATCCGAACAAGAAAGACAAGGGAACTCCCACGTGGCCTGAACAAACAACAACTTCCCAGAAACACAGTGTCATCAGAAACAAAAACACGCCCAAATTGCCTACAATATTACATTACAGAACTATTGTTCCATAACTACGGACCGCATTCAAATACTATTTGTAATTAAAGGTTCACAAAAACTCTCAGGTTTACGAGGCCAATAAAAGAGTTATGGGTAGGTAAACGATCAAACTTAAAACGGTATAAAAGCTATACTTGCGTTCATTGTTTGATGCGTTAACCGCGCTCGTAAAATTTGGACAAATTGGTTCTAAAGGACCCGTTTTTTGCTTATAGCTCTTTTTGTTGGGTTTATTGCTCTACGCGAATCGGATATAAATTCCGCGTGCCACTTTTAGTTGGCTTGCATTTCGAGCCTATCAGGATTGATGTTCGAATATTTGGCAGTACTGGCGACAAGCTTTTCCTATTCCGCGATTGCCTTTAACGGTCTATTTTCATTTTGTATTGCAATCGCTGGATCTAAAATTCATTAATATGTAAGGTCCCTAAGTGCCTACAATAATTAATTGACTGACTTATTTCTTCGTTTAATTTTGTTACACTAGCTTCAAATAGCGCCCTCAACTTCGCTCGCATGGAACCTATGTATATTCCAAGGAAATTCAAATCCGTTCAGGCGTCACGCCGGCCATGATTCAGGCACAATGGCCGGTTTCTCGTGGTCCTACTATTTTCATATCCTTACCAACTTTTGGTTTTTTAATATTAATAGGATAACGGTTCTAGCTTCTAAGCATTTTGACAACGAGTTCGATATCTTTTGTTCGATCAATTTCCGTGTGCCACATTGCCGAATTAACATCATCATCATCAAAAAGCATCATGTCTAATTAAATCATCGTCTAATTAAGTATTGTGTGTCGCTGTCGCTGTGAACTAGCTAGTAATTACACACCGCGTTCGATCCGAATTTACCTACACATAATGAATAATAGTTCGTATGGCCCAAATTAAGTTATTACAGTTTTTAACTATTTCTGTAATAACATCAATTTACTTCTCTGCTGAGATGGGAGTAAAGAAAAAAATATGCTTTCAGCTTCTCTCCTCGAGCATGTCGTAAAAGTCGACTAAGGGATAGTATCCTCCAACATGATGGACCATCATATAAGCGATGGGCTGATCACCTGTCACTATGGTTCATATCAAAGATAGATGGATTTTGAATCAAGAGTGGCTGCAATTTTTTTTTTATGATTACTTATGGCTGTGCTTGATAATATCTATGTTTGTATGTATGTATAACTATATATTTATTAACCTTCTATAGGTGGGTAAACACAAAATGATGTCCGTCTTCTAATCCTAAGAACGTGAGTTCAAATCTGGTCGTGCACAAAAATATGTTTCTGTTCGAAAAATGTATGCGCTTTACTAGTACTTACAAACGGTACATAAAAGCATCATGGAAAAACCGGCATATCGAACTTTAAAAGTTCACGAAAGAAGCCTCTTTGAGGCGCACTTAAAATATTTTCACCACACTGGTTCGAATTAGTGTCACAGTAGTAGTAGTGCATGAAAGAAGCCTTCGGAGCGCACTGAAGGTCCTTTTACCACACTGGTTTTAGCTAATGACACGACAGGCCTTTAGCGATAGCTAGTGGAAGCCTCAGAATTAGGTTACACATCAATCACCTCGATAGCGTTAGTAATGTACCGTATTACTTAACACGCTTCGACTTGTAACTACGTGTTACGTAAGGGTTGTGTATATCTAGAACTAACTTACGTAGTCTCAAACTATAAGGGAGGAAATATAATATATACTACATATATATTTGACGACCTCGGTGGCGTGGCGAACGAGTGCTAGGCTGACGCAAGAGGCACGGTTTCGATTCCCGCTACGGGGAGAAATGTTTATGTTCTGCAAATATTTCTTCCGGGTCTGGGTTTCCCAAAATATGTGAGGAATATAGAATTCTGGCCAAAATACGGAATAATTTATCAAAATACAACGATTTTGCATTCTAATGTACTCATCATCATCATCGACAGTGATTTTACCTACGGCCGGGCACAAACCCTCTGTGCCAATTGCCCTAACCCGATCACTCCTACGAACAATCCTGCACATAATAGAATTTACACAACACGTGTTCCTATGAATATATGAATGCATCAACTTGGTAGTGTTTTTCAATTTTCCGGTACAACAGTCAGTGAATGTGTAATGTCTGTCTGTATTATAATAGGTGCAGGCAACCGGAGTCCGTATGGTTCAGTTAAAAAACGATAGTATAATTCACAATGTAAACAGAAATATCAGCTTTTGAAAAAGTTCAATCGATTCAAAAACGAACAAACAAAATTACTCGTAGATCACTCGGTAGAATCTGTGAAGGATCGCTTTGAAATTTCTTAAATCTACGTTGAATTTACGCCCAGGAACGCTTATCAACGCAATAATTGCTATGATTATTCACGATTCGTTCGGTAATAGAAAATGATTCGGACCAGGCAGTATGAAAATACACACAAATAATAGTGACTTTCATTGATATCTTAAAAGGTTTCCGAGGAACCGATTAAAGATCATTTTTTTAAAGTACCTTAAGGGCGAAGATATAGTTAATTGATTGATGACCACGACGTAAGATAAGCTGCTTAAATACTTAAAATGATTTCTTAAATTCTTGATCGCTTAATAATCGATGATTTGTGATCGGCTCAGGGCATTCTTCTATTGTCACGTGGGTGGGGATTTAAATATAATACAGTGCATTTTTGTGATAAACCTACTGTATGACGATGGTCATCTTTTTAAATCTTATTCTGTCATATTTTATTTCGTCAAATTCCTGTCACATAATATTACAATCCATACTTAATGTTATAAATGCGAATACATTTTCACGCCTAAACTGCTGAACAGATTTTAATAAAATTTGGCAAGGAGATAGGTTCCATCCCGGGGAATGACATAGGCTACTTTTAATTCTGTTAATTTATGATAAGACAGTTAATTTGACATTTATAGAGATTTGAGAATTGTTGACAATGTCATTCATATCAATCAGGGTCGTCGGCAGTTCTGTTTTTCCTGCAGGGCTGAGGGTAAGGGCCACTAGCTGGATCGATTTCATGATTTTTGACTTATTGGAATTGTCTCCGCCTCGAATAGCAGAATAAATCCTAATAAAACATTTTCATATTTGCATTATTAATTCTAAGGCCGTACGAAGTTTGCGGGGTCAGCTAGTAGGAAAATACCTACCAGAATAGAACACATGCGTACTATTTTATTATTATTTACTAAGCCATCATCATCATCATCAAACGATGCCTGATACTGGTGGTCATTATACTCACCGAGTAGAAAGCCTAGACTACACTGTACTAACTTATTACCAGTCGTGTTACCATTTATTTTTTCAAACCAATGTGGTGAAAGGCTTTAAAGTGCGTGTCAAAGGCTTCTTCTGTTATAAAACAGTTTGATTTTCGAATGCAATCTTTCAAATTGTAATCGACGTGATGATTATAGCTTTAAAAAAATTATGAGCCAAAATAAAATATTTAGCAATATTTACAACCTTTAATGAAAGTTAATTGTATAACTGCAGTATGCAATGCCGGGCCCGGACATCTTCACTTGCGCCATAAACTTTTTATGGTAATTCAATTCTCCGAACCCATCGTAATAACGCATCAACAGCCGATAAAGTAGCTGTAAACTTGGTTTTTTCACTTTAAAATAGGGTTGTACTCGTATTTCGGAATAAAAAGTCGGATTAGTTTGATCTAAGTACTTACATTAATACTGGGCAAAAAACAGATACCTAATTTTATAAAAAATCCCTTGCGGGAAGAGATTGTAATGATCGCAGGGATGCAGGCAGCGTAGAATAATTCGCTTTGGAAATATAAAGTTCTATATTCAGGCGATGGGCTGATCACCTGTCACCATGGTTAACAATATCCATCTTAGGATTGGCTGCAAGTTTCCTTATGTTTACTTGTGGCTCTGCCCACCCCATTAGGAAAACGGGCATGACAATTTTCTATAGTCTGATGATGAAATTGGCATTTTCTTCCTAAATGAATGATTGGGCACGAACTAATAAGTTTGGTAATAATGCTCACTGAGCATACGCATGTTTTAGTTTTCTACTATATATACCCGTGAAAGTATAATAAAGCGTATATAAGACGGTTACATTCGGCACCATAAAAAAGTCGGATTATATCTTGTGTCACAGCACTAGTGGCGAGAAATAACATCTTTAGTTTGAGCACACGGCTTCTTTGACGATTATACTCGGCTATAAGAATGGAATTGGGTTGAGAGAACAAAAAAGGGCATTATGAAAATGAATGGGAGCATTCGTCACGCGTACAGCAGCGAAACTCGTAACGCCATCTGTTGGGGAGTGGTGACAACTTGCTTTGTATATCCCTAAACAACGAGGTAAGTTTTTTTGCTATAAGTATAAAAAAGAGATATTAATTAGGTTTTCAAGTTCTTCAACATTCATCATTATCCACAGCCTGATTTACCCACTGATGGGCATAGGCCTCCCTGTATTTGTTCCTTAACATTATTAAGATTTTTTTTGTAATATTTTTCTAACTTTTAAAATTCTTTATTTTTCTATACCTACTCCATAAAATATTTCTATAAAAACCAAATGATCTATTCAAAGCCTTTAAATAAGGACGTCTAAAAAGCCGACCGTTTGGTCAACTTTTCATCCCATGGAGCAACAAAAGTTTACAATCACCTTTCATTGACAGATTTTGCTCGGTCCATTTACTCTCACAATCTATTTTTCATGTTCTAAGCTATCGTACACAAAGTAACCTTCGCTTTTCATTCAACGCGAGTCTGCCATTACTCTTGGCGTAGCTTAGGAATAGCTGGTTTAGTTGAAACTGGAATATAAAATTAAGTGAAAAGTTACTCCAGCTTCAACTAAGTGACGCTTGATTTTCGTATGATTTTAAAACTGTTTATTTTTTAATTTAAAAGAAAATGTTGTGTACAAGAGTGGTATTGATTGTAAAAAGGAAAAGTCATAATTCAGATTATACTTACTTAAGTAGTTGTTAGCATCATATTATTAAATTAATGCATTTTTAAGATTTTTGAATTAAAGTAATACTAAGTCAAAATTTTATTAAAACTGTTTTCAACTCCCTGTATATATTCCACTAAATATTAACAAATATAAAAACACCAATTTGTCACCTATATAAACTTGTTTATTTAATATTTTGAAATTGAAAAACAAAACGATATTTTGAAACTAAATAATTATTGCTTATATTTCAATCACGGTTTTGAAACTTGATTTAACACTTGAAAAAAGTGAACAGACTGATGCGAAATTCTGAGGGTTTAAATTGTTTAAGTTCTTTTAGTGCAGATCAAATAGCTGTAGTGGACTAGCCGTCCCTCAGCTACGTCTTGTCCATTACTCTTGATCAATACCAGCGACAATGGCTCAGATTTAGACCTCAAATGTATAGTAGGTACAGTTATTTAGTTAACGCGTCACACTTTGAACTAATTTAGATGAAATAATCCTCTGGAACAATGTTTTGTGAAGTAAAAGGTTGTCTTTGAGAATATAATCTATTTATGTAAGCTCTAAGCTGTACTTCCTAACATAAATAATATTTTCTTTGTGAAAATTTTATTGAAAAAATAAAAATAATAAATATTTATTTGCAGACATTTCACACAGCGCCATCTAGCCCCAAACTAAGCAAAGCTTGAACTATGGGCACTAGATGGCTGATTTTTGTAAATACTTGCTTATAATACTGCAACACCCAGAACAGAAAGAAATATTTGCAGAACATGCAAACATTTCTCCCGTAGCGGGAATCAAACCCGCGCTCGTTTGACTTCTCTTCCATAAAAAAATCTGCTGGTTTCCAAACAAAGTCAGTACAAACTTCGCTTAGTTCAAAACTAAATAGCGCTGTGAAATCTGTGTCACTCGAATAAAATTCATTTATTGAAATTGGTAACCGAAAGTCGTTAAGCTTCGTACACATATTTGTAACTGTCATCCGAATTGGAGATCGCATTCGACCACCTCTCTTTAAGGAGAGGTTTACATAACTTATTCGTATAAGGGATACGAATGTCACGCAATCATGTGTTCAAGACTTTATGTAAGACCCTATGACCCAAATTGGGATGGGCCTTCGAGTTACAGGTTTTTCTAAACCATCTTTAAGATTTATCAATTACGAATATAAGTAGAAGACAAGAAAGAACATTATAAACGTGTGCAAATGAAGTCCTTTTTAAGGCGCACTTTAATTATTTTACTCCACTGGTTCCAAAAAGCTTGTGACACGAGTAGATAGTAGAAGTAGTAGGATGAAAATTATCATGATCTGCAGTAACATGAACAGTAGAAATACCTATAGAGTTAAAATGTTCTCATTTTGCAGTGGACTCACTAGTGATATGATCTCGTCAGAAACCGGTGCTCGGTATCTTGAGTTGAGCCTGAATGTCAATCAACGTCACTCTCGGCCGTACCAGGAAATCAATTGCGCATAATCATTGCGGTTAGTATTGATCAATTGATCAATATCTGCGTTAGAAATTGAGTTACATTTCTTTGGCTTAGGGACATTTTTTTGTAGTTCTGTGCTTAGGTCAAGGATAAAAAAGCGTTATATTAGTTACTTATATGGAATAATGTTTTTTTAATCTGTGGCGACTGTCTAACCAAAAACGTTAAGGCCTTTAATTAAAGTAAATTGTATCGAGCAAATCAAAAATCTGGTGCCAAAAGTACAAGCTTTGCTTAGTTTGGGGCTAGATGGCGCTGTGTGAAATGTCCACAAATATGTTTATTTATTAAATTACTAGTCGCTCGCGTCTTCACCCGCGTGATACCCGGATAAAAAATGGCTTATATGTCAATCCAGCACATGTACTATGTGTATTCCAAGTTTCATTCAAATCCCTTCAGCCGTGATTGAGGCACAAACATCCAAATATCCTCATAAACTTTCGCATTTAAAATATAAGTCAGATTGCAATTACAAAGGTAACTATAGTATAGGTAAATAGTTTTAAAGCGACTGCGAAAATGGAGTATAATGTTTTTTTGATTTTATTATTGCAGTTTAATTCAATTACGAATCGCGATAACAAAATAACATAGATAGGTACAACAGCAATTAGAGTTTGAAATTATCTTTGACGTAAATAATAAGTTATTCGTACCGCACATTGTTTCAATGTTCCAATTGTAATCATAAATAACTTATTAGGACAGATTCTGATAATCATTTGTAAACCAATCCAGGATATTACAAAATGTCGAACAACAAACCATTGTCGAATAAATTGTTTGCCTTTTGGATAATAAAGTATCTAGGTATTTTTCGTAATGTACTTCTGTGGTTATCATTAAAATGAATGAACTCAATAATCATTAAGGTACTACATAATGCAGTTATATTAATGTCAATTAAAGTTTAAACAGTTTAATAATCTTTTTATTTTATATAACCCATCTTTAAAAAGAGATTTAGTAAGTAGTTATTAAAAACTTATACACGAATACCTGCATTTAAAAATTAATATATCAAGTGCGAGGCAAATTAACACAACTCTTGCTCACTGACCAAATGCTGTACATAATCACAAAACAAAACCAATGACAAGTAAATATTTTCACAATAAAAAGGCTTCACAAAACAAATACCGCAGAGATACGACACTTTAAATCTATTTGCAGATAAAGTGACGCAAATCGACGGCATCAATCAGCCCTGTACCCTTTGTGTTGCGATTGAAACCGCACATTGATCAATCAGCAACAAGAAAAGGTCTATTTCGATATTCGTAAAGCTAGGAATTTTATAAGCAACGTCCATCAACCCAAACTGCGCTAGTGTTTTTGTCAGTTATTCATTTGTCAAAGACAAAAATGCTTTGGACTGAATAACGCTCCAACTCCTTTGATAAACATGATTGTAAAGGGATCATTGCCCAACAAAATTGCCAAGCGTGATTTCTGACCTGTATCTTCCACGCTTGGCCGCGGTACGAACGTAAATGCAATGTAGATTTAAAATCGTGTCCAAGGTTTGATACCAGTGATTTTAAGGAATAAAAAATTTTGATTATGACTTGACTTTGACCTCCCTTTTTTTAATCTTCTTTAAGGCCTCATTTATTTTTTTATAATAATTTGAATAACAAAAAGTATCATCAAACACAAATTTTCTCACAAATGTCTACTTTGCTTCAGTTGAGGGTGAAACTATAAAATAGCAAGCATGACCCAGTGGAAAGTAGGTATCTAAGAGTATAATACCATTGTGAATCAGGGTCAATGTGGGAGTAAAGAAAAAACATACATAGAACGTGTCCAGCTGCTTCTCTCCTCGAGCATGTCGTAAAAGTCGACTAAGGGATGGTATCCTCTCCAACAGGATAGACCATCTTTATGGGCGTTGGACATTGAATCAGGAGTGATCGTTAGTTTTTTTTATATGTATAATTAATTGTCTCAAAATGTGAACGTAAACTTTTTATTTACAAAATCAATAGTAACATTTTGCCTCATTCAAATATACAATGTAAAATTAAACCATCCGTTCGGTGACATTTTAACCGAACAATTTGAAACGTCCAATGCGCAGATAACATACGATATTTAAACTAAAAATTGGGTGAAATTCGCGCAAATACTTTTGTGTTTTGATAAACGCCGCTGGGCTCTTGGTAAAAACGTTGTTTACGGTTAAAACGATGTTGGCAACTAAAACATCGTGTTGCCACAATAAAGTTGTTTAACTTGTGATTCATAAGGTTTCAGTGAATAAGCTTGTTGTATTAAAGTTGGGTACATGGATCTGTTAACATTAACATTAGGGATGTTGGGATTTCATTTTATCATAACTTACTAACATTTTAATGTTTCAACTGTTTTTGAAATCACGAATTCTTCTTGCTATCAAAAAAACTAAGGCCTTTTAGCATCTATAGTAGATATAGATACAGCGTCCGTCAGAAGGCAACTTTTTACCTTCACAAACGGGACGCTGTAGTGCCCGGGACAAATTAAGATGGAGTAGGCTTAGTCGGCCTTGTCCACAGGAAAGACATGGTCAATACGTGCGGAGCTGACTAAGCCATAAGCTATCAAATCAACTGTCATTTTTAAGCGTCTTGTTTTGTTCGGCTGGAGCTGAAAAGGACACAATATATCTATTTTTTCGTTACAGCACAAAAAAGTGAAGTAACTAGTCATAATGCTTTCCTGTTACAGTTCAATCAACCAAACAGTAAATGCTACCAATTCGCACAGTATTTTCAAGTTCCAAAATCTACAATGGAATTTGCAGAAAGCTACAGAGATTGTAAAAATGGACAGCATTTTATGGCACACGCGTCCAAACTTCACCACTCCGGATCTGTCTCTCGACTGACACGACAGCTGCGCAGGAAACCGCTTAATCCTCGTCTGAGAAGTATCGTAAATAAATTATTTGGACGACTCCTCGGATGAATAGATCGAGTACTTTGACACTGAAACCTGTCAGTGAGTTGTTTGCAATTTTTGGAATGATTTTTTGGTAGAATTTACCCTACATTTCATTTCTTAATTAGACGGAACCCTGCAGAATTCGTATGAATATTATAAGGTAGCTTTTACTGCTTCTTTTTAGACAATAGCTTAAATTCTATAGAGAATCGAGAATATCATCATCATCATCATCGTCAGCCCTTCTGCACCCACTGCTGTGTATAGAATATTAGGCATATCTAATAAAAAAAAGTATTATTTTTAGTTTTTAGACCAAATTGTTCTCATATAGT
Organism: Scotopteryx bipunctaria; assembly: GCA_949320045.1. Classification (NCBI taxonomy): domain Eukaryota; kingdom Metazoa; phylum Arthropoda; class Insecta; order Lepidoptera; family Geometridae; genus Scotopteryx; species Scotopteryx bipunctaria. The sequence continues at coordinate 11,989,346 of OX439446.1, read as the reverse complement.
TAAATGAAGTTTGTCTCTTTGAGAATAAACCTTTTAGATAACAGAACCCTAAAAACTACACTAATAAAGTTTTGTTCTAACATTAACATGTTGCTCAGAATGTTAACAACTTGAAACAAACAGAAATAGATCGAACAGTCATTTGTGTTTTAACCCATGAGTGGATGGCCATTTAACTTCAAATAACTCGGCCGACAGTACTTGTACCCATTAGAATACTTACCCAATAAACAAACCAATCCAACCATTGCGAGTAAGATAAAACTTTATCCATCACTACGAGAACCTACTAGGGACTTGGTAACCAAAAAGACGGAAAAAGCAGGGAAAAGGGGAAAAGAGGTGGTTCGATTCCGAGGAGAAATGCTTTTATGATCTGTTAATATTTCTTCTGGGTCTGGAATTTGTGTAACCATGGTACTCGAAGTTTCTGATATCCACGATGCAGGGAATCCTAGTGAGGATGGAACTGTGTATGAGACTGTTGGGTAACTACGAGTACCATGGTACCACAACACCCAGACCAGGAAGAAATATTTGCAGAACATGCAAACATTTCATCCGCAGCAGGAATCGAACCCGCGCCTCTCGCGTCTCTGCCGAGCAATCGCCCGCCACGCCACCGAGGCCGTTAAAAAAAATCTTGTGTTTTGTACAGAAATGAACTTGCGATTTTAACTAACATCAATATAGCACCTTTTCTCATAATTTTACTTTTCAACGGCTACGACTAAAAAACCCCATTTCGTAGTCGGATAAAAGTCGACTATGCCTACTCTAGTTACACTAGTAGGTACCATTAGTGTTACCGAAATAATCTGAGCCATTAAAATTAATGTCCAAAAGCACATAGTTTTACAGCTAACCACAGATTATACCTATCAATATTTAGGCTATTGCATTTATTGACGAAACGAATTGAAAATAGTCAGAATAGAGAATTTATCCATTTTAAACGTGCGATGAATAATTAAATACCTTTGTTTATATCCCATTGAACCAATTTGAACTATTTTAATCTATTTTTGGATAATTGTTAACAGTTAAATATTAATAATAAGGCCTTCATTCTATAGACACCTACTAGATTTATACAGCGTCAGGAGGCAATGTTTGTCTACACTAACAGGACGCTGAAACTATATGGAAATCGCACTAACAATAAATATTATCAACAATTATGTATTGCAAATAAAAATAAAACATGAATGGACGAAATAATTACAATAAATATAAAAATAATAATGTATTAAACGTGTAAACAATTATTTTTGCTTGAAACCGTCCACCACCCTAATATTTCATTCTACTTAACCAACATCGTCCACGAAAAAAAACTTTTTACAGAATTCATCATCATCTTCCTGCCCTTATCGCACTCTATGTGGGGTCGGCACAGCATGTTCCAAGGATCATGCTGTAGGAGTTTTGGCTAAGGTGTTTTATAACCGGCCACCTGCCTGACGTCAACCCTCCTTGGGAATACTTGCTTATTGTATCTCATCATGTTGGGGAGAATTTTTTACAGAACTATTAAATTTTATTTGTGACATTTTTGATAACTTTCAAATTAGTTAATAAATACCAGTATACCACTATATAATTAGTCTTCAATATAAAATTTTACACGTAATTATAATGAATATCCATCGTTTAGTTATTACAATTAATACATGAAAACGTTGGTAATATTTGATGATGAAATTGTGTCCAACAAATTGACGATTTATTCAGCGTGCGGTAAAACCAAAGCTACTTGACCTCCCTCGGGCACTGTATCGAGTAACAAGCCGAGCTCACCGCAAATGGACGGGACACGCTTGTGTTTCGGACTAGCACTAGTTACTGGAGCTAGTTCGTCTAGTATTTCAATACGAGTAACCAGCAGTTGATTTGCTGGAAGTGGCAGTGAGAGGTACGTCTGTTCTCCGGGCTAGCACTAGTTTCTGGAGCTAACTTGATTAGGTTTTCAGTACAGGGAATGTCAACTGACGGGTGCCGTATCGAGTGAGAGGCCGAGTTCGCCGCAAGTCGCCAGGACACGCTCCTGTTCAGAGTTTTTGGAGCTAGCCCGGCTAGTTACGTTAGAAAGCGTGCAACGTTTTAGGTTAATAATAGTTTTTTTAATAAGCTCTCGTACCAACTACTAAGATACTGGGAGAATAGCAGTAACTTTTGTTTTGGAAACCAGCGCTAGCGTTTCTGCCAGAAATTCTGAGTTTCACCATTTCATACATTGTTCGGAGAAAAACGAGTTCCTATACAAATATTCACCAATTATTGTGTCTCTCTCAAAATCACCACTGATTTTGTATGTTTATGTGCTTGATCTGTAAAATCGATATGTAAAGTAATTGATGGAACCTTCCTAACCTTCCGATATTTTTACTATCCGTTGACGCATTGTGCCTAGTAAATTTACATATAAATGTCTATTTAAATCTTTACAAATTTAAATGGGATTCGATGGCATTGTAAACAGTATCATTGTTATTGTCAATAAAAAGTAAAACATCCCAAACCAATCGAGATATTATCAGAAGATAGGAATAGTGAACCAATACCAGTGTGTAGGTGTTTGAAAACCGGTGGTATTAAGGCTATGGTACAAAGCACGAGAGAATAGAGCATATTTACCTATTAAATGTTTTTTTTTCTCAACCTATTTCATCCCACTGATGGGCAAAGGTCTCTTCCATACATAATTCAATGTTTAATTTACACAAGTAAAAAAACTTGCTGGTGAAGTTAGATATTACACTGAGAAAAACAATATCAAAATGATTTCACTATGTACCTAATGTCTTTATATAAATACGCCATTTCCGCCAAATATGGGTAGGTGATATAATATGTTTCGAAAACCACTCAATTTCTAGTAGGTAATAGTAGGTACTATGATCGAAAACTTATTTACGTTCGTATGAAATTCATGAACTAATTAGTCTGTAGGAGCAGCCTTAGAAAGCAAGGGGGAGTCTTTGCCCAGCTGTGGGACAATACAGGCTAATAGTAATAGTAACTACTCTGCACTAATAAAATGCCAGTTAGTAAAGTTACAAAACAAACGTTTTATTTTGGCTTAAGTTTAAAATAATCCTACTAATATTATAAATGTGAAAGTTTGTGAGAATGTGTGGATGTGACGATGTATGTTTGTGCCTCAATCATGTCGTAACGGCTGTACGGATTGGAATGAAACTTATAATAAACATAGTATGTGTACTGAAATAAAATATAGGCTACTTCTCGTCCGGATACCACGCGAGCAAAGCCGCGGGCGAAAGCTAGTAAAAAGTATTTTAAGGAAAAAATGTTACATATTTCAAACAAGGTTCGCAACATAAAAGCCTGCAACACAACGATTTACTGAACCTATTAACTCTACTGAAAAACAGCCATAACCCCTAGGTATCGGTAGTAAACTCAATGGGCAAGTACGCTCACTAAAATTGATTTCTCAAAGTTGGATAGTAAAATTTTACAGCCATAAGTCCATCACTTGGGCCGTATCGTAAAAGCTTACCTCAGTAAAGTACACAACTTGGTCTCTCGTGTACCGTAAATTTACGATGCACGCGCTTCGAGAATTTCGTTATGCCCCACCCGGGTGCGGATTTGGCACCGCGATTTTTACAGAGTTCAGTTCAGATTACGTAGTAAGTTCATTCAATGCCTTGTTCTGGCTATCGAAACCCGGTTTGTACGCTGAAATATGATTTGAACTATATTATTTATCCTACTAATATTATAAAAGCGAAAGTTTGTGAGGATGTGTGGATGTGACGATGTATGTTTGTGCCTCAATCACGCCCAAACAGCCAAACGGATTTGAAGGAAAATTTAAATATACATAATACATGCGCTGGATTAAAATTTAGGCTACTTTTTATCCGGGTACAACGCGTGCAAAGCCGCGGGCGGCAGTTAGTACTATATTTTTTAATGATATAATTTAACCATTTATGTTACAAAACAAGTATAACAAAAAACCAGAATGCTTACTTTTGTCAAAATTCATTTAGCCGTTCGGACTACAGCATCAGCCAAAGGAATGCACACATACACCTTCTTCGCAGTCGGGTAAAAATAAAAAGGGAACCTATGATAAAGTGCATACATAATAAACTTTTTTCAATAAAAATACGTTTTTTTTATTAAGTATTGTAATTCTCTTATAAGAATTATACATAAAGTTTTTTTTACCTTTATAATTAGTAAAAAAAAACATCATCATCAGCCTAAAGAAAACCAATGCTAGACAAAGGCCTTTCTAATATACTTTCAGGGAAAAATATGCTTAAAATACAGGTACTTTTTGTAAGTTGCCCATCAACATTCATTTATAATTCATCTAGGTCGTCCCTATTCATTGAAATTAACCCTTTTCATGTCTGAGTGGTCCACGCTTTTTAAATACAATATTTTTGTTCTTGTCATTATTATGCCAAATTAATTATTTATTAACGGTCAAAATATAATTGTAATAATATGTAAAAATGTTTTTTTTTTTAGTCTGACCTTTGTCATATTGAGAGCTAGACCTTTTTACCCGACTGTGAAGAAGGGTGCTATTTAGCTATTATTTGCACAATGAAAACTGCTGGTAAACTCCAGTATCTGACAGCATTGCTATTATTACATCAGTTTACCTTAGAGAATCAGGAGTGAAACTAATTTAGCAAATAAGTTCCTCACAGAAAACTGGAAATTTAATACTGAACTTCGTTTAATAACGTACTTAACTCGGTATAATAGTGGATTAAGTGGAGATTTAAGTTAGCATTAACAAAACTTGAACATGGCTTGGATAATGTTTGCTGCGCGGTTTCACTTTGAAACCAGATTGCATCCAAACATGGGATTCTGTACAATCTTGAGATGCCTTCTCCAAATGTTTCTTCGCAGTCAGCACCGTTTAAGGTAGACTTGCCGCGTTAGTGACGCCGCGTCAAAGCTACTACGCAAATAACGCCTTACGAGGGCAGTGTCAATGATGCAGCGAATGACGTCACATACGCAGTTAGATCTATCGCGGCGTCACTGACGCCCTCTTTAAAAGTCTACCTTTTATCAGGATGCCCTTTCCATTATGCTACATTCTTTGTACGTGCCTACCATATACGAAATTTCCTATAACCCACTGGTAGATGCCTCCTCCAAAGGTCGCGCTTCTTTGTTATCTTCAGTCAGCACTATTTACCAGGATGCCGTATCTAAATGGTACGTTCTACATTCTTACCACTTTGCTCCGTATAATCAGCTGGTGCCTCCTCCAAATATTATGCTTCTTTGTAATGCTAAGATGCTTTCTCTGAACGGTACGTTCTTCGACGTTCTACGTTCTTACCACTTTGCTCCGTAATATCAGTTTGAAATGCCTCATCCAAATGCTTTGCCTCTTTGTAATCTTCAGTTAGCACTATTTACTAAAATACCTTCTCCATGTGCTACGTTTTTGTTTTTACCACAATGCTCCGTGTAATCAGCTGGCATAATCCTCCAAAAATTACGATTCTTCAGTCCATTTGACGGTCCTAATGGTGTAATGAGTGGAAACCGTTAGTTACAACTAACCACCTAGTCTAGATAGCTATACCAGATCTTTGAGGCCAAAGCTATCGTCTTTCGTAATGTCGTCTACATTAAGATCAGAATATAGAAAGCCGTTTAATACCAAATATTAAACGAAAAATACAAGTGAAAGTGAATCACAACATTCCCTCAAAGTAAGTGAGCCCATATAAAAGGCAGTAATACAGAGTGTGAAAGAAAATGTCGAACAAAACAAACACAGCCTGGTTTTTCCCGGCTTTGCGTGTCTCTGTAATGACATCCTTATTTCGCGAAAGCCCTAGTTTTGCCTACGGCGACATTTTAATTTCGTGTCACCCCTAAAAGGGGGTTTTTCGCGACTAGGGGGGCTTTCCGCGACAAGGGGTTTTTTTGCAATCGTTCTCACGGCCGTGACCTAGTTCCGACACCGAGAAGTTTTATTTTTGTGTATCCTCTCCATGATGGACCATCTATATGGGCGACGGGCTGGTCACCTGTCACAATGGTTCACCATATTCTATCTTGAAACTTGAATTAGGAGTTTTGGCAAGTTTTCTTATGATTACTAGAGACTCTGCCCACTCCATTAGGGATACGGGTGTGATAGTATGTATATAAATAAATAAAATAAAAAGCCTGATAATCCATAGTTAAGTAGGTAACATAAAATTTTAAAATGTTTTAACTACATATATTATAGGTACACTAATTTTCCTACTAAATTAGGACCCCTCTCGGGTAAAGGCCTCGTCCAACTCTTTTCATTGGTCGCGGTCTTTTGCCACCTCTGTCCAATTTATGGTATCAGATATCTTCTTTATCTCGTCTGACCGACGATAATTATGTATAATAATAATGTATGTGTTTACTATTCGAATAATCTTTAAGGTGAATCAACATCCAACCTATATAATATTTTTTTTGTAATGCCAAGGTCTCTAAAAAAATTTAGCTGTTATAATACCACTCCAATCAGTGAACTTTTAAAACCAAATAAATTACTGAGAATCATTTTTCTGAAATGTCAGGTCTTAAGAAAAGCTTAAACAGCGGTAAAATGATTGTATGTTTTCGAAACTTCTTCGATGTCCATTTTTGTTTAAAAAGGTCTGATGATGTATTACATTATTATCTGATTGATGCAACTTAAGTGGTACCTAGTTTACATATAAATGAACCCTCCAGCGTCTTAAAATAATACTTACCTACTTACAAACTCATACAATACATAACCCTCCATTTTACTTACAGGATAAAAATCTTTGAGCGTCAGAGCAAATAACAAAAAGCGAAAGAAAAATCTAAGGGATTACAGACGATAAACTTTTCAGGTTAAGGAGTCCAACAAAAATAGTAATTCCATAGACTATGAAAAAGTTAACACACTTTCTCCTCTACATCAAAACGCGGATCCAAGTGTCTACGTACGAAACTTGACAACGCTTTTGTGACCTACTTCTCAAAGGACTCCTTCGAGGATTATTTTTTCCTACATCCTCACTGTGTTTACACATAAATAAACAGTTAAAATCATACCAAAATCGTTTTCTTGGATAAAATAGGTATTCTGTTTGTTGACATTAGATTATTTCATGTCGATTATTTGCTTAAAGCTTACCTGTTATGTGCAAAACTTTTTTGTGCAGAAAAAAAAATCCAATTCGAATTTCAAATTCAAATGTCGAACGCCGTCTTGAGAATTCAAATTCGGCATTAGTCGCGGCACTCGTTACCCCGTTCCGTGTTAGGAGCAGCCACACGTACGAAATCGGAACCTGACCGTCCGAAATCGACGGCCATCCCAAAAGCGTGACTTTTGCCCTCGGAATTGACGCGAGGCGCGGGTGCCAGTGGGGTATTGATCGCGAAAGCTCGGCGCACTTCGGACGACTTCGGCTTCGCGAGCGACTTCGCCGTTGCTTGAGTCGGGACATGCAGCCGCAGGCCTTCTATTTGGTCAGTTGGCGTGTCAACTTCACTGGAAGTAGTTGATTGGAACTTTAATTGGGACAAGGTTAGCGACGTGGGCGTAATTCGGTTTTCACAGTTTCATGTTCGCTTTAATAAGTTAGTTTCTTGACTCGAGTTCGAAATTTAAACCGCGCTCTGCTCGTGTTGATTTTCCGAAGTCGATGTGGGTTTATCCTAGATTTTTGAATGAAAAGACAAATATCAAGACTATTAATTCCGAAGTAGCTGGCTCAAAGTTTTCGTTATAAACAAACCAATCCTTTGAATGAAAAGGTCAGTAGGTTATATTAAAAGTATGATGGTTCTATTTACTTCAGGCTACTAGTAGTCAATCACAAACAAAATATTGAGTTAAAATGAGCATTCACTAAAATGCTCCCTTTGTAATGTTTACAAATAATGCTCATTCACAAGCATTAGAAGTTGAGTAACAGCCGGCACTTGACCCCCTTCGGAGTTAGATGTACTTGTTTCTTTTTGTTCGTTCCTTTCATGCCTCTAGCATTCTCAGTGCACCTCTGATTGCTAAATGATAATGGAAATATATAAAAAAAACTTGTCAAATTCGCACACGAAGGCTTTCGTACTACAAGCATGGCGGAGGCCTTTAGGCGGCCTAAAAACTCTGTCACTAGAGTTAGCCTTTAGCTCATACGAATAGACATACATACTATAAGCATGATTTTTACTCTATGTATTTTTAAATAGGTAGCTTCGATGATTGATTACGAACGTTAAATTTTTTTTTCTTGTATGGGGCCCTTTTTTATTTGATTTTTATTATTTGTTGTTATAGCGGCAATAGAATTACATACCCTGTGAAATTTTCAACTCTCTACCTATTAAGGTTCATGAGATACAGCCCGCTGACGGATGGACGGTAGGACGGACAGCGGAGGCTTAGTAATAAGAGCCCATTGGCACCATTCGGGTACGGAACCCTAAAAAAGTCAGGAAAGATTGTACAGCAGTTTTATTGAAGTTTCACATGGCAGAGTATTAAATAATGTGATATTTTTTATTATAATAAAAAGACTTCGATTTTGTTATTTTGATGTATTTTACCACCATGATTTCGTTTCAGTGTCTAGTTCTGTTAGATAGTTACAATAAGCGACAGGAAAACTTTGAAGCAGTCTTTTAACTGTAAGTTATGCAACCTTTGTTTTTACTTCTTCGCTGGACTGGGAGTAAAGAAAAAACATAGAATGCGTCCAGCTGCTTCTCTCCCCGAGCATGTCGTAAAAGTCGACTAAGGGATAGTATCCACCAACATGATGAGATACAATAAGCAAGTATTCCTAAGGAGGGTTGACGTCAGGCAGGCGGCCGGTCATAAAACACCTTAACCAAAACTCTTACAGCATGATCCAAGGATCACGCTGTGCCGACCTCACATGGACTGGGATAACGGCAGGAAGATGATGATGAAGCAACCTTTGTAAGTAAAGGTGTAGATGAACAAGCAAAGGCTAGAAACTCAAATGTCGCTAGAAAAACACTTTCTTTACGAAACTGCTTTGCGACGATTCGATCCAAGGAGATTGCGCGCCCATTTGACGTTTTCTTCGACCTTTTTTATAGCCAATAATAAAGGAAGCCTCTATTCTTCAGGTAGACAGTGTTTTCACAATTCAGTTCTATTCTTCCCTTTACGTTTTGCATAGTTTACCTAGTGTTGGAGAGATTTTTTTAATATTCTGTTTACCTGAGCTTTTAAAATGTAAAACTTGGATGAAAATATTTTTAACAAGCATGAAATTAAAAATGGATTTGCAAGCAAGTTTTTAGTGCTGACAAAATATGGTTGACTACCTAATTTTCTGTATGGTAACAGAAAATTAGGTAGTCAACCATTTATCGTTATAGTCCGACCAGCTTTCGTATTACATAGATTTCTTGACAAGCCGTTGACGCTGTCAAAAAACGCAACTACCTATTGTTTTTTTGATAGCGGTTGCTTGGTTAGAGTGTGTCAAAAAAGTTACATAATAACCCCGCATCTACTTTGGATATTGACAGAACTTGTGGCGTAGCTTGCTTAGACGTTCTTGGTTGATCGTTGAAGTTAAACAACGTTGTGCGCGGTCACAATTGGGATGGGTGATCGCAAGTGGCATTACGAGCTGAGCGCTTCCGTGCTTCCGATGGCACGTTAAATGGTCATTCCCGGCTTTTAAGTCGTTAAGCCATGACGGAGGCCTTTAGGCGGCCTAAGAACTCCGTCACAAGAGTTGGCCACTAGCTCATACGAACTTACTTTACTGTCAGGTTCGATATTTGATTTGTCCTCTTAGACATAAACGTACGAACATATTAAGTTAAATAAAAAGTCTCTCTGAAGTAGCTTGTGTGTTCATTCATTCCACACGAGTGAAGCCGCGGTGTGCAATCGAAACGTTTTCATTTTAGCGACACACCGCTGCATTCCAGGGGCTACCATCAATTCGCACTACGTTAATAAAAAAAACCATCAATCAATTCAGGTTAACTAATTTAGAAGTCACGCGTGGTCAGAATGGTTCAGTACCCACTGGACCTTCAAAATAGGAACGTACCTACACGATAGGACCTATTCGACCTCCTATCAAAAACTTGGTACCCACTGGACCTTCATAGAATGAATGCATGAATGAAATTCTTTATTGCGCATCTTACAATTAGATAACTAGTTAACAAAATAAGTATAGGTAATGTGCAACGGGCGGTCTTATCGCTAATAAGCGATATCTTCCAGACAACCTTTGGATGGAGGGGAATTAAAAGAACAGATTCAGATGTCGTAACATGTTTGTTCACTCTGGAAAAATATTGTCGAGTTTTAATAGGATCCTTTCGTGCTTGATAAATGTTTTCGAACGTTCTACGGTTCTGCGACATGTCGGTTTCCTCACGATGTTTTCTTTCACTGTTTGAGAGTATTGGTATAGCGCATAAATTTTTTGAACAGAAAAACCCATTGGTGCACGAAAAAAATGTACAATCCGAGTTCAATAGTTAGGCTGTTAGGCATATTAGGCATGCTTAAACAAAATCAAAAGTTCAAGGCAATATTTGCTTTCAGAGTAACTGGTTCGTTCGATGTCATCAGTCAATAGTGACAGTACCTAGTTCATCGTATTTACTTGATTCACATCATCATCATCATTTTCATGCCCTTATCCCACTAGGTGGGGTCGGCACACCATGTTTCCCTCCTCCATTTTCTCCTATCACTCGCCATCTCAGCACTCAATCCTTTCACACGCATGTCCTCTTTCACACAATCCATCCATCTTTTCCTTGGCCTTCCTCTAGCAGTAATCAAGCACTTTGCTTGATTCACAAACGTACTAATGCGAGCCTGAGTGCCTTTTTGTATTTGAATCCAGCAGGATTTGGGTCAGAATACACCCGCGCGAGTATTCGCTTAATTGAAAAAGTTAAATCGTCCCATTTTCGTGGAATCGTTTCGAATTTTTGTTTTGGTTTTGTTTCGTACCGTCTCGGAATAGGACACTTTTAATTTTTTGATTCGCGGTCAGCAGTTTGAATCTATCCTGTGTTGCGCATGACTTTTAGTGGCTAAATGTGAAGCAAAATTCAATGCCTTATGTTACTTGACATAAGCATGATTTTAGGAAGGCCTCGGTGATGTAGACTAATCGGCAAACGTGAAAGGTGCCTTGCATACTACTCGTTAAAATGTAAGATATATTTATGCAAATGCAGAAATAGAATATAAATTCAGGCGAGAAAAAATGAAGGTAATTTAATTTACCCTACAATCTCTTATTCGCGCTCTAGTATTTCTTCGACAACTCTTCACGCGTCCTTTTTTTTGTCAAACATTGACCATTTTTATCTCGTGTTGTTCACTTTTAGATGAGAGGTTTAATCTAAGTTATTGTTAGTTCAGAATCATAGTCTAAATGCATTGTTCCCATTTTCGGGAGTGGTTTTATTACAGTTACTTATCGTATGCTTCCTATTAATATAATATATCCCAAATGAAAAATCTTCGTATCCAGACCCATTTCGCGGAAGTTCGATAGTAAAGACATGTGTGCCAAGTAAACAAGTCGTAAATTAACTTACTGCGGAAACTTAGCTCTTTATTGCTAAATTGTAAGAAGGCAGGATGTACAAACAACTTGGATGCATAAATTGTCTGTCAGTATACGATTATTTTAATAAATCTAGTTCTAAATTCAATGTCGGCAAACGTAACAAGCGATTTTTGAGATAAATTCAAAACGTTGTACTTTCCTATAGATATGATTTAATAACTATGAAACACAATATGCATACATAATATCACGTTTTTCCCATAGGGGTAGGCAGAGACCAAATACACAAAATATTCTTCTAAACAAACTAAAGAATAACGCTTCGATAAGTTTGATTTAACAAACTACTATGAAACTTAGCACTCGTTCGATTCAAACTCATACCAAAATGTTTTTATTTAATAAATGTCATAACAAGCGGTTAAACTTCAGGCTTACGTAATTAGTTTTATAATTATCATATTGCGCCTGCCGGGGTAGAACGGCAGGATAAATAAGTAGGTACATATAGCCTTCGAACCTCCATAAAATTTTACATCATCATCCTCGATTTTCATCAAAAGATTTTCCAGCGACCGGAGGCCGAATGGATCGTGCATTTATGGAATAATAAGTAGGGCTTAGCGTACAATTAGTGGGACCGGTACTGTGGCCCGATCTATATAATACACCACTCGCCCTTAAAAGAACTTCGTTAATTCTTTTTTATGATCTTTTTATTAGACTTCGGAAACTGCCTCAATGAGACTCGTTAAAAGTCTCAGGACCTAAAGGAGTTCTCATTCCTCTCATTACTTTACTCAGTATTTTTATACTGCACATAGTCGAGGAATTTCCGATAATCGTTTATTAAATAATCGAAGAAACGATGAAAGATATTTGGTGATTAAAACTTTGTACTTGTTTATTGTACGCGCTTGTTTAAGGGGAAGCATTTTAATTGGATTGGGGAAGTAGACTTGAAATAATGTAAAAAAATGTTTTCATAATCATGTTGGAATATAATCGATAAGTATAGTACAATGTAAGCTACATGTTGTGAGTTATGAACATGAAACTGAATGGATTTAGAGGTAAAGATGGGTCAAGGAAAAGGTAAAGGGATTGTTTAAAAGAGGACATGGTTCAGGAAAGAGTGAATACAAAGATGACAGGTGATAGAAGGGTATGGAAGTAGTGAACGCCCCACGGAATATAGGCAGGAGGATGACGATATTAAGTAAGATACATCATCATCAGCGTCAGCTAATGAGTTCATGACATGGCCACACTATAAAGGTTACAAATTAATATTGCTGTCTATTATCCTACTTATATTATAAATGCGACAGTTTGTGAGGATGTAAGGATGTGTAGATGTAACAATGTATGTTTGTGCCTGAATGACTGAACGGATTTGAATGAAACTTGGAATACACATAGCGTGCTAGAATAACATATAGGCTACTTTTTGTTTGGATACCACGCGAGCGAAGCCGCGAGCGAATGCTAGTTTTATATTTCATTCAGTCCCTAATCTACTTAAATGAACCAACCAGCGAGAAGAAAATAGATCTTTCACTCGAATCGCCAAGCACAACAGAATGATGCAGCTACATCACTCCGAGATCTTGCTGCATTTACCCTTAAAGTTTTCATCAGCAAAAATATTCCCGTAGCGGGAGAAATGTTAACAAGTTCTGCGAATATTTCTTTCGTGTCTGGTTATTGTTTTTTGTTAGGTACTCGTAATTTCTAATACCCGGGAATTCTAGTGTGGGATAGAATTATTTGTATGACTGTTATTTGTAAGAAAACAACGTATATTTGGATTGATCTTGAATTAACAAAAATATATTTATTCAGAGCGGACTACTTAGTCGATTGCTTAAGGCTCATAACATTGATGTCTGGCCAATAAACCGGTTTATAAGGCTTTTGAACTTGTTGGCAAACTCTTTTATTTGTCAGGTTTTTCAGGCCAGCTTATTAAGTTACCTGTAGTGACAAATATGTATGACGTGCTAAATGTTTCAGACTGGAAAGGGTTCATGCCTAGGGTATCCCTCTATATATCTTTTTCATAAATTTACCAATAATAAATATCACACAGTACCATCTAGCCCCAAATTAAGCAAAGCTTGTACTATGGGAACCAGATGGCTGATAGAATACTTATATACTTTTTTTTGTAAATACATACATACGTATAATATTACAACACCCAGACCCGGAAGAAATATTTGCAGAGCATGCAAACATTTCTTCCGCAGCGAGAATCGAACCCGCGCCTCTTGCGTCTCAGCCGACCACTCGAACCACGCACCACATAGAAGGAAGTGAGGAATTTCGTAGAATTAATAAAATCACTGACTGAAAATCGTTCGTTTTAAAAATATATTGCGGGGGCTTATGTACAGCAGTGCATATCTATTCATCATCATCATCTTTCTGCCCTTATCCCACTCTATTTAGGGTTGGCACAGCATGTTCCTTGGATCATACTGTAAGAGTTTTGGCTAAGGTGTTTTATGACCGGCCGCCTGCCTGACGTCAACCCTCCTTGGGAATACTTGCTTATTGTATCTCATCATGTTGAAGGATACTATCCCTTAGTCGACTTTTACGACATTCTCGGGGAGAGAAGCAGCTGATGGCCCACTCAGAAGGTGTTTAATACTTGAAGATCTGAGAGTGCTAAGTTTGTTTTATTCTTTTAGTTCTGAGCTAGCTGTTCATGAGTAGTTGTGGAACTCATCCGACTGATGGGCCGGTCAGTTTCATCTCTATCTATATTTATTAACCTAGAAGTTTCATTGACAAACAGCCGTTTGTGCTTTTACAGGTATTATTTATAAAAGCTTTATAGAGGTTATTATTTTAGTAATTTTAAAAAGCGCTTGTGTTCGTGTTTTATCTTAATCAAAGTATTAGTGATCGTAACTTCAGCTTCCGACCCAAAAGTCACTCAAATCCAGACTTTTGAAATGTATATAAATAATAATAAGGCCTTTTACAATCTATAGTAGATGATTCAAACAGCGTCAGGAGGCAACTTTTACCTTCACTAACGGGACGCTGTAGTGCCCGGGACGAATAAGGATTGAGTAGGCTTGCCCAGCACCTATTCCATCCTCTCAGCTTTGTCGGCCTTGTCCACAGGAAAGACATAGTCAATACGTGTGGAGCTACGAAGCTCAGAATTACAAATATTACGAGCAACATTACCTCTCGAATTTCCAGCTAGTACATTGAAACATCTTCGCTCGGGTCATTGACTCTATTGACGATTGCCGGACAAAGGAGTACAAATCTCGACCTAGTCTAGACCACTTCCTCGTGTGATGCGAACTGATTGAAAGACGATGCTACAAAGGACAATCGAAACAGATCGAAATAGCCAAAAACTTACATCATCATCATCTTCCCGCTTGATCCCACTGATATAAAGTCGGCACAATGAGTTTTTCTTCCACTCACATCTATCAACCGTTGTTGTCAGTATTCACACCAAAAACTTACATACCATTTGCAATTGCTACATGACAAAACTGCTGTAATCGCGTCAATAGATATAGCGGAGTATGTAACAAATGTAGACTACCTAGCCTAATTTAATTAATTAAATCCACAAATATACTCCATGTACTTTTATTCAGCAAAATACATCAAAAATACAGAAAATTATAATATTAGATTGGATCTTTTAATTTTCCTATCTTTTTCAAGAACTCCTGACATTCTTTTATTTTTCCCACAGTTTAAAATTGGAACAAGACCGAGGAGGTTTTAGTTATTGTACAAAAGAGGTGGCATGTATGAGAATAATGAAGTAGAACAGAAATAGAACATTATTAAAAATCGGGTTAATAAACACCAGGGTCTATATTCGAATGCTGGCATGCCATTTGTAGAAACTGCTAAGTAAAATGACAAAAAAAAATTACTTACCACAACATGTTTGTACTAGAGAGACCACTGTTTTGTTTATAGTACAACTATGTCATCTTCCAATCAGCTGTTTATTTTTCTTAGTCGTGCATTCTTGGCAGAGTAGTCTTGTTTATGGGTGGGTCCCACTGAATGACGGCTCCATTCGGTTCTATTTGAGGCATTATGGAAGCAGTCAGAAACTTATAGACTTATTTCTAAGCCGGATATATATTTTTCTGTCAAAGTAAGTTCATATGAGTGGCCAACTCTTGTGACGGAGTTTTTTGGCCGCCTAAAGGCCTTCGTCATGGCTTAATGACTTAAAAGCCGGGACCGACAATTTAACGTCCCCTCCGAAGCACGGAAGCGCTCAGCCCGTAATGCGACTTGCGGTCACCCATCCGAATTGTGACCGCGCACAACGTTGCTTAACTTTAATGGTCAATCAGGAATGTCTAAGCAAGCTACTTCACGAGCGCTTTTGACTGTCATTGAGTCACTATAGTATCCACAAGTTTAATATGAAACATTCATTACCGTCTCTCTTTGTGATTTAACTTTGTTCCAGATTGTATCTCACTAAGATTAAACAATTTTTCTGTGTCAGTTTGACCTCTAACTTTATTTGTGTAAAGTCTTGGCTTGTTTTTCAAGTTTATTTATCTTGACTATGTGGATAAGGGTTTTAACATAATATGGAACGTTTGTTTTACTGTTTGAGTGTGGGTGCTGTATCTTGTTTGAGTAGGATTGTGGGTTGGTATTTTCTTTCAGCATGAGAGCAACAGCACTGGTGGTGTAGTGAGTGACGCCTTCTGATTCTAAGGCAAGTGGGCTCTAATCCGGTCGCGCACCAAATCTTTGCTTTTTTTGGGAAACTTTTAGTTGAACATATCCATCCTGGGGCACTTGGATCAGGAGTGGCTGCCAATTTTCTTATGATTACTTTTGGCTCTGCCCACCCCGTTATAGATACGGGCGTGATAACATTGTATGGATGTATGTATGTACTTTTTTTACTTTTTGTACCGGCCTTAGTGGATAGATACCCTAAAATCATGGTGTAACCATGTGGACTTTGACGCAAATATAATGCAAACATTTAGAAAAAGACAAACTCGCTGTGAACACTATACTAAAAGCACATTTTAATGTTTATTCGCTATCATTCACCATCCATAAAGGTGTTACCGTTACGTCAAAAGCTTATATTAAGCTGGTACATAACGCCGGTGCAAGTTACGCTCAATAATTTTAGCTTAAAAGCTTGCTCGACTATCGCTGGCACTAAGCCTCCGAAACTTCGCACACTTGCTTTTTAAGCTAATTTTTGGTAACAGTTCAGAGTTTTGAGCTTAAACTTAAATTCTGTTGCTTAACTGGGTCATGCAGTTTTCGATCAATCTTTCGAAACTACTTTGGTTTGGGAAGTGGTTTTTGGAGTTTCGGCTTAAATGATTCTGAGTGGTTTGAAATGTTTTCGTTTCTAGCAACGGTTTTAAAATCACGATTGAAGTAAAATGTAAGCTTGAAATCCTACTAATACATAAATCCGAGGATGAAAGGATGTTTGTTTGTTTGTGCTACAATGACGGCGTAGACAGCTATCGAAAAAAAAGCTATACTTTCTATTCGCGGGTTTGATTTCGCGGGTTTGATTCCCGCTGCGGAAGAAATGTTTGCATGTTCTGCAAATATTTCTTCCGGGGCTAGGGTGGGGTACCATGGTACTCGTAGTTTCTGATGCCCACGATACTATAGACAAGCAGCTGGACGCATTATGTTTTTTCTACACTCCCAGTCCAGCTGTGAAATAGTACTCTGCTACAAAATCTGATTCCAAATCATTTCTATTACGAACCGACCTCAAAATGAGGAAGTTATGCCTTCGGATGTTTAAGTACAAAAAGACCGCGTCGATGTCACGAATCTCAGATATAATCACAGAAAGATCGCAGACATCACGTATTCCTCAGATAAATCTCGATTGTCATTTTTTACCGATTCTTTCTTAGAATTCAGGAAATTGTAAAAAAAGTTATCATGTCTCTCGGCATCTACCTGGCTGGATCTGATAAAAGCATTGTTGACAGTTTAAAGGTAATTCGGTCTGTGTCGGGTTTTTTTTTGAATGAGTCATAGGGTTGATGTTTCCTTGGGGATTATTTGAATAGTTTGAGTATTCAATGATAGCCAGGACGCAGATGGTGGTTCTGTGACTTTGAGCAATATAAAAATTCTTGTGGCGGTTATTTCGGCGAAGGGTTCCGTACTACATACATTTAGGTACATTTTAATACTACGATTTTTCAATTTATTTATGGGTTTTGTGGCTTTGCTATCACATCACCCATATAAAAACAAAAAATAAATAAAAATATAAACAAAGAAAAACTTAATCTATACTTATACCTAATTAAAAATTAATTATTGAAAATTTAAAAAGTTCATAGAATAATATTACGCTTACGATATATACTTTTTAAATTGCTTCGATGATTATGATCGATTACGAACGATAAAAAAATTCTTGCATCGGGTCTCCTTTTATTTTTATTATTTGTTGTTACAACGAGAATAGAACACACTGTGAAAATTTCAACTCTCTAACCTATTACGGTTCATGAGATACAGCCCGCTGACAGACGGACTGACGGACAGCGGAGATAATAGGATCCCGTTTGCATCCTTCGGGTACGGAACCCAAAAAACTGTTTACAGCAATGACTATTATTGTGGAATAGGATCACCACCACTGTCTGTTTATCACAGTCATTACTGGAGGGCTTGATTCCATCAAACCAGAACATTAGCATTTACAAAAATATATGTGTACATGAAACCCACCATCAAAAATCCCCAAGGGCTGAAATTGCCTTTACAAATGTAGCAAAACATACATTCAAGGCAATCCGTCACGCCCATACACCAAATCACTATACAGACCTGATTACTCATCAAGACTGCATTTAGATGTGTAAATAGTTACTTCCTCCGCCATTTCCCCATGAAAACCCCAAAGAATAATGGCTGACCATTGAATAGGGGGAAAAGAAACCATGGTGTATAACATCGGTTAATTCGTGAGGGGATGATTCTGAATGCAGTATTTAGGGGATGGACTTTGACTTTTGGGATGAATGGACTCTAGGAACTTGGGGATGGAAAAGACATGTCTAATGTTCCATTCAGTTTTATTGGAATTGCATCTTTTTGTGATTCCCCTAATATTATTCCGGAAGATCTTTATTAGGGTTCCGTACCCGAAGGGTGCCAACGAGACCCTATTACTAAGCCTCCGCTGTCCGTCCGTTTGTCAGCGGGCTGTATCTCATAAACCGTAATAGGTAGAGAGTTGAAATTTTCACAGAATATGTATTTACATTGCCACTATGACAACAAACATTAAAAATAAAAGGAGCCCCCTATACATGTAACATTTTTTATGTACGATGGTACGGAACCCTTCGTGTGCGACTCGCACTTGACCGGTTTTATTTTCTTTGAAAAAATATACGAAGCTAGTACATTTATTTTCAATGCTTTTGGGACGAAATTTGACATTGACGGTGCCCTCTTACGCTCATTCCTTAAAATGATGTTTAACTTCTCGTTATTCCTAAGCTAGGAATTTTCTCGTCTTTCACTAAAAAAAACTTGTTACTGTGATGACCTGTCATTGTCAACCGTCAGCAAAACTATGAGGCGCACTTTAATCTTCTCACCACACTGATAAGTTGAGTTTGAAGCGCTCGTGGCGTAGCTTGCTTAGACATTCTTGATTGATCGTTGAAGTTAAGTAACGTTGTGCGCGGTCACAATTCGGATGGGTGACTGCAAGTGGTATTACGAGCTGAGCGCTTCCGTGCTTTGGAGGGCACGTTGAATTGTCGTTCCCGGCTTTTAAGTCGTTAAGCCATGACGGAGGCCTTTACGCGGCCTAAATACTCCGTTACAAGAGTTGGCCACTAGCTCATACGAACTTACCACACTGATTTGAAAGAACTAGTGACACCAGATAGGTAAAACAAGGCGTAGGTCAAGGCAATTTTCAACGAAGTATTCTCGTTTGAGCACCTATTTTTTTATCATCTATGCATTGAGCACCAAAGATATTCCCATTTGAGCACCAATCAATATATTAACGTGGTGCTCAAATGGAAATACTTCTTTTCAACTCCCTGGTAACTAAAAGCTCAAATTCTAGCATAGGTCAGCGTGACCGTCGTAACAACGGTGAATAAAACAAAACTGTCAGCAAGCTGCCGAAAATCCATAAACATAGCCAAACGGATACTCCGCGTAAGTCGCAGTTGAAGGCGGAAGACGGCGTACTAAATCACAGGTCGTCCGACCCATGCATAATTCAGGAGGCTGAAAGCGGCACCTAACATACACACATAATTCCTACAAACACCGAGAGATACCATATAACCCGGGCTGACCGTTCGCCCAATTTCATGGTCTACTGCGACCGACCGATTCAATTTCGGTAAAATTTTATTCGAGCTCGGCCGTGCAAGTGAAATTCTATCGATGGCCCAATACGGTCCCCTGACGGCTCCCAGTGGCTTTGGCGATGGTAAAGGAGCTAAATAACCGTACGCTGTCCAACCGTACGTTTTTATAGTCAACTAAATATTGAGGCGCGGCTTCATATACATACAAACAATCCTACTAATATTATAAATGCGAAAGTTTGTGAGGATGTGACGCTGTTTGTGCCTCAATCACGCCGTAACGGCTGAAAGGATTTGAATGAAACTTTGAACATTCATGGTATGTGTGCTGAAATAGCATATAGGCTGCTTTTTTTCCTGGTACCACGCGAGCGAAGCCGCGGTTGGAAGCTAGTATTAAATAAAATAAATATTTGTGGACATTTCACACAGCGCTATCTAGCTCCAAACTAAGCAAAGCTTGTACTATGGGAACCAGATGGCTAATAGAATACATTATGTAAATACATACTTACAATACATAATACTACAACACCCAGACCCGGAAGGAATATTTGCAGAACATATTTCTATCAATTAATAACATTTACATTAAAATACGATATACATACATGTACATCAAAAGTTATAACAAAATCATTACGAAACATCACATTGACAAAAAACTTCCAAACAAGACATCTTGCAATATAATGGCATAGGGGGCATCCAATATTCAATTCGAGGTCATTAATCAAACGGGACCCATTAAAATGGGGTGGCGAAAGATCTACACCCAAAAGTTGTCTATGTGAATAGCCAGAAATATTTATTGTATGGCATTGTGATAAACAACTGTTTTGTCGGGGCTGGGAGCTGCCAGTGCGCTCAATACATTCATTTTGTAATATTTCATGCGTAAATATTTGCATAACGTTCTTGTCCTGTAAGTATAGTAATATATTTGACTGGTATTATGAAAAACTGTTGGACAAACATCGAAAGAATTGATTTTGAATCTACTATCACTACTTAATCACGTGTTGTGTTTGATGGGTTGGCCACCAGCTCATACGAACATACTACTTAGAAATACAAAAGTATGTGTGTAAGTTAGTTGATGTTTTCCATCTTTCACGCAAACGCAACATAACTATGGATCCATAATGATTGGAGTTGAGAGCACTGGTAAGCTAGTGGTACCAATCCGCCTTCCGATCCCAACGGTCGTGAGTACAAATCCGGTCGTGCACCAATGGATTGTTCTTTGCTTAAAATGTATGTGCGCTAAACCAGTGTCATAGAACCTAAAAACGTGCACAGGAGGAGCCTTAGAGTCGCACTTTAAACCCTTTCACCATACTGGTTTAGAACTAGTGACACGACGAGATAGATAGACTGCAAACACTTATTAAAAATATGCATTAGTGTTTTTCTAGGTATCTTGGTTTGCCTTCTTTCACGCAGCAACAGAATAGCGATTTGGTATGATTTTTTGTTTCGATATTAAATGGCGATATTAAGGACCAAAATGGTGGGCAGAGTATGGGGGAAACTTTTGCCTAGCCGTAGGACGACACAGATTAAAAAAATAGTAAATCCTCGTAGAGAGTTAAGAGTATTTTTTTATCCGGGTACTACGCAAGCGAAGCCGTGGGCAAATGCTGGTATAGTAAAGATATTATTTTGGTCTATATGAATGAAGGGTATATCCAGATTACCTATTAGTTCGGTAGATAGTTTAGTCTGCGACCGTATATCAACGAGTTTGAAGCAAACTAGCTTATACTTCCTGCATTTTGAACCTTAAATCTAGGTGACATGGTTCAATTTTGAGTAGCAAGATTCAATTTAGGGCTTGTAATATTTTGCCTTTGACAATATCCTACGCAGTAACCGTTTCCTAATAGCAAGAGGTGACTTCACGAAATACCGACAGTTAGTAGCATCCGGGCAATTAGGTCTTATTTGAAAGTTATAGCAATTGTTGGCCTGTCTGCGGGATCTTATTAGTAAATTATAGCAATTATTGAAATGTCTTGTTAGTAAGTTATGGAATTTGTTGAACTGCATGTGAAATGTAATGACCTTTTCAAATAAAATTCAATATTGTAGAAAATCTTTTTTTTGCTACACCATTTTAGGTTGCATCTTGGGTTTACTTATAAACGTAGCTTAACTTATGATTAACCTCTTTGAGGCGCACTTTAAATCATTCTACCATATTGATACGTAAGAACTAATAATAGAAGTAGTACTTTAAGATTTCGTTCTGTCACGGTCTAACTTAAAGAGATGGAGCCACCATATACATTTTTTTTTGGACATTCTACACAGCGCCATCTATCCCCAAAGTAAGCTTTCTCTTGCAGCGGAAAACCCAAGCCTCGTGCGTATTGAGTAAATACTCGCCCGCCACGCCACCGATGTCGTCAAATCCTATCTTTGCAAGATTTTAAGAGGGCATTTTAGTAAACTCCTTGATAAAAATCCTTAATTAATTTTGTTAATAAATCAATTGAAAATAAAGCAAAAACCAACTTACCGACTATAACTTAAACAAATTGATCTTTAGGGATGTCTTTTATAACAACAATGTTTCATAACAAATCGTCCAATTTAAGTAACTTTCAAATCTTGAATGACTTAGAAGATTATATTTCGTTTTCCAACACTTTCAACGAATGACAGACTCAACTTCTTCGACTTTTTAGATTGTCTAAAGTCACCTTGTGGGGGTCAATCTAACCCCAAAACTAAGTACATTAATACCCCTGTCTCTTTAAACTGCGCATTAATCCTGGACTTACTAAAATATGCTGGGTTTTTAGGCTGAAAAGTACTCGAAGTAATAGATAATCCTAGTTAAGTAAAATAACTATTTGTTATTTCTAGGGTAGACTAACACAAGAGCCAATTTCACCATTCAAATTGCGGGATTTAGCTTTTAAACTGTGTTCAATATCTGTTATTGCTGTCAGTTTTCGTATCATTCCGATTTCATTTGACATCTCTTAAACTCAATTTAGAGCTAAGAAGTCAATTTCATCGTTCAGATAGAACGGTGAAATCATCCCTTAGTGTGGGGGTAGGAGTTATGTATGTAACTGTTGGATGTTTTTTGTTTACCTTTCATTGAGTTGAGTAGAATCACATTTAGTAAAATAATGATATGCCAAGAACTCAATTTGCCACCTTAAAGAAGACGGGGAAGCTCGGGGAGATATGCAGCTGGACGCATTCTGTTTTTTCCTTACTCCCAGTCCAGCAAAGAAGTACCTAAGATAATTAGATTAGGTTTTCATAATAATAAAACCGTAATACATGTCAATATAACATTATACGTACAATTATCCAACTATTGTATCATAATAGTTGCATAATTAATGAATAAAATAATAATTTTATAACATAGTTGCAAATTATTTAATAGTATCAAATCCAGTTTAATTTCAACAATGCATTACGATAACAATGATTTTAAACGACCCTTTAACATAACATTACAGAACCTTTCATTAAACATTTTCGTTTTTAAAAGCAAAATTAAATTACGTTCGCTCATTGTGTATCTAATAGCTTATATCCACAGGCATTGTTTAAAAGATTTCTTGTTTAATATACTGTAGCCCATTCGGGGTAATCCAAGGGTACGGGGGTCCAAGCGACCCCTGAAGTCATAACTTCACTGGACAACGTCAGTGAAGGGTTAAACTGTTATTTATAAACCAATTTAAATACTGTTCTGTGTAGATAAGCGCAGTCGGCTGGACAAAGCGACAGATTTTTTCGCGTAATTGGTTTTAATCAACTAAATTGAGATAATGAAATATAACCAAAGCGTTAGAATTGATAATGAATTGAAATATTCAGTGGGAATGATCGTTTTAATGAATATTTGATTAATGTTTCTAGCGAAAATGGTT
The DNA here is from genome assembly GCA_949320045.1 of Scotopteryx bipunctaria. NCBI lineage: Eukaryota > Metazoa > Arthropoda > Insecta > Lepidoptera > Geometridae > Scotopteryx > Scotopteryx bipunctaria. The sequence continues at coordinate 11,965,493 of OX439446.1, read as the reverse complement.
GGAGTCGTTAAAAATGTATTTTTTTTAATGATGAAAGTCTTAAATAAGTTGTTTTGTTAAAATTCCAAGCGAATGACTGTACCTACGAAAAATACTATTGAAAATCATTTTCCCGTAAGTTTGTAATAGGAATAGACTCACCAAACATCAATTTCGATAAAAAATTAAACAATTTTAGACCCAGAAGAAATATTTGTATAATATTCTAAAACTGTCTCCCGCGGCTTTGCTCGCGTTGTACCCAGATAAAAAGTAGCCTATATGTTATTCCAGCACAGGTATTATGTATATTCCAAGTTTCAGTCAAATCCGTTCAGCCGTTTAGGGATGATTGAGGCACAAACATACAAACATCCGCACAAACTTTCGCATTTTAGTAAGTAGGATTTCTCCCAACACGGCATCAATCCTGCACCTCTCGCGACCCAGCCCGCCACGCCACCCAGGTGGGCGAAAGTATTTTTTAACTTTTGATTTATTCCTACGAAATAATTCTAGCTAAAACAAAATATATCGGCCTAATCCTCCATCTGACCGTGGAGCATTGACAAAACGACAAAATGTCAAAACTCGTAATGTCACCGATTAGCGGAAATATCCGGACATGACAAAAACCGGCCTAAAACCGGTTGGAGCCGGTTATCCGGTACTGATGGGTCCCATCGGTCATACGGTGGATGATTAAGTGAGCAATTTGTTTTGGGAGTTTGTCGTATATAGGGAGGTGTGGAGAAGGCTTTATAAGAGTTATTTTTACTTCACTGCTGGACTGGGAGTAAAGAAAAAACATAAAATGCGTCCAGCGGCTTCTCTCCCCGAGCATGTCGTAAAAGGCGACTAAGGGATAGTATTCTCTCTAACATAATGGACCATCTATATAGGCGATGGGCTGATCACCTGTCACCATGGTTCACCATATCCATCTTGAGACTTTAAATCAAGAGTGGCTGCAAGTTTCCTTATGATTACTTGTGGCTCTGCCTACCGAATTAAAGATACGGGCGTGATACTACTACTAATAGTTGTGTTATTGGATTTTCAAACCAGTGTGTGAGTAAAGTGCGCCTTAAAAGCTCCTTTAGCGCATTTGACGACCTTGGTGGCATGGCGGGCGAGTGCTCGATTCCCGCTACGGGAGAAATGTTTGTATGTTCTCCAAATATTTTTTCCGGGTTTTGGTGTTGTATTATGTACCTATTATAAGTATGTATTTACAAAAAAAAGTATTTAAGTATTCTATCAGCCATCTGGTAGCTTTACTTAATCTGGACCTAGATGGTGCTGTGTGAAAAGTCTGCAAATATTTATTTATTTAAAACATATTTCGTGCTTTTTAGGTTCTACGACATATTTTCTCACGGTATTTTTCTTCAACGTTTGAGAGTAATGTTACATTTAGTTTATTTTTTAGCCCATGTTGTCCCACTGTAGGGCAAAGGCCTTTATCCCTTTTTTCCAGCGTATTCTATCCCTTGCCACAATGAGCCAGTACTGTTATTGCGCACATAATTTTTGTGAACGACCGGATTTGAACCCACGACCTTAGAATCGGAAGGTAGGGCCGCTGCCACTAGGCTACCAGTGCTCTCACTAGCGGGCGTGATAATATGTAGGTATGTGTATATTTATTCAAGCGAAGTCGCGGTATGCATTATAGCTTATAACAACATTTCCCAAACTTCGCGGCTGGCTTCCTGCCTTGAGCGTGCTACGCTGTAACAGTAGTGCTACGCCGTAGGCTATTGCTACACTGCTACGAGTTTAGCTTAGTTTCAAGACTCTGATTGAGTTTATTGGTTTATATATAATCTTGCTCACTTTAATTATTACATTTATAGAAGCCTTTGAGGAGCAGTTTAATACCTTTCACCACACTGGTTCGAAAAGACTAGACACGGCTAGTAGTAGTACTTTTATTATAAATACAATAAGCGTGTTTATTTCCAATTGACTCCGGCTGAACGGATTAGGATGAAACTTTTGATATCATAGATCGTGATCTAGAATATCACTAGGGCTACTTTTTGTCGGACATTACACGAGAAAAGCCACCTCTGGAGGCTAGTCTTTTAAAGTGCTAACCACACTGCAGGTTTTCGCCCACTACCTTTCATATCTGAATCGTCTCACCAATTATCTATTGATTGAACTTGCTTAATTTTTTGCCGAAACAATACTGTGAACTATTAGGCATACAGGCGTGATAATATGTATGTACGGCAGTATCACAAATATTATTGTGTGCCTCGGAAATTTTAGTCCAACTTCTGAAATACAAACTAACGCGATGATGATTTGTAATATAGGAGATGTTACAAATATTATGTAGATACTCGTTCTTATTTTTTTTTTAATTATTATTATTTGAATCATACATATATTCGGACAAATTCGGTTTTCATACAAAGCACGAAGTTTGCCGAGTCTCATAATATTTGTACTACCGTACAATAATGGTCCGTTTTTATAAAACAGTAGTGGGTGGAGACCTTCATTAACAAATTGTTGTCCATCTAAAGAGAATTGGACTATCGAGTTTCAAATGTCACATAGTGCGTGTAACGTGTATTGGCCATTGAGCTCAGTTGGAACTAAACCGATGACCGAGTGGATCGAATGTGGGACATCGCGGGACGTCAGGTGGGGACATTAAAAAGGCGGAAAATTTTAATAATTCATCATCATCATCATCATCTTCCCCATCCCTTTCTCTTATTCCTTCTTCGTCCTTTCTTAGCCATGTCCTCTTTCACACAATCCATCCACGTTCATATTCATCTCCTTACAACATGTCTATACTACGCCAGCCTAATCTTTCTGTCACTGGCGCTACTTTCAAACTTCCCCTGATAAACTTATTTCATATATTATCCACTTCTACACATCCAACTCAGCATTCATAACGCATTTTTATTAATTGTAGTAGAAATAATTTAAGCAAGTTTAAGTTTGACTTGTGGGCATAATAATATTTACCTATTGAAAAAATGTTTGCAGTCGGTAAAAGAAAACATCGTGAGGAAATCTAGTCATAGGACCTAAAGTTTTTTTAAGGGTTTGAAGTGCACTTTGTAGATTAAGGCTATTATGTATAAATTTATATGCGTATTTTATTTGATGTTGGATAGTACGTTGGACTCAAAAAAACACTTGCCTTCAATAATTGCTACTATACTTACGGATGGTAGTGTTAGATTTTCCAGTTTTGCCATGTCTGTCTGTCCATTTGACCAGACTTATAGCACCCGACTCACACTTTGCTATTTTTTTCCGTATGTATTAACGCCAACAGCCAACGCCAAAAACTCATCCAGCAATTGATGTTTGCGTCCGCCATTGGTTCGCAGTGGCCATTAATTCTTCATTTTATGGCTCTCCGATCGCACATTTCATGGCCTCATTTACGATTCAGGCGATACGTTTGTCCTAATGTATCAGAATAGCTCTCCAGACTGCATTGCAGTATGATGCATTCAATGTTAAAGTTGAATCACAATAATAAATTACAAAGTGATCGCTTAGCGATAAGGCTGCCCTTTGTATTATGCATGTTTTTTTTAAGTGACTATGATGTTCTCTGTATTTCTTTTGTATATTTACGTACAATAAAGATTACCTACCTACTCGTATATTGTATTGTACTGAAAATGTGTGTGTGTGTGTGGGTGTGTGTGTGTGTGTGTGGGTGTGTGTGTGTGTGGGTGTGTGTGTGTGTGTGTGGGTGTGTATGTGTGTGTGTGGGTGTGTGTGTATGTGTGGGTGTGTGTGTGTGTGTGTGTTTGTGTTTTCTCGACCTTCTCCTTAACGACTGAATGTATTCGGATGAAACTTGGTACTGTGGGGTTTATCTTATAAATTAATAATATCAGTTATGGTTCTCTTGAGCACTGGTGGTCCCGTGGTAGCGGCCCAGTCTTCCAATCCTAAAGTCATGGGTTCAAATTCGAAGTCCAATAAATTTATGTGCGCTATACCAGTACTCTCAAACGGCGAAGGAAAACATCATCGCGAGAAAACCAGCACGTCGTCGAACTTAAAAGTTCGTAAACATGTGCACAAAATGAGCTTTTGAAGCGCACTTTAAATCTTTCACCGCACTGGTTTGAGTTGAAATATTTTAAATCTAAAGTTACTTCAAAAACCACCAAGACGTAAGAGTACAAACGTAAAACTTCATGCGAAACCAAAACTCAGCAGCCTCCAACGCATAATTAACCGCCCAGAAACGCTTCTAGATCCCTTTGAAAAAGCTCAAAAGATCCTTTACATAATATAGTCTATGAACTCCATTCATGGCTAGTGATTGCAGCCGTCTCGACGTTCGTTATTTTTGTTAAGGCAACCGTATGTAACTTGCGTTCGCCAGTCTCATTTGCAGAGCGAACTTTCACCTTATTTTAACGTAGTAAAGTCCAATTTTCATTAACACGCCCGAGTTGAAGCTAAGAGCGAAATTTGCACGCGTTGAGGCAATGTTTCAAAGTTTGCCTTTATCTGGGTGCGAAAAAATAGTATGGAAAAGCGTGGTTTGGCGTTTTCTAGGGCACGAGGAACTGTTAATTCACTTAGTTTTTAAATACACTTTAAAGTGATTCGTGATATTGATTTATACGAAAATCTTTCATCATCTTCCTGCCCTCATCCCACTCTATGTGGGGTCGGCACAACATGTTTTCTTCTTCCATTCCTTGCCATCTCTGTACTCGCTTATTTCTTAATCATGTCCTCTTTCACACAATCTATTCATATTCATGACTTTCATCCCTCCTCATGACACGCTCATACCACGCTAGTCTGTTACTTCTCGATCATTCTGTCTCTGGTGCTACTTTCAACAAATACGAAAATCTTTGTTAATATTCTCTCCCAATCATATTTTTTTCCGACTGTACAACGCTTAAATGACACACCGTTTGATCATTGACCGAATGACGTCATAATCTCTTGAAACCACACATGGTATCCGGATAAATATTAGCCTATATGTTATTCCAGAACCTGAACTATGTAAAATACATGTATCATTCAAATCAGTTCAGTCTTTACGGCGTGATTGAGGCACAAATATACAAACTTTCAAAAATCCTCACAAACTTCAAAACTTCCTAACAAACTTCCAAATATCCTCACAAACTTTCTCATTTCCTTTGTAGGATATACATATTATCATCGTATCCCTAATGGGGTGAGCAGAGCCACAAGTAATCATAACGAAAATTTACAGCCACTCCTGATTCAAAGTCCCAAGATGGATATCGTGAATATAATAAATATATTTTGTAGGATCTAATTATAACATTTACACGAGTCCAGTTTCTGCTGTTCATATTCATTTGCCATGATTTGTTTTCAATAATAGCTCCCAAAACAATGTTATTGGAGGTTTTAAGCGAGTTTTCTCTAAATTTGAGTTCGGTTTGTTTTTGTTGGACCTCGCACTAAGGATTTCCATTGTGTATATAGGATCCGTGGATTATGTGGATATTGGACTCATCTGAATTACATAGAAATTGAAGGCAGTATTGAGACTTTATCTATGACGAAAATACGCTAATTTTGGGCATAAGTGGGTATCAGAAAATACGAGTACCAAGGTACCAAAACACCCAGACTAGGATGAAAAATTTGCAAAACAGGCAAAAATTTCAAACTTCCGCTGCGGGAATCGAACCAGCATCTCCCGCGTCTCAGCGTTTTCATAACAATGTTGTCCAATACGTATACAGTTGATTTACCGCCGCACCCTAACACCAAAAAAAAGTATTTATTGCTTTACATCGTCCAACCATTTAATTTAGTTTTTACAGTGAGTTAACAATAAATATTTTTGTGATGCTGTAAAGCGTTATCGATTTTAATTTCTCATAACAATCAACTTTACTTTTGAATATGTTTTAATCGATTTTTTAAAACATTGATAAATTTTATTCTTGCTCATTATTATGTATTTTGTCACGCAATCTATTTTATGCTTAAAGTTTAAAATCAGTTGTTTGCTGTTTACTTCTCAAGTAAAAGTCCAATTTCAAAATACAATAGAATAATATTAGCTTAGTTTCGATATAGCAAACGAATGGCATAATCAAATGTTTGAAATAATAACTTTGAAAATATTCGATTCTTATGTCCAGCCTTCTGAAACTAAAACCGCGGGGGTCAGCTAGTTTGCCGTGACAACCTTAGTATTATTTTGATTATTACAAGTAATGTACTTAACTAGAGTAGTCCAATCGATTAATTTTGATTCATTTATTTCCAGCAAATATATTCGGTCCCACCACTAGGTAGTATAAAGATAGAACGTAAAGTAATTTTTGTTTATTACGCGAATTGACTATTATTAGTTTTTTTTAACTGAGACGATTAAGACATTCTAACGTTTTTATTGGTTAATCAATAGGGTAGATAAACATGATTAGGCAGTTTAAATATTTCTTTTATCACGCATTTAAAAGTTTACTTTCAAAAACCAAGGAACAGTTACGTTCTCAAGCTCTCAGCTCACAGCTGTCAAAAGTAAAATAAACTGGACGAAGTTATAGTATGGTAAGTGGTACGTATCCACTTGAGTACGAAGTGGCGTGTGTGTTACTCAAACTCATAAACTATTCGTTATAAGCCAATTCCGTTTCAAAATCCGTCCTGATGTTACGGAAAACACACGAACTTTCTGAGCTAACTCGTTATATATAACTTACGAGTAGTTGATAAGTTTATAAAGGTCCACAAAATGTTTACAAGGTCAAATTGGGATAGGGTCAAGTTTAAAGAACTCCCAACTGTCACAAAAAACCTTACCGAAAAAGGCTTATAACAGGAAACAATTTTAGATATAATTTTGATTATTAAAAAGAGTCTGGTGATTCCCCTGGGAATACAATAGTGAATCTGTTTACGGGTTTTTTTATTCCTTGAAATTTGTGCTTATTTCTTACGGCAACATTATGACGATTGCCACATTTCGCCAAACTGTTCTAAGACGGTTTCAGACAAGATTAGATACTTGGAAAGTATTAAAAACTTTGAAGATTTAGGCAATTCAATAACCGTGAAGTCTTACAGCATTTCTTTTAGAATTGCTAAAGTTTAAAATGAAAATGATGTTGCTACTGAATAAATAAATGTATCTATTCCTAACTAAAACAGCGCTCATCTTATCTTAGACTGTGAAATTATTTCAAGATTCTACGTCGTATAAAATTGTTTTAGCTATAGATGTTTGTTTCGAATTTGGGGGTTATTATGTTTGTATTCTATGAATTTGAGCCGAATTCGTAATGATGTGAGGATTGGAAGTGTTGGAAGTAAGCCCTTATGTTCTTCATACGATATCATCATTATAATTAGAGTACCGTACCCGAAGCGTGCCAACGGAACCCTATTACTAAGCCTTCGCTATCCGTCCGTCTGTCAGCGGGCTGTATCTCATGAAACAAAAAAGGTAGATAATTGAATTTTTTACAGACAAGAAAAACATTTTAATATACGATGATACGGAGCCCTTCGTGTGCGAATTCGACTCACACTTGACCGGTTTTATATAGTCCTCTCTCTGATCATGTAGAACTAGGTTTGGCTGATTGTATCCAAGACTTTTCTCCTATAGGTACTCTCAGTGCTGTCGACGCTATTATTTTCTTAGGAGCACTGGTGGTCTAGTTGGCAGTAACCCCGCCTCCTGATCCTAAGGTCATGGGTTCAAATCCGCACATGTCCCAATGGATTTTTCTGTGCGAATAATTTGTGTGCGTTATACCAGTGCACTTAAACGGTGAAGACTTAGTCAGCTCCGCACGTATTGACCATATCTTTCCTGCGGACAAGGCCGACTAAGCTGAGAGGACGAAATATGTGCTGGACAAGCCTATTCCATCTTAATTCGTCCCGGGCACTACAGCGTCCCGTTTGTGAAGGTAAAAAGTTGCCAGTATAAATCATCTATTATAGATGGTAGAAGGCCTTAGTTTATTTTCTTACATCTCACACAGCGCAGTAAACCCAAACGGAGTATTCGTTCCCTATTCTCAAGGCCAATCGCTAGATGCGGAATTCCACCATTATCGCCATTAAACGGTTCCTTGGTTGAATGGCTTGTGGGTGCTGCTCGGTGGTTCTGCGATCGTGCGTGACAGACCGCGCCGATGGGATTGTTGCCAAGCTGCGACCGTCTCTTATCGCGTTTATTCTGTTATTTGAATAAAGCGAGGATATATAAACAAATAAACATCATCTTCCTGCCCTTATCCCACTGTATGTGGGGTCGGCACAGCATGATCCCATGCTGTAAGAGTTTTGGCTAAGGTGTTTTATGACCGGCCGTCTGCCTGACGTCAACCTTCCTTGGGAATACTTGCTTATTGTATCTCATCATGTTGGAGGATACTATCCCTTAGTCGACTTTTACGACATGCTCGGGGAGAGAAGCAGCTGGACGCATTCTATGTTTTTTCTTTACTACCAGTCCAGCAGAGAAGTACGTAAGTCTTTTAAAATGAAATGCCATTATATTTGAATGGACAAGTTCAAGTATGCAATTAGAAGCCCCTCACGAATCATAATGAATCGAGACAAAAGCTATTGAGCAACCTCTCCAATCAATACACCCGTATTATTGAGCTCATCCTTTATCACGAAACTTTACATGTATTTTACAAAAACTTATTTTAAAAATAAACCAAGGCTTAGTGTTTGATGAGTTTGATGTTGCTCTAGAATTGGAATCTACAAATTCATTGCCTGAAATTATGGACCGTTTTTGTCCAAATAAAATAAAATAAATGAATATTATGCGGACATTTTACACAGCACAATTTGTAATTATGTCTGGATCTGGGCGTAATAATTGTATTTACAAAAAAAAGTATATAAGTATCGACTATAAAACCAACACGAATAAAACGAATATAAAAAATTAAATAAAATGTACTATTATTTCTATTGGTCGCTTCTTTCAACTCCGAGATACAACATTCAATAACATTCAACCAGTGAATTTCCTGTTTCGGCGTTTCGTCTGCTGTTCACGCCACGTTCACCCGTCGGCGAATGCTCGAAACATCACGAATTTCTACAAGCACTAAATTCGAATTCTAATGAAATATTGTTGAGCACGCGATGCGACTTCGTACCATAATTATTCATTTTTCGAGTTATCAGTGTTTACGAAATATTTACGATTGAGGAATGACTTCGAGCGTGTTGGACCGCGCACGCTTCAATGTACCGTACTATTTCTAGATGTATAGTATGTGTCAGCAAAGTCGACTAAGGGATAGTATCCTCCAACATGATGAGATACAATAAGCAAGTATTCCCAAGGAGGGTTGACGTCAGGCAGGCGGCCGGTCATAAAACACCTTAGCCAAAACTTTTACAGCGTGATCCAAGGAGCATGCTGTGCCGACCTCACATAGAGTGGGATAAGGGCAGGAAGATGATAATAGGTTGTGTCAGCATGTTGTAATTTTTATTCTCTTTCCCTTGCACATCATAGGCCTAGCCTCAAAGTTTTGCTGATAGAAAACACTTTTAGAGTAAGGCTCGGCTTTTTATATGCACTTCGTAATGTGTGAATTACAGAATTTAGAATATTAATTATTATTGATGACCTGTCATTATGGTTCACCATATCCATCTTAGGACTGAATCAGAAGTGGCTGCGAGTTTTTTTTAAGTCACTTGTGACTCTGCCCACCCCATTAAGGATACGGGCGTGATAATATGTTTGTGTATGTAGAATATAAGTACGTCATTTTTCTTTTCAACTGTGTCAATGATGGATTAGCCGGTCACCTTGCGCCCTATGATTCTTTCTTTTTATTCATTTTCGTGTAATTTTAACATTAAAATAGCATAGTCTTCGAGAACCCCTAGTAACCAGTCTCGGGGGGTGTCGGGGAGGGGGGGGACGGCGTCGACGCTTCCGGCCGCGACTGCCTCGCCCGAGCCTTCCTAATGACGGGAATATTTCCCGCTCCACGTTTAATTAACTATCAAAAGAGGGTAGTTTTGAATAGCTTCTGATGCGCTGATCGACAGCTTAAAGTGTGATTAGTGGATTCATAGGTGATTATCGACTGTAAATTGCAGAGTAATGGTCTGGTGGAAGTGACCTCGCTTTCAGGTCGTAAGGTCGGTGGGGGTTCGAACCCTGCGTAATTCGAACCGTGCTCTTATAAATTCTTCAGTGGTGTTACAACCGGTCAAGTGCGTCAGTTTGTGTTTGTTTCAAAATGAGTCAGTTTAACACATTTTAACAGACTTTTACCATTATATATATTTACATGTATAGTAGATGATTTATACAACGTCAGGAGGCAACTTTTACCTTCACAAACGGGACGCTGTATTCCACCCTCTCAGCTTAGTCGGCCTTTTCCACATGAAAGACATGGTCAATACGTGTGGAGCTAACTAAGCCGCGGGATTCCTCACGATGTTTTCCTTTATCTTTTGAGAGTACTTACATAGCGCACATAAATTTTTCGCACAGAAAAATCCATTGGTACACGACCGGCTTTGAACCCACGTCCTTAGGATCGGAAGGCGTCACTACCAACTAGACCACCAGTGCTCGCATGGTTTGAGTTTAACACACGCTTGTTATATTTCCAAATAAAGGTCAAAGCCATTGTCCCTATAATATCAAAGACATCAATCGCAAGAAATAAAAGGAGTTTAAAGATGTCGTAAACGCGTAGGCTGACCTTATCTGACCTCTTTACGACTTTTAAGAGTCCTCTAATATGCGTACGTGAGTGGCCGCAATATTCGTGATAAAGAACCCGGGGATCGCTGGTCAAAAATATAAAGGGCCCAAATTAAATTCTCCACGACCATAAAGTATAGAGTTACGTCATTATGGAGAAGAATTCGGATCTGACAGAAATGGTATCACCTTTTGATATTAGATACTTTTGCGGATATTTTGTATGTTACGCATTGGATACCTTTAAATTTAACTTCAAAAAGGTTGGTATTGTATTTTTTAACACTGGTGGTTTACTAACCCCGCCTTCCGATCGTGGGTTCAAATCCGGATGTGCACCAATTCCGGATTCCGGATCGCGAGACTGAAGTTGAGATTATAAATAATAAATAAATATTTGTGGACATTTCATACACACAGCGCCATCTAGCTTCAAACTAAGCAAAGCTTATACGTTGGGAACCAGATGGCTGATACAATACTTAAATACTTTTTTTTTGTAAATACATATTTATAATACATAATACTACAACACCCAGACCCGGAAGAAATATTTGCAGAACATACAAACATTTCTCCCGTAGCGGGTATCAAACTCGCGCCTCTTGCGTCTCAGCCAAGCACACGCCCGCCACGCTACCGAGGTCGTCAAGGAGGAGGAGATGGGCAGGACGCTTGGCTAGAAGGGACGATGGAAGATGGACGAAGGCGATCTCTGAATGATGGCCCCGAGACGCTCAAAGGCCAAGAGGCAGACCCACCCGATGGTCGAATGACATCGTGAACATAGCCGAGAATTAGTGGATGAGATTCGCGAGGGATCGGAGAGAATGGCGTGATAAAGAGGAGGCCTGTACCCAGCAATGGGTGGATGATGATGATGATGAAGTGAATGATCCTTTGGGGTGCACTTTAAATATTTTCACCACACTAGTTCTAATTCCAGTGACACGACTATTAGGAACAGTACAGAAATAGCTATGGGCGTATTTAAAGGAGTTCCATATTCAAATCCAATGTCGTGTGACGAACGGCGATCACGTGCGTGAAGTCAAGCGAGACGTTTGACATTTCCAACTGACATCTGTCAGAAACGCGCGCGAAATACCTGTTAGAGTTTATGAATAAACAAGAGAGTACTCCTTTGTTTTAAAAATGTACGGAGACCTCTTGGGTCTTTCTCATCAACAAATGCGCTTTAAAATTGTTACGTGCTCGTATCTTCGTTGTTTATTAGAAACATCTGGGCCTTTTTTAAATGGGACGTGTCTAAATATGGCGTATTGTCTGCGTGACGTCACGACTTGTTTTGGGACATGAATGGACTCTTTCTTAAGGTTTTTTATTTCTGTCACGCTTCCAGTCCTTTTTGTTTGACTACTTAATGTGATAAGGTTCACGTAAGAAAACTTTTAGTTTAAATTAAATACAGACGGTACCGGTTTACCGGTTTATTTAAATATAAATATTGGTGGTCATTTCACACAGCGCCATCTAGCCCCAAACTAAGCAAAGCTTGTACTATAGGAATCATTATGGCTGGTACAATAATTATAATATACTTTTACTTTTTGTAAATACATACTCATAATAATACTACAACACCCAGATAATATAAAAAATATTTGCAGAACATTCCGGAAGAAATATTTGCAGAACATACAAACATTTCTCTCGTAGCGGGAATCGAACTCGCGCCTCTTGCATCTCAGCCGAGCACACGCCTGCCACGCCACCGTGGTCGTCTTGTGATCGTCTTGGTCGTCATTTAAATTGTAAAATAATTACATATACTAATATCTGAATTTATGTCGTTGTGTATGATTTGCAATATTTTATTTAACACTTTATTTCCTCTTTCCAGGTGAGTCGCAACAAAATGGGGATGACTGCAGTTATAGTTATATAAGTGAGTAAATTATTTTAAAACACACTGAATACGTACGCATTTTTTACAATAAAAATGTATTATAAAAAAAATTACAATCTATACAAAAAAAACAGATCAAGTGGGAGTTTAATTCGCACACGAAAGGTTTCGTACCATAGTAATTTAAAAAATGTTTCTCGTACGGGCCCCCTTTTATTTTATTTTCATAAGTTGTCATAGCGGCAATAATTATAGGAATACACACTGAAAATTTTAACTTATTGCCTATTAACGTTCATAAGATACAGCCCCCTGATAGACGGATGGACAGACAAACGGAGGCTTATAATAAGGTCCCGTAGATATCCTTCGGGTACGGAACCCTAAAAGATGCTTAAAGTATTTTTTGGTCTAAAACATTGCCCTCAAAAACAGTGATTCCACTACGATTACTGTATGTACTATTTACTTGATCTTACCCATCATGAAACGATGTGATTTAAATTGCAAATGTCTGTACCTACCATAAATATTGTGCGCCTCAGAAAACTTCGTGCATTGTATAAAAACCGAATTTGTCCGGATATGCAAATAAATAATAGTATTGAAATAATACCTGACTCAAACCTTAAAAAAAATAAGTATATACATTAGTTTTTGTAATATCTCAATATAAGTAAGTAAGTTAGTATGAGCTAGTGTCCAACTCCTGTGACGGAGTTTTTGGCCGCCTAAAGGCCTCCGTCATGGCTTAACGACTTAAAAGCCGGGACCGACTATTTAATGTGCCCTCCGAAGCGCTCAGCTCGTAATGCCACTTGCGGTCACCTATCCAAATTGTGACCGCACACAACGTTGCCTAACTTCAACGACCAATTAAGAACGAGCTACGCCACGAGCGCTTCAAGTTCGTATTTCAGTAGCTAGACGAAAATTGCCGAAGCGCACAATATTTGTAGTATTACCTTACAACCGAATACTGAACTAGGGTATTGTATAATTGAAATGTTTCAATGTCCTATGAATAAGTGATCAGGCGATACGAGGCGTGGACATTGTTCTGGTACTAAGCTATAGATGCGTTTATATCTTAGGTTCTTCTCGGATTATTTCTAATTCTTTGATACGAGTCTTTAAGATTACATTAATCTAAAAAAACCGCTATGAAACTAGTTTCTTAGATCTGTTAGCTTACTTTTTAAATAATCACATTTAATAGTCTTTAAATGCAAAACTATTTGAATGGTTCAGACAAAGGGCTAATTTGGAACAGTAATTTAAAATTTTAATTTCAAAAGTATACAGATAAACTAGTTTCCTAGATCTGTTAGCTTACTTTTTAAATAATCACATTTAATAGTCTTTAAATGCAAAACTTTTTGAATGGTTCAGACAAAGGGCTAATTTGGAACTGTCATTTAAAATGTCAATGTCAAAAGTATACAGATTTTTGACAGATAGAAAAGTAAAGTAATTATTGAAGCGAGAAAAAAAGATATGGTTGTTGGTATTTTGAGAATGAAAATGTTATAAGCTATCATCCATCTAGAAGTTAAGAGGAGTATTAGATTAAATTGAATGAAGTTACCGATTGTGTTTTATAACTTAACAATACGTAATTTCACACCTGTATCTCTAAAGGGGTGCGCAGAGCCACAAGTAATCATAAGACAACCTGAAGCCACTCCTGATCCAAGAGTTTCAAGATGGATATGGTGAACCAGTTTCATGCATGTCTATATTAATTTTACGATATCGTAAAGTTGGAAAGTTGCAATAATAATGTTGTGAAATATTCAGTATCACAGACATTTACATAATCGGGATATAGACATAATCAGCTCAACTTTAATCACGTTGACAATATTAAACTATCATGATAGAAGTGCCTCCGAAAATTCAGGCTGGTCGCCAAACTAATATTAATGCATAACATAAATGGTTTCATAAAACGAATGCATACGTGATTATATTTTACTAAACTATTCATTTACATAATTTGCGCAGGATCGGAAAGTATACCGACCGTTTTAAAGAAAAGGCCCATACCCAGCAGTGGATGGATGTTTGCTGATTTATGATTATGATAAAAACGTGAAACTATCAATAAATTTAATTTTGGCCAACTTGTTTCATAATGTAAATCTGGCTTTGAATAGTTCACAATGATTCTGGAAAATTACAATAATTTTTATACTCATAAATAAATGAAATAAAATGAATAAATATTTGTAAACATTTTACACAGCGCCATCTAGTTTGCTAAGCTTGTACTATGATGACAACCAGATGGCTGATTGAATAAATTAATACCTTTTTATATTTTGTTTTTTTTTTTTTATATTCAAGGTGAAAGAAAAATTATTGTTTTTTTTTTATTTATAACAGGGCATCCAAATTTTCATCACCTGACAACAGTGATTAGTCAATCCAATACCTTTACATACCAGCCTAAATTTATTTGAATCTTTGTTCGTATTACACCAGCAATATGTCGACAGCGGATTTAGGTACCTAAATTGATTCTCATATTTGGGTTTCTTATTAAATATGCATGATGGACCCTTCCTAGGAATTGTTCGTCGAAAACTTTTGCGGCTTTTAATATAGGATATGAGATGTTATGAAACGTATTTATAATATCTCTCTCTCTCTCTCTCTCTCTCTCTCTCTCTCTAGTCGTGTCACTAGTTTTTTCGAACCAGTGTGGTGAAAGGAAGTGCGCTTCGAAGACTCCATTCGTGCTTGACACAAACATATTCTCCGGTGACATACCGGTTTCCTCACGATGTTTTCACCGTTTGAGAGTATTTGAGACCGCTGACGGACAGACGGCCAGACGGGAGAATAGCGGAGGCTTAGTAATAGGGTCCCGTTGGTACCTTTCTGATACGGAACCCTAAACCCTTCCAAGCTTGGCCGCTTTACGAACAGAGAAGCTTTACTTTAGATATAAGACGTATCCAAATAATCCCCGTGATTTCAAGGATGAAAAAATGACACTTTGACTTGACTTTGACTTTAAAAAGCATTTTAACTTCATTAGAATATTTCAATCTTAGTTCGAGTGCAATGTTCTAGCAAGTTCCACAGAAATATATCACGGGAATATATTTCTACGAGTGGAAATTCTAAAGAATCCGATCAAGATGGTCGAATGCAAAATCAGTACCCATCGCGCGAAACAAAGCGACAACCCTGAAAATCGGCTCCTGCATGCATTATAGAGAGACGGGGATATATAAACTGCTTGTGTTGGAAAGAGAGGGAGAGAATGCGGATGGTGGAACGCGTTTGGAATTGTAAATTTGTTCGTCTAGGGCAGTTTTAGATCTCGTTTGCCTTACGAGTTACTTTGGATATTACCTGTGGACTTAATGGAAAGTTTTTGAGCTTGGATTTTAGTGTCATTTAGTATTCAAATAATACAAAATAGCCGTAGTTATTTTGCTGTCTTTGCAAATCAAACTCGACTTGACGAATCCTACTAATATTACATATATAATTGTCACGCCCGCATCCCAAATGGGATGGGCAGAGCCACAAGTAATCGTAAGAAAAACTTGCAGCCACTTCTGATTCAAAGTCTTAAGATGGTGCTGTGTAAAATCTCCACAAATATTTGTTTTTATTTATTTAAATTATCCTCTTTCTTCGCAGTCGGGTAAAAACTACGTTCATTCATCATCATCTTCCTGCCCTTATCCCACTCTACGTGGGCTCGGCACAGCATGATCCTTGGATCATGGTGTAAGAGTTTTGGCTAAGGTGTTTTATGACCGGCTGCCTGCCTGACGTCAAGCCTTGGGAATACTTGCTTATTGTATCTGTAAAAAAAAACTACGTTCATTCCTAGAGATAAAAAAATCGTGTTTGTAAATAAAAAAAGCAATATTTCAATCGGTTCAATACCCTAATTCAATAGTACCCGTGAGTTCCGACCGAGCAGTCACGGTCACAACGAGGTCGCAAGACCCATTACGATTATGTATTCGTCACACCGAGCCGAATTGTATGTATTTTCATCACTACAGAAGTACAAATCGACGCTGTGCCGACTAGATGTATGACTAAACTGCAAATTGACGCAATTGGCTTGAACTAAACGCATGGGATCAGACCGTAGAGCACCGCTGGTCCAGTGACCCCGCTTTCCGATCCTAAGGTCGTTGGTTCAAATGTGTGCACCAATAGATTTACGTACAAACATAAAATCACGCCTGTTTCCCATAGGGGTAGGCAGAGATCACGGATCGCCATTTGCTACGATCCCGACATACTTCTTTCGCTTCATTCACTCACATTAGAAATGCACAAAAGATAAAATAGATTTTTCTGCTCGAAAAATTATACCAGTATTCTTGAAGGATGACATCGGGGAAACCGGCATATCGTAGAATTTAAAAAGTACGAAAACCTTAAAAAGTTAAACCCTTTCACCACACTGGTTCGAAAGAACTAGTGACACGAATACGATAGATCAGACCGTTTGATCTATGATTAGACTGCGAATGGACGCAATATTTTCCTGAACTAAACAGTTTCGGCTCAATACAATATTTTCTCTATTATGTAATGATCAATGGGTACCTACCCTTCATTCCTACAAAAAGGTTTTAGAGTAAAAATATTTTTCTTTATATTTGATATATATAAAAATCCTCTCAGTTCTTTATCAATTCAGCATCGCTGTGTTACATTTTTTAGTACACAATCATAAACAGTAATAAAAAAAATTGTAAGTACCTACTAGGTAGGTATACTGTAATATTGTTACTGAACTAATCCTTGGTTTGTCTGGGTTAATCGTTATTACATTGTGTCATGATAGATTTGACAGTTAGAAATCGATTACTAACAGTACGCTTAAAAGGCCTGGTATAACGTCTGTACGATGTTGTATTCTTTGGTATCATTGAATAAAAAAAAGTATAAACTCGACGTGTTCGTGACAGGATTATCTTGTTGCCTATTTTGGGTTGGAAGGTTTGGGTCGATGGTACCATATAGGTGTTAGTGTCTATTTTTTTTGGGCACAATACTACCTTCTTACTTCCTACACATACAATAATACTTTAGTCTATCAATCGTTATCAAACATTTTTTATTAACAGAATAATAAAATAATAATAAATATTGTAACACAATAGTGTATGCAAAAGTTGCCTCCTGATGCTGTATAAATCATCTATTAATGATAAAAACCTTAGTAAGTAGACTGACTACCACCCGTGGTTTTGTTGTGTAGGTACCCATCTGTTTGCTCCTTTTATCACAGTCGGTTAAGAAAGTAACAAAATATTTGTTCAATAAGAGTTCAACAAAACATTAAGTAGATACGCCATTCCAAACTTTCGCGTTGATGTCCTTATTAAAAATTATGAACTCTCAAATTATTACTAAAGGCGAAAAGATAATTATAAAAACTCTCATGAGAGCGGGCGAACTTCAAACTCTAAAAAACTCGTCGGCTAACTTAGTCCATGATAATAAAATTTCAAGACGATGAAGACCTTTGGAATACTTAAGAGCGCATACCACGGACCTATTTTATAGGTACCAAACTCATTTTTAGTATAGTATCACATATAGTATTACACTTTGTACTATTTACGTGCGCTGTAGGTATAAGGTACCTACATACACACATACTATCACGTCCGTATCTGAAGGGGTGGGTAGAGCCATAAGCAATCATAAGAAAACTTGCAGCCAATTTCAAAGTTGGATATGGTGAACCATGGTGATAGGTGATCAGCCCATCGCCCATCGTCCATCATGTTGGAGAGGACACTATCCCCTAGTCGACTTTTACGACATGTTCGGAGAGAGAAGCAGCTGGACGCAGACAAGTTTTTTCTTTATCCCCAATCCAGCAGAGAAGTAACATTACTTCGTAGTAAAACTAAAATCACATCTTTAATGTACGGAAAGGCCTTAAGTTTAATTAAGGCGGGGTAAAAACAATCTTTGAATTTCAACAAGTTCGTCTGTAACTTGATTAATAACGTTAGTTTATCCGAGATTCAGTATCATTTCATATTTAAATTTGATTAGAAATCCTACTATGAATCTGGAAGTTTGTAAGAATGTTTGAGTGTTCAATTTCAACTTATTTTATAGTGATACACAGGTAAAACAGACAGGTTTTCGAATCAAATATATTTATTTGGGAACATGATACAAAGGTTCCTCTGAACTAACTGCAAACGATGATTGCTGCAGTGGTTTTAGAAAAACTGTATCGCAGCTACCAACGCCCACCTCCTTAACCAATGGTTGTTCCTCTTTGATCTACAATAGTTAAGTTTTAGTTACATTATGTGTCATATTTTAAAAAAAACAAAATTTTCATTTATCAAAAATCTGTGCCTCTTAAAAATAAATATTTTTGGACATTACTCACAGTGCCATTTAGAATTGTAAGCAAATCTTGTACAATGGGAACCAGATGGCTGACAGAATACTTTTATACTTTTTTCTGTAAATATACTCGTATAATTACTTATGATAATGAATATTAATTTTAGATTATCTATTAATTTCATTTTTTTATTCCAGTTGCATCATCGGGGATGATCTTACGGTGAAGGTACATACATTGACTAACCTTACACTGCTTTGTATTCCCATGTATGTACAAGCACCTGTATATATAATACCTAGTGCTTTTAAAACTTTGCTACAAAAGAGGATTACATATGTACACGTTTCCACCGCACGGCACAATTAGTAAAACCCTTATTAAGTATTTATGTAAGTACCTAAAATAAGCATTCTAAGTATAAACCCAACAGTCATTAGTTGCATGAAAATGTAGAGCTGAATAAAATTATACGAAAATTATAAAACGGAGTGTTTTTACAAAAATACGCCACATTACCTAGAACCTAAAATTAAACATGCCTAAAATGACCCATAAAATGGCCCACATACCCTTTCAGCTTCAATTTTAATGTCTTTCCAAGATAAAAAGGACCCCAATAAACCGTAAGCCACATAAAACATATAATTATTCCAGTTTTTCACGCCTCCGTAGCAGGAGTCGTTTCCATTCGGCGCACCTCCACGAAATATGGTATTTCATAACTCCCCGAAAAAATCCCCTGTAATTTAATGCTTCCTCTGAAAATAATATGTAAAAATACTAGCGTTGAAGACCACTTTCGGCCTCTTTCGGCCCATTTCGGCCAATTCGGCCGGTTTCGGCCATTACAGCTATCTACCCTTGAAGAATAAATCAGGATATTATTTTTCCCGCAAAATATTATTCCCCATATCTAATCAGCGAGCCAAGAAATATGGATATGGCATTGGGTATGTATTTATGTGCTATTATATCCGACCCGCCTTTTGGTTATAGTTCTCTGTAGGTCTACAAATAAATTGAATATCTGAAATATTTCATACATCTTAAGTGGAATAAAGGGAATGTTGTAGTTTTTGTTTTTATCATAGGTATTTTGTTAAGAGTTTGTGATTTTCACCGCGCTGAAGAATTAGATGACCCTTTAGTGACAACTGATATCTTTCAGATACCAAATAATAGTTGTAAAGACATAAATGACAGAGCAATGAAACAAGTTAATCTCCTAGTTATAGATTATAGGGTAGCCAGAGGCACATCTAAGGTCAAAATCAAACCCACAATATAAATGTAAACGTGACGAAACAAGTTGATCCTCCATTTGAATTACCAACGGGGGTAGTCAAAGACACGTCTCACCTGAGCAGTAACAGTACGTTTGGGAGCAAGTTAATCTTCTATCCGACGATTATCTAAACGTAGTCAGCAAGGGTAGTGAAGAATTGCCACATGCCCTCCAATTTCATGAGTCGTATAAGGAACAATTCAGAGTCAGTACGTGTACAAAACATTGTAAAAACGTTAGAACAACCAGATCTGAAGTAAACAATACCTCGCAACATTTCCTCAACAATATAAGTATCTCCAAAATCAAAGCCTCATTTTACAAAGGAACATGAAACTCGCGACGACCACAATTTTCCTTCTGAGAAATTTTAATCACGAAATCTTTGTCGTCTGCTTAATCAAAGGAAAACTTGAATAGTTGGCAACACGAGTGCTACTGGTCGCGTTTCTTGGAGAGCGGCGGCCGTCATTTTAACTTGTATCTTGTTAGGGATTGTCAGGTAGTAGAAATAAAAGGTACTTTGCTGGATTGGAAATAAATAAACAATAAATACCATCCAAAAGTCACATACATAGTCCTGACCCCACACTTGAATTCCCTGTGTCGTGGGTATCAGAAACTACGAGTACCAATAGTACCGCAACATGCAAACATTTCTCCCGTAGCGGGAATCAAACCCGCGCCTCTTGCGTCTCAGCCGAGCACACGCCCGCCACGCCACCGAGGTTGTCTCGGGGTAGACCGGGGTACCGTCACCAGCCCTAATTTCCGTACATTTGTGAAATATCTTAGAACACGAGCAAAGCTGAGGGCGGAAGCGAGTTACCAGTAGTTAGTTATTCGTAATTTTTTTTTGTATTATTTAATTTATTTATTTTAATTAGAACGGTCAAAATACAATCACTTACACTAATTAATACAAAAATCAATAAAGATCAAATAACAAATAATAAAATTAGTACAAATAACAGGAGTTCGAGTTTAATATCAAAGCTCGTCTTCACGGACGTCTTTTTATCCGTCGCTGCTTTTCAAGAGACTGCTCCTTAAGTAGATTTGATTAGGGCTTCGGATTTCGTTTAATTTTGTAAGTTGGATTAATTTGTGAAGACTGGATTAGCCCATAAACATCTACTAATTTGTTGAAACTAATTATTTAGTTACTAACTAAGTAGCTTTTAAAAGTGCAATTAGTTCTAGGATACCTACCTTGTTTTGGTATCAGAAAATGGTACCTTAATTGACATTTCACACAGCGCCATCTAGCCCCAAACCAAGCAAAGCTTGTACTATGGGAACCGATGGCTGATGGAGTACTTATATACACATTTTTTTGTAAATACATACCTATAATACAAAATACGACAACACTCAGACACGGAAGAAATATTTGCAGAACATGTAAACATTTCTCCCGTAGCGGGAATCGAACCCGCCTCCTGCGACTCAGCCGAGCGCTCGCCCGCCACGCCACTGAGGTTATCTCGGGGTAGCTCGGAGTACCTTCCACTAGGCCAATTGCTGTAGGGTAGGTGATACTTAATCTAAATAGAGCAAGGTAAATAGCAAGGTCCCTCGTAAAAGCACCTACATTAATGTTTATAGTTATTCAATTAATTACAAACGTGTCACGCCCGTAAGATCCGATACTGCCCTCAGCACTGGTTTTAATAAATAAATAAATAGCTCTCAACAGTTCTGGTGGACTCTTCTCTGCTGGACTGGGAGTAAAGAAATAACGTAGAATGCGTCCAGCTGCTTCTCTCCCCGAGCATGTCGTAAAAGTCGACTAAGGGATAGCATCCTCCAACATGATGAGATACAATAAGCAAGTATTCCCAAGGAGGGTTGACGTCAGGCAGGCGGCCGGTCATAAAACACCTTAGCCAAAACTCTTACACCATGATCCAAAGATCATGCTGTACTAACCCCACATAGGGATAAGGGCAGGAAGATTATGATGAGTGTTAGTTCTGGTCCCACACTAGGATTCCCTGTGTCTATCAGAAACCTCGAGTATGCTATCACAAAACCCAGTCCCGGAAGAAATATTTACAAAACATGCAAAAGCTCTCACTCAGCGGGAATCGAACATCTCGCATATCAGCCGGAAATTCAACCATCATGCCATCGAGGTTCTATTTTTTTGATCTAAAGGTAGGTTAGTACATAGGCGTAGGCTTGCCCACTTCACAATGTCGCTCGCCAGAAGGAAGAAAAAAGCTCATAGTAAATCATTACTTTTGAATGAAAGATGGGATCAACAGCGAACGCGACCGGCGACTGATGACTGATGATGACTGATGCACGCCGTGCTTCAACAGTGAGCTTGAACAGTCCGTTTGAATATGATAGTGAATGAAGCGAAAGAACTAGCAGGAACAGAGCAATGATCTATAGCTAATATATTATAATCGGTTGATGGTAAAGATGGACTCGTATTAAATACGATACAGTAAGAAACTAGTGCTTTAGTACAGTCATTTGCATAAGCCGCAAATGGACGTGAGCGACCGCAGACCGCATGTAACGAGATATATTTGAAACTGTTTGATATGTGCGCCCGGGATTCGAACCCACGATCATTGGATCAGCGGCTTAGTTACCGCTAAACCCACCCTGGTAGGACTGGGTGGATTGGTCGATAATTATTATTATTAATTCCATTCAATTCAACTGTTTATTGTATATTAACATAACAGTTTAAACTAACTAAGAGCTGACTAAGCCGCGGGTTTCCTCACGATGTTTTGACTTCACAGTTTGAGTGTACTGGCGCATATAATTTTTTCGCACACAAAAATCCATTGGTACACGACCGGATTTGAACCGACGACCTTAGGATCGGAAGGCATGTAATATTTATAATACAGCCAAATCCGAGTGTAACAGCATGTATTCAGTAGAACCTAGTATTCGTTACGATAGTTTTCTATGACGATTTATAGTGCAAGTTTTAGATGGAAAAACTTCGTAATCCGGATGCCTCCCAGGAGTTACATGGCTTTATCAATTGCCTATCTTGTTAGCTTGTTAACGGACATCCTACTGATCTATAGGTATTTCTTACTTGTTTCTTGTTTGGACTCAGATAGTGATAAACACTGGCTTTTGAAAGTATCGTTTTTCAAAGATAATAAAATTTTTAATTAGAAAATGGTATCAGTCATTTTGTTTGATAATTTGTAGTACTTTTGAAAACGTTTTTTACTCTAAATTTTTTTTACAATACTATAACCATTAACCAAGCTCTCGTAAACGTCCCGTACAATTTAGTAAACAAGCATTTATTTGAAAAAAAACATACGTATAATTTAGATAGCATAGTTATACACTACACTACAGCTTCAGCCAAAGGATTGCACATATATACAAACACATTAGCCTCCTTCGCAATCGGATAAATATACCAAATTTAATTTTCAACTGCTTCTAATACTTCGATGTTTTTAGATCATCCACGCACTTAAAGATCTTTCACAACTAAATTAGAAATAAAATCGTAAAACAGAAACATCAACAACACGTGATGACCATAAAATCATTCACCAACTACCCTCCACAAATCACCAAGTAATCTGAATCCGTCATCACGCAAAGATGGCGGAGCATAATTTCGAATTTCGAACATGACTCGTCGGAAGAAGGTAATATATAGAAGGAATAGGTCCCCAGCGAACAGTTACCGAGGGCAACGATGCCATCGCATTTTCCGTGGCATTTTGATAAGAAGCTTCTTTGTGTGTTACTGTTTTATTACTTCACACTGCACTCGCATATTACGAACGAAATGGCAGAGGTGCTATGAGAAAAATTTGTTGCTTTATTCTAATTTTAAACATAGCTGTCTGAAACGCCATCTACATTTTCATGCTACGTAACTTTTGAAGTTAACGATACATCGTTTTAAGGCTATTGTTTCGAATAGTTACATCGAACACATGGACGTCTATTTTTAAAGTGACGAAATAGAGACATAGCGATAACTTCACAAAGTTTACTACCTAACGCTCGACTTGGAGATAAATTCCGGTTTATTGTTTTAACAAGACAAAAGTTTTTTAGTGTGCTTTTAGTGGCGTAGTGCACTTACCCTGATCTAAAATTTACGAGGTGCATTTAGATGCCTTAAAAAACTCACTGCAATTTAACTCTAAATTTTTGCATTTTAAGATCAAATTTTTCACATTTGCATTTATCGTTGGAATCAGTCTGCTGTAAAGAAAAATAAATATATTGTTTAAAAATGTGCAGTCTGTGTTTAATCTTCTTGTTTTATGTATGTGTATCCCTAATGGGGTGGGTAGAGTCACAAGTAGTAATAAGAAAACTTGCAGTGCAGCTACTTCTGATTCAAAATCCCATATGATGAACCATGGTGACAGGTGATCAGCCCATCGCCCATATAGATGGTTTTATTATTTTCCATATAATTCGTAATTTGTGATCCTATATATCCTACTAGCTGCCGTACGCGGCGTCGCTCGCGTGGTACCCGGATAAGAAATTGCTTATATGTTAGTCCAGTAATGTACTATGTATTGTATATTCCAAGTTTCATTCAAATCGGTTCAGCCATTTAGGCGTGATTGAGGCACAAACATCCAAACATCCAAACATCCTCAAAAACTTTCGCATTTATAATTTATATAAGAAGTAAAATATCATATCTTGTTTTAAAATTCGTTAAAATGGAAAACATATTAAAATAACAACTGCAGCAATGCAGTAAGTAGGTCACTTTAAAATGACCATCCAGTGTGCCAAATAGGTACCAAGAATAAAAATATAGGAGTATAAATAATATTGTTTAATATCGCTGCAACGCCTACAACATATCCGGCCATTTAATCTTGAGCTCGCGGTGTCACGTTGCTGCTGTGATCATGTCTCTTCTGATGGGTCTGGTTAGTCTGGTTGATGTTTTTCTTTTTATTTTTTGTCGTATTATCGCACCGCCGACGCTCGCCCCCCAGTCGGCCAGTATTATTATATTGACACTTAAGTGTCCTATCCTATGGGAAGAATACATGATTTTTATGGTGGTCCACGTTACTTATCACTTTTTATGGGGACGTGGCAAACGCACTCTCTATCTAAATCACTTAATTTCGTTTACTTTTCAATGCTTGTTCTAAGTTGAACTAAAATTTTACAACAATTTTTTTCTCAGATATAATTTGTACTGATAATAATCACCAAATAAGCAAAGCTTTGTACTATGTTAACCAGATGGCTGATAGAATACTTAAATAACCTTAAATACTTCAACACCCAAATCAGGAAGAAATATTTGCAGAACATACAAACATTTTTTGCGTAGCGGGGATCGAACCCGCGCCTCTTGCGTCTCAGCCGAGCATTCGCCCGCCACGCTACCGAGGTCGTCTTTATATGATACCTTTTGTTATACTTAAATTTTTCACCAGTAAGCTACTTACCTCAACCTTTTTATTGATCACTTAAGTACAGTCACCTATACTTATTATTATTATTATGAGCCCATATCGTCCCACTGCAGGGCAAAGGCCTCCCTATCCCACTTCCACCTTTCCACACCTATACTTACACATAGATGTACATATATTTAATTCATTGAAAATTGTGTCAGAATGGCACAATAAATAAATCATAATCTTTTTTTTATGATCACAATAAAATTTAGTTCACTAGCCCCACACTAGGATTCCCTGTGTTGAGGAAGCTAGTCTCTTCCTAGAAAACATAGAGGGTAGATTGATAACAATGTTATAAGCCTACCTATTGCCTATCTGCTGCGCATTCGAGGTGTCTGTGTCTTAGTGTGCGTGAAAATTTGTGATAACAATGTTGCGAAAAAATTGGTATCTGTTACTTATATTTTGAGTTTTTTCTCTATTTTTATTGGCATCCATTTTGAAAGTTATTAAATTATTCCAGGCGACTGTACCGCGTTCGCGAAGAAACAGCGCCCTAAGTTTCCAAATTAAATGAATTTACGCGCAGACTCAAATGAGGCCAACCCAAACCGTTTGAAACATGTTACCGTATTTTGGGCGGTGTATAAATTGTTAATGAGCGCTTCGCTACGTCCGATGATAAATTGACCCGATCTGACCCAACAATTACTTCAATTATTTACCTCCAGTGTACTGTTACTGCAATCCAATAGTTCTTTAATTTTAATTATCAAGACGAGCGTATGGTATTTAATTCACCCACGCGTTTGGAGCGTTTATTTGAAGAGTTAAATTTTCAGAAATCGTTATCATCATCTTCCTGCCCTTATCCCACTCTATGTGGGGTCGGCACAGCATGATAATTGGATCATGCTGTAAGAGTTTTGGCTAAAGTGTTTTACGACTGGCCGCTTGCCTGACGTCAACCCTCCTTGGGAATACTTGCTTATTGTATCTCATCATGTTGGAGGATACTATCCCTTAGTCGGCTTTTACGACATGCTCGGGGAGAAAAATCTGGACGCATTCTATGTTTTTTCTAGAATGCGTCCAGCTGCTTCTCTCCCCGAGCATTGAGTTAAATTTTCAGAAAATTTTGCCGAAATTGTAGAAACCTAGTTGGTATTGATAATTATGATCTAGCCTCACACAGTTCACTCCAGGTAAAGTCCTCCTAGTAGCAAAGACACATTGCGTCTGCCGAATTTGGTTGACGCTACTTGCAAAAATCTATGGGATTAATATAAGCGATCGAAGATCATGGGTCAAATTATCTGTGCGAAAATAAATACGCCATCCCAGTTCTCTCAACGTTTGATTGAATGATGAAGGTCTTAAAAAGATTGAAAACAAGTCAAGAGCACGAAAGGAACCTCTTTGGAGCACCTAAAACCTTGACAACCTTTACATGTTCTGCAAATATTTCTTTCGGGTCTGGGTGTTTCAATAATATAATTTCACTAATTATAAGTATGTTTTTATAAAAAAGTATATAAGTATTCCATCAGCCATCTGGTTCCCATAGTACAATCTTTGCTTAGTTTGAGGCTAGATAGTGTTGTGTAAAATGTCCATAAATATTTATTTGTTTATTTCTTGACAATGATCGTGTAGGCCAATCATTTTCTATTTTATGCCATTTTAAACTAATACCACTAAATAGTCCCAAATCTTTAATTTATAAGTGAATGCTGCTCGCGTGAAGACAATAAATTACTTTAAACCCTCTCAGCTTGAGGCAATCACTTAACTTGCATTTGTTAAGAGTAAACCAACACGCGTTTAACTAATTCATTCGTTCAATGTCCCAAAGCCAACCAATAATTCATGCTGCTTCGTTTCATGCCACCGCCCAACCCCTAAATCGGGTAAGTATGTCATCAGAAAAGCAAAAGCAAATATGAATACTCCTGAAGGGATTATAGGTATCTTGTAAATCAAACAAAAACACGAGAGAATTAGATATATCCACTTGACCTCGATCCTCAGATTTCCCCAAACGGTAGTGGCGCTGTATAGCGTCGATCAATACCCCACAGGGTAAATAAATGACTAAGTTTGAGTTCTCGGCATTGCCGACTTCGATCTACCCGCAGTACCGGCAAATCCCACTTTGATGTCGATCATTACAAAGGTAAACAACTGACGTCTAATTAGCGGTACATAAGCGGATCCCATCAGTTTTCGGTGCGCATTGACTAATCTACTAATTTACCAAATGATGCTCTATTAATTTTAGAGCCCATAGTGATTTGTCTGATTGGTGTACGTATGTAGACGATGTGGTTATCGAATTCTGTAACGAACCAGAAGCTTCAAACTAATAATTAAACGAACAGCTTTAGTATTCATTGTGATCTAACTATCTAGTCGTGTCACTAGTTCTTTTGGACCAGTGTGGTGAAAGGATTTGAGGCTCCTTTCGTTAATTTAATTGTGATGGAACATAAGATGCGGTGGAAGGTCACGAGTGAGACTGAGAGTAAAGCTGGGCGCACTCTATAATGGATGGCGTGTCATACAAATTAAGAGGCTCCGGATTTGAATTTTGCGTGACTACGTTATGGCTGGTGTAATTGGATTGAGACCCAAACTTATGAAATTCTATTTCAGGCTCACTCAACCTTTCGCTCGGTTCGTGCCTCCTCTTATTAAACGGAGCAGCGTTTTATAAAAATATCCGTGTAGCGTTCTGAATGCGCTGTCAGAGCGGTCAGCTATCATTCAGAAAACATCACAATGTTCTTGAAAATATCAACTCAAGCTCTTGAAAGCGATGCACGTTCTATGAAAATAGAGCCAGCAAAAATTCCTATGCTCCTATGAAATCTCAAAAAAATCGTTTCTGTCCAGTGACATAGTGAATGTCCCGTGGAGTACTGAAGGCCAATACAGGTCCCTCGAGTGGCATGCCGTCACTCGCCGTAGCCCGTTTGACGCCATATGTGACCGCCGCGTCGACGAAAGGGCTCATAACTCCAGCAGCTACAAATGAATTTAAATTCTTTGTCCAAGCGCGTAAGGTGTAATTTCCGTTGTGCGGGCACGCCGAGGGTGGGATGGGGTGATGTCCCAGAGGCGACGTTGGGCGCAGTGCTCATCATTTCCCCATTGTCTCGTTAGACAAAAATCAAAAACAAACACTCACTAGTCGGGATTTTCGGATCTAAGCCGCGGATGATTCGGAATGATTGTGTTGATCGCATGTGGTCGATTGTGCCGCAGGGATTACAATCTAATAAGCTGTCAGCGGATATCGTTAGTTTTGACAACTGTTTTGGGTATTCTCCTGTGTCTGTTAAGATTTTAACACATAAACGCCACAGCTCCACTTGATATAAATACTTCTAACATCATTTTTATTCGTATGTACACAAAACTGAGATGTGAGTCACAGTGAGTAGTTACTTGTTAAAATTCAATAGGTAGATAAATCACCTGCCAACTGCGAAATACTTCAATGAATACCAATTGCTTCGTACAGACAATAAAACCGTTTGTTCATCGAATATTTACGGTAAAATATATTTCAATATGTCAGCACCTTTCGAAGATGTGTCGCAATGCATTGAATTACTCGAGATTTTCCCATGCTTTGAAGAAATGTAATTCTTTGTTCGAAGATTGCGCAGCCCGTCGAGTACGTGACCACAATACCAATGCTGCCGGTTGTCTTCAGCCTCTCCTTTATGTCTATCATTTATTCCTCAATACTGCAGACGTCAGCGTTTGACAACTACCTACTGTTCATGTCGTATAAATTTTCGGCAAAATTTATACGTTACGGCCGCGGACGCCCCACAACCAATCGCATCGACAGATTTATTGTTTGCTTTCTATTTAGAAATTTTCGCTTCCCTAAATGTTTCCCGTCTCCAGTGAAACGCCTATCCGCCTTCGCCTTTATTCCTCCACCGGTAAGTCGTCCCGAAGATTACCTCGAAGACTTTCCACTCTCTAGAATTGTCAGCACTTGCGCAGCTCTAAAAAATACACACCCTACCGTGAAGATTATTTCTAATGCTGAAGCTCGAGACGCAATAAACTAGCGCGATGATAATAAAAATGTTCAGCTTATCCCTCATGTTCCCGTTGTAAATTTAAACGTTGCACACGCGCAATTCTCAACCTTACCGCCTTTTATTAATGTCAAGATAGAACGTTTTAATTTTAATAAAACTGAACATCGGCACGCCCGACCTATTTGTCAACCTTCTTTACTTTTGCTGGCATGAAATCATACAGACTCACTTCGCAACTACGTCTCGCAGGACAGGCTGCCTGACGAAAGCGCACTTGTAGCTATCTAGGCTAAGATATAAATTCGCACGATAAATCCGCATTCGCGTGCGTATCAAATATGAAATTCCCGTCGGAGCCTCGCTGGATTAAAGCTTTTCTCTTTAAAGTAATAAAGGTCTGTTTTATTTGAGCATGGAAGGATTATATTTGGGATTTAGGCGGCGAAACACGTAGGTGAACCATCGCTCATGTGACAAATTTCTACGTTTGCCTTAACGCGAGGTATCGTGTTTAGAATATTATAACTGGGAAAGGACTTTGGGAATCCGTATTGATTTACATATACGTAGGGTAGAGTGAATGGAACTCCACAGGTCCCACCATTCGAGAGAAGTGGTTACGGCCACAAATCCTACTTTCTACTTATAATTCTGGCTGAACCGAATTGGACGATACTTGAAGTGAATTTAATTAGTACGAGTATGTTACCATAACAATATAATAGCGCTCGTGGCGTAGCTTACTTAGACGTTTTGATTGATCGTTGAAGTTAAGCAACGTTGTGCGCGGTCACAATTGGGATGGGTGACCGCAAGTGGCATTACGAGCTGAGCGCTTCCGTGCTTCGGAGGGCACGTTAAATTGTCAGTCCCGGCTTTTATTAAGTTCTTATGCCAGGACGGAGGCCTTTGGGCGGCCTAAAAACTTCGTCACAAGAGTTGGCCAGCTCATACGAACTTACTGACAATATAATTATGTCACATTTTTATTCAAGAACCAAAGCCACGGTTTTTCCTAGAAGGTATTCTTGAGTCATCTGTGGTGATTGATACCTGCATTCACTTCCACTATTGAATATTGCCTACGCGTCATAATCAAGATGGCGCATCCAGCCCGTCGATGCGAGGCGAGCCCGCTAGGAATACGCAATGATTATGCATGCGATTTCTTTCCATCGCCCACAATTGTGACAGTTGTCACCCAGGGGTACAAGTTTTTCGGTTCGTTTATGTGACTTTGTGCGATTCAAATTGTAGTTTCTTTTCTTAGTAACGAATGTGTAACAATACGTGCGGAAAGAGGATTTTTGTGTTTATTCGCAGTATTTTTTCTCGGGACACATTTGGGGTCCGCCATTATCTGGGAAGACGTGATTTCACAGCGCAAGCAAACTCGCCAATTGTATATTTATGAGTTCACTATTTGAATTGAATCTTATTGTAATTCTGTTTTGTAGAGTGGATTCTGTCGGGACCCTATTGTTGTGGATGAAATTATAACGGTTGAAAGTCATAACACTTTGTCATAACTTTTGTATACTTTTTCATACAATGCCAACTAATATCGAATACCGCTCCGACAGTTACTAAAAAAAGTACTACCTACTATTTTTGCCTCCTCACTTGTTTTTATTTCAATAATATTTAATTTGATTTAAGGGGATTTTATGATTTATAGGAGACTGGAAATCCCCAAAAAATAAACTTATATTTAATATGTTTGTATGCAAAAGTGAACTCCAAATGACCGGTCATCGTTTATCACCGCGGATGTCCTGTGCGATATCACCATACTTATCACATGGGGAGGAAACAGACGATATTTTTATTTACATTAGTCCAGTTCGCCCACGCGGGGGACAAGTCTAGAATATCCGTGAATTAGTTTTATTACTTCTACTACTAGTAGTAGTCGTGTCACGGCTAGTTTTTAGATTTACACACAGGACAAACGTGATTAGAAGTGAGAATTACTACTTGGTAAATCACAATTTCTAATTAGTACTAGGTGTGCTGTGAATCTGTCTTATTCCTTGGGACTCTGTTGTTTTGTGCATTTGTGTTTCGATTTGTTGAATCACTCGTGTGCTTTGTGATTGGGATTTTGGATATTTTTGACGTAAGTATTTTATAATTTGGATTATGAAACGGGTTTTTATCGCGTGAAAATATCTCGTTATCATCCTGACGTTTCGACTGTATTGCAACAACCGTAGTTGCGAGCCAACTGAAGAGCCCAGGTATTAAGTTTTTGATGAAAATCTGTCAAAAACTCGTCACTTGAGACGTGCTCAACTCTGAGATGCGTTTGAGTATTTGGGGCTAAATCTTGTATATTATATTATTTATGAGCTAATGTCGGTGTAATAATGAAGTTTCCTCCATTTTTTCCTCTCCAATGCAGTTTCTTTTACTTCTTTATATGTAGGTACGATTTCTTTTAGTCTTGTATTTAAAATCAAGATGTGAAATATCAATTAAACATATTGAAATACTAAACTTTGTCACGAGAGTATTGCGTTTTCGTATATTGTACAATGTTCCCCTGACGTTTTTTTTAAACAATGGAAAATGTGTTTTGTTTAAATTTTATGCTACTCTATATTTTATAGAGACACATTTTTTTGCACCATTTTCTTTGATTCATTGCAAATAGACGATGGCGGGAGACCGCTAAAGACCGAGATGGTTGGTGGATTAGAGGAACTTTCGGCCAGCTGTGAGACGCTATTTGATAAAAAAAATTACAAATATCTATTTGAACCTTCATGATCCACGTCTCCCATTTTCAATTAGCATTTTCCCTGCCCACTTGTACTAGTGTCGTCCGGTAGAAGGACTTGGCAAAAATTCCTCGGTAACGAGGCCATTGTTCTTTTTGTTTGGGCCTCCTTTGTCAAGGGTTTCTCCCGCTGTCCTTAATTATGGCATCGGCGCTTCCTGGGTATTTGATTAGACCGTATCTCGAGTGGCTCGGACCCGTTTTTGTGATATTTTTTTGTGAAGAAGGCTTGAGAGTTTCTCGTGAAATGACATGATGTAACTCGGGATTGTTATATGTACTTACGAATTATGTTCATTTGGGTTATTTGTTTTGAAAATTACATTTCACCTAATTGTTTTGTCGTTTTTGTGTAAGATCGTTGAGAATTTACTCCTGGCTCCCTGTTGGTTTAGCTGATTTACTTGACGATGTTGATACTATTATGAATTTGACTAAAATATAAATCTGACCCCACACTAGTGTCGTATGTAAAACCGTAACTCATGCGGCGGGAATCGTACCTGCACCTCTCTCATCTCAGCAGAGCGCTCGCTGCGCCACCGAGGTCGAAATAATAATCAAACATTAGTAGAAAAAAATATAACAAAATATCAATATTTCTCTTAAAGGTTAAAAAATTGAACGAAGAAATGTAGGTAAGTTGGTACTTATAAAGTATTCTGTCTCCATCGGCAAAAACATTAGCGTATCAAATACAAATACAGCCCGCGATTTCAATATTTTATCAATGACTAGTGGCACATCCCCCGACTTTACTTATAAATCTTTTCACCACACTGGTTCGAAAAAACTAGTAGAAAAAGGAAAGCACTTGTAATTAGGGTTAGTTATTTGACTTAATACTAGGTACTTAATACTAAACATTTTAGTAGATCACTCTCCTCACGAAACAATGCCACGTGGGAGAAGTGATTCTACCAGCAATAGTTTGAAGGATGGTGTTGGGGCTGGTACGCACTCTGCGCATCAGGGATGTGGTCTTTTATCAGAGAATTAGAAGTATTTAAACGGAGAATAGACGGCATAGCTTGCTTAAACGTTCTTGATTAATCGTTAAAGTGTGCGCGGTCACAATTGGGATGGGTGACCGCAAGTGGCATTACGAGCTGAGCGCTTCCGTGTTTCGAAGGCTCGTTAAATTTTCGGTCCCGGCTTTTAAGTCGTTAAGCCATGACGGAGGCCTTTGAGGCCTAAAAACTCCGTCACAGGAGTTGGCCACTAGCTCATACGAACTTACGGAGAATGGCAGCAAATCCATCCGTCTTGTATTCTGCAAACATACCTGATGCACTGTCACGAAGCAGTCTGTGGGGCAACTTTGTCTGCCCTGACTTTAAAAAAAAAACAATATCTTTCCACTGCATCCTCTAGGAGTTGAATTTTGAGAATTATTTGTTATGTCCCGGAAACCTACAAGCTTCCTGTTTCTAGGGTTGACAGTCAGTCAGTCAGCATCGTAAGTTTTATTCGTATATATTTAGATATTAACCGATGGAACAAAACGAAACGTAAGGGGATAATAAAACCGCAGCCAAAATGTTGAAACCCTCTTAAATCTCGCATTTCTGCTCTTCCTATTCATCCATTATTTACCTTTCAAAGATTTCATAGGTAAATACTACAGGCGCAATTATGAAAACGGTTCGGAAGCTCCGTATGAAAGCAATCGCGCTAAATTTAAACTTTTTCACCAAGTTTTTTTAAAGGTGTGTTGAAGTTTCTAATTATCATACCAATACCTATTCATCTTCCTGCCCTTATCCCACTCTATGTGGAGCCGGCACGGCATGATCCTTGGATCATGGTGTTAGAGTTTTGGCTAAGGTGTTTATGACCGGCCGCCTGCCTGACGTCAACCCTCCTTGGGAATACCTATTATAAATGCAAAATTCTGAAGCATATAATACCCAATGCGCTATTCTAGTTTGAGAGCACTGGTGGTCTAGTTGGTAATGATCCCGCCTTCCGATCCTAAAGGCGTGGGTCCCAGTCGTGTACCAATGGATTTTTCTGTGTGAAAAATGTATGTTCGCTATACCAGTACTCTTAAACGGTGAAGGAAAACATCGTGAGGAAACCCGCGGCTTAGTCAGCTCCGCACGTATTGACCATGTCTTTCCTGTGGACAAGGCCGACTAAGCTGAGAACTGGAATAGGTGCTGGGCAAGCCTACTCCATGTTAATTCGTCCCGGGCACTACAGCGTCCCGTTTGTGAAGGTAAAAGTTGCTTCCTGGCGCTGTATAAATCATCTACTATAGATGGTAAAATGCCTTAGTATTTAGTATTCCAGTTTATGACTTGGAATAACATTGGGTGTTTTTATCTGGGTAGATTCCATGGGAGCGGTGCCGCGGGCGAACTAGTAAACAATAAAGGGAAAAGAAGCCACAGAAAGCGAACAGAACGAGAAGAATAATTGGGAATAATAAGGCTTCGATATGACAAAGCACAATGAGAATTCTCATCATGGTTTTATGCGTACAGAAATGAAATCGAAGAATTAGGTGAAAGAAAACTTGGTTTAGGAAATGTGGTAGAATAAAACCTTCCAATTTGTAACAGACGCTTGGAGTATCTAATTAGTATCCTACTATACAACTATATAATATATAATTGTATAGTAGGATACGCCAAAACGAGCCAAAATAATATTATTATTTTGGCTCGGGCACTCGGCGGGGGCACTAGGTACTCCAGATGGATGGTCAATTTTCAAATCTACTCTGTGGCGTGGCGGGCGAATGCTCGGCTGAGACGCAAGGAGCGCGGGATCGGTTCCCGCTGCGGGAGAAATATTTGCATGCTCTGCAAATATTTCTTCCTGGTCTGGGTGTTGTAATATTGTATTATAAACATGTATTTACAAAAAAAAGGATATAAGTATTCTATCAGCCACCTGGTTCCCATACAAGCTTTGCTTAGTTTGGGTCTATATAGTGCTATGTGACATGTCTTCAAATATTTAATTTATTTATTTATTTAACAATTCATAATCGTGTTTACTAACAAAATGACAAAGTCTTAGTAACTTTATAAAAGTACTCACGAATTCGCTTAACATGAAACTGTTCCATTACACCATTAATAAGGAAAGAAATGAGTATTAACGTACATTGCCAATTTGCTGATCAAAGAGTGACTCTTTGATCTCAAGTTACGTTCATTATGTTGTACAGGTAGGTAAGTTATTTCGTAAATGGAAAAATATGAGTAAGCTGAGAAAATATGATGTGATTTACGAAAAATCAACAAATCACGAATGTGCTTACCGATGTGGCTGGATAAACGATAAGAAATATTTAGTAGCTGTTGCCCGCGTCTTGTCTTGTCCGCATTGAGTTTTTGATTTAGCCTTTCTTCCCATGGATTTAGTCTATGCCCATGTTTTTTATTGTCTGTTCAGCGGTTGAGGTGCGAAATCATAACAAACGGACAGATATTACAGTTACTTTCGTATTTATAATAATTATTATGGATTTATTCTACCTACTATTAGTAAAGTTAGTGAATAAAAATTAAATCGCATCAGTAACGGCAGAGCCGATTAAAGCCATATCAAAGGGATGGGATGTTTAATGATATCAATGAAATATCGATGTAAATTATGATATCTCAATATCGATATCGATTTGTTTTAATCATACTAATATAATATATATAAAAGATTGTGAGTGTGTATGGCCTGGAATAACACTGATTAGTAGATACTAATTGAGCGAAGCCGCAGTTTGATACTAGTATGTATAATACTTCAAGCAAATATCGATATTGTATGAAAAATGATATCAATATTGATATACCTTAATCCTCAATCCTTATACGTAATTCAGTTGAATGCTTTGGGAACATTACCTATTTCTAACAAGCCTTGAAATCTCAGAAGAAATGTATTAAGAATTTAATATCTTAATCGTACGAGGTCATTAGGGAAAAAGTTACGGCATGAGTGCTCGAGACGGTCATAAGGAACTTTTTAATTTAAGTCAAACCCAAGAGGCCGATCTCAAAGAGAGAGAAAATAAAATTACTTTCGAGTCCACATCATTAGAGGACTATCGAGTATGCAGAAATGCAGTTTCTATACTTGAGACTTGAATGTGGCAAAACTAAAAGTTTGAAGTGATAAGTAGCAATAATTTCTGTAGCGAATGCTGAATGTTTTATTTAAATCTGTTTGACTATGCGAAATAAATACCCGGTTCGATTCTATTAGTGGTAGGTATAACACGATAATGACGGGTAAACGTGACCAAGAAACGAACTTCAGCGACTCAAGTTATTCTACATCATGTATTCAGACGAAATAACATATAGGCTACTAGCTGCTGCCCGTGGCTTCGTTCGCGGGGTACCCGGATAAAAAATATCCCATGTGTTAAACCAGTACATGTACTATGTGTATATTCCAAGTTTCACTCAAATCCGTTCAGCCGTTTAGTTTTGATTGAGGCACAAACTTTCGCATTTATAAATTATAAGTAGGATTTTTTATCGGGGTATCACGCGAGTGAAGCCTCGGGCGGCAGCTAGTATGTATATGGTTCGATTAGTAATGGTGATGGTTGTTGCAATGGTTGTTGAGAGCACTGGTGGTCTAGTTGGTACGGACCCCGCCTTCCGATCCTAAGGTCGTGGGTTCAAACCCGGTCGTGTACCTATGGATTTTTCCATGATTTTTCCGCTATACCAGTACTCTCAAACGGTGAAGGAAAACATCGTGAGGAAACCCGCGGCTTAGTCAGCTCCGCACGTATTGACCATATCTTTCCTGCGGACAAGGCCGACTAAGCTGAGAGGATGGAATAGGTGCTGGGCTAGCCTACTCCATCTCAAATGAAAATATGTCATTTGAGAGGTGCTCAACTGTGAGATGCGTTAGAGTATTCGTGGGTTAGTTAGTTAGTAGTTGGGTTGTTGCAGGCCTGGGCCGTCTCCACCCTTACGGCGCGGGGAGCGGCAGTGGCTCGAGCAGCGACAGCGGGCGGCGGCGCGCGCGCACCCGCGGCCTGTCCGCCTCGCCCACGGCGCCCACCACGCCCACCTCCGCATCGGACAACGCCTCGGACGCCACGCTCACCGACTCCGAGCTGCCGCTGGCGAGGGACTCCACCCTTCTCGTCCAAAACGGTAAGCCCCTGCACCTCATCATCATCTTCCTGCCCTTATCCCACTCTATGTGGGACGAGTGTGACGCGCTCTGAAAGGTGCCACGGAAGAACAGCGCTGTAGTTGCTTCCGGGCTCTGCAGCACACGCTGAGTGGTTGCCTTTTTGGCTCACAAATTTTTTTTTTTTTTGCGTTAGCTGTGTAATTTTTTATAAGTGTTTGTGAGCTGAATAGATAATTTCTTTCTTTCTTTAAGAGTTTTGGCTAAGGTGTTTTATGACCGGCCGCCTGCCTGATGTCAACCCTCCTTGGGAATACTTGCTTATTGTATCTCATCATGTTGGAGGATACTATCCCTTAGTCGACTTTTACGACATGCTCGGGGAGAGAAGCAGCTGGACGCATTCTATGTTTTTTCTTTACTCCCAGTCCAGCGAAACGTAAGCCCCTACATCTAAGGATGCCTATTTGCCACCACTAACAATTTATTAATTTAACAAACAAAATCCACGGCTTTTAAGAAGTTGAGTATAAAGGAATTACAGCCAATAAAGGATTTACATTTTTTAAATACGGCATATAAAGCGACAACATTAGCGACACGATTATTGGTACTTGTGTGCACAACTTTAGAATTTCACGTTTAAACGTTGCCCTGCCACAATGGAAAATCTTAAAAGTATACAGCACCTACATACTCGTAAAATCTTGTAAGAGTCATTCGCAATTCCTGAATCGCCGACTAAATGAAGGCTCCTCAACCATTCTGTTGGGATAATCATGGTCGCGGTCGCGGTCGCGGTCGCGTTAATACCACAACGCGATTGCTATTTGCGACTCGCGTTGAGAGGTGCGATATGCGATATATCGACATAAAATATTCTACATCCCTATTGATAAGTGTAGGCAAAGATAATAATAAATATTTGTGGACATTTCACACAGCGCCATCTAGCACCAAACTAAGCAAAGCTTGTACTGTGGGCACCAGATGGCTGATAGAATACTTATGTATATACTTTTTATTTTGTAAATACAAACTTATTTGATAATACAACACCCAGAACCGGAAGAAATATTTGCAGAACATACAAACATTTCTCCCGTAGCGGGAATTGAACCCGCGCCTCTTGTGTCTCAGCCGAGCACTCGCCCGCCACGCCATCGAGATCCTCGATTACGGATCTCCATTTGCTACGATATCAAAATTATGTATGACACCAATAAATAATCCTAGAACCCATGACATAAAGTAAGCAAAGCAAATTAAATACCAATACTTTATTTATAGCACTTGAAAAATATACGAGCAAAGTTGAAAAGGCTCGAATACCGACTTTTGCGACGCAGGAAACGCCGTTAAAAGTGTTTGCGGGAATGCAAAATGAAGCATGTGATTGCTAGGGAATCGCATTATGGCGCAGGCCCGGGATACATCGACATCAACCCACTGGATATGAATATTCCAAATTCAATAAGGGAATATGTGCCCTACATAGACGGCTTTTCATCCTTTCACAGCGGTTACGTTCGTTAACTAACTTATGAATTATAACTGTATTTTAAATAACATAACATAAAATAATATTTATTAAAAAAAATACAACGTTACAATGAAATAATTGGAACACGTTGAAAACTGCCTTAACTTTAAAAACTGTATCGCAGTTTCTAACGCCCCCTCCCATTTGCAAACGATTAACCCCCGAATACTCAAACGCATCTCAAAGTTGAGCACGCCTCAAATGATGATTTTTTTTTTGACAGATTTTCATCAGAAACTGTCAAAAAATCGTGAGTTGAGACGTGCTCAACTCTGAGTCACGTTTGAGTATTGGGGGTAAGATCTTCATCAATTACTTAAATACACGTACACTAGTAAAAGAAACAAAAGACGTTCTTGAGTAATACCTTTGATTCTTGGCATAATATAATTTCTGTGCAAGTATTTTCGAAATGGGGATATAACAATCCTTGAATTCATTTATGTATCGATATATGTACGAAGATCACCAATCTGGTCTCGTATTCCACGAGCGGCATATGCCTCTCTATATGATATTCCTGTTAGCGAGCTGAAGAAAATTCGCCTGGTTATCGTTGATGATGACGCATCCATTTGTAAAACGTCGTAGTAATTTGTATCTTCATTATTTTTTTTACTCTTAAGCGTCATAGTTTCAAAAGCTTTTTCACGTAACTTTCCTGTGGGTAAGGCCGACTAAACAGAACGGAAAGTGGGCTAGCCTGAGCCATCTGAGATGGGCACTCTATCCCGAGCACTACAGCGTCCCATTTGAGTATGACCCAGTACCTAGAGATAGATTAACCTGATTCAAAGTCCTAAAATGGATATGGTGAACCATAGTGACAGGTATTTACATATACAATTTACAAAATATAATAGAAACAGTCGTGTTATCTAAAAGCCGTTGCAAACAGTCTATAGATAAATAAATAAATAAATATTTGAGGACATATCCCACAGCAACATCTAGCCCCAAATTAAGCAAAGCTTGTACTATGGGAATCAGATAGCTGATAGAATACATAAATACTTTTTTTTTGTAAATACATACTTATAATACATAATACTACAACACCCAGACCCGGAAAAAATATTTGCAGAGCATTCAAACATTTCTCCCGCAGCGGGAATCGAACTCGCGCCTCTTGCGTCTCAGCCAAGCACTCGCCCGCCTCGCCTCAAAGGTCGTCAAATAGATAGCTCACCTGATGCAGATTATCTGATGGTATACAAACTACTACTGATACAAAGGTAGCTAAATAACGTATAAAATCTCTTCTAGGTGTTCTAAGCGGGTTCAAGGCACGGCATGGTGGGACGGAGGCCTCGCGCGGAGCTCACTAATGGATTTTTATCGTGTACTTCCACTCTATGGAAATTGAACAGGAAATCCAACAGAGTCCCGGTTTTAATTTGCCCACCATCCGATTCTATAATTGTCCTAGATTTTCATTGAAATGCTATTTAATTGGAATTCTCTTCGTGTTCGGTAATGGTTGGTGTTACGTCTCCGTGAATTTACTAGTTCATCAATTCTATTGACAAACTATGAATTAGTTCATATTTGCAGTTGACAAAATTGTTTACACACACACACACACACACACACACCTTTTTTACCCTCGGCGAAGACCTACCCGAGAGGGGTAGATTGAAAATCAGCGCTGCATGGCTTTGTGCCATGCAGCAAATGCTGAATCTACTCCCATTGTCCCTTGTGCAACTATTTTGGTCATATATACTTTCAATTGTATAAGATCTTAAGTTAAGGAGACAATAAATGCCTTTTTTATTTATTTTATTTATTTATTTATGTTTATAGTATTTTTTACCTCCATTACAATCTGTCCCGTATTAAAAATCTCTAGGCTGCTATGACATCCTGGCCAATGTAGCAATGCTGTTTTGCGATAAACCCGTTACACAGCCACAGCGGGATTGTCGCAGTAATATGTAATACTAGCAGCGCGCCCTGGCTTCGCACGGGTATTTTATGGATTTTTTAGGTAAATTTTTTATACCCCGGGCTACATTATTGGAGTTTTAGTAAGGATCCCTAATTTTTTAGAAAACAAATTATAGCCTATGTTATTCCGTAATAATGTAGCTATTCTACTGGTGAAAGATTTTTTAAATCGGTTCAGTAGTTTCGGAGCCTATTCGTAACAAACAAAAAAATCTTTCCCCTTTATAATATTAGTGTAGATAGTGAAGATTGTATGCGACTTTCTTTCCTGTGGACAAGGCCGACTAAGCTGAGGGGTTGGAATAGGTGCTGGGCAAGCCTACTCCATCTTAATTCGTCCCGAGCACTACAGCGCCCCGTTTGTGAAGGTAAAAAGTTACCTCCTGACGCTGTATAAATCATCTACTATAGATGGTAAAAGACCTTAATTTTTCTATGCGACATTATACAAAATGCATTAAAAAATATCGTCGGAACTTTTATGTGAGCTCATATTTTCTTCAGTCAGTAGTCGCGTTTGTAGTTTTTATACAATTTTTTTTATATATTTGTAAGCAAGCTATGAAAACTCAAATGATAATAAAAAACAACCGGCACAAGTACAGAAATGAAAGCACAAACATGTTAAACACAGTTGTCGTGCCTCATCCCGCTGTAGTAGGAGTCGTGTTTAACCTAATAAAACAACATTCACCTCAACACAAGCCGTAATTCCACCTCCATTTTGTTTATCACAGTTTTATCGTCCAAAGTTTGAAATGAAGGCATCGTCACTTGTCCTAAAGCACAATATTTACGTTGCCCCGCAATACTTGTCGATCTAACTACGTGTTGCTTTGACAGATTAGTTTTAAGTTATAGTAACTGTGGAGGCTTACGATGGATGCGGCGGCGCGCCCTTAAACTTTCCAGCGAATATTTGGGTTTGCTTGTTTGCGTACAGTTTTTGGGCTCCCAATTTAAACTATCGCAGCTTTTATTTGTCGTTTAGTGCGACATTTGTTGTCGCGGTCAGTTTGGCCCGGACCCTTTGTTTGTGGCAACGAATTTATTTGGGATATGTTTTGGTTTTGGCAAATTCCTGTATAATTTGTCCCGTGTAATGGGAGCGACGTTTTATCTTTAATTTGGGTCGTCCTGTGTCACTGGACTTCATTTCGCCTCGTTAATTATTGTAAGCGATGTTCATTCCTTCCTACGCCTTTTCAATTTAATTGTACCTCTGTTTCATTTGTTATTCTCGTTCAACAAGCAATTTTCACCTTCCCCGTTCCCTTTTCTAACTTTGTTAACAATGAAATTGGACATTGTTAACGAAGACACGCTAGATTTACAATAGTTATCCCACCATCTAAATCTATTTACGATTCAAACTAACGATCCAAAATACCGATCACCGAACGTTTCTACATTTAGAAGCGTAATTCCTATCACAAATCGTTGGATAGCCGTCATAAACAGGCGACAAGTCGTAAAAGAGAATGTGTTAAACAATTTGATACGCGGTAACAACGACGTTTTTATGTCGCGATATTTCGGTAGAGTCGGCGGTCGGCAGCGGGCGACGCGACGCCTCCTTTAATTTACGCCATTAAACGCGTGCTTGCGACATCGCCGACCGATGGATGGCTCCGAACATTCCCTTTTTCGATTCCAACGCATCCATCCCGCTTCACTATTGTCTCAACCGCTGCACCAGAAAGAGACAAACAATCCTGGGATAATCATAATGAAAGCCGGAAATTCGTTAACGAATATGGCAGCGCTTCGTTAAATTTTATGTATGTTAGCTTAATGAATGAATGCCTTTTTAAATTTCCATATGGTGCCGTGCTGTGTTTTAATAGTCGAAGTGACTCGAGACATAAAACGAACAAAGTAAATCCAGCAAAGGATTTTCGGGGTTATAAAAAGGGAATACTTCATGAATATGACGTCATTAGCGTCAACATCGCGTCTCTTTTACTATTTTACACCCCGAAATTGCAGAATTAAGGTTTCCGTATTCATCCATCAAGAGAATACCGTGAAATTTCGTTCAAGACGCCCCTTAATCCTTAAGACGAATATCTGAAACTTACGAACGGAGCGGAATAATCGCATCGTGCTTCGCGCAAAAAGTATAATTCGTCACTTGATCCGACTCGCACTGTGTCACGAATATCTCCACGGTTTTCATATACATATTATGCTTAGCCGACAATTTTTGCTGTGGGATACAAAAGCAAAGCTATGCTATTTTTAAAAACTTAAAAGCTTGTCAAATAGATGAAGCAAAGATAGTCTCTCAATCCACATTGCCGACAAAAGTTTATCTTTCTCCAATATCGCTGTCTCAGAGAAATAAACGATTAAAAAGACCCTGACAAAAGGTCGGCAATAGAGATTTTTACAGTACATTGAGCGTAAAATTCGTAAGAAACTCTGAAACGAAGGAAGAAATAGCGTAATGCGTAATGAACTGAGCTGGGTCCTCCGGACGGCGTGACCTCAGCCCGTCAGAAGCGAACGACTAGACTCATTTATATAACTACGGGCTTAGCAGCAAACGTTGCGAACCCCGCACATAAATATGAGAAAAGTAATGTATTTTCAGCTTTTCCTTTGTAGCTTTTGTAATTGTGTTACCAGTAAATCCGCTTGTAATTTGT
Organism: Scotopteryx bipunctaria; assembly: GCA_949320045.1. Classification (NCBI taxonomy): domain Eukaryota; kingdom Metazoa; phylum Arthropoda; class Insecta; order Lepidoptera; family Geometridae; genus Scotopteryx; species Scotopteryx bipunctaria. The sequence goes on along the minus strand of OX439446.1, from coordinate 11,921,762 downwards.
ACCGATACCTCTATGGCAGCAAACCATACTACAAAGATAGAACCTCTTTAGTCCGGTCCAGAGCACAAAGGATTTCCGTACCAGGCGGCCGCTCGACAGACCCGAAAAATACGACCCTTTGGGAGACCAATCCTTTAATACTAATTGAATCATAATTTAGAAGACTGAAAGTTTCTTTTTATGTAAATCTTTTGCCCGCTGAAGACTCAAAGGCCTGAGAAATGGGTCCGTAATAATGCTGAACTGAAACGTCTTCGGACGAAGAGTTCTCTTAATCTGGATAAATTATGTCTTTTGAATATTCATGTTACGTTTTTTCTTTTTTTTTTGTTGAGCTGGCTAAACACTTGTAGCGCGTAAAATTAATGTCTGTGCCTCACTGAAGTTTCGAATATTCATGTTATTTATGAGTTTCAAGATGCTACACTTTTCAAACTTTTAAATCGGCTATAAAGTAAGCCCGCGTTATGCTATAGAAGATCACATGTGTTCGTACTTCACGTAATAGGTAAATTGCGCGGTACCCCAGAAACCACGTTCTACCTGAGCAAAAACAATTTACCTTGAATGTGAACAGACAATTTCCGAAAATTTCCCATCAAAAGATTTACAATAGTCTCATCCCGAAAGAAAATCGCACCTAGAATCCTATTATTGATCCCTATTCCAGCATCTTCGTTCTTCCCTCTTTCCTCTTCCCAATTTGTGAGGCGCGCGGGCGAGGCGAGCAATTTTCAAAGTTAAATGAAAATATCGTCGGGTTGGATGCTACAGGGAGCCGAGTCCGTCTTCGACTCCTACCCATCGGATGTCGATAGCAGACTGAGCGCTAAAACGTCTTTTGTCTACTGTTTGTATTTCCTGAGCTTTTTGTTCATCATTTTGCTTACGACATTGTGTTTCAACTGTTCCTCTTGGATTTGGTAATCTGTGAGGCAATCGGGCTATTTTGGATGTTATTACTTGAGGAAATACATATCATTTGCAAAGTTTTGTTTATGCACATCTCTTGTAGTGGTATTGTGCTATCATGATGCTGTCTACCGTTTTTGACACGCACTAAAACGAAAACAAAAGAATGTTAACGTGCATTCCATCGAAAAAAAAAGCTTCATTGAACAGCGCTTTGGGTCTCTGTTATTTTATAATTTTTGGTGTGATATTTGTAGTGAAAACAAAAATAAATGCAAGTCGAGTAACTTGTACAAAATGTTTTGTTTCCTGCATTAATATAGAATAAAATTCAGCTAAGTTTAAATAAAAATACGAGATAATAACTCAAACATGGAAATACATTTCCGAGCAGGTAATTCCCCGCTGCTTTGTTCGAAACAAAAAGTCTTTGTGACTGGCTTTCTAAAACACCTCTCCAGCAAAAAGGCAACAATCGCTAGACTAACTGTGAACCTGTTTACATGGTTAGCTTTTCATTTTGACCTTAAAGCCGCCGAGGCATTGTAACGAGCGAGTACCAGCCCGTCGATACCGGCTGTATTTTATCGAGAGACAAAGGCCCAGTTTCGAACCACTGAATACCGAATAAAATATCTGTGGCGAAATAAACAGATACGAATATTTGTGGGGTAATTGTGCCTCGGAATAAGGTCAGTCGATAACGTACTGCTTTATTATGATTTGGTGGTTGTTATTGCTGAATTTTCTGTTTTTTTTTTTGTGGTATTATTTCTTTGTCGCGCTCTAACTTAATTTGTGTTCGATAAGAATATTTTCAGTAGATACTAACTTATACGGGAAGATGCTGATTCTGAATTAGAGTAGGTACTTTAGCGATGACTTATTTAATATTTATATAGGCTGATAGAATACTTATTTGCTTTTTTTTAAATACATACTTTTAATACATAATACTACAACACCCAGACCCAGAAGAAAAATTTGCAGAACATACAAACATTTCTCCCGTAGCGGGAATCGAACCCGCGCCTCTTGCGTCTTAGCCGAGCACTGGCCCGCCACGCCACTGAGGTCGTCAATAATGTGCGTAGGTTACCTCTGCGTATTCAACTTAAACCCGCATTTCCAAATACTCCTGATTACGTGAGCGAGAGTGAGTTATATTGAAAGAGCATTAAATAAATATGTCCTCAAGGAAAAAACTTTTCTTATCTGTCAAAATAAACACTTACGTGAAAAATGCAGGAGAAAATTGCCACTTTCCCTTGAATCTTCCCCCGCCCTTTGTGCATCATGTCGTCATATATTTAACGCCTTATCAATGGGGAGCTGTCGGATAAAATATGCGTCGTATTTTCCATTTTAAAAATATATTTCCAACTTTCGTTTCCATAATAATAATTGGCTTTGAACTATAAATAAAAATAGAAATTTATTCGCGCGATTTAGAACTATGCTTACTTCGCAAAGAGGTATATATTGCCCCCTGATCAAAATACCCATCGCGATTCTGTGGTGGACCTCTACCCTTGTACTCCATTCTCATTTCTAACACTCTTCTCGTCACAAGACATTCATCCCTCCGCATGACTAACTAACAGAACTAATTTTATATGTTTATTTATTTTTCCATAAATATACGGTCCTGGGTAATTAAAGCATCTCTGAAGTTTCCAATATGTTTCTAAGAGCAACTTTTGAGAAAATAAATGGGAAGTAATGAGCTATTTCCTAAAAAATATGTTGTTATTAATTACATAATTCTGACCCCCCCCCCCCCCCCCTAATGCGTTACACGAAGCGAAAGAGTGGGAAGGATCGTGCGGGGTATAACGCATCATGAATGAATCTGTCTACCTGACAAAATCATTAAAATATTGCGTATTCAAAAATAATATCGAAAAAGTGGCCTGATTGAAACAGTTCACCTACCTGTATTTACGGAAAGCAAAATGTACGACAATATTAATTTTCCCAAAACTTTTCCATTATCGTGTATAAAAGTTGGGAAACGATAACAAAATCGAATCCCTAGCACAATGTAGTACATCAAGTGGTTCTGAAAAGAAGTTGTTAACAAAAATACGCGGCAGACGCCTGCAGGGGTCTGATAACACGGGATCCTGTAAGCACCGGTGGCCTGGAGCTACTTGGCTATGGACGCCTCAGCCGAACCAATCTTAATAGATTGGTAAACAATTTAGGTACTGTACATGAACATGACTATGGACGCTTAAGCCGAACCAATCCATAGATTGGTAAACAATTTCGGTACTATTATTATAAATGAAAAACTTTACGTTTCTTTGTTTGTTATTTTTGCTTGTTTGTCCTTCTATCAGATAGCAACGGAGCGACTGATCGACCTATTTTGTTTTTCACAGGCATAGTTTATGGGCCGAAGAGTGACATAAGCGACTTTTAAATTGAGTACATACTTGGATGACGTCACAGCAGAAGTATCAGTGGGAGAACCCAGTAGAAGCATCATGATAAACTCAAACTATCTATCTAGTAGTTCTTTTGAGACAGTGTAGTGAACGAATTTAAAGTGCGCCTCAGAGGCTCCTTTCGTGTACTTGACACATATTTTGAACTTTCTACGGTTCTACGACATGCTGCTGTCCTCACGGCTTTTTCCTTCACCGTTTGAGAGAACTGGCATAGCACACATATTTTTTTGATCAGAAAACCCCATTGGTGCACGACTAGATTTGAACCCACGACCTTAGGATTGAAAGGCGGAGCCACTATCATTAAACCACCAGTGCTCTTCACTCAAACTAAAACAACTCAAGTTGATTACACTATGCCCTTCCAGAGTTTTTATCTAATGTTCGATAAAATGCTAATTGGACAAGAGGACCTGGGTAGCTGTCTCGAAGAGATTTTAGTATTTGCTTTAAACGGTCCTGAATCCCGCCAAGTTGAGTCAGCACCACACCATTTTGGACAGTCAGCTACTCCACCAATATACACGTATCTCCAATTTCCCGTCCGTTGTTAAATCGTCAAAGGTCACTTACACGTGCAAATCGAAGGAGATAGAAGGATTGAGTTCGAGGTTTAGAGTAATGTAAATTCTAAGAAACCGGCAATTCTGGTTTTGTGACAAATAGCAGGACAATTCTTCTACCGATAATATATACATTACAACATGTACCCGCGCTATTTCATTCGCGTAAAACCCATCATAGACGAAGCTATAATATTATATTAATATACGGTGCTTTTGTATGGTGTGCTATAAGATATATTACAGCTGCGTCTGTGGTCACTCAAAGGTTTCTATAGAAAATATACCATACTATATCGTAATATGCCTTGCTATAATATATGTTATAGCTACGTATGTGACGGCCTTAACAATATAATATTCATAGCTTTATAGCTTAACAAAGTAGCCTTGTAGCTTCTAGTAAAAGTTGAAAATAGGTTCAATAACGATGTTTTCCTTTGCCGTTTTGAGCACCTGTTTGAAGGCACATAACTTTTTCAAAGCGAAAAATTTTTTGGCTTATGGTTATAAATCTCGTCTATTACTTAATTTACCGCTGAAAATAAATATTTAATGAAATCTAGTTACTATTACTTTATTGGTCGCATTTTTTTATGAAATTCCGATAAAAATTTACTCCTAACAAATTCCATTAAAACTCTCTGAAGCACTTGAGTCCTTTTTTTTAACACAAAAGAACACACAGCCTTGCTCCAAAAATTGAGTTAATCTTATAACTTTGTATATAAAAAAAGAACAATGAGAGAGACAAAAGAACATAAAGAAAATTAAATTACAACTGGTTCTACGAAAGTTGAAAAAAATTTCATTCTGGGAAAATATTACGAAAATTTGTGTATAACATCTTGAACTCGTAATTTTCACGAATTTTATATTAAACTGTTTAAATTGAACTTTGTTTTTGGAAAATCACAATTTGCGACCACTAAGCGTGATATAAAAAATCCCCCTTTCTTTATCAAATTTTAGAATTTCTGTCAACCCCTAAAATGCGAAGCTCGACACCTAACATCACAAAGGCCCCTCCCCACCCTAGCGGATGCATGGGCGAAATGCATCATTACGTCTGGCACACACAATGTGCCCCCACGGCCGGCGCGCGTGTTTCTGACAATACATTTGTTGCGCGGATGTAAACGAACTTATATCTAATTTGCAGCATCGTGCTTAGTCTATTTCTCTTGGACAGAGAGTAAAGAAAAAGCATAGAATGCGTCCAGCTGCTTCTCTCCCCGAGCATGTCGTAAAAGTCGACAAAGGGATAATATCCTCTCCAACATGATGGACCACCTATATGGACGATGGGCTGATCACCTGTCACCATGGTTCACCATATCCATCTCAGCACTTGGCCACCGTATCTATCAGATAGTTATGTAAAAGAATAAGGCACCTCAAAGAGGATGCTTTGAGGCACTTGAACTGGTCTTCGAATATTTAAGGTTCTACATGATCTGGTTTCCGTGTTCATGAGTAGAATAAAGGTGGGAAATGATGATGATGATGACATGATGCGGTTATTGCACGATATTTTCATGCATGGTGTCGCGTATCCGAACGTCTTCACACAAACGTTAATTAATTTTTAATTTTTGACAGCTACTGTCACTACATAACTTTGTATCCATCGTCTCACAAGAAACTCTGTAACTTTTATTTGATAATACGTAATATTGAACACTTTTGAACTTCATAATTGTACCAGACAACCTTGAGGAACCCCTGTATGTTTGCCACAACACATGGAACAAAACTTTACTGGTAAACCTTGACAGCAGGTGTAAAAAACGTTTGGCTCACATCGAATGCGGCTAGAGCTAAATACCTACTCGTTGAATTGATGATACATAGAAGCTGGCCACTTTGATTTAGATTTCAAAGTAAATACCTAAGCTGTATTCAGGTAAATAACCGCATAAAGGCTACCTAAAACCCAATGTAAATTAAGTACTGCGAACATTTCAGATATCAAATAGTTTACCAAAACGGCACTAAATATCGCTAAACCCTTTAAACTCCACAATCCACAAACCGAACCTCACAACGGCACTCCAAATTCTCCCAACTACGTAACAAAAGCATTATTGCACGCGTCAACACACACATAATCCAGCCATTATATTGTACAAATCCTTACTTACTCTTCTGTCAATGTCACACCTTGAAAAATCTGGATGATCCTAAATTAGATACGCGGTAACGAGCCCGCTTCTGAGCCACGATAATGGGGTTTCTTTTCTAAGGGAAAAACCAATTTCGTTGCTAAAACATCAAAATATCTAAGTCAAGTGGGAGATAATCCCCTGAGTCGACGGTAAGCATCCTATGTCGCGATATTACTTTGTTTGCGTCGCGCTGTTTAGACCCTGGCTCTGTAGTTCCGCTCTTGACACTTTTTGCTCCGACAGTACTTTGGCTGGTTTGCAATTACTATAAAAACTAACTTTATGGCAGCTTAAATAAATAGATACGAATAGTTGGATCCTGCTCTTACTAGTATTATAAACAAGGAAGTTTTTGAGGATGCTTGTATTCTGTGAATGGAATTTAGAATATATATAACTAGCGGTCGCCCGCGGCTCCGCCCGCGTGGATGTCGGTTACCGCTGCAAAAAGCCTACCCAGGAAAGACACGGTCAGTCGCGAGGTCGGCTCCCTACGCAGCGGTCGTGCAGCAGAAATCGTAATATTTTAATTTCGCCATAACTTCAAAACCAAACGTCCAATTTTAATCATTCAAAGACCAAATATTATCTCCATAAACTGTTCTTAGTGATGAAATCATTTATTTTGATAAGGATTAATAGCATGAGTAAAATAAACGCGTTTAAATGTAGTCCAAAAAAAATTCAAGATTTTTAAATAAAAAAATGGTTGCTGTGCCTCACTCGACATAGATGGGTATAGTGTGTCGCGGACTTTTTTGTAGATATTTATAAGATCTACAATTAATTAGAACATTTTATGGTTCTATCTTTTATAGTTTAGGCAGCGTACGCAAAATAAGTAACTTTTCTGGTTGATTTTTTACACCTTGTGTCCGAAAAACCCAAATATCTTACGGAACCCTATTTTTTTCCAAAATAAAATATAGCCTATGTTACTCGTGGATAATGTAGCTTTCGAATGGTGAAAGAATTTTTAAAATCGGTCCAGTAGTTTTTGAGCCTATTCAGTACAAACAAACAAACAAAGTTTTCCTCTTTATAATATTATATTATATATATAATAAGTACGTGTAATAAATCTTTGAAAAACTTCTCTGCTGGACTGAGCGTTGAAAAAAACATAGAATGCGTCCAGGTGCTTCTCTCCCCGAGCATGTCGTAAAAGTCGACTAAGGGAGGAGTCTCTCCAACATGATGGACCATCTTTATGGGACGATGGGCTGATCACCATGGTTCACCGTTCTGAAACTTGAATCAGAAGTGGCTGTAAGTTTTCTTATGATTACTTATGGCTATGCCCATATCATTAGGGATACAGGTGCGATAATATGTATGTATGTACTTAGGATATATGTTAATAATTATATATATATATATATACTGACTAGCGGTCGCCCGCGGCTCCGCCCGCGTGGATGTCGGTTACCGCTGCAAAAAGCCTACCCAGGAAAGACACGGTCAGTCGCGAGGTCGGCTCCCTACGCAGCGGTCGTGCAGCAGAAATCGTAATATTTTAATTTCGCCATAACTTCAAAACCAAACGTCCAATTTTAATCATTCAAAGACCAAATATTATCTCCATAAACTGTTCTTAGTGATGAAATCATTTATTTTGATAAGGATTAATAGCATGAGTAAAATAAACGCGTTTAAATGTAGTCCAAAAAAAATTCAAGATTTTTAAATAAAAAAATGGTTGCTGTGCCTCACTCGACATAGATGGGTATAGTGTGTCGCGGACTTTTTTGTAGATATTTATAAGATCTACAATTAATTAGAACATTTTATGGTTCTATCTTTTATAGTTTAGGCAGCGTACGCAAAATAAGTAACTTTTCTGGTTGATTTTTTACACCTTGTGTCCGAAAAACCCAAATATCTTACGGAACCCTATTTTTTTCCAAAATAAAATATAGCCTATGTTACTCGTGGATAATGTAGCTTTCGAATGGTGAAAGAATTTTTAAAATCGGTCCAGTAGTTTTTGAGCCTATTCAGTACAAACAAACAAACAAAGTTTTCCTCTTTATAATATTAGTGTAGATTACCTTAAAGTTTTTAATGTTATTATAATTTGTCCTTGATGTTAATAATTTAAACTTGGAATAATATCCTAATAATATAATATTATCCTCCAACATGATAAGATACAATAAGCAATTATTCCCAAGGAGGGTTGACGTCAGGCAGGCGGCCGGTCATAAACACCTTAGCCAAAACTCTTACAGCATCATGCTGTGCCGACCCCACATAGAGTGGGATAAGGGCACGAAGATGATGATGATTTAAACTTGGAATAATATAATTTATAAGAGTAGATGTAACATTACAAGCTACTTTTAATCCGAGTAACGACCGAATTGAATCGAAGTGTTTCCTGATTGTATCGATAGGAACCTTTTTTCTGAAATAGTAAACTTCAAACACTTTTCAAAATTATCTTAACTTGAAATGTAGCTTCAAAGTCCAAACTGCTTGCTAGTAGTAAAACAAAGAACTGTTTTGTCAAACAATAAAAACGGTCCTGCCTTAACTCAAATTCGATCACGTAGATCGTAACTTATAGAGCCAATCCTGACATTGTCTAAGCGAAAAATAGTAAATTGAAAGCATTTTCTCGAAAATCGTAAAAATGTAGCACCTTTCTTAGCAAAAAGCAACTGCAGTCTTCAAATATTAGATTTAAAAATGGCTTCCGACCGATGACTACGAAAACATTAAGTTTACACACATAATTATCAAGCCCATTTCCCTAATGAGGTGGGCAGAGCCACAAGTGATAAGAAAACTTGCAGCCACTCCTGATTCAAAGTCCCAAGTGCATAATGGTGAACTATGGTGACAGGTGAACAGCCCAACGCCTTTATAGATGTAGTATAAAAGTATTTAATTAATAGTCGCCAAAAAGAAATTCTATTCGCCCGATTAATAATTACCCTTTTGAAAATATGTCACTGCCCATCTTTGCACTAAAATACTAAATTCGTAATATGTGAGTGTGTTTGTAGCCACTCAACTCAGAAGCGGTTGAAAGGGTTCGACTGAAACTTGGGACACGCATATGTTATGACCTGGCACATTTTATACCGAGCAAACCCATCATCATCATCTTCCTGCCCTTATCCCACTCTATGTGAGGTCGGCACAGCATGATCATTGAGTCAGAGTCATCAGATCATGCTGTGAGAGTTTTGGCTAAGGTGTTTTATGACCAGCCGCCTGCCTGACGTCAACCCTCCTTGGGAATACTTGCTTATTGTATCTCATAATGTTGGAGGATACTATCCCTTAGTCGACTTTTACGACATGCACGGGGAGAGAAGCAGCTGAACGCATTCTATGTTTCTTCTTTACTCCCAGTCCAGCAAAGAAGTAAAAGCAAACCCGCGGGCGGAAAAAATAATTACCCAACTCTTACAAGTAAAGTAATTGAATAACCATCCAGTATTTCCCCCCAATATTCCCATATTTTTCCGCTCGTCTTGTTTGTATTACCATACTTTCCCCTTTACGTACCCATTGCATTATTTATTGGGAAAAACTTTAACGTTTTCACGGCATAACCGAACATATGGTAGGATCACCTGTGTACTCACTATTAGAGCTCCGTTCACGGCAAATTGTACTCTATTATTTAGAGGTTAGAGTTCAGTTTAGTGACTGTGGGTTGTTGTTTTTGTTTTTATAGTGTAATAGTCTTCGTCGGGTACTTGCGGGATTGTGTCTAGATGTTTTATTCAAGACGTTTAGGAATTATCCGTGGTATATTTAAACGTCTGTGTTATGAGCGTTTGTTTATGAATGCGATGGGAGGGTTATTTTTATGCATTTTGAGAGGTAATTCTCATATGTTCTATGGAACATGATATCATCGGAAGGAATAAGATATTTTTTTCTTATTTTGTGCTATGGAACATGTACCACTTTTATTTCCCAAATTGTTCTATCGGACAGTTCGATTTTAAGATTATTTTGTAGGATTATTTTATCCAGGCAGATGTTTGAGAAATGGTATGACAGAATAATTGTCATTATCATTATCAGCTTCTCATGAGAGATTTTCTGAAAATCTGATTCCCATTTTGTTCTAAGGCATGCAACTCGGGTGAAAAGCTAGTATGTAGTTCTATGGAAAAAATAAGGAAGAAAATGTGTCATTTTGTCCGATGACGTCATGTTCCATAGAACCAATGGGAACTACCTTTGAGGAGAACTTGTTTCGGTTGATTTCTTCGACTTTAGCTTAAGGCTCGTTCAGAGTCTCCGCTCACTACGCCCGTTCCGGATCGTTGTACACAAAACAAATAAAGCAAAAAAAGTTTATTTAAATGAACAAAATACCCGACTGTGTAGAGTTGTTTAGCATACAAGAGGCCACAATGATGATGATGATAAATTTGCACTATTTTAATCTAAGTTTTATTTCATTAAAAGTGGCTGCTATAGCTGCCATGTTGGATTCTTGTCATTTAAGTGTCAAAAGTGTGTCATGGGGCTTGCTTGATACTCGGTATCTAAATGAATGAAACCTTTCTTGACAGATCTTTCTCTTCATCGACACGGAAACTGGCAGAATTGTGACGTACTCGTAATGTCATAGTAGCAAATAAAATAGAAGTGAAGTGAAGTGAACCAAACCGTATTTCTCAAAATCCGTCCAGTCAAGCTTTAGCCAAAGGAATGCACATAACCAAATACATCGTTACATATAACGCAAAAACATTACCGTGTTTCTTCATAGTCGGGTATAATTTTTTTTGCGTACGGTGACGGTATCGGACCGGGTTAGTGGAAAGCAACCTTCGTAGATATGTTTTGAAAATGTTGAATGGTATCATTTGTGTTGACTTATGGATCGTTAAGAAGTTTGTGGGGCCCTGCTTCATTAATAATAATTTATCCCGTTCTGTTTATTTATTGTGACTTACATAAATTGGTATAATACTCGTAAGTATAAAATTTAAATCCCAAACATTCAAAATTTTATTTTAAGCTAGCTCAACACCCACGGTTTGACTAGTCTAAGATTAAAAAAGCCTTGAACTCAGGAATAGTATACTTCTCTGCTAAAAGCGCTCGTGGCGTAGCTTGCTTAGGCGTTGTTGATTGATCGTTAAAGTTAAGCAACGTTGTGTGAGATCACAATTGGAATGGGTGACCGTAATTGGCATTACGAGCAGAGCGTTTGCGTGCTTCGGAGGGCACGTTAAACAGTCGGTCCCGGCTTTTAAGTCGTTAAGCCTTGCTTAAGTCGTTAAGCCGTGGTGGCCTTTAGGCGGCCTAAAAACTCCATCACTAGAGTTGGCCACTAACATACCTACATAATATACATACTAGTGAGTTTATTTAAAATCGGTTCTGAGATATACTAAATCGTAGCATAGAAGTTATTTGAAGCAGACGACCGTACGAGTAATTATAAGATCTGTATTATTATGTCTAGCGCTCATTTTTTTCTCACATAATCCATGTCGATCCCTTGCTCCATTGCTGCGTGAAAGAAGTAGTACATACCAACAAACATGCACACTTTCGAATTCATAATCGGCCGGTCATAAAACACCTTAGCCAAAACTCTTACAGCATCATCCGAGGATCATGCTGTGTCGACCCCACATAGAGTAGGATAAGGGCAGGATAATGATGTAGGATTCATTGAAATTCCTTGTTGAAAAGACCACAGTGGGAAGATTTCAGTGCACTCCATCACTCCACTGTCACAGCATAACATATTCAATTAGCAGTAATCCTGGTTCGTGCTGTAACTGGGCCAAGCGAATGAATAAATAAGAGGAGGGGTCAACTGCCCTGTATCAAAGATCACGTCTGACTTGCAGCTTATTTCAAAACCCGTATGTTGCATGAAATAGACAAACATTTCAACTGGCTATGCAAATTAGGATTTTTTTCGTTGTTGAATTTTGTTTGATTTCCATGTGACTGGATTTCCCTAAGAGCACTGGTGGTAGTGATCCTTCCGATCCTTAAGTCTTAGGTTCAAACCGGGTCGTGTACCAATGGATTTTTCTGTGCGAAAAAATCATGTGCGCTATGACAGTTCTCTCAAACGGCGAAGGAAAACATCGTGAGGAAACCCGCGGCTTAGTCAGCTCCACACGTATTGATCATGGTCTTTCCTGTGAACAAGGCCGACTAAGCTGAGAGGATGGGATATGTGCTGGGCAAGTCTACTCCATCTTAATTCATCCCGAGCACTACAGCGTCCCGTTAGTGAAGGTAAAAGTTGCCTCCTGACGCTGTATAAATCATCTTCTATAGATGGTAAAAGGCCATAGTTTTGGATTTCCCCTGAGTCTCACTGGCATAAAAGTTATAAACGCCGAATTTCATGAGAATTGAAGAATATTGAGAGGTTGCTTTGCATATGTTGGCCACTTGCAGTAGCGGATTTTCTCAACAAAAAAGAACTCTATTATACGTAAATGAAATGTGTTTATTCAAAAAGAAAATTAAATTTTTAAGTTTTTAGGCTTTAAAGGAGCTTCCAAGGCACACTTTAAATTCTTTCACCTCACTGGTTCGAAAGAACTAGTGACACGACTAGTCTAAAACATTTACCTGCGTAATTTATTTATTTATCATATCTGAATGTGAACTAAAGAATGTGTTAACTTGTTTCAGGTATGTAAAAATATTTCCAAGTCCCAAAAAGGTAAGCAAAATCCTACAAAATGGATTCCGAAGTTCGTCGAGCGGAGTGCGACTGCATAAAAGAATCTCTCATTAAAAGACTAATCCGATTTCCATCAGGTTTTCCTCAAAAGAGGCAAAGGGGGCAAAGAGGGCAAAGGGGGCAATAGGGGCAAAGGCTTTCGGGACTAGCATCGAACCTTTGTGTTCGAAAACTCGTACGGGAATCAAACTTGGGTTGTAATTTTCCGCGATTATGTTTTCGCTTTTCTATGGACCTAATCGGGGTAAACTTCTTTGACTATGTTTGTTATAAAATGCAAAACTTCGCTTACTGTTGAGCTTGTGCTCTGAAATATACACGTTTGTCTATTAAAACATTTTTATTTCAAACAAGAAATGCAGAATGTTGATAGAACTCTTGCAATATTTTCATTGTCAAACAGAGCACATGTGGTCTAGTGGTAGCCCCGCCTTCCGATGCAAAGGTCGTGGGTTCAAGTCCAGTCGTGCACCAATGTGTTCCAGTTAAAAAAAAACTATGTGCACTATACCAGCATCAAACGGTGAAAATATCGTGAGGAAACCGGCATGCCGTAGAACCGTAGAAAGTTCGAAAACATGAGTCAAGTGCACGAATGGAACCTTTGAAGCGCACTTTAAATACTTTCACCACACTGGTACGAAAGAACTGTGTCGCACAATGTGTGACACGACTAAACACGAAAAAAAATACAATATATTTTTTTAAACCCTTAGATTTTATGTAACAAACAAAAAGCCTATATTTCTTCCGTAATCTAGACAAAATATAACGGCATTTATAACCAAAGAAGTTCAGATACACACACATAAATACATACACAGAAAACATTAGCTACTTTCGTAGTCTAGTAAAAAGCCGTGGCGTTTTCTTAAATCAGGAAGGAAGGTTAAATCAGTCGCCTCGGGTTAAACCACGTATTGCCATCAAATACCCGAAGCTCTTAAACGCAAACGCGCGCGTTATCGTACATTTGAATTTAGGACTTGCTTTCTGATTAAAATTGGAATTTCGTTCTTGGATCAGTCGATTCGTTTGGATTCTAAAAGTTATGCTAAAGCTTTATCTCTCTCTCTCTCTTCCCGACTATTTATCCCACATGGTGGTGGGGGTCAGCCTTCCTCACTCTCCTCCACTTCGCTATCCATGACGTCGTCGGAAACGTTGCATGCTGCCATGTCGCGGTTTACTACAGCTGTCCAGGTGGTCTTTGGTCTCCCTCTTGGTCTTTTGCCACAGATGGATTCTCCCAGTATCTATTTGTAAACGTAATCAGGTGATCTTCTTCTGACATGTCCATGCTAAATCTTCCTATTATGGAAAAAATCATTGAATGTGTTACTTTGATATAACTTTTTTTTTAAACTAGATACTCATTTCGCTAGTCCAGCTGCTTCTCTCCCGAGCATGTCGTGATAGTCAACTAAGGGATAGTATCCTCCAACATGAGATACAATAAGCAAGTATTCCCAAAGAGGGTTGGCGTCAGGCAGGCGGCAAGGTTATAAAACACCTTAGCCAAAACTCTTACTGCATCATCCAAGGATCATGCTGTGCCGACCCCACATAGAGTGGGATAAAGGCAGGAAGATGATGTACTTATTTCGCTAGGGAAAGGGAAGAAATGGAAACGGAAGGGGGAAAATGGGTAATGATTAATTATGACAATATCAACATTACGTCCTGTCAAAAACACATTGTATATTTTTAAGGTTCCGTACTCGAGGAGTGTTAACGGGACCCTAAAACTAAGCCTTCGCTGTCCATTCGTCCGTCCGTCCCTCCGTCAGCGGAATATATCTCATGACCCGTAACAGATAGAGAGTTAAAATTTTCACAGTGTATATTTCTATTCTATACAAAAAATATTAAGTACCATGTACGATGGTACGGAACCCTTCGTGTGCGAATTTGACTCGCACTTGACCAGTTTTATTTTATCTCGGCTGGCTTTATGTACATTGGAGAAAATAATATATTTTTTGGCTTTTCATTTTATAAGTTTACCCGATAGTTCCCCACAGAAGCCTCTTAAATACAAACTGCCTGAGAGCAACTTTAATTAAATAAACAAGATGGGAAAATCAACAGTGAAGTGTGCGTTTTGAGCTAATTACCTACTCAAACGACGAGTATTGACTTTGATAGATGCTTTAGCATAAATATACTAGAAAAACAAATGGCTAATACTATTTGACGGCCTTGGTGGCGTGGCGGGCGATTGCTCGGCTGAGACGCAAGAGGCGCGTGTTTGGATTGTGGATGATGATGATGATGATGATGATGAATACTTTTGTCTGCAAGGATTAAAGTTCACCTCAATGAGGTTCCTTTCGTACACTTGACAAAAATAGAAATAATAGACAATGATTTTAAAATTTAGGTTATACAGCCGAGTATAAAAATGAAACCTGTTAAGTGCGATGCGAATACATCAGGGTTCCGTGCCATCATTCATAAAAAAAATCTTGTATGGCTGCCCCATTATGTTTTTATTTTAATTTTATTATTTGTTGTTATAGCGGCAATAGAAATACTCTGAACTTTTCAACTCTCTACCTATAACGGTTCATGAGATACAGCCCGCTGATGGACGGACGGACGGACGGACAGCGGAGGCTTAATATTAGGGCACCCTTTTGGGTATGGGTATTTACCAAAATTATAGTAATCACAAATTACAGACTAAAAAAATCAAAAACTTGTTAAGTCCGGACTAGTTTAAATATAGCGAAACGACTCTTCACGTTCCGATTTAACAGTATTCTAACATGTACGCTTTTCACGTTTTCTTGTAAAAAAACGCCAGTGGCTTTAATTACTGGGCTGTCGTGCGCGAGTGGTGGACTGGCCGTTTTTAATTTGCTGTGTTATTAGATTTTACTGGAGTTTTAACGATTAATTTTTTTCTCTGCTGGGAGTAAAGAAAAAACATAGAATGCGTCCAGCTGCTTCTCTCCCCGAGCATATCCTAAAGCCGACTAAGGAGTGCCTAGTATCCTCACCAACTCGATGGACCTTTATGGGCGACGGGCTGATCACCTGTCACCGTGGTTCACCAAATCCATCTTGGGAGTCTTGGATCAGAAGTGGCTGCAAGTTTTCTTATGATTACTTGTGGTTCTGCTTATGTAATTATTATATTAAGTTTTTGACAGGACTATCATCATCTTCCTGCCCTTATCCCACTCTATGTGGGGTCGGCACAGCATGATCCTTGGATCACGCTGTAAAAGTTTTGGCTAAGGTGTTTTATGACCGGCCGCCTGCCTGACGTCAACCCTCTTTGGGAATACTTGCTTATTGTATCTCATCATGTTGGAAGATACTATCCCTCAGTCGACTTTTACGACATGCTCGGGGAGAGAAGCAGCTGGACGCATTCTATGTTATTTCTTTACTCCCAGTCCAGTAGAGAAGTGACAAGTGAAGTTTTTGACAGGACTATGCTCTGAATTTTTGTGAGTCGGTCCCGTTATGAGATAGTGGACGCGGACCCTTAAGCTACCGCAAGAAATACAGAAGAATAAGAAGTTCAATTTAAAATCCAACGTACAAACTTCATCGGGAACAATATAAAATGTAAAAATCCATTAAAACAAAGCGACAATCGAGAAAAATCTAGTTTCCGCTGCGGCTGTCTGACCGCACATTAATGATGCAACCGCCTCGTTTACTTTCATGGATTCTATCGACTTTACACGACAGACAAAATACAAGCAGCTGTTAAAGATATCTCGGTGGCGTGGCGGGCGAGCGCTCCACTAAGACGCAAAAGCGGGTTCGTTACCCGCGGCGGGAGAAAGTTTTGTATGTCCTGTGAATATTTCTTCCGGGTTCGGATATTGTAGTATTAAGATCTGGACTAACTTAGTTTACTACTTACAAAATTACCACAAATATTGTGCGCTTCGGCAATTTTCGTCTAGCTTCTTAAATGCGAACTAATGCGATGACGATATGTAAGATAGAGATGTTACGATAATTATGTATATAAGTACTTATTTTTTTGAAGGATTGCATATTCGGACAAATTCGATTTTCATACAAAGCACGAAATTTGTGGTACTACTGTACTAGCTTTGATTATCTACGCCAAGTAATTGAATACCACTAACTGATTAGTTAACACCAGTTGTCCCAATTCGCCTTCAAACGATCCTCACTAAAGAACAACTGAACGCGACAAGCGAACGAACCAACAGTGATCCCAATCCGTAGGTGCAAATACTGCCGACTGTTGTATTGCCTGTGACGTAGTTCGAAAGCTGACCGTATGATTCCCACATCATAAAAAGTAAGTTCGTGCTATGTATGAGCTAGTGGCCAACTCTTGTGACGGAGTTTTTAGGCCGCCTAAAGGCCTCAGCCATGGTTTAACCTTTGACGGTGTTTTACCTGTGAGTGATAGACTCTAATAAATGAATTGGATCGCCTCGGTATGACGTGAACATGCTGCCACCGACTCTCTCACTAGGGGTGGTGCAAACACACTGGGTTGTCACGTCTCGTTCAATTATCTAATTAGGTAGGTACGGAGCGACGGCCATCAAACGCTTGCCGTCTGTTTGGTCTCGTGTTAGCTTCTTGATTGCGATCGATCAACGGGTTAATTAGGTTACCTAATACTTTTCTGTAGTTTAGTTCAATTTAGTAATAAAAATATTAGACGGTGGAAATTATGTGTGTAGAAAATATCCATCCAATTATCAGGCAATCGAATCTATCCAAAAATTAATATGATTATTTATTTTTATTTGTTTAGCGATGATCACCATCGCCCTTTCTTCCTTTCTATCCTCTCCATCCCAAGGTTGTCTGGAAGAAATTGCTTTAAGCAATAAGGCCGCCGTTTGTGTTTTTTTTTTTGGTAGCACCTAAGTTTTATTATTTGGTTTTAATTTAATATTTGTTATACATAATAAAGAGTTCATCTATCTATCTATCTATCAAATCAAACTTCTGAGGCATTCCTCGTAGCGCGCCAAGATGAAGCGCGCTGACGCTGTGTATATCATCTAAATCATAGATGGTAAAAGGCCTTTTTACCCTCTACGAAAACCATTAGGACGAATGAATTTTTCTCTATTTTAAATTGTGTGCAATAAAACCAATACAGATAATTACTCCCTCTTCTTTTTAGATTTCTATAACTTTCAATAAAATTGAATTGTTTTCCATTTGACAGTTCCCAAGTCTTGTCAGTTCAAGTGCAGAGCGAATAGCTATAATTAGTGTGCAAAACATAATCCAATCAAACTGACAGTGACATGTGTACCGGACCAATATGGCGGCCAAACATGGCGGCCAAATATGGCGCTCACAGGATTACTCTGTTTACGTAAATTGTTGAAGTTAAGATTGCGATGTTTGTACATGCAAAAGTGGGCGCAACAACTGAATTATCTTGCAAATCTTGAGGGGACCTCTGTTGCTTGAAATAAGGTCGCTTTTCGAACGACGAAATGCCAAGTGACGTGAAATGTCACTGTCGAAATGAAAGGGGATTATTTTGAATTTTGAGATTATATTGTCGAGTTTAGACAAGAATTTGAATGCACAACAAATCCTCTAGTTATGTAAAATTTGTAAAAAAATGTTTCTGCTATTTTTTTTTCCAGATTTTATGTAGAAAAAACCTACTTAGTCGTGTTAGTTCCTACAAACCAGTGTGGTGAAAGGATTTAAAGTGCGACTCAAAGGCCATACGTGCGCTTGAAGACATGCCGGTTTCACGATGTTTTTCTTCACCGTTTGAGGGTACTAATTTTTTTACTAAATGGGATTTGAACCAATGACCATGCCGGGCCGCTACCACTATACAACCAGTGCTCTCGTGCCAGGAAATACCTAAGATAGTAGAAAGTTTAAAACATAAAAATGCCTATCTCTATATAACAATCACAGGTGTGGTATAATTTTACACGTAGAACAGTTTAAATTCAACCTCTCAGTTTAGATAGGGGTTCTTTACCATAATTCAAACACACAAATTAACAGCTTTATGCTTCTCTCAGCTTATTCTCTTATGAAACGTTGGCCGTTTTATGGTGGCCGTAAAAAAGACTAAATATCGTGCTCTGGCATGCGAATTGTGGTAACTTGAAAAAATTATATAATGAGTTTACAATGAATGGACTCATTTAAAAAACAATTTTATCATGGTAGATGGTTTTGTATACAACGACACGGTCGCGAGTACCTGATGACGAGAGAGAAAATATTTTTGAATAATTGGAATTCTAATATGAGGTCAGAACTATGAAATTAATGTGGTATTTGCCTCCATTAAATTACGATGAGATCATGACGTTTATCGTTTCTTAAGAAGCCGTACGTAGATTTACAAAACACAGGTGCAAACTCGCAACGGAGCATTTATTAAAACGAAACTTAAATATATCGACTGGATAAGTGGTAAAATAACGTAAGCTATATTATCGTTAAAATGTGACTCATATTTTTTACCAAAATCAGTTTTTTTGTCAGTCATTATTTTATAAATAGACTTAATACAATACCTACTTACTCTTAGATCTTAGATTTAACTTGATTTTGTAAATCCTGATATCAAATATCCACCACTGTAAGTAATATCACCACTGTCTTCAAGTCGTTGGCGATGCGATTTAAGGTTCAAAGTTTTTTGTTGCCCTTCTTTTAATCTCCAAAGATGATAAAGTTACCTACCTTCGGACCGAATGCAATATTCTTATTTCGCTGCTTACGGCATTATCCCGTTTAGGGGCCGATGTATTCATACCTGCTTCTAGTAGGGGCGAGTAATTGTATAATATTACCATTTAGAATAACCGTGTAGGAACCTTGCAAGAATTAAATTAGGAAGAATAGGGGAGAGGGAAATGGCGTAATTCTCATTCGGGCGCGATAGCTGAAATATTTGACGTTTAATTGTGTGGTACCGTAGTTTTAATTAAAGCCTGCAGTGGACCCTTTGGACCGGCTTTATGTGTGAATAAGGGGCCCCGCCCACTAAACTTGGCTATCACTGTCCCTACACAAAAAAGCGGAGCAGGTACCGTCAAAAATGTGCTTAGGAAGTAATGGAACGATATTGTGGAGTCCTTAAATGGTATTATCTAAGTGTGTAAGAAGTGTGGTGGTAAGTCTTTTATACTATTAGCGCTTTTTAAAAAGTCGCGGGCAAAACCTGGATAAGAGACGAACAGGATTGAGGAGGCTGGTAAAATCGAAAGGCCTATATCCAGAGGCATACATTATGATGATGATGATGATGATGCACTATGTATGTGCATATTATTATAATTGATATCTGAAAAATGTGCCCCTCGAAATATTATTTAGTATTCCCACATTTGTTGTATTACACTTGCACAATCTAAACTAGTAAACTAAGCTCCAAATCTACACAATACAGGAAAATTAGAAAAGTTTCAAAAGGACGAAGAATTCCAATCCTTCTAGACTGCTAAGCTCAAAAAGCTTTTTAAGAAACTCAGTGTCCTCTGGCTGTATATATAACAGAACTAAGATAGAGCAGTCCGTCTCAAAACACGTCACAAAATCCGTAACTGCAAACTAAAAGTGTGATAAAACTAAAAATGACGTTTTCGACTTGTTATGCCTCGCGTGAGTGACAATAGTTTTCAGTTTTATTTAGCACTCGACAAAACCGTAAAATGTTATAGTTTGAACCCCACAGCTGTCCTTGAGCAGTAAAACGTATTTCCTATGAACCGTTAATATTTTCTTTTTATTGCTCAACTATTTTGTGCTGATTGTAAACTATATTTTCCGTGAAACCTTTCGGGATTTATATGGATTTTAAAATATTAGTCATTGATTGATTTTTACTCGCATCAATAGACTTTTCGTTTCGAAAAAAAGTATTTGTGCTTGAACATGTACTCAAAACGGTGGAAGAAAACATCGCAAGGAAATCCGCTTAGTCAGCTCTGCACGACTTTGTCTTTCCTTTGAACAGGGCCGACTAAGCTGAAAGAATAGGGGCTGGGCAAACCTACTCCATCTGAAATCGTCCCAGGCTCTACAGCGTCCCGTTAGTAAAGGCCAAAGTTGCCTGACGCTTTTACAAGATGTAAAGGACGAAGTAGAATTTAAACAAAAGTTGCATTAAATAAAGGTTTTTCTTAAATAAATTCTAGTAAACCTCTTACTGAGACGCTTTGTTATAAAAATCAATTTCTTAATAATTTTATAATAAGAGTTCGTAGCAAAAACATTATTTTTATTAAATTTATCACATGAAAATTTCAATTCAGGGCATTTGTCAAGTCGAACGAAAGTCATTCTAGAATATATTGCTTATTTTATGTATAAGCAATATGTCTTTGTTTTGACACGTCTCGAGCTGTTTTTCTTTAATATCTAAATTATGTTTGCTGTTTGTTTTGGTGTAACTGTACCTGTGAAAAAAGACGATTCTGAAATGGTTACCACTCTTATTAATCGTGATGACGAGGGTAGGTATAAGTTTATAACTGTCAAATTAGATTTAAATTTGACAAATAAAATCGGAATTTAATGAAACTTTTAATACCCTTAGTGCTGAGGTGTATGAGGCGAGTTTGAATGGTACCGTTGGAAGGGGAAGACCTCGGTGCACGTACTTGGACGATTTAGAAAAGAAGACAAGAGTACCCTAAACCGACGAGCATGCATGAGGAATGTAATGAGAGTAAATGAAGCGAAAGTATTAAGTCAGGATCGTAGCAAATAGAGATCCGTGATCTCCGCCTATCCCTATGGGAAACAGGCGTGATTTCATTTATGTATGTATGTGCATTAGTGCTGGAATAACATAGGCTATTTTTTTTTATCAAGGTACCACGCGTATGAAGCGGTTTGAAGGTACTAATGAAAAATAATACAGAAGAAAAGGTGTTTCTACTATTCGTAAGTTTTAAGCACACGTAAGCAGCCGTGTTCAGCAAAGTATCGCACTGTTTATGGCAAAACGGTACATGTAAAGAGGATGAACTGTCCTAACCTTGCAGCACCTAATGAACCCACTTTCCCATCGTCCACGATTTGCAATTTCACGAGATACGCCGTCATGTCAGCGTCACGACGACTCGTCACGAGGAGCTTAGTGCCTTACAGAGACCGCGGTCTATGCGGACCTGTCTCATTTTTAACTCGACTAGATGTAACTTACTTTTTTATTTATTTGATCATCCTACTTCCTACTATAGAAAAAGTGTAAAAGTTTGTGAGGATATTTGTATGTTTGTGCCTAAATCACAACTAAACGGCTGAACGGATTTGTATGAAATTTGGAATATACCTACATAGTACATGTGCCGGATTAACTTATATGCTATTTTTATCTGGGTACCATGCGAGTGAAGCCACTGGCGGCAGCTAGTTCCTAATATTTGCATTTCACTTATGTTGTTTATTTATACGTGTTCTGTTAAAGTAAAGCCTGGGAGTAAATAAATCCTTAAAATGCGTCCAGCTGCATCTCTCCCCGAGCATATTGTCATAAAGGTCGACTAAGGGATAGTAGAGCTATGGGCTGATTACCTGTCACCATGATTCACCATATCCATCCTGGGATTACTTCCTGGGACAGGAAGATGATGATGATGCTGTGCTTCAATTTAGTGAAGAAAACCGGCACGTCGTTAAATCAAAAACGTTCGAAGACATGTCTGTCAAGAGAATGAATGTAGCCTCTTTGAAACGCACTTAAATCCTTCACTAGTGGTTTAGGAAATAGAACATAATATATATTCACAAGGCACTACCTCTCTGAATTCCAGGTACCTTCACAATCAAGGAACTTATCTCTGAGAACAGTCTGGAACATAATTCAATATTCATATAATCTTGGCTAACGTGCGAACGGCCACTTTGCATGATTGTCCCCGTGAAGCCTTCACACGTTGTCACTCACGCTGTACAAAAGGAATCTGAGCTGAATACTCTAGCTGAATACTACACCAGATCAGCTGCTATACACAATTTCTTTTGACAAAGACTTAGATATTGATGAGAATCAGATATTAATTTTTACCACTGATTTATAGCGAATCGTTGGTGTAGGCTGGAATTTTTTCACTTGGAAATAAAAAAAAAGGCTGGAATATAATTCGTTTTACATAAAATTCTGTAAGACAATGTTTGGTATGAACAAACTTTTACAATAAAAAAAATATATAATCTTATTTTCTAAGTGTCGAGCTTAGTAACCAGTTATCTAGGTGGAAAAAGTGTTTCAATGGTTACCAAACGAGTGATTATTAATGTCTTAGGTTCAACCACACTGTTGCTAAAGTGAGAGCGTAGGTTAGTTATCGAAGATGTTGGTGGTTACAAGTTTATCTCAAGTACAAGATACAAGGTAAGAGGATCTCGGTGGCGTAGCGGGCGAGTGTGATGCGAGAGGTGCAAGTTCGATTCCTGAAATCGATATTGGTTTTGTACTTTCACTGTTCATCATCATTGACATCGTTATACACCCACTGCTCTGCTGGACTGGAAGTAAAGAAAAGGCATAAAATGCGTCCAGCTGCTTCTCTCCCCGAGCATGTCGTATAAGTAAGACTAAGGGATATTATCCTCTCCAACATGATGGACCATATATGGGCGATGGGCTGATCACCTGTCACCATGGTTCACCATATCCATCTTAGAAGTATATCAGAAGTGGCTGCAAGTTTTCTTATCTTGTGGCTCTGCCCACCCCATTATACGGGCGTGATGATTGTGTATTCACCCACTCCTGGATATAGGCTTCCTTTGTGCGTGCCATTACCACCATCCGTTGCTAGCTTCATGGCTACGTGGGCTACAAGATCACGTGGGGCACAATTACCTGGGGTACAAATCTAGCCCGCAATGTTTTAAACAATGCGGGTTTTGTTCCTCAGGGCCATTATTTGTAATTAATACGATTATCATTATTTCTGTTTTCAGTTCGATGATACTTCATAAACTTATTTCAGCTCTACCTTTTGATTTTGGATCTTAATTGAGTATTTGAACTCTGTTGATCATGTTTCGGGGGCGGAAATACGCGGATTTAATACAATATTTTGATTGTTTGATAATTGAAAGGCCTTTAATTTCGTGGTCGCTGTAAAAGGGGTTTGGGCGAAAGTTACTGAAATACTCGAGCGTTTTTTTTTTTATTTGTATCTTCACTAATCATTTAAAGTAGAAAGAAGCGCTCGTGGCGTAGCTTGCTTAGGCGTTCTTGATTGATCGTTGAAGTTAAGCAACGATGTGCGCGGTCACAATTAGGATGGGTGACCGCAAGTGGCATTACGGGCTGAGCGCTTCCGTGCTTCGGAGGGCACGTTAAATTTTCGGTCCCGGCTTTTAAGTCGTTAAGCCATGACGGAGGCCTTTAAGCGGCCTAAAAACTCCGTCACAAGAGTTGGCCACTAGCTTATACGAAAAGACACTTCACTCAATTTTCTAAATTACGTAGGTACATACATAACATCACGTCTGTTTCCCATAGGGGTAGTTACAAAAGCAAAATTCACTATTAACACAGAACAGAAATAGAATGGACGGCGAAAATACCTAAATAATACAATAAGTAAGCCCCTTCACTTAATTGTGCTACAAGTCGGATTGCAATTTAGTTGAAACCTTGTCGAAGTGAATCTTAGCGGGGTAAGGTTGTCACTCTACAACAAAATTGCCTTGTCACAGTTTTAGGCGTAGCTTGCTTAGACGTTCTTGATTGATCGTTGAAGTTAAGCAACGTTGTGCGCGGTCACAATTAGGATGGGTGACCGCAAGCGGTATTACGAGCTGAGCGCTTCCGTGTCCCGGCTTTTAAGTCGTTAAGCCATGATAGAGGCCTTTACGCGGCCTAAAAACTCCGTCACAAGAGTTAGCTACTAGCTCATACAAACTTATGATTTTTCCTTTAATAGGTGGGTAATATAGTTTTATGATTCATTTTACAGTTTCCTTATAATTAGCAATTATTTGATTGACGCTACGTCAGAGCTGCTAGGAAAATGTATGGAACGTCAATAGAACGCAGGGTCAATGACACTTGCTTGAATGAATGACGAATGACTTGATGAATGATGTTCAATAAATGGATTCCTTTTTCTTTCGAATTCGAATTTGATTTAATTCTGTTTAATTGTATTAATTTGAGAGGACTGGTGATCTAGTGGTAGCGACCGCCTTCTGATCCTAAGGTCTTGGGTTCAAATCCAGTCGTGCAACAAAGGATTTTTCTCTTCGAAAAAGGTATGTGCGCTATACCAGTACTCTCAAACGGTGAAGATAAACGTCGTGAGGTAACCTAAAAAGTTTAAAAAAACATATTTTAAGTGTACGAAAAGGAGCCTTTCAGGGGCACTTCAAATCATATTTTGAGTGAAATAGGTGTTATTTTATTTTAAGAGAAAGAAACAACTAATATGAAAAAGAAAAATATAAAACTAATATTGTGTTTCAGTGGTCTTCACACTAGGCAAGCTTGTATCGTGAAGACCAGTGACGTTTTTCACCACACTGGTTCGAAAGATCTAGTGACACGGCTATAACCCCCGAATACTCAAGGAGTTTCTGATGAAAATCTGTCAAAAAGACGTGCTCAACTCTGAGTCGCGTTTGAGTATTCGGGGGTAAGTCTGTTTAATTTAAAAGCTTCGACTCAAAGTGGCATCCTTACCTTTAGTCCAGCTCCGTTACTTGGACAGAGTTGCAAAGCCAACAGTGGCGACCCCCTAGGGACGGACCTATGTTATCTTTACTATTGTTCGAGTTAGATTAGTTTTGTTCCTCTTATTATCGGTAGCTGTTTGTGACGTAGTTTATGTTACGGGCTAGTATATTCAGGATTTTAGTGCTTTTGTTATTCAGGCTAGTTATTTACTGTGTTTATGTTAGAAATATTCCGCAGTGCCTAAATAATACTTTTATGTAAAGTTCAATCTCAGTAAATATTAAATGTGAAAGTTTGTATGTTTCTGTTTGGATCATAATTATAACTTTATAATTGTTCTTGTATGGTCATGTCTGAAATATTGAATTATTATTATAACGGCTGAATAATCTTGTAATAGATGTGATAGCTTTCGTCAGTTGCTTTTTTTTCATGTAGTACCTAGATAAAAAGTAAGTTGTACTTTATTCTAGATCACATACTATGTCTACTCAAAGTTTCGTTCAAATCCATTCAGCTATTTGGGAATAATTTAAACGAAAACATAATTTACGAAAATCCAAATATTCGCTTTAACAAAATAAGATATGTTATGGAAATGCTATTTTTTATTTTTCCAAAAAACACCCTAAGTCTCGGGAAGTCGAAGCAATAAAACACGTCTGTCTGTTTGTTGCACGCCCTAAGATTGATTGGAACACCAGATAGGGAAAATTAAGGCTTCTTAAGGCAATATTTTAAATTTATTTGCGTCTACCATGCAAATTATGAAATAAGAGATGGGGAATTTTATTTCCTTCCTTTAATCGAATAGGGGAATACTTCCCCTTGTTTTTCTAGATAGCAACCACCGTCATTATAAATGTACTTAAAACACTTTGAAAAAAACAAATGTGTTAAATACTTATTATGTAGACTGAGAGCACTGGCCTAGTGGTAGCGGCCTTGCCTTCCGATCCTAAGGTCGAGGGTTGAAATCCATTCGTACACCAATGGGTTTTGTTGTTCGAAAAATTTATGTGCGCTGAATCTGTAGGTACTCTTGAACGGTGAAGGAAAACATCATATTATCACGCCCGTATGGGGTGGGCAGAATCACAAGTAATCATAAGAAAACTTGCGGCCACTCCTGATTCAAACTCCCAAGATGGATATGGTGAACCATGATGATAGGTGATCAGCCCATCGCCCATATAAATGGTCCATTGTTGGAGAGGATTGTCACGTGACTTTATCCGGTGAAGTCGAGGACATTAGCTAGTTAGATTTATTAGAGAACAAACAAAAAACCCAGTTTCAAAGAACAGTCAATTTGCTTATAAGGCGCCATGGACCCGTAAAATTGACTTTGTGTTCAGTAAATGGATCTTAATCTACTTATGAGTTTAGTTGGAGCTTTGTGTCAACTTTTCACGACGGAACACTAAAAAGCTTTCTGTTCGAAGGCCTGATGAAATTGACGGACGAAGAGTGAAGTTTGTAATTAGATCATTGTAGAACAATTTTGTTTATAAATATAAGCATAAAACAAAAAGGTTTGTTGGTGTACCAATTTATAATGGAGTTTATTAAACTCTGAAACCTATTTATTCTAAAACACTCGGCCACTACAGAATCTCCCTAAATGTAGGCTAAAGTTGCCTCCTTACTTCTCTACTAGACTGGGAGTAGAGAAAAAACATAGAATGCGTCCAGCAGCTTCTCCCTAGAACATGTCGTAAAAGTCGACTAAGGAATACTATCCTCTCAACATGATATACCATCATAGGCGATGGGCTGATCACCTGTCACCATGGTTCACCTTATCCATCTTGGGAATAATAGATCAAGAATAGTTGCAAGTTTTCTTATGAATGCTTGTGGCTCTGCCTACCCCGTTAGGGATACGGGCGTAATAATTTGTATGTATTTGCCTCCTGATGCCATCATCTAGTGTAAATGGTAAAAGGCTAGGATTATGATTATGATAACTATCTACAGTCATCAATAAAATTGTGTAAAAACAACGTATAAACACAACGAATTACTTTAGCAACATCCTTTACCATCTTAAAACATAAAAGGCCTCGCAGCAAACCTTGGAACAACAATGTTTTAAGCGAGAGCAGTAAACGCGAAAACAAATGTTTCGCGTCTGCAGAAACAGAACCTTAAGCACAGCTTCATAGCCCATCGATCCAAACCTACCTCAATATTTAAATCGGAAATCAAATAAAATTGCAAATTCTAGCAGCGTGCAGGCGACCCTCAGATCCGTTACGACCGCGAGACGCATGGCATAATACATTGACGTTCTTGAATGACAAATGCCGATGGCTTTTTTGACTAGCCAAGCGTTCTATTTACGACATTCCGGAGAGCCAAGTCGCGCATTCGAATGAGGGGAGAAACTGTTTGTTTTGGCGCAATGTCTTAGGATCATAATCGTTTTTATTGACATAGGTAATGAGATATTTCTTCGACTTTGCATTCATAAATTAAAGAGGGCTAGCTTCCTTACGCAAAGGATATATATATCATCATCATTTTCCTGCCCTTGTCCCCCTAGGTGGGGTCGGCACAATATGTTTCCCTCTTCCACCTTCTATCATTCATCATCTCAGTATTCACTCCTTTCACACGCATATCCTCTTTCACACAATCTATCCATCTTTTCTTCGGCCTTTCTCTTCATCACTCGCCTTGTAACATGACTTTCCTTCCTCCTCATAACATACTCATGCCACGCTAACCTTTCTGTCACTGATACTACTCTTAGAGTCTAAGACTTCTCTCTCCGAGCATGTCGTAAAAGTCAACACAGGGATAGTATCCTCCCCAACATGATGGACCATTTATATGGGCGATGGGCTGATCACCTGTAACCATGATTTATTATATCCATCTTAGGACTTTGAATCAGGAGTAGCTGCAAGTTTTCTTATGACTACTTGTGGCTCTGCCCACCCCATTAGTGATACGGGCATAATAATATTCATACATACATAATATACATACATAATAGGTTTTTTAAAGCTAAAACAAACATTAATGAGTCTCCCGAAGGCAAACAGCACTTTTCATCACTTTTCACTCAGATTGAATTTCAAAGTTTCTTTGTGTGTGTTTTATCACGTTCTTTTAATACATCCATAAGTCCAATCTTGGAATGATTAAATCCACCCCTCATAAAAATCTTTTACTATACCCCCTAAGTCCTCACATCAAGCCTTACCTACCGCAACCCCTGACAAAACGAAGAATCAATTTCAATATAATCGTGGATTATTTTTTTCAATCAAGAGTTCCATTAATTTTAATAGAAGTAGGGATCACTAAACTAAGCGAAAGTTCAATGTACTTGCTTATTCTATTGGATATTATTAATTACTTTTAGCTGATTGATCCTGGTGCCCCGTTCAATCAATATATTACTCGTCCATTTCTGACACTGTAAGGACGCTCAAAGTTTTTTTTCGAACATTAGTACCAAACTACATATTTTATTTCGAACTATGAGACGTTTTTTTATGTACTTTGGGACTATTTGTCTAATCGTTAATGGAAAGAAAGTTATAACTAATACAAAATATAATTTCAAAATACAAAAAAAAAACAATCAGGCTATCCATAGACCGTTTGCAACGGTCTATAGACAGCTCATCTGATCCAGAACATCAGAGCGTGAAAGCGTGCCCAAGACGCTGACCGCATTTTAATAGTGAAAGTAAATAATTAAGATTGACTTAATAATATGATAAGTACCTACATACTTATCATATTATTGGTAGGCAGAGCCACAAGCAATCGTAAGAAAACTTGAAGCCAAGTATGTAACCATCTGGTGACCATAGTACAAGCTTTGCTTAGTTTGGGGCTAGATGGCGCTGTGTGAAATGGACATTTGACAAATACTTTGTCTTTGTAACTAGTTAAACAAATACTTACTATTATACAAAACTGAGTTCCTCATTATATTATAGACTTTAAGTTTTTTATTAGTATTTTGAATTTGTGTTTCTTTATGTGTAAAAAATACTTATTTATTGTTTTTTGTTACAGGTAAGTTCCAATCAAAAATAACACGGACCATAAAAAACGACAGACGTAACTGTAAGTTTTTACATTGTAAATTGAATACTGATTTGTTCATTCGTAGTGAAAGAGCAATAAAAAGTAAGTTCAAAAACTAAAACCCGACTGGAAAATATTCTCACCTGAACGCTTCCAATGATACCTTATTTGTCAAATTATGATAAGTAAATAGCTTAGAAGTTAAGAGGGAACAGATGAACATATATGTACATACAGTTAAAATCATAACCCTCCTTTTTGCTTCGCCGTAGTCGAGAAAAAATTAGTCATAAATGGGAAAACTGGTGGTCTACTCACTAAACCTGTAATTTCACTATTAAAGGGTTAAAAAACCAGCATTTTAAGGGGGTCCTTAAAAAGAGATAAAACCCCATGAAGCCTTAACTAATAACTTCCCTTTAGGCATTCGAAAAACGCTCTACACATTTACACTAACTGCACCCCACCCCGCATTAACCAATTTACACCCCTTGCACCCATCCTGCACCCCATCTGAGGGGTTATAAATTTCATGTAACCGGCCCTGTACTTCCGTATACCTGCCGTAAAGGGGAAAAAGTTGTTTTCCACGAGTTATGGACGGGACATGATTTGACTTGATTTTTTAGTTTTTCAGTCTTAATTTTGAAATAATGTTGTCATCCTATTGCTGCATTTGTTTTATTTTACTTTGTGTTTAGAATTTTAAAATATCCGATTATTATAATTATATCCTAAGGTCGTGAGTTCAAATCCAGTCGTACACCAATGGGGTTTTCTCTTCGAAAAACTTATTTAGACTCTCAAACAGTGAAGGAAAACATCATGACACCGGCATGTCGTGGAATTATAGAAAGTTAGAAAATAAATGTCAAGTGCATGAAAGGAGCCTTTAAGGCGCACTTTCAATTACTTCACCGCACTGACCACAACTTTTTTAAGTGCTGAATCCGCGCCTGGTGTGGTGACAGGATTAAAGTGCGCCTCAGATACACGCTTGTTAGGTACTCGAGACGTCTCTGCAAAACATAACTACAAAAATGACAACAGAACTTAAGTTCATAAAACAATGTATAGATACATAGTTTCCGATAAGGCAGCCGCCCCCAATAGATGGCGATAGTGTCTACTTCCGGCACACCGTCTTTGCACGACCGGAAGTGCCTTTGTCTGAAGGATTTTAGGGTAGAATACGGATAAGCCGCGCAATTTTGAACCTTATTGATGCTCGTTATTTGTAGAAAGGCTTTCAAAGGCTCATCAAAGGTAGATTGAGTTGAACTGTGAGCCTTAATATAACTCCGATGTACAGTGAAAATGTTCTAGTAATCATGTATTATTTATTTTAGAAGCGATCGTGGCGTAGCTAAGACGTTCTTGATCGTTGAAGTTAAGCAACGTTGTGCGCGGCCACAATCATGATGGGTGACCGCAAGTGACATTACGAGCTGAGCGCTTCCGTGCTTCGGAGGGCACGTTAAATTGTCGGTCCCGGCTTTTTCACATCGTCACTAACTTTCACATTAATAATATTTGTAGGATTTGTATTTAGGGGTTAAAAACAATGTCTGTCAGTACCTTCATTAAAATATTCGGCTAAATTAAACCTTAATCAAAAGTTCAACCGCAAGTTAATTGATAATCAACGGATAACTTTTGAACTCATCTCACTTGCAGCCAGTTTGATTCCCGACTCGGGCAACAATTAATAAGCTAATTTGGGGATGGTGAGTTGTTTTTGTTTCATTTGTTTCCTAAAATTCAATAACAAAACGGGTCAAGTGCGAGTCGAATTCACACACGAAATGTTCCGTACATGTACTTTTTGACATGACTTTTACTCTATTATGTACTTTTTAACATGATGATTGAAAAATGATTTTTAGATGGGGCCTACTTTAAAGGTAAAAGTTGTCTCCTGACGCTGTATAAATCTGCTATAGATGGTAAAAGGCCTTAGTTTAGATGGAGACAAAATTAGGTCAAAGATTGAGAACACTAAAATAATACAGACTCAATAATAGTATAAAGTTTCAGAACTCCAATCAAGGAACAACAGCGGCTTCTTGACAGATCATGTTTGAGTCCACCTGTGTTTGCCCTCCCCCCAACCCCTGTGTCAATTCAATACAAAAATCCAATTTCTTTGCTACAACTCGCCTACTTTGTTTCGAAAGTTGAGGGTATGAGTTGGAACGTCGCATGCGAGTGACAGCCCTACGGCTATTATTGCTCCCGTCTCTTGATTATTGAGTGAAATAAATGTACGATGTCTCAGTTACCTAGGGTTGTCAATTGATGCTTTACTTTAAAGGAAATAAAATAAATCCTACTAATATTATAAATGCGAAAGTTCGTAAGTACCTATGGGTGTATGAATGTTTTTTACTCTTTCACGCCTAAACGGCTGAATGTATTTGAATGAAATTTGGATACATAGTACATCTAGATTAACATAAAGTATAAATATAATAGTATTAATAAAATAAAATAAATACTTGTGAACATTTCACACAGCGCCATCTAGCTCCAAACTAAGCAAAGCTCATACTGTGGGTACCAGATAGCTGATAGAATACTTGTATACTTTTTTTATAAATAAAAATAATAACACCCAGCCCACCCGGAAGAAATATTTACAGAACACACGAACATACGAACATTTCTCCTGTAGCGGGAATCAAACCCGCGCCTCTTGCGCCTCATCCGAGTACGCACCCGCCACGCCACCGTGGTCGTCATAAATCAGTTAATCTTACACCAAATTAACAAATTTACCTCAGATGACCTTCATCATTAAATTGCTTTAGGTACTATTCTATGTTTTACTGTGAATTGTACTTTGTTTATGTCGTCCAATTTTGACTGAATTTTCTTTGGATTTTAAACAAATATCAGTGAAACTAAACTTGAATTGTCTCCTATATAAACGGAATCTAATTAAACGGACGGAGCGGTGGCTTGGTAATAGGGTCCCGTTGGCATTCTTCGGGTACGGAACCCTAAAAATTGTAGCAACGTGACATGGCAAATGAAAAAAAGATTTACAATATCTTTCTTCCATACTCATGTGACATTCTATAGCAGATTTCATACTACAGTACCTATCTTAATCCACTATTTACATACAAGTCCCTTTTCTTTCAAATAAAATCTGGGGGAAAAAAGCATAGAATGCGTCCAGCTGCTTCAGCTGGGCGATGGGCTGATCACCTGTCACCATGGTTTACCATATCCATCTTGGGACTTTGAATCAGGAGTGGCTGCAAGTTTTATTATGATTACTTGTGGCTCTGCCCACCCCATTAGGGATATGGGCGTGATAATATACATACATAAAATCTGAAATAGATTTAGTAACCGCCCTCACGGTGCACTTACCGTTTTTAGCAGTATTTCCGTTACTTTCAAAGCCACTGCCAACCCTAGTTACGGTAGGATGAATACTTTTAGATGTTATAAGCATTAGAAGGATTTCATAAAAAAAAAGTTATAGTATCCTCCAACATGATGAGATACAATAAGCAAGCATTCCCAAGGAGGGTTGACGTCAGGCAGGCGGCCGGTCATAAAACACCTTAGCCATAACCTTACAGCATGATTCAAGGATCATGCTGTGCCGACCCCATATAGAGTGGGATAAGGGCATGACGATGATGATGATGATGGACTTCAATTTCGGGGGTTTAAGATTCAAAGTAATTAGGTATATTAGCCATCTGGTTCCCATAGTACAAGTTTTGCTCTGTTTGGGGCTAGATGGTGCTGTGTGATATGTCTTCGAATATTTTTTTATTTATATTATTAGCTTATACGTTTCCCGGTTTCAGTTCATGCACTTGTTTATGTAAAAATATTTGTTCAGTGCCAGAAGTTATGTTTATAA
Source organism: Scotopteryx bipunctaria (assembly GCA_949320045.1). Taxonomy (NCBI): domain Eukaryota; kingdom Metazoa; phylum Arthropoda; class Insecta; order Lepidoptera; family Geometridae; genus Scotopteryx; species Scotopteryx bipunctaria. The sequence continues at coordinate 11,888,378 of OX439446.1, read as the reverse complement.
AATGCCTTTCAGACTTTTTCTCTGAACTCGGAGTTCATTTCGCAAGAAGCTGTTGTTTGCGGACTTGCAGTCCAATATTCGTGCCCCAGGTTCGCAGTGCAAACACAATAGCTTGGATTACGGGAAAGCAGCTGAAACCCTCGGCTGAAGCGTGTTTGTAAATATATGACACCGGTATTGATTTCATCATATTTGATGGTATTTCGCTTCGCTTGTATTATCATTGCGACAAATAAAATTATTAATTAAACTAGCCCGTGGCTTTTCACCACACTGGTTCGAAAGAACTAGTGACAAAGACCAGTAGCAATAGACTAACATCAATTTTGGTGAACCATGGTGACAGGTGATCAGCCCATCGCCCATTATAGGTGCTCCATCATGTTGGAGAGGATGTTATCTCTTAGTCGACTTTTACGACATGCTCGGGGAGAGAAGCGGCTGGACGCATTCTATGCTTTTTCTTTACTTCCAGTCCAGCAGAAAAGTAAGTGTAATATGTTTATATTGTTTAAGCTTACAGCATAAACTGAAAACTTTGAAAATACTATAGTTACAAACATTTGAGTTAAAATGCAAACTCTTTTTGAGAATTCTTTTTCTCTTACTAATTACTAACCCTTGTGGCTACCATGTAAATATTTAGTTTGGAACTTTTAACTGGAACTTTAGACGGAGTACAAACAAGCAAGTTATAACTGAATTAACTGCTGAGCTCGGCTCGGGGATACTGCGTTTATTTTAAATATTATTTACTTTACTTGTTACTAGCTGTTGCCCGCGACTTCGTGCGCGTGTAGTACATTATTTTGTTCCATAATCAATATCCCTAGTATTTTGTTTGGTTTTACTATTATTGTAGCATGACAGTTTCATAAAGAACATCATAGAAGGAAATGTAGAAAGCTACATAGAAGACCAAAAATTAGACAGATAAAAATTTCACTGTGATGTCTTGTTCCCATTACTTCCATTTTAAAATCCTTTCCAGCTCCAAAACTTGTATCAGTAGCTGCGAGCACCAGCGATTTAACGAAGGCGTCGGGAGCGTTCGACAGTCTAGGTGCAGAATAAATAGCAGTACCAGCTAGGAAGCGCCCCGAAAGGGGGTAAGGGGTCCTGTCCAACACACGGATCCAGACCATTCGTCTAACGAGTCACTTGCCGGGAAAAACTGGTTTAAACTAGATTTTTAAACTACCGTCTATCTTGGATTTATTTTTCTCTAATACCTTGCAGGTTTATCTGTTTGTCTTAGATTTATTCGGCTGGGGTAATTTATTTCGTCTTTGGAAATATGAATTCGTTTTACGGTTCTATTTTAGGAGAAGTGCTTTTGAAATATATAACAGAAGTAACAGATAACAGAATATTGCTGGATTAAGATGGACTGCACTAAACATTGACAATTCTTAGTTTTATGCTTATCCTGATATTTTTATTTATATTAAAATGACTTACTGAACTTAGGGTTTCTGTAATATAATCATATCTACTTTTAAGGTTTTATAAAACTAAAGGTTCGCGTTTAGTATAAGTAAGTCTGACGGGCGTAATAATATCTGTATGTAAATCCAATGCTAGCATTATGAATCTCTTGTTCTGACATAATTCACAAAGAGAAACCTTAGTAAAAAGTTAAAAAAGTCTACTTTTTTATTTTTTTAGGCACTCACTACACGTTACAAAGAAAAAAGAATAAACATATAACTAAAACACAGTTTTGATCTGGTTTGTAACATAACACTATGAAGCGCACAGCTAAACAATGTAAATTTTGTTGAGCGAACAAAAAGGCAAAATTAAACTTAATTAGAAAACAAAATCCTTATCAGTCTCAAACAAAACCCAACCCCAATTCATTAGATCTTACAAACACAAATAAAACCCATAAAAGTTGATAAAAAGAAAAAGAAATAAAAAAACTTTCATAACAACACTACTAAATATCAGCAAGTTACTTTTCTCGTACACTTATCATAACGAGAAAATTTATTTTGATAACAAGAGAGTATTCTAATGAATCCCACCAGATAAAAATCAAAATTACCATCTTCTTGTAAAGTTGGAACACAATCAAGACAAAAGAAAAACAAAAAATAAAATAAGAGATCAACTCAAGTAAAGTTGTAATTCGGTTTTGTTGAGTTTCAAGTACTTAGGTATTTTTACTAAATATATTTTATTTATTACCTCAATAATCTACCAATTATCACGAAAAAAATTCCGAGGAATATTCGGCTCTACAATAGTTGAATTAAAATGGTCTAAAAAAATTAAAAAAGTTTCTAGATTAGAATATTCAAGCAGAAACCAAGGGCAGATGGAAATAAAAATAAAAAGAAAATTGAAGAAGGAAAACTTTTGAGGCAACAATGAGCGACAAAACACATTGCCTGAAAAGTGCTGAAACTTTTACAGTTCTCTCTGAGAGGGGATGTTTTGAGACAAGGAAAATCTCTTAAAAAGAACCATAGTTTGCCATGTGACTGTTCTCAAGCCGCTTGATGTGGCGCCTTGTGCAACTTTTAGGCCAAGATGAATTTATTCTTATTCGAACCTCATATATTCTTATTCTTATTCTACGGGCAGGCTTTGTCTACGTAAGATTACACGTAAAAATGCTACCATTTTATCAATAACATACACCTACATATTTTCATCACACAAAAGCTTGTTTTGTGAATCAAATCTTACGAAGAAAACGGACCTACCAACGCTATAAGGCCATTGTTTAAATTTCCAGAAATATGGTAAAGTAATTAAATATGTAATACTAGACGGTTATTATCATAAAATATTTATTCTAACCTGAAAACGATTTCAAAACATGAAATTCAAACCACGAAATAAGAACGTTCGAGCGTCAAATTTGGCTTCCTCGTAATTTTATTGTTTTCTGATTATTTCGTTAAAATAAGGTTCATATAATTTAGAAAAGAATAACTTTTACTTGTCTTCATTTAAATTCACCTTTTGACTTTCACATGCAAGGTTATTGTGACTTTTGCGTGCTTATAAAATATGCTCATTTACTAATAAGTATATACTTATACTGCCGATGTAAGAACTTTTAATGATAAAATTCCTAGATAATAATATATTCATTACGAAGCAGCTCTAAATCAAAATATGTTGGAGAGTTTCCATATTATACAAACTTTTTGCTTCTACAAGAGTTATTTTTGATACTGTTACTTGGCTATGTTGAAAGTTAATTGGTTTTTGTCGGTCAATGACGTCATTACTTTGAGAATGAAGTAGGCTCTCAACACGCATTGCTTTTTAGAGTTCCGTACCTGTGGTGTATTGCAAATCTAGAGACTCTTGAATGTGTGTAATAGCGACAGTTCATAGACAATGACAGTGACATTATGTGTGTGTTTTGGCGGCAATTTGCGTGTCAAGTAGTGGAAGAAATTGCTGACCTAGCTGTCTTGTACAACCAAGTAAGATCATAACAGTGGCGAAGGAGAAAAAATTGAGAAATATTGTAAAAAACCAGTGCAATTGTTATTAAATACGTGTGGTTATTATGGCGGACATTAGATTTGAAAGTTTTGACATAAATAATGGTGATTGGGAGTCGTATAAAGAAAGATTTGGATATTTTCTTTGTGCACATGGCGTCACCGACGAAATCAAACGAAAAGCCATATTTTTTGCATCTTGTGGCAGTGATCTATACAATTTAACAAAATCGTTAGTGTTCCCCCAGACTGTGAGTCAAGTTACGTTGCAAGAAGTAGAATCAATACTGAATGATCATTTTAATCCACGTCCAAACGAAATAGTAGAATCTTTCAAGTTCCATAATAGAAAACAAGGTAAAAATGAGTCGATGCAGGACTACATAGCAGATCTTAGAAAAATGTGCAAGTTTTGCAACTTTGTTGATTTGGAGAGGACTTTGAGAGATAGACTAGTTTGCGGCGTGAATGATACAAAATTGCAAGAAAGTTTATTGAAAAAGGCCAACCTCACTTACGCGACTGCAGTTCAGTTGGCTTTGCAGGCTGAAAAATGTGGAAAAGACCTGAAAGTACTCAACATACCAGACATTGGAGGATTATCAAACAACCCAGTGAGCGAGAGCAGGGAGTCGGAACCAATGGAGGTAAATGCAGTGGATGAAGGTGGCAAGAAGAAATTGTACTGTTACAGATGTGGGGGTAACCACATGTATCATAAATGTAAGTTTGTTTCTGCTAAATGTAACGCGTGCAACAAAACAGGCCATATAGCAAAAATGTGCAGGAATAAAACTACTGGTGATGTCAAAGAGATTCATGAGGGTAAAGAATTTATGAATGGATTATATTGTATGGGAGATACAATGCGTGAACCTGCAATATGGACGGAGATTCAACTGAATAAAAAGATGGTTAAGTTTGAAGTTGATTCGGGCTGCTCATATACCATCATGTCTAGGGAACAAGCAGACAAAATCTGGCCCAATGGACTGCAATTACAGGAATGCAATCTGAAATTGCACACCTGGACTGATGCAAAAGTGCAGGTGCATGGCAGAACCAAAGTTTTCATTGAATATAAAAATTTTAAAGGTTATCTGCAAGTAATTATTGGACAGGGGCGAGGTAATCTTCTTGGTAGGAATTGGTTCAAGCCTCTGGGGATTTCAGTTGAAGGGATAAATTCTATAATAAATGAAAATAAAGGATCTTTGACAGATATATTGAAAAAATATGAAGACATATTTGAAGGACTTGGTGAGTACAAAGGACCGGAGGTGGTGATAAGTTGCAAGAAAGATGTACAGCCGAAATTTATGAGAAGCAGACCAGTGCCATTTGCGATTCGTGACACAGTGTGTGAAGAAATAGACAGGCTGGTGAGTGATGGAGTGCTAGAACCAATAGCATATTCCAACTGGGCTACACCTGTGGTGCCAGTGGTGAAAAGAAATGGAAGTATTAGACTCTGTGGAGATTACCGATTGACTGTTAATTCGGCAACAGAGACTGATACATACCCCCAGCCAACAATCAATGAAGCACTATCTGAAGTGGCAGGTGGTGTTATATTTACCAAATTGGATTTAAAAGAGGCTTACACCCAACTAAGAGTGTCAGAAGAAACAGGTATGCTCCTGACAATTAATACGCTGAAAGGATTGTATAAAATGAAGCGGCTACCATATGGTTTGAAAGCATGTCCGGGAATATTTCAACGGGTCATGTCTACAACTTTGGCAGGTATTAAAGGAGTAACTGTTCTGTTGGATGACATATTGATTAGTGGAAATGAGCAACAACATAATGAAAGACTGGAAAAAGTATTGTCATGTCTCAAAGAAGTGGGACTTAAGCTTAATCGCAAGAAATGTGAGATTGCAACAGATAAAGTAGAGTTTTTAGGTTATGTGGTGGATAAAAATGGTATCCATCCAAGTGAACAGAAGGTTAACTTGATTAAAAATGCGAAAAGTCCAACAAATGTCAAGGAACTTCAAGCTTTTCTGGGATTATTAAATTTTTACGAAAGGTTTTTAAAGGACAAAGCAACTCTACTGGAACCATTACACAGGCTCTTAGATAAGAATGCTGAATGGAAATGGAGAAAGGAAGAAGAAGAAACTTTCAGTAATGCTAAATCTGCATTGTCCAGTGAGGACACCCTAGTACATTTCGACAATAATAGAAAGATAACATTGACATGTGATGCTTCAGAATATGGGGTTGGTGCAGTATTGTCTCATATTATGGATGATGGTTCAGAGAAACCTATTGCCATGGGATCAAGAACTTTATCTAAACCAGAAAGAAATTATGCACAAATTGACAAGGAAGCAGCGGCGATCATGTTTGGTCTAGATAAATTTAATCAATATCTTTATGGGAGACATGTAGTTATTTACACTGACCATAAGCCCTTGCTGGGGATATTTAGTCCCAATAAAGCAATACCAAAAGTACTGTCTCCAAGAATGATGCGATGGGCATTAAAGTTGAATTCACATGACTATGAATTGAAGTATAAATGTGGGACTAGTATTGGTAATGCTGATGCTCTAAGTAGATGGCCAATTGAAGCTGAAAATTGGAAACCAAACACTGAGGATATTGAGGATATCCTGTTGCTATCAGAGACTCCGAGTGCGGTCCAATATTCAGCGAAGGATATTGCTGATCAAACTGAGTGTGATGAAGTTTTGTCAAAGGTGAAGTTTTGGATACTACATGGCTGGCCTGACACTGTGAGTGATTGCAATCTTAAAATTTACTGGTTGAAGAGGAATGAGCTTTCCATTTCCAATGATTGCTTAATATGGGGCTCCAGAGTGATCATACCGCCACCAATGCGAGAACACATGCTTCAGGCTTTACATGAAACACATGATGGCATAGTAATATCGAAATCAATTGCTCGAAGCTACTTCTGGTGGCCAGGTCTAGATCACGACATTGAAGCACTTGTATCAAACTGTGATAGCTGCCAAGTAAACAGGAATATGCCAGCAAGTACGGCGCACTCCTGGGTCACTCCGTCTAACCCATGGCAGCGACTACACATAGATTTTGCAGGTCCAGTCGACAGAAGAATTTATTTAATTGTGGTCGACCCACATTCTAAGTGGCCAGAAGTAAAGATAGTAAAGACGACGTCAAGTGAATGTGCGATTAAGGCATTAAGGGAAATTTTTGCCGAGCAAGGATTGCCAGAAGTGGTAGTATCGGATAATGGAACAGCATTTACATCAGAAGAGTTTAGGAGTTTCATGAAATGCAATGGAATTAGACACATATTGACGCCGCCATATAGTCCGGCCTCAAATGGTCAAGCGGAAAGATTTGTGCAAACAGTCAAAAGTAAATTGCGCAGTTTGGCAGGACATGACATGGATATTAAACTGCCACGTCTTTTGTTTGGTCTAAGAGTGTCTCCAAGTTCGGTGACTGGAAAGTCACCTGCAGAAATGTTGAATAAACGTAGATTCAGGACGCGTTTTGATATCATACATCCTTTCTCTACAAAACCGGTTGCTGAAAGACAGATTGAAAGAAACATAGAAGTGCCGGTGAGAGAATTTGGACTGAAAGATAAGGTGTGGCTGCGCAACTATGCAAGAGGAGAGAAGTGGGTTAAAGGAGAAATATTAAGAGTCAAAGGACCTGTGCGGTTCTTGGTAAAGATGCAGAAGGGACCTATCGTAATCAGACATGTAAATCAGCTTAGACGACGGGACTCTGAGGATGAACCAGGTCCTAGTGATGCAACACGGGATATTCTCGGCATACCGAGTCAAGCAGTAGTAACATGCCAAGGAGACATGTTACAGAACAATTAGAGCAATAGATTTGTTTGTGTAAATATATAAATAATAAATTGATTTGAACTGTTAAATGTGAATAACAAGTGACTGTGGGGGAAGGTATGTGGTGTATTGCAAATCTAGAGACTCTTGAATGTGTGTAATAGCGACAGTTCATAGACAATGACAGTGACATTATGTGTGTGTTTTGGCGGCAATTTGCGTGTCAAGTAGTGGAAGAAATTGCTGACCTAGCTGTCTTGTACAACCAAGTAAGATCATAACAGTACCCGAAGAGTGTCAATGGTACCCTATTACTAAGCCTCCGATGTCCATCCGTCCGTCCGTTCGTCTGTCTGTCAGCGGGCTATATCCAAGGCTATATATCTCATAAACCGTAATTGTTGAATTTTCACAGTATATATTACTATTGCTGCTGTAACAATATATAATAAATATAAAGTAAAACAACAAGTAAAAGGGGCATAATTATAAGTATTTTTTATGTATTATGATACTGAACCCTTCGTTTGCGAATTTGACTCGCACTTGACCGGTTTTATTTATTTATGTTACTCAATAATTACAAACGTATAATTTGTTAGCCAATTAATAATTTTATTTTAATTTGAGTTTATTTTCAAGAGTGCTCATATTTGATCTAGGTATTTAGATTTGTGAAATTAATTTAATTTTAATTTTGCGGTAATTTGTAGACAGTTCTACTAGCGGTGACATTACCACCACGGGAGCGAAGCCGTCTTCGCGAATTTTTTATTTTTAAAAGATGTTTATAGATTTTTTTTCTCTTTATCTTCCATAAAAATAAGAAACTACTTTACAGGTCATTGACCTTTGAGTGTAGATTAAAGGTGTTGCGTGATGTCACAGTGCCTTTAAGATTTTTCAAATCCTGTTGTCTAACTTTGCCAATAGTCAAGGTAAAAGAATTTCCCATTAAAAAAGGACAGCAAATCAAATTGGTTTCTGTAAACATTGCTACTTCAATTCTCTAGAGCGTTCACCAAAACTTTAACCGGCCGTTATGTCAGGAAGTTGGCGGTTAAAGACTTAGTTAAATCTTCGTTCCAATATTAAACCAACAGCTGTTCGCAGGTTGGCATTTTTTACGTGTATTAGAATGAAAATCATTATAAGTATTGATAAATTTATTTTACTCACCATGTCTATTGTATGTTGTACCCGTATGTACCAACAATAATTTTCTTGTTTTTAGGTGTATTTATTCTTTTATTAACTCAACTCTAGGGCTGAACCAATGAAGTTCAATTTAATAACATAAACTTTTATTCATGTATTTACAATAAAAAGTATATACCTAAGTATTCTATCAGCCATCTGGTACCCACATTACAAGCTTTTCTTAGTAATGGCGTAACTTTCAAAAAACTAACGATCTTTCATTCGCGTATCTAGTCAGTTTTTACGCTTTAACCGTCGCCTTAACCTGTAGTTACGGTATTGTTTAGCCTGTTGGTGAACTTGCCTTATTGGTTTTATTTGGCGCGTGTGTCACATTCCTGAGGAAGTTTTAAGAAGTTTTTCTTTGTGATTTCAGGTTGTTTTCTAAGGCAGGTATTTTCAGTATTTGTTAGGAGTTTAGTTGGAACTATTCTCATTTTGTTTTCTATATTGTCTTCAATCTAAGTTTGGTTTGTTTTAACTTTTACAAATAGCGGCTGTGACAGACAATCAAGCGAAAGTATTCAGTGCGTATTATTTATAAATAAGGGTCACCGCCCATCTTTTATAACCAGATGGCAAAAAGTCCGGCAAATCGCTTGTCACACTTTGACGAACTTCAGACCTTTGTGCAAGTCTTGTTTTAAGAACTGGAATGTGGGCGGATACCTTAAAATATATTCTGACGTAATACCTACTACTACTACTTGTCATCTAACTAGTTATTACTAAACAGTGGGGTGAAAGGATTTTAAGTGCGCTTCAAGAGGCTCCTTTCGTGCACTTGACACACGAGTTTGAACTTTTTTTTTGTTCTTCGACATGCCGGTTTCCTTATGATGTTTTCCTTCGCCGTTTGAGAGTACTGGTATAGCGAACGTAATTTTTTCAAATAGAATAATCCATTGGTACACGACCGGATTTGAACCCATGACCTTAGGATCAGAAGACGGGGTCACTATCACTAAACCAGTCCTCTCTAAAATTGGGAGTAATATATAACAACACTCATATTTTTTTTGTACAACATACTTAAAATATGCTTAGTTTTTAAAAATGACAATATTACAATTTTTATAAAATATTTCCAGATATAATCACGTAAATCTAGCGACGAATAAAGTCACTTTTCATTTAAAACGCTCTGAAGCGCTCCGTTTACCCCTAAAAAGGGGTTAAATAAATCACCTGTACACGTGGGGTCTCCTGTACCCCCATAATTACACAACAGCTATCTAATACTGAAGACTTTTAATTGAAGCACAGTTTTACCGGACACGTCAGCCAAAGTTATAATTAACGGCCGTCCAATTTTGGCCCCAAATTATTTAGGGTTTGACGGGGTCCGAAGTACCCCAAAAACGCAACGTCCGTTACAGGTTATCTGCTATATTAATTATATCTGCAAAGAGTTTGTTTAACTTAGAAACTGGTATCACGCTATGATGGTTATGTGTGAGTTTAGTCATACAAAGTACTTCAAATGGTTGGTATTATATTCATTTTATTTCATGTTGATCTGAAATATAAATTGATTTACAGTGTAGTTTTTCCTTTTCGCTACTCAATGGCATCGCGACTGTAAATCAATTTATATTTCAGATCAACATTCATAAAATTACAATTGGATTTCACTTGGGTAAGTTCATCCAATTTTCAATTATATTCTATTCTATTCTATTCTATTCTATTCTGACAAGGTTCAAGGACATATGTTATCACGCCCGTATCCCTAATGGGGTGGACTGTGCCTCAAGCAATAAGAAAACTTGCAGCCAACCCTGATTCAAAGTCCCAATGGTTACAGGTGATCAGCTCATCGCACATATACATAGATGGTCATATCAGAGGATACTATCTCTTAGTCGACTTTTACGACATGCTCGGGGAGAAAAGCAGCTGGACGCATTCTATATTTCTTTCTTACTCCCAGTCCAACAGTGAGGGTTTTGGGACTCTTGTATTAATAATCATTACAAACTGAGCGCTTCGGTGCTTCGGAGGGCACGATAAATTGCAGGTCCCGGCTTTTAAGTCGTTAAGCCATGACAGAAGCCTTTAAGCGGCCTAAAAACTCCGTCAGAAGAGTTGGCCATTAGCTCATACGAACTTAATTTTATCATTCAACCTTTGTTGGTTCAAGTCAAGTAAAGTCAAAGGGTAATATAAAAAACTTAACCCTTAAGTTTACATAAAACAATAAAATTCATGAACTAAAACATAAAGAAACACTGTTTAATATAAACATGTCGAGGCCAGATTAAACTGTTGGTCGCACGTAACACAGAAAATATGATTTAAATTGCACTGCAAACTGTTTTGGGTTATTAAATTAATCCTGAGTTCGTTCACATTCTCCTTATTTTAATCTGAAATGTTCACAGCTGGCTCGAATTATCCTTAGTTTTGGATTTCTAAGAAACTCCGTAAAATGACGTACGTAAACTAGGTAAGCTTATTAGCTTATTATATTGTTAACAATCTACCCTCTATCATTTAGTTTTTTGTACCTAGGAAGAGACAGCTTCCACAACACAGGGAATCCTAGTGGAATTAAATTTTATTGTGTATAAAGTAAGTAACATAAATAAACGATTTTGTATTTTGTATTTTGTATTGTATTTTTAAACTTACAAGCATATTCTCCTCACTCGGTATAAGCATCTATCTATCGTCTTTTTAGGGTTCCGTACCCGAAGGGTGCCAAGGGAAACCTATTACTAAGCCTCCGCTGTCCGTCCGTCTGTCAGCGGTCTGTATCCCATGAAGCGAATAGGTAGAGAGTTGAAATTTTCACAGAGTGTGTATTTCTATTGCTTTTATAACAACAAATGATAAAAGGGGGCCCCATATAAGAAACATTTACGTATTTTGAGTGAGTACTAACAAAACACTCGAGATCTTAAAGGCTAAAATAAACTGACCACATAGGTACAATTGGCGTAATGACCTTAACGACTTAGACATCCCATTTGTCACACCTAAGCAACGGGGTCCAAGACGGCCCCAAAGGCCACTTCCGAGACATGCAAATCACAGTGCAACAATTCTTTCTGACCCCTAAGGGCCATAAAATACTGTAAATTAACGGACTATAAATTAGTCACCCCTTGGCCGTGACACAGAGAGGGCAATAGTTTCTTCACACGCACTAATTTTACTTTGCCAACATCAGTATGACGGCTTCGGTGGCGGGGCGAGTGCTCGGCTGAGACGCAAGAGGTGCGGATTCGATCCCCGCTGCGGGAGAAATGTTTGCATGTTCTGCAAATATTTCTTCCAAGTCTGTGTGTAGTAATAAAAAAAGTATATATGTATTCTATCAACTATCTGGTTCTTATGGTACAGCTTTGCTTAGTTAAATTGTCGGTCCCGGCTTTTAAGTCGTTAAGCCTATGTCGGCCTAAAAACTCCGTCACAAGAGTTGGCCACTAGCTCATACCAACTTACTTATCTTACAGTCCTATTTATTTCCTGAGAGCCGTAAATATCTAAAATTGTAGGCTACAATCAACATTGAGTCCAATTAGAACCCAATAAAGCTCATTTCACACTGCACGCCGGTCGAAAGTGAAGCGCGTTAGTCGGATTCGCCTCAGGTGATATGGGCACTGCATAAATTGCCGGGACGTATTTAAATTTGTATGGGCGGGAGGAAACGTTAGAAAACCCATTTACGGGGAGCTGAAATTCATTAGAAAAGCTATTAATAAAAATAAACAAAAACTTCGATATTCGAAGACCGAATCCTCGGTTATAACAGAATAGGTCCAATTATAGCAATTCCTTTTATAACTATAAAATTTATTCAAACGACGAATTAAACTCTTGAAAATGTATTTAAAAACTTTTGAACTTAATGAACTTAAGGAAAATAAACAGTCGGTTAAAACTAAAACTAAATAAATATTTGTAAACATATAACACAGCGCCATCTAGCCCCAAACTAAGCAAAGCTTGTACTATGGGAACCAGATGGCTGATAGAATATTTAAGTAATAGGTAGCTACTTTTAGTTCCAAAGTTCTGAGTACATCGATCACTTCAGCCCAATGAAATGTCTACAGAAATCAGTCTGGCGTTCATTTCGTCAAGGTGGAGAGACTATTACTTAGATGGACTACGAGTATCTCTTTGTCAGTTTGTCCCAGTTTCCTAACTCACGGAACTCTGTTTCGCAAAGAAGTCTTTACAACAAAAGTGTACATTGTGGTACAAAAATTACTTTTAAACTAAAATAAATGACAAAAGCCGGTGTTGTCTTTTGATAAAAACTACACAGTTTACAAGTTGATTTTATCTGATGTGTTACTATTTTATTTATTTACTAGCAGCCGCCCGCGGCTTCGCTCACGCGGTACCCAGATAAAAAGTACCCTATGTCCCATTCCAGCACACGTAGGTACCTACTATCCTCATTATTCATTATAATATAGTGTACGCTAAACGATGACTAAAGTATTGCCATCTCTTACCATTTCATAATGAAAAACAGTGACAGGGCTAACTTTAAGCAATGGCTAACTTTAGCGAACGAATATGAATAATGGGGTATATAAATATATTCCGTAGTTTTTCCGTGAAAATTAAAAAAAGTAAAAATTAAAAAAATTCGGTGAATTTAGTAAAAATTTTGAGAGTTAAGGTAAACTTTTCAAAACGCAACGATAGCGCGTTCTAGGATTTGATCAGAATTAGCAGCGACATCTAGTTATCAGACGTAGAATTACGTCAGAACTCCATGAATAATCAAGTTTAGAAACTTATTAGACCAGTAATAATCTATGCTTCCTTTCACAGGTAATTTGACATTGACAGTTCCTTTTCCATATGTTTTGTATCATCTATTACTAATCTTTGGTATCATCGCTGTCATATGTCAAAATAAAAGTATTCTATTTATCATGAAAAAACATGCCAAAAATAAAGAATTTACAGGTAATTATGACATCAACTAAATGAGAAAAATCGGCTCTTTAATTTGATATAGGTTATGTGCAGTTTTAGACCAAAAATTGATTCCAGGTTTTAATCCCTTTTCACCCCTTTAGAGGTTGAATTTTGAAAAATCCCTTCTTAGTACACCCCTACGTACAAAGGTTTACCTACACTGAAAATTTCAAGTCTCTACGTCCAGCGGTTTAGGCTGTGCGTTGTCTGTCAGTCAGTCAGTCAGTCAGTCAGTCAGTCAGTCAGGACAAAGATTCTTATAATATAAGACTAGCAGCCGCCCGCGGCTTCGCTCACGCGGTACCCAGATAAAAAGTACCCTATGTCCCATTCCAGCACACGTAGGTACCTACTATCCTCAATAATCATTATAATAATAGTGTACGCTAAACGATGACTAAAGTATTGCCATCTCTTACCATTTCATAATGACAAACAGTGACAGGGCTAACTTTATTCAATGGCTAACTTTAGCGAACGAATATGAATAATGGTATGTCAGTATATTCCGTAGTTTTTGCGTGAAAGAGTAACAAACATACCTAAATCTAAAAATTAAGAAATTTCGCTAAATTTAGTAAAAATTTTGAGAGTTAAGGTCATGGGCGCCGGCAGAAATAATTTCCAGGTCGTGCAGATTTTAGTTTTCTTACAATCTTTGCCGTATTGTTAATAAAAAGATGAAATTTTAGTCTGAATGTTCGAGACATTTACAAATTTCTGACTATTCATTATGAATTTATTATATAGGTACCCAGTCGTCACGGCTCACACCTATTTGTTCACGACGATCGAAATTTAAAAATTCTAAATTGGTGGGCCAGGAGTACCGGGATCGATATTAATCGATTTCCATTACTTCTCTGAACGCACCCTTTAAAGTACCGCTACTCTACACCAGATGACACCAGCATAAATGGGATGAACTTAACAGAGAAAGCGCAATACAGTTTCAATAATTCCTGTTGATCCCGAGATTCCCAAGGGGTGCAAGTGCACCCTCTGGCACCCCCTTGCCGGCGCCCATAGTTAAGGTAAACTTTTCAAAACGCAACGATAGCGCGTCAAAATTTGATCAGAATTAGCAGCGACATCTAGTTTTCAGACGTAGAATTACGTCAGAACTCCATGAATAATCAAGATTGGAAACTTATTAGACCAGTAATAATTTATGCTTCCTTTCACAGGTAATTTGACATTGACAGTTCCTTTTCCATATGTTTTGTATCATCTATTACTAATCTTTGGTATCATAGATGTCATATGTCAAAATAAAAGTATTCTATTTTTCATGAAAAACATGCCAAAAATAAAGAATTTGCAGGTAATTATGACATCAACTAAATGAGAAAAATCGGCTCTTTAATTTGATATAGGTTATGTGCAGTTTTAGACCAAAAATTGATTCCAGGTTTTCATCCCTTTTCACCCCTTTAGAGGTTGAATTTTGAAAAATCCCTTCTTAGTACACCCCTACGTACCAAGGTTTACCTACACTGAAAATTTCAAGTCTCTACGTCCAGCGGTTTAGGCTGTGCGTTGTCTGTCAGTCAGTCAGTCAGTCAGTCAGTCAGGACAAAGATTCTTATAATATAAGATTTAAGTACACACACATCATATATTATAACATTTAAAAAAACACAATCATGGAAGGTACATTTCCAATATATATGACAATTACGGTGTACATAACCATACACTAATTATTATGCTCGTGAAAGTTACATGAAAAATGAGGCTAATATAATATTTTGAAAGTTAGATTTACCAAAAACTAGCTTTAAGTGTGAGCTCTGGCGGTCTATTGGTAGCGGTCCCGCCCGCCGATCGTAAGGCCGTGGGTTTGAATCCGATCGTGCACTAATGGGTTTTTCTATTCGAAAGAAATATATGCGCTATACCACTCTCAAACTGTGAAGGTAAACATCGTGAGGAAACCGGTATGTCGTACAAACTACACAAAGGTTAGCCGGAAGAAAATGCTAATTAGCATCAAGTTCGCCTATGTACATGTTTTCTTGTGTGCAATAAAGAATTTTCTATCTATCTATCTATGTCATAGAACTTAAAAAGTTCGAAAACTTTGAAGCGCACTTTCAATCCTTTCACCACACTGGTTCGAAAGAACTAGCGAAACGACTATTAGTAGTAGATAACTCATTTTTATCGAGATTTTTCATTTACAAATATTGTATAAAACTGCTTTTACTCGTATTTTACAATAAAAGAGTTATTTTTCATCCTTTTGCTAGTGCAGAGTTATTTGTTGTAGTAATAAATATTTTTAATGACTTGAAAAACTTTCCGTTCTCGCAGTTAGCTGCACCTGTGTCGGTGTTTGTATTATTTTAAATATTAATATAATCTACTTTTGTTTTGTCTATTTTATCAGCCAGATCGCACCCAGGGTCCTGCGCTAGCCTGATGCACCCTTTATCTAGTCGTGTCACTAGTTCTTTCTTCCGTGCTTCGGAGGGCACGTTAAATTGTCGATCCCGGCTTTTAAGTTGTTAAGCCATGATGGAGGCCTTTAGGCGGCCTAAAAACTCCGTCACAAGAGTTGGCCACTAGCTCATACGAACTTATTTACTAGTTCTTTAGAACCGGTGTGCTGAAAGGATTTTAAATGCGCCTCAAAGGCTTACACTACTTGACATATTTTTTCGAAATTATGGTTCCACGACATGCTGGTTTCCTCAAGATGTTTAAATATAAATAAAATATTTGTGTACATTTCACACAGCGCCATCTAGCCTCAAACTAAGCAAAGCTTGTACTATGGGCACCAGATGGCTGATACAACACCCAGACTCAGAAGAAATATTTGCAGAACATACAAACATTTCAGTAGCGGGAATCGAACCAGTACCTCTAGCGTCTCAGCCGAGCACTCGTCCACCACGCCACCGAGGTCGTCAAGTCGTAGTCTTGGTTCTAACGGCACACCTCGGCATGTCTAATCACGCTTAAGGATCCCTTGGGATAAGGGCAGGAAAATGATAATGATATCTTATCTACAATATGCCCAAGTACAACACGTTACTTGTCATGTGTCTATCAAAAGCGATCATAGATTATCTTTAAAAAAAGAATACAAGAAGCAAGCAAGACCCTTAAGAAAACTATTAAGCCGCGTTCACACTTCAAATAACTCTTCGGTTTACACCGACACTTACCAAAACCACCTAATTCTAAAGACTGTTGTAGCTTCCAAACTATCTGTCCCACTCTTTCCTATAAATTAAGCCGCGCGCCCGAGCGAGACAGAGGGCATCAGGACATCTTGCGGTGCCCCTTGATTTATCATACCACGGCGGCGTCCGCAAACTAGGCACACTCACAGAATACACAGCACTTCTTACCATCAGATGTTCCACAACAGTATTATTATTTTACCACCCATGGAATAATGAATAACTAATCGATGTGAACCTTTATTAACAGAAAGAAACTTACAACAAATACAAATATAATTTACACATAAGAAACAGTCGGGCTATCTAAAGGCCGTTGCAAACGGTCTATAGATAGCTCACCTGATCCAGCTCATCAGACGGTGGAAGCGTGCCCAAGAAGTCAGGTTTAGTCCATCTAAAAAAAATCGATGTGATAGATACTATTTTTTATTGACGACCTTGGTAGCGTGACGAGCGAGTGCTCGGCTGAGACGCAAGAGGCGCGGGTTCGATCCCCGCTACGGGACAATGTTTGTATGCTCTGCAAATATTTCTTCCAGGTCTGGATGTTGTAGTATTATGTATTAAAAGTATGTATTTACAAAAAAAAATATAAGTATTATATCAGCCATCTGGTGTCCATAGTTACAAGCTTTGCTTAGTTTGGGGCTAGATGGCGCTGTGTGAAATGTCCACAAATATTTATAATTTTTTTTATTATCTCCAGTTTAGGTACACAACACGAAAACCACCCTACATATTCGAATTTTATATTTGCTTCATATAAATTGTCTCAAAGTGATTTCACACTGTTATTTCCTCGTACAGCAGATATTACAGGAGACGTACTTGTACAATGAAACTTAAATCGGTGCAACAGAGTTCATTTTGCAACAGAGTCCCATTCAAAGTGGTCTAACCATCCGGTGTCCGCGAAGTACGCACCTACCGTATTTATTGCCACAATAACCCCATTAATTCAGTCAGAGCAGCTTTGAACTTCTAGTGTGGGTTCTAATCCCGCGCCGGGGTCGTTTATACCCCGCTCATAATGACCTGGAGGGTTAAGAATTGTTTTATTGTGCGCTAGATTGTAGAGCGTCCGAGGGGTTGTTGATTTTAAGAGTTCCAAGTTCCATAACAACTGTATAGTGAGCTCCTCACTTTATTAAGTTTCGTAAAATTACTTGTATAATAAAATGGGTTTTAGTAGATAGTGAAATTGCAAATCTGTTATAGACATTATAATTAGTCGAGCACGCGGTCAATGACCCAAAGCGTTAGGTACACAAAGCTAGATAATATATTATTTTCCTAAATACATAATTCATCTAAACGGTTGAGGCTTTGCATGGAATAGAAACACCTATCAGCCATCAGGTGCCCATAGTACAAGCTTTGCTTAGTTTGGGGCTAGATGGCGCTGTGTGAATTGTAAATATTTATAAGTATGATCTTAGAACTAGCCGAGCTGAAAGTAGAAATAAAATCCGCTTTGCTTGCTTTCCTTCGCTAGAAGTTCCTTTAAGAGATGTAAAATTCTTCCTGAGTCGGGACTTAAACCTTGCCGTAGTCATACTTTTAACTAAGAAAGGTAATTTAAATTCATTCCTAATCTATAATCAAATCGTAATTTACCTCGAAACACAAGATGTTATCATGTGAAAAATGTTTTCATTCACTAACAGCCTATCAACGCGACAAATAAATAATAGTGACATCAATAAAAATGTCGGCGATCAATCGTGGCCGGCCAGTTTTCTAATCAATAAACAAATCAGCTACCGTGTCACAGGTGCGGCCGCAGCCTGAAGTTTTGGAGGGGGTCACTTATTATAGAATATGTCGAGTAAATCAGACTTTATTGCACAATACATAATTTTAGTGCACACATTATAAAACAAATAAGCCTTCTATTTTTATTGGCATCGCGGCTAGGGGCAGAAAATTGTTTTTTTTTTTTATATTATTTGTAATTTTTTAGAAGATTTTTCACTTTGACGTGTACGATTTGGGGGGGGGGGTCATATCCCCTGTGACCCCCCCCCCCCCCTTCGGACCGTGCCTGACGTGTCACAGATTACATAATAGCACAATCAACCGTAGGTGCTACCGTCAACTCACACTTACAACGGAAACTAAGCCTTAAGCAGTTGGAATCAGATTGAAAAAAAGGCCTTTTACCATCTAGTAGATGATTTATCAGTCAGGAGGTAACTTTTTACCTTCACAAACGAGACGCTGCAGTGCCCGGGACAAATTAAGATGGAGTAGGCTTGCCCAGCACCTATTCCATCCTCTCAGCTTAGTCGGCCTTGTCCACATGAAAGACATGGTCAATACGTGCGGAGCTTACTAAGCCGCGGGTTTCCTCACGATGTTTTCCTTTACCGTTTGAGAGTACTGGTATAGCATACATAATTTTTTCGCACAGAAAAATCTATTGGTACACGACCGGATTTGAACCCGCCACCTTAGGATCGGAAAGCGGGGTCACTACCAACTAGACCACCAGTGCTCTTAGACTGTAGATTGAATATCGATTTAGAAAAACTGATAAAGATTTTATCATTTTTTACCCAAAAGGAGGATTATCTGTTTAGCAGCCTATGCACATAATCTTTTTTTTTAATTCCCTTTCAAACACGCGATAGTTATTTGGCCATAATGCTTGATTAATGTCTTCCGTGGGTTTTCTTGTTTTCAAGCTACTGGTTAGATTTTAACAAACAACCAAAAACGCCCATTCAACAAGGAATTAAACCCCCGAATACTCAAACGCATCTCAAAGTTGAGCACGTCTCAAATGACGATTTTTTGATAGATTTTCATTAAAAACTGTCAAAAAACCGTGAGTTGCGACGTGCTCAAGTCTGAGTCGCGTTTGAGTATTCGGGGGTAAGCGTTAGAAAGCGTATTGAAAACTACATAATTTTCTTAGTGTTTTCTAGGCCGGTTATTCGGTAGCACGCCCATCCATTAACGAGGCGACTTAGTTGCAATATATTTATTAGAGTTTGCTTCCTTCACGGATGTGACCGAGGCCTTATTCAATTTGGCTCAGGATATGGACGCGGCGTTATTCACTTTGATTCATTGCACTAATGCTGTTCGGTCACGCGAATGACCGACCGAAAAATTCGACGCACCCGAGGAGGGTAGACGATCAATTTTAATCGCGCAACTTATGTTGAATTGACACCTGGGACTTTACCCCTGTGAAATTGTAGCGCAATCGTCTATGGGTTTAAGGTGAATAAAACTGGTCAAGTGCGAGTCGAATTCGCACACGAAGAGCTCCGTACCATAGTACATTAAAATATATTTTTTTTACAGCGGTGATAATAAATACACACTATGAAAATGTTAACACTACCTATAACGGTTCATGAGATACAGCCCGCTGACATACCGATGGACAGACAGACAGTGGAGGCTTGGTAATAAGGTCCCGTTGGCCTTTTGGGTACGGAACCACAAAAAAGTTGGGTCGATAAGTGTTGTGCACCAACCTCAATATATGTAGGTACCTACTAATGTATAAATATTGCATTTATGATGTGAAATTTTAATAATTTAACAATTTTTTTTCATGATACGCTTTTGCCAATATAAACTTCTGATTTTATAGAACTACATCGCTAGAACCTTTAAATATGTCCCACATAACTGGGGCCCCACTAAGCTGGTACGGGTCGCTAGTTCCAAAAGATAAACAGACGAAAAAAAAAACTAAATTCAATTTATAAAAGTTAAAGAACACACGAAACTTTTATTTATCGATATGACAAGTGTAGTTAAAATAAAATAAGAATACAAAAAAACAATCGAAAGTGTTGTCAAATCTCGCCAGTCCATAGAACCTAGACTCACCTATTTCTAAAGGTTCTACTTCATAGAATTGAATCCCACGGCGTCTTGACCTGTCCTATTTTATGGGTCGTGCCCTTCGGTGTTATACCTTTTATCGACTCTATATGAGAAAAACGAATAGGTACTTACTTACCTTTTAATTTGATATCAATAAATTACTTAGACCTTGTTGCGAATTATCACTTATTCCATTATTTTTACACTTAAATTTTTTCATACGTATTATAATCAGTATCATTAACGGGTTGGGTAGAGCCATAAGCAATCATTAGTAAACTTACAGCCATCCAAGAGTCCCAAAATGGATATGGTGAACCATGGTGACAGGTGATCAGATCATCTTCCATATAAACGGTCCCTCATGTTGGAGAGGATACTATCCCCTAGTCAACTTTTACGACGTGCTCGGCGAGAGAAGCAGCTGGACGCATTTTATGTTATTTCTTTACTCCCAGTCCAGCGGAGGAGCAATCAATACACTTGTCAAAGCCTCTAAAAAGTGACATTGACAGACTACTTTGTAATCGTTACAAATTAAATTGTTTTTAAATATGATCGTTAGTATTATTACTCTATCTATACATGATTACCCAAAAATTCATTACCTTCTAAATTAACTAATATCGAATGAATACGCATTCCACCGCTACCCTGTCCTTTGGTTTTAGGTTAATACGCCTCTATTTAGGTCAACGAGATAAGAATATTTATTTTATGTAGATACCCCAACATAGAAAAAACCTTCTTAACGTATTCATTTTAGAGTTGAGAGTCATTTGGCAACGGTTTTTACTTCCAATTGTAAAACACGGTGATCACATAAATAGTACTCGGTCGAACTAGAAAATACCGTTAAATAGAAACGGGGATCACAATTCCAATCCTCTATATTTTCTAAATTGGAATTTTATGCTCGTTCGTTTTAATTTACATATTAATTTGGAATAAAAATTATTTAAATAACAATAGCGGATAATGCTGTAGGTGAAAATTAAATGCATGACTGAAAAAGCTTTTGTTGTATTGGTCAATCATTGTTGACGTTGACATGAAGAGCAATGGACTAAAAATCGTTCGGAACTCATGCTTATCCTGCTGAAACAATTGCGCGTTGACCCGGCGTGCTCTGATTCATGAAAGATTTGGCCGGGGCCGGCATGTAGGTACGTTCGCCAGGGACAATGCAACTCGGGACCTCTGTATCCCCAAATAAAAGTTTCGTCTCCCTAAATCAACATTACAGAGATTCTAAAGGAAAAGAAAACAAAACAAATCTGAAATTTCAATTCCAACCCGTGTTTTCTCAACTAGACACCAAGTCACCGAGAAAGTGGCAACCGAAAAAAGACAACCAGTCTTTCATTTCGACGGTTTAATTTCAACAAAACCTTTGACAACGTTAAATATGGGCTTTATTGCTTTCGTAATAAAGATTTAAGAGATGTAACAAAATAGCTTTTCGAGCTGGCACAGGCGTTAGGGGCGCATTCACATAGTAACCCAGCTACCGCTTTCTGGTAAGAACTGGTACGAAATGTCAAAATAATGCACGGTGTGTGACATCCCATTCGATAGAGAAACCCTATGACATTTTACAAACAATCAGGCCATAGTTCAACATCTTTACATTAAATGCTGAATTTTCTAAAAACTCTTGTTATATTGATGGCAGCGATTTTTACACACAACTAAGTAAACATTGGGCAATTACCTTACTTCTCTCTTGACAGATTACGAGCGCTGTCATCGCATCTTTATATAAAAAGATCTAAATAAAGAGCCGGCAATCTGCTTGCATTGTAGCCTTAATCCGTGGGCTTGAGAGGGACAAACAGACGCTTTTGTGAGTGCAGTTGGAAATGGGTCAATGTAGTGACAGGATATTACGAAGCCGCGATGTCAGACGCATCCGAACTGCAGGCTAAATGAGAAATTGTAGAATAAAGCCTTTACCACACTGACTGCAGCTACTGGCTCTGCAATGACGGGATAATCTATAGACAAACCCTCTGTTTCATAAAAGGGGTAACCCTTATTAATAAAATTTAAAACAAAATGACTTGTTTACGGTAAATGGTTAAGACTTCAAATCTACTATAAGTCTGTATGAATAAGAGGCTTAACTTTAAAGACTAGGGATGTCTGTTCAAGTTTCTATGAATCTGACCATTTTTTATATTGATGTACAATTTGTACCAAATATTGTGCGACTCGGAAATTTTCGTGCAGTTTCTAAAATAACTAACGAGATGATGATATTATGTAATATAGCAAGTATTCCCATGGAGGGTTGACGTCAGGCAGGCGGCCGGTCATAAAACACCTTAGTCAAAACTCTTACAGTGATCCTTGGATCATGCTGTGCCAACCCCACATAGAGTGGGATAAGGGCAGGATGATGATGATGATGATGATATGTAATATAGAGATGTTACAATAATTATGTAGATACTTTATATTTTAAGGGTTGGTTCAGTTATTATTTTAATTATATATTCGGACAAATTCGGTATTTGTATTCGCAGTACTGCGAATTTATTATTTACAAATATTTGTGGATACTTCTCAAGGTATTATTACGCATTCATTACGCTTAGTATAATTGTGTGGGTGATATCGATAAAAACTTTGTATGGTAAATCTAATGTCAAAAAAGCTACCCATCAGACAGTGTGTAGGAGTAAGAAGGCCGCGTTGATTTTAAATTCCGCAATAGTGCAGCGTTCGTGCCAGTATCTGATAACTTTGAAACTGGGACGGTTTGTCACAACACTAGGAACCGCGACAGAGTGAAAATAAAAATTGTGACGAATTTCATTTTGGTTGATTTTAGAATTTGAATCAAAGCTTACACGTATTATCCTGCTATTCTAGTAAAATTATAAATCCGAAACTTTGTAGAGATATTGGATGGCCTCGGTGGCGTGGCGGGCGATTGCTCAGCAGAGACTCAAGAGGCGCGGGTTCGATTCCCGCTGCGGAAGAAATGTTTGCATGATCAGCAAATATTTCTCCCGGGTCTAGGTGTTGTATTATTATGTATTATAAGTATATGTTTACAAAAAAAGTATATAAGTATTCTATCAGTCATCTGGTGCCAATAGAACAAGCTCTGCTCTGCTTAGTTTGAGGCTAGATAGCGCTGTGTCCACAAATATTTATTAATTTTTTATTATAATAGGATGTGAGGATTTTTGTTACTCGATCACACAACGGCTGCACCGATGTTAATGAAACATGGAATATTAATTAGTCTGCTACCAATTCACGAACTATTCCAAGCAGTGGATAGAAGCTTGTTGGTCATATATTTTCTGATAAGGCTTTTCTGCATTTTCAGTTCAACCTTTTTCATTGCGTTTTTTACCAATCAATTTTTATCCACGTGTTGGCTAGTTCGAAAATTGACATCTAGAAGCCTAATCCTCTAATTCGCTTGGACAGTCGCGTGCAAGTTTACAAAGTGAAATAATGTTGCGATATGTGAAAATTAATATTGTACGCGGCTGTACACGCAGGGCCAGTTTAAATGATTCATTGAGCGCATAACATTTTGTATTATTAAATTTATGCAACAAAACTAGATTCGGGATTTACTTATAAACGTTACTTTACCTAAACTATTTACTGTTCAACCATACCCCAACTAGGGTTCTTGAGCCTGATTTTCTGTTATGTCAAAAATAAAACAAGATATTGATCAAGTTTTCTAACAACATTACAATAAATTCGTCGTCTACATTTGTCACTAACTAACAAATAAAGACGAATACTTAAATTTTTGTTTCAATTTTGACATTGATTGTTAGATGGTATTATTATTATAGCTATAAAATTTATACGGAAAACTAGGATGTATGGTCGTAGAACTATCGCCTGTCCGAAAGAAGAAATAATTTAAAAAATATTAGCTGTAAATACTTTTGATATCAAATTTCCAGTCTCAAAAATTTCAACAATTCAAGATTAATAAATTCCTCCTTAATTACACATCAGATCATTAAATAAAAGGTAGCATTCGATGGAATCAATGAAACTCCTACTGATAGTGCGAGACTTAATCAGCTGAATAAAACTTGTTATTTTATGGCTCCATTCCTGATGATAAGCATCTGGAAGTCCCCGGAGTACTTTATCATTGTACCACAGAACCACAGACTCTGAGAGAACAGCTAAGGAATTACGCTCACTCTTGTTTTCAAAAGCGTTTACAGTTACTACTAATAATGTCACTAGTTATTTCTAACCAGTGTGGTGAAAGTGCGCCTCAAAGGTTCCTTTCGTGTTCCTTCACACATGTTTTTGCAAAATTTCGGGTTCTACAACATGCCGGCTTAATTAAATTTACTTCACCGTTTGAGAGTACTGGTATAGCGCACAGAATTTTTTCGAACAGAAAAATCCATTGGTGCATGACCGGATTTGAACGGCTTTAGTATCGGAACGCGGGGTCACTACCACTAGACCACCAGTACTCTTAGTTAACAGTTACGATTACGCTACATTAAAACTGGCAGATAAAATAATCATGTGCTAAGTACTTCTATAACGACGCTTCCGAAAGTTTGGAAATTTTCTAAACAGATGTCAATTCTGTTGCGTCCAAAAGGTGTATCTAAACATTCCATAACGTAATGGTATCACAACATCTACAAAGAAATACAGAGCAAAGTCATAATATGTGATACTATCAACAAATTTTCAATTTTTTCAATTTATACCGTAAATGTTCTTAAAATTATTTCCGTAAATGTTCTTACTACTCTTTGTTAGAGTTACGGAAATTGATTTCAAATTAGTTCTTTTTTAACGCAGCTGTCAGACGACTGATGGACTCCAGTGCACGGAGTGACCCAGCTAATCTCTCTGAGCTGCACCATCGTATGGCAACATTTCAGTAGAAACAAAAGCAGTTAAACACGATTTATACTCACGTGTTGTTTAGAAATTTACTTAAATGTACACGCGTTGCTATTAATCTGAGACCTCTTCTTGCGCCTTAAATGGGCGGTTAGGCTGCGGCACAATGGGCTCAAGATAAGTAAGTTTTATCATTATCCTAGCTGTTTCTAAGCATTGGAGTGTGTCAAAGAGTCTCGCGACATTGAAGTTTTCATGTGATTTTCAACGCTCTATTCACTTCTCGGAGTTCTTCGAAATGGACAGTAATCCCTCTATGAAAATTACTTTTCGTTTCATACACATTATGATTTTTCTGCTAAAGTGTAAAAACAAACTATGTATTAAAAAAAACATATACTTAAATACATGTACATTACTGGACTGGCAGTAAAGAATGCGTCCAGCTGCTTTTTTCCCCAAACATATCGCAAAAGTCGACTAAGGGATTATACTCTTCAAAATGATAGACCACCTTTATGGGCGATGGGTCGATGGTCACCATATCCATCCTAGGATTTTAAATCAGTACTGAGCGCAAGTTTTCTTATGTTTACTTGTGGCCCAGCCCACCCCATTAAGAATATGAGCGTGTTAATATGTATTTCTACTGAAACACAAAAAACCTGATACTACAATTAATTAAACGCGCTTTTCAATATAAAATGAAAATATAATTATACTAGCTGCCGCCCGCGGCTCCGCTCAAGTGGTACCCGGATAAAAAATAGCCTATATGTTAATCCAAAATATCTACTATGTATATTCCACGTTACATTCAAATCCGTTCAGCCATTTAGGCGTGGAAGAGATTCATCCATACATCCATACTTACAAACTTTCGCGTTTATAATATTAGTGGGATAGGATTTTTAGCTGTTATTTAAAGAAATGTTCTTGCTCTGCCCCAGCCTAAAGCAGAACTAACGCGCGGGTGTTTACGCGCAGTGTGATTAGCGAGGGAAGCCGGGCGCGCGCGCCACTAATCCATACAATACTTTTTGCGTGAGCCAAGATTAATGTATCACCGTTTCGACCCAGTTTACTTCAGTCTGCGCGGAAGTTAGAAGCGAGTTGACATTAGCGATTGTGTAAATAAATAAAATATTCTTTTTGATGCTGGTTTAAATGCTATAAGCTTTGATCTAAGCTACTAAGGTTTTTCGATAAACAAACTATAAATATAATAACAAATGTTTTCGAACCTTTAAATTACAATAATCTATATAATAATAGAATGTATGTATGTTCGTATGAGCTAGTGGCCAACTCTAGTGACGGAGTTTTTAGGCCGCCTAAAGCCTCCGTCATGACTTAACGACTTAAAAGCCGGGACCGACTGTTTAACATGCCCTCCGAAGCACGGAAGCGCTCAGCTCGTAACGCCACTTGCGGTCACCCATCCCAATTTGTGACCACGCATATCGTTGCTTAACTTTAACGATCAATCAAGAACGCCTAAGCAAGCTACGCCACGAGCGCTTAATAATAGAATGTTAAAATATAATACTGCAAATGGTAAAATGGTACGGAGATAAATACGAAGAGAAGTAAGTCATGTGAGTCGAGTGATGAATATGAATATGATGGATTGTGTGAAAGAAGACATGCGTGTGAAAGGAGTGAGTACTGAGATGACGAATGATAGGAGAAGATGGAGGAGAGAAACATGGTGTGCCGACCCCACCTAGTGGAATAAGGGCAGGAAAATGATGATGATGAAAACACTTTTATTTTTATTCTCGCTTTATGTTATAACTTGGAACACAGCACGCAAGAAGACGTCTACTAAATTAATAGCAGTGCTTACGTCGTGATGTCGCTTGCACGGCCTCCGCGATTTACTTTGAAAAATCCCTCAGTGTACCTACTGCTTTAGGCAATTATACAATCTTTTAATTGGATGTATGGACGTACCTCTAACTATCTCCTTAAACATATCTAGAAAGGCTGACTGAAATAATCAAGTCCTTGCAGCGTGTTCATTTTTAAAATTATTTGTGAAGACCACATACAACTTTGAATTTCTAGCATACGTATTATGAAGATAATTTGGGCCTATGTAGGTTTTAGCTGTGTCCAAATATAATAAAAAAAAACTGAGATGATGACGGATAAATGATGAAATTGTTAATGTAAACAGTTCAATAAAATCACTCTAAATCTAAGTTAAATTTACGCCTGATCGTAATGTAACCAAGCGTGGAATTAAATGAAGAAAATGGAAGAGGAATACTATGCCGGCCCCACATATTCAAACTCAAACTCAATATACTTTATTCAATAGGATCGGTAAGGATCACTGTAAATCGTTTTAAATCTACGTTGAATGTACGTCTGTTCGTAACGCAACTAAGCATGGAAGATACAGACAAGAAACCACGCTTGATTATTTAAAAAGTATCCTTTTACAATCATATTTATAAAACGAGTTGGAGCATTATTCAGTCCCAAGCATTTTTATCTTCATTATCATCAGATATTTTATAAAAAGTTTTTAAACAGTTTTAAGTGCTTGTGGACTTTGTTATAGAAGCATACGCAAATGGTTTGTTATCTTTATCTAGCCTAATAGTGGGTACAGCCAGTATTATTTATAATATTCACACCATGATTATCGCTATTTTTCTTAAACATACTGTGTTTCTTAAACATAAAGTGTGAACATTGCATGAAGGTGATGAAACGTCAAAAACACGATGATAAACATTACTTCTGCCTTCAGAATGAAAATATCCCATCACATCCTCTAAAAAGCATTCAAACAGTTTAATGGGGTCGAAGCTTCCGTAGGGTCAGCAATAAAGAAGATTAAAACTATAGGGACCCCCATTACCAGCGGGATGGCTTCGGAAGAGCACTATATCACTGGCATTTAGAGGCAGTGGCCTTCGCCTGTTTCACTCCTATGCATGACGGAAACCTTCATCATGATCTTCACATCTACTGCAGAACATTTAGGTGGCATCAGTTTTACTACAGTTAGAACCAGCAAAACTTTTTATGCTAATACTCAGTATATTGTTTCATAGTAGGACCTTCGTCCCGGTATAAAAAAAAAACCTACGAAAAATAACAATTTGTCTTATCTGCAGTACTAGCTTCTGCCCGCGGATTTACTCGCATTGTACCAAATGAAAAGTAGCGTAATTTTTATTCCAAGTTTTATATCATGTACGTTTTCAAGTTTAATTCACATTTATTCAGTCATTACCCAGAGAAAACATCCGAACATCCGAATTTTTCAAACTTATAATATTAGTACAATTGATACGGCTACGACGTAGAGGTTCTACGAGCAAATCGGCTAGTGACTCACTGAAAAACCAACAAAAGGAAGCCTCAAAACTCAATTGAAAGTCTGGTAATGCAAAAGACCACGTGGTCTTACCACTAGAACGTAATTTTTTTACTATTGTAAAATACGCTCAAACATCCAAGCGATATTGAGCTTAAAGTCATCTAAATAACGCTTATAGTCCATTCAGCGTCAATGCGTGATTCATCTGCAAGCAATATTGAATCTAAAGTATGTAGAATAAAGTTCATATTCCGTTGGAGTTTTATGTGAATGGGCCAGGTCTGATTTAGAGACAGAGGGGGCAATTACCCCCCTTTTGGAACACACATGACCTGAAAGTTCAGCACTTCATTATAGCTCCATCGGTTACCCAATTCTGTGCTCATAATTTTTGCCGTTACGACAGGAATCGGTTTATGGAATTTTGTTTTTAACTGATCATTAATCATAAATAATTGAAATGTATTTGTATTTGTTGAAGTACTTTATTTACGGGGGAGTTGGTTAAAATAATAAATAAATAAATAAAATAACACGAGAACGAAGCAGGGGGCTTTGTCCGGCAGTAGTAATAATGAAGCGCTCGTGGCGTAGCTTGCTTAGGCGTTCTTGATTGATCGTTAAAGTTAAGCAACGATATGCGCGGTCACAAATTGGGATGGGCGACCGCAAGTGGCATTGCGAGCTGAGCGCTTCCGTGCTTCGGAGGGCACGTTAAACAGTCAGTCCCGGCTTTTAAGTCGTTAAGCCATGACGGAGGCCTTTAGGCGGCCTAACAGTTGGCCACTAGCTCATACGAACATACATAATACAGTGTGTCAATGAAAAAAGTCATCAACTGACGTTTACTGTCAATGTCACAATCGTGACTACACATTCCTATACTGTCACTTGAATATAGAAGACAAACTTCGAAAATTCATCGTTCTTAGTGCAATGAAGTCTAGCAGAGAAGTACAATTTGTAGCACTGTGTTTTTGTATTGTCCTTTTACTTTTGCTCTACGTCTATAGCCTAAGAGCACTGGTGGTCTAGTTGGTAGTGACGCCGCCTTCCGATCCTAAGGACGTGGGTTCAAATCCGGTCGTGTACCAATGGACTTTTCTGTGTGAAAAATTTATGTGCGCTATACCAGTACGCTCAAACTGTGAAGGAAAACATCGTGAGGAAATCCGCGGCTTAGTCAGCTCCGCACGTATTGACCATGTCTTTCCTGTGGACAAGGCCGAATAAGCTAAGAGGATGGTATAGGTGCTGGTCAAGCCTACTCCATCTTAATTCGTCCCATGCGTCCCAGCGTCCCGTTTGTGAAGGTAAAAAGTTGCCTCCTGACGCTGTATAAATCATCTACTATAGATGGTTAAAGGCCTTAGTTCTTAGTTATAGCTTAAAATAATCTTATTCCAACTCTGAGGAATAAGAAGTGTCCAAAACATCTCCCTTAAAACTCCATTGTGAATTTCAATCTAGAATTATTTAAATAGCGAACCTTTGATTGCGAAGCTGCATAAGCTTGTTATGCCATTACCATTTCACGCGCATCTCCTTGATCCTTATTGCGGTTGAATAGGGTTCAAAGTGGAACGGCCGACGGTGGGATTGTGTTTGTATGGCGAATACTAACCCTTTCTCTCTAATAAGAGGATGAAAGGTTTTGAATGATTGTTATTTCTTTTTTTTTCTGTGGTCGACGTTTGATATGTTAATTCGGTAATAGGATGAGATGGGATGCCGTGTGTGTGCATTTAGCGGCAGATTTATGTGTTGTTATTGATTTTTCAACTGTAATAATACGTTCATAGATAAAATTGCCGTTTAGAAACGCTGTTTTCTCGTGGTCATACTAGTTAAACTTGCTTGGGGAATTTGTAAAAAAATTGTTTCATACCGATTTTGACAAAGCCAGAGAATTTGCTATTTGTATAAGAGTAATGTATCAGTATATTTTGTACAGAAAAAAATAAAACCAATGTCAATTTACTCTATCTTAAGATCTTTACATACATGTAGATGGGTTGTGGGCGTAGCTTGGCAAGATGAAAGTAAGGTAATTGCCCGTTTTTGCTCAAGTAATTACTAAACAATTGTATTTTTTCGCGTCTATTTCTTATAACGTCATACAAACAGTGTCACTGTTTTGACCAACGAATTTTTGCATTTTGAATTTGTACCTACTTTTGCATTCCCACAAAGAACAGGAAGTGAAATCAAAATAAGCACTTTACCTAATTACAGCCATCCCCAGCAAACACATCTCAATGGGAAACGCAAACTGACGTCCAAAACAACTTGCCCGAAAAAATAAACAGAAGCAGCCGTTTTAATTGTTAATTGAATTAATTCGAAAATCAAGTTACGAGACCAGGTCTCTGCAAATTTGGTGGTCACTAATGACCTCGGGGGGAAAAGCCCTCAAAGTCGGTACGAATTTTTTTGATGAACCAAAATTTACGATATAACTGTAATTAATGGGCCCGTGTTACGTGATGTAATTTTAAGGGAATCTTAGGAGTGATTCGGTATTTTTCCGGTAAAATGATGAAGGCTTAAATTTTAATGAAACACGAACGCAAATCCTGTTATATAATATTTTTATTCTTTGTCTAGTTAAACTGCATTATGGGTATAAGGCTAATGTTTCTGTTTTGTGTAGGTAAACATAAAGCAAATAGAAACAATAGGTTACATCATGCAAATAGTTGCCAAAACTGAATAGAGAGGCAGGTTTGTTACGCAAAATTTGCAAAAATAAATTAACTGACATAAAAAAACTTTTTGATTCGTTTGCTGTGAAAAACTCCAATAACAAATAAATTGGTTGTAAACCCATCCAAATTTTACGACAATAAAAGCCAACGGAAAACATATTTTTGTAATAAAAAGAGGTAGTTTATATTTTGTATATATTTTTTTGTTTTCAGGTGAATCCCATCATAAAAGCCTTTAGTTGCTTAGTTAACAAGGCAAACAAAATTACCTAGGTACTGATACAGGGATATCTGAACCTGCAATAAGCTCTGCAATACGTTAAACAATGACACTACTAACTACTAACTTCTTTAAAATCTCTCTGCTTATTACCCCATCATCATGCATAGCTGGACCATTATCGTCCCGACAAAAACAAAAACAAAAAGAAATTGAAAAGCTTGTCATCCAATTTTTTTCCTTTTCTTTTTGTATTGGGACGGGTTAAGGGACAAGGTAATAGGTCCTTTTAGGGTTCCGTACCCGATGGGCACCAACGGGACCCTGTTACTAAGCCTCCTCTGTCCGTCCGTCAATACGTTCATCAATCAGTGGGCTGTATCTCATGTAATTGAGAGATTAAATTTTCACAGAGTGTGTATTTCTATTGCCGCTATAACAACAAAGATTAAAATTTAAACTAACAATAAAAGGAAGCCCCACACAAGAAACATTTATGCTTGCGTACGATGGTACGGAATCTTTCGTGCGCGAATTCGACTTGCAATTGACTGGTTCTTCGTAAAATCACATTGTCAAAAGTATTTCGTGGTTAAAGAAGTTTATTCTCACATTTTTATCAGTTTGTTACTCGTGATTGCAGTGGAATGAATTCCTCGGAGTAAGTTGGGAGTGTCGGCGTACAAAACGAGAACTCGTTAATCAACTACTGGCAACTCATCGGAAAACCGGAAATTATTCAAAAACTTACTCGTCGATATCTCGCATAATTTCATCTCTGAAAGGCACTATATTAAAATCAACCGAGGAAATGGAAGAAATTTCCACCCATAACAAGTACGACCGAATATTCTAGATATCAGCAAACTGTTCCGATAGCCTGACTTCTTAATGAAATTTTCGGATTACTTGGCACGTCGTGTGTCTCTGTCCGACGCGCACCTTAGAGTATCTCCGTCTCTTTCATCATGTAAAGGTGCAGTTCCGAGTTTTATGCGAAATTTATTCATAACCGTGTAATTTATCCGCGCGGAGTAAAACGCTTCGTAATGTAAACGAGGGGGTACCGTTTCGTCTATTATTATTCGCTGTTCAGCTTTAATCTCGGCTATTCCCGTGACTTATCATTTTGTGTAAATAGGAGGAAATTTAAAATTTCTACCATCACTGAAATGGGAAAGCCTTTCATATGGACAGATACTTTGCTCAATCACCTCTTAAGCACTGACGTGCATTCGTAGTTGTGTGGAATCCGTTCCCGCACTAATGGATATTTTCTGTTCAAAAAAATTTTGCTATAACCAGTACCTACTCTCAAACAGCGGAAGAATGCCTACATCCGCATGCAGTTGAGCCTGAAAAGTTCAAAATCATGTATCAAATGCACGAAACCTCTGAGTCGTACTTTCATTCAAATTATTACAAACTAGCTGTTGCCCGCGACTTTGTACGCGTTAGATTTCAAACCGAGTTTCAAACCATTCGCACCGCCCGTTAAAAAGTTCCCATACACACTTTGACACCCCATTACACCCTTTTTTATGGTTTGTTTTGAAAAATCCTGAAACACGTTTCCATTTATTTTGTATATAGTATTAGTGTAGACTAGCTTCCGCCCGCGGCTTCCTTCGCGTGGTACCAGGATAAAAAGTAGCCTATATGTTATTCCAGCGCACATACTATGTATATTCCAAGTTTCATTCAAATCTGGTCAGCCGTTACGGCGTGATTGAGGCACAAACATCGTCACATCCTCACAAACTTTCGCATTTATAATAATTAGTAGGATTAAATTATTTTATTCACTAACAGTTATAATATACAAATAATAGAAAACATAAACATAGAATTTGGACTTTAAATACTTTTACATATTTTACATTAACGTAAAACAAATTAAACAAAAATATCAAAATAGGCACTTTATAACGTAAATGTACCTGAAACTTATGTAAAAACAAAAATATGGAGTTACAGCTTAAAAACTTTCACCATATCTTCCACACTTGGTCGCGTTACGAAGTGTAAATGCAACGTAGATTTAAGACGTGTCCAAGTGATCCCCGTGATTTTATGGACTAAATTTTTTGACTTTGACTTTGATTGATTTACAAGGACTTGTGACGCGTATACTACGAGTAGTATCTCTCTTTCTTTCTGTGCACAAGTAATAAACGAAGGTCGCCCGTGATAATCAACCAGCTCCAATTTAAATGCAACTATAGTGCAACCGCAAAAACTTTACTGCGCGCTTGTGGGAAAAGTTACCGAACCACGCAGTTTTTACAACTACCCGACCATTGAAAGGTTTCACATATATATTGGTGTCTAGTTTTAAGCAAGCCTTTATTTTGGCTAGTTTGTAACAGAAGTTTGTGGCTACAGTTTTTTGTTCCAATTCAGTTCCAATGTTTCTATCACGGATTTCTATCAAATTTTTACTACTGCATGTTCAGTAACGATAATCTTATCATGAGATAAAAACCGCGAGTTTTTTCATCCTATGTATATGCGATACTTTGCATTATAGATAATATGTAGATTACATAATAAAATCCAAAATGAATACTGTACCTTGAAAATTAAAATGGAAGATTATTTATTTATAGCTAGAAACTTAAAATGAAGTATCACGAAAAGTATACTAAAATATATTTCCATTATGCAAAATACTATGTGCTATAGATTTATTAACAGAAAGAAACTTATAACTGACACAAATATAATTGACAAAATACAAAAGAAACATACGGGCTATCTAATCTAAAAGCCGTTAAATTAAATTTAAACCTAGGTAATATAAATGCGTGTGCTTTTTTTGACTAGAATCGAACCCACATCAATTGGAAGGCGGGTTACCACTAGACCACTCTTTACGTAGAAACGGTTTTTAATACAAAGCAGCGCCTTCAAAAAGCCGACCATTATAGTATTACGCTGCGGTAAGCTAAGGCGCAAATGCTTTGAGAATTACTCGAGGATGTCTGCCGAAGAATCTTTCGTAGGCAACCGTCTATGAATGTTTAATGATCTGCCTTCTTAGCACTACTTTCTGAATCGTATATGCCTGTGATACTGACTGTTCCAATGCCTGCCTTGTTGGTCTTAGGTCTATGACTAGTTAGACCTGAAAAGAGCCTGAAAAATAAATAAATTGGGTTTCCGTAACCGGAGCGTGCCAACGTCGTCGTCGGTCCATCTGTCCGTCCGTCAGTCTGTCTATATAGCACCAGCTAGAGGCCCTTACCCACAGCCCTGCAGAAAAAAGAGAGCAGCTGACGACCCGATTGATATGAATGACATTGTCAATTATCAACATTTTATAAATGTCAAATTAACTGTCTTGTCATAATTTAATGTCTTTTATTTAAGAATTTAAATTTAAGAAGAATTTATGTGTTATCTTGTTTATCCTTTTACATCCTTTTTTCCATTTCGGGATCGTTTTACAGGATAAAAAGTAGCCTATGTCCTTCCCCGGAATGGAATCTATCTCCTTGCCAAATATCATCAGAATTTGTTCAGCAGTTTAGGCGTGTAAAGGTAACAGACAGACAGAGTTACTTTCGCATTTATGATTAGTATGGATTGTGACGTAAGAGATGATCTAGCGATAGCGCCATAAACTGGTGTTGAAGGCAGTATTTGCTTTCTATAAAACAACTCGCCTAAAGGTTGATGCTCTTTTGTGGACAAATCCGCGAATCCGACCATTCGCTGTAATCATTTAAATTAACAGAACATTTTTCTCTTTTAAATTGCAGTGAAACTTTTAAGCTCAGTAAAACGGCCAAATATTTTCGATTGGAAATATAAATCAAATATAGTTTATTCAGTAGTTGAACATCACTTTGTCTGTCTGTTAATGATTGCTATTAATGATGATGACACAAATGGCTGCGATTTTCAATTTTTTGACAACACTTAGAAGTATTTGAAGATTGATTATCAAAACATGCTATAAGTAAAGTTTAATAATATCATAGCCATTATAAGTTATGGCTCAATAATTATAAAGAAGTTGTCGTGACTCGATGTGATAAAATGGCGGTCTGATAAAAACGTTTTGACCTAACGAGATCCGACAAAGCAATGTTATTTATGGATATTATAATTTTAGGGCATACATTAATTGTAGGACGGCCCCCCATCTGATGGACCGATGGCATTGTGGTCGCGCGTGGTCGGTGGAAGCACAAAATCGTTACTCTAGAAGTAGTTCAAATCAGGTTGTGCACCAATGGATTTTTCAAAGAAGCAATAAAAGTGATAAGGTGAAAACTCGTATACGTTCATTTTGGCATTCGAAAAGTTGTCTCAAAGTCTCATAAAATATTGTGTCTTCATCGTAAGTTATTCAAGGTAGTCTCAGTTTCCAGCTTATTATTCTCAAGCGCTCGTGGCGTAGCTTGCTTAGGCGTTCTTGATCGTTGAAGTTAAGCAACGTTGTGCGCGGTCACAATTGGAGATGGGTGACCGCAGGTGGCATTACGAGCTGAGCGCTTCCGTGCTTCCAAGGGCACGTTGTCGGGCCCGGCTTTTAAGTCGTTAAGCCATGACGGAGGCCTAAAAACTCCATCACAAGAGCTAGCTCTAGTGGCCATCATACGAATTTACTTACTTATTCTCACATTCCGAGGTTTCACCTCTAATATGACTGGACTATTTTGACAGCGAAGATGGAATGAACATTTGACAAACGTCGATTCTTCCTTTCGCGTTCAAACCCGATCATCCCTCGATTGGATTACCTATACGACATCAAAAACAAATACTATGGTACCAAAACACCCAGACCCGGAAGAAATATTTGCAGAACTTGCAAGCATTCTTCATCTGCGGGTATCGAACCCGTTTCACTCCTCAGCTGGACACTCGCCAAGCCAGCGAGGAATTTAATAGGTAAATTGGTCCTTACTATAAACAAATAAAAATGATTTATTAACGTTGGCGGCGCACATAAGATTACCATAGCGATATAGTTAAAGACCTTTCCTCACTATGGCGCCACATCGAGGCAGTGTTTCAAGCAAAACAATTCAATTCTATGTTTGCATGGCAGCCTTGATGAGGATACGAGAAATAATCTCTAATCCCTACCAGTACTTTCAAACGGTGATGGAAAACCGACTTTGACTTTGACTTCGACATGTCATAGAACCTAAAGTCAAAGTCAAAATTTATTTATTCCTTAAAATCACTTGGACACGCCTTAAATCTACGTTGAATTTACACCTGTTCGTAACGCGACCAAGCGTGGAAGATACAGGCAAGAAACCACGCTTGGCTATTTTTTTGGAAAATTATACCATTTACAATCATGTTTATAAAAGGAGTTGGAGCATTATTCAGTCAGAATGACATTGTCAATTATCAACATTTTATAAATGTCAAATTAACTGTCTTGTCATAATTTAATGTCTTTTATTTAAGAATTTAAATTTAAGAAGAATTTATGTGTTATCTTGTTTATCCTTTTACATCCTTTTTTCCATTTCGGGATCGTTTTACAGGATAAAAAGTAGCCTATGTCCTTCCCCGGAATGGAATCTATCTCCTTGCCAAATATCATCAGAATTTGTTCAGCAGTTTAGGCGTGTAAAGGTAACAGACAGACAGAGTTACTTTCGCATTTATGATTAGTATGGATTGTGACGTAAGAGATGATCTAGCGATAGCGCCATAAACTGGTGTTGAAGGCAGTATTTGCTTTCTATAAAACAACTCGCCTAAAGGTTGATGCTCTTTTGTGGACAAATCCGCGAATCCGACCATTCGCTGTAATCATTTAAATTAACAGAACATTTTTCTCTTTTAAATTGCAGTGAAACTTTTAAGCTCAGTAAAACGGCCAAATATTTTCGATTGGAAATATAAATCAAATATAGTTTATTCAGTAGTTGAACATCACTTTGTCTGTCTGTTAATGATTGCTATTAATGATGATGACACAAATGGCTGCGATTTTCAATTTTTTGACAACACTTAGAAGTATTTGAAGATTGATTATCAAAACATGCTATAAGTAAAGTTTAATAATATCATAGCCATTATAAGTTATGGCTCAATAATTATAAAGAAGTTGTCGTGACTCGATGTGATAAAATGGCGGTCTGATAAAAACGTTTTGACCTAACGAGATCCGACAAAGCAATGTTATTTATGGATATTATAATTTTAGGGCATACATTAATTGTAGGACGGCCCCCCATCTGATGGACCGATGGCATTGTGGTCGCGCGTGGTCGGTGGAAGCACAAAATCGTTACTCTAGAAGTAGTTCAAATCAGGTTGTGCACCAATGGATTTTTCAAAGAAGCAATAAAAGTGATAAGGTGAAAACTCGTATACGTTCATTTTGGCATTCGAAAAGTTGTCTCAAAGTCTCATAAAATATTGTGTCTTCATCGTAAGTTATTCAAGGTAGTCTCAGTTTCCAGCTTATTATTCTCAAGCGCTCGTGGCGTAGCTTGCTTAGGCGTTCTTGATCGTTGAAGTTAAGCAACGTTGTGCGCGGTCACAATTGGAGATGGGTGACCGCAGGTGGCATTACGAGCTGAGCGCTTCCGTGCTTCCAAGGGCACGTTGTCGGGCCCGGCTTTTAAGTCGTTAAGCCATGACGGAGGCCTAAAAACTCCATCACAAGAGCTAGCTCTAGTGGCCATCATACGAATTTACTTACTTATTCTCACATTCCGAGGTTTCACCTCTAATATGACTGGACTATTTTGACAGCGAAGATGGAATGAACATTTGACAAACGTCGATTCTTCCTTTCGCGTTCAAACCCGATCATCCCTCGATTGGATTACCTATACGACATCAAAAACAAATACTATGGTACCAAAACACCCAGACCCGGAAGAAATATTTGCAGAACTTGCAAGCATTCTTCATCTGCGGGTATCGAACCCGTTTCACTCCTCAGCTGGACACTCGCCAAGCCAGCGAGGAATTTAATAGGTAAATTGGTCCTTACTATAAACAAATAAAAATGATTTATTAACGTTGGCGGCGCACATAAGATTACCATAGCGATATAGTTAAAGACCTTTCCTCACTATGGCGCCACATCGAGGCAGTGTTTCAAGCAAAACAATTCAATTCTATGTTTGCATGGCAGCCTTGATGAGGATACGAGAAATAATCTCTAATCCCTACCAGTACTTTCAAACGGTGATGGAAAACCGACTTTGACTTTGACTTCGACATGTCATAGAACCTAAAGTCAAAGTCAAAATTTATTTATTCCTTAAAATCACTTGGACACGCCTTAAATCTACGTTGAATTTACACCTGTTCGTAACGCGACCAAGCGTGGAAGATACAGGCAAGAAACCACGCTTGGCTATTTTTTTGGAAAATTATACCATTTACAATCATGTTTATAAAAGGAGTTGGAGCATTATTCAGTCCCAAGCATTTTTGTCTTCTATATAATCAAAATCCTTTCACCGCACTGGTTCGTGACACAATTAGTAGGCATTACTTGGCTACATCGTGGGCGACGTGACTATAGTCGTCAGCGAAGTAGGCCCTAAATTAAACGATTTGACCTCAAAATTGTTAATTAAGTTTTAAGTTACCACTTAACTTTAATAAACAGAACTAATCTTGAGTATAACTTCTGAGTTTGGAAACAAAAGTTGAGTTGTAGCTAATTATAATTATTAATATTTTAAGCTTTACCTTTGAAATGTTGGGCGTAGGTACAAGTTTGTAGGTTACTAGGCCTTCTTAAGAGTCATAGCCTGTATCGACGAACAGAAGTAAACACCACAGAGTATATTGGCAAGTCGTGATTTCAAGAGTTTATGCTCCTTTTTTAAGTCGGCTAAGTAAAAATAACTTATATATTAAGAGTAGGTACCTACCTATTCTGTATAATTTACTGGACTACTAAAGAAAAACATAGAATGCGTCCAGCTGCTTCTCTGCCCGAGTATGTCCTAAAAATCGACTAAGGCATAGAGCCCTCCCCAACATGATCGGCCATCTATATGGGCGATGGGCTGATCACCTGTCACCATGGTTCACCTTATCCATCTTAGGAATTTGAATCAGGAGTGGTTGCAAGTATTCTAATGATGACTAACGGCTCTGCCCACCCCATTAGGGCGTGATAATATGTATGGGTATAATTTGCTCTAATCATTTAGTAAATACTTCAGGTACCTACAAATTAGCGAAGGCCCTGCTATGTAATCTGTGGAGTTATTGCCGAAACTTGCAATGACGAGATTTCATCTATCTAATTGTATTAATTATGTTTGTAACTTTGAATAGGTGTTTTAGTGCTTTGACTTTGATTTGGTTTTCATATCTAGATTTCATTATTCCATACTAAATGTCAATGATCAAAAAAGCGAATATTCAAAGAAATCTATTACTTACGTACGACGACCTCGGTGGAGTGGCGGGCGAGTGCTCAGCTGAGATGCAAGAGGTGCAGGTTCGATTCCCGCTACGGGAGAAAAATGTTTGTATGTTCTGAAAATATTTTTTCCGGGTCTGATGTCTATTTTTTTTTTATTTATATTATGAGGAATTGACCCTCCAAGTTTCATACTATATAGCAAATAATCTTTCAGGCTGTATTGATTGTAAGTTAAATTAGTTAATCAGTCAGACAGTCAGTCACGTACAGTTTTATATATATAGATCTTAGGTAAGTACTAGAAAGCGTCAGGTCACCCACCCAAATGTTGACCAACGCACACGTAGGTACATGTTAATGATCAGGGCACGTATCGGTGTCCGCTGGTAATCCGTTTAGCCGCATCGGGCGGGCTGCGGTTAATGTAACAGCGGAATTGAGCTTCCATCAGTGGGCTTGCTGGCGTTGTGCCTGGATAAAAAAAATATGTATCTGTGTTTTGTCCAGAACGAATTTCAAGTTTTATTCAAATACAGCCGTTACAGCGTTCGAGGAACAATCATAAAAAAAGAGCCTTCTTTTTTGTAGTCCGATAGAACTGAACCCACGACTTTAGAGAAGGCGATGTCACCATCAATCCACCAGCGCTACAACAAGCATTAAATACTATGATCCCGACATAAACTATTTCATAATTTAAATCCACTTTAAAGCTCGTTTATCGTAATGGTCGTGATAAAGTGGATATATTTTATTAAAGAGAAAAGCCCACCTGATGTTAAACATTTTATGGTATTTTGTTTAACCGATACACTTAAAGTTATAAATAATAAACGTGAAATAAAATGAACCATTTTATTTACTATTTATTATATTTTTTTCCTGTATGGATAATTTTACTTTCTGACCAATTAATAGGTTAGCGTGGTACAAACAGTCAGACATATTACATAAATACATACATACATAATATCACGCCTGTTTCCCATAGGGGTAGGCAGAGATCACGATCCTGACATACTTCTTTCGCTTCATTCACTTTCATAACATTCTTCATACATGCTCGTCGGTTTAGGGTACTCTTGACCTGGCCCTTTTCCAAAACGTCGCCAATTTGATCCAGGAACATACGCCTAGGTCTTCCCCTTCCAATAGTACCATTCACACTCGCCTCATACACCTGTCTCGTTAATCTTCTTTCATCCTCTCTACATGACCAAACCATCATACAATACAATACAATATAACTTTATTGTAAAAAACACAAATTATAGAAATAAACAAAAAAAAAATTATAGTAAATTAAAATAAGGATAAATATGCGTCATACAATGGGCGGCCTTATCGCTGACAGCGATCTCTTCCAGGCAACCTTTGGATGGACAGGACAAAACTTTAAAAAGAGATCTTAACATACCTTTCTCAATCTTCATCACTACATCTCATCAGACATGTCAGGTGGGAAGAATATCATGTGACGAGAGAGTCATGAATGTGGATGGCTATAAGGATAGGGATAGACCAAAATAAAGATGAATGGATTGAAAGACGTCAGCCGTCTGGTGCCCATAGTACAAGCTTTGCTAAAAACTCCGTCGTAAGAGTTGGCCACTAGCTCATTCGAACTTACCTACTTATTCAGTAGCGAAATAATTTTAAATATTTAATTTGACAAATGTATATTGAAACATAATTCTCTACTGGACTGGGAGCAAAGAAAAAACATAGAATGCGTCCAGCTGCTTCTCTCCCCGAGCATGTCGTAAAAGTCGACTAAGGGATAGTATCCTCTCCTACATGATGAGATACAACTAGCAAGTATTTCCAAGGAGGGTTGACGTCAGGCAGGCGGCCGGTCATAAAACACCTTAGCCAAAACTCTTACAGTATGATCCAAGGAACATGCTGTGCCGACCCCACATAGAGTGGGATGAGGGCAGAAAGATGATGATGTATGTTGCGAGCATTATGTAATCAAATCATGCCTCTACTTACAAAATGTAGCTCCGGAATAAGACAATTTCAATAAGTAGCTTGTATAACAACATACTAACATTATAAATGCCAAGATAAGGCTTTCTGTCTGTCTGTTACCTTTTCACGCCAAAACTGCTAAACAGATATTAGATTGCTTGCCGGAGAAGGACATAGGCTACTTTGTTATTCAAACATACTCTATAGAGAGGATAAGGGATGAAAGTTTATTGATAAACCAAGATGCTAAGCATCGCTGGGTGTGATCAGTACTTGGATTCTTCTTGGACCGTTCTTTTTGCAATCCATAGATTTTTTTTTTCAAATCAAATAAATTCTGAAAATCATATTCAATGCGAACGAAGTCGCGGGCGGCAGCTAGTATTCTTATAAAATCTTCATATCACGTACGTTTTCCCGCTTCCGCCTGTCGCTCCGCTCCTCGCCACCACTAGCACCATACCCGACACGTACGAAGAATGTATTCGTGACGCGTGGTGCGCTAACAAGCTGAAATTCTATTACGAATTAGTGGTTGTCTTGCCTCCTTAGTCAGATGTTAAATATCTACAACTCGCTACCTGCCCTTATATGACCTTGAAACATTCATCATCATCATTTCTAGGCCTTTTTCCCACTTTATGTGGGGGTGGCACAATATACTAGTATTGTTCCATTTCCCTCTCTCTGATGTCATCTCAACATTCACTCTTTTCTTCCTCATGTAAAACATTGAGACATTCATTATCATCATTATCTCCACATCCATCCAATACTTTGATGACATAGGTGGCGTGGCGGACGAGTGCTCGGCTGAGACGCAAGTTCGATTCCCGCTACGGGAGAAATGTTTGTATGTTCTGCAAATATTTCTTCCGGGTCTGGGTGTTGTAGTATTATGTATTATAAAAACATTATGTATTCTATCAGCCATCTGGTTCCCATGGTACAAGTTTTTCTTAATTTGGGGCTAGATGGCGCTGTGTGAAATGTCCACAAATATTTATTATTGTTATTATTATTTATACTTGTAGGCATTTCTTTTGTACGCCATTATTACCGATCTGTCAACCAAATCCAGTGGCTGTCTTCACAATGAAATCTAAACTCCAGCTGGTAAAATACTTGTCTATAAAAACAAAAAACTTAATCCTAGAACATTGTTTAGAAAACGAAACATTGCAATATATCGAGTACTAAAGTCAAAACAACGGGGTCATGACCTGAGTTTGCTTCTTCACAAGAGTATTACTTAAAATGAAAATAACTCAATTTTGTTACAACTATTTCTATAAAATAAGGGCACAATAAAAAAGAAAATAAACAATTTTCTTATATATTTTTTTCATATAAACATACTCTTAAATCACAATAATAGCAAAGTCTAGCCTTTTAGCATAAGAATTAGGAGACTTCAAAATACATAATTATTATGCTTATAATTTTAACATGATATCTACTTTAAACCTTACTATTACTTGAACCCGGATCATCCCCTTGAACCTAGCTTTAGAAATGGTTCATCCCATAACACCTTTAACACGTCGATCCATCTACAAATATATTCTTTCAAAAGTGTTTGTAAAAATTTCGATTGACTTTTATCCCCGACTCCCCTCAACCCAGCTCGG
Source organism: Scotopteryx bipunctaria (assembly GCA_949320045.1). Classification (NCBI taxonomy): domain Eukaryota; kingdom Metazoa; phylum Arthropoda; class Insecta; order Lepidoptera; family Geometridae; genus Scotopteryx; species Scotopteryx bipunctaria. The sequence continues at coordinate 11,844,793 of OX439446.1, read as the reverse complement.
TATAAGTATTTTCTTTGTGGAGCCAACAGTACCCTTTAACGTGTTTATCCTTTTTGGTCGAACCTCCCCTTTCTGATGCTACGTAATTTCGCCACTGTTTTCATTTCGTGACTGTTACATTTCTATTGTTATGCCTTTATTTTCTTCTGATGGGTTAGACTTTTGTTTGTGGTTTCACTTCTATACTGGTTATAAACAAGGTGTTTAATCATTGATTTCCAGAAAAAAATATTTAGAACATCATCGTAATCATCATTTGCCTGCCCGTACACTTTGTACGGTCGGTAGAATATTAAAAAAAAAATACACGTCTTGGCATTTTTAGAAGTGCAAAATTACCTAAGAAAGAACAAAGTAATTTTGAAATTAATTGGTATATTTTTTTCGTAAAATTAAATAAAAATCTATTTTGTAATGGGACGTCAAACTCTGAAGGTATGCGCTTGATAAAAATAAATAATCAAGTTATAAAGGAAAGCCAGTAAAGTAACGTTATAAATAAAACTTAACTCTCCAGAAGTACCCCCATAATTTTATTGTAATGTATCGAGCGTGTAATTTACATAGGTTCCTATAACTCAGTGTAACATAAAGCTCGGCGCACACTTCGCGACGGCCTACGGCTTAATCCGTGAGTTATATCAAGTATACAACATTAACCAAATTAACGGCCACTCTACTCCCATTTACAACCAAATGGTAGTCCGGCCGAATATATCGCCCTCATCAAGCTTTTTATAAATGAATTTTTAATAAATTAATTTATTGAGTAGGTAATTAAAATGGTAATTAGTAGTCATCGGTGCGTATGAATTAAATATATCTCAATGAATTCGGGTATTTTAATTGTGTTTAATATAAAATTGTGACTATTCGTTGTAGCATACGGTTCATAAATATTACATTAAATGACTTAATTTTGGTTAAATTCTATTCTGTATTCTATTAATTTCGATTTCTAAAAAAGATGACAACGAAATTATACCTTTCTTTTATTTAGAGCAGGTAAGGAGTACCAAATATTTTCGTTTTTATTGTATTGAAAATCCCGAAAACAAATCTTATACAGTATACGATACAAAGACATAAAGTTGCAAAGAAGTTACAAAAAAGTTAATCTATTCTGGTTGTACATGACATGTTCGTTTTTATAAACAAAACTCTAAAGAAAAATGTAAACATAATTTTGCTGCTCTCAATTCAATACATCTTGGCTGATCGAAACCAAACATGCCCGTATGCGTCGTTCCTTATAAAAACATCGACATCTTACGGGGTATTTCGATGCACTTTTAACGGTCTAAGCTAAGAATAACAAGAGAATTGATACGGATTAAGGAAATATTTGTTTCCCATATTGTATTTTATTTATTTGTACTGACGACCTCGGTGGCGTGGCGGGTGAGTGCTCGGCTGAGACGCAAAAGGTGCGGGTTCGATTCCCACTACGGGAGAAATGTTTGTATTTTCTGCCAATATTCCTTCCGGGTCTGGGTGTTGTAGTATTATATAAGTAGACTTGTGACAGATTTATTAACACGTTAAATGCTCAGTGTACCACATATGTTACATTTCACTCTTATATAGATGAAGTTTTGTAAGCTTGATTGAAACCACAAAATAATGATAATCATCTAGCCGATTTTGGCTTAGGAGACTGTGTACAAGACATGCATTTTTACCTCAAATATGGCATTACGAGCTCAGCGGTCCCGTGCCTCGGAGGGCACGTTAAATTGTCGGTCCCGGCTTTAAATCGTTAAGCCATGATGAAGGCCTTTAGGCGGCCTAAAAAATCCGTCACAAGAGTTGGCCACTATCTCATACGAACTTACTTATCTCAAACATTGTGATAGCCTTCGTTGTTTTGTCTTCTGGTGCCTATCTAAAAGCTCACGAGGTTACTTTTTTGTCATCATATCATACTTATTTCTGCATTGGTCAATTTATTCTGATCTAGGGTTCACAAAAAACTGCCTAAACATCACATTGAGCTCACAAAAAGTTAGAAACATATCACAAAAGAAATAATCCAAACACAGATTTCATTTTATCACACATTCAGAACCATATTTGTCGATCAAATAAAAAATACTTCGCTAAAATGAAATTCTAATCCCGTACTTAAAATAATCAACTGGATTTATAGAAAAATATAAAGCTTTTCGTGGCTAACGATATTATTTTCCTTTGCTTTTCAAATGCAATGAGAATTAAAATTAAGTTTACACTGACGCGGCTAAGCGAAGTCTCAAGTAAAGTAATTAAATGACAGTGACAATAAATGACAGCCTCGGTGGCGTGGCGGGCGATTGCTCGGCATAGACGCAGAGAGGCGCGGGTTCCATTCCCGCTGCGGAAGAAATATTTGCATGATCTGTAAATATTTCTTCCGGGTCTGGGTGTTGTGGTACCATGGTGCTCGTAGTTTCTGATACCCACGACACAGGGAATCCTAGTGTGGGGTCAGGACTATCTATGTGACGGTTGGGTGTTATTTATTTATTAATTAAGTTTGTATGAGCTAGTGGCCAACTCTTGTGACGGAGTCTTTAGGCCACCTAAAGGCCTCCGTCGTGGATCAGCGACTTAAAAGCCGTGACCGCGATTTTTTCCCGATTGAACTGCTAATGTAGTGATAACTAAAATGGTTCAATTTGCCTAAAATTTGGTATTTATACTTGTATTGAGTACCTGGAGAGTGCCAGGTAAAAAATTTATCCCCACCCCTTTTTAACCCTTCCATTCCGCGGACTTTTTGACCCCTCCTCGTATGTACTACTGTAACTTGGGACATGACCGCTTAAGATGTTAAAGTGTTGTCCTACTACTACTATTCGCGTTTTTGACTTTAAAAGTCCTTTCACCACACTGGTTCAAAGGAGCCAGTGATGTAGAAGAATTTGAAAGTGCGCCTCAAAAGACCTTTTCGTGCACTATGGTTGCTCTACAACGCATTAAAATGGTGACGTCTATAAGAGCGATATATCTATTTCTTTATTCACGTTACTGCGTCAGTGTGGCCGTAGCTTTAATAATGTTTCGTTTAAAGTCCATTCACTCAACCTAAAGGCTTGCTCGCATGCGATTTTTTTAACTACGTTGGATTTTATTTGGTTTTGAACGAGTTTACTTCAGAATCATTCGTTTTTATCAAATCGCCATTTAACCTACGCTTAGTTCGGAAATTATGGCGTAGAGTAGTGAAAGGATGTAAACCTTTCACTACTCTACGCCATAATTATATTATACACGAATACTGATAGAAACTATTAAATTCTGTAAGTCAGTTTCTTTTTAGGGTTCCGTACCCAAAGAGTTCCAATGGGACCCGATTACTAAGCCTGTACTGTCCGTCCGTCCGTCCGTATAGATAGAGTTGAAATTCTATACTCTACTGTGAGATATAGCCCACTGACAGACGGACGGACGCTTCGCGGATGCTTAGTAATAGGGTCCCATTGACACCCTTCAAGTACTGAACCCTAAAAAGGTTGACATGCAAGTTCTACAAATTTTAGGTACTAGCTTTAATGAAGTTGGGTTCTAATTTTTATGTGACTTTTCGACAATTCTAATAAAAAATTTGTTTGTTTCAGGTAAAAAACGTTAGTTTCACAACACCAATTGCTACGTAAGTAGAATTTCTCACGTACTCTGATGGAATTTACAATACATTTAAATGTCTCAAGACCTGAATAATATTTTCTTCTTTCATGCAATGAGTATAAGAAAATTTAGATGTCTTTATATTTATGTTTGAGCACTGGTGGTATGGTAGCGGCCTCGCCTTCCGCTCCTAAGGTCGTGGCTTCAAATCCAGTCGTGCACCAATGGCTTTTTCTTTTCGAAAAAAAATACGTGCACTATACCAGTACTCTAGATCGGCGAAGGAAAGGATCGCCAGAAAATTGGGCACGAAAGGAACCTTTGAGGCGCACTTTAAATCCTTTCACCACACAATGGTTTGGATCACGCACAAACAGGATTTGAATGACAGTAAATATTTAAAAATGAAAATATTCAAAGTTTATCCAAATCCGGACAGCTATTCTAATACCATATTGTTCTGGAATTCATTTATACCCAGGTACAAGCGAAGCCGCTGGCGGACGCTAGTCTCGTAACACATGGTTCTGTCTGTCTGTCATGTGTAATACCTGACAGGTCCCTTGTTGACCTCGTTTGACCTACTGCCCAAAGGATTTGCTGCGTTAACCTGTCAAGTTGCAATGACAATGCAAAATCTAGCTCTGAATGAGCTGAACTAATGTTGGAGAAGAAAGATTAAACAAACTTCGTCTAAATAATATTTTTTTTTTACATAACCTGTGTGGAGATAAGATTGCAGTGCGCCTCTAAAAGGCACATTTTGTGTACTTGACGCACGATTATATTCCAACTTAGAAGGTTCTCGAACCCACGATCTTGTATCGGATAGAACTCACTACGAGACCAGCAGGACTGTCCTACTACACCATAAAAAAATGGGTTCACGACCTCTAAGCCTCCAAGTCACTTTGCGTCCAACGAACTCTTTAGACGCTACATGCAAGTAATAAGCGATAGCCAAGTTACGTAATGACAATGTTATCGGTCAAATTATGTCAATTCCATACATTTGGTTAGTAAGTTTGCATGAGCTAGTGGCCAACACTTGTGACGGAGTTTTTAGGCCGCCTAAATGCCTCGGTCATGGCTTAAAGACTTAAAAGCCGGGACTGACAATTTAACGTGCCCTCAGAAGCATGGAAGCGCTCAGCTCGTAATGCCACTTGCCCATCCCAATTGTGACCGCGCACAACGTTGCTTAACTTCAACGACCAATCAAGAACGTCTAAGCAAGCTACGCCACGAGCGCTTCATTTAGTGAGTTCGTTGTATAATAAATAAATAAATAATAACACCCATCAGTCACATACATAGTCCTGAGCCCACTGATACCCTGTGTCGTGGGTATCAGAAACTACGAGTACCATGGTACCACAACACCCAGACCCGGAAGTAATATTTGCAGAACGTGCAAACATTTCTTCCGCAGCGGGAATCGAACCCGCGCTTCTTGCGTCTCTGCCGAGCAATTGCCCGCCACGCAACCGAGGCTGTCTAGTAATAGAACTATCAAGACCAGATACAATGTACCTATTAAAGGAATTGTACCTACGTTATAGCCTTTTGGGCTCAAGACTTGGCAATTATTATCCAGGACAGATGTTATCCGGCCTCCGTACAAGGGTAGCATACCCGGGTATACCCGGTATACCCGTTCTGGGTAAATTATTTGGGATTCTATATAACCGGGTAATGTTTGTTACGTGTTAATTTAGTGCCTACCCGGGGGCACGTATTAACTTATGGTCAAGTGATTATTTAAACATGTTTAATGACTAGGTAGCCTTTAGGTATCTAGATAATTTAGAAATTGAAGCTCGTTTAATACCTTTACTTTAATGTATTGAGAGCACTTGTGGTTTAGTAGTGGTGACTTCGCCTTCCAATCCTAAAGTCGTGGGTTCGAATCGCAAAATTGTTATAAATATTGTACTCAAAAATAAAAATTCACCAGTACTTTATTTCTTGAATTTGCTAGGATTATTGGAACACTATAAGCTAATGCCAACTGAATCATCTGTAAGTGTAAAGGTCAATGATGATGATGATAAAAAAGGTCAAAATTTCACATCGCAGTGTCGCAGTGTCGCAGTATCGCAGGATCGTAATATCGTAACTCTGTTATATTATGCTTTTTGTATGTTGGAGGTCCCATATGTAATGACCCAGTTTACTTCCCTCAAGCCACGTGATCCGCAGTCACGTGACATGACAGTTAGTCGTGTCACCAGTTCTTTCGAACCAGTGTGGTGAAAGGTTCTTAAGTACTTTCTAGTTTCGTGCACTTGAGACATGTTTTCAAACTTATTTAGGTTCTGCGATATGATTTACTCACGATGTATTCCTTCACCGTTCAAGAATACCGCTCTCATCATATTTTGAACAGAAAGACTCATGAATCGGATTTGAAAGCACGACTTTAGGATCGAATGCGGGGCTGCTAGCTACCACTAGACCACCAGTGCTCTACTCACCTGTGTCCAGAGTCTGCGACGACATGAACTTGTTGGTAATTATCAAGTTTTCAACTCAATCAGAGCCTTAATAAGTAATATTTGCACAAACCGAAGTAATCTCGTTAAACGGTTTTCGGCGGAACTTTGACGTGAAAACATACGAAAGCGCGATACATACGATATAATTTATCTGTGAATTTTTTATGTCAAGAAGCGCTCGTGGCGTAACTTGCTTAGACGTTCTTGTTCATTGAAGTTTCTGTACAAAGCGCTGATTATATTCTCTATGACCAAACGAAACTTGAATCGTAACTTGTCTGTAACGCGCCTCGTCGCGTTTTCGCAATACAAAATTGACATTTAGAATACGACAACACGGTATGTATGTATGTTCGTATGAGCTAGTGGCCAACTCTAGTGACGGAGTTTTAGGCCGCCTAGAGGCCTCCGGTTACTGGTGGCCTAGTGGTAGCTAGCAGCCCCGCCTTTAGATCCTAAAGTCGTGCTTTCAAATCCGGTTCATGGGTCTTTTTGTTCAAAAAATGATTTGCGCGGTATTCTCGAATGGTGAAGGAATACATCGTGAGAAACCCACGATAACACGGTGATTCCACACTGATAATCTTAACGAGCCCGCGCTACGTTTTGTTCGGTCACAGTGAATAAGGCCTCTGGTAAAAGTAGGTCAGTAATATTCCCGACTCCCGCCCCGTATGTTTAAATGAAAACATTATGGTTTATTAACGTCACAAAGAACAGAATGCTCGACTCGTGTATTAATCCCCCAATTAAAACTTTGATCACAGATTAACATTCTAAAAATAATTTGTTACGTTGCTATAGCTTGGCTTCTTAATATTGATATTACATAATAGGGGCTTAACGCATTCCATGTTATTTTATTTTCTGGATGTTTCTTTTTATAATGACGGGATCGGTGGCGTGACGGGCGAGTGCTCGGCTGAGACGCAAAACGTGCGGGTTCGATTCCCGCTGCGGGAGAAATTAATGTTGTGCAAATATTTTTCCGGGTCTGGGTGTTGTAGTATTATAAGAATGTATTTACAAAAAAAGTATATAAATATTCTATCAGCCATCTGGTGTCCATAGTACAAGCTTTGCTCAGTTTGAGGCTGGCGCTGTGTGAAATATCCACAAATATTTATTTATTTATATGCTTAATTTTATTATAAATTCGTAGCTAAGTCACCTATTTACGTCTAAACCAAGAAATATATATGTATGTATGTATAATACGGGCTTAGTCGCGTGCTACAGCTAATGACTAATATATTCGAGCTACCGCCGAGAGTTGATGGCAGTTTCCGCGATTACCCTCAACTCATCTTCAAGAACAGAAATGTCCAGAACACTTCGTATTACAGCATTGACCGTAACTCAACGAACCAAAAAAATATATTTCTTTCAAAAAATAAATATCCTTTGGTGTCTCGCTTGGATTCGAATCCAAAGTCAAGGCATTTTTACTACGCCTAATGACTCTTTTGTAGTGAAAATTAAATATAAATGTATATACTTCATACATATTTCAAACAGATTTACAGGAAGCAAACAAACTGAAAATTCAAATAAAACCTTGAAATACCTATATCGATCGTTCATTCGTCGTGGTATTCCAACACTTTAAACCCACACACGCATAAATACAGCATAGATACAGTTGCTAAGAAACGTCTAAAGCGTAAAATTTCTTAGAAAACCCGACGAATATTTATCGCGTAAAGAAAAAAAGAGCAAAAGGTAATTGTTCTTCTATTTTTTCTTTTATTTTTGTATTTTCTACCTCGTTGGCGTCGTGGGCGCGGATTTGACGCGGAGGTGCAGGTTCGATTCCCGCTGCGGGAGAATTGTTAGCATGTGCTGCAAATATTTCTTCTGGGTCTAGGTGTTGTAATATTAAGTAGTATAAGTATGTATTTACAAAAAAAAATATGTACTTAAGTATTCTATCAACTATCTGGTTCCCATAGTACAAGTTTTGCATAGTTTGGGACTAGATGGCGCTTTGAGAATAAAATTTTGGATATGAATAGTACGCGTGTATAACACAATAATACAAGCTATGTTTTATCTTTTTTCTTTATTTTTTATTAAATTAGTAATTTATAAGTAGAAAAGCTCTCGTTATTTCAATTTGACTGTCTGTCTATCTGTCTGTTACATTTTCACGCTTAAACTGCTGAACAGATTTCAATAAAATTTGACAAAGAGATAGATTCCATCCCTGGGAAGGACATAGGCTACTATTTATCCTGTAAAACGATCCCAAAATGGAAAAAAAATATGTAAAAAGATAACTAAGATAACGCATAAATACTTCTTAGACATTAATTTATGATAAGACAGTTAATTTGACGTTTATTTACATAATTTTGATAATTGACAATGTCATTCGGGTCGTTCAGCAGCTGTCTTTTCTTACAGGGTAAGGGCTTCTAGCTGGACCGATTTCATGATTTTTGATTTGTTGGATTTGTATCCGTCCCGAATAGCAGACTAACTATTAACCTAATAAAACATTTGAAAATTTGCATTATTAATTCTAAGGCGATACAAAGGTCGCGAGGTCAGCTAGTTTGTCTATAAAAAGTAGCCTAAAAACATATTGTGTATACTGACTTCGAAACTTTAAAAATACCGAACAACAAAATCCATGAAAATCTCATGTACATTTAGTTCAAACATGCTACTGTAACCAACGAAAAACTAGCTTCAATTTTATTTTATTTACACGCAAAATGTTGATACCTACGAAGCCAGTTTGTGTTCGTCTGTACTGTGTGAATGAGCTGTGCATGTGTGTGTGAGTTGGCTCCGAATTTTTCAGTCGGCGCCTCCTCGACTTTGCCACGACGCTCATTTGCTAAAACATCCCCCTGTATACAGAATGCTTAGAGCTACGAATGTTTAGAAGCATACGAATATTTTTTCAATATTTTGTATTATTCGTAATTTCAAAATTATGTTTTAGTATTCAAGGTTTAGGTGAGAAAATAAAAAAACTCCCAAGAGTTAAACACAATGTTTAGACTAGGATTCCCAGCATCATCGTTAGTATCTTAAACTTAAAACCCAACACCCCGACCGGAAGAAATATTTGGTCACTTGCAAAAATTCCTCTCGTCGCGGGAATCGAACCGCCACCTCCAGACTCCTCCGCCACGTTGCTGAATCGTACCTCAACCATAGATTCATGAATATTACTTTAACCAAGAAAAAACAATCAAAAATCACCCATTAAACTCATCCATCGAGTTTCATATAAAGATACGAGCATCTTAACCTTTCATAACTCTATCCTCAGTCTCAGTGATGAATGCACCAAGTTTGTTCGTGTCAAGCCTCGAAAAAAAAAATTGCGAACGCCACCGTAACGGAAATAAGCGACCCGAACCCTGCGCTCTGATTGGCAGTAGGGCCGCCGCGATCGAGTTTTGAAAATAGAACGTCACTCATTTTCAAATTACTATTTATCATTCGATTTCTCTGAGAGTTTAGTAGCTATGCAATTTCTTATAAAAACTTATGTAGAGATATGTTGGATTAAGTATGGAATTGTGTTCTAGTATGTTGGATTGAGTTGGTATCCATTTTTTACACAAGTTTTCTGTATTATAGGTACTTTATATTCTTTGCAGGATACGGCGTAGTTTTGTTGAAGGAAATATTATGAATAAAATAAAAACACACAGGCTACGATTTTTTAATGTTACGATGAAGTATAACGTTCATAATTAAAATATATACAGGTTATGTTAATTCACGCTACACATATATTTTTACAGCCATTAAAATTTATGATCTTTCATCGATAATTTAAAAATATCGATAAGCTTACAACGATAAAAAGTTATCGATAGTATTGAAATATCGATAAAGCGCTACACTAGCTTACAGGAATGATTGAAAAATACGCAAAAGTTTACGGGCCGGCGGGCTTGTACCTTTTTATTTATTTATTAAAAAGCGTGTTTTCTGTAAAATTTGTGAATTTACTTTTCATTAGCCAGCCTTTTACTGACATTAATTCCTGAATCTACAATCATTAAGGAATTATCAACAGTGGATAGTATGACGGTATTAATAAAATGTACTTCCTTTTCGCCTAGTCATAGTACTTCTCCAACATGATGGACCATCTATATGAGCGATGGGCTGATCACCTGTTACCATGGTTCACCAGATCCATCTTGGTACTTTGATTTAGGAGTGACTGCAAGTTTTTATTATTGTCGCTTTATCCACCCCATTAGGGATACGGTCGTGATAATATGTACATTGCCATACGTGCCCTTATTGTAGGCAAAAGTCGCCTCCTAACGCTGTATAAATCATCTAGTATAGACAATAAAAGCCTTAGTTCAGTTAAAATGCATTTTGCCATCATAAAACTGCATATGCAAGTCAGATCTTTATATTATTTAGCGACTTTTATCGCCAGATTTGATGTGTCATGTACAAATGAGCCTATAAAGTTTACAGCCCACTCTACATTCTGACTGTCCATAAACCGACCGGCGACAATTCACGGCGACAATTCATGGCGACATAAAATCGCATCGGTAGGCTTCAATCCAACAACATTTACGATTCGAGGGCCCAGTTTAACACCCTGTATACACTGTGCGCAGGGCCGTCGTAAGAACGTGCAAAACAGGCAAGGATATAAAAAAAATGTTCCTAAAACCAGTCATTAAATTCCTGGCACTATTTATCCTAGAAAATATCTAGGCGATCTAGGAGAATAATATCGACTTGCCTATATTATTTTACCGAATCAATTTGTGTGCAGAATGCTCTATTCTATTCTCTGTGATTTAAGTAAATTCTATGTTGTGAATGTTTTTGACATTGAAAATAAAAATATTTACCCAATATTAGCGCTAATTTTGTAAATATATTATTATTTTTTTGATGTGTAGAGAATTAACCCGAAGTAGTTTCATACACATGCATTCCTGAGTAATTGCAGTTTTTGCAGTAAAACTTAAAAAAAAACGTTAGTACCTTTGAATCACGACTTGTCGAAACTTTGTTGTTAGTTTATTTAGGTATTATCTGAAGATAAACCTGCAGTTACCCCCTCGATGCCCCTCAGTCCATCCTTAAGTACGACCTCGCCTATACACGATAGCACTGTAAAAACTCGTAATATCAGTAAATGGTTAACTCCCGATCAGGCGCGTTAAACTACTTATTTCACTTCAAATTGGGAATTGCTCTTAAATTGCTCTTGCTGGGCGATCGATGGCTTCATAAGGGGTTTTTATTTTGGAATTTAAATTAATGCACAAAAGAATTGACCAAGTAATTTTTGACAACACTAGCTTTTGCCATCTTATTAATTTTGGAAATAAGAATGTTTGTGTGTAAGTCAATGTGTATGCATTTTTGTTTCCATTAATCTCTGTTAAGATTTATTGGACTACACATGTTTTATGACCCGTAATGGGGTGGGCAGAGCCACAAGTAAACATAAGAATACTTGCAGCCGCTCCTGATTTAAAACTGATATGGTTCAACATGGTGGCAGATGAACGCCCATATAGATTTGCATCATGTTGGAGAGGATACTATCCCTTAGTCGACTTTTACTACATAGTCGGGGAGAGAAGCGGTTGGACGCATTCTATGCTTTTTCTTTACTGGAAGTATTCTAGTAGTTCAGCTGAGAATTAAAATTATATCTTAGGCTACTTTTATCGGTGTAAGTACTTTGCGATCGGAGCCACAGGCGAATGTTAGTGACACAATAATAGTCTCTGTTTTCCAACAGACGAGGCCGTAAAGCCGTTCGCCGGCAAACTTTTACCGGTGCGCACACTGTATGAAAAAATATTCCATTCGACATAATAACCCGTTGGTAATTCATAGAATTCTAAAAGCGGCATATAAAAGAAAGAAAAGAAATAAAAACATTACTCCGATAAAAGGGAAACACGAGTCAATCGCGGCCCGGCGACCACTCAACGGATTACAGTACGCAACAAATCTGCCTTTCATATCAGCTGAAAGTTTCCAACTCGAATTTACAACATTATTCAATTTGTCGTTACGCTAAAAAGCGACACAAGAGAAAAGAGTTGGACCTGTGTATTTTTCAAACAAATCCCCCGCGAAAGTTTGAAACGGATCCACCCGCCTTTTCCCACTATCTGAATTGCAAATGCGGATGTGATGACGCCGTTACGAAACTAAAAGTGCCGGCCAAACTTGAGATTAAACTTGGTACCAGGTAGCAGAAACAAAAACGTCACAATTATGATAATCCGGCATCTCAGCGCGGATTGAATTTGCATGGCTATCCGTTGCTGTGTCAACTGAGCCACCGATGAATAATGCAGTTCTACCTGGCTCATTATCATATTTATTAATAAAATAAATATCTGCGGACGCCGCGCCGGTCCCAGACGCACACCCGCGCCCTGCTCCTTCAAACTACCGTCTTCTACTCTAAACTTAACTATAGAATATAGTAGAATAGAATAGAATACAGTTAATTTAACACAACACAAAAAAGGTTAAGTAATAAACAAAAAAGTCTTAAAATTAATAACAATGTTATTATAAATATACGAAAATGTAGGGAGATACCTATTTATTAGAGTAACTGTCTTTAATCAGAACAGATTAACTTTTTGCAAATGCTTTGTAAATTCACATACATAATTCTAACTCCACTTTAGGATTCTGAGTCGTGGGAATCAGAATCTACGAGTCCAGGGTATTATAATACCCAGACCCGGAAGAAACATTTGCATTGACTGAGGCGTGACTTATCAGAAGTCCATCCTACATACTAAATAAAAATCTTGCATAGTACTTACTCTGCTCAATACTTTTTTAGTTTTCTATAAAAGTATACATTTGTATATCGTCAGCATAATGATGGCTGATAGAATAGGTACTTATATACTATTTTTTGTAAATACATACATATAATACATAATATTATAAAACCCAGACCAGGAAGAAATATTTCCGAGAATTGCCGAGCAACTCGCCCGCCACAGAGGTCGTCAAAATCTGCTAAAATAAAACAAAAGTGGTGAAAATGTAATTTTTTTCTAAGAATTAGGGTAACCACACATCATACGCGGTTCGGTTAGACCGCCCCAGACTGTGCCAGATGTGTACCAGTCAGCCTGAGTTCAACATCTTAATGACCTTACCTACGTTGAGTATCTTTGAAAGTCGTAACTTTATGATCAACATTTTTAATAATTTTTAAACATTGTTCAAAGGGCATATTACCAACTATCAAGACACTTACAAATTTCTCTCCACAAGATGAAAAGGTGTTAAAACTCAATCTCCACCAACTTAAGGCTTCTTTTGTGCACTTAACACGTATTTTCGATCGAGGTTCTTCGATCATTCCTTTACCGTTTGAGAGTAGGTACTGGTGTACTGCCCTCCTAGTGAAAAACGCAGTAACTATGTCAAACATGTTTTGATATGTGAGTGAGAACAGAATGTTGTATTTTGTTAGGGGATTCCAAAACATGTATCTAACAATTTTTTTGGCAAAAATGCTAGTTACTGCGTTCTTCACTACGAGGGCAGTATAGCGCATATAACTAATAAATTTTTAGCAAAAATGCTAGTTACTGCGTTCTTCACTAGGAGGGCAGTATAGCGCACATAACTAACAAATTTTTGGCAAAAATGCTAGTTACTGCGTTCTTCACTAGGAGGGCAGTATAGCGCACATAACTAACTAATTTTTGGCAAAAATGCTAGTTACTGCGTTCTTCACTAGGAGGGCAGTATAGCGCACATAAATTAAAAAAAAAAACTATTTGAGAGCACAATGTCCACAGCTCGATTTTACCCACTGCAGGGCATGGTCTCCCTTAGTTCGGCCATCTGTTCTGTGCTAGATTTGTCCCTCCATCTATTGATAATATTAGAAGGACACAAGACTGGGCAGCCTCGCCGAACCAGAGTCTCTCTATCGCTCGAGACTTGAGGGTCACCACCCTCAAGTCTCGAGCGATAGAGAAGTCGTTCTCTCGTCAGTGTTAACACGTCCCTGCGGAGTTTATACGGCTTAGCACGGAATTGTTAACAGAAACGGAGTAATGTATGGCATTCATTATATAAATTGAGTTAGTGCGGTGCGAACATTGTTCATTTCGTTAATGTGTACAGAGTCAAACGCAAATACTCGTAGGTATCTAAGTAAGATACACTGTAGGAGCGCCAATTATTGTAATGCTTCGAATGAAAACTGTGACTTCAATGTTATGTTGAATTGTACAGATACCGGAATGGATTTTCAGCGTTTGAGGAAAGTAGCTGAAGTCATCAACGTTTATTCGGGTATTTGTAAAACTTGATCGTCTTATTTTAATACCTAATAATTGACGGAGTCCAATAATGAGTCAAAGACTAGGATTCCCTGTATCGTAGTTATCAGAAAATCGGAAGAAATATTTGTAGAACTTTTCTCCCGCAGCAGAAATCGAACCCGCACCTCTTGCGTCTCAGCCGGGCATATGCCCGCCGCACCACCGATGCCGTCAACAAATACATGGAAATAAATAATAATGTAGCTGATGGAGTTGGAAGAACGGTACCGTTTTTTCAAAAAAGCCTAATGTAAGGAGTAGCTAACTAATCGAAGCTGTGTGTGAATTAACATCGGCATTTTCATCAAATTATTCCAAAATTGCATTGTAAACAATTTGAGGATGAAATATGGAATCATTTCCAAATTAATCTCATGAATTTCCCCCGAGTGGTAAAGGCAAAACGTACAAAAATGCCGCGTTCACACGAGTGTAGTCCGTCTAACTAGTAACTAGTTAGCAGGCCAGTGGTAGACTGAAACATACACTTATTCTGCCCTCCTAGTGAAGAACGCATTAACTAATATTTTATGATACATACTAGCTGCCGCCCGCGGCTTCGCTCGCGTGGTATCCGGATAAAAAAATAGCCTATATGTTAATCCAGTACATGTACTATGTATATTCCAAGTTTCATTCAAATCCGTTCAGCCGTTTAGGCGTGATTGAGGCACAAACATCCAAACTCACAAACTTACGCATTTATAATAAACTAGCTGCCGCCCGCGGCTTCGCTCGCGTGGTACCCGGATAAAAAATAGCCTATATGTTAATCCAGTACATGTTTTATGTATATTCCGAGTTTCGTTCAGATCCGTTCAGCTGTTTAGGCGTGATTGAGGCACAAACATCCAAACATCCAAACATCCAAACATCGTTACAAACTTTCGTACTAGATGGCAGCACCGGTAAAATTAGTACGCGCTATCGTTGCGTTTTGAGCTTTACGCCGGTAATTTCAAGCAAACTAAAGACTTTTCAAATTTATAATATAAGTAAGATAAGATAAGATTCGGAATCGCCTAACAAAATACAACATTCTGTTCTCATTTTTCTTCAAAACATGTTTTTCATAGTTACTGCGTTCCTCACTAGGAGGGCAGTATTGTAGACGACCTCGGTGATGTGGTGGGCGAGTGCTCGGCTGGGACGCTAGTGGTGCGCGTTCAATTTCCGCCACGGCAGAAATGTTTGTATGTTCTGCAAATATTTTTTCCGGGTCTGGGTGTTGTAATATTATAAGTATGTATTTACAAAAAAAAGTACATAAGTATTCTATCAGCCAACTGGTGCACATAGTACAAGCTTTGCTTAGTTTGGGGCTAGATGGCGCTGTGTCAAATGTCCACGAAACTTATTAAAATTATTTATTTTGAAAACATTAAAGGTGAGTCAGTTTTAAATTGAATTCGATTCCAACATTGAAACATATTTCAGTAGGCAGATATCATAATCATTTATTTACAATCAAAATCAAATATAGTTTATTTTTATTAGGATCGGTAAGGATCACTTTGAAACGTTTTGAATCTACGTTGAATTGACGCCTGTTTGTAATGTTACCAAGACCAAACACTCATCATCATCATCATCTTCCTGCCCTTATCCCACTCTATGTAGGGTTGAAAGAGTTTTGGCTAAGGTTTTTTACGACCGGCCGCCTGCCTGACGTCAACCCTCCTTGGGAATACTTACTTATTGTATCTCATCATATTGGAGGATACTATCCCTTAGTCGAAAGACCAAACACTAATTTCATTAAAAATCAAAGCTACATTACTGGGCCAAACTACTGACTAGCTCAGCGAGCGCGTACAAAAACGTGCAAAAAACGCCGATTCCCACGGGCCGTGTGCATTCGTCGTGATATTTCACATAACTGAATTAAATACGTGAACTGCAGGTGAATCAGGGGGTGGTCAGCGCGACCCTTCGAGCGGGAATGTTCATTTTTTATTGCTCTGCAGTTACACTACGGGAATTTGCCGAAACAATCAAGTGTCAAGAAACGTGAGGGGTTTTTGTTATAGAAACGGTTTTATTTGTAGTAAAAAACGGAACATTATTTTTTATTTTTTATTTTGGCTTACTAGGATGGTGTATAGGTGCTATATTTATCTAGCATACCTATAAATAAATAAATATTTGTGGACATTTCACACAGCGCCATCTAGCCCCGAACTAAGCAAAGCTTGTACTATGGGAACCAGATGGCTGATAAAATACTTTTATACTACAACACCCAGACCCGAAAGAAATATTTACAGAACATACAAATATTTCTCTCACTGCGGGAATCGAACCCGCGCCTCTTGCGTCTCAGCCAAGCACACGCCCGCCACGCCACCGAGGTCGTCGAAGGAGAAGGTATCTCCTATTCTCCACCCTGCTTTTAATCATCAGAAAATCACTTATTTTGTTTCATGGCGTGTGAGTGCTCGTCTGAGATGCAAGAGGCGCTGTTTCGATTTCCGCGGGAGAAATGTTTGTATATCCTGCAAATATTTCTTCCGGGTCTGGGTGTAGTGGTGCCATGGCACTCGTAGTCGATACCCAGGGACTCTTAGTGTGGGTTCAGGACTATGTATGTGACTGTTGGCTGTTATTTTTTATTTTTATATTGGATAAAGAGTGTCCACCAAAAAAAATAACTGGTTACATCCTCAAACCATTTTACATCAAAATTTCAGTAATTAAAGAAAAAAAGATTCAGTAATCATACTAATAATATAAAGAGGAAAGATTTCTTGTTTTTTTGTTTGTTTGTAACGAATAGGCTCCGAAACTATTAGACCGATTTCAAAAATTCTTTCACCAATAGGAAGCTACATTATCAGGGTCCAGTGTAGGCTATAATTAATTTTCAAAAAATTAGGGATCTGTAAGAAAATTGCAATATTGTAACCCAAGGTAAAAAACCCAAAATAGTTCTTGGCGTGAGCTGCGAAAACTATTGATTATAGAACAAAATACTACACGTGTACTACACGCGTACGAAGTCACGGGCAACAGCTAGTACTGGATAAAGAGTGTCCACCAAAGAAACATAACTGGTTACATCCTCAAACCATTTTTCATCCAAATCAGTTCAGCTCTAGAATTTAAAACAGTAGTTATTACAATCCGTAGGTAGCGGAGCGCGGTTTATCAACGAGTCACTTGTTTGTTTCTAACAACCTTTGCACGCTGAATTCTTAAAAGACCCGCCGTGATGCGAATACAAGGATGGCTTGAGGTAAGCCTGTACACGGAATTTAAAAAGATGCTTGCAATGTAACATTTGTTGGCCATTTTAAACTTAGTTCCCAGCATTAATCCCTGAAATCTAAGATCACAATCATCATACTCGTAATAACCATTCGAAGCGCTCGTGGCGTAGCTTGCTTAGACGCTCTTGAAGTTAAGCAACGTTGTGCGCGGTCACAATTGGGATGGGTGACCGCAAGTGGCGTTACGAGCTGAGCGCTTCCGTGCTTCGGATGGCACGTTAAATTGTCGGTCCCGGCTTTTAAGTCGTTAAGCCGTGACGGAGGCGGCCTAAAAACTCCGTCACTAGAGTTGGCCACTAGCTCATACGAACTTATCTACCCACTGAACATTATGCCTCTTAATAACATTTTGATATAGATATTTACAAAGAAAAATACAACTGAAACTTTCTAGAAAACAAACTGAAACGCGCTATCAAAATAGTGTTGTTTCATAACAGTTATCGATTAACCAGTTCATTTCACATCACTAGCCAGTGCGCCGCGTCATTTATAGCTGAGGCTCTTACTTGAAATTATTTGCTTCCAATTCAATTTGTATCGTATTGTCATTACATAAGTTGCGAGGCGATCCACAATAATGGTGGTCTATTTCTGTATTTCTTCGATGGCTTTTTTCTTTTTCTAAAGGTGCAACAGCTGCTCGAAATGCCAACTTTAAAAAACGAAGGAGGTTTTATGACCAGTTCGAAATTGGAATAATTTTTATCGATAAAGTTTTTAGCTAAGGTAAGCACTTGCGCCATTTTTAAACCACTTATAAAGTACCTAGGGGTACTTTATGTCTTGTCATACGGTTCAATAACATTTTAGGATATCTGATCACTATCTTTGTCCATAAACTTTCGGAAAAAAAGCAAATGTTCTGCAATTAAACTTTTGACAGAACTTTGCTTTGCTTTTCTGAGCCGGGACGGTTTAGAACTTTATAAATTTTGGAAAGTAATGGGCGGAAACCCTTACTTTTCCTGTCTCTACTATGAACTTTATTATCTTTTTAAAAGTACGTAGACCTCTATGTATGAATCATCGCGGCTCAGAGACTAAACACGTTCTAAATTCGAAATATCATCCAAATTAAAAAATGGAATCTTCTATCTACAAGTCTCATTCGCACCTCGTAGTAGCTCACCTGAATGACTAAAGAAACTAAACACGTTCAGAATTTGAAAATTTAATCCAAATGTCACTGTCAAATTCAAAAATGGAATCGCCCATCGACAAGTCTCATTCGCACCTCGTAGTTAGCTCGACTGAATGACTAAACAGGGTGTCCATATTTAATCACGCGGCGGCCGCGTCGCTGTATAATTCAACTACGAGGAACTACGAAACATCTCACTTCTATTGTTTGGTCTATTGTAGTCGACATGCTTGTAATCGAAACTACTTAGTTATTGCCTGTTCCTATATTCTGCTATCGGTCGATGGTAGGCTATAACAACGTTGTTTTTGCCAAAAAAATCTACAGTTAACAACAATTGTATAGTATGCTGACCTAAAATCGAGCTGTAACGTAATACTCAAAGGGATTCGCGAAAAAACCGACAAGCTCGCTGTACCGACAATGTTACGTTAAGATAAAATGTGCCGGTCAACTGTCACCTTAATTTTGGGGAGATTTTTAAGCTTTGTAGGCAAATGACAAAGGAAGATCGCTTCATAAATTCTTTGGACAAATATCCGGCTGTAAAACAAAAGCTGTGAGTTGGAGATCCGCTGAGGGAGAAATATTTTCATTTAACATACACGTCCGCGGCTTAGTCAGCTCCGCACGTATTGACCATGTCTTTCCTGTGGACAAGGCCGACTAAGCTGAGAGGATGGTATAGGTGCTGGGCAAGCCTACTCCATCTTAATTCGTCCCAGGCACTACAGCGTCCTGTTTGTGAAGGTAAAAAGTTGCCTCCTGACGCTGTATAAATCATCTACTATAGATGGTTAAAGGCCTTAGTTACACATCCGTATCCCTAACGGGGTGGGCAGAGCTACAAGTTTTCATAAGAAAACTAAGTTTCAAGATGGATGTCCTGAACGACGCCACGTATTGTGAGAAATCAATAAAAACTATTATTGGCATGGCCTACTGTACAGCTGATCAATAAGTGATTGAAATTATACCTCTGTTGCAGTAACTCGCTACATAAGTAATGGCCATTAGCCCTACTAGCCTTCAGTTTTAGTATTATAGGCAACTAAACGAACTAGTACTACTCCTTTGCTGGACTGGGGAGTAAAAAAAAAGCATAGAATGCGTCCAGCTGCTTCTCTCCCCGAGCATGTCGTAAAAGATGACTAAGGGATAGTATCCTACAACATGATGAGATACAATAAGCAAGTATTCCCAAGGAGGGTTGACGTCAGGCAGGCGGCCGGTCATAAAACACCTTAGCCAAAACTCTTACAGCATCCAAGGGTCATGCTGTGCCGACCCCACATAGAGTGGGATAAGGGCAGGAAGATGATGATGTGTGACTAATGAAAGGAACAGCGAAATAACAAGAAAGCATTTCAAATTATGACAGAAAATGTAACCGAAACATAAAAATGTCCACAAAATACGCCAAATTAGACTAATTTAATAAGAGCGAAGTGAAAAATATAATAAACAAAATTACTATGCCAACGAGACCTGCCTACATTTTAACCTAATTCGTAGTTAAGGCGGCGGAATCATTTGTAAATTAGAGATTAGTATTATTATAATATAAAAAACTAATTTATTACCCGAAGCCACTAGGCACTTTGTAAAACTTTATTTATTTAAGTTTGATTAATTTGTCTTCATTTTATCTATTTCACTAAGCATTTAATATATATATTTTTTTTTTAACCGAAATAGGTTTGCGTTTGACCACACTACCTGACGTTAAGTATCAGTGTGTATTAATATAACGATATGGAGAGACGATCTGCTGTTGGCTTCTGGCAAAGACTGGATGCGTCAATCCGAAGATAAGGCGCGATGTCGCTCATCATTGGGGGCCTATGTCCAGCAGTGGACTGCTATAGGCTGATGATGATGATGACATGCTTACATAAATATAATACATACTCATTATTAATTTTCAAGTAAGCAAGTCAGGTTCCAACCATACTTCTTACTTATATGATAAATGCGAAAGTTTGTGAGTTTGGATGTTTGTGCCTCACTCACGCCTAAACGGCTGAACGGATTTGATTGAAACTTGGAATATACATAGTAAATGTGCTGGATTAATATATAGGCTATTTTTCATCTGGGTACAACGCGAGCGAAGCCGCGGGAGGCAGCTAGTATTCAATAAACGGACTCAGATCGTTCACGATAAATAACTATGTTGCTATGGTAATGAGGGTCCATCTTCTGTTACACTATTGGAACAGGGCATCTAGCTCCAAACTAAGCAAAGCTTCTACTATGAGAACCAGATACTGATAGAATACTTACATTATTGTTTTATACATAATATTACACCATCCAGACCTGGAAGAAATATTTGCAGGACATGCAAACATTTCTTCCGGGATTCGAACCCGCGCCTCTTGGGTCTCAGCCGAGCACTCGCCTGCCACGCCACCGAGGTCGTCAAGACGTATCATATAAAACACCATACCTACATTTGCAAGCTATTATAAATATCAATCCGTGAACGCCAATACAGACCCCTGTAAATCACAGTTTATTTAAAGTATAGCTGTCTTGCACACGCTGCCCGCATTAGACCAGCTCATGTCACTTCTATCATTTCTCAACGGAAAATAAACTTTAACTTGTTTGCATTTAGGTTCAATGCGGCATGATTGAGTCAGAATATTGACGTTGATGTCTAACACCCAATTCAATCAAGAGGAAAGATTTTTTTGTTTTTTTGTAACGAATGGGCTCCGAAACTACTGGACCGATTTTAAAAATTCTTTCACCAATAGAAAGCTACATTATCAGGGACCAGTATAGGCTATAATATATTTTAAAAAAATTAGGGATCCGTAAGAAAATTGCAATATTGTAACCGAAAACTATTGATTATAGAACAAAATAATGTACTACACGCGTACGAAGTTGCGGACAACAGCTAGTCTTATATAACTTCAAGGTCAGTATTGTAATAGCAACACTGGTAAAATCCTTATTATGTATGATGATATTTATTTTAATAGAAAGATAAAAAATACTTTATTGTTATAGTTGTTTGTGTAAAGAATAAATAAAAAATAACATGCCGCACAGACACAGAACATTTTATGTTTTTATTTCTTTCTTCTTTTTATTTCTGCGGGTTATTTTTTTTCTTAACAGAAGTTTTATCGCTAAATCTCTGCTAGGCAACTAGGATAGATAGCTATAATAGCCTAGAATAGAGGTCCTGGTGTGGCTTTTTAGTGTATGTATAAATAAATAAAATAAATATTTGTCTACATTTGTTACAGCGCCATCTAGCCCAAAACTAAGCAAAGATTGTACTAAGGTCACCAGAATATTATTTGTATATTATCACACCCGTAGGGGTGTGGTAAGGGGGTGGGCTTTCTTCTCTGCTGGACTGGGAGTAAAGAAAAAACATAGAATGCGTCCAGCTGCTTCTGTCCCCGAGCATGTCGTAAAAGTCGACTAAGGGATAGTATCCTCCAACATGATGAGATACAATAAGCAAGTATTCCCAAGGAGGGTTGACGTCAGGCAGGCGGCCGGTCATAAAACACGCCAAAACTCTTACAGCATGATCTAAGCATCATGCTGTGCCGACCCCACATAGAGTGGGATAAGGGCAGGAAGATAATAAAAATCCCTAAGGGGGTGGGCAGAGCCACAAGTAGTCATAAGAAAACTTGCAGCCACTCCTGATTCAAAGTCCCAAAATGGATTATGGTGAACCGTTCACCAATCTTTTTTGAGAATTTCGTTGCGATGGGTTGATCATATGTTACCCTGGTGACAGGTGATCAGCGCATCGCCCATATAGATGGTCCGTCATTTTAGCGAGTACCTATATTATTTTAATTTATTTTAAGTAATTTTGTGATAATAATCAGCAAGCTTGCTGCCTATTTTCATACCCATTGAAAACTCTGCGTATGCTACTATTATTTATTCTGTGTCCCCGTACACTTTCCGTTTTATTCCTCTGAAACTTTTACAGTTCCTCGGCTCAGAGTGGCTCGTTAAGGCACCTTTGTAGGTGGATTTCAAAGGTAAATAACTTGAATTCAACACGATTGGCCGTGATTATTTGTATTGTAAATTAGATGGCGCATGAAACGGGAAAAATGACGACATTTTTGGGCTCTCTTTGGGGAGAAACTTATTTGGCAAACGATGCGTATTGAAGGACCTGCGTTTTGCATACGTTTTAGGAACTTGCCTATTTATTCGCATGTTTGTATTTTCCTTTGGATATTAAATAAGTTTGAGTTATAAGGATTTATTTCGAACCTAAATCTATTTTACAAATAACACACTCTGTATGTGACAGCAAAAAAATAAAATAAAGCAATGTAACATAATAAAACTTGAATTATTTCAAACACGTCCAACCAATTCTCAAAATTACACACAAGAAATCAATCGAAAAACGAGTCCAACGAAACACGAAACAAAATCTCCTGGAACCCGAAGCGTACAGTCGTACAGAGAATAAAAGATATAATGAAATCCAGCATTCTATGTACAGTCGTGCGCGAAATCACAAAGAGCCCGGGTACAGGCGAGCACATTCGGTAATTGCAAGCCCAGCCACCGACTGGCCCAGTTCCACAAAAGGCAGTAATGCATTCGCGAAATTCTGACACGATTCTGTTTCAATAGTGATGGGCTCGCATTTGGAATATCGATAGAATTTCCCGATGTCTCTCAAGTGTTCTCTATTCTGCAGATTGATGTTGACAGCCGCTGCTTTGTTTCTCAGTGAATTTTATACTCTTGTGAGTGAGGGGCATCAGAAGCAACCTTATTTTCTTAGTTCATATTGACGTTCTTGTTGCGTTTAGAATGTGCTGTGACATTATTAGCGTGTCCTGATCATCGATATCGATAGAATTCGTTGCAGTTTGAAAGTGGAACGCTATAATGACGTAAAGAATGATAGTTACGTGCGCGATTCGTGGTTGGTCAAACGGATACAAACTTTTTCATGCATGCACGCTTCAACTGTGAATTTCAGTAAACTGCATCATTTTGTGGTATATTCCTTGTGTTTACTAGAACTCATAAGTACTGCACGACTACATTATTTTTGATATTTCGCGAATTTCTCAGTCACTGTTCTGAGAACATTTAAATGTTATGGAATGTGATACCTTACCTTTATGAGTACCTATGTTTAAATCGTTTTATTTCACTAGAAAGCAGTTATGATAAGTACTTCTGTATGCTACTGTATTTTTGTAAGGGGTAATTTTAGAAACTACAAACCTAATTTATGAAAATTATTTTACTGCTGATAGCCACAGTATCTCTTAGTGATATAATGCTATATTTTCATCTTACGCGATCTAAACCGGGGTACAGCCAGTTTTTCATACTACCGCTGCTCATGGCATTAAAATAGAAATATATATGACGCCCTCGGTGACGTGGCGGGCGGGTGCTCGGCGAGACGCAAGAGGCGCGGGTTCGATTCCCGCTACGAGAATTTTTTTTCTAATTTTTGCAAATATTTCTTCCAGGTCTGGGTGTATATGTAAGTATGTATTATAAAAAATGTATATAAGTATTCTATCAGCCATCTAGTGTCCATAGTACAAGCTTTGCTTAGTTTGGGGCTAGATGGTGCTGTGTGAAATAACCACAAATATTATTGTTATTTATATATTTGGCGACATTTCAACATACATTTCACACAGCGCCATCTAGCCCCAAACTAAGCAAAACTTGAACTATGGGAACCAAATGGCTGATAGAATACATAAATACGTTTTTTTTTAATACGTAATATTACAACACCCAGACCCGGAAGAAATATTTGCATTCGAACCAATGTGAATCGGAAACAGAACCAACAGTGATATAGAGTAGTTTCATTCTTAATTTATTAGTAATCAAGGCAGTAATTAACTTCATTAGTTACGAATGTAATAACAGCAACTACTCACTTTATAAGAGCTGCCAAATCACAGTTTGATGAAGTTCTCAGATTAACAATATTAACACGTCGGATGCCCCGAGATAGTTAATCATAAACTGTATAAATTAAAGTACTTACCTACGTATACTTTGTAGGTATACCATCCTGTTTAGTTTGTATACTTGTATACATCTGTATACTTGCTGTGTACAAATTAAGATGGAAGCTTTTGATCTTGATAATTACAAGCGACTTCGATTGGACATTTATCATCATCATCATCTTCTCTTCAGCTGAATTATCTTTAGACTTTTTCTGTGACTTAACATTATCAGCAATTTCTTGCTCTGTACTTACATATCTATCATATCCATCCTGGGACTTTGAATCAGGAGTGGCTGCAAGTTTTCTTATGACTTGTGGCTCTGCCCACCCCGTTAGGGATACGGTCGTGATATTATATGTATTTACTTATCTATAAACTCATTTTTGGACATTCGTTACGAGAAAAACCCTAAGAGAGATATTTTTTTGCCACAATGGAAGTACGATTATAAGTTTTTTGTGATCTTTAAACGTATTTGAATTTCTGTGTGTTATGTAAGATCAACCACTACTTCTACAACTAGTGTAGTTCTTTCGAACCAGTGTGGTAAAATGATTTAAAGTGCTCCTCAAAAGCTCTACAGATCAACTGACTGTCTTACTCATCCTTAAAAAAGTGCAAGTAACCCTGATACAAAATTCAAGCGTAATAACTATAACTAAACGTTTCCACTCCGTTTTCACTCAGATTACGCGAAACATAATACTGCACCCACGTCTCATACATAAACGACAATCGCATTGCAGTAAAAATACCGAAAAATGCATCAATACAGGCAACACTGATCGTTAAATCCATCAATACAGGCAACACTGATCGTTCTGTAAAATGTCACTCGCCCCCGTTACCTTGTATTATGGATTCCATAAGCAATGTTATAATGCAGGAATAGAATCCTGCTCCTCAGAGCTGGGACCACTCGATGAGGCTACAAGTAGACTTTCGAGCCAAGCGTCAGTGCGGCGCATCAGAGCTCCTACGAAAATATATTGAACACTACCTGCTGCCCGCGGCTTCGCTCGCGTAGTACTCGGATAAAAAATAGCCTATATTTTAATCCAGTACATGTACTATGTAGTGTGAAAGTTTGTGTATATGTATGTTTGTTACTCTTTCACGCAAAAACGGCTGAACGGATTTGAATGAAACTTGGAATATACATAGTCATGTGAAGGAACAACATATAGGCTACTTTTTATCCGGGTACAATGCGAGCGAAGCCGACTACAGAAGTTTTAGTCTGCTGAATCGGATTAATATCCAGTTTAAATATTCTACTAATAAACAACGTATTGATCATTACTGTAGCAAAGCAACGTTATTTTGTCTTTCGAAATGCGTCATAATTTTTTTGACAGAACAACAGCGTTGCCATGGCAATGATGTATCCGTCATCCGTTAGTTGTATATTGGAAACGGGCATAATCAATAAAAATAGCACGCGCGAATCACTAACTCATAATTCACTGTGACCTTCAAACTGGACTGGAATTCTCCAAACATCGACCCACTTCTTCAAGCTTCAGGAAAGTATTAAAAGATGCAAGCTTTTAGAAAAGATCGCCTAGCATATTCGGCCGAGGCCTGAGCCAGCCGAATCGGGCGATCCTTAAAGGGGACAAGTAAATAGAAGGAGTTGTTCGGTAACGTAGTATCAGGCTCCCTTGTCTCCTCAATAATGCATCGACTGGTCGATACTCGACAGTTACAGTGGGTAGCGCAACACTATTGCATATTGTTTGTATGAACGTCAGTTTCCTCACTATTTATGATAAAAGTATCATCAGTGTTATCACCATTTCAAACGCATGTGGCGTAGCTCGCTTAGAACGTGCGCGGGCACAATTTGGATGGGTGACTGCATTACGAGCTAAGCGCTTTCGTTCTTCGGAGGGCACGTCAAATTGTCGGTCCCGGCTTTTAAGTCATTAAGCCATGACGGAGGCCTTTAGGCGGCCTTAAAACTCCGTCACAAGAGTTGCCAGCTCTCCATCCCTTAGTCGACTTTTACGACAGGGGTGATAAGCAGGGCGCATTTTATGCTTTTTAGCGATTTTTACCCCCCCCCCCCCCCCTAATTTTGAGATCTCAGGTGAGATTTTTCAAAATGCCTATATTTATTGTACTTAAATAAGTTAATTTGTGCTTGATTGCGTTGGAATCATTTATAACGAAAGCATATTGATCAGCTTGTTTTTTTTACTTAATTTAACCCGGTTTTCTTCCATATTTGCACTGCAAATATTTCTTCCTGGTCTAGGTGTTCTAGTAGTATGTATTTACAAAAAAAAGTATAAAAGTATTCTATTGTCTGGTCCATAGTACAAGCTTTGCCTAGTTTGGGGCTAGATGGCGCTGTGTGAAATGTCCACAAATATTTATTTATTTTGATTTTTGCCGAGACCCCCCCCCTTGTTCGACTGGACCCCCTCCCCCTAAATGCCTCACGCAATTAATGCACCCCCCCTTACAGGCGAGCGTATGGTGAGTGCCCCACATCTTGCCCTAATCCAGTTTGACCGTACGAATACACAGTATACCGATATACCAAAGCAATTTAGTGGTCATTCCATTGTTCAATTTGACTTATTAGAGCGAGCTGTGCCGCTGTAATTGGAATTATTGGCTGGAGCCGGACAATGAGCGCTTTGTAATCAGAAGGACGTAATCTTGTAATTCAGTGCAATCCAATAATGATGACCTCGGTGGCGTGGCGGGCGAGTGCTCGGCTGTGACGCAAGAGGCGCGGGTTCGCTTTCTGACCTGCAACATCAGAGGAGCTGCAATTGCGTTGCCGGCTTTTGAGGTTGGAGTACGCTTGTTTCTTGAAGTGTTTCGGATTATATGCGCTTCACCCTCAATAAATTTTTTTCTATTCCTTAAAATCACTGGGATCACTTGGACACGTCTTAAATCTACGTTGCATTTACACTTCGTAACGCGACCAAGCGTGAGGAGGCATGTCGTAGATCCTAATAAAGTTAGAAACACGTGTCAAGGCGCACAAAAGGAGCCTTTGACGCGCATTTAAAATCCATAAACCACATTAGTTCGAAAGAACTAGTGGCACGACTTAATAGCAGTACAATCCACAAGATTAAGTGGACACCCTGTATATCAAACGATAGTAGACTAAAAGTTCTGTAAAGAAACACTGAAGTGCAAAGTTATTTCTAGTTATTAATTGCCTGATAAATATTTCAGGGGAAATGGTTCTCGGAAACCGACAGGTTTCAAATGCGGAAAACACTTTTGTACATACGTCTAATTCGTTTTGTTTTTGTTTTGTATTTCTGTTCAACTCATGAATTTTGGATGTCCTCATGTGACAAGGTTAAGTAAAGTAGTCAAAAAGTCAGTTTTCGTTTACCAACTATTTTAATAATGATTGTGTGAAAGAGGACATGTTATGAAAAGAGGTGTAACTAATGCTTAGTCCTTGTATTGAACTAACAGACAACGGATTGATGATCACACAGAACATTGTTATCTGTCAAAAAGCGTCAAAATATTTTTGGAAAAAATTGTTCTACAGTAATATACCAGTCGTTTTCTTTAAGTAGAATACAGGAACCCGGCATAATTTTAGATCCATGATGAGTTTTCCCAGATCATACTCGCTAACGACAGTTAAAAACAAAAGCCCTTTTTCCAAAATCATCATCATCTTCCTGCCCATATCCCACTCTATGTGGGGTCGGCACAGCATGATCTTTTTTGGATCATGGTGTAAGAGTTTTGGCTAAGGTGTTTTATGACCGGCCGCCTGCCTGACGTCAGCCCTTTTTCTAAAATAAAAATAAAATTTCACATTTTTTGTAACAAAGTTCGTATGGCCAGCTCTTGTGACGGAGTTTTTAGGCCGCCTTAAGGCCTCCGTCAAGGCTTAACGACTTCATTTATGATTAAAACTTAATAATTTCCCACCTTCGATTCCATTTCGGTATCATAGTAAATCTAAATTACCAATCGTATATCTAGCCATAAAAAAGTTTTAAATACGTATTGGGCGCAACCACCTCCTATTAGATAGCTAAGGGTGCGGGCGCGCTCCGTGCCTGGTACTGGAAAACGCTTGTAATAACCTTTTGTTAGTTAAAACGGGGGATTAAGTGAGCGGTTTACGTACGGACGTACGTACACATAACTAGCGGTATTGATATAGTGCCTACTTGTACAAGTCAACTAGAAAAAAGTAAATTCGTATGAGCTAGTGGCCATTTCTTGTGACGGAGTTTTTACATACATACATATTAGCACGCCCACATCGCTAATGGGGTAGGCAGAGCCACAAGTAAACATAAGAAAACTTGCAGCTACTACTGATTAAAAATCCTAAGATGGAAATGGTGAACCATGGTGACAGGTGATCAGACAATAGCCCATACAGGTGGTCCATCATTTTGGAGAGGATACTATCCCTTAATCGACTTGTACGACATGCTCGGGGAGAGAAGCAGCTGGACCCGTTCTATGCTTTTTCTTTACTTCCAGTCCAGCAGAGAAGTAACTCCCAGTCCAGCAGAGAAGTACGGAGTTTTTAAGCCGCCTAAAGGCCTCCGTCATGGCGTCATGTCAACTACAGATTGCTAGATATAGTACTAACGACAGGAGAGTCGTTCCAACCAGGTTTTTTACACCCAACAGTGATGTGCAGAGTCCTGACCCCACACTGGGATTCCCTGAATCAGAAACTCTGAGTACCACAACACCCAGAATCGAACTCGCGCCTCAGTCGATCAATCTAATAGCGTCTAATAGCAAATTATTTACTGGGTCATAAAAAGTACGTAGGTATATTTGCGAAGGTCACTCAGATAATAAGGTATAAAAAATATTTCCGAAAAGTACCAATAAATTCTGTGTGAAAACCTTCTGTTTTGAAAAGTATGAGATGTTGATCCCGACTCAAGCCATAATCTCGTACAAATAAAATAAAGTTTGTAAAGTATGTTTGTATCTCCGGATTTACAGGTCCGACTATAAAAAATATTTCACTTGTATAAAGCTACATTATTCTTGACTGCTATAAACTAAGGCCTTTTTCCACCCATAGTAAATGATTTATACAGCGTCAGGAGGCAACATTTACCTACCTTCACAAACGAGACGCTGTAGGGTCCGGGACGAATTAAGATGGAGTTGGCTTGCCCAGCACCTATTCCATCCTCTCAACATAGTCGGCCTTGTCCACAGGAAAGACATGGTCAGCACGTATGGAGCTGACTAAGCCGCGGGTTTCCTCACGATGTTTTCCTTCCCCGTTTTCTCAAACGGGGAAGGAAAACATCGTGAGGAAACCAATACTGCAATACTGGTATAGTGCACATGAATTTTTCGCTCACAAAATCATTTGTAAACGACCGGATTTGAACCCACGACCTTAGGATCGGAAGGCGGGGTCACTACCAATTAGACCACCAGTGCTCTCAGACTGCTATAGGTAACATTTTATTCCTACACGAGTAAAACCACGTGTACACAAGCAGTTTTTGTTAAAGCCAGTAACTGCCACGTTCATGTTTCCAGCTGGCAACACACTTATTTACGGACCAAAGAGTTATTTCTTACGTTTTCCTTTTAATAATTATCGGAGTGTGCGTTCTAGATTCATCTTCCACACCGGTTACGAATTGTCTACGTTACCAGCATGTTACCAGCTTGCTCGTAAAATACCGTAGAACCTGCCCCTTCATGGTTCTTATATAAGAGTTTCATACAATGTCAAACTTTTGAAGTTTAAAATAGAACGAAAGCAATTGAAATTTGCAAAAGGATGAAAGCAATTGAAGTTTGAAATTAGAATGAAAACGGGACAGAGCTGCTAGGAAATTTATAGTTCTGTGTTAATCTTTGACATCTTTTAAACACTCGTATTTATTGAGAGTCTATTTCATCCTTGTTCTTTGGTGCCTACTAGATTCTAAACCAATCAAATCTACTCCTACGATAGATTTCTCGATAGTTCTATTTATTTATGCTTCAAGTAATTTTTAGCCACGGCTTCTTACCTTGCGGCTACACTAGCGAAAAACGAAGCTTCCTCTTCTATAGAAGTCCACTAAGTAAGTAAGTTCGCATGAGCTAGTGGCCAACTCTTGCGATGGAGTTTTTAGGCCATTTAAAGGCCTCCGTCGTGGCTTAACGACTTAAAAGCCAGAACCGACAAATTAACGTGCCCTCCGCACGGAAGCGTTCAGCTCGTAATGCCACTTGCGGTCACCCATCCCAATTGTGACCGCGCACAACGTAGTTTAACTTCAACGATCAATCAAGAACGTTAAAGCAAGCTGCGCCACGAGCGCTTCAAAGAAGTCCTCTGCAGGACATAATAAACTTACAGGAAGAAGAGTTTTGTTTGAGTTCTCAAAATATTATGGTCCCTCATCAGTTCATAGTTTCACGTAGTTTGAGGACCCACTGTCAGTAAAATGTCAACTGTCAACCAGTTGGGACAAGACGGCAGCCGTTTTATAGGAAACCAAAACTTTACCCACTGAAATGTTCATCATTTTAACGATGCAAGAAGAAAACAACGCCGTTTGCGTTTTAACTACCTCTTTGCTAATTATGATTTCAAACTGCAAAAGGAGGTTTCAAACGGTGCTTTTAAAGGTGTTCTGTTTAGCTTTTTAACTTGGATTATTTAAATCAAAATACAAGGAACACTGTGTACACTCATATATAGATTTTCTTTGTAAGCGTTTTATTCAACTTCATTTATTTTGGAAAATTTTATGATCATCCAATAACGCATATGAACATCAGTATCAATATGAACATCAGTACTTAAATTTTGTATGGAAAATTTGTATACTGAAGTTGGTGCTGATGTTCGATTTCCTCTTTTGGCTAGTCGGTATATAGGTTTTAGTTATTTTTCTATATAGCACGTTTCTACTATAATTAGTTAGATAGTTAGGGGTAGTCCTAATAGGATGGCTGATAGAAAATTCCTAGGCATTGGCGCCTTTTTTCACTTGTTTTTGTTTAATGCATAGTGAAGAACACCTTGTACATTTTTTGCACCAATCTTCCATGTCTTCCTTACAATTCAACCAATAAAAACGTTGGCGAATCTTCACTAAAGTTCTTCGAACACCAAGGAGTCCGACCGACGCTCCGCTCCGTCGTGATAAAGTCGTAGTGCAGTAATAAATAATAGTATTTTATCACTTTTTATACGTCATCCTAGCCCGAAATCCGGACATGTGGCTTTAAATAGCGCCTAAGAATGAACTTTCCCTTATAAAACTATACTTCCCCATCAGACGGTGACTCTACAAAATGCACGTCGTTTATAGCACGCAGACACTTTAGAACCATTAATGAAAAGCAGATATTGACAGGGGTTTTTCCATTTATCTTTACCACCCCCTAATTTAAGTTGAGCCCTCCGATGCAAGTCATCGTGGACTCACATTCTTGCATTGACAACGTAATATCTGTTTGATAAGAAGTAGGAAGTTGTCGGTTTTACTTATTCGAGCGATTGATTGATTGCTACTACCTAGTACCTAATGGATTAAAGTGCGCCTCAGAGATACTCATTTTTTTAAGATATACCGACTTACGACTAGGTCTATTAGTTTACCAAAGAAAAAGCTGAATCTTAGTACAAATTAAGTAGCAAATGGAAAAGTTTATTAGTGTATAATGTACCCAGGGTTTTATAAAGAAAATTTATTTTTGTAAATTGTTTATTAAATGATGTTGCCATAGCAGTCTTAATTCTCAACTAAACAAGTCTTTTATTGTAGTCAAGTTAGGATACGTCTGTTCCGTTCGAACGTTGCCAATCAAATGTGCATTTCAATGGGAGCGGGCAGGTGCGTGCGGTCTGTCTGGGGAGGAGGGCGTTCGATATTTGAATAAATTCCGCGGGAAATCGCAACGAGTAGGCCTGCATTTCCATGTCAAACGAACCCGTGTGGGGAACTAGTGAATTTTTAACGACGCATAGTTTGTTCGCACTCGTTGACTTGCCTGTCTTGTATGGAAAAAGTTGATTCACATAGATTGTGTTAGCATACACTTTGTACAACTAGCTTGGTTGTAACGAGTAATTTATCAAAAGACTAAACAAATAATTTATCATCATTATCATTTTCATCATTAGCTTTTCCTACTGTTAGTTCTTCCAGGATGAACAGACAGTTATAATTAGTCTTTATAAAGGTGAAAGGCCGGCAAAGAGCTCAGAATTTATATAAA
The DNA here is from genome assembly GCA_949320045.1 of Scotopteryx bipunctaria. Classification (NCBI taxonomy): domain Eukaryota; kingdom Metazoa; phylum Arthropoda; class Insecta; order Lepidoptera; family Geometridae; genus Scotopteryx; species Scotopteryx bipunctaria. The sequence goes on along the minus strand of OX439446.1, from coordinate 11,811,718 downwards.
TAAAAACCGCGAAAATTCCAATAAACAAAACGGTTGATTAAAGGCCCATCAATTTGGGATACCTTCACGTCCATTTTAAAAAGGGGGGAAGAAGCTTATCTCCGCATTAATTCCGGAATTCCAGAATAATTACTCGTTCAAAGGTAATGCTGAAGACGCATTTCTACAGGCTCGTAACGCCCAACATTTTCCAAAGCAAATTTTTCGCCGAAAAATCGACTTTATCCTACTCTGAATAAGGTTGGGAAGGGAATGCTGGGGAGAATTGCTTAGATAAGTCTCGGGATAAGCCGATTTCAAAAGGAACACGTGATTTGATGCTGATTGCGTTCTATCGACCCCAGTTCGCTTCGCAATCATATTTTAATATTGTGAATGAATTCGCCTGATTAAATTTATTCATATATTGTAACCGCAATGGAATCTTGCGGGAATCAAGCCATTATTACTACATACAATCAATAGGTACTTAATTCAATAATGCATTTAATCAACTGTCACATACATACATAGTTCTAACCCCACAACACTACTAGAATTGGCCACTAGCTCATACGAACATACCCCCCCACACTAGGATTCTCCTATTATAACAAAATGTGGAAATTTCACCCGCTACGGTAATTGAACCCACACCTTACGCAACTTACCCCACGCCACCAAGATTGTGACCTACCTGGATATTATTTCCTGCATAATCGTTGGATACCTACATAAGTCATGGCCATTCCATTGACTATCTAGGTCAACAGAGTACTCTAGAGTATTTTCAACCAGTCATCGCTGGATAAAATACAGCCCATCTATCGAATTCTTATGAAATATGGTCGCTTTTACCCAGCACCTTCCTTCATTTTACAGGTATTTTTATCTTCGAAGGCGCAGGTACTTCGGGAAGCATTCAACGGGTCGTAAAAAATAATTGCGTGATATTGAGTGACGACTGCCTCCTCCCGAGGGTCTGATAAGCCCTCATTAAGGGAAATATCTAATTTACCTGCAGAGAGGTTAGGTACTGTGAAAAATCCAAGAAAAACGGTCCTCTACCCACAGTAATAACGTTGGGTGGAAGATGGGAGCGATTGCGAAAGATAGGTACCTACCCAACGCGTGCGTTGCGAAGTATGTGTGGGGTGACTTTGAGAGATTGAGTGAGAAATAGCGTGATAAAGGTTCGAAAAGAGGCTTCTTTGAGGCGGACTTATAATTCTCCTTTCGAACCAGTGTGGTGAGAAGAAATGGAATTGAAACCAACCTTTTACATACATCATTATAACGCCCGTATCCCTTACGGGGTGGGCCAGAGCCTCAAGTAATCATAAGAAAACTTGCAGCCACTCCTGATCCCGAGATGGATATGGTGAACCATTGGTGACAGGTGATCAGCCCATCGCCCATATAGATGGTTCATTATGTTGGAGAGGATACTACTCCTTAGTCGAACTTTACTTCCAGTCTAGAAGAGAAGTAGGTACAGTGACACGACTAATAGTAATAACGTGATAAGAGAGCGATGTGGAGTGAAAGAAGATGATGAGAAAGATGATGAGGATTGAGAAGATGAATGAAAGAAGATTAACGAGACAGGTGTTGTATGAGGCGAGTGTGAATGGTACCATTGGAAGGGGAAGACCTTGGTGCACGTACTTGGACCGAATCGGCAACGTTTTGGAAAAGGGCCAGGTCAAGAGCATCCTAAACCGACGAGCGTGCATGAAGAATATATTGAGAGTGAATGAAGCGAAAGAAGTATGTCAGGATCGTAGTATCTCTGCTCTGATCCTTATATTATTAATATTACTACATAGTTGTTTTATATAAATGATTTTTCTATTATTTAGTTCAGTTAAGGTGTATCATAAAGATTGTTTATTTATTCAGTCCTCGGTTATTTAAAAAAGTAGGTATTCTCGCTTCAGCTTGTGAATAGGGGCGCAGTGAACACCGGTGTGATTAAGGCCCCGGCTCTTGTGCCATATTCAAGGGTCTCAAGATTCGTTAATTACTGGCAACATTGAAATTAACTACCGTTCGCCGGATAATACAACAATTTCTATGAAAAATGTGGAATTTACGTATTTTGATGAAAAGAACAGGAACACCTACTTATTCGGCATTATTTATCCGCCGTATCGACAAATCACAATATTAATTTTGCTTTCTTCTTCAGGGCTTTTTAATTTATCTAATCTTAATCGAAGTCGAAGTCTTTAACGGACTATCCCCCGAATACTCAAACGCGACTCAGAGTTGAGCACGTCTCAACTCACGGTTTTTTGACAGTTTCTGATGAAAATCTGTCAAAAAATCATTATTTGAGACGTGCTCAACTTTGAAATGGGTTTGAGTATTCGGGGGTATTATGAATCGTTCTTTACTCTGTCGAAAAGCGCTAAATATACTATTTCGACAGAACGTTGCTATGTTTAGTGTAATAATATAGGCACCGGGCATATTGACGACCTCGGTGATTTGTGCCTCAATCACGCCTCAATGACTGAATGGATTTGAATGTAACATAGAATATACATAGTACATTATGCTGGAAAAACATTTAGGCTTTATTTATATGTAAACTCAAAACGTAATTTTTAACTGATTTCTTCATTTATTTGGATTTGCAAACTTTTTGAGCACTACGACGCGGGATGTTCCCAAAATCTTTCTGCCGCCATATTTTTCTTATACCACAGATAATAATAATTTCTTTTATCATTCGATTCCAACCAAAGACAACACACTGGCCGGTAGAATATTTTGATTAACATCAGCAACTGTCAGTGACAGTTACTTGCTCTGTTCAGTTTATTTTCTTTTCTTTTGAAGGCGATTGTGACAAACTCATTTTACCAACGGGATTTAACCCATTTAAACAAACTTAGACATGACACGGCCATCCTACAAGCACACGTCCTCGTGTAGCTTACATTACGGGATCACATTCGCTTTAATCTAAGGCTCAATTCACCGCTCGGCCAATTCTGACCTAAACATTGTTATACAGTCACAAAATTAATACTTTCAAACGCAAATAGTCACAATTTTAGTTCATCGCGATCAAAGCGCAAAACATTCACATTACACGATTCATTTCAGGTACGATACGATTTTTTTTAAACAGAAAATACTTTTCCACAAAAACAGTTTTCAGAACAAATTAAAGAATTCAAGGAAAGTCTTGAAAGTTAGGGTTTCAGTTTTCAACTAGAGTTACACCGGGCGACTCTGCACTCTCCATCAAGAATAAATCTTATTTTTAGAATTTACATGAAGATTTTTTTCTTAATTGCCTTCTGTTTTATCTGAGTATTTACCAACTTCAAATAACCCAAATTCGTCATAATTTAGCATCACTCAATATCAAACAGGATCAATTAATTCTTTAGTTATTAAGGCACGCGCAATACAAAACTTTAAATACTTCAAACACCCAAACTACCATTAAGGACAGTACCAAACCAAACGTTATTACGGCCAGAGCTTTCAACAAAGCCATCGAAACATTTCTAATTGAGTAAGTATATCCATCAACCCCAGAAACCCAGCATGCTCCAGCCACAGGCCAGACACACACTCTAACACCACCGCGAATCCACGCGTGGTCAGTCCAACATCCGTTCAGACTTTCTCCTCACACCACCGCAACAGCAAGTCACGTGGTCAGTCCAATCTCGCAGCAACCGCAGCGTATCCAACCACAGGTCAGATCACGCACGACATTGTCATCTGGCTTCCCAGCACGGCTCCCGAGACTGACTCTGCATGAAACTTGCCAATATTCACCATAGTACCCCGCTCTTCCAGATAGATTTTAATGATCACGGAACGCGTTATTTTAGAATGTAATGAATTAAAAATAATTTCAATAAACGATTTTACTAAAATCAAGGACTCGATCAGGGTTACTGTGAATAACTGCTAAGATTCAAAAATAAATGTCGATTGACGACTTACTCATTATAGTCTATCACTAAGACTCCGAAAAATCAAAACAAATAACGTTGGTACTTCCTTCTGGTATCTCCCGATTATAGACGTTGGTCCCCAATAAATAATGCTTCAACATACTACTCAAAATGCACGTTAATTATACGCCATTAAGGTGTCGCATCGCATACAGCATCAACATTAAGTTATTTCAAACACCTGTATGCCAAGTGCAATAGGTAAATTTCAAATCAACCCATTAAGATATTCTATCAGTAGGAAATGGAAACCCCAGAGTTACTCTCAACTTCATTAAGAAAATCTTAAGCTTTGGTTATTTGAATATGGATACTCACACTACCAATTTCAACAAACAGGCAATAATACTTTCTCACAAAGGATCATTAATTATTATTTTTACTGTTTAAACCGAACCGCATATTAGACATGAGTCTTCATTATACCCAAACATACCTAAAAACCGTTGACATGCTCTTAACGTATCGTATCAATATTGTAATGTCTGACAAATATTGCTTAGTTATCCGATTCCACTCAAACATCATACACAGTTGTGCGTTGATACTGTACAGAACACAAAACTTAATGACAAATCAAGTTTTCTCAGACGCAATTGAATCGCTATTGGATCACGCCAAACAAATGAAGAGACCTTTCATTTTCAATCATTTAAAATCAACAACAAGTCACTCACCAAATCTCCCAGGTCAAAACTTCAATAAAGCACCTTACCGCATGAACTCTTATACCGCTTGATCAGCTACTTGTCCAAGTTCCCACTAGTAATTTTACTAGTTTAGCAATCATGTTTGTGATTTAATAAGATTCAGCCCCCTAAAAACAAAATAAAAAGAAAACAGTACCACATCATCATACATCATACACCTTTAGTGTTAGGTATCTTTATTTTAAACCACAACCCAGTTTTTGACTAAGCCCAATGTACCCAGAAGAACCAGTGATATGACAAGAAAACACTGAGCATAAACAGGTTTACAATTATTATAGGTACCCCAAGCAGCAGTTGACATCATTTAAAACCTTCAGGCTCTCATTATTGTTGTCCAGAGGTGTGGTCAGAGGCAAGTCCAAATATTACATTTAGAATCTATCTTGCTAACTGGAATAAATCTTAGCATATAAAACTGCATCAAACAAAAATTTGTTAGCTTTATGAGTGCTTAATTTCAAACAGAACCAACATTTCAACGGCAACTTGAAAATGAAATCATTTTAATGTTTGCTATTTAATCTCATGGATTTCATCAAGGTATGATCTATCATTCCTCATATTATCATGTGGTTATGATAACAAACCAAATACATGAGTATCTCTAACTTTCTTACAAAAGGAAAATTATTGTTTTTGTACCGTCCCATACATTGAATTCAGAAACTTGAATTATGCACACAGTTAAACAAAATTAAAGGCTAGCAACAAAATGAAATAGACCAACCGAGGTTCTTTTTTGATGCTTCAAAAAGTTCTCAGGTTCCAAACAATTCATTCAAATATTGGAGTTCAGCGTTTGACCTCTACAAACATTGTTATCCTTTATCTGAAAAACAAAAATTCACAGAGTAAACCGCTCATTACAAACATGCATCCAGCCCCTCATAGCAGGTAAGCAATGATATTTCCTAGAGTTGATAAGTACACCTACTCGATAAGTGCTTTACACAAAGATGACCAGCTAAAATGGCAAACTTATTCATTCAAAGACCATGGTTAATTTTATGGAATACAAAATCCTTTTCAACACCTTGTAGGTAGGCACACTGTCTGCAAGAACATACCTACCTAGGTACTGATAAAGCTCATCCTACTAAGCTCTGGTCCAGTACCTACTTGATATGGCTGAAAGCCATCGCTTAACGGGATGGATTTAGCTTCAGCTAATTACATAATGCAACAATGCAAACATAATGGAAACTCAATACATCACCCAAGCCGGCGTCAAAGTCTAATACGTTCAGTGCAGCGCAATATCTCGTCACGTCCCATCGAAATTTTAGGTAACATCCGCACTCTCGTCCTTCTGAACATCTCTTTACAATCTCTTCATGTATGAGATGAGTTCTGCTTGCTTGCAAACCAGATACGTAGATAAAAAAAGGATACAGGAGGACCATTCTTCTTTTACAATATCAATCACCAAGTATTTGCCAAGTACACGCATTTCAACTAAATGCAACACTTGTGGGCGGTGATAAGTTCTTGATCCCACATCTGATGTAAACTCATAACGTAATTTTTAACTGATTTCTTCATTTATTTCGATTTTGCAAACTTTTTGAACACTACGACGCGGGATGTTCCCAAAATCTTTCTGCCGCCATATTTTTCTTATACCACAGATAATAATAATTTCTTTTATCATTCGATTCCAACCAAAGACAACACACTGGCCGGTAGAATATTTTGATTAACATCAGCAACTGTCAGTGACAGTTACTTGCTCTGTTCAGTTTATTTTCTTTTCTTTTGAAGGCGATTGTGACAAACTCATTTTACCAACGGGATTTAACCCATTTAAACAAACTTAGACATGACATATACATATTGAAATGAAAGAACATAGATTTTTCTTATGCACCAAACAGCAAAAGCTTATAAAGCAAAGTCAGAGAACCTCTTGGCAACACTCAAAAAGCGAAATGCTGATGTTTTTCCGCGGATTTGTGAGACGTTTCACTTAACCCCGCGCTATCAGGCCTAATGTAAGGCCTGTGCCACACCGCGCTGACAGAGATAAATTACTTGCGACTTGCGACACTAGCTTTACACGCGTCAGGGACGTATCAGGAGCGTTACATCCCCATACCCATTCTAAGGTTAGGTGATATAGAAAATGGAGCTATTGCCCCCTAATTTCAGAATTGCCCACTAATTGCCCACACAACATCCGCGCACCTCTTCATTATATTTTTATTTGTTCTGTAATTATATTAATGTTTATCTGTAACTTACTTCGCACTTGCATGTCGTAAAAGTCGACTAAGGGATAACATGATGGACCACTTATATGGGCGATGGGCTGATCACCTGTCACCATGGTTCACCATCTTAGGACTTTAATCAGAAGTGGCTGGGAGTTTTCATATGTTTACTCGTGAGTCTGCCCACTCCATTAGGGATACGGCGTGATAATAATGTATGTATACCTATGTATAATACCTCGATTCCACCAGCCTCAGTAAGGGCTGTGCGACACCGCAGCGACAGAGATAAATGACTTGCTACTGGCCGATTTACACATGCCACGAACGAGAAATCTACATTTAAAAGTTTTGGCCATAACTACGATAGATCTTTCTCAAATTGTAGCCACTGGCATGTCTTAGAAGAAGTTAAATATCTAGATCAAATGATTGAATCTACATCAATATTGACAGTTATGCCTTTTCCATAGGCGTTTGCAGAGACCAAGGATTCCCATTTGCTACAGTCCGGAAAACACTTTGGCTTTATTCATTCTTACAACATTTTTCGTGCATGCTCATGGGTTTAAGGTACTCTTGACCTGGCCTTTTTCCAAATCGATACCTACCTAATTTGATCTTTCCCTTCCAATTGTCTCATTCATAGTCACCTCATACACCTGTTTTGTTAATCCTTTTGCATACATTCTCTATTATGACTAAGCTATTACAGCCCTCAATCCGTATCACTTCATCTTTTTTCATTGAAGTTATAAATTGATCTTTTAATATTAAAAAAAATCTGAACTTAAAAGGTTTTTACACGTCACTGTCGAATGTTAATGCCTTTGCGGTTGTATAACGAATGCAGTTAAGTATTTTGTGTTTTAGACGGTGAGTTATGAACTAAATTAGTGTTAGTTTGAAAGGTTTTGCCTTCGGAAATGTTAAGTTAGTGTTCAGTATTGATCGTAAAGTGTTGAGTTTATAGTTTCTTTCCTGAGGTGAGTATATGCTTACCTAAGCAGCAGGAAAGTACACCTGTATCTTCTGCTCTTCTGCAGGTTGAACAATAGCTTTACCATAAGTTTTCGCAAACTGCGCTAGCGACAGTAAAAAGATGAATATAAACTTGTCCAGCGAACGTCCTATCAAAACGTGGGGTGGGGTGAGACTGATAGGCAGGAGGGGTGAGTGTCCTTTCTATATTTAACATAAGCAGATATGCTTTGTGCTGAAAATATATTTTTATTTTTTAGGATTCTATAGGTACCCGAAATGTGCCAACGGGACCCTATAACTAAGTCTGTCTATCTGTCAGCGGACTGTATCTCATGAACCGTAATAGATAGAGTTGAAATTTTCACAGTGTGTAGTTCTATTGCCGTTATAATAACAAATAAAAAAATTCACAGGGTTTTTTTTATAAATACAAGAAACATTTTTTAATATACGAAGGTACGGAACCCTTCGTTTGCAAATTCGGCTCGAAATTGACCGGTTTTTTTAGTTCAGGAACTTATGATACTACTCGTAGCTCAAAATTAAAGTAGGTAGATAGTATGGCACACCAAAGCCCACCTGCGTTTTCGAGTAGCTGAATTTAAATGTAACAAATCTTACCAATCCACAGTATAACAAATTCCAAACTCCCCAAAGCGACCACTTAAAAAAATCATGCATAAATTCAAAGGAATCATAATGAATCGTCTCGTGCTCTCTTATACCACAATTAAAATGCTAATACTTTGCCACTTGGGCAGCGCAAATCTTTCAACTTATAAATTTTTCCAATTTAAGTCGGCCTTTGTTAACTAGCTCCGTCTCTTATTACGCACGGAGGGAAAAAAAGGATGGACGATATTGCTAATATATTTATAGCCACTGTAATGTAATCAAAAAACTTCAAGATCGCAACGGAATACCAAATGTTGCCAAACTTATGTTGAAACTTTAGTTCGATAGTGTATTTTGCTTTTAAAATTCCGGTGAGGCGAAGCAGGTTTTGAACCAAAGCGACTGCGGTGAAATTCACTCTTGTAAAAAGAATCAAATTCCAACTTAAACGCCATAAAATTACCCATGGCGTAACCAATGGCTATCATATAAAAATAATTACCACTGATGCAAAATCGTGTCTCAGCTAACCCGTTTGCCGCCGGCCGTCTCGACCGTCTGCGTATTTGGTAGTGGCCATTTCTGTCCCGCCCGATAAGGCAGCTGGTCTTACGAAGCCCTTATATGGAACAGAGAGTTGCATTCTGCAGTATCGGCCCAACCCGATTCTAGGGGGTCCTGGTAGATGAATGGTATGTTACTGTCATAGTCCGTATCGAGTTAGAAATGACATGTAGGAATAGCGTTGAAGGTTATATTATTGACTAGTTTCCGCCAGTGACTTCGCTCGTGTTGTATTCAGATAAATAATACCTAGCCGTTATGTGAAGGTTGGGAACAAACTACGTACAAAAACAAATGTAGACTACAAAATTTCTGTTATACATTTTGAAAGAAAATCCCGTGAATCAAAATTAAATAAAATATGTAATTTGAATATTTTTTCCTTTTCATTGTAACGAATTTGCACATACAACCACTGCTTAATATATGCACATGCTTTTTAGGATTCCGTACCCGAAGGGTTCAGACGGAAACCTATTACTAAGCCTCCGCTGGCCGACCGTCCGTCTGTCAGTCAGTATCTCATGACCCGTAACCAGTAGAGAGTTGAAATTTTCACAGAATGTGTATTTCTATTGCCGCTATAACAACAAAATAAACATTTATGTACATATACGATGGTACTGAACCCTTCGTATGCAAATTCTACTTGCACTTGATCGGATTTTTACTACAAATCAAACTTAAGAAAAACTATCACGATATTCCAAAACAGTAATGTCAAGAATTACGAGCGGATCTCAAAGCCGAATATGATATCACTCCGTATGTACGTCCCCCGACTTCGCTCAGATCAACAAGTAGATAGCCGCATCAACATTATGATTTACGAGTTTCGGGGAATCGATATTTTCTACGATTCTATAAGTTTTGTCACCGCACATTCAGTTAGAAAGCAGGTTACCTGCTGCCAACTCGCTAGTTGAAATTTAACTTGTAATTCAATCCTATTTCTTGTGTCACTGGTCGAATTAGCGAGGTAAAGTATTTTCGAAATTTCTCCGTTTTAGTTAGTTCATACTACACATCGTTACAAAACACATCTTATTTCTTTTAAACAAAATAAGCAAAAGTTAAAAGCTTCCTTCTTGCTTTTTCTGTTTAAAAAAATATACATTACAATATCGCTCTTAAGCTATAAGAACGCCAATTTTACTCTTTTTTAACGTATTAGTTTTATTTAAATTGTTTTTTATGTTTGTGTAAGATGTACAATAAAGTATTTTCATTCATTCAGTCATTCATTCATTCATTACGTTGAGTATAGACATGCCCAGCATAATCGTATAAACATGCTTCTGACTATCTTAGATGTCTTTGATGTATCTTGATTGTCTGAAAATCTCTGTTCTTTTTTCAGTAATTTCGAAAAAACTAGTGATACGACAATATGAAGAAGTAATTGATGTGACATAAATTTCATGCCACTTCTCGGATTTCGATATTCGAACAGGTAGTTTATCATACATACGATATAATAATAAACTACTAAAAGAGTCCTCATATCGATTCGAGTATGTATTATACTATCACGCTTGGGGTAGACAGACGCCACGGATCTCCATTTGCTACGATCCTGACGGACTACTAGTTTATCAATAGCCTGAATGTTTAAATTCGCTGGCTTCTTTTTTGCCGTCACTCAAACCTGCTTTGCAAATAAAGTTCTCCCCAAGAATAAGAGCTTCACGCCGGTTCAGCTCCGAAAGGATATTACATTTCTAGATTAGATCGCTGAACCCTTCATAGGATTAGTTGAGTGCTCCTTTTGAAGAAATCCTTTGTCATGGCCTAATAGGCATGTCTGATATTGAGGTCAAGGCAATGTAATATCATCAAATTGCTGAAGAAATACGCACACGAAATCGGCTTTGCTGTTATCGAAAGCTGAACAACGTTAGAAGTCATGATATTTCAAATCAAACAGACTAACCCCCGAATACTCAAACGCATCTCAGAGTTGAGCACGTCTCAAGTGATCATCACTTGAAACGTGCTCAATTCTGAGATTTAGACAGATTTTCATCAAAAACTGTCAAAAAAACCGTGACTTGAAGGTCCAGTGGGTACCATGTTTTTGATAGAAGGTCGAATAGGTCCTATAGTGAAGGTAGGGTCCAATTATGAAGGTCCAGTGGGTGCTGAACCGACTTGAAACGTGCTCAACTTTGAGTCACGTTTGTGTATTAGGGGGTTACTAACTAAAACTAAAACTGTCGAACCCGCACCTCTTGCATCTCAGTCGAGTACCCGCCCATCACGCCACCGAGGCCGTCGGGTCCGTTTTATCCGGGTACCATGCAAAGCCGTGGCTTCAGACCACCTACTTTCTTCCTTCTTAATATTTTTTCGTAAGGCTTACCACAGATTAGCTTCCTCAAACACAGGTAGTCGTGATCGTATCCGAGTGACACGTGCGGCGGATCACGAGCGCGGCGCACGACGCGATTGTCGCTTTTTGTCGCATTACTTTTTTATAGATGTCGTGAATGGCCGCAACCGCCTAGGCCTTAGAAGGCGTACCAATATACTTGATTGATCAGTTAAGCGTTCAGCTTCTCTGCTGGACTGGGAGTAAAGAAAAAACATAGAATGCGTCCAGCTGCTTCTCTCCCCGAGCATGTCGTAAAAGTCGACTAAGGGATAGAATCTTCTCCAACATGATGAGATACAATAAGCAAGTATTCCCAAGGAGGGTTGACGTCAGGCAGGCGGCCGGTCATAAAACACCTTAGCCAAAACTCTTACAGCATGATCCAAGGATCATGCTGTGTCGACCCCACATAGAGTGGGATAAGGGCAGGAAGATGATGATCAGTTAAGCGTTCGTGACGTAGCTTGCTTAGGCGTTCTTGATTGATCGTTAAAGTTAAGCAACGTTGTGCTCGGTCACTGTTGTGATGGATGACCGCAAGTGGCATTACGAGCTGAGCGCTTCTGTGCTTCGGAGGGTTAAACAGTCGGTCCCGGCTTTTAAGTCGTTAAGCCATGGCGGAGACCTTTAGGCGGCCTAAAAACTCCGTCACTAGAGTTGGCCACTAGCTCATACGAACATACATACATGAAACCGAAACCTCGGATAAACAGTACGTTCCATCGAACGTAAGATCCATAGATTGGGACATCGTTGAAATCGCTACCACTTATCGCTCTCTCCTATAACTGTGTGAAGCTTTAGGGTTAACTTACCAGATTGTCTTGTTGGTTCGATTCTGATTCTGATTTGAATCGTTCACCTACAATGTAAGATCATAGGACAATGGAGCATGATGAATGGGTCATGCATTATCGAAATTTATTACTTTGAAATTGGAATGGTTAATTATAAATGCATACATAATATTATCACGCCCGTATCCCTAACTACAAAACTTGCAGTCACTCCTGATTCAAAGTCCCAAGAATATGGTGTCATTAAATTAGAACCTTTAGATGTATTCAAGCTTGTCTAAATAGTTGTGTAGGACCATCATCATCATCATCATCTTTCTCGCTCCCAATCCAGCAGAGAAGAAAACTGCGTTATTGTAGAACATAATTTCAGTTCTATAATACGCAAATGAGTATGGTGATTATGTACCATTGTTGCTATCAGTTTTTTTCTGTCTGCTTTGCTATAAAAATAGTGATCACATTCGGCATTTTCAAATAGAAACTTATAGCAACGATGTTACACAAACCCATTATATACTCGTTTGTACAATCGTGTTGAAAATGCAATAACGGATAATTCTTTAATTCATTCTTTATACTGTCAACTACATATAAAAGTCACAGTGATGTGAAATCTCAGTGTTCCCGACAGTACAGCGCCAATACAATAAAAATATGAATATCGAAATGACAAATTCCATCTACGCAGCCCCGAGGGCACTTCCTGTAGAGCGGGAAATTTACTTTGCAAATAATAACGAAAAAAATATTATCCCACAGCTAAACCGTGCCTCTGTTACTATAATTTGCCGTTTGATGCAATATGAGCTTTATTATGAAGGCTTAAGTCTTAGAATCGCGTATTTATTTCCCTTTTCCATTTCGTAACGCTTCAGTGCGTCTTTAAAAGGCGAAAACTTGTTTTTTAGATAACTGAAGATCGTAGTCAATCCCATACCTTATTTTAATGAATTCTGAAGGATTTTTGTAATTGTCTGAAAACGAAATGTCTGAAGCGCATCACTCAGTCCAAAGGTCATAACTGCGAATTCAAATATTCCAATGTGAATAGTGAATTGTGTTTTTTCACTAGTACATGTTCTGTGGCCCACACGTGGGGTGAAGTGTCTATTATTTCATTGTGTTCGCTGGATGGTCGAGTATTTCCTCAGATAGGGGGAGACGCGAACATTTCCTTAGAAAAAACGCCTTCGCTTATCAATAGTGTAGTGTGTGCTCTGAAAATATTTTTATAATGGACATATTTACGGTTATTGGAATCGTGTGATGGATGGCTGTTTCTGTCGCGTGTGAACTCTTGTTTACTTTATAATATTAACCATATTGTAGATATCTTATGAGGGGTTAGCCTGGGGTTAGTCCATATCATCACTTGATAGTGAAAAATGCTTAGGCACCATAACGATGTTTTCGAAAAACCATGTTTAAAGGGCAAGGAAATTTAAACCCTTATAAAACGAATACAATACCTATGTTATAAGAAAGTTTGTCACAAAAACTGTCTTCATTCAGTTTTCTTTGTGCTACAGTTAGTACAGGAAGTAAACATTGACACTTGATTTAAAACTGTTTAAACAGTACCAGTTGTATTTCACTTCGTATAATATGATGTTGCCATTTGTTTAAACTTTTATTACAAGTCATGGGAACCACTGATGATACTGTCGTAAACATAACTGTTTCTATTTTTTTACCTGCTAGATGTAAGTTGTTAAATAAAAGATTTATTTTCTAATTAACAAGACATTAATAAAGACCTCAAATTCAAGTTTATGTTACGTAAAATAAAGGTATGTAAATAATCAAGTACAACATCTACTTTTACTCCAGGCGGATCCTAAATAAACCATCCTAAAACATTCTCCAGCGAGTGTACGGGACATGTGCTGGTGCTAAATGATACAAAATGCCGAACTGACGAAGCTGCCAATTAGCACGTGTCCAGCGGTTGCCATAGCAACGTCCGACACACAACGTTAAACAAACTAATTGGTTATCACTTCTGTCGGCGACTTCACCCCGGTTTTATGAATGTAAAACGATGAATGGGCCGCATTGAAGTTAATTGATGAATGAAAATTTAATAGTGCACCATTAAATATGTGCGGATCGTTATCTGTGTAGATAGTTCCTTGAATTGAGTCAGATCTATTTATTCGAATTTAGAATTGTAACCTTGTTATAAATCTGAGAGATATGATTGTGTGTGGGTAAGTTTGTTCTCTCTCATCTTCGCGGAATACACTTCACAGTTTATCACCTGGAATACATAATACGCTCTGGTGGTCTAGTGGTAGAGGCCCCGCCTTCCGACCCTAAGGTCGTGGGTTCCAGCCGTGCACCAATGGATTTTTCTGTTCAAAAAAATTATGTGCACTACCAGTAGGTACCTAATCACAAGTGGTGAAGGAAAATATTGTGAGGAGACTGATATGTCCTAGAACCTAATAAGTTCGAAAGCATGCGTCAAGTACACGAAAGAAGCCGTCGAGGCGCACCGTAAATCCTTTCAACACACTGTTTCGAAAGATCTAGTGATACGATTAATACATAATAAGCTTATTTTTACCCGGATAAAACCACGCGAGCCAAGTAGTTATATAAATACCTGCTACATGGACTTACATTTATGTATTTTGTTACAGGCATGCTGAGATCCACATACGACCGGCCAGACCACGAACGTAAGTAACTAGAACCAATTATGTATTTAAAATATCTAACCTCTGTGGCGAGGTGGGCGAGTGCTCTATAAAACTGAAAAACCAGAGGTCATGTAGTTTTTGAATGCCGAAATTCCGTAAAAGTAATAAACTTGTACACTTCCCGGACATGATGGCGAATCAAACAGAACCCGCGCACACAACAAATTCGCATAGACCAGTTTTGGAATAATAGCCATCAATTTTTTCCCATTCTGCTAGCGCCGTATTGAGTAAATCTATCACTCTTTTACGGTAGCTGGTTGCTTAGTGCTACTAGGGGTTCTCGAACGATCAAAAACGTAGGTCAACGAAGGTTGTGTATGGTATATAGTCGTCCTCGAAAAAGGTTTATTTTTCATGGTAATGAGTAAGATGAGTTAAAAAAATTGTGGACATTTCACACAGCGCCATCTAGCGCCAATTCGACTCACACATGACCGGAATTTTTGTGACGATGACTGTAGGATTATGGAAGAGAGTTTTGGGCGAAGACATGAATGTTAAAAGAACCAGTGTGTTGAAATGGGTTCCTTTAATGCCGAGAACATATTTAATGTGCCGTAATCGAGGCTTTCAAACAAAGCTCGCAAGTTTTGATAGATCGTCGCTAGCTATCGTAGATAGCGATAGTAAACATTGTGATGTCATCCATCACTGACTTGATAAACTTAAATTTGATGTACTATGTACTTTTGTCTAATATCCGGTTGTCTATGGAGTTTCAGTATCTTAATTAGTTTGAGGTTCTACCTTCTCTATGTTGTAGATATTAGCATCCAGCTTTTGCATTGAAATTCATATCATATTTTAACACTTGTCGGGTATTACCCGTGGAAATTAAAATGCAATGTGCCAAATTAAAAGCATCAATTTCGATGATGGTAACTTAAAAACTAGAATTATGAAAATGAAATATTGTTCATTCAAAATAATCTCTGTAAAGGATCACTTTGAATTATTTAATGTTTGCCTACTTATATCATGAGATCTGAGATACGACCGAACTTGATTTGAAATATATAAATAATAATAAATAAAATACATATTTGTGGACATTTCACACAGCGCCATCTAGCCCCAAACTAAGCAAAGTTTGTATTATGGGAACCAGATGGCTGATAGAATACTTATAATACTTTTTTTTGTAAATACGTACTTATAATTACTTATTACTATAACACCCAAATATTTACAGAACTTACAAACATTTCTCCCGTAGTGGGAATCGAACCCTCTGGCGCCTCACCCGAGCACTCGCCCGCCACGCCACCGAGGTCGTCGATATAAATAAAATAAACAAAGATACGCGATAAAGTCCCGTTATAAATATTAAATACTCGATCACAAATTTGTCAACTTGTATAAACAGTGAATCCGCGGTAGGGGCTCACAAATAATTGCGCGCAAGCCGGGCGAGCCGACCACTATTCGTCAAATAAATCAACAGAATTTGCATTGCACTGTATTGGTGTATTTTGGGAAAAACGCCTGTTTTATCGTTTATAAACCGCGCGAAAGCCTTAATCGAAATAATTTAAACATTGGTAAATGCACGGTTTATTTTTTTTATGTGCATTAATGTCCTTAATTATTTTTTATGTCCTTAAATGCATACCTACGCCATAATTGACGAGTTCTTACGTATTAATAAGTGTAGACTAAAAAGGCCACTTTGAGCGATTAATTTTCAGTTTTTATAGCGAATCCTAAGCGATTCCTGTAAATCGATTTAGGAGTTTTGTTAAATCGTACGTAATTTAGTTCAGCAGCAGATCAAGATAGCGAAGCAGTGTTCGGAAGCTAGTACTAACAATATTTACAATCCTAAAGAAAGAGCAAACAGAAGTAATGACAAAAAGAATAAGAGCTATATAAGAAGTAGTAAATTATCAACGAAAATAAGAAAACTTTGCTCCATCGACGAGATGTATGGACCAGGATAGGATGATCCAGTTACAGCCAACTTATGCTATAAAAAAGAGCAATTTATTAAGCCCGTACATATTAACTACTGTTTACTTACTAATTTATTTAGCCTTAAGATACGTATCAATGTATATTCTATTCTACAAACTACCTTTTTAGGGTTCCATACTCGAAAAGTAGTACGGGACCCTATTATTATGTATTTACAAAAAAAAAGTATAAATATAAGTATTTTACCAGCCATCTAGTTCCCATTGTACAAGCTTTACTTAGTTTGGGGCTAGATGGCGCTGTGTGAAATGTCCAAAAATATTTATTTAAAACAAATATTATTACTAAGCCTCAATTGTCCGTCCGTCTATCTGTCCGTCCGTCTGTCTGTCAGCGGGCTGTATCTCATGAACCGTATAGATAGAGTTGAAATATTCAGTGTGTATTTTTATTGCCGCTATTACATACAACAAATAATAAAAATAACAAACATAAAATACAAGCTACTTTTAACAGGAATTTGCTTTGTGGGACTGGTCTGTTTATGAAACGAGATTGTGGACCCTATGTTAGGAGTAAAGTCAATAGCTAAATGTTAACTTATGTGTATACAAGAGCACTGGTGGTCAAGTGGTAGCACCTCCGCCTTCTGATCCTAAGGTTGCGGGTTCAAACTCAATTGTGCACATAAATTTTTCAGTTTGAAAAAGGTATGTGCGCTATATCAGCACTCTCTCAAACGGTGAAAGCATGAATTGTGAGGAAACCCGCGGCCTAGTCAGCTCCGTATTTATTGACCATTTCTTTCCTGTGGACAAAGCTGAGAGGGTGGTATAAGGTGCTGGGCAAGTCTACTCCATCTAAAATTCGTTCCGGGCACTACAGCGTCCCGTTAGTCCTCCTCTAATCTGTATGGCAATGGCCTGTGAGAATCCTAAAACTTAGGTTTTATACTAAAACAGGCGAACTAGCAGCTAAACACAAAGATCAAGTTTCCCAACTTTCCCCCTAAGTACAACAAAACCTTATTATCTTACTGATAGAGTCTATTTTGCAAAGTCAATGCTTGTTAGATATTTTCACCTACACTCCAGTATGGTAGTGATTGACAGCACAATGGCTATAGTTAGGGTGTTATGGAGTAAAATGCCTAGTTTCATGAATTCGATGAGTAAATATATCTCTATAGATACCATCATCATTGTACAGTAGATTCCGAAGGGTGTTTGAACGTTGGTATTTTGCTGGTTTATTGGTTTGTACTTCTCTCACGCGGATCATATCGGATTAGCGTAATTTTTGAACTGGAGAGTGACATACTTCCGAATACTCAAACGCATTTCAGAGTTGAGCACGTCTCAAGTGACGAGTTTTTGAAAGATTTTCATCAAAAGCTGTCAAAAAACCGTGATTTGAGACGTGCTCAACTCTGAGTCGCGTTTGAGTATTCGGGGGATAGGCTACTTTTTGTAGGCGAAGTTGTAGGCAATACCTACATATACATAAAGTAGAATTATTACGCTCCGTTTCTAACCGGTGAATTAGACGTACGAGAAGGCGGTTGTATCGTTAGTGATGTGTGTTAAATTCGGAGTCTTCGGAGTCGAAGTTATAAGTTTCGGAGACATTATTCTTAGATAAAAAATCTTATCGCTATAAGCAGAGTTTAAAACATTGAATCTGGACTTACTCAGATGTTGATAAATTATTCTTATTAGTTCTTCAAAAACTCGCCATCTTACGAGTATTCCAATGACGATTTACATACTTTTAGAAAATTTCATACTAGATTATTTATACAGCGTCAGAAAACAACTTTTTGCCTACACTAAAAAGTCGGTTTTATTCTATCTAAACTAAGATGTAAGGATTCTATATGTATATATTCTATCGTATATAGATTTTATAACTAAGCTGTAAAGATATGACATCAGTTAGTTAGTTTCTCCACAGGAAAGACATGGTCAATAAATGCGGAGCTGACTAAGCCGCGGGTTTCCTCACAATGTTTTCATGCCTTCAACGTTTGAGAGAGTGTTGATATAGCGCACATACATTTTTCAAACTGAAAAATTTATGTGCACAATTGAGTTTGAACCCGCAACCTTAGGATCAGAAGGTGCTACCACTTGACCACCAGTGCTCTCGTATACACATAGATGAGTGATCGCAAGTGGCATTACAAGCTGAGCGCTTTCGTGCTTCGGAGGGCACGTTAAACAGTCGGTCCCGGCTTTTAAGTCGTTAAGCCATGACGGAGGCCTTTAGGCGGCCTAAAAACTCCGTCACTAGAGTTGGCCACTAGCTCATACGAACATATACACAATCCCACTTTACGGAGTAAAGTTACGAGTTACACCGTGCCCATCTCTATTTATTAGTTAGATTGTTGGTGATTTTCGAGGCTAGCTTCTAGTATAGAGCCTGATATCTGACAGGAAATTTGCGTGAACGAGTTTGCACTTGCGAGTATTCCCGCTATACAACAGAATATAGATAAAATACGAACAGAACGTTCCTGAATATTATGTACCTGCAGTTTCTTGCATACCTATTTGTTGATGTATATTTGAAACCAACACTTGAATTTCAGGAATAGCTTAATTTGTTTGAGTCGAAGTTTGATTAATACTATGTATGTATAATACAATGTTTGTATGTACCTAATCTATCACGTTTTGTAATAATAGGTTGTGGGTTCAATTCCGGTCGAGCACCAATGTATTTCTGTTCGAAAAAAATATGTGCGCTGTACCGGTAGTCTCAAACGGTGAAGGAAAACATCGCGAGGAAACCGTCATTTCGTAGAACCTAAGCAGTAAAGGAGCCTATTAGGCGGACTTTATGGCACGACTAGTAGTAGTAACTAGAAAAATATATTTTTGAAGAATTACTGGGAGTAAAGAAGAAACGTAGAATGCGTCCAGCTGCTTCTTTCCCCGAGCATGTCGTAAAAGTCTACTAAGGGATAGTATCCTCTGCTAGATGGACCATCTAGCTTCTCTAATACTATGTAGGTACATTTTAGTTTCCTCACAAACTTTCTCATTAATAATATTAGTAGTTATCGCTGAGTTCGATTAGCGCAGGATCGGTAAGAATGGCGGGCTAAAGAGGACGCCTCCAGCGTTGCGGTGATTATGATGATAATGACTTTGAAAGAACCCGTTTTAAATAGGTTTAAGTGCGTATAGACCTCTTATTCAAATAATTGAATACGTTTTACACAATATTCTACGTCTATTATGAAAACTCACAAAGGAATTTGGATCTAGTCGACAATGGATGTCGATGCAGCGCGCCGTAAGCTCATGATTAATAGTATTCACTTTATTTGTGCACATTTCGTTTTGAGTACCTATTATTTAGTTTTTTAAGAACACCCTTTGTTGAAAGGAGATGGTAGAACATGTTGTGCCCCGAATAATACGGAAAATGATGTTGATGAAGTTCCTTTCAATTGAGAAACAGTTTTTTTTGCGGACTTTTCACACAGCACCATCTAGCCCCAAACTAAGCAAAGCTTGCACTATGGGCACCAGATGGCTGATAGAATACTTATATACTTATTTACAAAAAAAAGTATACAAGTATTATATCAGCTACATATCTGGTTTCTATACTGCCGTCATAAGAAAAAAGGACGTTTCTACATAAATTCCGAAATGGAGAAAAAAATACAGGTAGATGCGTCTTTTTTTACCGATTCCGATGATGTATTTTATAACTCAATTATGAAAAAAATGTCAGATACGTCTTTTTTCCTTTGACGGCAGTATAAGTACAAGCTTTGCTTAGTTTGTGGCTAGATGGCGCTGTGTAAAATGTCCACAAATATTTATTTTAGATTTTTTATTGTTAATATTTAAAAAACTTAAGGATTTCTACTAAATTATCTTCTCTATGCCAGTAACATAATAACATAATTTGTGAACAAATCACCAAACAGAAGCCCTAATTCATGAGATTAACGGAAATGATTTTAAACCTGCTGTAGTAGTTTATTATAAATTATAAAGTTTAATTAGTAAACATTCCATATTAGCACTGACGTGACTGTTGTAGGCGAAAGCGGCCTTTTCTTTGTAAAATATTACCAAAATAACTTAAATAACAACAGAAATTAGACTCATTCTTCCGTAGCGATATCACAATAACAATACAGAAAGCTCATTTCCCAAGACATTCTTTAAAATACCTTTCTTACAAATGAAAAAGAGCACTCTTCGCAAACGACTACCTGAAACACTTTCGAGTTTAACGAAGGGCAGTGTCGTTAAGGCGCGATTTAACGGAAAATAACGGAAAAACTTCGTTATCAACGTAACGATCAGGCGTTATTCCGGGGGAGGCGTAACTAAAATGCTCGCGACTGTAATCGGACGAGCATTTGTTTTGCGAAATGAGGCGCGAAGTAATAGGATTTCCTTAGCTCTTGTAATTGTCTCTTGGTGATTTTTCTCTCGTGACGCGTCCTTTCTTGGGCACTGTCATTGTTCTGACAATAAACGCCTTATAAAGTAAAGTAAGTTCGTATGAGCTAGTGGCCAACTCTTCTGACGGAGTTTTTAGGCCGCTTGAAGGCCTCCGTCATGGCTAAACGTAACGTGCCCTCCGAATCACGGAAGCGCTCAGCTCGTAATGCACCTATTGTACTAAGCCTCCGTTGTTTATCTGTCCGTCCGTCTGTCTGTCAGCGGGCTATGCCTCATGAACCGTAATAGGTAGAGAGTCGAAATTTTCAGTGTATTTTTCTATTGCCTCTATAAAAACAAATAATTAAAATCAAATGAAATAAAAAACGGCCCCATACAAGAAACATTTTAATGTATGATGATACGGAACCTTTCGGGTGCCAATTCGACTCGCACTTAACAGGTTTTATTTCTCATGTTTTTCAAAATCTGTGCCTAACCTATTTCTGGATAGAATCTTATCAAGGCTTCCAATAGGAGCATAGAAGTGGCTTCACATTTTTATTTAATAATTTAATAAGTAAATAAATGAATGTTTAACAAATAATATTATTTTCAACGAGCATGCATGAGGAATGTAATGAGAGTGAATGAAGCGAAAGAAGTATGTCGGGATCGTAGCAAATGGCGATCCGTGATCTCTGCCTAACCCTACGAGAAACAGGCGTGATTTTATGTATGTACTAGCGACCCGCCCCGGCTTCGTACGGGGATAGACATATACCATCGTGGACTTGATCTATAGAATGATATTCCTACATATGGATTATTACTGATTATTACTGATTATTACTGATATCCTTCCTCCGCTCGCCAAAATCTATTTTGGGTTTTCTACCTTGGGTTACAATATTGCAATTTTCTTACGGATCCCTAATTTTTTTGAAAATGTATTATAGCCTATACTGGACTCTGTTAATGTAGCTTTCTATTGGTGAAAGAATTTTAGAAATCGGTCCAGTAGTTTCGGAGCCTATTCGTTACAAACAAAAAAAAAAACAAAAAAATCTTTCCTCTTTATAATATTAGTATAGATGTATTATTTTCTACTCATTTGAAGTATACGCCTATTCTTACATCTCAAATCGATAGGCAGCAGTAAATTTGCATTTTTTCATCGCTTACTGTCACGACACTTGACACACGGGCTTTGTGTCGGCGACAATGAAACGTGAATCCACGTTTTTACGTGAATCAACGTTTTAGGCCGTGAATCGCGAATCTACGTTTTGTAACGCTGTTTTTTGCGCGTGAAAAATTACTCTGTTATTGTAGGACGTTATCCGGGAAGGCACTTGATGCGTTTGAATAGATGACTTCGCCTTCGCGTTGTTTATATTCAAGGGATACTCGTAGGTAAAAGTTTTTACAAATTTTTTTTCTTAGAAACGTAATTGATCGGTTTTTTTTTGTGAAGTTTTATTGTGACCCCGCTTTTTAATCTTACATCAAAAGTTCGAATGGATCAATATTTTTTTAAATAAAAAAATGTGTACTTATGTACTTATTATTACTACTACGACCTATACTGGTGGTCTGAGAGCACTGGTGGTCTAGTTGGTAGTGACCCCGCCTTTCGATCCTAAAGTCGTGGGTTCGAATCCGGTCTTGGGTTCAAATCTGTTTGCTACGTTTGTACTCTCAAACGGTGAAGAAAAACATCGTGAGGAAATCCATTAGTGCACGACCGAATTGAACCCATGACCTTTGGATCGGAAGGCGAGGTGCTACCACTAGACCACTAGTGCTCTCGGTATTATTACTCTTTTTTTAGTATCAATGACTTAACTAGTAGAAAACTATCAATTATTTTTTTGTATGATTCTCCAATCGTATCACAAAGTAAGGTCTACCAAAGGTCAAGGCAAACTCCTGACATTTTGTTCTTGAAGGAAATTACTAGAATAAAAAAATAGCTTATTTTCATTACATATTAGAGCAAAACCAGCGTTTCTAGATTAAATACAACTTTATTTACAGAGATAAACTAACAGCCAGCTCAAATATTTACAAATATTATCTACAAAAAACAGTTAAGCTATAATACGACCTCGTTGGAGTGGCGGGCGAATGTTCGGCTGAGACGCAAGAGGCGCAGGTTTGATTCCCGCTACGGGTGAAATAATAAATAATAATATTCCCATAGTACAAGCTTTGCTTAGTTTGGGGCTAGATAGCGCTGTGTGAAATGTCTACAAATATTTGCACCGGAGGAAAACAGTTCTCAATTTCAATTAATGCCCTTTCCCAATATTTTACTAACTGATGACGTTATTATCAGTTGAAAAGCGCCATAAGTTTTTATTCATAAAAACTATGCTGTTTTGGCAATGACCGATCTGTCGTCCGTAAGTTAAATATAGGAATGGGTTTCACGATTAGTTCCTGAAACTTCCGCTCGACTGAGATAGCGCTGAAATCGACGTTCACTATCGCAAAAAATTAACTATTATTTTTGTATGCAAATTGGCACTACTCCGAACGTCTAAGATTTTAATTCTGAACATCTTGACGTGAAAATGAGCGTTCGATAGTGAAGCGCTGATTGCTTTTTGATGTTCACTTATGTTGGTGTTTGTTTTCACTGTCTCAAGTACATACAATGGTATTCTTGAAATCACTCGATTCCTTTTATCCTTTAGAACTCACCAGTCACCAGTCTGCTAACGTAACCTTAACATGTCATTCAAAGCACTTATCTTACTTTGAAAGGTCAATTTACTTCATTTTCACAGGTTCAAACTAATAATTCACATACATAGACTGGTAAAACTTAAAAATTCGGTCACCTCATACTTTATTTAACAAATTTATATTATGTAAAATATAACAATCATAATTCCATTTGCTACAGCTAACCGAGCGATATCTTTCTGAAATTATTTGCCGATAGCTTCTCGGATTGGCAATCAGTTAAGCTCCCCGAGGAGTCTGGGCATACTTGGGCTACCACGTTCAAAGATTAACGTAACAAACTGTGCCAGTGCAAAAATGTACGAGCCTCGATTTAAGAGCCCCAGTCAATTTAGATCCGTAGATATTGTATTGATCCGCACAAGCTATGGAATGCTGCAGGCGAGTGTAAACGTTATTATTGAAGGCATAAGATTTAGTTTGCTTTAACTTCTGATGGCTTATCTATTGTCTTTTGTTGGGTAAGAATGTTGTAGCTTTCAGGAAAACTTCCATTAAATATAATTTAGTGGCCAATTATGTTTTATGCGGTACTCCAATCTTGAGTTGTACATTTTTTTATAAATTATAGAAACTTGAATGTAAACACGTAAAAACTAGAACCTGACCGCGTAAAATTTAGTAGGTGACTGACATTTCTAGACCGTACTTGTCAAGGCCTTTCATTTAATAAGGAACACGATACGATTCCTTATTTTTTATCTCAGGGGACTGTCATACTAAAAATTATGACTGACGTCATATATCCTAAACCGCCAAGACGTATCATTTGACACATTTGTCACCTGACCTATAGTTTCAGAGCTATAAGGGGTTATATGAGCATTACATACATAAATGGACTGTTAACAAGTCAGGTTATAAGAATATTTTTTTTGTTATATTTGCATTTACTGAAATATTTAAACTGTCCGAATACAAACTTCCGCATTGGCTAGTAAACCCTCGCCTCAGTCTTTAATGACGTTAAGCAGCCGCTAGGCTCTCCCCGCGCACCACACTACCCCTTCTCCCCGCGTTCGCGCCATTTTTAGCTCCAAGATATTATGATGACCGCCTGAGGAGTCGTTTTCCGTACGCCCACTTATAATTTGCGGGTGTTCGGTATCTGCTATCCTCGCCGGAATACTGGATATCGCCGGTTCGATCCCGCTAAACGTACTTTATAACCGACCCTTATTGATATTTTTTTAGGATTCCCAATATTGAGGAGTCCCGCCTCCGCGTAAGGAAGCGTAAATAATCTAGTGGATCTAGATGAGCGGCCTCTATGCTTATATTGAAAATATTGAGGACCATTCTCCCACGGATCTACAAAAATTGGTTTATTCATGTTCCCAATCATCAAACTCATCAGAACTTCATTTCGTCGTCGGAAATCCACGTAATTTAGAAAAAAGTCGCATCTCGAAACAATTTGGCGAAGTTCGCCGTTCCGAAAGCAAATAAAGAAGTATTTTAAAAATATACCTCCCGAGTGAAAAAAATGTTGGCGAAAGTTTATTGTAAGGAATGAGAAATTAGAGTTTATCTTGTGACGACTGCGGCGACCAACTTCTCAACAATATTATCATTGCGCATATCCGAGTGAATACCTACCTCCCATTCATGTACTAACAATTCCTTGAATAAAAGTAATTTCGAGTAGAAATCTAGTTGTACTTAAGTACAACTAGAAATCTAGTTGAATTTCTACGGCGGCTTCGCTTGCGGAGTTAAAAGTAATTTATATACTCCAGTGTACTCATAAATTTCAAGTTTATAATAATACTTAGGTAACCGAACATTGTGTTTTATTGGTTGCTCTTCATAAGTAATACTAACAAGAGTGAAATGTGACGATGTAACAAAACAACATTGTATGACGAACTAGTTAATTTTAACTACCATTTTAACCATTTACTTTTATGGCCTCCTCCGTCCCTTTCTGTCGCTTTAAAACAACGTCCGTTTTCTCTTTCTAATAAATAAGTCTGCACTAAACTGTATAAAGTTTTTAGTGTATTTGAAATATTGGCGAATCGTGAGTAGCTTCCGCGAGGTTCCGTACAAAAATCGATATTTTAGTTCGGTTTCTACCTGGAATACATCACGTATGAACAGGGTAAAATAGAGATCGCAAAATGTTATGTTTTACTTTAGAATATTAGACAAAGGAAATTCTAAGCCACCTTTAAAAGTAAGAATACTTTTCGACAATTGCGGTAGATAGTATATTTTGCGATAATGCCGCAGTGTTGATCGCATGCGACACAATACGAACAGTATGTACTTATTTTAAAAATTGATATCGAAAAATTACATGCTATATTACCAATCGGGATAGCCGCAACATTGTAGGAGAAGCTTTTAAGAAGTTAACTGTCATTCCGTCTGTTTTTTTCTGTTTCTTTCTCTTTCTCTGTCTATCTCTCTCTCGCATCTATTCCTAATTTTTAATAGGCATCTCTACAAATCTTTGAGCAGGCACTTCAGATGATAGAAGAGAGTATAGTCAGAACCACACCTTAGAGGTAATGAAATTAAAATTATAGTTTCATCATAAATATAATAAAAACCGGAGTCCACGGAACCCCAACGGTTGACATATTCTCCCTGAAACCGGAGCGTTTTTACGAAGTAACTTTATTTAACGCTTCGTTTAATTGTTTCAATTAACTAAGTTACATCGTCCAACTTTTTGTATCACGTGCAATGTATTAGACAACTTCGCAGTCTGCCATTTACTTTGTCCTATACATTTTCATGGGACATTTTCAGATTGAAATTTTTGTCCGTTCGAGGAACATGACACAATTACTGCAGTGAAATATTTTTGGCATAAACTTTTTTGTCTTCAATATTTTGTGTTGTTTTAAACAGATAATAACTGTAGATGTCGCCAGCCTCTTGGGAATTTTACCTGCGGTCGGTGATCTGAGCTCTGTTTTATATCTGTAGGCGAATCTTATATTATAAGAATCTTTGTCCTGACTGACTGACTGACTGACTGACTGACTGACTGACAGACAACGCACAGCCTAAACCGCTGGACGTAGAGACTTGAAATTTTCAGTGTAGGTAAACCTTGGTACGTAGGGGTGTACTAAGAAGGCATTTTTCAAAATTCAACCTCTAAAGGGGTGAAAAGGGATGAAAACCTGGAATCAATTTTTGGTCTAAAACTGCACATAACCTATATCAAATTAAAGAGCCGATTTTTCTCATTTAGTTGATGTCATAATTACCTGTAAATTCTTTATTTTTGGCATGTTTTTCATGAAAAATAGAATACTTTTATTTTGACATATTATGACAGCGATGATACCTCAGAACAATAAATACATGATAGGTACCAAAGATTAGTAATAGATGATACAAAACATATGTAAAAGGAACTGTCAATGTCAAATTACCTGTGAAAGGAAGCATAAATTATTTCTGGTCTAATAAGTTTCCAATCTTGATTATACATGGAGTTCTGACGTAATTCTACGTCTGAAAACTAGATGTCGCTGCTAATTCTGATCAAATTTTATCGCGCTATCGTTGCGTTTTGAAAAGTTTACCTTAACTCTCAAAATTTTTACTAAATTCACCAAAATTTCTTAATTTTTAGATTTAGGTATATTTGTTACTCTTTCACGCAAAAACTACGGAATATACTTACATACCCTATTATTCATATTCGTTCGCAAAAGTTAACCATTGCTTAAAGTTAGCCCTGTCGCTGTTTGTCATTATGAAATGGTAAGAGATGGCAATACTTTAGCCATTGTTTAGCGTACACTATATTATAATGAATAATGAGGATAGTAGGTACCTACGTGTGCTGGAATGGGATATAGGGTACTTTTTATCTGGGTACCGCGTGAGCGAAGCCGCGGGCGGCCGCTAGTTTAGATATAAAACTGAGCTCATTTTCATTTCTTATTATTATATCGAATAGCTAAAGGTTTTTAATACACAATAAATCAGGTTGTAGATAAAAGAGTCTTCAATTAGAAGATCTGAAAGTTAGTATGTGAGGATTTTATGTTTGTGACTATATCATGGCGTAACGTATTTGAATGGGACTTAAAACATTAATACAACATTCAGAGAACTTTTAGCAGGTACATTGAGAGCGAAGAGTGTATTCTGAATTCCCAATAACGAATGATGTACTCATAAAATATTTTATCCTCGATAAAACTGTAGTGAACTTTTGTATTCCTAAGTTGATCCATATTCAATTCATAGCAAAATTGATAGAACGCTAATGATGTGATGCCTTGTTCAAAGGTTCAGGCACTTTGAGGCGCCGTAATGAGCCCTGATACCAGTACGCGGTTTCATTTGAAACTCGTAAACTTATTGGATAGTTCAAGAGATTTCTCGGCAATATTATTTGAAGTTTTCTCATCATGAATTTGAAGACTTCAAAGCGATTTTGGATGAAGTATTGGGCGGGTAATGAAAACAAAGGGCTTAGTTTTAGCACCCTGTCTTTAAGGAATGAACGCTAGGAAATTAGTGAATTGTTGAAGCTAGAAAAAATAACGGTTATATTCCTCAATTCCGATCTCTGTGGCTTAGCGGGCGAGTGCTCGACTAAGACGCAAGAGGTGCGAGTTCGATTCCCGCTACGGGAGAAATGTTTGTATGTTCTGCAAATTTGCAAAAAAGTAACGTTATTGTTCTGCAAAAAACGACATACGACATAAATTTTTTGACAGAAAAATAACGTTACTTTGTTAATGTAACGTCGTCTGTTAGTAGAATATTGGCAGCGGGCTTTAAAAAGATCTACAAAATTACTATCGATCGGCGATATTGCATTGAATGGGTTGTTCGCATGTAAACTAATGCTAAAGGTACCTGGTTATTTAGGCGACACTTCCAGGATTCTACGAAAGTCGCCTAAATAGATCATAATCTGGTCTAGACCTGTACTTATTGGAAATATAAAACTTTAAGCTGTTTAGAGAAAAACAAACAAAATATTTTTACAAACACTTGTTTACAAATAATAACTAACAATCACTTAAGCAACAGCAATTTATGAATAAAGAATTTTAAAATTGGAAGTAATTAGACAATCGCCGGCCCGATAATAAGGCATCCAAGTTTTTATTTAATTTTAAACTTTTCCTTCCTATTCTCATTTAAAACAGTGAAGCGACGGAGGGTCATCGAGTATCGATGCTTTTTGGAGTTCCGTACCCGAAGGTTGCCGACAGAACCCTATTACTAAGCCTCTGCTGTCCGTCCGTTTGTCAGTCCGTCCGTCCGTCTGTCAGCGGGCTGAATCTCATGAACCGTAATGTATGTATTTCTATTGCCGCTATAACAACAAATAATAAAAATAAAACAAAAGAGGGCTCCATACAAGAATCATTTTTAATGTACGATGATACGGAGTCCTTCGTGTGCGAATTCGACTCGCACTTAACCGGGTTTTTTCGATATATCGATGTTTCGCTACATCACTATCGTCATTTACAGAGCCAATTTAAGTTCAATTTAGTCATAATATTGTTGGTCTACATTTTTAATGTAACATTCAAAATTAATATCATCATCATCATAATTTTCAGGCCACTACTGGGCTGGCCTATAAATTAATATACTTTCAAATATTTACAAGGTGCAAAATACAAAAATACGCAAACATAGTATTACTCTTTAATCAAAGTTCGATTTGACAGTTAATTATCACGCAAGGTTACCCATTTACCCAATTAACCCTCAAACGGTGCTTTTAATAATAGCGTCTATAAGCAGTTGCTCGGATTGGACGTCAATTTGCACCCTTTTTAATAAACTGCCACTTCGAATCACCGCGATTCGGCGCTTTTATCAAGAACCGTTGTGGCGGACGCGACCCGTGAACACGTGAGTTTTACGCGACGTTTAGACTCTTATTTAACTCTAGCGCTACACTCATAGTCACATTGTCAATATTGACAACAGAGGCGGAAAATTTGCCAAATTTTTTGGGCAAGTAATGAACTAGTCCTCTTTTCACCCACGACATCGACTGACATGTGAAAACTTTCAATGGAAGATTTTATGAATTTACAATTTCGCTATTTGGTAAGACTATAAAATTAAATCTTGTTTTGAAAAATGCACAATATTACCGACATGAGTGACAAACAGCGACAGTTAATAAGTAACAGTAAGGCCGAGAATCGGATATAACGTGACTTATGATTAGTTAGCATTGCGACTAAAAGTCGCGTCTTTTAGTCGTGCGATCAGCGAGGGGACAAACGGACACCAAACAAAGTGTTCGTCATAATTGCGTCAATTTGCCGCGGGCACAGCCGGGCTTATGACGTCACAAATGCGTTTTATACATCGCAGGAGTTTGATAATTAGTATTTTAAACTTTCACTAATTCAACCAGCGTGGTGAAAGGGTTAATGTGCGTCTCAACCAGAAAATCAGAGTAAATGTTAAGAGATCGAATAAACAGTACGAACTTTACTCCTGTGTATGTATTGACTTATGAAAAGTCTAAATCAAAGCTATGTTTATTCAAAGTGTCATAGGAGTCGGTTTAGCAGTTTGGGCATGATTAAAATAAACATCCGAACTTTCGCATTTATAATATTAGTTAGATAAGGATTGGTGGGAGACTGCTCGGGTCAGGGATATCTGAAAATGCAAGACATTTGCCCTGCAGTGGGTTGAATGGGTTATATACCAGTAAGAAGTAAACTTCTCTGCTGGACTGGGAGTAAAGAAAGAACATAGATTGCGTCCAGCTGCTTCTCTCCCGAGCGTGTCGTAAAAGTCGACTAAGGGATAGTCCTCTTCAACATGGGGCTGATCAGCTGTCACCATGGTTCACCATAATCTGTTGGGACTTTGAATCAGGTGTGGTAGCAAGATTTGTTATCATTACTTGTGGCTCTGCTTACCAGTAGGGGATCAGTAGGCTATATAACAATACCATCATTAAACCTTATTTATTTACCATTTCCCGTAGTCCCGTCCCGGCCCCGGTCCGGTGGGTGCAATGACCCGTCTCGGTCACAATTACTGCCGGCTCTAGTTTTCTTCGACATAATTGCGATTGAGTGGAGTTTCGCTATCTGACGCCGTCGCCATTAATTGCTTCTTAAATACAATTGACTCCAACAACAACCGCGATTCGTCCCATTTTTCAGATTTCCTACTTCAGTTCCTTTTTTCATTTTGCTGTTGTTTGAATTTGGAACGCAGTTTTTTTTTTGTGAACAGGAGGGTTGAAAAGGCCACTTTATTAGGATCTGCTGCTGAATTGAATTGCGTACGATTTACCAAAATTCCGACCATTTTACGAAAATAATTGGGATCTCTTAGGATTTGCTATAAAATATAAAAATGGATTGCTATAGATGAATAGCTCAGAGTGACCATTTTAGCTCTACAGGCCACTTATTCTCTATGATCAAATGAAACTTGGTAGCTCGTAACTTGTTTGTAACGCGCCTTGTCACGTTTTTGTAATACAAAATTGTCATATAGTATACGATAACACGGTGATTCCACAAACGTGCCCGCGTTTCATAAGGTGTTTTAGATCGTTTTGGTATACAGTTCAAAAATTCCGTTTAATCCAACGACAACCGCGAATTTTCCCATTTTCCTACTTCAGTTCCTTTTTTTTTTATTTTGCTGTTATTTGAATTTGGAACGCAGTTTTTTTGTGAACTGTATTTTAGATTGTATTGGGATAAATTTTTATTCAAACATTCATTGCGTACAGTTTTTATCCGACTGCAAAGATAGGGATTATTAATGGAATGGTTGAGTGAGGACATTCTCCTCTTTTTATAGAGGTATCGACATTGCTAAACTCAAGCACTGTTGAAGATTAAATCACTATTTAACAGAACGGGAGAGGCCTTACAGTTACTTAATTATGTGGGCTAGGGGGTTGAATTTCGAAAAATCAAGCCCTACAGTTTACTGTTTTATATATATGGATCGTATATAAATATTGACGCGGAAATCACATAGCAATTGTACAGCGGCAAGCGATAGCCAAAACGCAGCACTAAATTTTGAACGCATCGTTAACCTCGCTTTCTATGGGCTCGCTTCAAATGTACTTAATATTTCAGAGGCGCCATCTGTGCGCACTTATAAAGGATTATTTAAAGCGTACTAAGGTATAAAAAGTTTATTGTTGAACGCAATATACCAACATTGAAACTATCCTTGTTTGGTTTTGCTTCCACCTTGGCCACGATCATCACTGGTCTGCCACCCTAGCCCATTTGGAGACTCGCATGTACATAGTACGGTAATCACTAATCACTTATCATCAGGTGAGCCACATGCTCGTTTGACCCCTCTTCCTTAAAAAAAATTGGGACATGCTTTTGAAAGGGCAAATTTAGCGATTTTGATATTCAGGTCCAAGACTTATGTAGAGGTCGTCTCGATCATGCTGTATAAAACTGAAATATACATACAATTATCACGCCCTAATGGGGTGGGCAGAGTCACAAGTAATCATAAGAAAACTTGCAGCCACTTGATTCAAAGTGTCAAGATGGATATGGTGATACATGGTGACAGGTGATCAGCCCATCGTCCATATAGACGGTCCATCATGTTGACGACCTCTGTGACATGGCGGGCGAGTGCTCGGCAGAGACGCAAAAGACGCGGGTTCGATCCCCGCTACGGGAGAAATGTTTGTATGTTTTGCAAATATTTCTGCCGGGTCTGGGTGTTGCAGTATTATGAATTATAATATTTGCAGAACATGCTCCCGCAGCGGAAATCGAATCCGCACCTCTTGCGTATCAGCCGAGCACTCGCCCGTCATCAAGAAGTAAAAGCTAATTTTTTATCTAGTCTACATTTAGAACAAGATCC
Source organism: Scotopteryx bipunctaria (assembly GCA_949320045.1). Classification (NCBI taxonomy): domain Eukaryota; kingdom Metazoa; phylum Arthropoda; class Insecta; order Lepidoptera; family Geometridae; genus Scotopteryx; species Scotopteryx bipunctaria. The sequence goes on along the minus strand of OX439446.1, from coordinate 11,778,861 downwards.
TTCCAAATAAACACATGGCAGCAGTAAAAATGTACTCGCTACTCTTAAACCAGATGTAACTTGTAATAACTTGCTACGAAAGCGCTACCATGGTGCTACGGAGGCTCTACGAAGTTGGTATGGTGCTACGTCTTGCTACGCCATAGCATTCGATTGAGAACAAGAATGGTCTAGTGGTAGTGATGATGATAACTAAATAGTTATGTAATCCTATCGTACCTAATTGGTCAAACACACCACAATAACCCAAACCAAATAACCCAACAATGAGGGTAGGTATTCCCAAATAATCCCACTAAATACAGAGCCATTAATAATGAAATTCATTTAATGAAGCTTGTCTCCAAATAATTACAATTGGGCTCACAGCCAATTAATGCATATTTAAAACATTGCAGCGGTAGTAAGTCGAGCTAAATAATTAAGCACCACAGGTGTATGGATCGCATATACGAATACTTTGAGGTTCATCTTTAATATAAAACTAAGTAATTAGCTGTAGCCTCGCGAGGCAGCTTCGTGAGGCAAGTGCTCGCGAGGACTTGCTTCGTCCGCAGCTTGCGCGTTTTCCTCAGCATTTTTTTGAGCCACGTCCAAACTAAGCGAGTATTTTCCTCGCGCAGCTGCCTCGCGAGGCTGCTCAATGACTGACAATCAACGCACAGCCTAAACTAAAAGTTCTAGAAAAACTAATCTAAGAAAATATATTCCTATTAGGGTACACCAAAAAACGTTTTCGAAATTCGACTCATAAATTTGTATGAAAGGACGCAGACGAAAGTAGCAGGGGTTCTTGTATTTCATAATATTACGCATATTTTGTAATCAAAAGTATTTGCGGTTTTGTTGGAATATTATACCACTAAGGCCTTTTACCATCTATAGTAGATGATTTATACAGCGTCAGGAGGCAACTTAAACCTTCACAAACGGGACGCTGTAGTGCCCGGGACGAATTAAGATGGAGTAGGCTTGCCCAGCACCTATTCCATCCTCTCAGCTTAGTCGGCCTTGTCCACAGGAAAGACATGGTCAATACGTGCGGAGCTGCTAAGCTGCGGGTTTCCTCACGATGTTTTCCTTCACCGTTTGAGAGTACTGCTATAGCGTACATAATTTTTTCGCACAGAAAACTCTATTGGTACACGAGCGGGTTTGAACCCATGACCTTAGGATCGGAAGGCGGGGTCTCTACCAACTAGACCACCGATGCTCGATATTATGCCAAGTAAAATCAAAAACATGTGAACCAAAGCACCCACGAATAAACAGTTTCGGAATACGTTTTGTTAGCTATAAATAATTCCGGAACAGAATTTCCGTACTAAAACCGGACACAGACGGCGAATAGTTCCCAACAATTCCGACTTCGAGTCGAATCCATACTAATATTATAAATGCAAAGGTAACTCTGTCTATCTGTCTGTCTGTTAACTTTTTAAAACTGATTAACAGATTTTGATGAAATTTGGCAAGAAGGTAGATTCCATCTCGGGGAAGGACATAGGCTACTTTTTTTTATGGGAAACCCATCAATATACAGAGGTTAAGCAATGTTGTGCGCGGCCAAAACTTGGATGGATGACCGCCTGAGCATGCCGCTTGATGTTGACTTTTTGATCTCCCAGATTTTTTTCTCCCAGGGACATCAACGAATCTATGGCTCCTTATTTTTTATACTATCCCCATACACGCAGACGACGTCGCGAGCTACAGCTAGTCAATAATAATAGAGATCAATTTTCGGATACTTCAGATCAGGTCGAGTTAGAAACTTTGTTTATTTTGAGCGCGCATTGTGCAACTTCGACCACAGCCCTTCAAGAACGCCAACGTTCATCTTAACCTGTTTTAAATCGGAAAAGCTACGGAAATAGTCTATTGAAATGTTACGCTTATACGTCTCACAATTTGATTGTTCAGCGAAATTTTACAAGTAGACTTTTCAAACGCCAACATCATCGCATTGAAAAATAGTGAATTTTCTCAAAGAAAATTGCCTTGACTACTAAAAGTCTGTCAAATATCTTACAGAAATAGATCACTAACAGCGCATCTATCTTTATCCATCCATACTCTGTCTGTCTGTTGTCTTATGTTACCTTTTCACGCCTAAACTGCCATACAGATTTTGATGAAATTTAGCAAGCAGATAGATTGCATCCCGGGGAAGGACATAGACTACTTTTTTCCAAAAAATACTCATAGGGGGGTGATTAAGGGATGAAAGTTTATATGGGGAACAGAGACAACGAATGTTAAGCATCGCTGAGTGCGGTCAGTACTTGGATGGGTGACCGCACCTTTTTCACTCCATAGATTTTTTATAAAGTTCAAATTGTGAAAATCATACAATGCGAACGAAGTCGCGGGCAACAGCTAGTAATTCAAATGAATCTCTTAGTACAGTTGGTATAAAAAAGTCATAATTCTTCAAGCTATTTATTCAACAAAGTTAGATTAAGAAATAACCGGTACTGAAACTGAGGGGCCGGAAATGCCACGCCAGATAGGTTTCGATTGCGCAAGGAATGGACAACACGCTACATTAGCTCTCTCAAACTCGGTCAAACCAAACGTTTTTATACGAAAAGAACGTGTTGGATGGCTCTTTCCAAGTTCTAAAAGCGGACCGGATTAAGGCTGACCGTACACTGTGACGCGAGCGAAACGCGCAGGAAAATTCTCTAAGACCAAACGAAACATGACTCGTAACTTGCTTGTAACGCACTTCTTCGCGTTATTGCAACACAATTTTTTCATATAGAATACGATAACACGTGCCCGCGTTTGGCCGTGTTACGTTTTGTTTGGTCATAGTGAATAATTCCCCGCACAATACAATGAAAAGTGGTGAAAGGATTTAAAGAAGAAGGACTTTCCTCCTCAAAAAAAAATTATTACAGCACCCAGATCAGGAAGAAATATTCGCAGAGCATTGAAACATTTCCTCCGCAGCGGGAATCGAACCCGCGCCTTGCGTCTCAGTCAAGCACTCGCCCGCCACGTCACAGAGTTCATGCGTCCCTATGACTCAGCATGCGTCGCTGGTGCCTCAGTATACGCTCAACCTTAGCAGTTTTGAGGCAATAAAGCACCGGCGGGTTAATTTTACCCGTTTGGCACCCGAAGTGGTGTTAAAAACTAAACCAATATACTTGTTAAAGTGCTCCGGGGGGTTATATAAGTGTACGTGACCGGGACAGTTTTGGCAGCCGACCGCAGATGGGTTAAGACGGCGACTTCTTGCTTCTTTAATGTTTAACTTAGGTTTTATAATGTAAGACAATTTACCTGGTAGAGATTGGTAGAAGATCTTAGTTATATTATAAATGCGAAAGTTTGTGAGTTTGGATGTTTGTGCCTCAATCACGCCTAAACGGCTGAACGGATTTGAATGAAACTTGGAATATACATAGTACATGTACTGGATTAACATATAGGCTATTTTTTATCCGGGTTCTGAACGAGCGAAGCCGCAGGCGGCAGCTAGTTTTTATATAAAATAATAAATAAATATTTGAGGAGATATTACACAGCACCATCTAGCCCCAAACTAAGCAAGGCTTGTATTATGGGAACCAGATGGCTGATAGAATACTTATTTTTTTATATATTTTTTTTAATACATACTTATGATAAATATTACAACACCCAGACCCGGAAGAAATATTTGGAGAGCATGCAAACATTTCTTCCGCAGCGGGAATCGAGCCCGCGCCTCTTGCGTCTCAGCCGAGCACTCGCCGGCCACGCCACGGAGGTCGTCTAAACGTCTAAGCGTATAGACTTCGTTATTTTGCTTTAAACTTAAATGTTTTTTTTTTTCTACGGTATTAATCACCATGATTCCTTCCTTATTCCATGTTATTTGTCAAGTTAAAAATAGCTCCGCCCCAATTCTTGAGATTCTTATGAAAACAATCTGTATAATGTATCGACGATGATCACACAACATATTTTTTCATTATAAAAGTTTAAAGTTTCCAAATGAAGCGCTCGTGGCGTAGCTTGCTTACACGTTCTTGATTGATCGTTGAAGTTAAGCAATGTTGTGCGCGGTCACAATTGGGATGGGTGACCGCTAGTAGCATTACGAGCTGAGCGCTTCCGTGCTTCGGAGGGCACGTTAAATTGTCGGTCCCGGCTTTTAAATCGTTAAGCCATGACGGAGGCCTTTAGGCGGCCTAAAAACTCCATCACAAGAGTTGGCCACTAGCTCATACGATCTTACTTAGTTCCCAAATTCAATAGAATTGAAATGGTGAGCTTTTAAAATAATACCCAGCTCTTAATAATACACCTCTGTCATTTTGTTTAATAATATTCCTCGCAATATCGAATTAAAATGCCTAACACCTAGTTTAACCTGGTCCAGGGGAATCGCATTCGAAATTGTTTTCGCAATCGAGCTTGGCGCGCTTCTCGCTACGTGGCCCGACTACACATTCGGCCCGTCCTTTCAAACTACTGGACAGGCTCGGGATGTACTCAGGTTCTAAGGAAAGGGGGGATTCAGCAGGGGAGGGAAGGTACTTTCTTTTGATGACGTTCCAGTCCATGAATTAGGAAAGACGAGGTTCGCAAGTATTTGGTGCTAATTGCTTTAAAACCTTGTTCGAGGTAACGCACATCTGTGATCCACAGACGTGTAATTCTAAACCTACATTCTTCAATTATTTTTGGCCATATACAAATCTAAAAGATCCAAGCCCTGGCCCGGCCCTGGTACACCAAGTCCGGTATAGCACGGAGCCATGCGGAAGAAGCGTGTGCCAACTTTTCGAAATACCGCCAGTTTTTTCGATTTAATTTCTTTCCGATGGCGCTTAATAGGCAGTTCAGGATGAATTATGTAAAGGGGTAAATGGCTAGTTTCGAGAGCGCTTTTAGCTGAACATGTTGCTATTCATTTGCCCGATAAAATCATAGCAATTCTGTTTATAGCGCAGGCGTTCTCGGGGAAGATTCATCTGAAAGCGAATAATACAATCTGTTACACAACATACGAATAAAACAAGCAATAAGGTCGCATCCACGATATTGCGTTCGCAAATTGAGAAATTTACAGTCTTGAAAGGAGATCTCTTCACTCGAGTCTAGGGCCTCTCCCTTTGCGAATTTTACCTACTGCCTAGAGACAAAGCTGTACTGATTCGATTTAGTTACGAACGAACGGGATCTTCTTTGATGTGTCGAATGAAAGGCACCGATCCGTCTGTAATACACTTAGCTGGGCCATTTCAGCCTCCTGTCTCCCCGGGCGAGGGGCGGGCCGCGGGGCGGGGGGGGGCCCCAGATGCACTCGTAACCAGTTCAATAAGATTTTCATTAAGCGTTGAAAAGTTTTTAATGAGCACGGATTTGGTACAACCCTTGCTGAATGCCGGAGTATTTTCGGCTAAATATTTACCGGTATTGCTATTTTTTCGCTCGTTAATCTTTTCGAGGGTTTACGGGTATTGATTTTTTGATTACCTTTCGTTATAATGCTTTAGAGGATTAGTGGCTCTTTGCGCCTCAGAGTTTGAATACAGACGGTATCGCATATAATATGTTGCCAAGAAATTGGAAGTTTCGATCGAACATCGGATTATTATTCCGAGTAAAATTATTCGCTAGTGAAAAATTGCTTCGAACACGGCTATGAAAATGAAACGCTATAACTACCCGCTGCTCGGAAAACAAATCTATGTGCGGAAATTACTATAAGTAACAGCAAATAAGTTCGAAACTTGGTTGAAGGACGCGACTTGATCGCGAGACTTTTTGTCTCGATCGAACTCGCAGTTTCATCGATGTTCTTTCTTTCTGATCGACCATAACTTCTGGTGAGCATTTTTAGGGTAGTGACCTTACCAGACCACCCAGTTTCATAACCGGACCATCACGTTCTAGCACAAAAAGCTAAAAGCCTCTCAAAAATTTGTTAGGTAGTACATTTTTTGGTTTTTAAGTCAGGATGGTGGTGGGTGACTTTCCGATTATGGAATGTGACAGAAAGGTTTGAGCGGGAAAACCTTACAAAGCCTAAAAAATTGAAGTCCAACAAGGAACTCTCGTGTATCTATGAAGATAAAGTGATCCCTATCGATTCTACTTAATAAACTATTTTTGATTTTCTTCGTCGGTCCATTCGTAGTCGTAAACCACATGGACATATAACTTGCAATGCATGTTTATCGACAAGGTAGTAAGCGGAAAACCTTGCAGAGAAAAGGCTAAATCCAACAAAATGTTGTCTCTTTGTGGGGTCCTTATTTAGTCGCAAAGGATTGCATGGACATGCACACATTTAGTCGCAAACACAATGCAATAAGTCGCGTTCAGTTTCGACCAGCAAGTAAATAGGGCCACATCTGATAACCGGCCAGTAGCTTTCTTCAGTTCACGCCACTTGATTGATGCCTTCATCGCGCTACGATTACGCGCACCGAACGAACTGGTAGACCGCTCTATTTTGTTTCGTAAATTTAATTTTGCACATGCATGCTGTGCAATAAATAAAAAATGTTACGATATTTTAATGATAAAAACACTCAACAGTTACTTTTTATTTATTTATTAACGATTCAAAAATTTATAAATAAATTAATATTTCTGGACATTTGACACAGCGCTATCTAGCCCCAGACTAAGTAAAGCTTGTATTATCGGCACTAGATGGCTAATAAAGTACTTATAATACTTTTTTGTAAATACCTACGTACATATAATACATATACTACAACACCCAAATCCGGAAGAAATATTTACAGAACATACAAACATTTCTCCCTACTATAGATGGTAAAAGGCCTTATTATCTACATAGCTAGTCACAAACAAAATATAAAAATTTCCTAAATGTCTTTACTTACCTACTTTATGTAAACTCGTGTTTTCCTCTGGTCTAATTTTATTCCCAAAATGAAACTCTTTCATGCATCGTTTCATGAAACCACAATCCGGCTTCAGCTTATCGGAATAATCCGAAGCGCAAGATTCCAAATGAGCCGCACTAATAAAGCATAAAACCTAGCGAAAACATTTTGCCAAGACGTAAAAAGCAAAGAAATCAGATACGCCGTTTTACTTCAAACTGTGGGCTGTATAACACGCCGAAAGCAGACTTCGGCCGATATTTTACTTTACTTAAGTTATGACTAAGTGCACTTATAAAAAAGCAAACTCGTGTGATAGTAGAAATCACTCTTTGTGAATTGGATTAGGAATGATCCAGCTCCAAGTTAAGCAAAACTATGAGAACCAGAAGAGTGATGGAAATTTTTTATACTTCTAGGGTTCTGTACCCGCCTCCGCCTCCTAAGCCTCCGCTGTCAGTCCGTCCGTTCGTCTGTCAGAGGACTTGTATCTTATGAACCGTAGAGAGTTGAAATTTTCACAGAGTGTGTTTCTATTATCGCTATAACTACAAATAATAGAAGGGGGCCCCATAAAAAACATTTTTTGTGGCCAAAGTACATAGTCATATGAAAAATTACATGTACGATGGTAAGGAACCCTTCGTGTGCGAATTTGACTCTCACTTGACCGGTTTTTTTTTATTTACATACGTAAAGATACACCAATTACTGGTATATTAAACAATACTTTGCCCTGGGCGAGAATTGAACCCACAACCTACCTAGCGCAGGCAAGGGCTACTCACTGAGCTATGAGGGCAGTCAACATATTGCTTATGTTTTAATTACACCATTTTTTGTGGTTTTGCTTGCAATTATTTTACCCGCGCCGGCACTTACGCTTGTACTAGATTATCTGCTTTCTACGTGCTTGTGTTGGCTACCAAGGTGGCAGCCCCCTTCCCCCCCCCCTCCCCCCCCCCTCGGAAGTACAGGCAGGGTATAGGCCGGCCATTTCCTCTAGACTAGGGATATCAGACATGCCACGTTAATGCAGTAACTCTGAGCTAAGAACTTGCTACTTTTATGTTTTTCATGGCGGAGTAAAAAATTACTCGCAGTTTTTACCCTACTACGAAGGAGAATAATATGTTATGGGTATATGTATGTATGTGGGTATGTATAGTTCAAACGGCTGGACGGATTTTGATAAATGAGGTGTCGTCGGATTTGTCTAGATAAAGAGTATCATTGGTAATTACACTTCTTTGACACTTGTGTGTAAACAAATCCAATAGCGGCTTTAAGAAGCCATTCTCAATGAACTACGACATAGACAAAAATGGATACAAATTAACCATCATCATCATTATGAAATATCTTATATGGCAGATTCTACGAGGTCAGGTTTTTTGTTCTTACTTACATAAATTTTAATACTTGTTACCCAACTGCGATGTAGGATAACGTTTCTTTGGCTGTCGTGCCGGGACAGTGACTATCCGGTTATGAAACGGTATTAGTGGGCAGAGATTCTAAGATGTAGCTGTAAATCGCTGTATCTATATTTTTAATACCAAGAATTACTACCGAGTCTGCGTGAGGAGGCTTATTTTAATAAATAATGGTCGTACATGTTACAACAATGATACTTCCCCTCTTTTGTAACTATAGGCAACTATTATTCCTTTAATAATAACAGAGTACCTTTTGATACGGTATGGCGGCAAGATTTGCCATTCATTATTTAGTATTATGACCCTAATGCCGGATACGACCAGCCAGCGTTGCCATGTTTTTCAGTCGAGAAAAAAAACTCTGGTAACAGATTCCTTAGATCAGAGCGAATGGAATAAGGGATAGGAGAGCTTTGCCCAGCAGTGGGATCTAGCAGTATTACATAAAAAAAATCATCTTGACGACCTCGGTGGCATGGCGGGTGACTGCTTGCTCGATTCCCGCTACGGGAGAAATGTTTGTATGTTCTGCAAATATTTCTTACGGGTCTAGGTGTTGTAGTAATATGTATTATAAGTGTGTTTACAAAAAAAACGTATAGTACAAGCTTTGCTTAGTTTGGGGCTAGAAGGCGCTGTGTAAAATGTCCACAAAAATGTATTATTTATTATTATCTAGAGTGTTGAAGGACTTCTGACATTTATATAACCTTCAAAAACGTTCTATACTTGTAGTTTATGTTAAGGATTGCCAGACACATTTATCCTGTAGTAGGTAATGAAAGCTGGACCCATCTGCGTCCTTGGAGGCCTTGAATTCCATTAGAAGACGTGTCTATAAGCTTACAGACGAAATTAGAACACGTCTCGAATTTGGCGAAACTTACACTGAGCACAGCTGTGGACCTACTTTTGAACTTGGTATAATTTGTAACGTACCTTTTCAAAGTTGTCGGGGTTTCCAGTTACCTTAAGTGGAAAAAACTGAAACCTATACAGGACCACTTATCTCTTTTTGTCTGTCTTCCCGACTATTCAAGATCTTTTTCTTAGAAACGGATTGAGGTATCCAGTTGAAAATATAAATCTGTCCCTTGAAATTACATAAATACAAATACAATACAAATCAATTTATTGACAAAATAAGTATGTTACAAAATAAATGAATAGGCTCCTGAACTTGTAAAAACTGCGTTTCAGGAGTCAACAGCTTCTCCCATGGTTTATGACAATATAAAAATTTCAACCTTCTAAGTCAATGCAATCGGAAGAAATGATCAATTTCGCTGATGCTAAAAACCTATAAAGATTAACTAAAACTGATTGTATTTATATCATGTACTGAAAACTTGCTTTTTGCGATTACAAACTTACATTATGCAGCTAGGCACCATAAAGAGTATAGCAGAACAACTGCAAAGTTAAAATTCTTACGGTGCTTACAGTAATACTTACTATTGGGTGTCTAGAGAACCCTATAGTTCAAGGCGTGAGTCCTACCCTCACTTGTTCGCTTTAAAAGGCTATTCTAGCCTTTTTATTAGTTCTTTTAGCCTTTTCCCACCGCACCATATCGGCCGCAAGACAATATTGCCAACATTACTGTGTTCCAGTTGGCTGGGTGAGAAAGGCCTAATCTTAGGCGTTAGAGACTATACAATTTCTAAGGATACACGAGTAATATTTTAATGGATATTACGTAAAAAAATACCTTCACTTGTAAAAGGTGTTTTTGTGAACGACACAATTTAATTACTAACTTGGAACAAACATACTTATATTTAGGACAGCGACAAAAAAACAGTTTAAAAAAAGTTAAATACCACCTTTTAAATTTTGAAGAGAACTGGAAAAAAGTTTGAATTCGGAACCACAGCTTCGCTAACAAATATAGACATTGGCAAAGTAAAGCACGGTCATTCATCCAGCCCGACCCGTGGTTTCCTATAGCAGACTAATCGGTCACTTCCTACTCTGCACACCACAGATTCCGCTAGAGGAAATAAGTAGTCGTGAATAAGCTACTGTGGCTCATTACTTATTTACAGTCGGCAAAAAGTGAGAACCGCTCTGAGAATGGAAGCAAACTGCGGTTCTTTCGCGAGTTTAACCTAGCATTTGCGGTATTCTAGGTAGTAGGTAAGTAGTTTTGCTTGTTTTACTTGTTTATCCCCTGAATACTCAAACGCATCTCAGAGTTGAGCACGTCGGTTTTTGACAGTTTTTGATGAAAATCTGTCAAAAACTCGTCACTTGAGACGCGCTCAACTCTGAGATGCGATTGAGTATTCGGGGGTATGATCTACAGCTACAGTAAAGGACAGTATTATAGGATACTATGCAATCAATTACAAATTGAATCTATCGTAGATCTATATTTGTTTATGTCCTCGTATGTTTTTGAATCAGTTGGAGTGGCCAGTTTTCGTTTTATGATAAAAAGTTTCAACCTAAAAATGCTGCTTCATTAAAAATTCTGCAGAACAACTTTTAAATCGATGAGGTGTCAATTTTATTACACCATTTCGACAAGTTAAATATCTTCCTCAACAATGAGCTAACGATGATTACCAACACTTTAAATTGCGATCAATCTAGTTGCATTCCAATTATTGTCGTGTCTTCGGGGGCCTGGTTCGGACCCGACCTCCTTAATTGCAGCGAAACCTCGCGACGCGGCAAATTATGCTTCCACTGTCAGACAGAATTCAGACGTAAATATTGGCAACACTGAACGTGATTGCAAAGGCGAATTTTTTCTTAAGTCTATTATTTTAATACAATAAATTTAGTTAAATAACATTCATTTATTTATAAAACTATGAGTACGTACTGGTTATCTACTACAAACTAAAATTTTAAAAATATATTTTAAATACACTGCGGTAGAATGGAATTGGTGTGCTTTGCAATTAAAAGATAGCAGTTGTCGATGAATCGACAAGGCGGGAAACTGTGACAGCATTCATGTCATATCTTTCATTAGAAAATGGCGCGATTCGTGTTGTGCGCGTGAACTAATAATGGAAAGCTGTTAATTTCATGAAAAGAAAAGATATTGAAGCAATTTCTGCGCTGAAACGATTAAACGTAAACAATGAGAGCGCCCTTCGGTGTCCAATCACAAAGCGTATTGTGCTGTGAGACGGAACTTAATGTCAGTGGGCGCGGTGGTGGTGGGTCACGGCCAGCTTTTGTGAGCGCAACAATGTTAGCGATTAACGTTTCATGATACTGATATTATATGGCAATGACGGTAAATTGATCTCAGAACTATTTGATTTTGGAAGAATTTTATTTGGTGACTGGCTTACACGCACGGCCTCGCATAGTGTAAATGTTGTCCGATTTTACCCCCTTTAAAGGATTATTTGGAAAAACCCTGAAACACGTTTTCATTTAATTTTTTATTTAAAGTATCTTAACCGAATTTCAAGCCAATCGTACCGCCCGTTAAAAACTTCCCATACAAACTTTGACATCCTTTTTTACTCCCTTTTAAGAGTTGTTTTGAAAAATCTTGAAAGACGTGTCTATTTATTTTGTATTTATAGTATCCAGACCGAGTTTCATGAGCAAACTGAGCAAATCGTTGTTTTAGATAAATATATAGATGAATGGTCCATATCGTAGCTTTTAGAGTAACGTCATATTTATATAAGACAAGTGTTCTGAAAGGTTTATATACATTGATGAATTTGATACGGTTACATACATCCTGTCATCATCGACGGTAAAATCATTAGGACGTCCATCGACCGCTTCTTTAGCTATCCACCAGACTATTCAAACTATTTCTTATAAGGTAGCTTGAAGGAACTATGAAACTTGTACGCAAGAAAGTTCAAGTAATAACATTTAAATTGTCTTTGTTTACTGGTATCTCAGCTGTTCAAGTTTCGATACTCACGGGTCAAAGTCTTTTGAGTTTCGAATTACCGTATCTTAGGACCGTTTGACACCGACCGTCCCTCAAAGTTCAAATTTGAGTTGGAATAGGAGTTTGGGCTCCACTCCTAGCCTCACTTGCGCCGAGAATTAAATCTCGAATTAGTTGAACGCCAACGTCTAATGGTTCTAAAATCAAGGTGCGACACCAATAATTGGAGGTTTAACTTTTGGTGCAAGTGAGACCAACTGTCAACAAAGTTGAAACTTCGAGACGCCGATATAAAGTTAACAAAACGACGCGTAAAATAACATTTTCGTAAACAAACTCGTTGCTTAAGTATAGATAAAATGGGAGCTTACGATGTCGGCAAGAAATTAAGCGGTTGAACGGGTTCCCCGGGTTCCTGGGAACTTCATGCTCGCTGTTATCAAATTAGGGCTAATGGACAATTTTAATGGTTTTAATCTTGTCTTAATATCTACCTACTTTTAGAGCTTTGACGCAAAATGTCCCGGAGTAATAGGAGATAGAAGTAATATCTTTCATAAGCGCGCAGAGATTTAACTCGACGCTTGGAGATGTGTTGGTGAACTTCGGTCTTGGATTTAGGTACAATTCACTTTTGTATCGATTAATACTTGAACCTAAATAATTAATCAGACAATTAGACGTGTACCTAGCTGTGTTCGACGTGTCATGTCGTTATTGACAACTCAATATACGAAAGTTTTCAAATTATTACTAACGAACTAACTGTGTGAAGCGCTCGTGGGGTAGCTAGCTTAGACGTTCTCGATTGATCGTTGAAGTTGAGTTGCGCACGGTCACAATTTGGATGGGTGACCGTGAGTGGCATTACGAGATGAGCGCTTCCGTGCTTCGGAGGGCACGTTAAATTGTCGGTCCCAGCTTTTAAGTCGTTAAGCCGCGACGGAGGCCTTTTATGCGGCCTAAAAACTCCGTCACAAGAGTTGGCCACTAGCTCATACGAACTTACTTTTAACTAACTGTACCCAAGCCATTTAACACATAAAACATAGCGGCGTCCAGATAGTAACGCTATACAAAATAATTTTCTGAAACGGTTCTGTAGTTTCTGAAATAAAGACAAACAAACTTAGGTAAAGTTTCACAGTAATCGTGTAGACATCCCTGATCGCTGGGTCTTACATATTATAGGTATAGTTAGCTTAATATAGGTACGTCACTGTAAAACAAACTCGGGCTAAAATATACCCCTTTTACTGCACCCTCGTCGGGCCCCGATTAAGCCGAATATTACCTTGCACCTAAGTTACGTTAAGTATTTTCCCAACTGGGCTTACCCTTATTGTACAGTGAAAAATGTTCAGAATCTGGATTAAGACAGTCTACGTTTATGCTGAACAAGTCTTATTTTCCTTCGCCGGTTTTTACTGTAATATTTGGCTGAATAATGCGTTGGTTTTAATAAACAGACATGTCACAAAATATTTTTTATATTATTATAACTTACAGCTAGGTACATAAATAAGATTAATTCGTATAACACATGCACAAAGACAGGTTTGACGACCCCGGTGGCGTGGCGGGTGAGTGCTCGGCTGAGATGCCAGAGGCGCGGGTTCGATTTCCGCTACGGGAGAATTGTTTTTGCAAAATTGTTGCAAATATTTCTTCCGGGTCTGAATGTTGTAGTATTATGTCTTATAAGTACCTATGTGTTTACAAAAAAAGTATATAAGTAGGTATACTATAATCAGCCATCTGATGTCCATAGTACAAGCTTTGCTTAGTTTAGGGCTAGATGGCGCTGTGTGAAATGTATTTATTCTTTATTATTTTTGTTGAAAGCCAATTACAAGTTTCCATTGATACAAAATATGATTTTTATTTACTAGTGTTTTTATACCATTATTTGATATAAGTTGATGATTCAATAAACCTTAGACAGGCAATAACTAAAACCATTAAATCCGAGTAGATTCTGTCCCCATATAGATCAAACGGTCGGACTACAGAATTTTACCTGCTCAATGAGGCCTAATGCGATTGGACGGTCCCTTTCAAAACCCCTGTTTATTTAAAAAAAACTGTTAACACGCTGTTTTGCTTCCGAAAAAAACTATTTTTCATTTTTATTAAATGATATATTTTGGTTGGTAATGGAAGACTTCCTACCAAAATATATCATAATGCCAGAAATATTAGTTTATTTTTTCAAATTAATTAGTTGATTTTACATACATACATACATTATTATCACGCTAGTATCCCTAACGGGGTTGGCAGAGCCACAAGTAATAAGAAAACTTGGAGCAACTCCTGATCCAAAAGTCCCAAGATGGATATATTCATTTTAATTAATTATAATTTAACCTTGTAAAATTTTCGATTTCCAAAGCCAGATTTGTATCCTAATACCACGAAATGGAAGTACCAATAAAAATAGAGCCATTTTATTTTCATTCTCTTTAGCGGGTGAATTACTCATGAGTTGTAGCGAAGGCTTCGGGGGAGGCTTTAAACGGAGGTTTAAGCGGCAAACGGCTCGCCCGTAGCGTTTGCATAGGCGATTATCGCGATTTTTAGCGCCGAAACCTGTGATATTTCGGGGGCGTTTTGTTTGTAAAATAGGGTAGTCAAGTAATATTTTTTGGCTTTCAGAATCAGGCGTCTGGTGTTTCAAAGATAAATAGATAATGAACGGTTTCTTCCATAATGAATGTTTCTGAAACTCTGAGCAAAAATTCTAGTTAAGATGATCGAGCGCTATTGCTTAAATCCACTGATAATTGTATTTTAATTCAACTGTCAAAGTATTTGCTTCTTGACATTGTAAAGTTACTTAATTAGGTAAGTTCCAATAGAAGACCATAGTTTAAAAAAAAGTTTACGGTCGGCCTAAAACTTACTTCATCGGAATGGCTTAGTGTATTTTTTGTTCCATTGGTCTAAAACTATTTTTTCATAAAACTACTTATAAAAGTAGTATGATATGCCTACCTATTTTGAGATAGTTTGATAAATACCCTAATACTTACTTTATCTAAGAATATAATTCCTCAGCTTGTAAATCTGTTCACTGACTGTTCAACACCTCCGCAATATTAACAACTTTTAGTTCAAAATTATCAGCTAGGGTTAATCTGGATTTGCACAATTTATACGCTCAAACAATTCTCCCTGCCTTACTCCGCACTACATAACATAGTACAGTCGAAACTAAAAAGAACAAGAATGAAATCCTGTCAAAATTTATCCTACTTTCTACTCAGATTACAACGCGTGCAAAACCGTAGGGGGATGCTAGTTGAAGCTAGTTGGCCCTGACTAGCCGCATTTACAAACGACTCTTGTCACAAATAGTCACAGAATCGAAGCGCTCGTGGCGTAGCTTGCTTAGACGTTCTTGATTAATCGTTGAAGTTAAGCAACGTTGTACGCAGTCACAAATGGGATGGGTGACCGCAAGTGGCATTACGGGCTGAGCGTTCGGTGCTTCGGAGGGCACGTTAAATTGTCTGTCCCGGTTTTTAAGTTGTTAAGCCATGACTGAGACTTTCAAGGCGGCCTAAAAACTCCGTCACAAGATTTGGCAACTAACTCATACGAACTTACTGGTCTATCATTCCAGCAACAAAAAATCATTTGATTTTACAGTTCCAATGTTAATCTACTTATGCCAGTACACAATTCCATATGTAGATGAACACAATAGCACACCATGAGCGCACATTACCACGTATTGTGCTCTAACGAGCGTACCACTGATATGATAACGAGGCCCGCTCGATTGTCAAAGGGTTAACATTTTATCTGACTTAGTTAGCGATAGGCTACGTTGTTGCTTAGGGGGTTAACACAATTGTGTTCTTATCAGTGCCGGGAAACTCAATACGACAAGGGGAATTAAAACCAAGCCTTTTTATAATGTTCTTTGCTTACGGCTTTATGCAATATAGGGCATTTCAGGTAACCATATGGTTCACAATATTCATCTTGAGACTTTGAATCAAAATTGGCTGCAAGTTTTCTTATAATTAAGTACTTGTGGCTCTGCCGACCCCATTAGGAATACGGACGTTACACTCAAAGGATCTACATATAGAGTTATATTTGTAAAGTATCTTAAAACTAACACAAATATAATTTACAAAATACAAAGGAAACAGTCGGCTATCTAAAGGCCGTTGCAAACTGTCTATAGATAGCTCACCTGATCCAGCTCACCAGACGGTGGAAGTAAAGTGTTCTATTAATAAGTATTGTATTGTTCGCGCTATCCAACAGAAACTATTGAATTTCATGCAGAATAAGGCACCGACTAAAATACTATTAGACGTGTCACTAGTTCTTTCGAACCAGTGTGGTGAGAGGATTCAAAGTCTCATTTCTCAGTCAGTCAGTTTCAGTTCTATGACATGCCGGTTTCCTCACGATGTATTCCTTCACCGATTATAAATTTTTCGTACACAAACATCCATTGATGCACGTCCGGATTTCAGTCCACGACCTTAGGATCGGAAGAGGGATTCGTTACCACTAGACCACCAGTGCTCTACCTACTAAAATTACTGGTAGTCTACACTATAGGCACAATTCAGGTACTAAGCCTCGACTAAAAATAACAACAAAACTTGCGCTAAGCCGGTATTACGCTCACGACTTTCTCTGGCAGTTTTACTACATCTACAACTTACGGATTCTGTATTCTTTCCGCGCTTCCTATCCAGTAGTTTTTGGAAATAAGCATTTTGCTATGCAGCTGTGTAGCGCACCTTCTGCGCTGAAGTTTGAAGATTTGATTTAGCAACGCAAACGAAAACAGAATAGATGCATATCAGCGAAATTCATTCTAGTAGTATTTCTTTCCTATGTTTTAACCGGCCATACTTCATGCGAAGGGTGTAATGACCTGCCTATTACCATTTAAACTTGCTTATTCTTCATTCTAAAAGGTAACTAAGGTTGGATCTTGATTTTTATCTATACAGACGATCACACCCACTGGGTTAAAGAGAATAATAGAATAGGTACAATGATATTCGCTTAGACAATTACTGCAAAATGTATTTCTGAATTCAGTGAATAAAAAGTTTTGAGTCTGATCTGAATCAGGTGAGCTGTTATAGATCTATAAACCTTTTGTATTTATAAACTGTCTTTAGATAGCCCGACTTTTCTTTTGTATTTTGTAAATCATTGTATGTACTTTTCTGCTGGACTGGGAGTAAAGAAAAAACATAGAATGCGTCCAGCTGCTTTTCACCCCGAGCATGTCGTAAAAGTCGACAAAGGATATTTATCTTCTCCAACATGATGTACCATTTATATGGGCGATGGGCTGATCACCTGTCACCACAGTTCACCATATCCATCTTGGGACTCTTGGATCAGGAGTGACTGCAAGTGTTCTTATAATCACTCGTGGCTCTGCCCACCCTGTCAGGGATACGAGCGTGATAATGTTTGTATGTATGTACTAAGATAATTAAAAAAAAGTTTTGAGTTTCTTTAGGTCTGAATCCCAAGAGTGGAACCAGAAACTGATAGCATAGTAGTGTGTCCGTAGCCTTACGCAGCAGAACTCGCGGTCTCCGTCGAAATTAGCAAAGTTTACGCCGTCATTATTGGCGCGGCTGACAAAGGCGAGTCTTCACAGGCTTTGTCGTATAATTGCGCCTGCCACTTAGAACTGCGGATTCCAATGCTCGATGGGAAAGTTATCGTGGAACGGACTATCATACAGAAGTCTCATCAGGAGCAATTACTGCAATGAGAAACGTAAAATGACTACAGGGCAAGTTAAACTTTCCTTATTAAGTTAATCATCTGACAAATTAGGTGTACCTTATGCAAAAGGTTAAAGGACCCAATATCAAAACTTAAAGTTAGACGGTTACTCTAAATTATACACATCCCAGCCAATAGGGGTCAGAGTGACTGCCCGAATTAACCCGGACACATCCGGGACTTGGCCAACAATAGTTAACCCTCCAGCGGCGCCGCTGTCGAAGGTCGACTTTCAAACGACTGCACTTTCCAAACTTGGAATGAACATCGTCAAAATTCGTAGCGAGCACAAATTTCGTAACCGCAAATTACGCGTCTTTGAACGTCCGAAGTGCAACGGAAATAGCCGAAGTCGCTTCGTTAGAGGTCAGATTGGAGCCATTGTAGTGGCCGTAATCACCGGCGGACAATGGCCGGTGATGCGACGTAATTGTCGCTAAATACTGTCGAATCACACGAGCTCGGTTCGAGAGTTTTAATCGCGTTTTGCAAATCGCAGTTTTTCGAGTGGCCCCATCAAATGATTTTACGCGTTGATTATTGCCGCCTAAATGACGGTCCCGTTCCGTTTGCGGAATTAAATTTCGTCGACGATCACTTTATACCGTCGTAATTTTCACACGATGAATTTTATATGCGCTTTAATTTACAGTCGAGTTGTTGTCCAATTTTTTCTACGAGAATAACAAAAAAAAATATTGTTTAGAAAAAACTTTCTTTACATTCTAATAACGAGTTACAGCAGGGGTTGGCGCATGCAGAGCCGCTAATTGAAACTATAAATATAAACCTCCAGTTGTTTCTACCCTCTATTTTCATTCCACTGTTTTGCCTTCAAATATTTAAGCTAAAGAAAGCGTTTCTCAAGTTTGACTTGAAGTGAGCCACCGTCGCTTTGCTCTAGTACTTATCGTTTCTGAACAATACGCAAATAAGACACATGTGTTGCGAAACTACGCCCGCAGTGAAAGCGTACATCGCTCGGAGGAGTGCGTTGCGAGGTTTCAGCTCCTCCGCGATACCAGTTTCGTTAACAACACGGCAATGTACTTAAAACAACCTAAAAAGTTACTTCAAAGTTGTTTCCACTAGAAATCGCATAGTCCCAGCCGCTCCCTAGCGGAGGGGCGAGGGGTGCGCGATAACCGCTTTTTATACGCATAATGCTCGGGATCTCGTGCTAAGCTGATAGAATTGTGGTGGAATCAGCAGACCTTTTGAAGTTCTATTAAATTGTAACACTCGCGAGTTCGCGCCAGCTAGCACCGCACCCCTGAAATTGTGGCTTTATTGAAATAGCTTCAAATTATATATCTTTTTTTTACGTACGTCGGTGTACGCGTGAGGGTTATTTACTTTTAACACCCTTCAATTATTTACCTTATTTATTTCAAGGAAGCTACCTCTTTTTTGACGACCTCGGTGGCGTGGCGGGCGAGTGCTCGGCTGAGACGCAAGAGGCGCGGGTTCGATTCCCGCTACGGGAGAAATGTTTGTATGTTCTGCAAATATTTCTTCCGGGTCTGGGTGTTGCAGTATTTATGTATTATAAGTATGTATTTATAAAAAAAAGTATATAAGTATTCTATCAGCCATCTGGTTCCTATAGTACAAGCTTTGCTTAGTTTGGGGCTAGATGGCGCTGTGTGAAATGTCTTCAAATATTTATTTATTTATCTCTGCTACTCAGTTTTTACTTTTGCAGTTGTCAACGTGTCATTTGTTTTATGTAGGTATATGTAATGTTTTTGTTCCAAATATTTTTTTTTTTATTTAAATTTTGAATTATTATTTACTGCACCAATCAGGAGCAGTGTTTAATCGTGTTTTCAACAACAACAATCAATATTGTAAGTTTATTTGTATTGTAAACAAATAGTACATCGTACGGTACTTGAAATGCATATCCGTTGTGTGTTCAATGAAATTGTGAACAAACAGACAAACACAACAGGTTTCACGCGTTATACTGATAAAGTGCTAGCTCATTAGCATAATACAACAATGGGTAAATACTCCTCTGAATATAATTAGATGGATGTTTTGCCGCGATGGAGGATGAACTTATCATAAAGCTCGGAATCTTGTTATCTATTCCCATTCAAATGCTTAATACATACATACGGCCTCGGTGGCGTGGCGGGTGATTGCTCGACAGAGACGCTAGAGGCGCGGGTTCGATTCCCGCTGCGGAAGAAATGTTTGTATGTTCTGTAAACATTTCTTCCGGGTCTGGGTGTTGTGGTACCATGGTACTCGTAGTTTCTGATACCCACGACACAGGGAATCCTAGTGTGGGGTCAGGACTATGTATGTGACTGTTGGGTGTTATATATTTATTTATACATTATCACGCCATATCCCTAATGGGGTGGGCAGAGCCACAAGTAAACATAAAAAAACTTGCAACCACTTCTGATTTAAATTCCTAAGATGGATAAGGTGAACCAAGGTGACAGGTGATCAGCCCATCGCCCATATAGATGGTCCATCATTTTGGAGAAGATACTACTAGCCCTATGTCGCCTTTTACGACATGCTCGGGGAGAGAAGCAGCTGGACGCCTTCTATCCTTTTTCCTTCTCTAGTCCAGCAGAGAAGTAATACAAATTAAGAAATAAAGATAAGTAAGTTCGTATGAGCTAGTGGCCAACTCTTATGGCGGAGTTTTTAGGCCGCCTATTTATTTATTTATTTATGTCGCATGCGATCTTAGTCTTCCATTACAACTCCAGTATAGCGACGGGACTATCGCATTGCGACATTACCGGCCGGATTGTCGCGGCAGTGTGGAGGTGCCTTTATCAATCCCTGTGATCTACCATGATGTTTGTCGATCGTCTGAGACACAGCTAATAGGCCGAAGAAGCTCTGAAGTTACATAATTGGCGTTTCCAAGTTTTAGATCAAATGACTGTGATCTTGGCTGGGTTTGACATTTCTCGACAAATTACCTAAACCTATAAGGCACAGCTTTAAGGAGAATCCGCAAGGTATACCTACCTAAAGACACAGAATAAATAATTGTACTAGATTGTAAAAGATTCACTCTCGAACAAAAGTCTAGTTTAGGTATAAAAATTTGCCTATTCTCACTACTTGCACGCGAAATTGAAACATATTGTGTGACACTAGCGTTCATATTCCGTTGGGCACCACTGAGTTTTGCAGCAAGAACTCGCCGATATATTATGCAAATATTAAAATCTTACTTGTTATAATAAAAATGCGAAAGTTTGCGAGTGAAGCCGCGGGCGACAGCTAGTAAATCAATGAAGTAAAACACTTTAACATACCATGATAACCTACTTATATACTTACTACAGATTTTGGTATTGGCAAAACATGTCTGTCAGTTCCTATAACATTGTTTCTGACCAATTCACGGGCGTAGCCAGGGGGAGAGTTTTGGGGGTTCAAAACCCCCCCTCCCCGAAAAGTTCAGATATTATCATTCATAGAATTAAAATAAGAATAGGCGTGCGGCATATCTCATTGATGTCGCGGGCAACAGCTAGTCTTATTAGGGGTTATTTTATGTACTTTTAGTAGTTTTATTTTCTTGAACGAAAAAAGTCATTGGTATCGGTCGTATTTAATCATTTGAGATTATTAAGTACTTGTTATATCTACACTCTTAATTCAATCCGATCACACGGACTCGTAAAAGCAGCCTCACGTCGATAAAAAAATATAAATAAACGTTCATTAAAACGTTTTAGTTGTGTATTTTATTTACATTTCCAGAAGCGTAAAGTAGCAATTTTAATGCGAAATGTAGTAAATTACGTCATCTTAAGCCTAACAAAGTAAGACGCCTACGCCCGGCCGATACCGGGGCGGTACAAATGGCAGCCGTTACCGCAAATGTACAAGTGACAAATCCCACTATAAATGTATCGTAGGAACTAGTTAACGCACAGTGGGCACCGTCCGTACACATTAGTGGTCGCCGGCTATAATTTATTTGCCGGAGTAAATAGGATTAGCAGAACGCCCGGCTCCGCACAGTGGGTCATTTTTTGCGGCGCGGACAAAGCGCCACAGGCAGCCGGCCCACTGTGCGAACTTTTACAATATTCCAGCGAACCTGTGCGATATCGATTTATTTTTCCTATCATAACGGAACCGGTAAATTATGCCCTTGTTGAGAGTTTTCCCCTTTGTTGCTGCCAAACTTCATACAGAACGGCGCGCACTACTGTTTGTTTTCGGAAGCTTTAGTAGCTATTGCAGTAAAACACAGAATTGTAGATCAATTCCAAACTGCCTATGTACCTAGTTATACCCAGCCTACCGGTGCTAAACTTAAGCCATGACATACCTAGGTTGTACGAGTACCTAAACAGGAAAGGTCATGTCATTATAAAATCTAAAGCAAGGTAGATTTTTTTGTCAGTTACTCGTATCAATATAAAAATGATAGCCACTAATAACAGTTGAGTGATGATTGACGTTTAAGCGTTAATAAGATAAGATAACTAAGACAGGTACAGTGTTTCAGTAAAATAATCCGACCATCCCTAGTTTGTCCGATCTCTCAGACGAATAAAAATACTTATCACGTAAAAGCTCGCGCGGGATTCGAGGCAAAGGTAATAAACTGTCGCGGCCAATCAACGCGCCGCCAGCGAGCCATTGGATTTGACCGCCACGACGCCGACGAGTCTCGCGGACAAATCTCACCTGGAGAAAACAAACCCTGAGCCGCGCAGACGTGAGTCGTTTAAGGCTATAAACACTGTTTACACACTACAAAAGCTCGAACTCGAGAGCGCTACGTGATAACATTATTCGGGTGAAAAATGTATCGAAAGGCACAAGTGGCGAATCTCGAGAGGGCCACATCCGAATAAATAAAGTGTGGGGTGCGGCGCGAACTTGCAAAAAAAAACCCCATTTACTGCGGCGCCGGGCGCGAATATAAAATATTGATCTCAACGGAAATTTATGAAAACATAAAAATGCGGAGGTGCGAAGTCGCCCTGATGGAATACTCTTGTAGGCGACGCGGCCGCTGTCTCCGGCCTCGCGCCTACATTGTGAAGGATTAATCCGCACGAGTGTCGGTACTCTTCATACCCAAAGATTACCCGAATTATTCCAGAAAAGGATTTCTGGATTCTATCTCGATTCCGGCAGCGTGCAGGAATTCAATTCGGATCACTTATATCATTCGCGTCATAGAAGTTCATAATGGCGTTTGGTTCAGGGAAAATTTTGCAAATGAAATTCCGAGAGCGAGGGATCTTGTCCGCCGGGAACCCTCTCCACACCCGGTTATTGCCCATTTTTTATATAGAAAAGTCCATTTTAATCCACGCAGCGGCAGCCGTAACTCTCGCCTTTATTTAGTCACTAGATTACGCTTAACAAGACCGCGTTATTTCTGCTTCCTTCCGTTCGCAATGAGTCGATTGTGCTTTTAATTTGCGTTTTAAAAGGGAGTAATGTGGTCGAATTTGGCTGGCATCCACGTCAGCCGGATTTGGCAATGAGCGATTTCACACTTCACACTTGAAACGGTAATAGGTTTGCCGTGCGATTACCAGTGCCGGATTAGCGCATGGAGCCCGGCTCCGTGCGCCAGGCGCGGCTCCGCTGGATCCGTGGCCCTGATTCCACCTAATGGAGAACGTTTCGCGTAGCAAATTAGATTACGGTTCGGCACAGTAAAATGTTATATACATTTTGCTGCTATAAATTGAAACTGCAGCTCAATGATTCGTGTGACTATTCCGATCGTACTCGTAGTTAGTCACTGTTCTTTGTTTCGGCCTAGTTTTTACAGTGTATCGCAACACTAAATCCGCGTCCGATGCAACTGCGCTTGGCTGTCAACTTGACGTGATGGATGACGTCATTAATGCCCCGTGATCGAAACAAAACGACCCCATTAGTGATCCAACCATAAGAGGAGCTTCCGCTGAATCTCGACTGAATCGTGACATGGGACATCGGCATAATAAAGCGTATACACAAATCGTCGAGTCAATCTAAGGGAAAATAGGACAGCACATCAATCGTTTACGCGTTTGCATCAAAAATGTAGGTAGATAACCGGCCAGTGGGCCGCGGGCGAATAGCAACACGACACATTGCCGATATAACCCTCATAAAAGCCTCTATATAATATGGAGAAGAGCAACGAGCAAACTATTACTGCGAGTCTTAGAAGGAATGGATCCGGGGTCATCGCATTGTGTCATCTCCCATATCGAAGGACATCGTTCGTCAATGTAACATTCGGACGCGCTCCCGGCCCGGGTACAAGATGGATGGCCTCGGGAAGGGCCGTTGCTTCATGTTTGAGCAGCGGGATCGTTTACATTTGTAAATAGATTTTAAATTCGTCTCCAAACCACACACTGAACGTTACCCTACTACAGCCATACACGTACTGTTCTCTATTTCAATTACATTCATCACAAACATTAAAATATGATATCAATTAATTAAGCTCATTGCAAATACGCTCCAAAATATTTACACCACATCTGTTTGGTTAGAGTGCTTTTAATAAATTGTATTCGCACACAGATCTCACAAATGAGACTTGCAGCGATCGCACAGTGGTTGATCTGTAATAATTGTGTGTATAAATCAAAATGACATGCGTTTAATCGCGGCCTCCTGCGGAACCCTCGAGCGGCATCCGGTAGGGTTCCGCGCGTCTTTGTACGAAAAAACGGTAAGAAAAGCAACCCTCGCTAATGCACAGGCTATATCTATTTGGGTACAAAGGGCCGTAAGTGTGCTTGACCTCTCTAGGTGAAGGAACGGGTCTGATGTTTATATGTTTTGTAAATCTCATGTAATGCTGACGCGGTATTAGGTTACTTTTCACCAGAAAATGTTACACTAGAACCCTTTGAAATGGGCACATTTTGATGGGATAGATCATCTTTTATTATAAATAAATATTTCAGAACCTTTCACACAGCGCCTTTTAGCCCCAAACTAAGCAAAACTTGTACTATGGGAACCAGATGGCTGATTAACTTTTTGTAAATACATAAAATTACAACACCCAAACCCGGAAGAAATATTTGCAGAACATACAAACATTTCTCCCGCAGTGGGAATTGAACCCGCGCCTCTTGCGTCTCAGCCAAGCACTCGTCCAACACGCTACTGAAACTGTCATTATGTTTGCCTAGACTTAGGCAAGATATCTTGGTAAACATGGATTAGGAGGGTACCTACACTTTTTTACAAAAATTTGTACAGGTACTTACCTGTACCTACTCATTTTTGTAAAAAGTGAATGGGACATTACACAACAATGGCCAAATGCCCCTGCCAATATTATTGATATTATAGATTATTTCCCTAAGCACGACAGTAAAAATATCAAAGGCAAATTATTGAATCAAGGAGTTGAGTGAACGAGCACGGCTAATTTGCATAAAATCAGCGGGCCAGCTTCATATCAGCGGCAATTAATCAACCCCAAGCCAGCGATCCGTATAAAAACAAAAACACGATATGACAGCGGGCGCACCTGTCAACGTCACGTCAAATCCCACCGCGGCCGCCATTTTATATCGGAATGCAAATAACCTCACAAATCGGGGGTGTAATGCGATCCGTCCCGGGGCACCCCCGAACAGCTGATTTATTTCATACGCGATATGGTTTTACCGCAATTGAGAGCCCTCGGCTTAACCGCGCTCAGATACGCTTCAAGATACCTATCGGTCGCAGCGCGTGACGTCGCCAATATTTCACGTTTTTGTGCAAGTGAAGGGTTCGCGCCCAATTACGCAAAGAAAATGCACGTTTTTTTTCCATGCAGCGTATAATAGCGACACTTGTCTATAGGCGCGTGGATGGGCCACTCAGTCGGTGTCGAATGCCACTCGGGATTCAAGATGGCGGCCGCTGCAGCGCGCTTTGACAAATGCACATCACGCGCGTTCGCTTCGCATCTGTCATTTGTTTATTTTTCAAAAGAGCTCTAGTAATTAGCCGACGATGACTACCAGATTGAGTTACACGACGGAACTCCACAATGACGACACCTTTTGCAGTTTATTTCGAAACTCATTCTGAATTTTTTTTTTGTTTGTTAAACCCCGTAAAATGGAATGGGTATTTAAGAATATTTCGATTTAAATGACACGTTGATAAATATTTCAACCTATTACTACAGTGATCTGGAGTCACGCATGACTGGGCTAACGTGATTTTCACATCGAAGCGGGCGAGGATTATCGCGAGTAGTTATCTAGGTAAGAAACGTCCATCACCGGCGTAATTTGGATATATGCGAATCCCCTCTGGCCTGGTGTAATCGGGTGAGCTCAATGACCCGCGAGGGGCGCGGGCGGCGCGGGGTGGTCGCATCATCAATCTCTATCAGGGCATCGCCGTCGGCGGTTCGCAGCATTTCCGCTGAAAAAAACCGGCGTCGAAAAATATGACCGCTTTCGTGTGGTGTGACAGTGTGTCGGAGCCACGTAATCCTCGGCATACGTCTTCTTGTCAAGGGAACGGCCCTTTGTGACGGTGTTACCACCAGGTGACAGCCGCTGTTAGTCCTACTGAGAAAGGCCGTGAATTCGTAGAAAAGCGAGGCGACGAAAGCTCGTGTTATCGCGCCGGCAATAATTCCTCAACATAATTATAATTACCGCGATTTGTCCGCCTTTCATTAGGAACAGCGACACAGTCTCACGGAGCAATTACACAAAACATCAATTCCCGACGCCGAATCTCATTTGTGAATCGTTCATTAGTGGAAAGGGGAGGAATGGAAACTTTTGACAAAAGTTAAGACGTAAACGCCAAATGAATCTGCATTATTCGCCTCCCCACTCCGCGAGATAAGACAATTAAATAACTATCTCGGCCCATTTATCTGTAGATGTTTTGTTTTGTTTGTTTCTATTAGGGGTAATTAATGCTTGTGGAATAGGCCGAAGGTTAATGAAGTCGGTTATCGGACATCTGACGGACTGGCTCGGTGGAACCGGCATTGGGGGTCGCCGCTCGTCCCATTGTGGTCGGCTAATGGACATTCTTGCCGAGACTAGACTCGCTCATGCACAATAGATAAAGCAAAACTAGACGTATTCGGTAGTACAACTCTTTGTAACGAGGTTTGGCATTATTTCTCAGCCTGCAAAGTTCATGCTGCCAAGCGGAGAAGGCAGAAATTCCAACTTAGTACAAGGGTACCTTAGTATGTTGGTAAATCGACTCGACATTTTGTTGTGTTTCATTATTATGGGTTTTGTTCAAAATTAAATGGATGAGTTTAACAAAATACTTTCTCATTAAATGATAGGTAAGTATTGCATTTTCTCATAGTTTGAGCAAAAAATGTGGGGGAAACTTTGAATTTAAAGGGCGTGATTGGCGGCATTCATTCGGAACCTACCGCAACCCTCTTCCGATTCGTTACACACCTCACGCGATTGTGCCCGCGCTTTTTCATCCCACCTCAAGTAATATCGCGAGGAATTTCCCAATTTCAACGCCCCTGCCCGATGACACCTATGAATCTAAGTCGCACTTTGTAACCCCCCGGAATCCATCGGCGAGGATCCGTCACCTCGGTAACTGCATTCTTCAGTAGACAGCTAATTTGGCCCCCCATTTACGTGTAAGTAGAGCATCGATCACGGCGTCTCGGCATTTCTTCCAATCTACCGAGCGCCCGTCTATCGGAAGATTCAATGAATGATAACGAGCCTAATAAATACGGAGTCGGCTCACCAAATGGCTGTAATTAATTTAATGGATTTAGACAAAGAAATATGTACAATGAGATAGTGAGATTGATGGTGAAAGCATCGCGCTGTTTTGACCATTAGCTATTGTGTTGAACAGTTGGAGGACAGTGCCCGCGACATCATGAAATGCACCGCTGAAGATTTATTCCCCGTAGAGTTACGAAGATAATTAAAAGTAATAGGCATTATCGGAAAGCAGTTCGTAACGAGTGTTCAAATCAATGGGTCTCTATGTAGCGCCGCCTGAAAGAGGAGCAGGGGTATAATTGTACGGGTATCGTATTTCGACGCGACGGTCGGCCCGCGTTGCGCCTCTGTGGCCCGCTTTATTTTTCTCCATTTACTTGTAAACACTAATGAAGCCGCCTCTAACGAGCTCTAACGTTGCACTTTCCGTTTATTATCCAGTCTGTAATCTAACATCCGTATCCAGCAGGACCCGAAGTAAAGCGAACTCTCTTTTCACTTTATGTTTATTTTATTCAAATCCTACAAGGAGTTGATTGTTGCTGCGGAATTCCTTGAATTCTACGAGTGGATGGATCCATCGTAATTGACTCGGGAGTTTTATATGCAGTAAATCCTACCAACTTGAACTACCTACATGTGAAACCGTATGCAGATATCGCTGTCCTCTTTGTGGTGCGGATGTTTGCGTAGACAATGCATTAACATAACGGCCCATAAAAGGCCTCGCCTCGTCCAGTCGTTGGGACCCCGGGAAGGGTTCCGTATGCCGCTTGTATCTCGAAATCAGCGCAACATAAATTAGCGGACAACTCGCGTGACGTACCGACTTACGTCTCCTTATCGCGGCCAGGAAACTCGGCCAACTGTATGACACGCACTAAAAAACCAACTCTGAACCATGTTGCAAAAAAGCCCACTTTCCCCTGACATAGGTTGCTCAAACCACTGTACGAGCTTCCAACTCCGACTCTATTTGTAGAGCCGGACGGTCTAAATCCGGAGCTGAACAAAGCGATAGTCGACAACAAATAAGGTAACATTGCCAGTATGTCAACATAAATAAAGCTGAGTGTCCTTTAACGAAGCAGACGTCGACGTCGGGACACTAATACAGACGTTCCGAGACGATTTAGACTTTAAACAACAAGGCATAGGAACCAGAACAGAGTGGCAAACGAAAGGGTAGTAAATGAAGGTTCGCATTTAGCGGTCATGGTGGTAGTGATATGGGTGGACTTCCTTTGTCTGGTAATCTTATCAGACGGGCGAGTCTTGACATGATACATGGGCTGAGCTGTGAGCTGCACGCTTATATAAGGAGGATTCACAGCGCCATGTAACTTGCAGCTCGCAAACACTATGCCAATTGGAGCTCCGCAAGGTAATCGATCAATTTTAATAGAATGAATCCGTCTATGTACCGGATAAGCCGGAATATATATCGCATTGGGAGTCGGCCAACCGTGAGCCATCGATTAAAATGTACGCATAATGTCATTACGCGAGCCCATTCCACTTGTAGCCGGGAGATAGCGGCCTTCCTTTCGAGCCTTGAATTTCGTTAATGCCCTCTGAATTTTTCGATAATGCCTCCGAAACCTTCCGTTATAGAAAATGTAAAGGAAATTATAAGAAGGCCCGCCCGGGCGCAGCTCCCGCGCGGACTCGGAGCGAACCCATTCAACACAGAGTAGTTTTATTTTATGGAGCTCATAATGGACGGGAGACAGCGCCGAGCATCAGAATGTAAGGTCCACAAAAGCTCCGCTCCGATCCGCTTGCAATGGCTAAACTTTGAATACACCTCTTTCGACTATCGAAAAGTTCCCGATAATGGATTTGTTCGAGGACTCGATTGTTCTGCGATGAATGGGTACTAATTAAAACGAAGTCACGACGACGCTGGACCAACTTCCCGATTGTTTCCCAACTATAAATCGCAGCGGTGCTCTCTCATATAAATATTGTACGGGGTTCCGTTCCCGACGAACTTCGGTGCTAAATTTAAAATAGGAATTGGGGAATCGGCAGCCAGAATGTACGGCTGTGTAAGTGTTTTGCACAACACAACTATATACCACACGGATGATGTACGACACCGCGATATTAATCGGCATGAATAAGTGCCATACTCGTGTGAGCGTCTGGTATTCTAGTTCGAATCAAGATTAAGGGGTAAATTCTAAATTGCTTCGGGAACGTTCACGTAACGAGCTTAAGATTGTGGGCACGTGTTGCCGCCGCGTCGCCAGCGCCAGATACGTCGCGTTTGAACGGAGGTGCGTTTTGCACGCAGCCGCATCGCATACATCAAAGCTACCTGCGACGAGATATGTACGAGCTCGTGACAGCTCGCTTTTGGCTCTCACATCTGCCGTAAATGCCTCCCTCGCTTTACAAAGTCATCAGAAATGTATTTTATTTTGAGGGAAACGAAATCCGCATTACGCTAGGTTATTTATCCTATTAGTAGAACAGACACGGAATTAACCTCAGGAGCTTACGGCGGGCGAGCGGCAGTCACTTTATTACCACTCGCTTCTTTTGCCGTTCCCAATAAGAAATCACGTTTGATCGGACCGGAGCTCGGCCGCAAATGAGCCGAAACACACCCCCTTTATCTTCTAATAAGTAAGTGAGCTTGGTACCGAGGAAAATGCGAACTCCAAACGGGAAGCAAGAGATCAGATGCCAGATGGCTGGAAAAATATAAAGCCAAACGAACCGGAATATGGATAGTGTATATCTGATTGCTATTCGTTTTTACGCATAGCATAGTTTCAATAAATACGATATAGTAAAATTCCGCCTCGAAAAGTCTGCAAAAAGTTCGAGTAAACAAACGGAAAAAAGTGATCGTTGGAATTTGGAGGGAAAAAAGTGAGTTTGTTCCGGTACGCGACGACAAATCCCTGGGTGGCGTTCAAAATCGCGTTCCCTTTTTAAAGTTGAGACGATTCTCGTAACGAGTGTCGAATTCTGGACCCCATGGGTCTTCCGGAGACGAAGTGGCCCCGGAGGTGGCTCGGTAATTACCCACCATTACAGACAAAGGACGACTGCTCCGATTACCATAATTCCCAGCGCCGAGAACGGGATATAAATGGCCCACATTTTGTAGTAGCACGACGACTGACGTGTGTATTAATGACTACGCTTGTCCTCTTAAATTAGGCGAGGGATTTGGTGATTCAGTTTTTCATTGGCGGCTCCCGACTCGCGCCGCTTCGAGCTATCCTTTGACATCGGATGCTTACAATAAATTGTTTCAACGTTATTTGCTTAGACATCCTTGAAAAGGATATTTAAGTTCTATTTAGTTCTGAGATTAATAAAGTTGCAAATGTAATTTAATAGAAATACAATGTTGGTGATTTTATACGATCAAGATGGTTCCCCCTTAAGTTATAACTTTAAATAAGTAAACAAATAATTTCTGTTTACCGCTCGTTCGTAGGTAAAGGTAGTGAAACGCTCGAATAAATTCATTAATCTCTAATTACTACGAGTAGAATGGTTCTCAAAGGGCGCGACCACAAAGGGCTTGACGATTTTATCGGCAACTTCGCCATTTTCTTTCGTGAGCTCGTAGAGGGGAGGAGATTCGATAGCAAAGAAAAAAACAACACAAAAACCCTTTTAAAATTAATTGAGTTTTCTTGCGGCTACATCGGGCTGTACAATAAATTAATTAACGCTTCGAGAAATCCTCAAAATTAGTAGAGGATCAAAAGTTGTTATAAGGCCCGATAAGAGGCGAGGGGGGACAGATAATACTTCGATTTTCCATTAGCTTATATTAGCGGGAGAGACGCACCCCGCGGTTTGAGCGATGCCCGCGATCTAATATATTTCCTTTATGAGAAACTACCGAAACACGCGATCTTTGATCCATTTGCATGGGCGCTCCACTCGGCTATTTGTTTACGGCCATTACGGTAGCCAATATTCAGTCATAATTGAATTTCGACTTGTAAATTTTCGTGGATGGAATTAATTAAATTTTTCCCTGTTCTAATGCTCGCCGGAACCGCGGCCGTGGGCTGATTAATTTCGTAAAAGCCTTTAACTTTGCAAATAATGCTTTTGATAACAATTTATAGACTGTTAGCTACCTACTTGGTTTAGTTAATTTCGACTTAAAAGCTCCGGCGGGTGAAATCAAGCGATTCATATTTCGATTGTTAGCCGATCTCATTGAACTCTGTCAAATGTTTTTAAAGATTCCGAAGGTCTATATTTTCCCTCAATTATAAAGGTTGAACGTTTTGTGCTAAGGCTTGTTTTGTGTTGTCACCAGGTTGTCTGCTGGAAGGGTCTCGTCTCCCACCCGATGTGCCTCCGCGGAACCCCACCATGTCTCGGCTGAACGGCCGCATCACGGGGAACCCCGCCGACCTGGGAGACTTCGAGCCCTCGTGTCTCGTGCGCACACCTTCAGGCAACTTCTACGTGCCTTCAGGTGAATGTTAGACCCTTTTTATATTTGGACTACGTAGCAATATAACAGAGTTCAATATCAGCTGGTATGGGAATGCAGAGACGGGGGTTTTGCGAGATCTAAGGTAAGTATTTACGTTATCATCGATCTCACAATTTCGTGTAAGCCAAACATAGAAATTTTGAAAGAAGTCAAATCCAGCAATCGAGAGCAATGACTTCTATAAAATTAAGCAACATATTAATCCTTCCTATTTTTCAGGGGACATTCAAAAAAATCCATCCATGGACTACAAGTCGAACTCGTCGTGCAGTAGTCCGGGAAAGGACAAGAGTACCTTAGAGAGGATGGACCGCGGGGAGCGATCGCACCCCGCCTTCGGCGCCCCCGTGCCCGTCCTCCCCGTGAGGAACAACCTCCGCTCCTCGCACTTCCCCCCAGCGGCCTCGAGGTTCCACTTCAGGAAAGGACTGTCTTCGAGGTGCTCGTGGAAGTGCACCGCAATAGTCTTCATATTACTCTTTGTTTTACTCTTAGCGATCGCGTCTTATATGTCTGGTGAGTTGATTCTCTTCTTTATTTGTATTTTTATTATCAAATAAAAAAAGTCGATACCTTGTTTTTGACTGTTCAAGAAAGAAGTGCATGAAAAATTGAAAATTATTCCGAAATAATCAATCAAGACATTTGTGATAGAAATGATTAACGATTTCGCTGAAATAATTTCCCAAAACAACACGATTGTTATAATTTATTATAAATAAAGCATTATCGTGAAATTATTTCTATCTAGGCCGTAGAAAATCTCTAGACGATCATTATTAATTCGTTTGTTTGCTTAAACAAGTTAGACAGATACAAAACTCCCAATAGGATCGTTAAGCTTGACTAGTCACTGAATTCGTTCTAACTAGGACAAATTTAAATATCTCCAAATAAATCATTCCGAAATGACAAAATCTGCAAATTTGAACTATTGATTTTCGTTGTTCACAGCGTCATACTTCGTCAACTGGTCATATCAAAACTCAAAAGCGTGTACAGTACTGGTTGGCGAGTCAACGGAATTGTTCCCAGCGTCCAAAGCGACGACTCTCGAGTCTAACAAGTCGCTGGCGAGACCGCACCAGAGCTCGCTGTCCACCACAGGTAACGAGACCCACTCGCGCCCACGTAGGAGTGTACACGTAGATGGGCATGCTTCTGACACTTCTGTCCCTATCTCTTCTTTGAAACCTGTCACTGTAGTTAAAATGCATGAAATCACAACGCCTTCTATCGATGTAAGCTTAGCGCATGGTGTGGAGTCAGCTTCCGGAGTCATCGAAGGGGGTTCTAACGCTTCTGTGGTTAGCGACGTCGATGTGTCTAATACTGGTGATCTAACAAAACTTGAAAGCACAACCATCAAGGAAACGTCTGTGGAAGCGACAGCCATAACGACAACTGAAGAGGTTTCAAAAACAATAACAACTAAAAAGAGTGAATTGACCGAAGCTGTTGTAACAACTGATAAAATAACTAACATAAAACCACGTGTGGAATCACCGCTTGAGATACCTGAGACTGTTAAAGAGTCCAGAATAGAAAAAGTTAATATCGCTTACGAGCCTGAGGATATGCAAGGTGATTCTTTTCCGTCAATCTACTCATATGGTGCACAAAAGCTACAGTATTTAAAATTACTAACAAGACTCAACAAAGTTAATGAAGAGCTGCATATTAATCTGAAAGACTCTGAAGTACCGGATAATAACTTAAAGCAGTTTAAATATGAGAGTGAAAAGAGCACAACGAAAGTTTATACTACCATCGCACCTCCATTTATGACTACAGAACCAATCACAACAAAAGAACCAATAACTAGCAAACCTACTGAGCATCTAACACTCATCACAACAAACAAATTTGTCACAGAGACTGAGCATGTTGTGACTACAACACCGTCACCGATTGTTACTAATAATAACCTTGTAAATATAACAACTGAAGAACCAACAGTTGAGACAACTACCGTGTTTATAGATGAAGAGTCTGTAAATACACCTGAAATTAAAATTGCTGAGCCAAATAACCCTAAACACGTGTTGATTAATCTCACTATTTCATCAGATGATGCTGAAAACTCAGCTTATAAACCGATATACTCTTTAACTTTGACAGTACCCACATTAGGTGATACAAATGAGATTCCAACTGTCAAAATAACTCCAATGGATATCGAGCCTACTCAGCCTTCTAATTTCAACAAGCCAGTTACTCTCGAAGGAACTGCAAGGACGAACAAAGAAGCGAATACTGAAGATTGGGGAGGAACGTGCGAATGTGCCTGTCCTATTTGCAATAATAGTAATTCGACAGATGATTTTTATGATGACTACACAGACCAAAAATCAACTGAATCTGCTATTATAAGTGATGCGTCGACAACGGAGTCAATAACAGATGCTACTGAAATCAGTACTGGTATAGTATTATCTGAAACTGAAACGTCATCTACAACAGTTATGACAACTAACAAAATATCTTCAACAACTGACGGTATAACTTCAACTATTGATTTCACGACTGAAACAGACACTGAAGTACCATCTACAACCGAAATGGCATGTATTTGCCCTAAAGTTGAACCTCCACCCATTCTTATATTGGAAGGTGAGGTCGATTTGAATACGATCAGAGATAACTTACTAACCGTCACGACAACCATCAACGGGTAGGGTTTCCGTGATCACCGAACTTCAACCTAACCCACTAATTTGCATGCTTATTAAACTGGAAAAATCTTTCGGTGGGGTCTTTCGAGTTGCATGTGCTTAGGGAACATTTATGGTGATGTTATTCAAAGTACTTAGAATTTTATTACTTAGAAGCTTTGTAGTTTTTTCATCCTTTATTGAATGCCGTTACCTTTTCAGTTTCAGCTATGTTTGATTTTTAGTATTCAACATTTTTTTCAAGTGGGTATTTACATAGATAAAGTAGCATTTTCATCACATTATTGCATGAAATATATTTTTTGAATTTGTCGATGAAAATATTAAAATGTTTTTTATTTTGTAGGTGCCCGAACATTCCCCGCCCAGTCGTTTCCCCCAGACGGGACGACATTCAAACAAATTACTTTAGGTGAAAAATTATCAAAAGAAATCCCTCCATATAGTTACTGGAACATGCAGTTCTATCAATCTCAGGCGTCGTACGTGAAATTCGACTACATGATCCCTAGAGGAGCCTCGATAGGGGTCTATGCGAGGCGGAACGCGCTACCTACCCACACACAATACCACTTCTTGGAAGTTTTGAGCGGATTCAAAGCGAGAACTACCAGAGCTTCACATGTAAGTTTCAATTTGCATTGAGAATCAATCAACTTGGCTACCACTATTTGTATTTGTCGCTTACTTAAAGCATTCAGTTTGGAGAACGAACACGCTCTCAATAATTCTCTTTTTTGAAAGCAACTCTTTAATGCAATGTTTTTTTAGCCATCCGTGAAGAAAGAAGTTACCCATTACATGGAGCAAGGACACTGGTTCCTGTCTCTGTATAACGACGATGGCGACCCGCAAGAAATCACTTTTATCGCCATGGTGGCTGAGGAGATGACACACAACTGCCCGAACGGATGCTCTGGGAAAGGAGAGTGCCTGATGGGACATTGTCAGTGCCAACCTGGGTTTGGAGGCGACGATTGCAGTAAAAGTAAGTATCTGGCAAACTTTTATATTATTTCGAACACTCTATGAATCCTGGTGAAACACCATGGCTCTCATTTAGGTCTCGAACTTTTTCATAACATAAAAATATAATATTCTAGGTGTCTGCCCAGTCCTCTGCAGCCAACGAGGCGAATACATCAACGGCGAGTGCCAGTGCAACCCCGGATGGAAAGGCAAGGAGTGTTCCCTCCGCCACGACGAATGCGAGGTCCCAGACTGCAACGGCCATGGTCACTGCGTCAATGGGAAATGCTCCTGTGTCAGAGGATACAAGGGGAAATTCTGTGCTGATGTCGACTGCCCACACCCTACCTGCTCCGGCCATGGTTTTTGTATTGAAGGAACTTGTGTCTGCAAGAAGGGATGGAAGGGCTTGGACTGTGCTACGATGGATAAGGATGCATTGCAGTGTCTCCCAGATTGCTCTGGACATGGAACGTTCGATGTTGATACGCAGACTTGCAGCTGTCACGCGAGGTGGTCGGGAGAAGACTGTTCTAAGGGTAAGTTGAGAGCTTCGGAAATACCCAAGTTAAAAACTGTCTATCATTTCTCTTTTCCCATTTACGTCGGGTCAGCAGAAAATGAATTCTTCTTCTATTCCCTCTGTCGGATGAAATATCACCTCTACACAAATTTATTTTTCCACTGATTTTTCAACGATTTTAGGTGTGCAATCAGTACTTAAATATTTTCTCTGCATTTCTTTGGTTCACATTATCTTGTTCTATATATGAGACGTGGTTCCACAGAGGTGTGCGACCTGGACTGCGGTCCGCACGGGCGCTGCGTGGGTTCGGCGTGCGTGTGCGCGGCCGGCTGGAGCGGAAACGCGTGTGCCGCGCGACTCTGCGACTCGCGCTGCGCCGAGCACGGACAATGCAAGAACGGAACCTGTCTTTGTGTGTCCGGATGGAACGGCAAGCATTGCACGCTCGAAGGTTAGTTTTTGTTGTCTTTGGTTTTATACTATTATGGATTTGTCGTAAGCTATAAAGTTTTTTAACAGTATGTTATTTAGCCTGTTTATCGGAAGGATTACCATTATGTCAACCTATTTATCTCAATCATCTGCAACAGATGTAAAGGCCAATGATGATGACCTACTTTAATAAATCATGTTCTCATGGTTTTTTGGAATTAGTTAAAACCTATTCATAGTTCGGACTCCTACTCAACCACTTAAATTTTGTTTAGTTTAGTTTTTTTTTTCTTGATACCTTTCCTTTTTATTTTTTTTATTAGTTGTGTATTTCTTTTATTTTCTCTAGTATAAATTGTGTACAATGTAATTTTGTCTATTTATGTAATTTCTGTGGTAGTTGAATAAATGTTTTCTATTCTATTTTATTCCACATTGCAGGCTGCCCCCGCGCCTGCGCCGGTCACGGCAGCTGTCGCGTCGCCAACGACGGCCGTTGGGAGTGCAAGTGCTTCGATGGATGGGATGGTCCAGACTGCACCACGCTCAAAGAACAGATCTGCGATGACGCGAAGGACAATGACAAAGGTATATATTGCATTGCAAGTTTTTTAGTTATTTGCGGTTCTACCCATCCCATTAAGAATAAAGGAATATGATAAAAGGAGTATACCTTTTCTAGAGCTGTGTCACTACTCATTTTAAACCAGTGTGGTGAAAGGATTTAGAGTGCGCCTCAAAGGTGTACTTGACACAGTTATGTTTAAAGTTCACGTTTTCCTTACAATTAATTGGTCAAATAGATCGAAAGTCACGGGCAAAACTGAATAAAAGACGCACAGAACCGAGGAGGCTGGCAAAATCAAAAGGAGACCCATACCTAGCGATAGGTGATAGCAAACTAAAATGAAAATAATTGTGTTTACGGTGGTGCCCGTGACTAGGATGTTAGTATTTTGCTATTTTTTATGGTACTTATTGCACAGTTCAGGGCAAGAGGTAATGAAACTATGATTTTACTAACACTATTTGGTGTATCCACAGACGGTTTAGTAGACTGTGAAGATCCCGAATGCTGCCAAAGCGCCGCCTGCAAAGGCAGCCAACTCTGCGTCTCCTCTCCCAAACCCATAGACATCCTCCTTAGGAAACAACCTCCCGCCATCACTGCCTCCTTCTTCGAACGGATGAAATTCCTTATAGATGAAGGTAGTCTTCAAAACTACGCAAAACAGGAGACGTTTAACGAAAGGTGGGTTTTTTATGTTCGGTGTTGTGTGTAACATTTTTATAATGTTTCGTTCACGATTCGTTAAAACATTAGTTTGTAAGCAATTTTACAATGATATAATTTACTTAAGATTAATATCGATGTCGAATCAATATCTTTGTACACAATATTAATTGTATTACAAATGGTAAAAAATGTAAACGAATTCAACTAATTGGATTGTACGCTAAGATTTATTTTAACGAATCGTGTACCAAATTGACTTTAATTTACAATTGAAATATTAACAATATCTGTTATATAAATATGCAATGTTGTGCCCCAGTCAATCCTAATGTTTTATTTAATGGAAGTTGTAACACGTTGCTTTTTCTTATTTTCTTACACTTACAAAATATCAAAGAAACGATTGGCACTTGCATGTTCTGATTTAACATGGCTGTTGTCGTTTCTTCCTTCTAAATTAACAATACTAAGGATATTAACTCATTGTGTGTCATTTCTCTCGGTTTTCTAACGCTGCGCAGTATGTTTTGGAACCACTTCAACACGAGGTAAGACTTGTGATGCGGGACCGTTGTGACCCTTTTAGTATATGTTCCTTGATTTAGATTTGCTGCATTATGTATATTAATAATTGGCATTTATTATATTTTTTGTATGTTTGCATGTTGT
This sequence comes from Scotopteryx bipunctaria, assembly GCA_949320045.1. Lineage (NCBI taxonomy): Eukaryota > Metazoa > Arthropoda > Insecta > Lepidoptera > Geometridae > Scotopteryx > Scotopteryx bipunctaria. Next base: position 11,740,191 of record OX439446.1, on the reverse strand, counting down.
TCGTATTTTGTGTGTTTACCTACTATTGTGTCCTGTGAAATTGTGTTCGCTTTTTATATATAATGTGTAATTTATACCATGTTTGTGTTCACAATCATACGTTGGTAAATTATGATCGATACCAGCAGATTTAGAGGTATTCTTCGAGTTTTGGAAGTAGAATCAAAATTAGAAGACTCACATCACAATTATAATATGTAGAGTAGATGTCCACTCGTTTTCTCTACATGTAGATTTCACTATGGTCTTGAACAGCAAGTTTTTATTTAAAAGAACAAAAAACCCGACTGCATAGCATTCAGGTAGCATAGTAGGTTTGACATATTTGATCTTGTGAAACATGATGATGATGAAATTGTACCATTTCAGTTAATTGGAAATGGCTCCCTAAAGCTGCCATATTGGATTTTTTACACTTTATTGTCAAAAAAGTATCATAGATTGTACCAATGACACTCTCGTTATCTAGACGAAACCAACATCTAATTTGTTAAAATCCGTCCAGCCGTTTCAGATACAAAGGCAGCCAAAAAAATAAATAGAAAATGGCTTCCTACAGCCGCCATGTTGGATTTTTTGACACTTCATATAGCCTATGACACTCTTGTCGTCTAGACGAATCCAGCGACATCTCATTTGTCAAAATCTATCTAGCCGTTTGGACTACAGCTCTAGCCAAAGGAATGCACATACCTATATAGCCACATACATACATACAACCCAAACACCTTCCTTCTTCGTAGTCGGGTAACAAATAAGTTAGGTACCTCCTACATCCGAAATAATTAATTATTGAGACTGATCAGATTATAAAGTTACTTAGAAATGTTCATCTTCCGTTACGTTATCTAATTCAACAATGTCATCCTCAGATCCATTTTCATCATAGATTTTTTTTATACCTGCATTACAATTATTATCATCACTTGCAGCCGGTCTGCCGTGATCCGCGGTCGTGTGGTTACCTCCCTGGGCTCAGGGCTGGTCGGAGTCAGGGTATCGACTTCCACTCCCCTGGAAGGTTTCACGCTGACGAGGGAGGATGGTTGGTTCGATCTTCTGGTGAATGGAGGAGGCGCTGTGACTTTGCACTTCGGAAGGGCGCCGTTCAAGAGATCTTCGCAAGTTGTCTTCGTACCTTGGAATGAGGTCAGTTGCAAGCTCATTAAATTAAAATATTAATTTTATGGACGACTAGGACGACTTTCTAACCTGAAAAACTTGATTTTCCAGTTTGTATAGGTACTCAATTTTATCAAAGGAGTGATTTTACGGCACAGAGCGTCACAGGTACGATTACCTAACGTAAAGTTCCTATGAAACATCCAATCTGGGTCACATAAACTTGTTGAACTTTCTAAGGTCGAAAGTAACACGTCTATAAGTTTACAACTCCGCCAAGTTTATCTTTACCTATATGCTAATAAGTTAACATGTATCGTGATCATGAATCTTGCTACATCGCTTTATACCTAGTTTTGGATTACTAAGGGCCTATTCAGACTGAATCTTTATCCAATCTTTTTTTTAATTTTGTTTTGTGCTGCGTTGTAATCCAAATGATATGTTTAAGGATTCTTAGACTAAAGTTGGCCGTAAATATAAAGTCTGACCAAAATGATGCCAACCATACAAACTTGGTTTACGCACTTCAATAAAATAGATGTATGAAGAGGCCCTATTAAGCTACGAAAACGCTACGAAGGTCTACGCCAAAGTCTACTCCGAAGCCTTTAATAACTGAACGACTTCACTAAACTTCATATGAAGCAATTTCAAGTTTTTGCGCCGAGACATGCGAACCGGCGATTAAAGAGGCATTACACTTTTTACCAAGTCAATTATTACGTTTAAAACTTTATTTCCCGCTGATTTAGGTACTCGACTTATTTTTAATCGTACCTCGACTGAAGAATAATGAATAGTTAGTATTGCTCCGATTAGGCATTAAAAGGCCGAAGTAATTACGAGATCCGTCACGTAAGTCCGCAGTAAAATGTGGGATATGGTTACGGTTTTAGCAAGCTTTTAAAAGGTCTTGGATTCATTTTGAAAACTAACTATTAAAAGGCGACCAATTTGGTTCATAACTTTGCCTTTACGAAGAATTCCTTGTATTCTAGATTATCTTTTACCACTCACTTAGATATATTTACATTGTAAATGAGCCCTGGCGATAAAGTTGAATATTTCGACGAATTCCCAAGAATTCGTCAGTGACTGTCCGATTGCTAAGTTAGTTGGAACGGCCACGGCTACGGCAAGGCCGAAGTTGCGGTTTCAAATTTAGTTCGGGTAAAAGGGAATCAATCTTACGTTACTAACTGGCAATCAACGCACAGCCTTAGCCATGAAATCCTAAGCATGAAACTTTTCTCTTATAGTGCGGACGATGATAAAAAATTCCGAAATTCGATCCCTAAAGAAGACATCATGAAAACGTTCTACTGGTTTAACAATGTAATTCCTGTTCCCAGGTGGTGATTATAGATGAGGTGGTGATGACGACAGCTGACGAGAAGCTCGGCATGGGCCCCCCGCAGGCGTGCCTAGCGCACGACTACGACGCCATGAAGCCCGTGGTGCTGGCCACGTGGAAGCATGGCTTCCAGGGTGCCTGCCCTGACAAGAGCGCTATCCTGGCTGAATCTCAGGTATGCAATGTCGATTTTCTTATTACCATCATCAGATGATACCGTGGACACAACTGTAGATACAGCCCGTCGATGTAGCTCAATGCTGGGCCTTCCTTTGCTTGTACAATCCTGTCATAGTCTAATCCATTTACGGCTCATGATCTTGACAGTATCATCTGCCCATCTCGTTCCCACATTCCTATAGCCACACCTGACCAGGCAACATCTGACGAAACTTTTCTTTCCGCAGGTGGTCCAGGAAAGCCTCCAGATCCCAGGAACAGGTCTCAACCTGGTCTACCACAGCTCCCGCGCCGCTGGTTACCTCTCCACCATCCAACTACAACTCACCCCTGAAAAAGTACCGCCCACCCTCGCTCTAATCCATCTCCGCATCACCATCGAAGGGATCCTCTTCGAGAAGACCTTTGAGGCTGATCCGGTGATCAAATTCACGTACCCATGGAACAGGCTGAATGTGTACAGACAAAGAGTTTATGGAGTCACAACAGCGCTGGTGAAAGTTGGGTACCAATACACAGATTGTAAGGATATCATCTGGAACGTGCAGACTACTAAGCTGAGTGGACATGACATGAGTATCTCGGATGTTGGGGGATGGAATCTGGATATTCACCATCGGTACAACTTCCATGAAGGTGGGTTAAAGTGTTAGAACCAAAAATATACTCATACAATCATAAGGAGACTCCTATCTGTTGATACGATGATAGATTATGTAATAATGAGCCAGCAGTCGGAAAACAATAAGACAACACTCAAATTATAGCTGTCCCTACTATTTCGATTGCTAAAAACGGACAGAAACATTTCTAGGAATGCCAAATACTTTTTTACTTTACCCCCTAAATCAGATTTAGATTCGAGAAAACAAGTAGGGCCAGTATGTAATTTGTTTAATACCATTTTTGGTAAATGTTTTCAGGAATTCTTCAAAAGGGCGATGGTGCCAACATCTACCTGAAACACAAACCCCGACTGATCATCACGGCGATGGGAGACGGCAGGCAGAGGGAACTGGAGTGTGGAACCGAATGCTATGGTAAGCGACAAGCTGACATGCAGTATTTATAGTTGTCTTACTCCATGACTCTATGAACAACTGTACCCAGATTAAAAGTAGCGTATATCTATGTTATTCCAGGTAATTAACTGACTACATAATAGTTTCATTCAATTACGTTCAGTCGTTATAGCGTGATTGAGACACAAACATCCTAAAATTCTCACTAACTTTCAAAACGATTACACTTCTTGACTCTCATATTTATGCTCGTTTTCAACATTATTCTCCAACGTTCTTCAGGCACAGCCAGCAAGCAGCGGCTACTAGCTCCAGTGGCGTTGACAGCGGCCCCCGATGGTTCCATCTTCGTCGGAGACTTCAATCTCGTTCGGAAGATTAGCACCGATGGCACCGTGAGGACTGTGGTCAAACTAAAGTGAGTGGTTTTTTATGACCTGAGCTTGGCAGGCGATGGTGATTCTTTAAGAATAGGCATATTTATTGCAGTAAATCTTACAAAACATTTTAAAATAACTAATGTACTTTTAGACAATTTTGCGATATGTATCTAACGTGATATTGTATATCAGAATCAGGCTACAGTTTTGATTGCTGATGCAGTACAAAAGTTTTGAGCTCTGCTTAATGTTCTGCATCTGTGTGTTTTTATACGGTTGTATGATTTTGTTGTTCATAATGACTTTTCTTCTATTCTAGTGCCACCCGAGTATCCTACCGCTACCACATGGCTCTATCTCCTCTCGACGGAACCCTCTATATCTCCGATCCGGAATCGCACCAGATCATCAAAGTACGCAACACAGATGACTTTAGCGACCCAGAACACAACTGGGAAACTATCGTCGGTTCCGGTGAAAGATGTCTGCCTGGCGACGAAGCACATTGCGGCGATGGGGCACTGGCTAGAGATGCCAAACTGGCTTATCCGAAAGGAGTAGCAGTTTCAAGTGACAATGTTCTATACTTCGCCGATGGAACCAACATCCGGATGGTCGACAGAGATGGTATCATCACAACAGTGATCGGAAACCATATGCACAGAGCCCATTGGAAACCTATCCCCTGCGAAGGAACACTAAGCGTTGAGGAAGTCCATTTACGATGGCCGACGGAACTGGCCATCAATCCCTTAGACAACAGTCTACATATCATTGATGATCACATGATTCTACAAATGGCTCCAGATGGCAGAGTTAAGGTCATCGCTGGAAGACCGCTACACTGTCCCTCGCCACTGACTGGCTATGACATGGAACTGGCAACGTATGCGACTCTAGTCATGCCGCAAAGTATTGCTTTCGGAGCGGCTGGTGACCTTTATGTGGCTGAGAGTGACTCCCAAAGAATCAACAGAGTAAGACTCATAACAACTGATGGAAAGATTTCCCTATACGCTGGAGCAGAATCAAAGTGCAACTGCTTAGAACGAGGGTGCGATTGCTTCGAAGCCGAACACTTCCTAGCTTCCAACTCCAAATTCAACACGATTTCCGCTGTCATCGTCAGCCCAGATGGCATTGTCCATATCGCTGACCAGGCAAATTACAGGATCCGATCTGTCATGGCAAGTATTCCTGACGCCAGTGGGGCTAGAGAATACACGATTTACTCCCCCGATACGCAAGAGACGTACATTTTCAATAGATTTGGTCAACACGTCATGACGAAGAACATTCTAACTGGAGAAAATAACTACGTATTCACATATACCGTCAACACTAGCAATGGAAAACTAAGTACGGTTACTGATGCAGCTGGGAACAAAGTATTCTTACTCCGTGACTACTCCAGCTTGGTCAACTCGATTGAAAACACCAAAGGCCAGAAATGTAGGCTGAAAATGTCCAGAATGAAGATGCTTCAGGAACTAAGGACTCCAGATAATTTCAACATGACTTTCGACTACCACGGCACTACCGGTCTTCTCAAAGCCAAATATGACAGCACCGGTAGGAGTTACATTTACAAGTACGACGAGTTCGGAAGGTTGACATCAGCGGTGACGCCTACAGGAAGGATTATAACCCTAACATTCGACCTCAGTGTGAAAGGAGCTACAGTGAAGGTCAGCGAAAACAACAGGAAACCTATATCAATTCTCATCAAGGGATCCTCAGTAAATACCAAAGTGGGAGAAGCTGAGAAGAAAACGATTATTTCAACTGACGGAAGCATTTCTTCAAGCATGCCTTGGGGACACGTCATTTCTACTGATACTGTTCCATATACCATCTTATCTGAAATCGATCCAATCCTAGGAGAAAGCTACCCCGTACCAGCCAAACAGAGAACTGAAGTTGGCGGTGATTTGGCAAACAGATTCGAATGGAGGTACTTCTTACGAAGACTGCTATCGAACAAAGGCAAGACCAGCAAAGCAGTTGCTCAAATCGGTCGCAAATTGCGAGTCAACGGTGAAAACCTCTTAACTTTGGAATACGACAGAGATACATCAACTGTCGCTGTTTTCATGGATGATAAAGTTGAACTACTGAACGTAACCTACGATAGAACAGCTAGACCCGTCAAATGGGGACCGAGGAACGATATATTCGCCGAAGTTGAGCTTGAGTACGACAGATTCAACAGACTGACCAGATGGAGTTGGGGAGATTTGAACGAAACCTACGGATTCGATAGAGCAGGAAGACTACATGAGATTCGATATGGAGATGGTTCTTCTCTCGCGTATTCTTTCAGAGATATGTTTACAAGTTTGCCTCTTAAAGTCACCACTCCTAGAGGCAGTGACTATCTCCTAGACTACGATGACTCTGGCGCACTCCAAAACTTGACAACTCCACGCGGTCACATCCACACGTTCGCTCTGATGACTTCACTCGGCTATTTCAAGTATCAATACTTCTCTCCGATGAACCGTCATCCTTACGAGATTCTATATAACGACGATGGCCATATTCTGGCCAAGATCTTCCCGCACCAATCTGGAAAGATTCTTTACGTTTACGACAGCACTGGTAAACTGGAAACTATCTTGGCTGGAGCGTCTGCCATTCGATATGCATACCACGAAAACACACACCTTGTAAAGAACGTCGAGGTCACTGACCCAGATTACGAACTGAAACAGGACTACAAGTATCACGCTGGTATTCTGAAGGACGAGAAGATGAAGTTCAATTCAAAGAGTGGTCTGAACAACGCCCATTTCAAATACCAGTACGATGGCAACGCGCGGCTTTCGACAATTGACGTGAACATCAATAGCAAGGAAATGCCGCAACTCCGTCTCAAATACAACCAGAACCTCGGAATACTAGAAGCTGTCAGCGATCTCAGAATCTACAGAAACACATTCAACCGTTCTGTGATGCAAGACACTAGTAAACAATACTTCACTATAATCGACTACGATGATCATGGAAGGATAAAGACTGTTCTCATAAACATAAAAGCCTTCGACGTATTCAGACTAGAGCTTGAATATGATGTCAGGAACAGAATTAGGTCCAAGCGCATGATGATCGGAGATACATCTTCTGTGGCAAGAATCAGTTACAACTACGATGGACATCTGATGGAGGTTATCGGATCAGAAGATGACTGGAAGTACAATTATGATGAGAACGGTAATGTCATTGGAGTTATCGAGCAAGGAGAGAAGCGATACCTAGGTTATGATATAGGAGACAGAGTAGTTCAATACGGCGAACTTGAATTCAGCAGTTACGATGGCAGAGGCTTTGTGATCCGACGAGGAGAACAAAAGTACAGATACAACTCCCGAGGTCAATTCGTTCATGCCTTTGAACGAGACAAGTTCCAAATGTGGTATTACTACGATGACAGGAGTAGGTTAGTCGCGTGGAAGGATGACAAAGATAACGTGACCCAATTCTTCTACACCAATCCTCAAACGCCAAACCTGATAACTCACATGCACCATACGAAGACCGAGAAGACCGTTCGTTTCCTATACGACCAGAGAGACTTCCTCACTTGTATTGAAACAGAAGACCAGCGTTTCTACGTAGCAACAGACCACAACGGTTCTCCTTTAGTCGTATTCGATGTCAACGGAGAGATCGTCAAAGAAATTAAGCGCAGTCCTTTCGGCAAATTCATCAAAGACACCAGCCCTAGCTTCTACGTGCCAATAGACTTCCACGGAGGTATACTGGATTACAACACGAATCTAATATACTTGGAGAATCGGCTTTACGACCCTGTGGTTGGCCAATGGATGACGCCAAGCTGGGAGCATCTCGCTACAAAACTCAGTCTACCAACTGACATATTCATCTACCGATTCAAGAACAATGACCCTATAAACCGCAACCAGAATGTTCCGTACATGACTAGCTTGGGCAGTTGGCTACAGTTGTATGGATACGATTTGGACAAAATGATGGGCTCCAAGTATATTACTGACATGATCTTCCAGCCGAAGACATCGGTGACTACTGCTCAGTTGGCACCGGACTTTGGTGTTATGTCTGGACTTCATTGTATCATTGAAAAGGTAAGCTTTATGTTCTTAGTCAGATACGAGTCTAATCATTTTGTATCATCAATAGATAAAATCCAAATTGATTATCCAAAACGATTGCCGAACTTTTAAACAATAAAAACTTAAGTTTAACATTGTTTTCCTTATTCACAGGTCAACGACAAACTTTCCGACATAGACTTCGTCCCAACACCTCTCCTCAAGATGGAACCGATCACTCGTAACCTTCTGCCGCGGGTCTCTTACAAACGCGGAGTGTTCGGCGAAGGTGTCCTTATATCGAGAGTCGACGGCAAAGCCTTTATCAGCGTCGCAGACGGAGCCAACAGCGTCGTCGAAGACGTCATCACGACTGTCTTCAACAACTCTTACTTCTTGGACGTTCACTTCAGCATCCATGATCAGGATGTCTTCTACTTTGTCAAAGATAATACTCTAAAGATTCGGGATGATATGGAGGAGCTGAGACGGTTGTCCGGGAAGTTCAATGTATCGCAGGATGAGACGAACGACCAGGGATCTGAGGTAATTTTGTTTCCTACAGGTCTATATCACATCTTCAACAATGACTTTTAGGCGGCTTGTCACGAGAATCAAAATTGGGCAGAAGTTTCGCGAGTCATCTCTACCCATTCGCTAAAGCAAAATCCTTTACACCATGACTTTGTTCCTGTTTTTTTTTTAACTCTTTCAAACAAGCTTTTAACAAAATCTTTTCCTTTCTTTATTAAGCTTCAAATAATCTTTTTCTAGGTCCGAGTGCACGCTGTCGGCAAGGGCTCGGCGCAAGCTGTGATCGTCCTCCGTTACGGCGTGGATCCGGCTCAGGAACGGATAAAACTTCTCAAGCACGCGCATAAGCGCGCCGCCGCCCGCGCCTGGGAACGAGAGAAGGCCCTGGTCGCCGCCGGCTGGGAGGGCAGAGGATCCTGGACAGAGGAGGAGAAGGAGGAACTCATATCCCACGGAATAGTCGACGGCTGGGCCGCCAGAGACGTCCACTCGGTGTCCAAGTACCCCGCGCTGGCCGACGACCCGGCCAACATAGTGTTCGTCCGCGACGGCAGAAGAAAACGGAGAAGGAGCGGCCGCGCCCGCCACCGCTCGTGACTCTCTAGACGTGCCATTACGACGCCATCTTGAATTTCCAAGATGGCGGTTACGTTCAATAATGATTTTTTTATAGGACTGAGATTTCGACGGCTCTTGTGATCGGTATTTCTAAGTTTTTCTAGGACTGAAATGCGAAAGGTTAGAGAGTAAGAGACAAAAAGTTGTGAACCTTAGATCGCTTTTTTTCTTAGGCGAGACGCCATTTTGAAGCTTTCCTATAATTAGTTTCGTACGATCCTTTCTTCGTTGAACTGTAATGAATCTTGAATCTCACGACAGGGTAACGAGTCATAATGTGAAGCTTAATATTAAAATAATAATACGACAAACCAAGCATAATATTGAACAAACGGAACCCAAAATACTCAATGCGATCACAATTTTTAATCTCAATTTGATATTAATTTGTAATGAACTTTTTTACTATTTTTATTAATCCTATACGTACTAATTAATTAATCCTATGAATCACGTAGAGTTTATATGATTTATCATCATCACCAACATGTATTCCTATCACGTTTTAGCCAAATATTTCGTTCTATCCATAATTTATTAGGTATTTGTAAATAATGAAAGTAATTATATTTTATTACGTAGTTATTCCTTTTTTTAATATTAGACCTAAGGTCTTTTTACTTCGCAATACTATACCTTGTAAGCAATAATTTTATATTGTTTTATATCCTTAGATTCTTCCTCATTGTTATTCGTGTATTGAGTAGCTTATTTTTTAATGCGCCAGAGTCCTATTTAGAGATATTGTAACCCCTTTAAAGTAGAGCGGCCTCGTGACATAGGTCCATGTCACACCAAGCCTTGATTCTCATAGTCTGCATATTACATTCAATTAATCAGTCAAACACTTGACAATTTTCATGAATTTTCTCGCGGTTATAGATCTAGGATTGATGTGTCATGATGGCCCAGAACAAACTTATACAAGAACGTCTATACGTACTTCAGCATGTGTTGTGCAATAATCGAACTTTAGGTAATCGATTAAGAACTTTCCGCTGAGTTATCATTAAGTATTCAACGTTTTCTAGAGACTGAATTTGTTTGTGTGTGTCTTTTGCGTAGCTGCGTAAAATCATTGTATCGTCTTAAATAGTAGATCTCAAATATCTATCGCAACTACAAGAACAGGGCAGAGGTGGAATTTTGTTTCTCTCTGTCCTTCTAGCTTCAATATTCTGATAAGTAACATCAAAAATGGCTTTTGTCATATCTAAACTTAGGTTACGATCAAATGTACGAATGAAAAGAAACAACTGAACACACTTGTAGTGAGCAGGCACAAAATTCAAAGGCAGGAGATTAGCGCAGTTATTGCTATGTATTGTGAAATTTTTTCGAATGATAAATCAGCGAGAAGCGTTTGTAATTTAATAATAAAAAGTAGATATTTTATAGTATATGTCCATGAATGTGTATCATTTAAAATTTTAAATTGTGGTGTCTATTCTGTGTTAGAGGTACTAATGTAATGATAGATGACTGAGTGACAGGTGATAGATATCGTGGATGATATTTTTAATTAAAATGAAGAATTGAGAAGGGAAATTTTAAAGTATGGAAAGTCACCGGGCTCGGCCGCGGCCCTCGATGACCCTTGAAGGTGATATTTTTGGAAAATGTGACTAAACGAAGCAATACATGTAATTTAATACGTCTTATCCTTATTTAGTAATATTAAGGTGTATTTTTAATTTTAAATTAATTATAATAATATATATCTATTGTGAATGTAGTTTATTATTTGGCGGTGATATCTAGAGCGGTATAGTTATCTTTTTTATGATGTATAAAGAATTCTAATTTGTAAATAGGTACTTAATGATGTAATCTGTAAAAATATTGTACATATCTTTACGCTTGAATTATTTATAATGTAAACCGTTAAGGTATTAGAGTAATTATGTAAAGGGGAAGTAGGGGATGAATCGACCCTCCAGTCATTGAACACCAAACGGTGGGTAGTTGTTAGCTCGACATAGGACGGCCACTCATAATCCATAGATCAGCTTCTAGTCTTCTTAGGGGCTTTCATGTCGCGTTCTTCACAAATGAGCATTTATCTAGTATAACTGATTTCCTCTGTAATGCATTTAAACTAAGCTTCACCAACAGAAAAACCTGACTAAACTCTCAAAATCTTTGTGCCTAATCTCAGCGTAACTTTGGAACGGATAAGAAAAGAATGAAACTTTGAATGGCTTAAGCAAACTCGGAACTTTGTATCTATCTGGGTCGATGCTAGTAACATAATAAATCATAGCTTAAAATAGGCACTTAAGGGTTAGAGCAAAACTAAAAAAATAGCTATCGTACCAAATTATGTTAGATGTGTGCTATTTTTTGTCATTTTCCTACTTTAGTCATTTTTATAGATATTTCACGACAACCTCAAGAATCACAAACATCTAAGGGAACTTGCATCTTAAACCTTATCCTAGAATTTCTGATCTTTTTTTTGGCGTGGTTATTTTATGTTGGTAAAGCTTAGTATTAATTATTTCTAGATACCTTAGGCCCGCTATGTGTAGACACACCTCGTAATAGATTGGGATGAGAGCGTGCTATGTGCTCGATGTAAGCATGTACAATAATGAACTATAGAAAGTATTCTATTGGAATATGTAATAAAACATTAAAATCAAAAATTTGTTTCATTCAACTAACCCTACACCATTTATACCCAAAATGGTCTATAATAATATCGTCCCCCCAGGGGTCGACTTTGGCTTTCCTTTCCTGAATGGAATAAGCCAGATCCATATTATATAGATTTGCTTAGTTTTGATGTGAAAACAAAACGGAAATTTAAATCTTTAATTATTTGTTCATACGATATCCGGAATCCGTCTTGCTGCCTTAAATTAAAAAAAAATTACTGTACCTTCCGGATATCGTTGGGAAAATCATAGGTACCTAGGTAAGTTTTATTGTTAGTTAAAATTTTATTAAAGTGGATAGCCAAATGAAATTAATGAAATGAAATTTTATTGCATAAATTGTGGGGAAGGGTCTCCCCTTATAATACATAGGCAAGTGGTCCTACGAGACAAGAAAAGATTGTGGACTTCAATCCTACATCAATGATGATCCCCTTCCCCTTGGATGTAGGAGACATAAACAAGAGATCCAACGGTTATATCAGACAAATTATGGAAATTGAGAAATCCTTAGAATTCGTTTGTAAAAATATGAGGAGATAAAAGTGAGAACCGCAACTTTAGAAAAGCAAAGATAAGAGCAATAAATATATTGAAAAAGTTAGAGGAAATAATTGAAGAACTAGAGAGAAATGCAAGAAGTACATGGATATGAAATAAGAGGAATTCCCGAAAAATGTAATGAAAGTAAAAATGATCTTCTTATGTGTGATGGAGAATACTATATAAACTAAAAATAGAAGTCGAACGAGGATACATAAAGAACATTTACCGTGCTAAAGGTACCGTATGAGCTAGTGGCCAGCTCTTGTGAAGGAGTTTCAGGCCGCCTAAAGGCCTCCGTCATGGCTAAACGACTTAAAGCCGGGACCGACAATTTAACGTGCCCTCCGAAGTACGGAAGCGCTCAGCTCATAATGCCACTTGCAGTCACCCATCCAATTAATAGGAAAGAAAACACAAATTTATTTCTCGGACTTGCTAACACCAAAAGCCAGAATTTATTTTGCCAAAAAATGCGGCAATGCAGCCATTTATCTTGGAACCTTGCCAATTACCACTGTCCGTCCGTCCGTCCGTCCGTCCGTCTGTCAGCCCATATATTATGAACCGTAAGAGGTAGAGTTGAAATTTTCAGACTGTGCTATTGCCGCTACAACAACAAATAATAAAAATAAAAATAAACCGGTCAAGTGCGAGACAAATTCGCGCACGAAGGGTTTCGTACCATCTTACATTGCACATAAATGTTCTCCCCCAAATTCTACTCGCAATTAACAGGTTTTTTTGTTCACTTAATTTTATTTGTTTTTATTAATTGATGTACATAATCTAGATCTATAATTATAAGAGCTATTACATCCAAAAGTTACATACATATTCCTGATCCCACACTAGGATTCCCTGTGTCGTGGGTATCAGAAACTATGAGTACCATGGTACCTTAACACCCAGACCCGGAAGAAATATTTGCAGAACATGCAATCATTCCTTCCGCAGCGGGAATCGAACCCGCGCCTCTTGCGTCTCTGCCGAGCAATCGCCCGCCACGCCATCAAGGCCGTCTTATATATTATAATTTATTTAACTTCATTAAATATTTCAAACAGGTTCAATAAAAAAACTGGTAATATAAACAGTATATTATTTCAAAAAACATAACATAATTATGCTCAACATGCCTAACGCACAAAAAACGTTTTTTTAAAGTTCTTACAAATTTTACAATGACCGGCATTTAATTTAAAACTAATGATATGTCACATTGGAATATAAGACTCAAAACATATAATTATTATACCTACTGTCTCACAAAAAAAAATATTTACAAGCAAACACACTGTTTCAAGATGTTAAAATATTTGAAACAATAATTTAAAAAGGCAAGCAAGTTTACTCTAATTTCGTAAAAAAAAACTGTAAATTCTCAGGCAAAATTAATTTCCAAACTTTGGTATAGGTACCTTATCATTTCTAAATAATCAATAAAAAAGTTATAAGTACAGTAATAAGTACACTTAAATTAATTAATTGATACAAAATAAGACAGAAGAATATAACGTATTCTAAATAATTTCATTATTAAAAAAGATTAATACAAAACAAAATTCGTTTATAAATTCATAAAGACAGTTATTAGATATGGCAACAATAAAAAGTTACTACCTACATTTTATTAAGTTTTTTTTATTATTTTAGACTCATATTAGATAGAAAGTAACAAAGTTAAGAATAACGGACGGAGACTTAAGTACAACGCAAAAATTAGCGCTACTGGGAATGTGAAAGGCACGCAATCAATATTGAATCTAAACTCAACGTGCGAAGTCTTAATTTCACTAGTCAATTTCCTATGGCACTATTTTTAGATTTTTTGACGCAACCTACGTCATATTGAACCAACATAGAACACGATAAGAATTTAACATTCCAAACATTTGTTAATACTGCTAATTTAATGACTTGAAGTAATCAGAACCTACCAAACAAAATCTCTTTTAGTTTAACAATAAGTTTTAAGGCTACTTCAATATTCGAAGCAATTTTCCAGTATATCCAACGGCTACGTTTCTAGATATTAATGCACTAAACAGTACAAATAGTAAATATGTAAATATTTGTGGACATTTCACACAGCGCCATCTAGCCCCAAACTAAGCAAAGCTTGTACTATGGGAACCCGATAGCTGATAGAATACTCATATATTTACCTCAGTGGCGTAGCGGGCGAGTGCTCGGCTGAGACGCAAGAGGCGCGGGAGAAATGTTTACTTGTTGTGCAAATATATCTTCTGGGTCTGGTTGTTGTAATATTATGTACTAGCTGTAACCCGCGACGTTGTCTGCGTGATAGACAACGTCGACAACGTCAATAGTTCGAAATAAAAACCTACTAACCAGAGTTCAGAAGATGGGCACAACACACTTAATAGTTAGTACGAAATTATATCCAGTTTTTCGGGATTTTCAATACACCTAACGCCATCTATTAGATTAGAACAGAAAAAGCGTATACACCTTCACGACTTTACTCTCAAGTCACGGTACCTATCTACTTATATAACACCCATTACCTACAGCAAACAATGAACTTTAGGTTACGTTTATATTACGCCGATGATTAGTGGCAAATTGTTGTGTCTTGTTGTTTGTAGCTCAATGTGAGTGACAAAAAATGTCACAGACACTGCGCACTTGCTTATCATTTGAAGGTATTGTTAAACAATGTTTTAAAGTGATTACTTAGCGAGCTTTTTTTTACTCAATGTAGTTTTGAAACAATCTCTAGAAGTCACTCAAAGTTAGCTAGCGAAGCGAGCTTCAAATCAATGCGAGCGAAGCCAGCCGAATTTTTTAACTCAATGTAGTTTCAAACCATCTCTAGAAGTCTCTAGAAGTTAGCGAGCGTAGCGAGCTTCAAACTAATGCGAGCGAAGCGAGCTCCAAACCTATGCGAGCGAAGCGAGCCGAATTTTTTAACTCAATGTAGCTTCAAACCATCTCTAGAAGTTTCTAGAAGTTAGCGAGCGAAGCGAGCTTCAAACTAATGCGAGCGAAGCGAGCTCCAAACCTATGCGAGCGAAGCGAGCTTCAAACCTATGCGAGTGAAGCGAGCCGAATTTTTTAACTCAATGTAGCTTCAAACCATCTCTAGAAGTTTCTAGAAGTTAGCGAGCGAAGCGAGCTTCAAATCTATGCGAGCGAAGCGAGCCGAATTTTTTAACTCAATGTAGCTTCAAACCATCTCTAGAAGTTTCTAGAAGTTAGCGAGCGAAGCGAGCTTCAAACCTATGCGAGCGAAGCGAGCCGAATTTTTTAACTCAATGTAGCTTCAAACCATCTCTAGAAGTCTCTAGAAGTTAGCGAGCGAAGCGAGCTCCAAACCTATGCGAGCGAAGCGAGCCGAATTTTTTACTCAATGTAGCTTTAAACCATCTCTAAAAGTCTCTATAAGTAAGCGAGCGATGCGAGCCGAATTTTTTAACTCAACCTTTCTTAGTTTGTCTACATGCATAGTGGTAGTCACTAAGCTAGGTTGAGTTAAAAATTCGGCTCACTTCGCTCGCATTGGCTTAAAGCTCGCTTCGCTCGCTAATTTCCAGAGACTTTTACAGGTGGTTTTAAAGGTACATTGAGGTAAAAAACGACAATAGCTTAAAATAAGAGACATAGCTCGCTTCGCTCGCTTTTTTGAGGTATTGTTATACCTATTCTTATTTTTCTTACTATTTTTATTGCTTCGAACTGTAAACTCGTCAGTTCAATTCAATTCAAGTAAGTAATTACTTACATATTATCACGCCCGTATGTCTAGAGGGGTTGGGTAGAGCCACAAGTAAACAAATGAAAACTTGGAGCCTCTTCTGATTAAAAGTCCTAAGATGGATATGGTGAACCATTGTGACAGATGATCAGCCCATTGCCCATATAGGTGGTTCATTATGTTAGAGAGGATACTATCCTTAAAGCTACTTTTACGACATGTTCGGGGAGAAAAGCAGCTGGACGCATTATACGCTTTTGCTTTACTTCCAGTTCAGCAGACAAGTTATTCAAGTACCTACCTATTTCAAGATTTATTGCTACCTTTAAAAGTTTGTTTCATTTGCCTATTTATTTCGTAGTACAATAGTAAGGCATACTATATGAAGATCCAGCATAGCTTGTTTTACCCGTTACAAGGGTCCTCAGAGGTCCTCTTTGTTGGCTCGGGGACCTAGATACAATAGATTATCTACATGTAAATACAATAAAAAATATTTGGAATAATTAAAAGGCCTTTATTAAACTTATCAACAATATGAACGTAATAAATAGAAGCCCGATTTTAAAACGCAGGTTGACTGACATCCCCTGATAAGACATAATACGCCTTCAGGATCATTGGCCCGATGATTTATCTAGCCAGGGGACGACGCAGTATTCCATAGTCTTAGCAGATATTAGCACTGTACTGAATGCTTCCAGGGTTCACAGGCTTCCAGTCTTTCAAGACTTCCAAAGAAAGTCGTTACAACATACTCTGATACTATAGATCTGAAAAAAAAAACTGTTTTGATTCTGGGCAAATAGTACTTGTATTCGATTTGTGGGATCGCCCCTTCAGCAACAAACCATTTACATGTTATTTTGAGAAAGTAATAAGTAATTTATACAAAAATACGATGATTTTCTTTCTTCTTTGCAAAATTTTGATTGATGTGAATTGTCAAAATTTTTCATACGTCGGATTAAATGTCATGTCATAAAATTCAAATCAATGAAGGTTTTGTGTGTTATCCTGACTATTTCTTTGAATCCTTTTTCCATTTTGGGATCCTTTTTCAGGATAAAAAGTAGCCTATATGTTATTCTTGTGTATGATCTACCTCTGTAGCAAATTTAGTTAGAATCCGTTCAGCCGTTTAGGCGTGATTGAGGCACAAACATCCAAACATCCAAACATCCAAACATCCAAACATCTAAACATCCAAACTCACAAACTTTCGCATTTATAATATAAGTAAGATTATAAGTATACAATGTATTTACAAAAAAGTATAGTAAGGTATCAGTTTCCATAGTACAAGTTTTGCTTGTAGCGGCGCTGTGTGAAATGTCCACAAATATTTTTTCTTTTCTAAGAAAATTCTAATTGGCGTCTATCCAGGAATAATGCCACAAACGATCATTAAATTGTTTTAACACCATATAACAACACTAAGGTTTACACAACCAGAAAAGATTTATAAGTTTGTGCGTATTACACAGTAGTACCACAAATATTGTGCTTCTCGGCAAACTTCGTGCTTTGTATTAAAATCGAATTTGTCCGAATATACAACTTATAATAACTGAACAAAAAAATAAGTATCTATATAGTTATTGCAACATCTCTATATTACATTATCATATATCTGAAATACGTTAGTTCGTATTTCAGAAGAGAAAATTGCCGAGGCTCACAATATTTGTACGCTGTATGTACATACAGCGCTATTTCGGACGCATTCATTTTTTTCACGGCCTTGCTTTCAGCATTCCCAACAGATGGCACTGTTTCACTGCCATTCTAATAGTAAAAAGAAAGTGAAAGAAATGACATCAGTATATTTGAGCGACCGAGTCGTTAGTATGAGTAATAAGATTACGAATTAGAAATACAAACAACAAAATTATCAATCTTCGAAGGCCCTTGGTGATCTTTTCAAGTCAGCGCCATCTATCCCGCCAGTTGGAACAACTTTCGAAAATGAGCGTCAACCTATTTTGTGGAACCTTTTTTCCGAAAAAATAAAAATGCGTCATTCTCCTCAAACCTCACTAGGTGGGTACCTCATTCGTTGACAACCTCCACGGGCCCCGTCACCACGATCCGGGTGGACTCCCACTTGGCCATCATGTCTTCGTGTACGGTGTCTATGGTCCATCTTTGATTGTCGTTGTCACTGCACTTGTTGATGTAGAGCGCGCGAGAGGCCGTGTTGTATTCGACGCAATCGTCGTTGTGCCCGTGGGAGATTCTCTTAGTCTCCTGGAAATACAATGTCAAAAATTTTTATTCCATAAAATCACGGGGATCACTTGGACACGTCTTAAATCTACGTTGCATTTACACCTGTTCGTGACGCGACCAAGCGGGGAAGATACAGGTAAGAAACCACGCTTGGCTATTATTTTAGGAAATGATCCCTTTACAATCATGTTTATAAAAGTAGTTGGAGCATTGTTCAGTCCCAAGCATTTTTTTCTTCTATATAATCGGATATTTTATTGGATATTTAATAAAACAGAAGTTAACCGCGCCACGTACAGGTGGATTTAGACCAAACGAAGACCTTGAGCTAGAACACAAACGTTCTTATTCTTTAAGACGACCTCGGTGGCGTGGCGGGCGATTGCTCGGCAGAGACGCAAGAGGCGCGGGTTCGATTTCCGCTTTTAAGGTTAGGAGGTTTTGACAATTTCGATTTCGATTTAGGAGAAATGTACATGTTATACAAATATCTCATCAGCGTTTGGGTGTCATACCATGATGTGAGTCCTGATACATACCGGATCATACCTCCACAGCTGGTTCCCCCCTCCCAAATGGCAGGAGTAGAGAAGTATCGGACTCTTCGGAGCCGTTTCTGGAAGGTCCCAGCACATATTCCTTCTTTCAGATCTGGAAACAATGAGAAACATTATTGTGACATATTAATGCAAATAATTTATTATAATTTGTAAATAAGTAAGTAAGTTCGTGTGAACTAGTGGCCAACTCTTGTGACGGAGTTTTTAAAGGCCTCCGTCATGGCTTAACGACTTAAAGCCGGGACCGATAATTTAACGTGCCTACCGAAGCACGGAAGCGCTCAGCTCGTAATGCCACTTACGGTCACCCATCCCAATTGTGACCGAGCGCAACGTTGTTTAACTTTAACAATCAATCAAGAACGTCTAAGCAAGCTACGCCACGTGCGCTTCTAAACTTAGTAGTTAGTACCTGATATCTTTATGCCAGGACAGTACAAAGTAAATCTCTTCCCCTTCGTCACAGCTGCGCAAGGACAGCGGGTCCATTTGCGCGCCGTGATGTGCGTCGATACAAAACTTGCTGTTCAATTCAGGACGGAACTGTGGACAAACACTTTTACATTATTTTTCCATTTTGGGATCGTTTTATAGGATAAAAAGTAGAGAGCGTTCAGGCGTGAAAAGGTAACAGAGACAGTGTTACTTTCGCATTTATAATTCACTTCTGACAACCTCTGTGGCGAGGCGGGCGAGTGCTCGGCTGAGACGCAAGAAGCGCGGGTTCGATTCCCGCTGCGGGAGAAATGTTTGCCTGCTCTGCAAATACTTCTTCCGGGTCTGGGTGTTGGGTGTTGGTATTATAAGTATGTATTTACAAAAAAAAAGTATTATAAGTATTCTATTAGCCATCTGGTGTCCATAGTACAAGCTTTGCTTAGTTTGGGGCTAGATGGTGCTGTGTGATATGTCCTCAAATATTTATTTTTTATATTATATTTATAATTATTTGTATATGGATAAACATAACTTACACGCCCCTCTGCAAATGGCTTTGGTTCCACTGGCGGGTATTTGGCAGTCAAATCGAAGGCAATCTGAAATCAAAATCATAATTCCACTATTATAAATCACATGATATTATAGAAAATATGTTCCGTAGTTGTCATAGAACTATTTGTATGGTAATTTACGCACTAAATCAGATTTCCGTCATCCGAAAGTCTGCAATTCAGAGTAGAATATTGACGGATCGAAACAACTGTAGTACTGTTTGTATGAGCTCTTGAGCACTGTGATCCGATTCGTATCCAAGTTATGACCGAGCTTCGTGGGATTGTATGGATTTGGATTAATGCGTAAGCAATATGCGAATTCGGCCAAGTTCCTTATGAAAAAAGAACATAATTTCAAAAAGTCCGTCATTGAAGCGTACCAGAGCGGGGATGAAATAGCATTATTTGTCTCTAGGGGAAGTTTTTTTTATTTTTGTGTTACCAAAGAGCCTACAATCACGAAAAAGTTTTTATTTACAAGTAGAACAATCATGAATAAAGACTCGACTTGTTACTGTTTCAGAAAAAAGAAGATTTTTTTTTTTGAAAATGGAACTAAAAGCGGCGATTTCTTCGGTAGAGCAGGTGATGCGGCTAAAGAAATTAAAAAAAGGCATTGGCGCGAAATCTTAAAAAAAATCTCTAATCTTACTTCTATTATAAATGCGAAAGTTTGTGAGTTTGGATGTTTGGATGTTTGGATGTTTGGATGTTTGGATGTTTGTGCCTCAATCACGCCTAAACGGCTGAACGGATTCTAACTAAATTTGCTACAGAGGTAGATCATACACAAGAATAACATATAGGCTACTTTTTATCCTGAAAAAGGATCCCAAAATGGAAAAAGGATTCAAAGAAATAGTCAGGATAACACATAAAACCTTCATTGATTTGAATTTTATGACATGACATTTAATCCGACGTATGAAAAATTTTGACAATTCACATCAATCAAAATTTTGCAAAGAAGAAAGAAAATCATCGTATTTCTGTATTAATTACTTATTACTTTCTCAAAATAACATGTAAATGGTTTGTTGCTGAAGGGGCGATCCCACAAATCGAATACAAGTACTATTTGCCCAGAATCAAAACAGTTTTTTTTTCAGATCTATAGTATCAGAGTATGTTGTAACGACTTTCTTTGGAAGTCTTGAAAGACTGGAAGCCTGTGAACCCTGGAAGCATTCAGTACAGTGCTAATATCTGCTAAGACTATGGAATACTGCGTCGTCCCCTGGCTAGATAAATCATCGGGCCAATGATCCTGAAGGCGTATTATGTCTTATCAGGGGATGTCAGTCAACCTACGTTTTAAAATCGGGCTTCTATTTATTACGTTCAAATTGTTGATAAGTTTAATAAAGGCCTTTTAATTATTCCAAATATTTTTTATTGTATTTACATGTAGATAATCTATTGTATCTAGGTCCCCGAGCCAACAAAGAGGACCTCTGAGGACCCTTGTAACGGGTAAAACAAGCTATGCTGGATCTTCATATAGTATGCCTTACTATTGTACTACGAAATAAATAGGCAAATGAAACAAACTTTTAAAGGTAGCAATAAATCTTGAAATAGGTAGGTACTTGAATAACTTGTCTGCTGAACTGGAAGTAAAGCAAAAGCGTATAATGCGTCCAGCTGCTTTTCTCCCCGAACATGTCGTAAAAGTAGCTTTAAGGATAGTATCCTCTCTAACATAATGAACCACCTATATGGGCGATGGGCTGATCATCTGTCACCATGGTTCACCATATCCATCTTAGGACTTTTAATCAGAAGAGGCTCCAAGTTTTCATTTGTTTACTTGTGGCTCTACCCAACCCCTCTAGACATACGGGCGTGATAATATGTAAGTAATTACTTACTTGAATTGAATTGAACTGACGAGTTTACAGTTCGAAGCAATAAAAATAGTAAGAAAAATAAGAATAGGTATAACAATACCTCGAAAAAGCGAGCGAAGCGAGCTATGTCTCTTATTTTAAGCTATTGTCGTTTTTTACCTCAATGTACCTTTAAAACCACCTGTAAAAGTCTCTGGAAATTAGCGAGCGAAGCGAGCTTTAAGCCAATGCGAGCGAAGTGAGCCGAATTTTTAACTCAACCTAGCTTAGTGACTACCACTATGCATGTAGACAAACTAAGAAAGGTTGAGTTAAAAAATTCGGCTCGCATCGCTCGCTTACTTATAGAGACTTTTAGAGATGGTTTAAAGCTACATTGAGTAAAAAATTCGGCTCGCTTCGCTCGCATAGGTTTGGAGCTCGCTTCGCTCGCTAACTTCTAGAGACTTCTAGAGATGGTTTGAAGCTACATTGAGTTAAAAAATTCGGCTCGCTTCGCTCGCATAGGTTTGAAGCTCGCTTCGCTCGCTAACTTCTAGAAACTTCTAGAGATGGTTTGAAGCTACATTGAGTTAAAAAATTCGGCTCGCTTCGCTCGCTAACTTCTAGAAACTTCTAGAGATGGTTTGAAGCTACATTGAGTTAAAAAATTCGGCTCGCTTCACTCGCATAGGTTTGAAGCTCGCTTCGCTCGCTAACTTCTAGAATCTTCTAGAGATGGTTTGAAGCTACACTGAGTTAAAAAATTCGGCTCGCTTCGCTCGCATAGGTTTGGAGCTCGCTTCGCTCGCATTAGTTTGAAGCTCGCTTCGCTCGCTAACTTCTAGAAACTTCTAGAGATGGTTTGAAGCTACATTGAGTTAAAAAATTCGGCTCGCTTCGCTCGCATAGGTTTGGAGCTCGCTTCGCTCGCATTAGTTTGAAGCTCGCTACGCTCGCTAACTTCTAGAGACTTCTAGAGATGGTTTGAAACTACATTGAGTTAAAAAATTCGGCTGGCTTCGCTCGCATTGATTTGAAGCTCGCTTCGCTAGCTAACTTTGAGTGACTTCTAGAGATTGTTTCAAAACTACATTGAGTAAAAAAAAGCTCGCTAAGTAATCACTTTAAAACATTGTTTAACAATACCTTCAAATGATAAGCAAGTGCGCAGTGTCTGTGACATTTTTTGTCACTCACATTGAGCTACAAACAACAAGACACAACAATTTGCCACTAATCATCGGCGTAATATAAACGTAACCTAAAGTTCATTGTTTGCTGTAGGTAATGGGTGTTATATAAGTAGATAGGTACCGTGACTTGAGAGTAAAGTCGTGAAGGTGTATACGCTTTTTCTGTTCTAATCTAATAGATGGCGTTAGGTGTATTGAAAATCCCGAAAAACTGGATATAATTTCGTACTAACTATTAAGTGTGTTGTGCCCATCTTCTGAACTCTGGTTAGTAGGTTTTTATTTCGAACTATTGACGTTGTCGACGTTGTCTATCACGCAGACAACGTCGCGGGTTACAGCTAGTTACGTATAAATTGAATTGGTGACGTACAAATTGATTTTCTCGCAATCGTAGTGAAAAGTAGATTGTAACACACGGCGCTAAAAAACCATATAAAAATCTACTTTTGGTTGAAAATATTCCGAATTAGTAACATTTACGAAAATGTCAATAATTGAAACGTCTTTCGTTCGTTCAGTAGTAGTAGTATCTTGAATTTGGCTGGAGTATATATCCGTATTTTCATGAATTCGAATTGGATGCAGTGCGAAAAGCAACATCCGATTTTTTTTTATACATATTTTCACGAATTTGGATCGGATACAGTGCGAAAAGCAACATCCGATTTTTTTTATCCGTATTTTCACGAATTCGGATCGGATGCAGTGTGCAACCGCCCTCACTCAGTCACTCCGTCAGTCAGTAAGTAAGTAATATGAGAGTTTTATCTGTTTTAGCAAGGAAATTGTACCAACCTGAGTAATAAACCATTTAAAACTCTTGCACTTGAGTCGCTGCCTGAGCGCCTTCTGCTCTGAGATGTCCCCGGTGTCGATACTCAAGTACTGCGGTCGCCTCTTGTACAGATACTGCGCATATTCGTCCATCCACACTTCCGCCACTCTTCTGTAGTTCTGTAGACAGGAAAACAGATCTATCAAGTCGTGTCACTACTTCTTTCGAACCAGTGTGGTGAAAGGATTTGCATTTGACACATGTTTTCGAACTTTCTACGGTTCTACGACATGCCGGTTTCCTCACGGTGTTCTCCTTCACCGTTTGAGAGCACTGGTATAGCGCACATAATTTTTTTGAACAGAAAAACTCATAAAAACTCATCGGTGCACGACTCGATTTGAACCCTCGACCTTGAGATAGGAAGGTGGGGTCGCTACCACTAGACCACCAGTGCTTGCTTCGAACCAGTGTGGTGAAAGGATTTGCAATTGACACATATTTTCGAACTTTTTAGGTTCTACGGCATGCCGGTTTTCTCACGATGTTTTCCTCACTGTTTGAGACTACTGTAAATTTTCGAACAAAAAAATCCATTGATGCACGATCGTATTTATTGTCAAAATATATCGCGCCTACCAAGCCTCAGCTATTACGATCGAATGCTCGAAGAATTGAGGTTGTGAACATTTGGAACAATTTTAATAAAACTGGTCAAGGGCAAGTCGAATACGCACATGAAGGGTTCCGTACCATCGAACATGTACCTTCTTACTTTTTAATATGACTACTCTACCCCTATGTACTCTGGCCACAAAAAAAAATATTTTTTACAATACAGGCCCTTTTTTGTTTATTATTTGTTATTATAGCGGCACTCTGTGCAAATTTGAACTCTCTTCCTATTACGGTTCATGAGATATAGACCGCCTGACAGACGGACAGACGGACGGACAACGGAGGCTTAGTAATAGGGTCCCGTTGGAACCCTTAAGAGTTGAGTCACCTTGCCGACGAAATCGCCGTGTCCCGGGTTGGGGAAGGGGGCGAACTTGCGGTAAATGTGCCCCACCCGGGAACACGGCGCGTCCAACATGCGCCCGCCACACTGCCATATCTGAAACAAGGCATTTACATACATAATTATAATATACATTCTATAGAATAGAAATTAAATTTGGTTAAATTTACTTAATTATTATGTTCTCCTCTTAACTGTTATTGTCTTACTTGTTTTTTATGTCAACAAACTTTTATAGTTTTTATATGCGAAAACATCTAATTGGTAAGTAGTCTTTTAAGTTGTTTCCTAATTTAGTTTATAATACTGTATGTTTTCCGAATAAAATAAAATATATTCTATATGGGCGATGGGCTGCAGATTACCTGTCACCATGGTTTACCATATCTATCTTGGAACTTCAAATCAGAAGTGGCTGCAAGTTTTCTTATGTTTACTTGTGGCTCTGCCCACCCCATTAGGGATACGGGCGTGATGATATGTATGTATGTATAAAATAGAATGAAACAGGTGTATGAGGCGAGTGTGACTGAGACGACCTCAGTAGCGTGGCGGGCGTGTGCTCAGCTGATACGGGAGAGGCGCGGATTCGATTCCCGCTGCGGGAGAAATGTTTGTATGTTCTGCAAATATTCCTTCCAGGTCTGGAAGGTAAGAAAAATCCATTGGTAGGCGACCGTATTTGAACCCACGTCCTTAGATAAAGATAAAGATAAAGATAAAGATAATTTATCTTTATCTTTATAAAGATAATTTACCTTAGGATCGGAAGGCGGAGTCACTACCAACTAGACCATCCAGTGCTCTATGTTAATGTTTATAACATTAACATACTTAGACGGCCTCGGTGGCGTGGCGGGCGATCGCTCAGCAGAGACGCAAGAGGCGCGGGTTCGATTCCCGCTGCGGAAGAAATGATTGCATGATCTGTAAATATTTCTTCCGGGTCTGGGTGTTGTGGTACCATGATACTCGTAGTTTCTGATACCCACGACACAGGGAATCCTAGTGTGGGGTCAGGACTATGTATGTGACTGTTGGGTGTTATTATTTATTATTTGTTATAAATGAAGTTGTTACCTTAAAGCTGAGTTCGTATTGCTCGCCGCCCCAGATGTCGAGGCCGGGGTCGTACCCGCCCAGCTCCCAGAAGAACACGCGGGATATCGCGAACAGACCGCCCGCCATCACTGGACTCCTGCAATTTTAACAACCACATCAAAAACTGCTTCTCTCCCCGAGCATGTCATAAAAGTCGACTAAGGCATAGTATCCTCCCCAACGTGATGGACCGCCTATATGGGCGATGGGCTGATCACCTGTCACCATGATTTACCATATCCATCTTAGGATTTTAAATCAAAAGTGGCTGCAAGTTTTCTTATGTTTACTCGTGGCTCTGCCCACCCCATTAGAGATGCGGGTGTGATAATATGTATGTATATAAAACTTAATCCAGACTACGTAAATACCAGTAACTAATATTTTCATAAGGTAAATAACGCCAAGCACTTTTCTTTGATACCAAACATGAAAGAGTTTAGAAAAGCAAGGCCTTTTACCATCTATAAGTAGATGATTTAGGTATACAGCGTCAGGAGGCAACTTTTACCTTCACAAACGGGACGCTGTAGCGCCCGGGACGAATTATGATGGAGTAGGCTTGCCCGGCACCTATTCCATCCTCTCAGCTTAGTCGGCCTTGTCCATAGGAAAGACATGGTCAATCCGTGAGGAGCTAACTAAGCCGCGGGTTTCCTCACGACGTTTCCTTCACCGTTTGACAGTACTGATATAGCACACATAAATTTTTCGAACAGAAAAATCTATTGGTACACGACCGGGTTTGACCTACTAGACCACCAGGCACCAGTGCTCTTAATACCATGAGGTCTCCAGCAGTTAGTGGACGTGGGCTGATATGACGATGATAGACTGATGATGGCTCACTCGAATGGCTCAGGCATGTTTTTCTTATCCTTCGGCAGGACGGGCAGTCGCTTGTAGAAGAACTCCCAGTCAAAGGCTCCTCTAGCGCCTTCATCCTGAGCTCGGTACTCGAAAGTGTCGTACGCGACCACATCTATGAACGGACAGACCACGGTTCGATAGTCCATGGCTATTGGTTCTGTGGAACAAACAATTTATAATGTAAATTCAGATATATCACTAAAAGGCTGGTTTCATCGTTCAAACTGGTGGTTTAAAGGGCCACTTTATCTGATTAAGAATAATATTAAATATAAATATTTGTGGACATTTTACACAGCGACATCTAGCCCCAAACTAAGCAAAGCTTATACTATGGGAACCAGATGGATAGAATACTTATATACTTCTATTTTGTAAATACACACTTATAATCTCAAATGGAGATCCGTGATCTCTGCCTACCCCTATGGGAAACAGGCGTGATATTATGTATGTATGTATGTATGTATGTATGTATGTATGTATGTATGTATGTATGTATGTATGTCCTCACAATGGTGAAGGAAAACATCGTGAGGAAACTCGCGGCTTAGTCAGCTCCGCACGTATTGACCATGTCTTTCCTGTGGACAAGGCCAACTAAGCTGAGAGGATGGAATAGGTGCTGGGCAAGCCTACTCCATCTTAATTCGTCCCGGGCACTACAGCGTCCCGTTAGTGAAGGTAAAAGTTGCCTCCTGGCGCGGTATAAATCATCTACTATAGATGGTAAAAGGCCTTAGTTTTTTTCCCATAGTGGTAGACAGAGACCACGGATCCCCTTTTGACACGGTCCTGACTAGTCTCGCCTCTCAAGCATGCTCATTGGTTGACTCCTAACATAAGAGTGGGTAAGTAAAGTATACATACACAGACCTAGCAGAGGGGGCAGCCAGTTGACATTGGCCTCGGTGTGGGAGTCGAGGAAGAGAAGCACGTCGCCCGTCGCCTGGTTCGCGCCCGCCAGCCGCGCGGTGATCAGTCCAGAGCGGGACGCCAGCCGGATCACACGCACTTTCGGCATGTGCGCCGCTAGATACTCATCTAGCTTGCTTTTCAGGAAATCTACAAAAAGACAGTTGATAATTAATATCTATACTAATATTATAAAGAGGAAAGATGTTTTTGTTTGTAACGAATAGGCTTCGGAACTACTGGACCGATTTCAAAAATTCTTTCACCAATAGAAAGCTACATTATCAGGGTCCAGTATAGGCTATAATAAATTTTCAAAAAAATTAGGGATCCGTTAGAAAATTGCAATATTTTAACCCAAGGCAGAAAACCCAAAATAGTTTTTGGCGTGCGCTGCGAAAACTATTGATTATAGAACAAAATATTGTACTACACGCGTACGAAGACGCGGGCAAAAGCTAGTAATAAATAAATAAAATAAAAATGTTTTATTTCAGACAAACTCCATAGGTTAAAAAAAACTAAAACTAACTAAACATAATTGAAAACAAAAAATATGATACAACGCCATCTAGCGCACGCCGCGCGCTTGTTAGTTACGCCGTAATCAGTCCCGCACGGGACGTCAGACGGACCACACGCATTTTTGGTACGTGCGCCGCTAGGTACTCATCTAGCTTGCTTTTAAGGAAATCTTAATGAAATTGTACAAATAAATATAGTATACAAATCCACTAACCAAATCTCATTTTAGGTTCTACGACTTGCCGGTTTCCTCAGGATGTTTTCCTTCACTGTAGTGGTACACATAAATTTTTCATACAGAAAAATGCATTGGTGCACGACTGGTTTAGTACCAACGACCTTAGGATCGAGAGGCGGGGTCACTACCTCTAGACCACCAGTGGCTCTCTAGTGAGCAGTGACAATGAATAATGAAAGGTTCCAATATCTACTAAGGGAGGATGCGTTTCATACCATAGCAACATTGATATCTGTCGAAAAGGGCTAAACATTCTTTAGTAGAATATCATAACCGGGCATTATAATGTAAAATCTTCATTTAATAAAACTATTAAAAACGCAAATTTTTTGCCGTGTCCTGCAGTCCTGTGTGACATGTTTTCTACTTTTATTAATGCTTCTTATAAAACAAATGCAAAACTCAGAGAATTAGCTTGTAAATTGTTGAGTTGACCTTCAAACACTGAAAGTTTACTTAGCTACTTCAACTAGGTAGCTATTATACCTTTAGGAGCCTTTCAGAAACACCATCTGTTCAAATGGAGACTACAAGGTGTCCTCACAAGGTGATAGAACAATCAATTAGTCACACCTATCTTACAAATTCAACAGTTTAGTTACTCAATGTAAGATGTGTTATTGGTATGTAGTTCTACCTAGTATCTAGTCATACCTATTCACCTAAAGTATAATAAAGGCCTTTCACCATCCATAGTACCTAGATGATTTATACAGCGTTAGGAGGCAACTTTTACCTTCACAAACGGGACGCTGTAGTGCCCGGGACGAATTAAGATGGTGTAAGCTATCCCAGCACCTATTCCATCCTCTCAGCTAAGTCGGCCTTGTCCACAGGAAAGACATGGTTATTACGTGCAGAGCTGACTAAGCCGCGCGTTTCCTCAGGATGTTTCCGCGCACATAAATTTTTCGCACAGAAAAATCCATTGGTGCACGACCGGATTTAAATCCACGACATTAGGATTGTCGTTCTTTACTATAATATTGGAACCGGGCATGAAACATACTATTAGCGGAAATATGGACATTTCACACAGCGCCATCTAGCCCCAAACTAAGCAAAGCTTGTACTATGGGTACCAGATGGCTAATAGAATACTTATGTACTCTTTTTTAAATAAGTATGTAACTTATAATTAGTATTGAAACACGCAGACCCTGAAGAAATATTTGCAGAACATGCAAACATTTCTCCCGCAGCGGGAATCGAACCCTTGCGTATCAGTCGAGCACGCGCCCGCCACGCCACCGAGGTCGCCATATCTTTCATACTTCAGCAGGTCTAATCTATTTTAGTACTTAGGTCAAAGACAAATCTTACCTTTAGTACTAGCGTCATCCACAAGCAAAATCTCCTTTATAAGATGCTCCGGCGACCGATACAGCACTGAGTAAGCTGTTCTTAACAGTGTACTCCAGTGCTCGTTGTGAAAAGGCACTACCACACTGACGGTCGGCAGCGACTCCAGGTAAACTTTACTCCCACAGCCTGAGTGCCGAATATCCGGGATAGATCGGTTTAGAGGGATCTTATCGCTCAATGCTCCGTTAAAGCCGTTTACTGCGTAGAGATCTTTCTCCAATTTGGCTTCGGATGATGGCATATAAGCTGGAAGGCCCTGCTCGCCGATACCTGTAATATTGATTTATTTTTATTTTATTAACTAGGTTTTCCATAATATTAAAATAAATAAATATTTGAGGACATGTCACACAACACCATCTAGCCTCAAACTAAGCAAAGCTTGTACTATGGGAACCAGATGGCTGAAAGAATACTTATCTACTTTTTTGTGTAAATACATACTTATAATACGGGGTTTTTTGTTATTTTATTTATACTTGTTTTGGAAGTATTCACTATCATAGTACTTCTAATCAGGAAGTGGTACTCACCCACACGCTTCCTCTCCATATTTATCTGTTGGTAGTTATGCCAGTCTATTTTCTGTAGCAAAGAAAACTTTATTAATAATTTACACAAAAGAATTATTAGTTGATTGATGTTCTTAGAGCTTGCATGCAATTTTTGACGACCTCAGTGGCGTGGTTGGCGAGTGCTCGACTGAGACGCAAGAGGTGCGGGTTCGATTCCCGCTGCGGAAGAAATGTTTCTTCCGGGTCTGGGTGTTGTAATATTATGTATAATAAGTAGTATTATATCAGCCATCTGGTTCCCATAGTACAAGCTTTGCTTAGATTGGGGCTAGATGGTGCTGTGTAAAAAACGTCCACAAATATTTATTTATTTATATTTAATGACCAGAGATCGGAATTGGGTGTGTGAAAATACCTAAAGTTTGCAGCGGGAAATAAAATGGAGCATAAAAAATAGCCTATATCCAGTACATGTACTATGTATATTCCAAGTTTCATTCAAATCTGTTCAGCCGTTTAGGCGTGATTGAGGCACAAACATCCAAACTCACAAACTTTCGCATTTATAATATAATCTGTAGGCGAACTCAGATAAAAAACTGAGCTCATTTTTATTTCTTATCATTATTATTATTATACTGATTACCTTAAAGTTTTTAATGTTATTATAGTTTGTCTTTGTAGCTGTGTTCTTAAATAAAAAAAATAAAAAAGTATACAATAAATAATAAAAACAAAAAAAAGTAAGAAGTAAATTACACATGACGCACAAAACACATCCTAAGCCTTATATTTGGATTTACAAGATGAGTTAGAGGAGAACTTTATGAGAAGTTAGCAGGACACTTACTTTTAAGCTTTTAGGTAAGAAATATTCCTTGTACTGATCATTGTGTGAATCTAAGGCTTGGGCGATTTGCTCCGAGTGGTCAAGACTGGTCAGAGCCTTTATAAAGTATAACAGCATCACTATTATGGTCAGCATTAGGAGGTTGCGGAAACGAAATAGCCTATACATGTGGCGTCGCATCGCGTGGCCGGGGTAGGACCTGAAAACATTATTTTTATTTAATAAATAAAACATCCACAACATCCAAATGAACTTGCTGCAAACTTAACGGAAAAGTCCACATCCTTCCAGCGATTAAAGAGGAGAACCCCTCAAGACCTCATATAGCCCGCAACGAGAAGGGAGTATGTGACCATATGGATATGCTATTGGGCCTATTCCATGCACGCCAATGACGGAGTAAACTTCAAAATTCTAACTCAATGCCCAGAAAGGCAGATAGCAAGAAAAGAGATGAAGGAAAAAATAAAAATTAATAAATAGATATCAAAACCATCATAGAAGGAAAAGTAGAAGGAAAGAGGAAGAGGCCACAAATTAGCTACATAAGCCAAACTAGTATTTTCGCTTGCGGGCGCGGGCTGCAAGCAGCCCGCGAGTTGGAACCAAAATTTCAGCCCAATCGGACTTACCGTTTCGGAGATACAAGCAAGAGGGGGTGAAAATTGGGGGGAGGGGGGATTTTTTTTAACATTTTTTACTCGCCATCCCATTCTCTATACGAATTGATCAATCGCAATCTCGAATAGTAGGTAATTTCGGAGATACAAGCAAGGGGGGGTGAAAATTGGGAGGGAGGGGGGTCAAATTTTTATTTAACTTTACTCGACATCCTATTCCCTATACGAATCCACTTGAAAAAATCCCATTTCACGAGTCATTTCGGAGAACCGATAGAAGGGGGGGTCAAAGGGGGGTCGAAAGGGGGGGGGAGCAAAAAAAATGTATTCCATCGAGCACCCTCTATCCGAATCTACAAAAAAAACATGCCCTCGTCGGGAAGAATCGGGACACCGAACGTGGGGGGGCGAGGGGGGAGGAAAATGGGGGTTTTCGGATTTTTCCCCCACTCACCGGGACTCCCCGAACATTTCCCCCATACATCATCATCGTCCATCTCGACTCCTTCCGGGAGAACAATGATGTCAATGAGTCAGTGAGTGAGTGAGTCAGTGGTAATCGAGCTGTATATAGTATAACTAGTATTTTCGCTTGCGGGCGCGGGCTGCAAGCAGCCCGCGTGTGGCATCAGCGACCCTCAAAACCCTCGGAACCAAAATTTCAGCCCAATCGGACAAACCGTTTCGGAGATACAAGCAAGAGGGGGTGAAAATTGGGGGGGAGGGGGGGGAATTTTTATTTAACTTTACTCGCCAGCCTATTCTCTATACGAATCCACTTGAAAAAATCCCATATCACGAGTCATTTCGGAGAACCGATAGAAGGGGGGGTCAAAGGGGGGTCGAAAGGGGGGGATCCAAAAAAGCTGTATTCCTTCGAGCACCTTCTATCCGAATCTGTAAAAAAAACATGCCCTCGTCGGGAAGAATCGGGACACCGAACGTGGGGGGGGCGAGGGGGGAGGAAAATGGGGGTTTTCGGATTTTTCCCCCACTCACCGGGGCACCCCGAACATTTCCCCCATACATCATCATCACCGGTTTCGACTCTTTCTGGGAGAACAATGATGTCAATGAGTCAGTGGTAATCGAGCTTTATATAGTGTAACTAGTATTTTCGCTTGCGGGCGCGGGCTGCAAGCAGCCCGCGAGGCGGTAAACCCTTGGAACCAAAATTTCAGCCCAATCGGACTTACCGTTTCGGAGATACAAGCAAGAGGGGGTGAAAATTGGGAGGGAGGGGGGTCAAATTTTTTTTCAACTTTACTCGCCATCCTATTCTCTATACGAATCCACTTTAAAAAATCCCATTTCACGAGTCATTTCGGAGAACCGATAGAAGGGGGGGTCAAAGGGGGGTCGAAAGTGGGGGGGAATAAAAAAAATGTATTCCATCGAGCACCCTCTATCCGAATCTACAAAAAAAACATGCCCTCGTCGGGAAGAATCGGGACACCGAACGTGGGGGGGGCGAGGGGGGAGGAAAATGGGGGTTTTCGGATTTTTCCCCCACTCACCGGGACTCCCCGAACATTTCCCCCATACATCATCATCGTCCATCTCGACTCCTTCCGGGAGAACAATGATGTCAATGAGTGAGTGAGTGAGTCAGTCAGTGGTAATCGAGCTGTATATAGTATAACTAGTTTTCGCTTGCGGGCGCGGGCTGCATGCAGCCCGCGCAACCAAAATTTCAGCCCAATCGGACGAACCGTTTCGGAGATACAAGCAAGAGGGGGTGAAAATTGGGGGGAGGGGGGGAAATTTTTATAAAATTTTACTTGCCATTTCATTCCCTATACGAATCCACTTTAAAAAATCCCATATCACGAGTCATTTCGGAGATCCAATAGAAGGGGGGGTGAAAGGGGGGGTAGAATAAAAAGTTGTATTCCTTCGAGCACCCTCTATCCGAATCTACAAAAAAAACATGCCCTCGTCGGGAAGAATCGGGACACCGAACGTGGGGGGGGCGAGGGGGGAGGAAAATGGGGGTTTTCGGATTTTTCCCCCACTCACCGGGACTCCCCGAACATTTCCCCCATACATCATCATCGTCCATCTCGACTCCTTCCGGGAGAACAATGATGTCAATGAGTCAGTCAGTGAGTGAGTGGTAATCGAGCTTTATATAGTATAATAAAGAAGGTAGCTGTCGGGTCTTATAAGGAGATCAGGGAGGCTGCGCAAGTGCGGAATTGATGGACCAGTCTCAGATTTACACAGGGTTAGTTGGCATATTGATCATGTCGTTAAAGTGGATGTGGCCGACTAAGCTGAGAGGATGGTATAATGAGCAAGCCTACTCCATCTAAAACTGTCCCATTACAAAAAGTAGCATTTAAAAACCAGGTACCTTCTAGCAACTGAAGCCGCTTTGCAAATGGAAAGTAGGTATTCATCCTAAATGAATACCTACTTCAGATATCTAAGTAATTTACATAACATATCAGTTTATCTGAATGAATAATAATTGGAATTAGAAAACTAATAAATATTCATGAACTTCTTAATAGAAATATGTAGATGTTTTATGTTCTGTTTTAAACTATCATTTGTCAGGCAAAGTAAAGCCAATAACAATGAAATATTACTACTTGCTTACTACTTGGCACTTCAGCACACTATTGCATTTTTGTAGTGTATTGTACCTGAGCACTGGTGGTCTAGTTGGTAGTGACCCCGCCTTCTGATCCTATAAGGTCGTGGGTCCAAGCCTGGTTGTATACCAATGGGTTTTTGTGAAAGGTTTGTGCGAAAAATTTATGTGCGTGTGTACATTTATTGCTAATCACATAGGACTCACTTTCACTTCATAGAAAAAACTCAGAAGCATAGAAAGATTATTCTTCGATTCGCTAATCGGCAGGCGGATGCCTCTCAGCGCGCTAATAAGTGCAGAATGTGCCGAGAAATGAATATACACAGCGATCACAATAAATAAACAAAGTACAAACATCTAAAGATTATTCAAATAGTAAAATAATAAAGTTTTACAAACCTGCCGCTGCTGTGTATTTAGTTATTTACACAGCTTAGTACACAGTTATATTGTAGTAATTAAATAAGAATTAGTCACAAGTTCACAATATTTTACATAAACATAGATACAAATTTTAGCAAAATTATGGCGAATTTACATTTTATTTCTTGAGCTGTACCAACGCAAAATAAAAACTTTTGAAAACGACTAGATAAACAAAGGTAAGGTTGTCAGAGGATTCCAAAGAGCATTTAATTTAGACAAGCAAGACACGAGAATTCTGTGTTGCTCAGCTCAGGCTCAGCTCAGGCACTCAGTCACTGTCAGTCAGACTTATGTCAGAATTAGTGATAGGTCTTCTTCTTCTTTTAATTTTTGGCCTCTTTAGTTGTGTTTGCCACAATCTTGCCAATGTCTATGTTGATGTCGTGCCAGATTTGTTCTGTATTCTGAGGCCAGATCTTTGATCGCTTTTGATTGTGGCTGACCAGGGCTGACCATTTCATGAAATGGAAAATATCCGCTACTCTGACCATCACGTTTTCCGGACTTTTTGAAGTTTTGGCATTTTGGTGTATCTGTCACCGTAAAATTGTAAATACCGTTAGATTAATTTAATCTATTTCTCGAAATTGTAAACTGTCGAAAGATTGTGAACCGTAACAATACTGCTTACAATTTAACTGTTTTTACCTGGCGCTAAGGCGGCCGCTGCCGCTCGCCTCGCGGGTAGTTTTTACTAACTAACCTAACCTCTTCCTAACCTACTAATTTCGATTTATGCAGATGTTCGCCAGTTTACAATCTCGCGAGAATATAATCTAACAGTATTTACAATTTTACGGTGGCATTTATCTACATAATCGGTTTACCTATAGCAATGAAGATAAATTAGTAATTGCATACGATTATTATATCGAATTTCAACCTAATTTTCAAAGTTGAATGTTTTTATGGACAGAACTGAAAACCTTCAGGATTGTATAGGAAAAAGTAGGGTTTTCATTTAATGGTGTGGTGTAGTAGAATGGTAAAAAAAACTACAATTGTCAGATCACTAAAACTTACTTACATACATAATTATCATCCCTTATGGGGTAGGCAGAGCCACAAGTAAGCATAAGAAATATTGCAGCCACTTCTACACTAATCTACACTAATAATTATATAGAAGAAAGATTTTTTGTTTGTAACGAATAGGCTCCGAAACTACTGAACCGATTTAAAAAATTCTTTCACCAGTAGATAGCTACATTATTACGAAATAACATAAGCTATAATTTATTTTCAAAAAATTAGGCATCCTTACTAAAACTCCAATAATGTAACCCCAGGTGTAACAAATTGACCTAAAAAATCCTAATTTGTTAATTACCCGTGCGAAGCCGGGGCAGGCTGCTAGTCTGTTATAAAATCTTTTTTGGAAATGGTGAACAACGGTGTTTGGTGTTAGGTGATCAGCCCATCGCCCATATAGGTGGTCCATCATTTTGGAGAAGATACCTACTTTACTTCAAGACTATAAGAATTATTGTTAATGTAAATTGCACTAATAAAATAATTTAATTACTGAACAAAAATAAGGGAAGACGAGAAAACTGATGTGGAGGATCTAAAAGAAGGTAATTCGTCTAAATTATGAAACGAACTTTCCCATTTTGGACTATTTTGCGCTTGGCTTCGGAACTTTTCCAGGTTTACTACCGGCAACACTGCAAATGTTATAGGTAGGTTGGTTGGTACAGTGGTACAGTGAAAGAAAGGTGTCCTTTTTGCCAATTTTTTCAATGATGAATGTAAGAAAACTTCAGTTGGAGTAAATTGTAAGTCATTTTTCGCAGATATGTAGTGATTACTTGCTCAGTGTCGCAAACGATCATGTTAGCATAACTTTTAAACCAATTCTCTTACACGATCTTCCAAATCCAAAACTCACTTTCAGTGCAATAATTGCGTGATTTTGCTTTTATAGTGGAATTCAGATTGAAGAAGGTCAAAATGTCGTGTGTTGATAAAATGTCGCAAGCTGAATCAGAGATGGAGGAAGGTGAAATTGTGGATGACCTTGACGAACTCTCCGATATATCCTCAGAAGAAGAATTCTTACTGCGCCAGAGGCTAGAAGTCCTAGAAGACTATAACAATGCCCTTGGACGTACGAAAAAGAAGCGCTCTTCAGGTGGGTGAAGGATATCTGCTTAAGATAATTAATGTAGGTAGGTATTGGTGGCTTAGATCTATTATTACCTATGGTGTTTGTGCTACAAAAATATATTTATCATAAAGTTAGGTGTGATAGATAACACTCAAGATAAATAAAATAAATATTTGTGGACATTTCATACAGCGCCATCTAGCCCCAAACTAAGCAAAACTTGTACTATGGGAATCAGATGGCTGATAGAATACTTGCGTTTTTTTTTTGTAAATGTAGGTATATGACATAATGATACATAATACTACAACACCCAGACCCGGAAGAAGTATTTGCAGAACATACAAACATATTTTCTCCTGTAGCGGGAATCGAAACCGCGCCTCTTGCGTCTCAGCCGAGCATACAGGTAATTACATTGCTTACTTTTATACCTACTCATGTATTTGTGTTTGTTCATGTAACTTTTCCTAGTGTATTTTCAGAGCCAGTTCTGTAGTTTAGTTAGAAAATCTTTCCTTAGCATTGATATAGTTTAATAAATCTGATCTTCAATTATTTTTTGTGATATTTGTTACACAATTACCTAATTTTTATTATCTTTGTTACATATTACCTACTTTTAGAACAAAAACCCATGAGAAATTTACTGTGTGATCTGTCAGAAATATCTGCTGCAGAAATAGATGAGAGCAAGGTGAACAGCAGTTACCGACATGTAGAAAAGTTGACAAAAAAATTAAAACAATACAGTAAGCCAAGAAGGAAAAGAGAACCGCTCCATAAAAATGTAGAAGCTTATATTAAAAGAAAAAAAGACCATAGAAGAAAATCAAACTATTCAAAAAAGAAACAAACTACTAAATATTGTTATATCAACGAGTCAAGTGATGAGTCTGAAGATGAATACAGAAATAAACGAAGGAAATTGGCTGATGCTGTAGTAGGTCACAGAAATAAAACTGACACATCATCACTCAGTGCAAGATTGAAAAAAATGCTTCACAAATCAGAAAAAATGCCAATTGAAAATGATATGCTAAATATGTACTGTAAGAACAACAACCAAAGAATTTTAAAACTGCAGTTGTCTCCAACAATTCTAGATAGTATTGATGAAGTAGATTGTGCAGAATTAAACAAAGTAGCACCAAAAGAAATAAAAGTTAAAGAAGAATCTATACTGCATGAAGCAATAGAGCTGGTAACAACAGATGATGATGATGTTGAAGTGATTAGCAATGATAAGGAGCCAACTATTTTAGAAAATGTTACTAATGAAAAATCAATAGTGCCTGAGCCTAAACATGAAGATGGGAGTGATTCAGATGAAGATTTAGCTCAGTTGAGACAACAAGTCCTTAGCACTAA
This sequence comes from Scotopteryx bipunctaria, assembly GCA_949320045.1. Taxonomy (NCBI): domain Eukaryota; kingdom Metazoa; phylum Arthropoda; class Insecta; order Lepidoptera; family Geometridae; genus Scotopteryx; species Scotopteryx bipunctaria. Next base: position 11,701,862 of record OX439446.1, on the reverse strand, counting down.
AGCTTTAAAAGCAAAACCACAAGAACCTGTAAACAAAATAGCATCAGAAGATGAAGATAGCGACACTGCTGAATTGAGACTGATATGCCTAAAGTCAACCCTGCTAAAAAGAGCAATGGAAATGAAACAAAAACAAAAAATGCAAAAGCGACTCTCACAGTCCACTTTAGAAGATGATATATTTAATGATCCCATTTTCTCTCCTTCCAAAACAGATTCTGGAAATAATACAGATATAGAATCTATGGATATGGACATGGGATCAGATACAGATGAAAAAATAAAAGATGGTAAAGATGAAAGGCTTAAGAAAACTGAAACAGATGATAGACTGAATGAAAACAATCACACTGGTGCCATAACTAGCATTAACAAAGAAGAAGAATTAGAAGAAGATGAAGATTTGTTGCGAGCCAAACTTCTTATATCTTTAAGCAAGAACTTGCCCAATTTAGTTAGTCCTGAGTTATTAGATAATATACATGACAAGAAAACTCCCGATTCCAATGCAGTCGAACCTAAATCTGTGAAAGTACCTGAAGAAAAAAGATTTATCATTAAACTTGGCGAGTCTGATTCTGAAAGTGAACATGAAGCTACAGAGAACTTGACTAAAATGCATATGAAGTTATCTGAACAGACTGATTTTCAACAAAAGCTAGATTTGTTTTTGAAATCAACTAGAATGCAAGTCGAAAATACCAGGCTTCCAGATGTTGTTCAGAAACAAGCTATGCCTAAAAAACCCGAAAAATTCGTGGCTAAGGTATTTGTGCTAATTAAGTTGTGTAATATGGTAAACTAATCCTAACCTGACAAATTCAGCTTGCAATTGTATACAATAAAATCAAAATCATTGTCAAATAACAAAAATACGTAGCTAAATCCTAATCGATTTTTTTCTTTTTAGACTGTCAAGCACTTACCTAAATCTGAACAAATTGAGTACAAGAACTTAGTTAGAAGAATGGCTGAATTAGAAAAGATGAAGCAACTGAGACAGGCATCAATAAGTGCAGCCCCACAACCTTTAAAAGAGACACTAAAGCCTGGAAATGCAACTATAGACACCAATTTTGAAGAAAAAATCTCTATTTCCAGGTAAAAGACACCCGCTGTAATTTTAAATTGGACTGCATCAAAAAAAATGTGCCTTAAATCTCTATGCAACATGTTTTCAGAAAAAAAATTGCAGATGAATCTGCAAAAATGTTGAAACTAAAGGAAGAGGCTACAAAACTTTCTCAGAAGTTTAAAATAGTTTCTAATGAGCTTCAAAACATTTCAACTGCCATAACATTGAACAAGAGACTACAAAAATCTGTCCAAAACTGTTTAAATAAAATTAGGCAACAGCACCAATCATTGATCAAAAGGTACAGCATGGGCATATGGTTTCTCTTGGCTTTGGGTTTTGTAAGTTTGCTTTATTCCTTTGTTTTTGTGTCTTTGGAACCTTTTTTACAATTTCGATTTTCAGCTCATCTACATCTTTACATTCCAAAGTAAACAGTAATTTAAATAAATTTCAAAAAAAAGTTGCAACTAACACTGATTTGCAAAAAGAAAATAATCCTCAAGATGAATACAAGAATGTTACAACACAAAAGACAGTAAAAATAAGTGTTGTAAATGATTCTATTAAAAGTGCAACAAACATAGCAAATGCTAGATTATCTGTTGAGGTTAATGTCGCTAGCAACAGAAAGATTGTTAAAATGCCAAGTCCTGAGAAGGAAAAAAGAGTGGTTGAAATTCTTGAGAGGACTGAAATAGGAACAACAGAAAATATATCAGAAAGTCTTAATCCCATGGCAAAAGAATGTGATACTATTGTACCTGTTGAAGAGAGTGTGAATAATACAGAGGAAACAAACGCACAAGACAGCCATAGATATACTGCAAATGACTACAAATCACCTCTGGATGCATTTGGGGATACATCGTAAGTTGCACTATGCGAGGATACTTGTACGGTTCACACTTGGCTTGACTTGCATTGATTGAGAGATTTGAGAGCAATATGATCATCTTTGACATCATACTATTTAGACCTTCTGTTCTGCCTGTGTCTGCCTAGTATACTAAACTGGGTAATAAGTCATGAAAATCACAGAGTGATTTAAAATCACCAAAATGGTCAATTTCCATTGATTTCCAATTTCGTTTTCTTAAAAGTCATTTGGTGATTTCAAAATTTATTTCGTTTTTATTTTGAACTCGCAAATGACTTTCAAGACTACGAAATTAAAAAAAAATCAATGGAAGGAAAGGGATCATTTTGGTGACTTTTATCACTTGGTGATTTTCAAGAATTGATACCTACCCTGTTCCATACTAGAACTGTTATCATCCCACATGCCAAATAGATGCTTGTGTAAATTACTGTGAGTTAACACCCACTACACAATAAAGTTCCAGGACTGGTTTTTAGTACACGGAGTGGATACATTCAGTTTGATTATTTCATCCAAAAACTGTTTTGAATTCAGTGAAAAGTTGATCAAATTTGCATCTCTTTGTATTAACTGCTGGGTAGTTCCCATTTGTTCCATGGAACATGACGTCATCAAACAAAATTAAATATTTTCTTCCCAATTTTTTCCATAGAACTACACACTAGGTTTTCACTCAAGTTAGAGAACATTTCTCATAATGCGACAATTAAGTCAATCAAATTAGTCACTTTAAATAAAATAAGAAAAAAATATCTTATTTTGTCCGATGACGTCATGTACCATAGAACATATGGGAACCACCCTTAACTGCTACATGTAAATTGTCTTTCATTAGGTGTACTCGTAGAGCTTCAAGAAAATCTGTATTTACCCGTTTAAGTGCATGTTATGATTGAAAAGTGGAAGGCGGTACACACATCGCTTCGTCGCCGGTGTGATGTAAGTGTGTGTGCCTTAAAGGTCTCTCCACTTGTACTTTGTGAACTTTTTAACCTTTTTATCGTACTTTTCAGTTGGATGACGGATCCGAACGCAATACTGTGTCCGTTCGAGGTGGGCGGCCGTTGCAAGGACTCTGATTGCAAATACTTACACACACCACTTTCCGAACATTGACACACGCACATACTCTTACATTCATACACATATCCTACAAATCAAAATCCTCACACCCATTTCCTTCCCCTTTTCAACAGCCCCCGGATTCTTCAGTGATGTGTAAAGTATTTTACTTTATTATTATTTTATTTCCCATTGTAAATTGTATCCTACTTTTCTGACCTGCATTGTATCATACTACGCTGACAGGCTATGGCATGGAAATGCCAGCAATGTCATTCGATGGGTGCGCTTCAAATCGAAGCACACCCATCGAATGACATTTGATGCAAATGGTGTCTGAAAAGTCTGTGTAATTTGTGAAGTCTAGTATAACTTAGGTCAGTCAGTACTACTTATTGATCATTTAACATCAATTCTTATCAAGCCTCCTCAAAATCCACTCACCTACATAATGTTCTGCAGGTAGGTAGCTATTTAATTATTTTAAATTAGTACAGTGTTTTTAAAGACTGCTCCCAAAAACAGATGACAGCCTTTTCCTTCTGTATTTATATTTTATCCCATAAAATGGATTATTTAAATTCCAGCTGGAGGCAGCGGCGGGAGTATCGCTTCGCAGCACTTCATAGCAGTGGTAAGTTAAGAGTAAAGTAATAGTGCGTTAGTACATAAATAGTGCTCCAAAACAAACAATATAGTCCGTCGCATGCTCTTCGGGACTACAAATAACCTGGTAAAGTGCTGTGGTACATATTATTTTGATAAAAAACTATTTTTAATATTGTTGAATATATTAAGTTCTTTACTGTTAAAATGTAAAAAGTTATAAATAAAATAAATATACTGTAAATGGGGTTTCATTTCGCATTCCTATAGTGAAAAAATAAAACCAAAGTTAATCTTACAAGACTTTATTTAGACATTGTAAAGAAAATACAAAGTAAAATACTTTCTCCACACATACCTACCACTTAGATAAAATATTAAATACGTATATATTGGAATAAAATTCGATATATTTTCATAATTCCCTTTAATAGAGAGGGATTTTCTTATTTTCTAGACAAGGTTTACATTAATATAAAAACACTTCTATTTTGATAGAGTAGGTAACCGTGGGCGTCAGAAATGCTGAGATAACAACTAGGTAGCAAATAATATGATAATATTTTTGAACAAACAAAACCACAACATATAAAATATGTTTAATAACAAATAAATACATTGGTACATTATCAGTAAAGGCCTGTTTATCACCATTATACAATTTCCAAATAAAAAATAAGTTTAATATTCATAGTCTGATAATTAAGGCAATGTAACTCCCTGATCAAGGACTAAATCAACTGTGCTTATAGGTACAGCTTTAATTAACATAAAGGTAGAATTTCGAAGCAAGTCAGTTTCGTCTCATCATTGACACTGCGTTCAAATGACGTTAACGCAGTACCTACCTACGCTCAAACGACGCCGCTGACGCGACACGCTTCGGGATCTTTCAGACAGAAACAGAAGGCGTTCATGCGTGAGCGTGCAGTAGCCCACGAACCCCGCTGTTGGACGGTCTACGTGTTTCCACTACTGTGTCCATGTTTCTTGGCGATTATTCTTCACCAGAAGACGAATTATTAATTTTGAGGTCATTAGCACGAGCGCATTGACCGCTTGAACGCGCGAACGCCCTCTGTCTGATAGATCTCTTAGAAAGTCTACCTAAAGTAGGAAAATAATGTTAGGCCGATTATGTAGTAACTAAGAAATACCTTGCCCACAGTCAGTTTGACAATACATAGAGCAAGAATTTATTTGTAAATAGACACAGAATATTTAGGTAAGTAGTATATTAATCAATAGACTAGCATCGCACACAGATTTACACAGACAAATTCACATATGAAATCCACGTGGTTTAAATGTTCTACTCGCGCTTAACTTAGCTTCGCGTGCTATCCGGATACGCAATATACGATCTACGCAAGAGGTGCAGGTTCGATTTCCATTTTATTACTTCCGTGTTTGGGTGTTGTACCATGGTACCTACCTACGCATAGTTTTAATACACGACTGTATGTGACTGTTGGGTGTTATTTATGTTTTCACATCCCACAGTCTCATTCAAATCGGTTCAGCCGTTACGGTTCGATTGAACCACAAACACGGATACTTTTGAATTAATTATATTAGTAGGTCACCTATATTTTCGAAAGACAAGTACGAGTGTCCTCGATTTTTGTAAGAAGAACACGCATAGTCACATATGGTAGGTAGAGTTATAACAATTTGATTGATATTCGTAAATACATATTCCTATTACAAAGAAATCACCTTAATACTTAGTCAGTAAAGAATCAGTACGACACAGTTGCTTACATTACAAAAAGCCAATGGGTAACATACATGAATACATAGTGCTGAATACTTACCCACCGTGGTGAAGGGCGTGTGCTTTGTACAATGACGGCAGGTGTTTCTACCAATGTTAAATAACTGGTACATATTTGATAGATAATTTGAGCTATCACGCACTGGCTTAAAGTTTCAATAATTAATTTCAAGCGTGCCACAGATCAATTTGTACTAATGTACACATGCATATCGGAAACTTCTGGGAGCTTGGTATTACACGCTTCGGAGCACGGGACATTTGGAAACTGAAGTGGCTCTTGCAGCAACTGAAGCATAGTAAGCGTGTATTGAAACGGCATAGTCTTGTTCTTCCATCTTTGTGTTGTAGTTTCTTTAAGTTCATAGAGTAACAGCGTTGTATTTCATTTGAATACCCGTGCTCTTTCTCCATCGGTAGCGCGGTGTAATTTTTTGTATATGCCATTTGGGTATCTGCCAAGAGTATGCCATGTGAATTCCTGTGCACCCTGTAGGTGTAGTTTATCTGAACGTGTGCCACATGGCAACGGCTTTGCGTGTTTCGTGCACTTCTCTACTGGTAATCTTGGCGTTGTGCAGTATACCTCAGCGTTTATTTCAATGGCATATTAGCACGGGTGTTGTTAGATCCGAGCGTGTGCTACATGTAAACAGCGATGTAAGCATGTCATTTCTATGCTCGTGCTTTCTTCTTGCTCATCTATCTCGGCTATATAGTTCACCTGAGCATGTGCCACATGGCACGTATTCATTTCTTCCAGAGCTTTGTAAACATGCCATACTTATCTTGTGAACATCTTTGCACTTCAATCTTGTTGGTTGTAAGTATGCCATTATGCCGTGTGAACATCCGTGCGCTTCAATGTTGTTGGTTGTAATCATGCCATATGCCGTGTGAACATCTGTGCGCTTTAATCTTGTTGGTTGTAATCATGCCATGCGAACATCCGTGCGCTTCAATGTTGGTTGTAAGATGGCATGTGAACCCCCGTGCTCATCTCCTGGGTGTGTTTACCTGAGCGTGTGCCACATGGCGACGGCCTTGCGCGTCTCGTGCGCGACCTGCGCCCAGTGGCGGCCCTCGGCGCCCCCCTCCGCCGCGCCCACGCAGCACCACCCCACCACGGGTGCGCCGCTGCCGCCGCTCACCACACACACCTGACAACAAACATACAGGGATAGATAGATAAACTCTTTATTATGTATAACAACAAAAAAAAACAAGAAAAAACAAAAAACTTAGGTACTAGAAAAAACAAACAGATATACATAAACGGCGGTCTTATTGCTAAGAGCAATTTCTTCCAGACAACCTTGGCATGGAGAGGATCGAAAAGAAGAATGGGCGATAAATAAATATAATAGTTTATGTACCTAATTAAATATAATATAATAAATAAATATAATAGTTATAGGCTAAATAAATAAATTATAATAGTTTATGTAGGTACCTTAATAAATACCTGTAAAATAATGGAGTCAATATTGAAATTGAAATTCATCAGTTGACGACAGTTGACGACCTCGGTGGCGCGGCGGGCGAGTGCTCGGTTGAGACGCAAGAGGTGCGGGTTCGATTCCCGCTACGAAAGAAATGTTTGTATCTGCAAATATTTCTTCCGTGTCTGGGTATTGTAGTATTATAAGTATGTATTTACAAAAAAAAAGTACTTATATAATTATGTATTCTATCAGCCATCTGGTGCCCATTGTACAAGCTTTGCTTAGTTTGGGTCTAGGTGGCGCTGTGCTAAATTACAAAAATAAAATTTAGAAAACGCAAAACCCGACTGCGTTGAATTTAGGTAACGTGATGATGATGATGATAATAGGAAAAGTAAAGTCTTACAAAAAGGTGAATACTCTCATTAATTCTAATAGTTTTAACTCTAGAGACCACGAAACAGAAGTTTTCTCTTTGTACTTAGTTCGGTCACAATATTTTTTTAAATACTGACAGTGACATTCAGTTCATCCCTACGGCTGTGTAGTCGTGCATGCTCCTCGAACGGATTCGACAGAATCTTGGAATATATAGGTATAAAGAACATGTACTGTAATAACAAAGGCTATTTTTCATCCGGGCATCACGCGAAGCCTAGGGCAAAAGATAATATTTAACAAATTAAACGGCAGATTACCTCAATAGAAGCTTCCTGAAGGTTGGCAGAAGGCAGACTGAAAGACAGAGCTTCATTCCACACGGGGTTGTTCAAATCTTTCCTATTAGTCTTCTTCTTTTTCACTCGCTTCCCGTTCACCAGTAAATAAACTTTCACGAAAACATCTGAAATTAAAGATAAGTACTTAAATAAATACGCCAAAGTGAGAGAAGCGTGCAACATCTCTTGTAGGTAAAATGCTGGCAAGCGAAGCGTTCAACATGTAAGAGAGAGAACAATAGCTGCTCTTAGCTAGTAAGCCAGAGTGAGACAGAAACAGTTGCCGCAACTTACCCAAAGGTTCCTTTCCTTCCTGCGGCGGCAGTAGATTCCTCGCCTTCAGGACGACCACAGTGAGCCGCTCAGCGGACGGCAGGTAAGAGAGAGACAGCAATAGCTCTTGCAACTCCTCTGGCGGTCTTCGCTCTCGAGAGAGTTCCGCCCAGACCTCGGCGCCGCCAGCCACTTCCACCTTAGAGAGAGGGATCTTAGCAGAGCCCATCACCTCGTTGCGAGAGAATCTGTAATCATGCGTTTGTGGTGTCAATATAACAATACTTGCGAGGTTCTTAAAGTCATTCATAATGAATGAATGAAAACACTTTATTGCACATCTTACAAATTAGATAACTAGAATTAACAAAATGAAGGTGAACTAAAAAAATCCTCTGGCCTATATAACACTTTGTTTGACCTCTTCTCCAACGATCATAATAATGCCTGAAAGCCAGATACGGACCGACAGAAAAACGGACGTTGAAACTAGGGTTGCTTTCGACTCCAAAACCCTAAAAACCCACCTGTCACGGTGAAAAGATCTGGATTAGCGCTGTCTTATCAGCGAGCTCATCGTGAAAGACCCGGAACTTGAAGTTCTGGTCGAAGAACGGATACCACCCGAATGAAATACCTTGACTTCAGCACTCTAGAAACTCACCTGTCATAGTCGAACACCTGAAGCAGCAGCGTCTTGTCAGCGAGCTCGTCGTGCGAGACCGGGAACTTGAAGTGCTGGTCGAAGAAGGGATTGGCTTCGTTGCGGTGCACCGGCGTCTGGCGGACGCGCGTGTCCACCTCCGGCAGCAGCGTCACGCGGACGTACGGGTCGTTGAACCCGCCCGCCTCGTACCCAGCTAGGTCGTGAGCTAGAATGATACGGATTCGACTAAGTTGATAAATACATATTTGTGGACATTTCACACAGCGCCATCTAGCCCCAAACTAAGCAAAGCTTGTACTATGGGAACCAGATGGCTGAAAGAATAATTATATACATTTTTTTGTAAAGAAATATTTGCAGAACACACAAACATTTCTCTCGTAGCGGGAGTTGAATCCGCGTCTCTTGCGTCTCAGCCGATCACTCGCCTGCCACGCCACAGAGGTCGTGATAGGTGGGCTGATGAGTGGCTGAGCTGGGCATACCTACTAAAATAGTCGAGCAATTCTAATGTACGTTGTTGGCATAATTTGTGTCCTGTCTTTTTAGAATTCCGTACCCGAAGGGTGCCAACGGGACCCTATTACTAACCCTCTGCTGCCCGTCCGTCTCTCAGCGGGCTGTATCTCATGAACCGTACTTAATAGGTAAACAGTTGAAATTTTCACATAGAATGTATTTCTACAGTAATTGGATGGGTCGAGTGACTTGTTGTAGTATTTTTGTGTATTTCTTTTTCAAACGATCTAAAAATTACTCATCATCATCATCATCATCTTCCTGCCCTTATCCCACTCTTTGTGGGGTCGGCACAGCATGATCCTTGGATCTAAAAATTACTGATTTGTATAAAAATGACCTATATTAAAATTAAAAACTAACTAAACTAAACTCTTCATAGTAGAGACTGATTTCATTTTGCATTTTTTTTGCTTGTTTTTAATAGGGACGGTGCTGCCACCATTTATTTATTTCTTTAAAAACCTATAATAGGTGGCATACAGGACACATTTATGTAAATGTACGATGGTACGGAATTCTTCGTGTGCGAATTCGACTAGCACTTGACCGATTTTATTGTTATATACAAGTAAGCGAACGGATGCCTGTAATATACGATCATATTTAGAGCCTGTCCAGAAAGCGCGATTTACGCGCGAGTCCACTCGCGCGTTTTGATTTGTATTGCGTCCAGATGCGGCGTTTTCATGCGCGCATGTGATGAGACGGATTTGGTCAGTTATAAACATGAACTCGGATACAGCGGTTGTGTTGTGGCTTGCATACCGTCGATGGAGACGTAAACGAAGAGAAAGTCGACGATTTAACGTGCATCCCATTCTACGTGACAGAATGACGCATAGTATGTTTATAACTTTATACCCAAAACTCAGAGAATATAGTGAAAAGTTTTTTAACTACTTTCGGATGTCAGTAGCATCGTTTGATGATTTACTAGAAATGATCAAAGAAGATTTGACTCAATTTCGTCAATAAAAAGTTCCGTGTCAAAGTTTTCACGCTCCATTTTTAACCAAATACGTCCACTCGCCACGGACACGCGCGTAGTACTGGACGCTGCAATGGCGCCGGAGTATCTCGACTCGCGCGGCGTACGCGCGTAAAACGAGCGAGTCGAGAGTCCCGCTCATTGCAAGCGTTTTACGCGCGTGTAAGGTAACGCGCGAGAGCATCTGGACGGAATGTATGTAGCTCTAGTAACTCGAGAACGCGCGAGTGCCTACGCGCGAATGGACACGCGCGTAAATCGCGCTTTCTGGACAGGCTCTTACCTTCGATAAGGTGCACTTCGAAGTCCGACCGGTCGAAGTCGTACTTCAGTCTCAGGTGGATCCTGCCCAGCGAAGGGCCCGCGCCCTCCAGCTCTATGACCAGCGGGGCTTCTCTCTTGGTGTAGAGGTCCGGCTGCAGGGCTCCGAGCGCGCTGATGGCGGCCGCGCTGGCGGCGGGACTGAGCGGGCCCACGCCACTGCTGCTCTCGACCAGCGAGTTGCTGCGATCTATTCGCCTGGGGAACAGTTTTAGAGGTTGAATGGAAGGAAAATAAATGAAATTAGTAAATTATGTTTAGGTATGAGAATCATTCCGGTATATCTTGCTAATATCATAAATTTAAATAAATAAATAACACCCAACAGTCACATACATAGTCCTGATCCCACACTAGGATTCCCCCCTGTGTCGTGGGTATCAGAAACTACGAGTACCATGGTACCACAACACCCAGACCCGGAAGAAATATTTAAAAGTTAGTACAGTAGTATATACTACAAATATTGTGTGCCTCTGATGCCTAAGGTTGCCCCATACAAGAAACATTTATGTAAAAGTAATGTGTATGACATTACATGTACGATCGTACGGAACCCTTTGTGTGCGAATTCAACTCTCACTTAACCGGTTTTTTTGTCTTTTTTTATCCGGGTACAACGTGAGCGGAGACAAATAACGTGTCGCTTACAAGCGATACGATACAAGTATCGTACGAATTACGATGATCATATTTAAAAAATGACAAAAACCTAATATGGTCGCTGTAAGAAGCCATTTTCAATTTATGATGAAACTAGCTGCCGCCCGCGGCTTCGCTCGCGTGGTAACCGGATAAAAATTGCCTATATGTTAATCCAGTACATGTTTTATGTATATTCCGAGTTTCGTTCAGATCCGTTCAGCTGTTTAGGCGTGATTGAGGCACAAACATCGTTACAAACTTTCGTACTAGATGGCAGCACCGGTAAAATTAGTACGCGCTATCGTTGCGTTTTGAGCTTTACGCCGGTAATTTCAAGCAAACTAAGACTTTTCAAATTTATAATATAAGTAAGAAGTAAGAAGTAAGATTAAAATATATCAAAAATAATTGACAAATAAGTTAGGTATAATAATTAATAGGTATACTAGTTATACCTACCTACCTAACTAACTAACTCATGTTTATTTTAACTGTGTGTGTTGATTTTTTTCTTTTTTTAACTCGCTACTGTACAATACTATTTACAATCACAACAACCTCAGCCCACACTGAGATAACCTTGGCTGTAGTTCAGATAGGTACTACAGTATAACTCGCAACATCCAAAGCGTGAATAAATATTTGCAGATCAGGCAAACATCTATCCCGCAGCGGGAATCGAATTTGGTCGGATGATATGAGATTATCCCATTACCATGTAGGGGTGTAGAGTAATTACTCTAAGTAAGTTCGTATGAGCTAGTGGCCAACTCTTGTGACGGAGTTTTTAGACTGCCTAAAGGCCTCCGTAATGGCTTAGCGACTAAATAATCGGGACCGACAATCTAACGTGCCCTCCGAAGCACGGAAGCGCTCAGCTCGTAATGCCACTTGCGATCAACGATCCCAATTGTGACCGCGCATATCGTTGCTTAACTTCAACGATCAATCAAGAACGTCTAAGCAAGCTACGCCAGAGGGTTACGTATTTATAAAATACCCCTCGAGTCTTACATACGTACATTATCACGCCTGGTTTCCCATATCCTTATTGGAAACAGGCGTATTTTCAAACAAACTTATAACAAACTTGAAAACTTAACTTCCTAGTGTAGATTATGTATTGTTATTTAAGTCGATTTAGGTACAAAGTTGTATGTTTACGAAACTGACTAAACATTCCCCAAACATCGTCGTCGGCATAAAATTAAATATTTAAGGATCTCTTCAGGAAACTCCATGGAAAGAGCCTTAAGTGAGGTATTTGAATAAAAATGTTATTAAGATAGAAAAAGCGATAAGTTTAAGAAGTATGTCCGGTAGAACGTAGCTCGTAAAACTTTTCGGATAGCTACAACGACCTTCCAAGGTTGGCTATAGAAAAATGTCATCATCATCAGCCAATCGAAGTCCACTGTTGGTCATGCCTTCCCAACATACTTCCAAGATGAACGCAATTGCTGTTATACACCAACCAACCGTAAATGTCGCTGGTCCGTCGCATCTCACCGGTCATCTGTACTGTTCTTATGAAACATGTATGATTCCAATTTTGTAAGCAATAAAATATTCTGTTTGAAAACTATTCGTGTCATGGACAACTGGACAAATGGAAACCTTTCATCCAATTTACACAATATCTACATGCATCAATTAATGTACATCAATGTTTCTAACAGAAAATCCATAGCTGTACGACCGAATTCGAACCCACACCTAGAATTTGGAAGTCGGGGTCACTACCTAGACGACCATTGCTCATCATAGCATGCAATATGTTACCTAGTACGAGGCGAGGAGAAATTGAGTTAGTATCAATTTACGACGCTCTCTCGTGGTGGTGTAATGTCTATACCTATCACAGATCTGTATTTGTGAAGCCTATCATACCTAGTAAATGTTCCTGCATTCACGTAGGTATACAAAATAATAATAATAAAGCCCTTTATTTCAAATCCGTTCAGCCATTTAGGCGTGATTGAGGCACAAACATATAAACATACCTACTCACAAACTTTCACATCTTACTTATATTATAAATGCAAAAGTTTGTGAGTTTGGATGTTTGTGCCTCAATCACGCCTAAACGGCTGAACGGATTTGAATGAAATTTGGAATATACATAGTACATGTACTGGATTAACATAAAAGCTATTTTTTATCCGGGTACTACGCGAGCGAAGCCGCGGGCGGCAGCTAGTTTATAATATAGTAGGATTAGAACTGTCAAAATACAACCACTTACACTAATTAATGAATGTTTGGGTGAGAGCGTCCTCCCCTCCATTTCCTTCCATGCGGTTCTGTTTTCTGCTACTTTTCTCCAGTTCTTTCTAGCTATTTGGATTATGTCATCTGCCCATCTCTTTTTTGAATGGCCTATATTTGTGTAGGGATGGGATACGGGCGTGATAATATGTGGTATGTGCAAACTTTTAAACTTTTATTTTTTATGAAGTGAATGTCAAAAGCATTCAGGATTTGTATTACACTAAGAAAACCTGCCTACGGGCAAAATGCTACGGTACGCTACGAGCTACCAAAACATAGCAAAATCTATTTTGGTAAAATATTAGTTTGTTTACTTTCGATTACAGCGTACTTCCTTCCTTACTAATATTACAAGTTCGGAAGTGTGTTGTATGTTGGTTTAAATTCATCTTTGATGCACGCCGTCGCAGCCTGTAATTTTGGAGGGGGTCACTAATAATAGAATATGTCGAGTAAATCAGATTTTATTGTACAATACACATTATAAAACAAATGGAAGCCTTCTAATTTTATTGGCATCGCGGCTAGAAGCAGAAAATTGTTTTTTTTTTATAAATTTTTAGAAGATTTTTCAATTTGTCGTGTACGATTTTTGGGTCATGTCCCCTGTGTCCCAAAAAATTTTACGATATATGAAACATTTTTTGTGGCCAAAGTACGTAGGTACCTAAAGTAAAAGTCCTATTAAAAAGTATAATGATGGTAAAGAACCCTTAGTGTGTAAATTCGACGTTATCGTGTAGTGTAAAAACGCCCTCTCGAGTTCTGTGTTGAAACCTATTACTGATGTAAGTGAGTAGCTAGTAACTGCGCTCCAAATTACTTGCGGTGCTAGAGAGATGTGAGAGCATTGGTGGTCTAGTTGGTAGTGACCCCGCCTTCCGATCCTAAGGTCGTGGGTTCAAACCCGGTCGTGTAGGTACCAATGGATTTTTCTGTGCGAAAAATGTATGTGCGCTATACCAGTACTCTCAAACGGTGAAGGAAAACTTCGTGAGGAAACCCGCGGCTTAGTCAGCTTCGCACGTATGACCACGTCTTTCCTGTGGACAAGGCCGACTAAGCTGAGAGGATGGAATAGGTGCTAGGCAAGCCTATTCCATCTTAATTCGTCCCGGGCACTACAGCGTCTACTAAAAGGCCTTAGCAGAGAGATGTGCTAAAGTACCTACTGTGTATGAGGCGGATTTTCATAAAGACATACATCTTATCTTACTTATATTATAAAATTGAAAAGTCTTAGTTTGCTTGAAATTACCGGCGTAAAGCTCAAAAAGCAACGATAGCGCGTACTAACTTTACCTGTGCTGCCATCTAGTACGAAAGTTTGTAACGATGTTTGGATGTTTGGATGTTTGTGCCTCAATCACGCCTAAACAGCTGAAGGGATCTGAACGAAACTTGGAATATACATAGTACATGTACTGGATTAACATATAGGCTATTTTTTATCCGGGTACCACGCGAGCGAAGCCGCGGGCGGCAGCTAGTATCTCTATAATATAGTATGAAAAGGTTGCACCGCGCATGACCAAACGGCCAACACCACGAATGTCTAAATCCGGTCGTATTGTATCTTTATGTCGTGTCGTGTCGTGTACTAAAGTTGTAAGGCAGTGTACACGCGGTAATATCCCGTCGTATAATTAATTAAACTCACGGGGAATGTGGTTTCGTACACTCAGAGCCAGGTAAATAGCACGGCAGGCCTAGGATAAGTGGTTTATTGATTAGCGTTGGAAACACTCGGTTTCACAAATATAACAACGATATAACGAAAGTGCTAGTAGAAATTATATTTTACTAGCTGCCTCTCGCGACTTAGCACGCGTGGTACCCAGATGAAAAATAGCCTATAAATGCGTACGTACTATAAAGTCAAAGTCAAAGTCAAAGTCAAAAATTTTTATTCCATAAAATCACTGGGATCACTTGGACACGTCTTAAATCTACGTTGCATTTACACCTGTTCGTAACGCGACCAGGCGTGGAAGATACAGGCAAGAAACCACGCTTGGCTATTTTTTTGGAAAATGATCCCTTTACAATCATGTTATAAAAGGAGTTGGAGCATTCAGTCCCAAGCATTTTTATCTTCTATATAATCGGATATTTTATAGTAAGCTTTTTTATACAACTTTTGTTTTATTAGTGTTTTGAATTTATTAACTGACAAATTTGTCATCTCGCTTGGGACTTTGTTATAGAAGCGTACACATTGCCCTTTAAATGATTTATTAACTTTACCTAGCCTAATCGTGGGTACAGCAAGTTTATCCTTATTTCTAGTATTAACACTATGATTATCACTATTTTTCTTAAACTTACTAACATTTTTATGTACGTACATCAAGTTTTCGTAAATATATTGACAAGGAACAGTCATAATGTTTATTTCTTTAAATTTATTACGTAATGACTCCCTAGGACCCAGGTTATAAACTGCTCGAACAGCCCTCCTCTGCAACACAAATACGGTGTTTATATCTGCAGCACTCCCCCACAACAAAATGCCATATGCCATGATGCTATGGAAGTAGCTGAAGTAAACTAGTCTAGCTGTATCTACGTCTGTAAGTAGACGTATTTTTTTGACTGCATATGCCGCAGAACTAAGTCTCTTCGACAATTTATCTATATGTGGGTCCCATTGAATCTTTTTATCTAAGGTTATGCCCAAAAAAGTAGTAGTGTCCACGAGATCTATATGTTCATTTTTTATTTTTATATGAGAATTTACTTGTGTGACATTTGGTAGTATAAATCTTATACATTTGGTTTTCTTTTCATTTAGCAATAGGTTATTTACATCGAACCATTCTACGACTTTGGAGATTGCATTGTTTACTTCGCCAAAATTAACCTGGCGTCGTTTCATTTTAAATAAAAATGAGGTGTCATCTGCAAACAATACAATTTCATGATCATCCCTAACAAGTTTAGGTAAATCATTAATATAAACTAAAAATAGAAATGGTCCTAATATTGATCCCTGTGGTACACCCATTGTTACTATTGACCCTGGAGAACGTTTTCCATTAACGTCGACTCTTTGTATTCTGTTACTTAAATAGGAACTGAGAAGGTCAAGAGCAAAACCCCTAACCCCATAGTGTCGGAGTTTCCTGATTAATGTTTCATGATGGACACAATCGAATGCTTTTGACAGATCACAAAAAATCCCTAAAGCATCACGAGACTCTTCCCATGCATGGAAAATATGCGATATTAACTCGACACCAGCCTCTGTTGTTGAACGGCCCTTCATAAATCCGAATTGTTTGTTGTCGAGTAGGTTATTTATGTTAAAATGGTCTTGAAGTTGCTTTAGAATCAGTTTTTCAAATATTTTGCTAAAGGTCGGTAGTACTGATATAGGACGATAGTTACTAGGGTCTGAATGACTACCAGATTTGAAGAGAGGTGTTATTTTACTATGTTTCATTAAATCAGGGAACACACCACAATCAATACATTGATTGAAGATCATAGCTAGGTCAGGTGCAATTATGTCTATCAATGGTTTTACGACGCTAACAGAAATTCCCCAGAGGTCCGTGGTCTTTTTTACATTGATTAATTTATAAGCCTTGACAATGTCATTAGAACTGACATAATCGAATGAAAAATTTGTTTTACATTCAGGTACGTTTTGTTTCAACATTGACTCTGCGATTATGTGGGAAGAGTTTAAAGATTTTGTAGTAGAGACTGGAATATCAGTAAAAAACAATTCGAGCGCTTTAGCTACATCTTCATCTTTGTTAATAATTATATTATCTATTTTTAATTTAAAACTGTTATTATGAATTATATTTTTTCCAGTCTCTTCTTTAATAACATTCCAAGTAGCTTTAATTTTATCTTGACTGTTTTTAATTTTTGAACTCAAATATAATGATTTGGCTATTTTACATACTTTCTTAAATATTTTAGAATAATTCTTAACTTTTTCTTTAAACTCTTCACTGAAATTATATTGTTTTATACTGTACAATTCATACAATGTTTGTCTACTTTTATGTATTCCTGCTGTTGCCCACTCACAAAATCCTGGCTTATTAGATACCATGATCGATTTGGATGTATAAACTGAATTGAATTCGTTATTAAATTCTTTAAAAAATGTATTATACAAATAATTAGGATCTTCATTATGATATATTATGTTTGGAATTTTATTTTTTAGATTTGATTTCAACTGTTCCAATCGATTAATGGTCATTGGTACATAGGTAATTTTCCTTTTTACATTTTGCCTAGTTTGTGTTTCAATTTTTATAAATTGTCCAAGGTGGTCTGATTCAAGTTGATTAATAATATTTTTACTTATTATATTAACATTAGTAAATATGTTGTCCAAACATGTAGCTGAGGTGGCAGTTATTCTAGTTGGCTCCATAAATGATGGTTCAAGATTGAATGATTTAAATAAACTTGTTAATCTAGTATTTAATGAGCATTTTTCAAGCAGATTTACATTAAAATCGCCACATACAATAATTTCCTTGTTAGATTTAGACAATTTGAACATAATTTCTTCCATAACCTTTTCAAAAACATCAAAGGAGGCGCAAGGCGGGCTGTAAGCGCTTATAACAATGAACTGCTCCAACTCTACGCAGGCTATTTCTATGTGTCTTTCTATATATATTCATAGTTGAGAAACAAACCTCCTCACATCATCACATACCTTCGTCATACATTTCATTTACGAGTCTAGATCTATCTAGTCGTGAAAGAATAGAAGTAAGTGAAAGAATTTAAAGTACGCCTCAAAGGCTTCTTTCGTGCACTTGACACATATTTTCTAATTTTTTGGTTCTACGACATGACAGTTTCCTCACGATTTTTTTCCTTCGCCGTTTGTAAGTACCTACCTACTTAATGGTACAGCGCGAGCAAATTTTTCGAACAGAAAAATCCATTGTTGTACGACCGGATTTGAACCATGGTGACAGGTGATCAAGCCATCGCCCATATCGGTCCATCATGAGGGAAAGGATTCGCATGGTATTTGAATAAAATACATAAAAGCTAATATTATAAATGCGAAAGATTTTAAAAATTATTATGGAGATAGATTGCATCCTGAGTTCTTCAGTTTATGTCCACAATAAGCTACATTTTGTCACAAAAAATTTAATATAGAAAATGTAGCAAAGTCGCAAAAATGTAGGTGTTTAATACTGCTTCTATTTACGTCTTAAGAAGAAACACAGCGCTTCCGTTGTTCTCGTTTGAAGCTTGTCTATGAATGTTCAGTGTAATTGTAATTAAGGTGGATCAATTATTCAAGCCTTCGTAAGTAGATTACTATCATCTAGCTTTAATTCATTTGTGCCTAACTTGTTCCGTCATCATTAAGTTTAAATTAAAAATAAATAATTTAAATGAAAGTAAAGGTAACACTTTTTACCTGACTACAAAAAGAGGGTTATGATTTTAAAAGTCTATGTTTTTTTATGGAAAAGGAGGTAAACCAGCTAGCGGTTCATCTGATGGTAAATGTTTACCGCCGCTCACGGACACCTGCAACACCAGAGGAGCTTGAGGTAGGAGTAGGCTGGTTCTTGAAGGTCCCTAAGTCGTATCGGTCCGAAAATACCGCTGGCGTCAGCTGATTCCACACGGCAGTTGTACGAGCCAGAAATTGTCGTGTGAACCGCACAGTTGTGGACTTCCAACCATTCACATGCTGTGGATGGTATGCTGCTGTCACTGTGTACGATGGCGGAGATCAGCGGCTGGAATTAATCCTAACAATTCCTCAGAACACTCCCCATTGTAAATGCGGTACATGATGCGTAGGGATGCAACATCTCTTCACAGAGCCAAAGGATCAAGCCTATCGGAACAGGACTTGGTCGTTGATAATTCGAGCTGACACTGGGGTGCTCCGGTCCAAAGATGAGAGCAGTATTCCATGTGCGGTCGTACTTGCGCTTGTATCATCATCAATCATTTCATTTCATTTCATTTGTACAGTTGTAAGCGGTGAGCCGGCACGAAATACTGTCTAGCCCAGTCGAGCACCCCAAGCTTTTGGGAAGCCAATTTGGCCTTCCCTTCCAAATGACCGCGGAACTGAACATCACTCGATATGTCACCTAGAGATGTGCCTTACGGATATAGGTGAGTGTGTATCGGTAAATTCTTCTATCAGTATTTATATCTGTAATCATGTTCATCTGTTACCTCGTACTTCGTAGCTTCTAGCCTAATTGATATATTTCGGGCGGTCCGGGCGACATCCGAGTATGTTTAATGACGTCAGTCATCATTTGTTAAAACGAAACGCGAGTTTAGGCGTCAAAAGGGCAGATACAGAGTTACTTTCTCATATTAATATAATAAAAGTTACGTTACTGACTGAATGACCATCGACACACAGCTTAAACCATAATCCTTAACAGCTAGGGGGAACTATCGAAATTCGACTCTTAGAGGACGCAACGGATGAAGTTTGTATGCAAAAACCATGATTATATAGGCAAGTCTCTAATCTGTGAATTAGCTATAATATACATAAAAACTATACTATACTACTTGTATAAAAATCGAATTTGTCCGAATATGTAACTAAAATAATAACTGAACCAACCCTTAAAAAATAAGTATCTTAAACATAATTATTGTTACATCTCTATATTACATAATCATCATCGCATTAGCTTCTATTTCAGAAGGTAATGCCTTGCTATAATATATATTATGGCTGCGTATGTGACAGCCTTGAGTATGAATTAGAGACTCGCCTACATTATCGTCCCTGCCCATTTCTCCGTGCGATAAACCCGTAAACTCGTAAGAAGTGGTCTGAGTTAAGTTTGCGGTTTATCTATTTGCTAAAGAGCTTCGCGTCAAGTTTCACGATAACTACTTCTAGTTTTATAACCGGCGCTCGGTTTAAATACAGTTTACAACAAAGGATTGCATATGTTTTGTCTCGCAAACCGTAAAACTTTAACACCTCTGCAGCACAGGTGAGTTAAAAAAACAACTTTATCTGATCTGTTGCTGAATTGAATTGCGTACGATTTACTCTGACCATTTTACGGCCGAATATGAATCTGCTGTTGAATCGAATTGCGTATAACGAAAATTGCAAGAATCGCTTAGGATTTGCTACTAAATCGAAAAATGAATAGCTCAAAGTGGCCTTTTAAGCGCCACAATTCTGTGATATTTTGAAAAAGTTTATGTCATCATCATCATCATTATTCACAGGCACCGCGGCGGGAAGTGACAATCAGGGTAGTTTGACAGCGAGGCCAGTGAGCCGTGCATCAGAGGCACCGTACGTCCAGTTGGGTAGTTACCTGGGTGGTACGAGTAGAGGCGACAGGCACCGCGGCGGGAGGTGCCGCGGGCTGGGAGGGGCGGGGGAGTCCGACAGCGAGGCCAGTGAGCCGTGCATCAGAGGCGCCGCGCGCACGTCCAGCGAGGCAGCGCGCAGAGGAGACGGTGATCGAGGCACGCCCGCACCGGCCTCCAGCGTGCGCCCGTCCGGCGCGAATGTTCGGATGGCGGGAGATGAACCGCGGTGACTCTGCGCAGAAAAACATTTGACATTAGGGGTACTTCATATAGTTTAGGCCACTGATCTCCATTTGCTACGGTCCTGACATAATATACACTCTCGTTTCATTTACATCCATCAGATGGTAAACTCAAAAATTTCCCAATAACAAGAGATTATTGTAATTTTATTGAAGACTAGCTATTGCCCGCGACTTCGTACGCGTGTCGTACATTATTTTGTTCTATAATCAATAGTTTTCGCAGCGCACGCCAAAAACTATTTTGGGTTTTGTACCTTGGGTTACAATTTTGCAATTTTCTTACGGATCCCTAATTTTTTTGAAAATTTATTATAGCCTATATTGGACCCTGATCATGTAGCTCTCTATTGATGAAAGAATTTTTGAAATCGGTCCAGTGGTTTCGGAGCCTATTCGTTATAAAAAAAAAAATCTTTCCTCTTTTTAATATTAGTATAGATGGTGGTACACTTCACTTATAAACGCCTCTCAAAATGCTAAGCAAGTTTTAAAGTAGTGCCATTAATTTCTATTAGATAGTAACAAATAGTGAGCGAATCTTAAACAAAGTTTAGCATGTTTTGTACAAGGGTAGGTGTGAAGTTTTGACGATTGATAAGTTACGGGTTTTTTTACTAGTGACAAGAGTAATAAAATAAATTGGATGTGTGTACTTAACTTCAAATATATTAAAGGAACATGGTGTAAGGTGGTATCCAGAGCGAGGCAGTTTATTCGGATGTTTTATGACTTTTAATATAGCAAGTAATGCCCGTATCCACGTTGCAAATAACTACCACCATTATAGCCTTGTTATGAAGGTAGCTCTTCTCGTCTATATTGGTTTTAGTATAAAAGTAAGATAGAGCTATAACTTGTCTTACTTATCTATAACCTATAGATAAGTAGGCCTTTAGACGACCTAAAAACTTCGTCAGAAGAGTTGGCCACTAGCTCATACACCTTTTACCATCTATAGTAGATGATTTATACAGCGTCAGGAGGCAACTTTTACCATCACAAACGGGACGCTGTAGTGCCCGGGACGAATTAAGATGGAGTAGGCATGCCCAGCACCTATTCCATCCTCTCAGCTTAGTCGGCCTTGTCTACAGGAAAGACATGGTCAATACGTGCGGAGCTGACTAAGCCGCGGGTTTCCTCACGATGTTTTCCTTCACCGTTTGAGAGTACTGGTATGGCGCACATAAATTTTTCGTACAGAAAAATCCATTGGTACACGACTGGGTTTGAACCCACGACCTTAGGATCGGAAGGCGGGGTCACTACCAACTAGACGACCAGTGCTCTCAACTTACTTTCTCTAAAGTTCAGTGCAATATCCCTGATAGCAACTCAGTTACTTAGTTTTCAATGTGCAAGACCATAGTCCGACATGTGTACCGACTTCTTTTACTTAAGTAAAGTTGTGGATTAGCGTGATATTAAGTCCATAAGAAAACATTAATATCTACAGGTAAATAACAAATATTATAGCTTACCTACCGAATCCACATTCGTCCCGATCTATCAACATTATTGGGTCTTATAGAAATTTGCTCGCAACCAGATTTGCGTAATAAAGTACTACTGATAAATCATACTTCTCTGATTGATTACTGATACTTTTATGCTGGACTGGGAGTAAAGAAAGAACATAGTATGTGTCCAGCTGCTTCTCTCCCCGAGCATTGAACCTAAATGACACGTGTATCTGTCAAGTACATGAAAGCCACTGAGGCGCACTTTAAATCCTTTCACCACACTGGTTCGAAAGAACTAGTGGCACAACTAGTAGTAGCATACTTTGATATTTGTATATGAAAATGACCATTAAATACAACACAAAATGAAGACTATAATAGGAGCCTTACCAATAATATATGACTCTATAAAACTTATTTACTGAAGGGACAAAAGCGTGCGCGTCTTGATGGAGAATTCAAATATAGTTTCAATTTCCGAGAGTCGAGACTTCAAGAACTGGATGTTCAATATCCCGGCTATGATATTTTAAAGGCATTGCTTTCTGATCCATCGCATTGCAAAATGGTTTCAATAACAGTTGGTTTAAGAGTGTACATCGTTTATTTACTTGTGTATTGTTAACTTTTCAGCAGAATCGGTAAAGTTTTAGGACGTGTTGACATTACGAGCACAGTCAGTGGCTAACTGTAGTGTTTGTTACTTGTATTATTCGTAGTCCAAACGCTCTATCTACACTTCTACACTAAAGCGGTAAAGTTTGTTAGTTTGTTTGTTTGTTCGAGCATAACTTTGGAACCGTTGTTGCAATTTACATAAAACTTTTTAAGTCTTTTGGGTGTACTTGAGAAATTTGCTGGTAATTAAATGAGTATAATATAAACTTATAAATAATATATAGTACATAATATAAATAATAGAGCACTGGTGGTCTAGTTGGTGTGACCCCGCCTTCCGATCCTAAGGTTGTGGGTTCAAATCCGGTCGTATACCAATGGATTTTTCTGTGCGATATAGGGACCAGTACTCTCAAACGGTGAAGGAAAACATCTTGCGTGAGGAAACCCGCGGCTTAGTCAGCTCCGCACGTATTGACAATACGCATATAATTATGTTAATGACGCTGTGAAATCTATCTGGAAATAATTATCTCATTGTAAAACTATCCGAGTGTGTACACGGCAAGTGAAACTCAAACTCGGCAATCTCCTCTGCTTATTAATGTTCACTGACGCTTGTTTCCAAAGTCTACCATTAGTCCACGAATACTACGATAGAATACAGAAGGAGTTACTATGTTTAGACGCCTGTGTATTGATTGGACCGTTTCAATTGAAATCGAATAGTCTTGAAATTGACAAACAAATTAACAACATGAATCGATACCTTGACTTTCGAAGAAACCAGAGCGCGCAGCCATAATTTGCGTTCAGGGGAAATGGAACAAGTTGAAACATGTTCCGGTTACAGAAACTAGTCTCTTTATTTAACTAATTTACTTAAAAATTCTCTAACTTACTATGTAATACTATGTGAAAGAAAATTAACTTTATTTGTATTCCACTGAACAAACATTGCTATCGATATCGATATGAATATTTTATTGCACAGCTCTAGTGCAACACTTGACCTTGAGTCGGCCAATCAGAGCGCAGCGACCGGCCCAGGGTTTTGGCGTAATTTGTTTTCGAACAAAACAAATAACAATACCGCTCTATTCGGTTTTATTGCTCATGTTTTCGTTCAACGAAGTCGTTAGACACTACGTCTAATAATGTATAGGAATAAATTCTATAGTTGTAAGAGACGATGGCTGACAGAAGGGAATGGAAGAAGAGAACATGCTGTGCCGACCCCACATAGAGTGGGATAAGTGTAGGAAGATGATGATGATGAGTTGTAAGGTACTTTTTATTTGATACTTACCACCTGACTTTGTCATTTGCTACTTCATTAAGTATAACTTACGTAAAATAGAATTTAGATACGATTCTAAGCAAATAACCTTCAGCTTTACTAAAACCTTAAAACATTTCATTTACTCGGTACTTATGAAAGACAAAATCCTTCAAATTCTTACGGAGAAAAGATTTCACCAAGTTTTCCTCCTAGGGCAATCTCGAAATCCTTTCAAAGACGAAAAGTCAATCGACTTATATCGTGCAATAGGTATCGCGTGCAGACATGATTGGCCCCTTTCACGGGAGCTACAAGCCTCTTATAATCAGTTAATACAATCAGTGGATCGTGCGAGCTTTCAGAACGTACACTTGACCTTTTTGTTATGTAATATAATTTCAGGTGAAAATTAAAAATGTACATGAAAAGAAGTTACACGTGGCTAAGCTGAGACTGTTGAGATGGATGTTTGGGGTGATTAGAATGGATAGGATAAGAAATTAGTATATAAGGGGAAGTTTGAAAAGTAGCGGCAGTGACAGAAAGATTGAGGAGTAAGCCAACGTGGTATGGGCATGTCACAAGGGATAAAAAGTAAGTAAGTTCGTATGAGCTAGTGGCCAACTCTTGTGACGGAGTTTTTAGACCACCTAAAGGCCTCCGTCATGGCTTAACGACTTAAAAGCCGGGACCGACAATTTAACGTGCCCTTCGAAGCATGGAAGCGCTCAGCTCGTAATGCCACCTGCGGTCACCCATCCCAATTGTGACCGCACACAACGTTGCTTAACTTCAAATCAAGAACGTCTAAGCAAGCTACGTGACGAGCGCTTCATAACTCATAAATCCACTGCTGTAATATTATAATAACAGGGTACCTATGTTTGTCCCGAACGGTTTGCGGGCACGATTCTATTACCTACTGTTACACTATCGGGTTTTGCGTTCTTATCTATCCCATGTCAAATTATATGGTCGCTGTATGTTATTTTACCAAAACAACCGCGTAATTATTTTAGTCGAACCAAGTGCTGATTTTGTCAAGCCATAATTAACTTCATCGTTTGACTAAAAGCTTCATATTTTCGGGTCTCATTAAAATATTGCGATGTTTTAACAAGATAAACAACTTTGTTAAAGATTGACAAAGAAAAATTTTATCATCAATCAACCTGTCCCAAGTTTTGCTGTAAGATTTTCTACGATACGGGCCGTTATTACAAGTACAACTCTGTTTTGCCGCTTAGACATTATATTCTTATACTAGCTGCCGCTCGCGGCTTCGCTCGCGTGGTACCCGGATAAAAAATAGCCTATATGTTAATCCAGTACATGTACTATGTGTATATTCCATGTTTCATTCAAATCCGTTCAGCCGTTTAGGCGTGAAAGAGTAACAAACTTCTATAATACAAACTTTCGCGTTTATAATATTAGTAAGGATGTGGGTGGAAGCCTCTTAAGGTAGAAGTATGATTCCAATTAATCTTATAGTGTGTTAGCTTTATCAAAATGTAACTTGAAAAATGTTTCAATCACAAGAAAGTTGTAATTGGGCCGGAGCGTAGTTGAAACGTTTCATGTTTTAATTACAGCCAAGAAAATGGAGGGCTGCTAGCTTTACTGTATTGATTTTTATTGTCGAAACAGAAACAAAACGTTCGAAACTTGGGTAAACTATATTTCGATTAGTAGCCGTAGCGTCATCATTGCCCATGATGTCTGTTTTTGGTAATTTTTGGTACTCAGTTACCTGAGCCTGTTCTATTCCCAAAGAGGGTTGACGTCAAGCATGCAGCCGGTCATAAAACACCTTAGCCAAAACTCTTACAGCGTGATCCAAGGAACATGCTGTGCCGACCCACATTCAGTGGGATAAGGGTAGGAACTGATGATGAGTTACCTAGGCCTGTTGCCTAATTAATGAAAGTACGGCTGCAAATAGGATGGACAAATTAGGGCATCGAGACCGGTTCTACTGGTAGTGCCCAGAACCAGGAATTCCTTAGACTTGTATTGTATGTATGTTCGAATGAGCTAGTGGCCAACTCTAGTGACGAAGTTTTTAGGCCGCCTAAAGGCCTCTGTCATGGCTTAATGACTCAAAAGCCGGGACCGACAATTTAACGTGCCCTCTGAAGCACGGAAGCGCTCAGCTCGTAATGCCACTTGCAACCCTATGCGCCGCGCATAGGGTTTCTTAACTTCAACAATCAATCAAGATCGTCTAAGCAAGCTTCGCCACGAGCGCTTCAGCGCTTCCTTAGACAAGAGAGCAAGAAAACAAAAAGCGTCGACTCCGCCAGCAGAGAGATTGCCCCCACATTAGCTAATCAAATGGGGTCTGTTGGTAAATGGACAAGGAACTCAGACCAAATAAAAAGAGAAGACGCCGCGCCGAGAACAACAAAAGTAAAGCCACACAAAACCGTGCTCCTGCAAGTAAACATACACGCTCACGCACACACCTACACTAAAACCATGCTCATCGCTCTTAGTACGTCACGAGTCTTAAAAATAGAATTATGCCTTCCTGTGAAGTGAAAACTTGTAAAAACAGCAGCAAATCACATAAAAGTCTCACGGAATCACTTTTCACTTGTAAGTACTTCAATAGCATCGTTTCTTAATTATTATACTATGAATTTAGGTTACTCGGAACCACAACCTTAAAACCTTCGACACACACATAGATAAAAAGGTGGCTTCACTTTTGTTGTTCGCGGCGCGGGGTCTTTTCTTTTTATTTGGTCTGAGGCAATGAGTTATGCTGACCGTAGCTCTAGAAGTGCCGCTGTCGAGGCTGCTCTGCGAGGATATGGAAGGGGTCCTGGTGAGGCGCGCGTGCGGAAGCGAGCTGGCCGCGCGGCCCTCCATGCTCAGCGGCTGGATGCGGCATTGCTCCTTTGGTATCAGCATTTCCTGTCGAAAAAGAAACCAGTTAGCTCGCTGGTAAAGTTCTTTCGCACATTGTGTTTTTTTATATATTGCCATCCATGTGAGTGAACATTATTTAACCCTAATTCTGTTTCTTTCTGTTTTTTTATTTATTTTTCTATTGTGTATGTTATTTATTTCTCATAATTTGTACCTATGGATCCATGTTGTCCGAAATAAAGAATTTATTATTATTATGTTATTATGAATAAGGTTTTGACGATGCAACATCGCATTACCATTTCGTTCTAAATTAGAAAAAGTTGTTTATGTAGTTAAGTTTTGTTATAAATATAGTTTAAGTTTTTCTTGGTTTTTTATACATTTTTGTCTTGGGTGATGTGGTCGCAAAGTGACAAAGTCCATAAATAAAAATTAAATAAAAGTTCGTAAATATGTATGTGTCAAGTGCACGAAAGGAGCCTTTGAGGCGCACTTTAATCCTTTCGAAAAAACTAGAGACACGACTAGATAGAGTATCCATTCTGAGTTTAGTCCTACTGTCTATTCTGTGGTGCTATACTCGTGTATTTTTAGCTACAAAAGCTAGCGAGTATATTCTGGGAAAATACACATGGTAGACGTATGGACGAGTAACTTCGGTACTTTTGTTTCATTGTGTATTCAGGGTGAAGCTTTTGGAGTGAAATAAAAATGAACCAGTAATTATAAAAATGATCACCGTCTGTTACTTTTAGTAACTAATCCTGAACCCAACTAATTCAATAATAGAGCCAATCTACACCTCTAACTATGTTAGGGAGACTATCCAATTTTTTTTATAATTTGCCGTCTGAATACCTCACCTTTATCTCACTTATGTAGGGTCAGCGCAACATTTTTTTAACAGAATTACTATAAACCCAGAATGCAAATTAAGTTATGAGTCGATTTCGGTTTATCCCCAGTACAAGCATGCAACATTTCCTCAAAAAACTTATCTTTTCAATTCGTGTTCGTTAAGCCTACAAAAGACAATAGAACCTACATTCTGCCTGAAATTAAACAATGGAAAATACAGCGCTGGATTGATCCGAATTTACGGTATACGAGCTTAGTAGTATTGAAACATGTACGCTGTGGACCCTAATTGGTTTTGTGACGTTACCCTCGCAAAATAAACAATTTTATTTGCAATACTCGTCTGCCAAAAGGTGACCATAAACTTTTCAATTTGAACTCAGCACTTAAAGTTTGCTCGAATCGTTACGACGATAAGACAAAAGTTAGGTACGCTAGAATCTGTGGCTAAGATAAACTTTTCAGAGACACAAGGTCTACAGAACTTTATGAATCGATATGACTCTGTCTTATAGCCGTCTACGTAAACGAATCCCAAACGAATATGGGTACGAAACTGAATACGGAGACTATATTATGGAAACGAATATTTAAGATTTCCAATCGTATAATGCGCTTTCATGAAAAATTAACATCTTCGTATCAATAAATAAATCTGTGACAATGTCTACAGCAAACGCTGGATAACTGAAAACGTTCCTGCACAGCCCAATATTAGTGCAAGAGATACTTACCATTCGATACTTTACACTGTAATTGATATCGTCGATGCGTTGGCATCAGATGTGCTTGCAGACACTTAGTAGATCTAGTATGCGAGGCTCGGGGTGGCTGTAGGGGAGGTTGGAAGCCAAGAGGAACCCCCCTCAAAGGTGACCAGTAACAGGGGGCACACCCTTTCATGTGACCAGTAACAGGGGACACACCCTTAAATGTGACCAGTGACAGGGGACACACCTTTAAAAGTGGCTGCAAGTTTTCTTATAAATACTTGTGGCTCTGCCCACCCCAATAGGGATACGGGAGTGATAATAATGTATGTATGTAGTAGCAATGCTATGTGTTTTCCTCAGACTAAAATCGCTAGAGACTTCACTGAAAATACGCATTAAACTTGTACACCGCTACAGAAAAGATAATGGTACCTACTAAATTCAGAATGGACATAACCCGCTGATCCGACTAACTTACCCTCCTGCGTTTACGTATGACAAGTTTTAATGCACACGTGCGGGGTTCTATGTGACTTCTCCTTGCCAAAGTTGTCGGTAGAGTTCGTCACTCACCCTCGCGCATCTGTCTTACCTCACCCCATCCTCAATTTCGTATGACAAGTTTTCATGCATATTTTTACTGCCTAGCGGTAAAGCCTGGGAAATAGAGCCGTAGATACACTCGTGCGGGGTTCTATGTGACTTCTCCTTGCCAAAGTTGTCGGTAGAGTTCGTCACTCACCCCCGCGCATCTGTCTTACCTCACCCCATCCTCAATTTCATATGACAAGTTTTCATGCATATTTTTACTGCTTAGCGAGTAAGGCCTCGGAAATAGAGCAGCATATACATACGTGCGGGCTTCCATGAGACTTGTCGTCACCGTAGCTGTCGGTGGAGTTATGGCTTTGTCCACTGCTGGCACTGGAGGTACGCTCGCGGGCTGCGCGCGCCCACGACTCCAGCCGCTTCTGCGCTGCCCACACGCTCGGGGGGCCTATTCCACTCATCGTACCACTACACTCCCATCACTTTTCACACGATTTCCACTTGTCTAAGCGCGCCTACCCTAAGTAAATATAGTTAGGTACAATTTTGGTTTCGATAATCTTTGATTCTGAATACTTAATACTCAAGTTAGCTTTTCACACGATTTCCACTTGTCTAAACGCGTCTATTCGAAGTAAATACAGTCAAGTACAATTTTGGTTAGGGATGCTATTAGGCTGACACCAGAAAGGAAAAAAAATTCAGTGGACAATCTATGATTCTGAATAGGTATTTCATTCATATAGTAGACCGATAATTATTGATCATACGCTTTCGGGGATTTCTATTAAGACGCGCTATTGTATAAAGGAAATGAGAGTAGGTTTATTATTCTTACAGAAGACCGATAAATCGTTGTTAATTTCAGCTTCGGATGCTATAAGCTGACACCAAATATAGAAAAAAAATGAGTGAATAATCCTTCATTCTGAATCTTCAATACCTACTCAATTTTATAAATACTATGTTAAATGTAAAAAAGACACCATGACAACCATGGGAAAATGTCCACTTTTCACGCGTTAGATCTTGTATTCGTGTCAAGTTATCCATTATTTACTGCTTGTCTATTAATCGATAACACATACTAGTACTACTCGAATAAAGCCTGGCGTATGCATGGCGCATGTCGATACATGACGAAAAACTTCAAGTAAAACGACTTTTAAGTCATCGCTCGATATTTATAAAGGAAGCGATGATTGAAAACCTAGAAGTCTTTCCGGCGATAGACGCAGTAGGAAATTGACAGGAAGGGATTAAATAGGTTGAACTCTGCATGCATACGACGAATGACCGGTCGTTTAGATCCGAAAAGCGCTTATCATCCAAGGGTCTGTCAGACCTCAGGTGGTAGCAGATGGTTAAGTACGTTACAAGGGTCTCATTTCCACCTCTTTAGTAAAGGTTTCTCAAGCGAAGCCAACCCCTTCATAACTTGAGGCTTTCAAAGATATTCTAAAGCCTAGCCAAGTCACTTAGACACAGAGTAACTACAAAAATTACTGTTTTGCTGTATAGTCTAAAAATTTCTATTGAATTGTATTAGGTTGTTCAGCTAAGGTGTCATTTTGATATTAGTCCTATTTGCTACTAGGGCATGTTGCTAATAGTACGTTATGCTAATATGCCGTTTTGCTTTTAGGACGTTCTGCTAATGGGGCGTTCTGCATAAATGCCCTTTCGATACGAAACGAAAATAACAGTTGTATTAAAAAATACTTATTGCTCAATTAAACTAGAATGTTTTATTGTTTCGCTCATGCGATTCCATTAAAACTTTTCGTATCTCGGAGCGTAAATACAATTCTATTAAAGTTTTTTTAACGTAATTATCTGTGGAGATAGCTCGAGCAGGGTAAATAAGCCCGTCTGTGCATGCGGGGTCGTAGACGGTTGTACTGCGTGGGCGCCAACTCTACGCTACTACGAGACAAGCCCATTTGTAGGCGTTTGTTTACTAGTAGTAGCTCGTATATAGCGGATCATACTTCACTCATCTATAGCCAGTAATTTAGGGGTTACGTAAAAAGTTACTTAACCAAATTTGTAGCAGCGCACTAAGACGATTGGGAGACACTCCATTTCTAAAGTAGGTTTTTTAACATTTCTGTTTTTCTTTGTATTTGTGTTTCTCTATTGATTTTTTTTTTGTTTCTGTGTGTTGTTACAAATAAAACGTTTTTCTTTCTTTCATCTATAGCCGGTAATTTAGGGGTTACGTAAAAAGTAACATAAACATAAAAAAACATAATTTATTTGATAAAAATAATACAACATTACGAAGAAACAATTGGAACACGTTAAAAACTGTCTAAGCTAACTTAAAAACTGTATCGCAGTTTCCAGCGAAAGTAGACACCTACATAGTAAATTCCTATAAAACCGGCCAAGTGCGAGTCGAATTCGCACACGAAGGGTTCCGTACCATCGTACACGTACTTTTTAATACGACTTTTACTATTTTGTACTTTTTGAAAGAAAAAAGTTTCTCGTATTTATTATCATACCCCTTTTATTTATTTAGTTTTATTTTTACTATTGTTGTTATAGCGGCAATAATACAGGGAGCACGGAGACGGACAGCGGAGACTTAGTAATAGGTTTCCGTGGGCACTCTTCAGGCACGGAACCCTAAAAATTTAAACTGATTTTTGTGTGTTTGCTGTGAAAATGTTTGTGGTAAAGTCGTGCGTGACACCATTTCTAAAGCAGCCTGTACTAGTTAATAAATCTATCACGACTAAGGAACTTATTATTTTCTGAGGCGCATTTCATTATTTGTGGTTTCTAGAGTTTAATCAACAATTTCACTACCGGCAGAAAACATTTTACACAGAGTAGATTCTCCTGCAAAGTTTCATCAGACACAAAAGAATGTTTCAATGTCAGAAAGCGAATACGTGGAAAAATTGTTTCCCGCATTATATTTTCGCACAGCAAAAGCACTTTTCCCGGAGCTTTTATCACAGAAAATGCGGCGAGACTATTGTCATAGGTACGCTCCGCTAAGTATGGGGTCATAACTTTGGAAGAATGGAAACTGAAAGCTGAACACACTAGTATTTTCGAACTTCACAATTGATTCGATAGCAACACAAAATCTGACGGTTTTATTTTAAGATCACACTCATATTATAAATGCAAAAGTTTGAGGGTGTGTGTGTTCGTTTCCGCTCATTTCCATTTTATGATAAAATCATTTCATTTATCAATTTATTGCCTGGAATACCATATACGTTACTTTTTATACGAATAAGTGCGACGTGAGAGTAGCAAAATTAACCTTTTCCACACAATGGTTCTTTTGATAACAGTCTAAAGACTGACCAGAAGGTTTTCGTGTACATTAACCTTAGACAGGGTGACGAAAAGTAACCTGGGCCAAAGCAAAATGGGCTATTCGTTCCTTTGTTTTTATCTTTTTTTTTATCAACACTTAGTGTCAGACTGAAGCCTCAGGGTGTTCACACGTTGTATAGACAAACTGTTGCGTCAATATTGGCCTCCTGGGCGATGTTATCTTGCCAGATTGTGAGCCCACTTGGTTCATACGTAATTCTGTGATTGGAAGAGAAGATGATACCTACTGAAGCACGAATGTAGTATTTAAAGCAACTTTTTGATTAAAATTAGGTTAGATATGATGATTGCTATTATTTATACAAATTTATAAACGACTAGCTGTCGCCTGCGGCTTCGCTCGCGTGGTACCCGGATTAATAGCCTATATGTTAATCCAGCGCATATACTATGTATATTCCAAGTTTCATTCAAATCCGTTCAGCCGTTTAGGCGTGATTGAGGCACAAACATACAAACATCCTCACAAACTTTCACATTTATAATACAGTAGGATTTCTTGCCGTAATGTAATCTTTTGTAAAATTGTATGGACATCTAGTTTCCAATAATAATTCATAGATTGGAACGCATTCAGCCATATACAATTTTCAGTCGTTTCCCTTCAGTTACTTTAACAATTGTTCACGTTTTTGGAAAAAGCATTTTAGATTTACCAGAACGATTTCGATTTATCGACCCCATATTCTTAGTATCACAAAAATCAGAAGCTGAATCAAATTAGTCCTTAAGTTGTAATAAAGTTCACGTTATGCGTGCTTAGTTATTTAAATTAGCGCACTTAAAGTGGTTCCACATAGTTAACCGTTTATGAATGCAGGATTTATTGTTTCAGATCCATGCCGTTTTAGGAAACCCTTAAAAGATTATGCTTCGTTTTATATCCATAAAAGCGACCATCACGTTTTACCGACTTGCAAAGGCAATAAATAATTTACACTCCAATATATAAATAATTAAGTTCCACGCGTAGCAGGGTGTAGTTTCGGCAAGCTAATCAACAGTTAACAAATGAAACTGTTAAAAATTATTCAACACGAACAAAATCACGCACTGAGAACTTTCGATCAATGTTACCAGAAAGGAATATGAACACTCGGATAAAAAGGTCTCGGAATAGGCACGTATGTAGGGGTGTGTGTGCCTTGTCTTGTCAGAGGTCGCGGGAGGAGCGATCGGCGCGGACGAAGACTCGCGCACACTGACGCCGCCCGGGCATTCGGTGTTGCCCGAACACTAACGAGTTTACCCCAGAACCTATGCCGAAATTGCCGAGTTGGGAAATTTATTGGTACTTTTTGCTTTGATATTCATAAATCATAACAGACAATAATCATAACAAGAACAGACTGAGGTGGTATGGGCATGTCAGAAGATCACCCGATTACGTTGGTAACCAGATACAATTTATCTCTGGCAAAAGACCAAGAGGGAGACCAAAGACCACCTGGACAGTAGTAAACCGCGACATGGCAGAATGCAATGTTTCCAATGACGACGTCATGGATAGGGCGAAGTGGATGAGGAGTGTGAGGAAGGCTGACCCCACCACCATGTGGAATAAATAGTCAGGAAGAGAGAGAGAGATTCATAAATCGTAACACAACATAACATAAGGTTTCGATAGCTACGGAATGATACATAAGTGTTAAAAATTTAGTTTCATCTTAGAATATTAGGATATTTAAAATGATTTGATTTAGTTGCTTTACAAGATTTATTATTTCTGACGATATTTCAATTTATAAACATACAACTATTGCAGTGAAGCGAACCGTTAGTAAGGAGCGCAGTATAATAAAAGAAGTTCCTGACTGGGTATCGCTCTTTTGAAATGCTTATACATTGGAAGCTTCTGAACTAATTGGAATACCGATAGAACCCAAATATTTTCCACGTCCACGTGGAAGATAGTACGAGCTATTTTCTAGTATTCAAAGAATTTATTTTAAAATCTTCATATATTTAGAATTTATTATATTAAACATTATATTATTATGTTAGAAGGGGGAATAGGGAAATATGTTGTGTCGGCCCCACGTAGTGGGATAAGGGTAAAGAAATGATTATGAATGTAAAACATTTCATCGTGAATGTATGAGACGATCTTTTGACAGTTTCTGATGAAAATCTGTCAAGAAATCGTAATTTGAGACGTGCTCAACTTTGAGATGCGTTTGAGTATTCGGGGGTTAGTATGATGCTATCCTACTAATATAATAAGGATTAGATATTATATAGTTACTTATGTCACTTACTTCTCTGCTGGACTGGGAGTACAGAAAAAACAGAACGTGTTCAGCTGCTTCTCTCTTCGAGCATGTCGTAAAAGTCGACTAAGGGATAGTATCCTCTCCAACAAGATGGACCATCTATGTCGGCAATGGGCTGATCACCTGTTACCATGGTCCACAATATCCATCTTGGGACTTTGAATCAGGAATGGCTGCAAGTTTTATAATTACTTGTGGCTCTGTCCACCCCATTAGGGATACGGGCGTGATAATATGCACGTATGTATGTACCTATGTCAATATCTGAGTTCGAATCATACTCTAACCACAGAACCGATTTGGATGAAACTTTGGAATAAACTGTCTTTTTAAATAAGATTTTTATCTATCTGACGACCTCACGTGCTCGGGCGGGTTTGATCCCCGCTACGGGATAATTTTTTCTATGTTCTGAAAATATTTCATTCAGGTCTGAGTATTGTAGTATTACGTATTTACAAAAAAAATATATAAGTATTGTATCAGCCATCTGGTTCCCATAGTACAAGCTTTGCTTAGTTTGGGGCTAGATGACGCTGTATGAAATTTCCACAAATATTTATTATTTATTTATCATGCGAGTGAAAACACGCTGTATAGCTAGTAAAGGTGAGTCTCAGATTTGAAGCGAGTTTCCAGGTCACATTATAATGAGCGGCGGATGGGAGAATGTGTCGTAGGCAATTAGTGACTGCAGTTAACCGGGTGATTGCTTGACGACTGTGGCATGGCGGGCGAGTGCCCGGCTGAGACGCAAGAGTCGCGGGTTCGATTCCTGCTACGGGAGAAATGTTTGTTCTGCAAATATTTCTTTCGGGTCTGGGTGTTGTAGTATTATGTATATTATAGCATTCTATCAGCCATCTGGTTCCCATAGTACAAGCTTTGCTTAGTTTGGGGCTAGATGGCGCTGTGTGAAATGTCCACATATATTTATTTATTTATGGCTACGGCTCTGGAGGATTATCAATTCACCAGTCATGGTGCCTCCTACATTTATCTGTTACATTTGTAGATGCAATGTAGATATCACAGAGGTGTTTTTAGGCGCAGTTTGATCGCATTAGCTCGAAAAGCACCAGTGACCTAGTATTTTTTTAACTTAGATATTTCTGATGGCTTTTTTCTAGCCTTGATCTTTGCATACAACAGAAGAATAAAATTAAAAGTGTACAGTTATTTATACCTATTCTTACGAAATATGCCTACTTGATTGTTATAAAATAGGGACTAGCAACCCTAAAAAAGGCGACGTTTTCGCTCGACTTACTTTCTCTGGGCATGAGCAACAGGTAAGGAAGGTCACGGGGGGCGTCTTAGAAACTACTTTTTAAGGGGGTTAATTGCCTAAGGGGGCGAAACGATCTCGAACCCCCATCGAGAGCCTAACTTTGGAGTGTTGTTTTAAGGTAATGAAAATCGAAGATTTAGCACTTTTATAATGTCGAGCAAGAGGTAAAAAAGTGTTAATAACGATTACAGTGGTAGACATTTTTGGCATAAGCGCCAACCTCATTCCCGACTCCCAGCTAGGAAAGGTCAAGTGTTGACTAAATACATTTTATAAATTAGATTAATCCGAAGGTGATTAATGTTTCTGTTACTAACCCCCGTTACATCAATTTGTCACTATACTTCAGACAAACTTTTACACCTTAATTTACTAAAAGTCTACTTAAAAGTTCCATAAACATTGTAATAAAAAAGTAAGTTTTAGGTTAATTATGGGCGGTTTGTTTACATAAATTATATCTGAAGCTGACTCCAGTTTGGCTGAAGCCAAATTACTGTAATAAGCCAATTACTGTCATCATCAGCCTATAGAAGTCTACTGGACAAGGATCTCCCAGAACAGTTTTGGGCTTACTCCATCCGACCATCAGCGATTTTTACTCATCGGCCCATCGGGTGGGTGGCCGGCCTACATTTCGTTCCCCGGTCCGTGGTGGCCATTATACAAGGGGTGTAAAGGTTTTCGAATGGCGTTAGCTGTATGACCAATTTTCTATACACTGAAATTATTTATAGTCGGTTAATGAATTACATAAGTAATTGGTTTCAATAGGTACACAGTTCGTGTTTTATTGGGCAGGTAGCAGCGACGCCGCGACGCCAATCGCTGAGTGCCATGTCGAGACACACCGAGTGCAATGGCGGCCTCGGCGGCGAGGCGGGCGATTGCTCGGCAGAGACGCAAGAGGCGCGGATTCGATTCCCGCTGCGGAAGAAATGTTTGCATGATCTGTAAATATTTCTTCCGGGTCTGGGTGTTGTGGTACCACGGTACTCGTAGTTTCTGATACCCACGACACAGGGAATCCTAGTGTGGGGTCAGGACTATGTATGTGACTGTTGGCTGTTAAAAATAAAAAAAAATAAAAAAAATATAATTTCACACGGAGCTCCAACCCCACACTTGACTAAGAGTGGACATGATATGTTACAACGGTTGCACGGCCCGTCCCACGGATATCGGTCGGATGGACTAGATTTAAGACGTCTCCAAATGATCCCCGTGATTTTAAGGAATATAAAGCTTTGACTTTGATTTTGACTCTCATCAGGACTTATTATTATTTATTCAGAACAAAAAACCTTATACTACTTAGTCTTGGATCAGAAGTGGCTGCAAATTTTCTTATGATTACTTGTGGTTCTGCCCACTCCGTTAGGGATACGGATACGTTAGGAATACGTGATAATATGAATGTATGTACTACTTAGTTAATAAATAAAAGTTTGAATATAGGCCATTCCAATGTACATGGGGAGGAGAGAATCTTTTTTATTTTGTTTGTGGTATCATTGGATGGAACTTTCCAAAATGTTTTGTTTTATCAGCACTATTTTGATTCAGAGATATGTTTCATTAATAAAAAGCTTTAAATACTATACAAATAGCTAAAAAGTAAAATAGATAGCAATATATAATTACGAGTTCAATGAAATTATATACTTTTGGCTTCGGAAATTTTTGCTTTGCGTGCTCCGATACGTGTTTGACCATTTTTTTATAAATCGGCCATATCAACCGAATGTAACCGAATCTTGACCTCAGTCTCGGAACAATAAATACATGGAAGCCAGGCTAAAATAGCTGCTTATATTTATAGTATGTTGCTTCTTACTTCTATGCTAGAAGGCAAATAGTTAAAGAGAGACAAATATATTGCTGTAAGACAGCAGTCTTCCCGTTCCGTACCAATAAATATTTATCATAGTCAAGAATATGTCCATAAAGAAGAAAGTGACAGGTATAGCCGAGTCAGTTTTGAATTTAGCCTGGGTTCCATGTATTTATTCTTCCAAGACCTCAGTGTATCGTGAGCGCGAAGTTCCTTCGGGCCTGTCATTTGACATGATAAATTATAAAGCGTTGATCAATTTGAGATAAGGGGGCCTGAAAGCTTCCTCTTCTTCGGTAAATAAAAAAGTTACAGAAGGTTGCAAACTTTGACCGGCGCGCTAATATTTGTACGGCAACGAATATATTTTACGGACTGCTGGAGTAAAAAGCACAGAATGGGTGATAAGGGCGTGATAAAATGTATGTATGTAACGAATATATACCTATAGGTATAATTACTAATATCCGCCCAGGTTTTCGCTCTCGTGGTTCCTACCCCGATAAAAAGTACCCTATGTATTGTTTATAGATAAACTATGTGTATTAAAAGTTTCGGCCGTTCATCATCTTCCTGCCCTCATCCCACTCCATGTGGGATCGGCTCAGCATGATCCTTGGATCATGCTGTAAGAGTTTTGGCTAAGGTGTTTTATGACCAGCCGCCTGCCTGACGTCAACCCTCCTTGGCAGAAGTTTCGGCCGTTATGAAGTTGAATTGGAATAAATACACTCACAAACTTTTGCAGTTTTGTTAGTGCGATACTAGCACGGGACCGTGGTAGATGGCACAAGCGAAGGGAGACATACGCCCAGTAAAGACAGCCTTTGTATTGGATGATAATGATGAGTACTATAATAAAAAAAACATACATTCCATACATAATTATCACGCCCGTATCCCTAATGGGTCACAAGTAAACATATGAAAACTTGCAGCAAGATATACGGGCGTAATTAGGAGTATATGTATGTATGAATCTATGTAACAGATCGAAACCGCGTAGATATGCCAGTTAATATATAAATATATCGTGTTTGTATCAACAAATGGCGGGATATTGCCTTTAATTTCACCCTTTGTTTCTTTTTGTCCGTGAAATACGCGAATCTTCGCTTGACAAGGTTGTGTAACAATTTCTTGGAAAATCGTCTGAGCTGCTCCGTGACAGCTAATGGAAAAAACATTCGAACGAGTTTTTATTATGTTTCAACGAAATTATGTTTATTGAATAAGTGATTTTCTAGAAAAGCTCTCTGACATTCTAGAGCTTTTAAGGCGTTCGTAGTCAGTGTTCAGAGCAAAATCTTTGGGTCAATGCTGAATAATAAACAAGCTGAGCTAAAAATTTAGCAGCTTACATTAATAATTTGGCTAACCTGGATTAGCTTTCTGTAAAATTATGTAGAAATTTATGTAAATACAAGGATGAAATTACGTTGTCTACATTTTATGAATTATCACGTTAGCACACGAAAATAGTTCTACTAAACAAAATAAATTCGCATTTAGTTATTAACTTTACAGCATTTTTTTTAATACCTGAGATGATTTCATTAATATTGAGGACAAACATAAACAAAATTATGTTTGTCTTTTTAGGAATCGAACCCCCACAGCGCGTAATGCAGAGCTACCAGGCCTGAGCTACGAGGCCAATGAGCCAATGAGGTCAATACCAGTTAAATTTACGCATATTGTTCCGACAATAGCCTAGGGAATCGCTTTCCATCGCTGGCCAGTTAAAGCGCAATTGCCCACTTGAGCTTGTATCGTTTGTGCAATATCATTATTGGACTACGCTACATTCCGACAACGCAACCAATTTGAGTTCCGATTTCAATTCCGGTCCACTTTCCGTTGTGGGGGAATTGTACAGGCATGAGACAGGCCGTGAAAACTTACGTATTACGCTTTACGTTATAATGGTTATACTATGTATGTATGTTTGTATCAGCTAGTGGCCAACTCTAGTGACGGAGTTTTTAGTCCGCCTAAAGGCATCCGTCATGGCTTGACGACTTAAAAGCCGGGACCGACTGTTTAACGTGCCCTCCGAAGCACGGAAGTGCTCAGCTCGTAATGCCACTTGCGGTCACCCATCCCAATTTGTGACCGCGCATATCGTTGCTTAACTTTTTAACGATCAATCAAGAACGCCTAAGCAAGCTACGCCATGAGCGCTTCTAAGTAATAAATAAGTTAGATAAAGGAACATGATGAAGGTTGATACTACTGGATAACCAATATTACTGATTCTTGTAATTCAGTAAAATAATGTAAGCCGTGGCACAATACCGATATGTACATATAAACGCATTGAAATTTCTCGCTGGAAATGAAATTGCTATTGCATTGAGGCTTTGTGGATATAAGCAGCTTATAAACAGTCCATGCGCTATCAGCCGCGGCTTTGTTACAACTACCCTACTAATACAATAAATGGGTAAGTTTGTGAAGGAAGTTTGTGCTTCAATCAAGCCGTAACGGCAGCGCGGATTTGAATGAAATTTCGAATATATACCATTCGTGACATGGAAAAATATACAGGCTCTTTTAATCCGGGTACAACATGAGCAAAGTCGAGAACGGCAGCCTTTGCTTTCAACACGATTGCAGCACAGCGGGTAAGCGTTCAAAATTATATCAAGTTTCATTGTTCCCGAGCGAAACTCAACAATTTCAGCTTCATTCGATCCGGGTACTAAAACCCGTCACTCGGTACAATCAAATAAAATTATCGCGAAAGGGTATAATTACATTTGCAAGAACAATGGAACGCTACGACCGACAGGAGCGCTGTACTCGCAGTCATAACGACTTTTCTGTTTACAGCATTGAATTATGAAATCGAGGGTACCAGGTCACCATGAACAATGGAGAGGTTAAAAACTACGATAGCATTAGATATTTGGCCTGTTGAACGCGGCAACAAGTGCTGCATCGATCAATGACGCAAGTTACCCCGTCCCGCGCCCCCCCACGCTCCTACCCCTGCCCCGCCCGACAAAACGTCTCCCAAAACTGATTTACTGGGCGATCTCCTATAAAATTCAATTATGGCTAACTTCGGACGAATCCTTTCAGCGGCGGCTCTTTAGAGACTATTCCCCAAATAGAAACGAGGCTATAACAGTAAACCGTTGGAATTTTGCGGTTAAAGAACATTGAATTCAAAGGAAATTGGACGTTTTGTTTTTGAACAAAGATGATCATCATTGACCTTTATGCAACTATTGCAGATGACTTAGATGGCATTAGGTTATAGAACAATTAGAGCTAGAACACTTTTTTATGACTAAAAAGGCCTATGCGGGATTGGCAGACCACGGGGATGCTACAGGGTTAACAGCTCGATAAAACCGCTTATGTGCTAAATGGTCGAGCCAAGCGTTATTATGAGCGACGACACCATCACTCTCGGTTTTTTTCCAGACGTCACGATCTTCATTCTGACTCTCCCAGTTAGAATGATGGATTTTGAACGTTGCCATGTCACGTTTCACGACATCGGTCGGCCACCAGGTCTTTTGGCGTTGGCTACTTCTGCTAAGAGGGTTTGCCTTGGCAAACAAGAAGAGGACATGCCTCAGCCAACCCAAGCGTCTTTGTTTTAGCATAGCCAAGTTGAGAAGTTCATACCTATCGCTACACAATGTAATTCTTGAAGTCTAAGAGCCCTGGGGGAGATCTCTGTAGAAACGGCTTCAAACTCGCATATCATCCTGCAGACAGCAGTTACCTACAATACCACAAATATTGTGCGCCTCGGAAAACTTCGCGCTTTGTATGAAAACCGAATTTGTCCGAATATGCAACTAATAATCAACTGAACCAACTCTTTAAAATAAATAAGTATCTACATAATTATTGTAACATATTATATATCATCATCGCGTTAGTTCGTATTTGTATGTATGTTCGTATGAGCTAGTGGCCAACTCTAGTGACGGAGTTTTTAGGCCGCCTAAAGGCCTCCGTAATTCAGAAGCTAGACGAAAATTGCCGAGACGCACTATATTTGTGGTACTACCATACGTGTTAAATTGTTGCATATTATACAAACTATCTTGCCGTAGGCAAAGCGTATATAAGGTCGGCGTCTCATGCTCAGTACTAATTGCTGTAGGACATTTCACGAGTGAAACTACCAAGGGGTTTCATGCAAATTTTTTTTTTTCCAACAAATCATTCAAAACATATCAAGTGAGAGTGATTGATTGATGATTTTTGTGAATTGAAGTTTTTTTATTAGAATCACATGTTTCATCGAACAATTCAATATCACTATCCTAGTCACCTTTTGTCTCCATCATCATATCAACACCAGATGGTACAAAATTATTGTATAGCCATCAAACATCTTTTACGCTTACTCATTAAAGTTTATTTTAGAAAACGGCACGTCTTGTCATTGTCTTAGTTATGTAAAAATAAAAATAAACCGGTCAAGTGCCAGTCGAATTCGCACACGAAAGGTTCCGTACAATCGTACATTAATATTCTTCGGAGGATTAGTAATAGGGTCCCGTTGGCACCCTTCGTGCCACAGAACCCTAAAAAAGGTTCAAATCAATTTCATAGAATGCTTACATACAACTAAACTATAGAAACACGTCAAGCTATTATAGGTAAGCGAGTTAAAAGGATCAGAGTTGTTTTGTTTACTTTTTATTATTTAAACGTAGATACATAAAACGTCATTGTGCTAATTAGAGTGTGGGTTGATGACAAAAAGTTAAATTACGATGCGACACGATTAAATATATACGAACTTTCAACGACTTGGGTAATGTTGCCGTAACGACGCGACGGGTAGAATAACGGTTTTGTAAAAAAATAATCTCACCGAAATTGAAGTAAAATGCTTGGCCCTTTTTAACATTTTCCTTCAAGTTTCTGGTAGATAGTGAGAAAGACACCGAGATGACGGCTGATCTAGGAGAGTGGAAGAAAAATACGTGACTCCACGTAAGTGGGATAAGGACTAATTACTTTAATATTATTGTTTTCTGTATGATGTATGTATGTTCGTATGAGCTAGTGGCCAACTCTAGTGACGGAGTTTTTAGGCCGCCTAAAGGCCTCCGTCATGGCTTAACGACTTAAAAGCCGGGACCGACTGTTTAACGTGCCTTCCGAAGCACGGAAACGCTCAGCTCGTAATGCCACTTGCGGTCACCCATCCCAATTTGTGACCGCGCATATCGTTGCTTAACTTTAACGATCAATCAAAAACGCCTAGGCAAGCTACGCCACGAGCGCTTCATTGTTTACTGTGATAAGAATTTTGTTTGTTTATTTTGTTAGTTTTTCATTTATTTGATTTTTCTTTTTGTTAGCTATTAGTTTTTTCATTTCGTTTGTTTGTTTTTCTACTTTTTTGTGTCTGTGTAATGTTGTTGCTGTGTCAAATAAAGTTTTTATCTATCTTATCTATCTATCATAAGGGCATGGAGATCATGAAGGTGCATGTGGAAACCTAGAAGTTGGATAATTGAAGGAGTTTGCCCCATTTTAGAGGTTGTATCCTAGCACTGCTAGTTTGGCTCACAAAGCATGGTAACACTGGTAAGATAGTGATACAAAACAGATTAAAAATCTATAGGTACTAGATGATTTTACGTCAGGAGGCAACTTTTGCCTACACTAACAGGACTCTGTAGTGGCCGGGACGATTTTAGATGAGAATATTAGTTAGCTTTATCCACTGGAAAGACAACGTCATTACATGTTGAGTTGACTAAAGCCCGATTTACATTTCCATTGCGAAATATCCCCCTCTCTCGCGTCTCCCGCACCCCGCCATGCCAACTTAACTCGCAGGCATGTAGACGCGTGAGTTTATTACAGTCCATAAATTATTACT
Source organism: Scotopteryx bipunctaria (assembly GCA_949320045.1). Classification (NCBI taxonomy): domain Eukaryota; kingdom Metazoa; phylum Arthropoda; class Insecta; order Lepidoptera; family Geometridae; genus Scotopteryx; species Scotopteryx bipunctaria. Next base: position 11,658,050 of record OX439446.1, on the reverse strand, counting down.
ACTACTTACGACTACTTACTCGCCTACGTTTGGACGCTACTTACAACTTACTACATGTTATTTAACTGAGTGATTTCTTACCTCGCAACTGTACTTATTGAAATGTAAATCGGGCATAAGAAATACCTGCTAACAAGTTTTAAATAAAAGCTTGTAAAATAATGCTTTCATTCCCTCATTTTCCAACTCAATAAGTAGCAAAAAAATCTTAGATTTGGACGCACGAAAGGATCCGAAGCGAATTCGAGGGACGTTATTGAGTATCCACTGTACCATGTGAATCCTCATACAACTGATTTCAATACTTTATTTCGTCCTTTTGATACCCTGAGCTGTACCGGATTTGTCGACAGGCTATTTATTATTCAATACTGTTCTTGAACTAAAGGTATATATCCACCTTTTTCAAATTGCCTCAATGACGGCGTAGTACAGATTTGAATAAATAAAAAGTAAGTTTAATAACTAAAACCTGACTACTGAAGAATCACGCTATAAAAAGTATATATACCAAGTAAAAATAACAATAAAAGTATATGTCGCAGGAGGCCGATTTGTAGGGCTCAGTGGGCCCGTGTTCTCGTCGGGTTCCGACATAATGGGTAACCTCGAGCAAATAATCACACTCAGTATAATCGTACGAAGTTTAATTATCGTCCAGTACAAATACCAAGTAACTCTTGAACAAACTAAGTAGGCAGAACAGACACGTCCGCTCGGCACGAGCTCTAGAAATAGACTCCCCGCCCGCCTCAACGGCCGCATCCAAGCATGACTCGGCAGTGACGTCACGCTTGCGTTCTGTAGGTAGAGGTAGGTAGAGGTAGGTAGTGAGTCAGTGTTTCCGCCGTGTGACTGTAGATGGCGCTATAATGAATCTCCGACATATATATATGTATGTGCGTATTCGTATACGAAAAATGTATGTGCGCTACAATTTGCATCGGAAACATACTGGCCACTTTAGTTTCATTCTACTACGTGGAAAATATTATATGAAAATTGTGAAAACTACTGACATGACTAGATAGATTAACATTTTATTAGGCTAATTTTTATCCGGTTAACGCGAGCGAAGTTAATTTAATAAAGTCTAATTTGGGAAAGCATTAGGTTACTTTTTAAGCAGTTTCCAAGGGAAGTCGGCGGCAGAAGCTTATCACGAATGCTAGTATGGTTTCGAGTGCAAAATTAGCGCTAGACCTTATTTGATTAGCTACTATTAGTTTGTGCCTCTGGCTTGGCTCGCTACCCGGATGTCATACCATATGCTCTCCCAGTCCAGTTCACTTAATATGTCAATTTCAATTTTTAACTTGAATCGATTCAGACGTTTCAGACGACCTCGGTGGCGAGTGCTCCGCTGAGACGCAAGAGGCGCGGGTTTGATTCCCGCTACGGGAGAAATGTTTGTATGTTCTGCAAATATTTCTACCGGGTCTGGGTGTTGTAGTATTATGTATTATAAGTATATGTATAAAAAAAGTATATAAGTATTCTATCAGCCATCTGGTTCCCGTAGTACAAGCTTTGCTTAGTTTGAGGCTAGATGGCGCTGTGTGAAATGTCCACAAATATTTATATTTATTTATTATTATAAACGAACATGCAAACTTTCGTGTTCCTAATATTGCTAGTATATAGGATCTAATAATGGCATTACAGATCCATTTGTGTTAAAAGCTCTCAATAATGTCGGTCCCTTTTAACGGGGCACCTAAAATCGTGAGGCATCCTAATACCTAAATCAGTTGAGTATACATTGTAAAATTAACCTTATAATTAGAGTGTTAGCGATCAATTTCCCTTGGCACCGGATGTGATTATGCCGTGTGGTTCCCTTCACACTTTTCTTGTACGCACTTGACCTACAAACCTTATTTCTATGCGATTTTTAATGAAATTTCAAGTTTTCAACTTAATATTCATATTGATTTGTGAAGCAGTTTCTTTTTAAGTGCACGAAAGACACCTTTTGGTCGCGCTTAAGTTAGATATATTAACGTTCAGAAAGTACTTCTTTTAGATTCAAAATAAAACTGCTGCTACTTCTCAATAGATGCTTTTTAATAGTACATACCAAGTTCTGACTCGGTCACTGAATTGTCATTTTGCTGGATACGTATATACTAGACTAGTGAAAATCCCCTGCAACTTCATAGATTCATTTATTTCATACGATTGTGCCTTTTAATAGTACTAGTACAAAACCAAGTTCTGACTCGGTCACTGAATTGTCATTTTGCTGGATACGTACGAGTACATACGAGACTAGTGGAGATATCCCGCGACTTCACAGATTCATTTACTTTATACGATTGGTACATGCCATTAAAAAAAGAGATAAAACACATCGTCACATCCACACATGATTATATCCTCGCAAACTTCCGCATTCATAATATTAGTAGGATACCAATGTTGGCGAACTCACGGAAGGAGTAGAATGTCTAATCGACAAGCCAACGCTTTAGAAAGCGTTTATACGTAGTCATGCTAGAGGCCTCTGTGACCGTTTTCGGTAAACGATTGTATACCGTAGGACCCATGATCATCATCATCATTTTCCTGCCCTTATCCCACTAGGTAGGGTCGGTACACCATGTTTCCCTCCTCCATTTTCTCTTATCATTCATCATCTCAGCACTCATTACTTTCACACGCATGTCCTCTTTCACACAATCCATCCATCTTTATCACTGGACCCATGAAATGAGTAAAATTTGCTCAATTTTGACAATGTACACGAAACAGCCGAAAGTCTACGTTAAGTTTTTTAGGGTTCCGTATTTTAGGGTTTCGTACCCAAAGGATGCCAACGGGACCCTATTACTAAGCCTCCGCTATCCGTCCGTCTGTCTGTCCTTCTGTCAGTGGACTGTATCTCATGAACCGTATTAGGTTGATAGTTGAAATTATCACAGAGTATACACTATAGAATATGTATTTTGGAGATATTTTTCTAAATATACATCGATGACATAAGATGGGCAAACGGTATAGTCAAATCAATAGCACAGAGGTAGGTAGACCTCCTGGGCATAGATGTCCAGCAGTGAGTTAAGTCAGGCTATGGATGATGATGATACATATATTGTGGAGTCGAAGAGAGCTGAGATATTGATTGTTATAAAAAAAGAAGCATATTCCTGCATATTTTATGAATCATGTTATAGAATATTAATGCGGGTCGAATCCCAAGACGTAGGTCGCATGAAAGATTTATTGGTCAACTTTTTATATGTAGAATTAGATTTTACGTATTGTGTATGGAAATAAAAAATAAATATATCATTGTTTCGAAATAAACGCACATACTGTAGAACATTAATAAATGTGAGATAGAGAGTATTTAGTCTTCTGTTAATATTTTACATCATAAAGGGAACTTCAAATGTGAGCAGAGCCAGCCTCGAAAACATTTCACACTAACGCGACAGCTAATTAGCATTTTAACAAGACATCAACCGAGCCGAGAGTAACAAACGGCCCTCGCAAATATCATAATTCATTTACTACGGCGTAGCACTCAACTACGAGCGTCGTAGCGCCCTCTACGCCACCGCTACGATACTTTCACAACCAGGTTTATTTTTGGTCCACAGAAAAGAAGCGACAAAAGTCCTGAGTAATTGGAGTTTTTTACTCAAGCATTGATTTTTGTCTTTATTTTCGACAGATTATTATGACAGGGATTATCTATACTTGAGTAATGAGTAAAATTGATTCAAGCTTATTTTTTCATAGGTCTGACTAATATCTGTGACTCACGAACGACCACACGAATGATGAAATCAGTTGTTTCCGGCCGCGGCTTCGCTTTGTATTCAAATAAAAATAAGCTTATATTTAAGTTATCCTAGCACAAGCGGTATACATATTTCCATTCAAATATCCGTACAGACGATTCGGCTTTACCAGTTTCCACTAAAAATGTGACGACAAGTAGCGCCATCTAACGGAACTTTCGGAAACACATTTGCAAGTCGGGGTTGTAAAATGTTTGTGAGAAGCGTAAACCTGCTGAGACCGAAGCTCAAGAGTTAGTAATGAAAAGTCACGATAGAGGGAGCTTTTTCTACTGCAAGATTTTTCTCGAAAGGAGGATGGGCTAAATGCAAGGAAGATCGGATTGAAGCCAAAAAAGAAATGCCTACAGAGTTGACACAGTTCGTTGGAAAGGTCAGGGCTACCAATTACTGTGTGACATGAAATCCAACCCACAGAGATGTAGTTATTGCTAGTTAAATATGCGTCCTTTTTCCTGGGTGTATTTTGATATATAGCGCGCCCGTAGAGTCGACAAATAGTTCAATGGAGATGTATTTCAAAGCTATATTTTATTTTAGTAAAGCTAAAAAAAAATCTATTGTAATGCATTCTATATACATTGTAAAATGCCTTCATAAATATTTCTTTCGGTCTGGGTGTTGTAATTTTATGTATAATGTATTTACAAAAAAAAGTATTTTATCAGCCATCTAGTTCCCATAGTATAAGCTTTGCTTAGTTTGGGGCTAGATGGATAGAAATATTTATTTATCTATCGTGAGGAAACCCGCGTCTTAGTCAGCTACGACTTATTGACCATGTATTTCCTACCTGTAAGTCCGACTAAGCTGAGAGGATAGTATAGGTGCCAGGTAAGCCTACTCCATCTAAATTCGTCCCGCGCATTACAGCGTCCCGTTCGTGAAGTTAAAAATTGCCTCCAGACGCTGTATAAATCATCTATTATAGATGGTTAACGGCCTTTAGACACTTTATTTTACTTTTAGGAACACATTTTTATATGAAAATAACATTACAAAAAAGATATATGCGAGATATAATCCATTTCAAACTCCCCAGTGGTTTGCTCGCCCGAACTTATAACACAAAATATTAAGAACGTGCTAACCTAGTAACCTTCGTAAAAACCGATATCAAATGTGACACGACCTTTGTTGCCTACAGCTTAGTTCTTCGTTTCTCACAGCTTTCAAGAAATTATTATACTCTCACTAGCATCCTATTAAAAAAAAATCTGCCAGCATCACCCATTTTCATTTCCAACTCTTGATTGATCGTCGAAGGTAAGCAACGTTGTGCGCGGTCACAATTTGAATGGGTGACCGCAAGTGGCATCGAGCTGAACGCTTTTGTGCTTCGGAGGGCACGTTAAATTGTCGGTCCCGGCTTTTAAGTCGTTAAGCCTTTACTTCTCTGCTGGACTGGGAGTAAAGAAAAAACATAGAATGCGTCCAGCTGCTTCTCTCCCCGAGCATGTCGTAAAAGTCGACTAAGGGATAGTATCCTCCAAAATGATGAGATACAATAAGCAAGTATTCCCAAGGAGGGTTGATGTCAGGCAGGCGGCCGGTCATAAAACACCTTAGCCAAAACTCTTACAGCATGATCCAAGGATCATGCTGTGCCGACCCCACCATAGAGTGGGATAAGGGCAGGAAGATGATGATGATGATGATGATGATGAAGCCATGACGGAGGGGTTTAGGCGGCCTAAAAACTCCGTCACAAGAGTTAGCCACTAGTTCATTCGAACTTAATTTCTTTTTATGGTCAACTCACGCTTAGCCAAAAATATTTTCAGAAAAAAGGAGTAAATGGTTTTGTGTGCCTAGTGCAAGCTTTTTATCTACATATTTGTATGGACAAAATCAGCGACATTTGTATTCTTAGAAAAAAATCCTATGTAAAAAAATTACCACTAGGAACTTTAAATTGTCGAAAAAAGAAAAAAAAAAACTAACTGACTAAAATAAAGCTCTTCCTGCCAATTTCATTAGACTTAACCATCGTCGTCTGAAGGCACATAAATATAGGATTCGAGGCAATTTTCATGAAGCTAAGTAATCCAATAAGTTAGATCAAACATTTTAATGGGAAAAGCGAAAAGAGTGCCGGCCGTCGTGAAAAATAACATCTTTAAATTGCGACCACGCAGAGCGATCGTCAAAGAATATAAAGTCGATGTCTCATCTTAATCTAAACCTATACCGATAAAATTGACCGACTGACTGACTGATTCATCATTGCCGAGCCGAAACCGCTGAAGCTAAAAAGCTGAATCTTGGAAGGTAGCTTCCTTTTATAGCAAAAGCACTGACTAAGACGGATTTTTTCGAAATTCATCCCCTAAAGGGGTGAATAAGGGGGAAAAGGTTTGTATGGAACTTTTTAACGCGTGGTGCGATTTGCTTGAAACTCGGTTAGGATTATGTACTATTAATCCTACTAATATTATAAATGCGAAAGTTTGTGAGGATGTAAGGATGTGTGGATGTGTGGATGTGACGATGTATGTTTGTACCTACCTCAATCACGCTGTAACAGCCAAACGGATTTGAATGAAACTTGGAATATACACAGTCCATGAGCTGGAATGACATAGGCTATTTTTTATCCGGGTACCAAGCGAGCGAAGCCGCGGGCGGCAGCTAGTGCAAAATAAATGGGCATTATGTTTGAGGATTTTTCAAAACAACTCTTAAAAAGAGGTGAAATGAGGTACCTGTCAAAATAATCTAACGCTTACGAAGTCGCGGGCAACAGCCAGTATATGTATAAAACTCTTACGTTACTGATAGACTGACAGACTGACTCACTGACTGAGTAACAATCAACACACAGCCTAATTCAGCTCCTAATAAACGCAGCTGGAAGATGAAGTTTGTTTGAAAAAAAGAGCGTGGCCGAAGTCGCGGGCATTTTACTAGTTAGTTTATCTACTACATTTTTCCCCTCTGTAGCTAGTACGAGTAAGGTTATAGAACCAAGACGACCTCAGTGGCGTGTTGGGCGCGTGTCCGACTGAGACGCTGGAGATGCGGGAGCGATTTCCGCAGCGGGAGAAATGTTTGCATAATCTGTAAATATTTCTTCAAAATGTTGTAGTACCTTGGTGCTCGTAGCTTCTATCTATTTAGTCGTGTCACTAGTTCTTTCGAACCAGTGTGGTAAAAGGCTCCTTTCGTGCACTTGACGCAAGCATATTTTCGAACTTTAAAGGTTCTACGACATTTTCCTTCACTGTTTGAGAGTACTGGTATAGCGCACATACATTTTTCGAATAGAAAAATCCATTAGTGCACGACCGGATTTTAACCCACGACCTTAGGATCGGAAGCCCCGCCTTCCCTACCACTACACCGCCGGTATTCTCTTGGGTGTTGTTATTTATTTATTTACCAAGGACTTGTTCCTCTCCAGTTTTATCAAAAATGGCTTCAGGGAGTTTGAAAGTAAAACTTGTGAAGTCCTCGGCCTCGTCAAAACATACTTTGTTAAATGGAATATTGAATATCTATGAGCTTTTTTGCCTAAGCCCCTTATCTCTTGACCTTTACGCATAAACCAATCACCGTTACAGAAAGTACATACAGTCAGCATCAAAGTTGATTAATTTTTACTTTTAAATATTAGATCTATTACTAGTTCAAAATAACTACATAACTGTACTTTAAAAACAAATGACAATTTAGTCGTTACGCTATCAGGCCATACGACGATCTAGTCCAGGGATTCCCAAAGTGGTCGGTTTCCTAGGGGTCGACATAAACGAAAACTGATTTTGGGGGTCGACGAGGTCTAAAAATCGACCCCTATTAAATTAACACAAGTTCTTATTTAAAACTTTCAAGAAAGATAGGTACTGTATTGTTTATTTTGTGTCATGTGTACTAAGAATAATTAATATTTTTGTAGGAAATAGCATTGTTGTAGTAATGTGAAGTCTCAAGTTCGTACAAGATGAAAAACTCGCAGCTGTTTTAAGTTAGCGGACCATTATGAATAAGGGGGTTGATCTTAAAAGTAGGTAATTTGGCCATGGGGGTCTGAGGTAACAGTTCATTTTGGAAAAGGGGTCACTTGTCCAAAATAGTTTGGGGATCCCTGATCTAGTCCAAACGCTATTTAGTCCTAACGCGATATAGTCATATCGAGATTTTAGTCAGAAAGTGATCTAGTTATTACTGCTGTCTAGTCAAATCAAGACTAAACCGTTGTTGCCCAAGAAATCGTTCTTAAATATAATATTCAGAATTTGATAAAAAAATCTATAGAGTGCAAGAAGTGCGGTCACCCATCCAAGTACTGACCACACCCGGCGATGCTTAACATTTTATCTTGGTTCCCTGTTCTGACTGTACATAGTTACGGCGTATGGGTGAAGCTTCGCTGTAATAAAAGTCGGCCCATACCTCGCCTAATGCTATTTAAATTGGTTTAAGGGTAACAAGGGGTATCTTCCTACTAATATTTATAAATGCGAAAGCTTGTACAGATGTCTTTGCTACGGGCAGTGTGGCCGTGATCGTGATATGGAAATAGTTATGGCCATAATTTGAAACAATGCCTAGGTGTAGCCACGATTTATGGCCATAATTTTACAATATCAATCAATATCTTTTTTGCATATCAAAGACGATTACCGCGGTAATTAATGCATCAAGTGGCCACACTACAGTGTGCGACATGAGCTGTCCTACTGTTTTTTTTTAATAATGTAGCTATTTTCGAGCAAATTAGAAAAAACTAGCTGCCGCCGGCGGCTTCACTCGCATGGTACCCGGATGAAAAATAGCCTATATGTTAATCTAGCACATGTACTACGTATATTCCAAGTTTCAGTCAAATCCTTTCAGCCGTTTTTGCGTGAAAGAGTAAGAAACATCCATATATACAAACTTTCGCGTTTATAATATAAGTAGGATTATCTTTATGTAAAAAACTATGTATATACGACGTTCCGTTGCTGTGTGAAAGAAGGCCAAACCAACAAACGGATAACCACATTTTCTCATTTCTGAGAGACATCTTAATGGAATAAGGGGCCTTTGCAAAGCTGTAGAACAAATCAGCCTGATAATAAATAAAGGCCTTTTACCATCCATGTAGTAGATAAAACTTCACAAACGAGACGCTGTAGTGCCCGGGACGAATTAAGATGGAGTAGGCTTGCCCAGCACCTATTCCATCCTCTCAGCTTAGTCAGACTTGTCCACAGGAAAGACATGGTCAATACGTGCGGAGCTGACTAAGCCGCGGGTTCCCTTACGATGTTTTCCGTTTGAGAGTACAGGTATAGCGCACATAATTTTTTCGTACAGAAAAATCCATTGGTACACGCCCGGATTTGAACCAACCACCTTGGGATCGCAAGGCGGGGTCACTATCAACTAGACCACCAGTGCTCTTACTCCCGTTATAAGTGCTAAAAATAAATAATAGATATAATATTTTTGTGGACATTTCACACAGCGCCATCTAGCCCCAAACTAAGCAAAGCTTGTACTATGTGAACCAGATGGCTGATACAATACTTTTATACTTTTTTTTTGTAAATACATACTTATAATACATAGTATTGAAACACCCAGACCCAGAAGAAATATTTATTTTGCAGAACATGCAAACATTTCACCCGCAGTGGGAATCGGACCCGCGCCTCTTGCGTCTCAGTCGGACACTCGCCCGCCAAGCCATCAAGGTTGTCTAATATTAGTAGTAAGTGTACTTACATTCTGAGCGACATCCATGGGAGCAAGAGTCGGCATCTCTCGACGTCTCGGCCTCCTCCATATGAGGACCAGTAGCGCGATGAAGATCACCACCCCGGCGCCGCCGATCGCCCCCAGCACGGCACTCCAAGCGTTGCTGTTACCCACCGATGGCGGGGCCACCCTCGCTTCGGGGTAAACGCCTCGTGCGGCCATGTCTCCTATCTCATCTCTGTAGTCCCGCGACGCAAACCGGTCGGCCAGCTTATCTGTAAGATAACAATATTAGCGACATCGATCGGGATTGTAGTATCATAATAATTTCTGAACCATGAAATTACATGAAAGAATAAATGGATATTCATGTATTCGTATGAGCTAGTGGCCAACTCTAGTGACGAAGTTTTTACGCCGCCTAAAGGCCTCCGTCATGGCTTAACGACTTAAAAGCCGGGACCGACTTTTTAACGTACCCTAAGCACGGAAGCGCTCAGCTCGTAATGCCACTTGCGGTTACCCATCCCAATTTGTGACCGCGCATATCGTTGCTCAACTTTAACGATCAATCAAGAACGCCTAAGCAAGCTACGCCACGAGCGCTTCAAATTGATATTGAGACAAATGTAAAGGCGTATGAACACACTATGCATGTGCTATATAATAATAATAATAAATATTTGAGGACATATCACACAGCACCATCTAGCCCCAAACTAAGCAAAGCTTGTACTATGGGAACCAGATGGCTGACAGAATACATAATATACTTTTGTTTTGTAAATACATACTTATAATACATAATACTACAACACCCAGACCCGGAAGAAATATTTGCAGACTACTGATATGTGAAATAATTTAAAGTGCGCCTCAAATGCTCCTTTGATGCACTTGACACCATGTTTTATTTTTTTTAGGTGCTACAAATGCTTCCTCACGATGTTTTCTTTCCCCGCTTGAGAGTACTGTTAAAGTGGTACACAATTTATTTCGAACATAACACAAAAAATACATTGGTGCACTGGATTTGAGCCCACGACCACGACGATGCTACCACTAGACCACCGGTGCAATCAATAGTAGTTGTAGTTTTAAATTAATTTAGAATGGGTTAGTATAGGTACTTTTTGCCGCTTTTGTCTGTCTTCTCTTTCTCTTTTCTGTACCTCATTTTTAGTCCCTTTTCCGCTTGTAATTTGTTTTCTTTGTGTGTGCCAAATAAATGTTATTTCTTTCTTTCTTCTAGTAGTAGGTACAGCATATTTTACATAAAACACACCTGAAACCCTTTTCTTTTTAGACAGTACGAATAAACAATCAGTAGGTACATAACAAAACACATTACATTTGTACGATCCCATTACGTGCTCCGGCAATTTGGGATAAGCCCCGTGCTGCCATTTGAACCCCAAAACGATCCAGCTACTTACGAACTACTTTTACTGGCCAATAATAGTTCATGTACCATAAAAACTGGTCAATACGAGCCATAAACCTACAAATGGGTTCCTTTTTATCCGATTACGAAGAACAAAATTAGGGTATTATGAGTTTACACTGATTGTATGTATGTACTAGCATAGCGTAGCACTCAACAGTCACATACATCGTTCTGGCCCTGGATTACCTGTGTCGTGGGTATCAAAAACTACAAGTACCGTGGTACCACAACACCCAGACTCGGAAGAAATATTTGCAAAACATGTAAACATTTCTCCCGCAGCGAGAATTTATGAACTTTCGGATTTTAATAAAAGCAAGAACAGCGCAGTAAAATTGAACGCAGTAAGTACTATTTAGCTTTAATTTTTTAGGGATAACGAACCCGAAAAAGACCCCCGACTATCGCACAATCTCAACACTCACACCAATTAGGTGTGGAAGGCTACAAGCTTTAACCCATCACATTATGCAGATGGTAAACAGAGCTAAGGTTACGCACCAATAAATGTAGGTGACGCACACGGCTTTAGGAAGCATTTACACTAACGTTTTGCCGTGTCACTGGTTCTTATTTGTGGGTCAGCATATACCTCTTTACTTACATATAGTAAAACACTCACTGACTCGCCCTGTCACCCTTTGTTATCATCTTCCAGAACCTGATGACACTATTTTAAACACATCAAATTCTTGGAAGCATTTTATAAGTGAATCCTTTAATGGTGTTAAAATTGTTATTAGAGTTAATAGCCGAGTTATTGAAAGAGGCCTCAACGAAATGAAGAAAAGCTGTTGGAAAAATAGAATTAATTGTTTTTTCCTTTAGGGTTTTCCACTTTTTGTCTAAGACCGCAATAAAAATGTGCGTAAAAATGCAGATTTTATGGGGGTGCTCAAGTCCTGCTTGATGATTATGTCAAAAATTAAATTAACTAAGTAATCTCTTCTTCTCTGATAAACTATATTGTATTTTGAAATTCGTTTCGATTACACGAACAGCTATTCGAATAATAGATACTATTAAAGGTAATTTAGTACATCGGCGTGGATTCGGAAAAAGCTCAAATGTAATAAGTGGTACCTATTATGTTTTATACTAAATCGTTCAGGAGTACACCACACCTGCAAATGGAAAGCCACTTGCGGAGTGATTAGCAGATCTCCTTATTTACTCCGAGCTTTCGACTTTGCAAGTAAATTGCAATGGCCCATGTTTTTCTCTGGAAGTGAGTGAGTTTTTCCTAAAACCGGACAGTAATTGTATTAACATGCATTCTAGGAATTCTACATAAAAACAAATGCGAAAGTTTGTGAACGTCACGTTTGTGTTTCAGTCACGCGAAATGGATTTGAATAAAACTTGGGACAAAGTAAGAAAGTAGCCTATATAGGCTACTTTCCGGATACACGAGCAAAGCCGCGGGCGAAAGCTAGTGAAAACTTTATTAGTTAGCGAAGATTATTGTAGATGCCACATTAAACAGACATACATATTATCACACCCGTATTCCTAATGGGGTGGGCAGAGCCACTCCTGATTCAAACTCCCAAGATGGATTTGGTGAACCATGGTAACAGGTGATCAGCCCATCGCCCGTATAGATTGTCCATCATATTGGAGAGGATACTATCCCTATCCCTTAGTCGACTTTTACGGCCATGCTCGGGGAGAGAAGCAGCTGGACGCATTCTATGTTGTTTCTTTACTCCCAGTCCAGCAGAGAAGTAGCGCCATATTAAAAGAACTCAGGAAAAACACACTCTTAATTGAGCAGCGGGGTACTCACGTGTGGTTCTGGCAAAAGTTTTAATAGGGTTAACGGAAAAGCCATCTAAAGCAGCTGAGCAACTGCGGCAACCAATTAGTCGACAAAAAGGCTTTAAATCCTTTCACCGCACTGGTTAAACCAGTGACACAACTTCAACTTACTCAAAGAGCTGGTCTTGTCAATCTATACAGGTTTTTTTATTGTTTTCAACATCAAAAACCAAAGACATAATGCAAAGACGAAGAGGGAGACCAAAGATCACCTGGACAGCTGTGTTGGACCGCGATATGAGAGTATGCAAAGATTTCCGACGACGATGTCATTGATTGACAATCAGGCGAAGTGGGGGAGGAGTATGATGAAAGCTGACCCCATCACCATGTGGGATAAATAATCAGGAAGAGAGAGAATTGTTTTCAACGTCTAAAACCAATGTTATTTCAGTGTTATCGAAAATATGGTAATGGCTAGAGCGTAGGAGTATTTGAAAGCGACGTTCATAGCGATGACCTCTTTATCTGTGATGATTTAATACTTTACCCCTTTAAATTACGTATTTCGTCTTTCAGAGGGCTTAATCTCTTGAATCGCAATAGGTAGGGAATTGAAATTTTCACAGAGTATGTATTTCTATTGCCGCTATAACAACAAATAATAAAAATAAACAAAAATATGATGTACAAGTACATACACAAGTTGAAGATAGGGCGCAATGGCGCTCATTAAGGGAGGCCTATGTCCAGCAGTCGACTGCTATAGGCTGATGATGAGGATGATGATGATAATAAATAAATAATAATAAATGTTTGTGGACATTTCACACAGCTAGCCTCAAACTAAGCAAAGCTTGTACTATGGAAACCAGATGGCTGATATAATAAATACAACCCGGAAGAAATATTTGCAGAACATAGGTACAAACATTTCTCCCGTATCGGGAATCGACCCCGCGCCTCTTGCGTCTCAGCCGAGCAATTGCCCGCCACGCCACCGAGGTCGTCAACATACATACACACATTATCACAACTGTTTCCTATAGGGGCAGGCAAATACCACGGTTCTCCATTTGCTACGCTCCTGACTTTCGCTTCATTCCTCTCATCACATTCTTCATGCATACTCGTAGGTTAAGGGTACTATATTGACCTGGCCTTCCTCCAAAAACTCACTAGGTAAAGGTACGCCTAGGTCTTCCCCTTCTAACGCAACGATACCATTCATACTCGCCACGCCATTTAATAAGAGTTGTGAAAAATACCCTTAATAAGCTGACACATAATGTCTGCATGTTGTCTTATGATTACACTAGCTGTTGCCCGCGACTTCGTACGCGTGTAGTACATTATTTTATTCTATAATAGCGGTCGCCCGCGGCTCCGCCCGCGTGGATGTCGGTTACCGCTGCAAAAAGCCTACCCAGGAAAGACACGGTCAGTCGCGAGGTCGGCTCCCTACGCAGCGGTCGTGCAGCAGAAATCGTAATATTTTAATTTCGCCATAACTTCAAAACCAAACGTCCAATTTTAATCATTCAAAGACCAAATATTATCTCCATAAACTGTTCTTAGTGATGAAATCATTTATTTTGATAAGGATTAATAGCATGAGTAAAATAAACGCGTTTAAATGTAGTCCAAAAAAAATTCAAGATTTTTAAATAAAAAAATGGTTGCTGTGCCTCACTCGACATAGATGGGTATAGTGTGTCGCGGACTTTTTTGTAGATATTTATAAGATCTACAATTAATTAGAACATTTTATGGTTCTATCTTTTATAGTTTAGGCAGCGTACGCAAAATAAGTAACTTTTCTGGTTGATTTTTTACACCTTGTGTCCGAAAAACCCAAATATCTTACGGAACCCTATTTTTTTCCAAAATAAAATATAGCCTATGTTACTCGTGGATAATGTAGCTTTCGAATGGTGAAAGAATTTTTAAAATCGGTCCAGTAGTTTTTGAGCCTATTCAGTACAAACAAACAAACAAAGTTTTCCTCTTTATAATATTAGTGTAGATGTGACTCCGCCCACCCCATTAAGGATATGTATGTATTTACATAATGTTTACATGTCTCACTTGATCTTACATACATTAACAAAACATATTATGAACAATGGAAATAAAGAGAAGATACCAATGAAAACTGAGGAGAATTTGATCCAGTCAAAACAAAAATATTTACTATTTGTCGGAAAATCTTGAACAGGAAATACTTTGATCAAGCAATATTTTCATCCCACCCTGCCCACGAACGATGTCTTAATAAAAGTATCGAATATAATCAAACTTTGTTGATAATATTTTACGATACAAATACATAAAAATTAAAACCTCTTCCTATTCTTAAAAATTAAGCAAAGTTATGTTGTTTAAACTTAAAAGTGCACAGTCGAATTTATAATGGTAAAATCAGCCCAAAAATCCCATATAAAAATATAGACTAGAATCTTTTAAATACTAGAGTCTGTCTGTGCATTTTCACGCCTATACCGCTTAACAGATTTCGATATTTGTCGATCCTGAAGAAGGCCATAGGCTACTTTTATTTATAAAAACAAGCCGTGTATACAGCTAGGTATTTATAAGGAAAATATTGGATCACACACGAAATTTGGACAAACATGCAGAACTTATCACTAGGAAACTAAAATCTAGTGTCCTCTCAAGTGGTGACTGCATTCCATCAATACGAAACCGTCAATACAGGACGTAGACGAGACTAGCCCAGGGTCATCATGGATGACACACATAGGGAGGCCTATGTCATCATCATTTTCCTGCCCTTATCCCACTAGGTGGGGTCGGCACACCATGTCTCCCTCTTCCATTTTCTCCTATCACTCGTCATCTCTGCACTCACTCTTTTCACACACATATCCTCTTTCACACAATCCATCCATCTTTTCCTTGGCCTTCCTCCAGCAGTATATCCATCCACATTCATATTCATCACACGCCTTGTAACATGACTTACTTCTCTCCGCATAACATGCCCATACCACGCTAGCCTATTACTGTCATGAGTAAAGTTATGTACATATTTTTTTGAATACACAATTTTATCTATTTATATAACTTACCCATTGGTGTATAACAGAGTGTAGGAAGGTTTCACAAGATCGCGGGAGGCGGCCGCGCGCGTCTGCTCAGCGGCAGTGCCCGGCTATCATTAGCAATGGGGACGGCACACTACGACATTGAAGCCACTAGCTTCGGACAGCGGCTTGGCTCGCTTACCTACCCGGATAAAACGTAGCCTAATATCATCCTCGTCTGACAGAGACGACTGGCGATCTTTGGCTTATACCGCCAAAAACGAACCATACTACAAAACAAACTATTTTTATTTTTCTCGTGTGGAATAAAATTCATTATTAGGGTTACGTACCCGAAGGTTGCCGATGGAACCTAATTACTAATCTAAGTCTCTGTTGTCTGTCCATCCGTCTGTCAGAGGGCTGTACCTACCTCATGAACCTGAGGTAGAGTTGAATTTGTTAAAGAGTGTGTTTCTATTGCCGCTATAACAACAAATAATAAAAATAAAATAAAATAAAGTGGGCTCCATACAGATGTTCGACAATTTACAATCTCGCGAGATTATAATCTAACGGTATTTAATTTTTTACGGTGACATTTAAACTTCTCTGCTGGACTGGGAGTAAAGAAAAAACTTCGAATGCGTCCAGCTGCTTCTCTCCCCGAGCATGTTGTAAAAGTCGACTAAGGGATAGTATCCTCCAACATGATGAGATACAATAAGCAAGTATTCCCAAGGAGGGTTGACGTCAGGCAGGCGGCCGGTCATAAAACACCTTAGCCAAAACTCTTAAGAGTAAGAGTGATGATGATGACATTTAAACAACTTTCTGCCAAATCTGTTCAGTCGACTGAGGTGAGTAGGACATCCACTCACATGAAAGCTTCGCTTGTACGAGTACCTATAATATTAGTATCATACAGATCAACACGTGTAAAGGATGATAATATAGATACATAGCGTCAATCTGTCCGTTCGTTTATCGTTGGATAGAGCTTTACAAAATATAAAGTTAGTACTTTTTCGATGCAGAGATCCAAATATTCATAATTTGACGACCTCGGTGGCGTGGCGGGCGAGTGCTCGGCTTAGACGCAAGAGGCGCGTGTTCGATTCCCGCTACGGGAAAAACGTTTGTAGTATGTTCTGCAAATATTTCTTCCGGGTCTGGGTGTTGTAGTATTATGTATTATAAGTATGTATTTACTAAAAAAAAGTAAGTAAGCATATCAGCCATCTGGTGCCTATTGTACAAGCTTTCCTTAGTTTGGGGCTAGATGGCGCTGTGTGAAATGTCCACAAATATTTATTATAATTTATTTATTTATATATTTTATAAACTTTTTTTATGGCTTGGGCACTACAGCGTCCCGTTTGTGAAGATAAAAGTTGCTAACTGACGCTGTATAAATCATCAACCTACTATGATAAATGTTAAAAGGCCTTCTATGTATGGTTATTGCTTATTTACTGAATTACTATGATCAATAATGATTGACACAAAGATTTTCGGAGATATTCTGACGATACGATATTGTCAAGGTTAGTATATTGTTTGTCAGGCTATACTTAATTACGGAGCGAGCCCTTATCATGACCGCTAGAGTAGAGACGTGATAAGAGATAACAGCTGGTGTAGGAGGTACCTGTTTACGATATTTTAGGAGTAATTAGTACCACCTTTTTCCTGTTTTATGTAGCGCTCATGGCGTAGCTTGCTTAGACGTTCTACATTATTTTGACCCCACACCAGGGATCCCTGTGACGTGGGTATCAGAAACTACGAGTACCATGGTACCTCAACATCTAGGCCCCTTTATTCGCTAAGACCAGGCGAAACTTGGCAATTCCGCAACTTGTTTGTAGCGCGTCTCGTCGCGTTTTTGCAATACAAAATTGGCATATAGAACCTCAGACCAAATAAAAAGAAAAGACCCCGCGTCGCGAACAACAAAAGTGAAGCCACCTTTTTATCTATGTGTGTCGAAGGTTTTAAGGTTGTGTGTTCCGAGTAACCTAAATTCATAGTATAATAATTAAGAAACGATGCTATTTGAAGTACTTACAAGTAAAAAGTGATTCCGTGAGACTTTTTATGTGATTTGCTGCTGTTTTTACAAGTTTTCACTACAAAGGAAGGAATAATTCTATTTTTAAGACTCGTGACGTACTAAGAGCGATGAGCATGGTTCTAGTGTAGGTGTGTGCGTGAGCGTGTATGTTTACTTGCAGGTGCACGGTTCGCACGGGACACAAACATAGATAAAAAGGTGGCTTCACTTTTGTTGTTCGCGGCGCGCCGTCTTTTCTTTTTATTTGGTCTGAGGGGGCTGTATACAATGACGATAGCCGACGTATGGACGTCTCTAGAACTTGTCTTGTTTACCCGAGTGGTCCGTGATCTGCGACGCTTATTATTGCTCGCGTCACAATCACAGCTGGATATTACCACTCATTGTGTTGTAGCATTTCATTTTATTGTGGCACCTCGATTATACTTATACGGCTTCGAATAAATGTAACTACATGAGAAGTTTTCTTTTGAGTTGAGCACGAAATGAGCCTTTAAATCACTGGTCTTTCTAGACTAGTTTTACTAGTAGTTAGTAGGAAATTTTAGAATATTTTATAGCGTTACTTTTGCATCTGGCCGCGGCTTCGCTCGAGTGGTAAGGTAGGTAGGGTACCCGGGCTTACCCGGGTAAAAAAAAAGGTATCTCTTAAGATACCTTTTTTTTATTTGCTAGTGTAAAAATCTTCTCTCAGACGCCCAATTGCGATTGAGTTCCAAATAACACTGAAAGGCTAGTTTTAATAGTAGATTCGAAGGGACATTGGCGACGTTTTAGAATAGGGCGAATGTACTTAATCGTAGCAAATGGAGATCCGTGATCTCTGCCTACCACTATGGAAAACATTCATGACTTTATGTATGTAGGTATGTATAAACTACGTGTTGGTATCTATCTATTCCAAATTTCAACCAAATGCGTTCAGCCGTTAGATAAGGAGTTGAGTGGGTTCCCACTCAACTCCTTATCTCTTAAACACAAACACACACACTCACAAACAAACTGTTGCATAAATTATAGGAATTAGCATTGCTCTAGTTCAAATAGGTATGATGGATGGAATCATGTTGATGAATAATTATGTTGGTACCGAATTGCGAAAGTGCAAAACATTCCAGCGAATCTTAGATAAACAAAAACATTTTGCTCACGGGATTTCATCGGCCGTCAGTGGATTTCATCAAGTAAAGTAAGTTAAGCTTGACTGATGTGTTGGAGATTTTTATTGCGCGCGAACAGTCTCGTCCGGAATCCTAAACAGGCCCTGTGAACAATTTGCATTATTTACTCAAAGTCTAAGAATAGATAATTTACCTGCCTACATAAAATAGCAAGATTTCACCTAGGTATTATAAAATTCAGTAGTACGTAGATTTTTATTACGATTAAGTTATTTTGGGTTACATGAATTATTCCAGGTAGAATAATCAGAATAATATATAAGCGCCATCTAGTTGTTGGGTGCAGTACTAAGCATTAGAATGTTTTCATTGGTAGAATGAATGTCTTTTTACAAACTAGATATTAACGTAGTTAGGCAATTTCTAGATAGATGGCGCTAATCATAACCATTAAGTATTCTGTATTATACTCTGAACTTTAAAAAAACTTTTACTTTAGAAACCAGTAATAGATTTAGGGTTTATAACAAAGCACCTACAATTAATTCATACTGATGTATGTAACTACAAAGTAATGTCAATTCAATTCGATGACAAAGTTGATGAAATCTATAAGTTCATCATGCTTGACTATTTTAGCTCTGACTCTGATAAGTATCTACCTAATTATTAAAAAGGCACCTAAATGACTTTCAGGTAGTACTACTTAAATAAATATTTATTTACACACGCTTATGCTATTGCTAACACAATCAAATTAAGGATACTAACTTATATTTCTAATATTCAAGCCGCTGCCTCTTCTTTCTTTTGAAATGGGAACGTTTGTTTGTATCGTGCAACACCAAGCACAATGAACCCTGCAATAAGGATAAAACATAAGTAAGTACTGTACCTATTTTCTAAGCTTTTCATACAATGCACAATAGTTCCCCATTAGTCGAATTAAAATTAGAAAAAAGTTTTTTGTACTTTTCATAGAGCTTACTGGCATACAGCGTAATATAGTTTTGTGTGGTAGAAAACATTTCACAACAATCATAAACCTAGTAGATGTATAATTCTGACCCCACACTAGAATTCCCTGTAATGATGGTTTCAAGACGTGAGTACCATACAACACCCGTAAACGAAATATTTGCAGAACATGCATACATTTCTCCTGCAGCAGAAATCTAACCTACACCTCTTGCATCTCAGCCACAAAGCCTGTCATGCCTTAAGAATTAAAAAAAAAATTCAACTTTATTCTGTAAATTCTGTGGGATAATTTGGAAGTTTCAAATCTACATTGAATTACACCTATTTCTAATGTGACCAAGCATATTTTTTTTGTAAAATGATTCCTTGACAATCACGTTTATAAAACGAGTTGGACCATTACTCTTAAGGTAAGTAATAGCCAGGCTGAGTTTACTTTCCAGTTGATGATTGGTGACACACACAGATACGACTCTGTTACTAAGACACTGGAAATGGGTTACCAGTCACGGTTTCACCATTGTGGGCACGGGGGTATACCCAAAACCCTGAATGATGTAGAAATGCTGATTGTTGATGATTAAAATACAATGCAATGCAATGTATCAATCATGATTCATGAGTGAAGAAGTCTGACGTGCACTTGGCCAATTTTAGGATGGCCGTGACCACAACCTTTTTTGATGGCTGGATACGCCCCTACTAACTGGAGTGACTGTTATTAGAGATTTAACCTCTATTTAGTAGTATCTTACTACTGTTATTATTACTTAAATAAATAAATAACACCCAACAGTCACATACATAGTCCTGACCCCACACTAGGATTCCCTGTGTCGTGGGTATCAGAAACTACGAGTACCATGGTACCACAACACCCAGACCCGGAAGAAATATTTACAGATCATGCAAACATTTCTTCCGCAGCGGGAATCGAACCCGCGCCTCTTGCGTGTCTGCCGAGCAATCGCCCGCCACACCACCAAGGCCGTCAACTTACCGAAAGATATGCATGAAATGGTATATTTTCCGGCAAATGTTTTGTTTTTGTAAGCTGCATTAGCAAGGTATCCACCGATCCCGATGAGTCCGGCCGCGCTGGTCAGTCTACACGCCAGACAGTCACGGGACTTCGCTGCTACTTCAGTGGGCATTTTATTTACCTACTTGTTTAATTTTCAAATATGGATTACATAAAACTCAACGCACGACACGACCGGCCTTTTACTGACTAACAGACCTAAGTTACTGTCACTGTCAGTTAGGCTGTGTGTTACGCTGACATTGACATTCGACATATTTGTTCAATACAATAATTCAACTATTCTAGTATTAGTTTGTAAAGAGAAGGTATTAGTACCTACCTATGATGGTGAGGGATTTTTAATCTACCCACTTGCCAAGGTACCTCAGAACAATAAATAAGGTATTTTCTGAGACAATTTACTTTTCAAATCTGAGATTGACCTACAGCAGGTATTATCTACTGAGCTATTTAAAGTAGGTACATAGGTACTAGTAGTACTAGGTAGTAATATTCTGTAGTAATCTATAACTATAGGTAGCAGGTGTACTATAAGTAATCTCTAGACACCCACTTTATTACAGGAAGGTATCTAGATTTTTTTTTTATATTTAAGTCGGGACCTACCTACCTTCCTGATGCTGATATAGGTAAAGATAAGTAGCTACTAGGTTGGTAGTAGTTACGAACAAGAAATTTAGCTAGGTACTTACTAACTAAGTAGCATTTTTCACGATTGAGATCACCTTCAAAGCCATTTTGCCAAGACCGCTCTGCATTCGTTACCTACCATCCGATGAATATTCTATTGACTCCTTATAGCTACCATACCAACTGACTCTATCACAGACAAATTAAATAACGGCCAGGAGGGTTATTCACGATGACCAAAGAAAACGAGCCACGTAACGAGCCAAATGTCATCGTGTCTCTAAACGCAAACGAGACACGCCATGGTGTGAAATCAAAAACTGTATTCTGCATGCCATAAGAAGACTAGTTGTCTATGACCGTGTTTTGGTTTTACGTGATTCGTTCAAAATCAAGCATCCGGTCTGTTCAGAAAACTATCGGTTTTAGATTGATTTTAATTTTTGGTTTACAATCTTCATCTCAAGTAAATAAATATTCAATTATAGAATTGCTAAACTCTTTCTAATAATAATTTCGTTATATTTTAAAGTTTAGAGCCCAAAAAAATATATATAACGTAAAATGGTTAGCTAAATCAAATCAACCACAATTTGCTTCCGAACGAATTGTCAATCAAAATATTGACATATTGCATTGTTTGTTTTGAAAAAAACTTTGCTATTATAACGTAGTGATAAGAATGGACGTTGTTCTTCGAAGACAACGTATGATATGCTGGCGCCAGCAACGCCCACACATAAATAGGAGACTGTCAAGGGATTCTGCTGAGCTGGACCCTAAATTTTTCGTGCTATTTTATAAGGTGGCCAAAGAGTTGTTTTGGTATTATTGTGCGGCGTTCTTGGAGGCAGGCTAGTTAATTCTGGGCCTCAGAGATGTTCTAGCATTACAACAGAAGTCAAAGTAAGTATTGTGTTAGCTAAACTTAATTTATTGAACAATAATAAAATGGTAGGTACCTAGGTTAGGTATTAGACTGAAACCTACTATATTTACTGTATTTTTCCAGATACCTACTTACAACCCTCAATTTCCTGATCACCAGTAGCTATCAAAAGCCAGTGGGAAACTTTTGGTTAGCACCTGTAAGCCTCTGCATAGAGTAAGCGGTGAATGCCTTGAATGATGCCAACCTACATCAAATTTCCTACCTCCGAACAAGAGAGGAATTAAATCAAACAAGGGTAATATTTTAATCAACTATTTATTTTAGTAGGTATTATATATATACGTAACAGTATTTGTGAGGTCAATGAGAGCATCAGCGAACTAAAATAAATTAATTTTATTAGATTCTTTGAAAAAACTTTCACTTTCATTATATTAGTAGAATATAATCTTTATTTCCAAAAACATGAAAGTATGTACTTATATAAACAATAACAATGATTTCTGCTTCGTTTCAGATTTGCAACAGTGGCCTAAAAATAAAAGGCATACCTACTCATGTGCTACATTAGGAGGGGCAGCTCATGACAGTTATATTATGTTAAATAAATGCATTAAAACCATGTAAAACACAAAAATACTCAATTTTCTTTAACTTATTAACTAATTTATTTAACTATCTGCCGCCTGCGGCTTCGCTCGCCTATTACCAAGATAAAAAGTAGCTTAATGTTATTCCAGCACACATACTATGTATATCCCAAGTTTCACTCTATCCGTGCAGCCATTTAGAAGTAAATTATGAGGCACAAGCATCGTCACATCTTCACAAAGTTTTGCATTCACAATAAAAGAGCTATTAGTTAGGTTAGGTTAGTACCTACTACAACTACTACTAGCCCCTAGTTCTTTCGAACCCTATGTGGTGAAAAGATTCAAAGTCCGCCTCAAAAGCTCCTTTTGTGCACTAGGGCTCCGGGTGAATAATATTCTGTACACTAGGGGTAGGTTATTTCACTTATTGACGTGTATAACGTCCCAGGGGCCCTATTCACGATGACCAAACAAAACGAGACGCGGGAAAACGTGTGGAATTACCGTGTTATCGTATTCTGCATGACAATGTCAGATTTCATAAACGAGAGTAGGCGCGAGACGAGGCTCGTTTTGAATTGTCAAAATTACATACTTCAATATTGCGTGTTTTGCTAAAACTAGGTTGTGTTTTTACTAATTATGTAAATAAATTAGTCTTCTTTAAACTATTTAATAGCAGAATAGATTATTTGTACAATAAATAATATAATCTAGGTACCATTGAATAATATCCCTAATAAATGATGTGGTAAATAAGTGAAATAACCTAACCCTAGTGTACAGAATAATTATTACTCCCGGAGCCCTAGTGCACAAAAGGAGCTTTTGAGGCGCATTTTGAATCTTTTCACCACGCAGGGTTCGAAAGAACTAGGGGCTAGTAGTAGTTGTAGTAGGTATAGTAGGTACTAACCTAACCTAACTAATAGCTCTTTTATTGTGAATGCAAAAGTTTGTGAAGATGTGACGATGCTTGTGACTCATAATTTAATTCTAAATGGCTGCACGGATTGAGTGAAACTTGGGATATGCATAGTATGTGTGCTGGAATAACATTAGGCTACTTTTTATCCTGGCAATAGGCGAGCGAAGCCGCAGGCGGCAGGTAGTACTTAATAAGTTAAAGAAAAGTGAGAATTTTTCTGTTTTATGGTTTTAATGCATTTATTTAACATAATATAACTGTCATGAGCTGCCCCTCCTAAGGTAGCACATGAGTAGGTATGCCTTTAAGCCTCTGTTGCAAATCTGAAACGAGGCAGAAATCATTGTTATTGTTTTTATAGGTAGGTACATACTTTCATGTTTTTGGAAATAAAGATTATATTCTACTAATATAATGAAAGTGAACGTTTTTTCAAAGAGTCTAATATCGGCGTTTTACCTGAAATAAAACGCTTATTAAACTACTTACCTTATTCGAAGCATAATTAAACAATTGAGATAAGCGTATCTCTTTTTCCTATGCCGTTTCCCTTTGTTTTAAGTACTTATAGCTCTTTCTCGCTTACTCATGACGTCACCAGGGGAGTGGGGAGCGCGCTTTATGGCTGCGCGCCCCAGTCTTGTTCATTGGATTATATACCTTTAGGTCACCAGGCAGAAATTACAGTATGCTTCGAATAAGGTAAGTAGTTTAATAAGCGTTTTATTTCAGGTAAAACGCCGATATTAAACTGACTGGACCTTATTCGAAGCATAATTAAACAATTGAGAAATGTCTGTTATCGCCTGGTGATGCTCATGATGAACGCCAATGTGATAAGAAACAATAAATACCATAAATTGTAATAATAATGTTTTATTGTATAACCAAAAATTAATATTAATACTTAATATTATTAAATATTTGTAACAATGTTAACAAATAAAAAGAAACAAAGAACCAAATGGACTAATGGTAAGTAAATCACTGGATAACAATCAAATTTAAGTTAGGTAGGTATCTAACAACCTAATTACAAATTAAGCAAAAGTATTTCTATATGACCGGATCAAAAAGAGTAGTAATACTGTTACTCCTGGAAGATTCCATTACTTGTCGCCTATAGAATTTTACGAAAGTGTTTGAAGACTTCCAATTTCCACGGGCCATAATATCTTCCATAGAAAAATTGTCAAGCCAATTCTTAGAGGCTACTGCGGAACGGATACTTCCAGGAGTAGCACCAATTCCTGCCTTACGCAATAAAGTCTTGATCCATCCTGCAATTACTGCCCTTGAGGCTGAACGAGCTTCACCTCTTGTAGTTACAAATAAGTTATGACACTTTGCTTCCTGGCGTCTAGCGGAAAGCACTGATACAGTGCGTTCAATCCAGTACACTGGATCTAAATTTATATTTTGATTATTTTTAATCAATTTCCAACCTGACTGTCTATGACTCGATGAATCTGTCTTTGACCCAAAAGAAGGCCACAAAGTTATACAGCTATGTTCTAATGATTTTACATAATTTTCTTTGTCAGTCATAAGCAAAGTTAAATCGTGAATACGCCTGCCAGAGCAAAGCAACAAGAGAGCAGCAGTTTGACTTGATACATCAAAAATATTATCATGATTAATTGATCTTTGTGCAAGAAAAGATGCGAAATCATCAATATTCCACACAGGTGATTTGCAAGAGTTAGGCTTTTTCAATCGAAATGGATTTCAAAATATGTTTAACTAAAACGTGCTGGCTCAGAGCACCAGAGTCTTTAACATTACACAGTGTGGAGACTACAGACTTATGTAACATAATAGTATTATATGATAGTTTAAATTTTATATGGAGATCTGCCAAAAAACGAGCGAGATCCGAGCCTGTGGGGCTGTTAGGGCAAATTTTGTTAGTCTTACACCATAACAACCAACGATTCCATGCGGGTCTATACGTCTTTAGAGTAGATGCACGCCATGAATTTTTCAAAAGCTCTATTTGGGCAGCGTCCCAACAAGTTAAATTCTGAGACCACCCCCACATTTCCAAACCTCTAAGATCAGATCCTGGACACGGGGAGGTGGCAGTCCCGTTGTTACATCGACTAGTACTTGGCGTAGGTTCCGTATCGTGAACGGGGGAGCTAGTGCTCGAGATTTGAGATCTCCGCGCCAGAATACTTTCTCCCAGCGTGGCGCCACTATCAAGTATATTCCTGAGGCCTGATTCAGGAAGCTTAGAACTTTGGGAATAAGAAACGGGGGTGGAAACACCCATGCCAGGTTGAAATTCCAAGCTATCGAGAATGCGTCGTGGGCTACGGCTTGTCTGTCGTTCTGGTCTTTCGATACATAGTGAGCTACTACGTGAGCGCTTCTGGAAGCGAACAGGTCTACTTGGGGTATTCCCCATTTCGAGAAAACTATCTCTGTGCACTCTGACAACAGGTGCCATTCGGGAGCCTGACGAAATCGAGACAAGTGGTCGGCATGATTGTTGTATCTCCCCGGAATGTGGAATACTGTTATGTGTATTTGGTACTGATCTATCAAGCGAAAAACTTCGTAAGTTATGTCCATCAATCGAGAAGATCTGGTACCTCCTTCGTGACGCAGATATGCTACTACCGTGCGATTGTCGCACTGTATGGTAACCGTGGACCGACTCAGATACAAGGCTTGGCTCTGCAATGTTTTGAGAATCGCAAGCATCTCTTTTACGTTGCAGTGAAATTGTTCCTCGTTCTTGGACCAGGTTCCCCATAGAGACTGGCTGTCCAACTGTGCGCCCCAACCCAAGTCGGAGGCATCTGTTGTTATGAAGTGTGTCGCTGGCGGATGGTGTAGCATTGATGGGTGTTGCAAGTTGTGCGACCACCAACGAAGATCGTTTATTGCGTCTACAGGGACAGCATGAATTTTGAGATTGTTCTCCGAGTCTAACGTGTTTAGAAACTTCTGAAGCGCTCGATAATGTAATCTGCCTCGTTGAACAACAAAGCTCGCAAAATTCAAAGCTCCTATTACGCTTTGCAACTTTTTTAGGTCTACCCTCCTTGAATTCACAATTTCGCGAATCTTGGCTAATAACGGAGGTACTTTTTCCAATGGCAACCGCTTGAGATTTAGCCACGGATCCCACAGAATTCCTAGGTAGACAAGGGATTTCTTGGGAATTAAGACCGACTTTTGGAAATTTATTTGCCATCCTAGATATTGCAGGGTCTTTACAAGAAGACGCACATGGTTCGCTAAAATATCTGGGTCTTGATGGGCTATAAGGAAATCGTCTAAAAAGACCAGAATCCTCACACCCTTGGTTCTCATGATTTGAGCAATCCAATTTGTCAGACTGGCAAATGTCCTCGGTGAAGAGCTGAGGCCAAACGGCAAGCACGTCATTTGTAGAAGTTGGCCTTTGTAAATGAGGCGCAAAAAACGTCTGTGCGACTCTGCCATCTTCAAATGAAAATAAGCCTGGGATATGTCCAGCTTGCACATCCAGTCTTGGGGCTGAATGAAATCGGGAACTCTGAATACATTTATGAGCCTGAATGGTTCTGTCAGCACGAATTTGTTTAGAGCTTTTAGGTTGAAAATCGGACGAGCCGAGCCATCGCTTTTTGGCACTAGAAAGAGGGTAGATAAAAAACTTGGATTTTTCTGAGCAATTTCCAGAATTCCTTGTTCCAACATTTTCTTGACGATTGACGTCATTTCGAATGATACGGGCGTGTGAAACGCTTTGTCGCATAAGTTGGGCATGATCAAAGGAGGTTTTTGTTGAAAGGGTATTCGATATCCCTGTATTATTCGAACAAGAAATTCTGGTGCTTGCATTTCTATCCAGCGGCTGACAAAATCCGACAGCTGACCGGCTTTGAATGGCCTCATGTCAGTACTTACTTCTTTTGGCATTGAAGCTTGAAGGGGATGCCCCTCGCTTGTATCCACCACGTTTATTGTTTTGATATCTTTGGTTTTGTTTAGCGCTGCGAGCGCGAAATGAACCTCTATTTACTGCACCACGCTGGTGGTTATGGTTGTAGCATGCATACCCCATACTCGTATCATGCCCAGCAGAATGTCCTTGCGAAGAACACTGCAAATTATGCAAATGTCCACCCTGCGAGGGGGCATTCATGTATTGACAACCATAGCCTTGCGAAGGCATACATGACGCATTATAAGCATAGTTTTTACCCTGCGAGGGTACTTGTGGCGTCTTATATTGTCCTTGCGAAGGACGTATAGGCCATTTTCCAGCTTGCGAAGAAGAACCAGTGGCACCAGATGCTTTGGAGACAGGCCAAAAAGCCTTTTTTACACCACCCGCTTTTTCTAAAGCAGTAACTAACTGTTCAGAATTAAATAAGCTTACCTCGGTTGGGGGTATCTTTCGCAATGATGTTTTGACTAAGGGATCACGCACTGCATTAGTAATGCCATCTCTGCGCATTTGTATGGTTTCGGCCCTGTGGCCACATATCATCTGCAAAAGGTCTGCCGAGACCTTACTAAATTCACCAGAAGCAAAAATATCGTTAATTTTTTTATTAATAGCTTCAGTGTCGAAACTACCCTCATCTCTTATCCATGTCATAAACTCACAAAGCTCCTTTCTCAAAGCTTCTTTTTGTCTCAACACTGCGTATGTTAGCGAAGCATATGCCCTCTCCGTATAACCTAAATGTTTCAGCGTATCATACTGTCTAACCTCTTCATTTGCCTCAAGCTCCACAAAACCAGGGCTGTGACTGTATAGTTTTTGTGTTTCCGCGTAGCGTACTTCACTCCAGTCGGTTTTATCTAGAAACTGAATTTCTTTTAGAATAGCTAGGAAACGTTCCTCAGTTTTCGGCACCGATGGTTCTTTAAGTTTCGTTCCTACGTCTAAATTGCGTAAAAAATGACTACCGTCATCTACAGACGAAAAGTCGTCTTCTGCAAATAAGGATAAGGCATCGTCTGCCTCATGAACATTGTTATTCATGTGAAGCTGGTTGCGCAAATGAGCGATCTCATTCGTTAATTGATTAATTTTACGGTCAGAACGACTTTGCTTGCTCTTGCCCACCCTTTTTTTGTGATGGCGGCGGCGGGCACGCTTACGCTTTCTTGACCTAGCGTCAGAAGAGCTCGATGATGAGCTAGAACTATCACTCTCGGAACTACTGCTAGAATCTTTTCTCTGAGAAGTTTTGGAGGGGCCCGCTGTCGGTTCCTCTTGCGAGATTCTCGTGCCTTCGTTATCCATAATCTACAAAATAATTTTATTTCACTTTATTAAATATTCAAGAAAAATAAAAATAATAAAACTCGAACGGAAAACCCGTTAATTTAAATAATAAAAAGTACTTACGTGTTATTACACTTGAAACACAAATTGAAACAAAAAACTGAACGACAATTTTTTGAATAATTGGGAAAAATAACGGTCGAAGCGAAAGTTGAATATTATTCACTTACCGACGACCGCCTCCGGCAAGGAATAGAACGCCAATGAACAAGACTGGGGCGCGCAGCCATAAAGCGCGCTCCCCACTCCCCTGGTGACGTCATGAGTAAGCGAGAAAGAGCTATAAGTACTTAAAACAAAGGGAAACGGCATAGGAAAAAGAGATACGCTTATCTCAATTGTTTAATTATGCTTCGAATAAGGTCCAGTCAGTTTAATAAAGTTAATTTAATTTAGTTCGCTGATGCTCTCACAAATACTATTATGTAATAAGTACCTACTAAAATAAATAGTTGATTAAAATATTACCCTTGTTTGATTGAATTCCTCTCTTGTTCGGAGGTAGGAAATTTGATGTAGGTTGGCATCATTAAAGGCATTCACCGCTTACTCTATGCAGAGGCTTGCAGGTGCTAACCAAAAGTTTCCCACTGGCTTTTGATAGCTACTGGTGATCAGGAAATTGAGGGTTGTAAGTATCTGGAAAAATACAGTAAATATAGTAGGTTTCAGTCTAACCTAATACCTAACCTAGGTACCATTTTATTATTGTTCAATAAATTAAGTTTATTGACCGTAAGTGGCATTGCGAGCTGAGTGCCTCCGTGCTTCGGAGGGCACGTTAAATTATGGGTCCCGGCTTTTAAGTCGTTAAGCCATGACGGAGGCCTTTAGGCGGCCTAAAAACTCCGTCACTAGAGTTGGCCACTAGCTCATACGAACATACATACCATACATAATAGGTATCTATTTACTTACTTATTCATATCAAGTGCCTATCAAGAAAAAGCAGGCAATTTGTGGTACAGTACGGTCAACGGATCTAGGCACTCGTGAAGTTAGCCGTTTCGAGCAGTAGACAGTATGAAAAAACTTCACTGCGCATGTCAAACTGCTAACTTCACGAGTGTCAAGATCCGTTGACTGTACTGTACTCGCAGTTTCTGATACCCAAGACACATAATCCTAGTGTCCCTCTGTATTGTGGGTCATGTTTGTATGTGAATTTAGAGAGTTCTATATTTAAAAAAATCAACATTTTTTAAGACACAATTTTCCCAAATTGAACCATGTAGGCTCAGACCAAATAAAAAGAAAAGACCCCGCGCCGCGAACAACAAAAGTGAAGCCGCCATTTTATCTATGTGTGTGTCGAAGGTTTTAAGGTTGTGTGTTCCAAGTAGCCTAAATTCATAGTATAATAATTAAGAAACGATGCTATTTGAAGTACTTACAGTAAGTGAAAAGTGATTCCGTGAGACTTTTTATGTGATTTGCTGCTGTTTTTACAAGTTTTCACTACACAGGAAGGCATAATTCTATTTTTAAGACTCGTGACGTACTAAGAGCGATGAGCATGGTTTTAGTGTAGGCGTGTGCGTGAGCGTGTATGTTTACTTGCATGAGCACGGTTTTGTGTGGCTTCACTTTTGTTGTTCGCGGCGCGGCGTCTACTCTTTTTATTTGGTCTGAGCATGTAGGTAAGTAGTTGTGTTTTATAGTAAACAAGTCATACCTGATTAAATCAGCTGGAAGAAGGTGTGGTTGTTCACGAGTTTCCTGAAATAAGATATAATATCTGATGAGTTTCAAATATAATAAAGTAAACAAACTATAACTATAACTATTTCTATAAAAAGAAAAAAAAGAAATCTCAGTCTTATTAATCATAGGTTTGGAATTGTTTGTTTGCTTCTATTCTAAGGACAAGTCAGTCTTTTTTAAATCTTAATTAGTATGATGGATCACTAGAGTCTCTTCCTCATGAGCTCCTCCTCCTCCTGGCTCATCTGCACAGGCAGCAGCGCGCGGATCTGGCACAATCCCACCTACAACTTCGCACCTCCAACTTAGTCTTACGTATATTCTTGATCTAAATAGGAATGATGGCTCACCAGAGTCTCTTCCTCATGAGCTCCTCCTCCTCCTGGCTCATCTGCACACGCAGCAGCGCGCGGATCTGGCTCAGCCCCACCCACATCTCCGCTACATCCAGCTTCGTCTTCGCGTTTATCACATAAGTCTTCTCGAGAGCACGGATCAGTTCGCCAACAGCGTCGTACTGACGGACTAGGAGACTGGAAGGAAGAAATATATTATTATTATCATTAGGAGTCTGTAATATATCTGCCAGTTTCATCATGTTACATGAATTAACATATAAATAGTGTAAAACATAAATGGCAACGAAGATACATTTTTTTTGTTTGGTACCTGGAACAGAGATGTGAGTAAAATTACCTGAACATTTCTCTGACGAGTTTGGGCGTCTCGATCTGCGACTCCTCGGCCCAACTGACAATAGTGCCGATCAGGATTTTACGGAACTTCTCTTCTGGAGTCTTCTTTGCCGGTTCTTCTATGGCCTGTACAATAAATAAATAAATAGCACCCAACAGTCACATACATAGTCCTGACCCCACATTAGGATTCCCTGTGTCGTGGGTATCAGAAACTACGAGTACCATGGTACCACAACACCCAGACCCGGAAGAAATATTTACAGAACATGCAATTTCTTCCGCAGCGGAAATCGAACCCGTGCCTCTTGCGCCTCTGCCGAGCAATCGCCCGCCACGCCACCGAGGCCGTCAAATTATTATAAAACACTTTTATTATAAAAATTACTGTAGATTCTAGTTTTTTTTTGCACTAGTACTGAACCTTTCGTGTGCGGATCCAACTCGCACTTGACAGTTTTTTTTAATTATACTTTCACTTATTCTAGTTCTCTTTTAACTATAATTAACCTTTCACACCTTCAACTCTTTCTAGTTCTCTCTAAAGTCTTTCGCTCCATAGATAAATGTTTTTCAAGAAATTCCAAATGTTATTTACGTTATGATTAGTAATAGTTACCTCAGACAGTGGCTCTTGCAGAGCGTTGAGAGACACATGCACCATGAGGCTCTCGTGGATCTCGTTCATCCTGACGATGAGCTCCTCGCCACAAGGACAATGCTCCTTCCAAGATTCTTCTTCCTGGTCCATGTGCTTGAAGCCTGTAAAAACATCACAATTACCTAGTAGATTTCGTAAAAGGCCTAACCTCCGAATACTCAAACGCATCTCAAAATTGAGCACGTCTCAAATGACGATTTTTTGACAGATTATCATCAGAAACTGTCAAAAAACCGTGAGTTGAGACGTGCTCAACTCTGAGTCGCGTTTGAGTATTCGGGGGTAAGACAAGTAGGTATATAGTTGAGCTCGAGGCTTAGGACAAGTTTATAGTCAAGTTTACTCCTTTTACTCCATTTACTCTTTTCTAAACTAGTAACACCTACCAGGTAGGTCCTACCTATTACTCAATTAACCTTTGAATTTATAATAAAAGCGTCCATTTTAATTGCGGGTTCCTATCAGACGGAATAGGAAAAAATAAGACAACGATGTTTTTATGAAACAAAGTATTATAATCAGTCTTTTATAAATAAACTATATAATATCTACTAAAAAACAGCATAGAAAATCACAATCTTTTAAACAAATTTTTAACCGTATTCTGGTAATAATTTATAGAAACTACTCAAAATAAAATTAGTCTTAAAAAAAAAAACAGGAATACAAATATCTACGAATATTTAATTTTATCTACATAATCATTATAGGAACTATTTTTTTTTTTTTAGTGTAAAGTTCCGTAAATTAATATCCTGATTTTAGATATTAGTTAAATTAATATAAAAACCAATTTATGATTTTAATGTAAGTCACTGAACGACTACCGGTACGACATCGCCGCCATCTTGTTGTTTACGAAGGATTTGTATAAAAGCGCTTAGCTAAAAGGCTAAAAGGCTTTGCGTGTTTCGACATCGTGCTGATAACTTGTGTTTGAGTAAGTACCTATATCGTATTAATACATTAGTGTTCTGTGGGTAGGTACGTACTCTAAACACAAGGTATCAGTACGACGGTAATGTACATTACCTAGGTTAGTTACATTATATTTTAATGTGTTAATTCGATATTGCTATCTTTGCTGCCTATGCGATTTTTGCTGCCTATGCGATCTTTGCTGCCTATGCTATCTTTGCTGCCTATGCGATCTTTGCTGCCTATGCGATCTTTGCTGCCTATGCGATCTTTGCTGCCTATGCGATCTTTGCTGCCTATGCGATCTTTGCTGCCTATGCGATCTTTGCTGCCTATGCGATCTTTGCTGCCTATGCTATCTTTGCTGCCTATGCTATCTTTGCTGCCTATGCTATCTTTGCTATCAATGCGAGCGAAGCGAGCCGAAATTTTTAACTTAATGTAGCTTTAAACCATCTCTAGAAGTCTCTAGAAGTTAGCGAGCGAAGCGAGCTTCAAACAAATGCGAGCGAAGCGAGCCGAAATTCTTAACTCAATGTAGCTTTAAACCATCTCTAGAAGTCTTTAGAAGCTAGCGAGCGAAGCGAGCTTCAAACCAATGCGAGCAAAGCGAGCCGAAATTTTTTACTTAATGTAAACATCCAAACATCCAAACTCACAAACTTTCGCATTTATAATATAAGTAAGAAGTAAGATTTTAGTTTCGACGATGTAGATTGTGTGCTTATTTACCTACTATAGACTTCGACATCTGTTCTCTGGGCGGACAGCGGAATTCCCTGGTCTTCTTGGCAGCCACGGCGCTCGGCAAATCTGACTGCTTGATTTCTTGGTAACGTCTGAAAGCAAGAAAAATATGCGTACATAATATTTAATCAGTTCAAGCTGGTATTATTGTTTCTGGTGGCCACAAGCATTGATTGATTGGGTTAGATTCCCGCTGCGGGAGTATTCTATCAGCCATCTGGCTCCCTTTGCTTAGTTGGGGGCTAGATGGTGCTGTATGATAATGTCCTCAAATATTTATATTTATACTAGCTGCCTCTCGCGTCTTTGCTCGCGTAGTACCCAGATGAAAAATAGCCTATATGTTAATCCAGTATATATCCATTCAGCCGTTTAGGCGTGATTGAGGCACAAACATCCAAACTCACAAACTTTCGCATTTATAATATAAGTGAGATTTATAGAATTTTTTTTTAAAGCAGGGTTATGCCGATGTTACCTCAACTGATCGCTCTGCAGATCGCCTACGAAGTCTTGAGCAAAAGCTATGATGGCTTCCACTCTATGCCTGTTGTATGTCGTTCAGATGTTGTTCCTGTGCTCGTCTTTTCCTTCTATAGGACATAATTAGAAACATTTATAGAAACTTCAAAAATTTATTTACAAAGACAATCTATATTATCATTAAAAACTTTCAGGTAATCGGTGTAATAATAAGAAAATACAGTGATAGGTTAGCGTGGGCATGTTATGCGGAGGGAAGAAAGTCGTGTTACAAGGAAAGTGCTGAATATGAATGTGGATGGATACACGGACAGAGGAAGGCCTAAGAAAAGATGGATGGATTGTGTGAAAGAGGACATGCGTATGAAAGGAGTGAGTACTGAGATGACGAGTGATAGGAGAAGATGGAAGAGGAAAACATGTTGTGCCGACCCCACCTAGTGAGATAAGGGCAGGAAAATGATGATGATGATGGTGTAATAATAAGAAATGAAAATGAGCTCAGTTTTCTACGTTATCTTTAAAATAATAATGTTTAATTTTTTAATAATATTTATTTATATGTATGTATATATTGTATATATTTTTGTAGTATATCTTATTAGTTTATAATATTTGTAAGCTTATCTTTGTTTTTCTTTTTCCTGTCTCTGTACACATAACTTCCACTTATGTTAAAGCAACTGCCAGCAAACCTTTGAGGCAAGGGCTCTCCCTTAAAACTCTTTAGAGTTAAGCTCTCCTTTGTACATGTACTTTTTAATGTTTTGTGTGTATTTGTTTCGTTTCGTGCGTGTACAATAAAGAATTTCAGATAATGGAAACTTGTGGGTAAGGCAGTAAAAATTTTATGAATTGTAACTTACCTTTGTCAAAGGTGGGATCCCACGTCTCAGGGTTGATCATGATGAGGAGCTTCTCAACGTCTTCATCTCGCATCATACAGACTAGAAGGAGACGGTCTACCAGTTTGATCAGAGGTCTGAAACACATTTAAAAAAGGTTGTTTTGATGTGTTTGACTTAATTACAGCTTAACATCTGAAGAATAATAAACTTATCGGATTAACGGGTTGGGTTGCCTATGAATATTTATTTATTAAAATGAGAGTTGGCCTGATGATAGGGGTAAAGTACTTACAGGAAGAGTGTACTCACAGGAAGAGTATATTGTCAGGGAGAGTACTAACAGGAAGAATGTACTGTCAGGAAAGTATACTCGCAGGAAGAGTGTACTGTCAGGAAGTGTGTACTCACAAGAAGAGGTTGTCATTGGTGCTGCCCACGGGGTCGCGGTTGTGCACCTGGTTGGTTGTAACTGCGTCCGCCAACGCCTGCATCACGAACTTACGGACCACCTCCAGCGGGAAGTAGGGGGAGTACAAGTTGCTGATCTCCGTTATACTCTCTCTGAAACAAGATGTTTTGCGAGGTGAAGATAAATTGGGACTGGAAGATTTTCTATCGAAATAACAATATTCAGTACCTATTCGTAGGAATTCACAGTTAAAATTACATGTTTCAGAACAAAATTAAGTTAACCTTAGTTTGGGGCTAGATGGCGATACATATTTGTCGGAGATTAATTATAGCGCCATCTACAATCACACTGCAACACTGACTCACTACCTACAGAACGCAAGCGTGACGTCACAGCCGAGTCATGCTTGGATGCGGCCATTGGAGCTGGCGGGCAGTCTATTTTTAGAGCTCGTGCCGAGCGGGACGTATCTGTTCTGCCTACTTGTTTATTCAAGAGTTACTTGGTATTTGTACTGGACGCTAATAACTTCGTACGATTATACCGAGTGTGATTTTTTTCTCGAGGTTACCCATTATGTCGGAACCCGACGAGAACACGTGCCCACTGAGCCCTACAAATCGGCCACCTGGGACATATTTATATTCTTCCGAATGTCTGGGAACACAAAAGCAAGCAAACTTACGTGATATCTTCACAGATATCACGTGAGTTTGCTTGCTTTCTTCATTCTTCATCTGCGGTCGAACGCTCTCTGTTTGCAGCGAGCGGAGGCTGTGCCCCATCTCTGGGTCTTCGTACAACGCGAGTTCGAGTGTGGACCTCTGCTGAGCCGTCAAAGACCAAGTCTGCGCGCCGTACGTGAGGTGAGCTTGCGCTTAAGGCAGATTGCCTGCATGAAAGTTCACACAATCACTTTAATAAAGTTACGATCTCAATAATTAAATTTGAATACAGATAAGTACTTGTCACTTGAGATTGAGACGTGCTAAACTCTTGATGCATTTGAGTATCCGGGGGTTACTATATGCTTCTCTCCCCGAGCATGTCTTAAAAGGCGACAAAGGGATCTTCTCCAAAATGATGGACCACCTATATGGCCGATGGGCTGATCACCTGTCACCATGGTTCGCCATATCCATCTTGGAAGTTTGGATCAGAAGTGGTTGCAAGTTTTATTATGTTTACTTGTGGCTCTGCCCACCTCATTAGGGATACGGCGTTATAATATGTATGTATGTATACTATAATATTGGAAAGCTTTAGTTTGCTTGAAATTACCGGCGTAAAGCTCAAAACGCAACGATAGCGCGTACTTTACCTGTGCTGCCACCTAGTATTTCATAATCCTGTTCTTTTCCAGATGCTGTTCAAGCGAAGCTGGTGTACTCGCATGGTAGTGGCGTGCGACTCGAGATGCATCGCAATGAGGATGTCGTAGAAGCCCTGGCGCAGTGGACCAGACATGTACTGAGACTGTATTGCGTACAGCAATTACTTCTGATCCACGTGTTGGCATAGTGCGTGGGCAGCTCTGAAATATAACAATTTAAATGTAACAATCTAAAACACACGCACACAGTCATGCTTACACATATACACTAAACTTCTTAATATGCACATGTAACTTAAAATAACATAACATAGCTCTTTTATTGTGAATGCAAAAGTTTGTGAAGATGTGACGATGCTTGTGCCTCATAATTTACTTCTAAATGGCTGCATGGATTGAGTGAAACTTTAGATATGCATAGCATGTGTGCTGTGAGTATTTTTGTGTTTTATGGTTTTAATGCATTTATTATTACTTATTATACCTACGCAACCCCATGTACCCATACTTTAACACTAACACACACACACACACACACACATCTCATGATTTCTGATTTATTTAACATAATATAACTGTCATGAGCTGCCCCTCCTAATGTAGCACATGAGTAGGTATGCCTTTAAGTCACTGTTGCAAATCTGAAACGAGGCAGAAATCATTGTTATTGTTTTTATAGGTAGGTACATACTTTCATGTTTTTGGAAATAAAGATTATATTCTACTAATATAATGAAAGTGAAAGTTTATTAATTAAAATTTAAATTAATTTATTTTAGTTCGCTGATGCTCTCACAAATACTATTATGTAATACCTACTAAAATAAATAGTTGATTAAAATATTACCCTTGTTTGATTGAATTCCTCTCTTGTTCGGAGGTAGGAAATTTGATGTAGGTTGGCATCATTAAAGGCATTCACCGCTTACTCTATGCAGAGGCTTACAGGTGCTAACCAAAAGTTTCCCACTGGCTTTTGATAGCTACTGGTGATCAGGAAATTGAGGGTTGTAAGTATCTGGAAAAATACAGTAAATATAGTAGGTTTCAGTCTAACCTAATACCTAACCTAGGTACCATTTTATTATGGTTCAATAAATTAAGTTTAGCTAACACAATACTTACTTTGACTTCTGTTGTAATGCTAGAACATCTCTGAGGCCCAGAATTAACTAGCCTGCCTCCAAGAACGCCGCACAATACCAAAACCACTCTTTGGCCACCTTATAAAATAGCACAAATTTAGGGTCCAGCTCAGCAGAATCCCTTGACAGTCTCCTATTTATGTGTGGGCGTTGCTGGCGCCAGCATATCCAGCATATGCGTTGTCTTCGAAGAACAACGTCCATTTTTATCACTCCGTTAAAATATGTATATCCAAGTTTTTTTCAAAACAAACAATACAATGAAAGTCAATATTTTGATTGACAATTCGTTCGGAAACAAGTTGTGGTTGGTTTGATGTAACTAACCATTTTACGTTATATATATTTTTTGGGCTCTAAACTTTAAAATATAACGAAATTATTATTAGAAAGAGTTTAGCAATTCTATAATTGAATATTTATTTACTTGAGATGAAGATTGTAAACAAAAAATTAAAATCAATCTAAAACCGATAGTGTTCCGAACAGACCGGATGCTTGATTTTGAACGAATCACGTAAAACCAAAAACACGGTCATAGACAACTAGTCTTATGGCATGCAGAATACAGTTTTTGATTTCACACCATGGCGTGTCTCGTTTGCGGTTTAGAGACACGTACAAAACACACACACACATACTCACACACACACACACACACACACACACACACACATACTCACACACCCGCACACATACATACATGCACACACACACATACATACATGCACACACACACATACTTGCAAACATATACATTCACTTACACACGCACACACACACACAAATTGCATCCGAATCTACACGCGGGGACCGTTCCGTAGGCGAGAAGGGCTGAGTGGTGAGGATGGAATCTAACCCTCGAGATACAGTTTTACACTAGTTCGAGGGTCAGCCGAAATCCTCATCACCCAGACTTGTCGTCAATGGAGCGGTCCACGCGTGTATATAATATATAATGTTAAGTTTAGTTTAGTTTAGTTTTACTACTTACATACTTCTTTTTTTTCTACTTTTTAGTTATTATTTAGGTTGCCAGTCAAATATCGCTTCTAGCGATAAGGCCGCCAATTGTGGATACCGGAATAATTATGTAAACTTTTGTAATTTTTATGTTTTTTGTTGGTATACACAATAAAGTATTATCTTATCTTATCTTATCTTATCTTATGTGTGTAACGGCTGAACGGATTTGAACAAAGATTTAATTTAAATCTTTGGATTTGAATGAAACTTGGAACATACATAGTATGTGTGCTGGAATAACAGGCTACTTTTTATCCTGGTACCACGCGAGAGAAGCCGCGGGTGGAAGATACTATATTATCCTACTATTATTATAAACGCGAAAGTTTGTATGTATGGATGTTTGTTACTCTTTCACGCAAAAACTAGGGTAGGAACGTAAATAAGAAGAATGATAAGCATTATGTAATAATAGAGTCTACCTACCTCCTATAGATTTGACCTTGCTGTTCTGCTTGGGCTGTGACTCCATTCACTTGCTATGAATAGGTAGCAACTAGCAAGTGAAAAGAATCTAGTGAACTATATAATACACACATAGGTACCAGTACCTACCTACCTAATTTTGTTCAAATCTTGCTCTGTGTAACAAATAAAGTCATTCAGTTACTTTTAGTTACAATAGTAGGTAGGTACCTACTAGGTAGTCACCTAGGTAAGGTAGGTAGGTACTTACTACCTACTTAACTAAGATTTTAAAAATTGTGTTTTTATTTTTTCTATTATTTTGTGTACTTAAGTTGTAAATGGCTTGCTGTACGCGTTGGCTTGCACTTGCACTGTAAGTGCAGCAAGCAACTGATGTAAGTAATAAATAAATAAGTATTCATAAATTGTCATTTTATTGTACTTATTTAATTTAACTGTATGTGTAAATTTTAATCCAACTGCCAGACTCCATTACCTAGGTATCTTTGTAATGTTAGGTACTTGTATTTAATTAACTTATTCCAATTTTATTATCTTAGTATTTTAATACTTTAGAAACTTAGCCTGTAAAAAATCGCGGACAAAAAACTTCACAACATTGGCAGTTGGATCTTAATAATAAAAACTCTTTGTAAAAACTACATAAACACGCTTTATCTATAAATACCTAGGTACTTAATAATTTTGTTTGTTTGTAAAAAGATGCAATAAAAAGTGTTAACCACTAGTATTAAATAAATTATTAGATAGGTACCTACTTACTATTTTAGTACACCCAGTGAAGAAATACTTAAGTATCATAATCATTGTGTACCTACCTACCTAGGTACCAAAAATTCAGTGTTAAGTAAGACCGTAGGATCTTCGTCAAAATTAATATTGACTATGTAGGTACGTTTGCGCGTATAATTACGTGTGTACCTACGTACTAATTGGTTAAATTGCGTATTTACCTTAAGAATGAAACTAAGAGTTAATTTGATAGTAAGAGGAAAATAAACATTACTGGGTACCACCTGCTATCACCTATGTAAGTAACTAGGTAGGTAATTAAGTAGGTGCTTACATTTTTGATGCCGGCAAGTTTGGGGCGGCCATACGGCGCCGGCGGCATTGGCAGCGCGGCAGTCTTCTTTCGCGCCTCAATCTAGCCCGACGCGGCCATACTGTACCAACTGTGGTTACAAACCACGCTCTACGAAACGAACAATTTGTTTATAAACATCCTTTCTGTTTACAAGTAATATGAACTCGAAGTGTGCCCATTTATTGGGCAGCAAGTGTAAAATACGACTTTAGACATTGATTTGATCGTTTTCAGTATTATACTGGTACTTAGTTACCTGAGTTAGGTAGTCCTTTTAAAAATTGTGAATTATATGAAAAGGTGAATGAGGTACCTACCTAGGTACCTACCATACCAACTTACTGTGATGTTACCTGAACTGCAGTTACTGGAACACTAATAAACATTCGTCGGTGAACTTTCTAAGGTAAGATTTTCTTCCCCCTAACCTACATAAATAAGATAGTACATTAGTTCAGCCGGTAAGTACGTGTCAAGGAAAATGACCCTACATATAATCACCCTACCCTAAATTAAATGTTCACTTTTGAAAAAAATATCCATCTTTGACTAGCTTTATCTCGGCAACTAATGGAACTAGAATACTCGGGTAAGGCTTAAATTGTAGAAAATTTAGTTAACTTTACAGAAGTATGGAAATATGACTCAAATATATAAGTACCTGAAAAACGCTTCCTTGAGGAAGTTTATTCGAAATTCCTGAAATAAGCGCCAAATTTATACACTTTGGAAAAAAATTGCCCG
This sequence comes from Scotopteryx bipunctaria, assembly GCA_949320045.1. Lineage (NCBI taxonomy): Eukaryota > Metazoa > Arthropoda > Insecta > Lepidoptera > Geometridae > Scotopteryx > Scotopteryx bipunctaria. The sequence continues at coordinate 11,616,503 of OX439446.1, read as the reverse complement.
CAACCAATGGACCTAGGGTACTCTGGTTAGGCTCGAATTATAGCAAATTCATTTAGCTTTACAGAAGTAAAGTTACTTAGCTTTTCGAAAAAACTGAAAAAACGGTCCAAATTTTCGGAATATCTTGAGCAGCACAAAGTTTTTAGTATTACAAATTTAGGTATTTAAACTACTCTCAAGGGACCTAACAACATAATGTAAAAAATCGTAAATGTTTGCGATGTTTGCCTTTTTTGTTTCGATATTGACTGCCCTATTATGATTTTCTATGATTATACCCGCCGTTTATAATCATAGAAAATCATAGTACCTAGTTAACTTTCAAGGAAACTCATGAAAATTTTATTTAAATGCCGCTTTTGGGGAGTCTGTCGCTGCGTTAGCAACAGTTAGGTACTCGTTGGTTTCGTCAATTTTAAAGGTGGTCGTGAGAACCTCAACTCAATTCGATCGTGAAAACTCAACTTCAGTAACTCATGAAAACATCATCGGGGTAAAGTTTATATATCACACAATAAAAAATGCTTCATGAAAAATTAACATCGCAGACGAGGTCTTTTATATTTTATATTAATACTAGCTGCCGCCCACGGCTTCGCTCGCGTGGTACCTGGATAAAAAATAGCCTATAATGTTAATCCAGTACATGTACTATGTATATTCCAAGTTTCGTTCAAATCCGTTCAGCCGTTTAGGCGTGATTGAGGCACAAACATCCAAACATCCTCACAAACTTTCGCATTTATAATATAAGTAAGATTTTACTTAGTCAACACGGTGTCAATTCCGTTGTATATTTTCTTTCCTGAACTAACTACACATAAGTCTTAAAAACTTTGCCGTCCCTTTTTTGATTGATTTAGTTTTGACAACAGGCACTCGGTTTTTTTGGCACTGTCTCTGTTGCCGGACCGAAGACGCTGCAGTAAGATTGGAAATCTTAGAGGAACACCTCCGTGCTATCTTCAAAGTTTTCACTTTCATTGCGTGAATGAATCCAATTTTACATCGCGTGTTGGGCGCCTAACTCCCTACTCACATAGTAACTAAGTAGCTATATTTAACATGTCATAAAACTGCAATTATGTTTTTACAAACAATAGAAAATAAAATACTTAAATGCCCGTGGCCGGTATACCTACCTACGGTGCTTAGATCCACTTATCTACCATTTGTAGGTACCTACTAATCTTTGGTCTATTGCAGAATGCACATGCATAAAAAAAAACATTTTATTATTTTCCCTAAAACCGCTGGTCAAAATGAAACGCAGTGAAAACGGGACGATCCCGTTCATTCATGTGCCGTTTAAAACAGGATAGAACTTAGGTCTTAGTTACTTACCTTGTTACTTAAGTACCTACCTAAAAACCTTTGTGACTGCTAAAGAATATTGAGCTTGAATACTTACTCACTCACATAATTCAAGAAACAAATAATAATTTCCTATGAATATACATACTTTTTAGTTATATTTAACACACTGCCTATGTACCACATCTAATGCTACATGCCAAAGTTACATAAAATTTAAATAGACAAATTTTACAATAATAATATGATGAGTAAACCCACCTACACCTAAAGTGACATCCCTAGTGGGGCAGAATACACCAAATAAAAAAAAAAAACGATTTAGTAGGGCAGATTCCACTGCGAATTTTAAGGCTTTTAACTCTGCCCCACCAGTGGGGCGCCTTGGTGGGATAAAGTGGATCAATTCGACCTACCGATCAACTAAGGTAGAGTCCTTTTCACGACGCAAATTCCGCGTCAATTGGGGGTACTTAAACAAATTCTACGGCAATCGAAGACTAGCGCCTCCCTCCACAGGACTTCTTTTGTGAAACGGACTCTGTACTACACATGCACCAACATACCTGTTTACCTATTTGATCGCAGATTAGCGTTAATTATACACAGCAGACTAAATTTACTCTAATAAAGACTAAGTACCTGTCTACATACCAAGGTAATTTACATACATACATTATTATCACGCCAGAGTATCCCTAAAGGGGTGGGCAGAGCCACAAGTAAACATAAGAAAACTTGAAGCCACTTCTGATTTAAAGTCCTAAGATGGATATGGTGAACCATACAGGTGATCAGTCAGCCCATCGCCTATTGCCCATATAGATGGTCCATCATTTTGAAAAGGTCTATATCTCTTAGTCGACTTTTACGACATGCTCGGGAAGAGAAGCCGCTGGACGCATTCTATGCTTTTTCTTTACTTCCAGTCCAGCAGAGAAGTACAAGGTAATTTGCTCTACTAAATAATTTATAGTGGGTATCTAGGTACACACAGTCATGATCCACCACTATAGTTCCTAAGAGCTTATGTTACAAAATACTTACAGGTTTAAACGTTGATGTCGATTTTGTTGTTCTGTTTTAGGGTTACTTTATAGGAAAGGGACGGGAATATTTTTAGAACTGTTAAATTAAGTCAAAGTCAAAGTCAACATTTTTTATTCCTTAAAATCACTGGGATCACTTGGACACGTCTTAAATCTACGTTGCATTTACACTGTTCGTAACGCGACCAAGCGTGGAAGATACAGGTAAGAAACCACGCTTGGCTATTTAGTTTAGGAAAATGCCTAACGTTATTGACAACGACAATATTAATAACAAAATTTTTTAGCAACCACAAATCCCTCATGAAAAAGAAAATAGGAAAATGGTCAAAACACTAAAAATAAAGTAGAGTCGTAATCTGTTTTCACAAAAAACTTCACAAAATGTTACTTACAATATTAAATGATTTCTATTTCTTTGATTTCACTACTGGACTTCGGCAAAGGTTGTTTTGCGGCCTTGTCTATCCCGTGACAAATCGTATACACCTGTCCCTCCACGAGAAAAGTTTGCCGAAGCATTCAACAGAAGTTATGTAACATTGTAACATTATGTCATAATGGTAGTGCACAATGAATAAAGTCAAAGAGCGTGTCTGTCCACGCATTGCCAAGTAGGTAAAAGTGAGCACAAGTACTTGTAGGTCAACGTCGTGATTCGTGACTTTACAAGGACCAACAGTTACAAACGTTTTCGTAGTCAAATCACTAGTAGATTACTGCACTTATGTAGAGGTGACATGACCTTTTCGATAGTTTTGTTGTAATAGTTTGACAGCTCCCGGCTATTGTTCAAAAACAAGGACGTCTAAGAAAGGGTTTTTTTATTTATTTACGGGCTTTGTTACCCATATAAAAACAAAAATGTAAAAAAACCAACAAAAATTTAAACTATACTTATAATAAAACTTAACTACTCAGCTCCGCACGTATTGACCATGTCTTTCCTGTGGACGAGGCCGACTAAGCTGAGAGGGTGGAATAGGTGCTGGGCAAGCCTACTCCATCTTAATTCGTCCCGGGCACTACAGGGTCCCGTTAGTGAAGGTAAAAGTTATAAATCATCTACTAAAGATGGTAAAAGGCCTCAGTAGTTATTGGCCATATGAAGTGATGACAGGTGGAGTAAAGCTTTAATTTAAATTTAGGATTTTGGTCTTTGGCTACCTCTCTCTAACCACAATCGCCTAAATAGCACAAAAAAGCATAGGTTTATGTCATATGTTAGGTTAATGTCATCAAAAAGAGACAAAGTTTTGGATGCGTGAATTACAGGTTATGAATGGTCAAAACAATGGAAGGCCCTTGAAGATGAAGGCTCGGTGCTGTACATTTTTTACTCTACTAACTACTAGACAATCTGATTATCTACTTACCAGCCAAGCGCAGTCCGAGGGGGGGGGGTCACAGAGGACATGACCCCCCCCAAAATCGTACGCGTCAAATTGAAAAATCTTCTAAAAACACAAAATATAACAAAGCAATTTCTGCTCCTAGCCAATAAAAATAGAAGGCTTCCATTTGTTTTATAATGTGTGCAATAAAATTGTGTATTGTGCAATAAAATCTGATTTACTCGACATATTCTATTATTAGTGACCCCCTCCAAAATTACAGGCTGCGACCGCGCCTGTTACCAGGCCTTACCAGCATTAGTAAAATGTGATCGGCGACTCAACTCTGTAGTACTAAATCCTCAGATAAATCTAATTTGACAGGTCTAATGTTGCCGAACCTTACAAGCGATAATTTTGGAGATGACAGATTACTTGAGTAATGGTAGATGTAAAAAATCAAAACCAATTCTGTCACTAATGCGATTTATAAAAACATCTGTTAAGTGTTCAATGAACAACGATTTATCATTCAGTGACTAATGAACCAATGAGAGGAGACTTCAAACAATGGCTGTGAATCCCCTACTGTTTGATAATTGTGTGGTTTTGACGATGACGACTTTACGAGTGTCTATCTCGTCATTTGTTTTATGGGAGTGTGAACACTCTCAGATTGAACTTACGTCTATTACCAATTATTTATTTTATCTTTACACTTCTCAAGTAAATATTAATATTATTAAGTGAAAAACACATTTAATTACGTACTTACAGAAGAAGATAATAACAACCTCATTACCAATACAATACAATATTTACAAATGTTAATGAAAACAATTTTACATAGAATGAAGAAATAAATAACATCCAACAGTCACATACATAGTCCTGACCCCACACTAGATTTCCTGTGTCGTGGGTATCGGAAACTACGAGTACCATAGTACCACAACACCCAGACCCGGAAGAAATATTTACAGAACATGCAAACATTTCTTCCGCAGCAGGAATTGAACCCGCGCCTCTTGCGTCTCTGCCGAGCAATCGCCCGCCACGCCACCGAGGCCGCCGAGAAATGAAAGAAAAATGTGCATAAAAACACATTGTTTACTATTTTGCTTTTGATAATGAATTGTAAACTGATAAAAGTGTAGATACTTATATAAAGTAAGACAAAAGTTAGTGTAGTAGTGAAGATACCTACGAGGTAGGAACTTGTGTCCAACTTCTCGGTTCCACTTCTAACGGGTTAGCCTTATTAGCCACATTGTATCTGCACTAAATTAGTCATTGACAGTGTTGTGGGACTATTGACAAGACATTTTAAGCTCTATTGCTTGTAAGTTAGGTTTACTTTAAGTTCAGCAAGTTTGTCTCACACACATAAATTAGTGACGATGAGTGATGTTAACGAGGAAAGTTTATTACGCTGGATGTTTTCAGTTTTTTACTACTAGGTACTACTAATCGTGTCACTAGTTCTTTATTAGTGAGCGCTTCCGTGCTTAGGAGGGCACGTCAAATTGTCGGTCCCGGCTTTAAGTCGTTAAGCCATGACGGGGGCCTTTAGGCGGCCTAAAAACTCCATCACAAGAGTTGGCCACTCTAGCTCATACGAACTTACTTTACTTACTAGTTCTTGCGAACCAGTGTGGTGAACGGATTTAAAGTGCGCCTCGAAGGCTCCTTAAATGCACTTGACACATGTTTTCGAACTTTTTACGGTTATACGACATGCCGGTTTCCTCACGATGATGTTTTCCTTCATCATTTGAGAGCACTAGCGCACATAATTTTTCGAATAGAAATATCCTTTGGTGCACGATCGGTCGTGCTCTGGTTTTGATCACAAAAATATAACAGAAAAGTAGCTACTACAAGCCTATTTTAGGTAAGATTTCAAAGTTATATTCTTTATTCTGTACCTAAAATATTTTCTGGTTTTTACTAAGAAAGTTATGTCAATCGAGCGAGACATTCAAGAAATATGTCTAATGTGCGTATACGAGTAATACGTTGGTAAGAAGTATTTAACTATCGCCCATATACTTCTAAATTCCTGAATAAAGTTACGGCGTGGCTTCGCTGCTTATTTTTAGACAAGGGTTAGGTACTCTATTTTTGTCCGTGGACTGTCAAACAAACTAAAATATAGTGTGTTTTATTATGCCCCAAGCTAGAGGCAATAAACATAAAAGTTGGAAACATTAGAGGTTTTGTTTATTATGAAAATCAATCTTTATGGGAACAGATGCTTTACGTCAATTATTTAGATTATACATCCCAGATTACTTAGTTAATTAACATGTCTATCCAAAACGATGACAGACAGACTCTCGTCGTCTGGAAAACTCATTGTATTTTAATGCCCGGTTCTAATATTCTACTTCCACAGGGCCCCTATTTTTATTATTTATTGTTATAGCGGTAATAGAAATAGGCACTGTGAAAATTTCAGCTATCTACCTACTTATTACGGTTCATGAAATTAGCCCACTGACAGACGAACGGACGGACGGACAGCGGAGGCTTAGTAATAGGGTTCCGTTGGCATCCTTCCGATACGGAACCCTAAAATGTAACATATTGGAACCGGGCATAAGCAGCGTAGGCTCTTGGCATTACAGCTTCAAAGGCAATTTACATTCTCCAGATGCCAGTTAGATCTATTATTCTCCAGATGGTATGAAGATAGGGAAACAATGCGCGTGAGGAAGGAATATTTTACTGTCATGTTGTCAATATTATAGTGCTTTTCACGTATTTCCGCTAGATTATGCAAAGTGGGGAGGAATGCGAGCATCTTGACTTGAGATCTTATTACGAGAATCGACATTATGAATAGTTGATTGAAATCAAAATATCACTGCTTTGTACTGAACTAAACCAGGAACATGCTGTGCCGACCCCACATAGAGTGGGATTAGGGCAGGAAGATGATGATGATGATGTACTGAAGTAAACCTTATTTGACAGCTCTATAATTATTATTTCTCCATTGTATGGGCCCAGAGGTCAGTATGTTTTTGAGTTGACAAAAACCACAGATTAACGATCCTTAGTTTATTAGTGTAAAGTTTTAACAAGTTAAGTAGGATGCTAATCCGTACTAGTTCGCTGAGATAGCTTAAGATCAACTGAAGTACAATTAAATAACATGTTTAACGTAAACTATAATGTAGGTTGCGGCGCAACAAATCAATTGCCTGTGCGTGCCCCGTGCAGAAAGTAATTAGAAATGTCAAAATGACTTGACGGCCTCGGTGGCGTGGCGGGCGATTGCTCGGCAGAGACGCAAGAGGCGCGGGTTCGATTCCCGCTGCGGAAGAAATGTTTGCATGATCTGTAAATATTTCTTCCGGGTCTGGGTGTTGTGGTACCATGGTACTCGTAGTTTCTGATACTCACGACACAGGGAATCCTAGTGTGGGGTCAGGACTATGTATGTGACTGTTGGATGTTATTTATTATTATTATTATTATATTATTATTACTTACATTTAGTAAGCATGTTTTCGATCTGACATCTCAGAATTCTAAAACTGTTGCCGTTCCTATTTTATGTAATTACCTACCTACCGGATAATTGTAAATACCGCTAGATTATAATTTATCTCGCGAGATTGTAAACTGTCGAAAGATTGTGAACCGTGACATACTGCTTACAATTTTACTGGTTTAAATTTCCGGCGCTTCGGCGGGCGCTGTCGCGGGGCGTATTTTTTCACTTACTAACCTATTAATTTCGATCTAAGCAGATGTTCGACAGTTTACAATCTCGCAAGATTATAATCTAACGGTGTTTACAATTTTACGGTGACACCTACAAGTAAAGCACTTCACACACGGCAACTATAATGTAAAGAGAGAAGATTCTTTCCCTTAGTCGACTTTTGCTCGGAAGAAACAGCTGTACGCGTTCTATGCGTTTTCTTTACTACCATTCCTAAGTAATCACCATCACCATTGTAAAGATGTATATTATAGCACGATACATCTCATTACGTCTTTCCATAGAAATTATCAGGAGATCACACACGACAGCCATAATGTATATTTTTACATGGATACAATTGTTACGGGTGTAGTGTTCATTAATATAAAGAAGAAGAAGAAAAGATAAGAACATATATTTTATGATTCATCACACTTACAATAACTTACAATCATCATCATCTTCCTGCCCTTATCCCACTCTATGTGGAGTCGGCACAGCATGATCCATGATCCTTGGATCATGCTGTAAGAGTTAAAGAGTTACTTACAATAACCAAACAAAAACTAAGAGAAGGTAAAGAAGTGAATGTGATGAACCAAAAGGCCCTGCCTCAGCATTATGTTGCTCAGCAAGAAGCTGATGACATACGATATAGATGCCGTGTGTGAAGCGTTTAACGGATAACTGCAGTCTAATTAAGCCACATTTCCATTAGTTAAGGATGTTGTCCAACAGAATCGACAGCAACTCCATAAAGCGATCGGAGCTATGTCCTATAGAGAAAGTGTTTGTTTTTGCGGCAATGTTACATCATTGGGAATTCATTATAGATTCTAGTCATCTTCCAAAGACGGAACCAGATGGAATGAGCCGTGAGTGCACAGCAAACGTCCAATTACGTGGCTTACCTATCGCACTAGAAATCGCTCTGTCGAAATTGGATTTTAAATTGGAACTGCTCCATTTCGAGGTGCTTCGATTGTGTACAACGAAATGCTTAGTCACACTTAGATCCCACTTATATTATTAATGCGAAAGTTTGTGAGGATGTATGTTTGTGCCTCAATCACGCAGTAACGACTGAACGGATTTGAATGAAACTTGGAACAGACTTAGTATGTGTGCTGGAATAACATTATAGGCTACTTTTTGTTTGGATACCACGCGAGCGAAGCCGCGGGCGAAAGCTAGCATTTTATATAGTTGACTTACCCCCGAATACTCAAACGCATCTCAAAGTTGAGCACGACTCAAATGTCGATTTTTTGACAGATTTCCATCAGAAACTGTCAAAAAACCGTGATTTGAGATGTGCTCAACTCTGAGTCGCGTTTGAGTATTTTGGGGTTTGTCCTAACGCTACTACTCTGAAATGTTGAAGGAAAACGTCGCGAGGAAGCCGGCGGCATGTCGTATAACCAAAAAGTTTGAAAATATGTGTCAAGTGAACGTAAGGAGCCTAAAGCCTCTCACCACACTGGTTTGAAAGAACTAGTGACACGACTAGAGAGGCTAGTTTATTAACGCAGTAGTAGACAATTTATAACCAAGGATGTGATGGTGGGTCGAGCCGCATGGCCTGTGATCATGTTAATATTACAATTAGTTAGTTGAATTCATGACATGACGTTAGGTAAATAATAAAAAGATATAAAAAAAACTCGTTAGTATGCCTATGTATGTACATAATAAGGTCAATTCTGTTCTGTATTTTCCTAAATTTAAATTATAGCGATCCGATCCCTGTTATCTGAATGTATAAAATTTTACATTTCTAAACGTTATGTTGACTTTATCTGTAAAGTCGGTTCAGGAAACCAACGGAAAACCAGTAGATTAAACAGACTGGAATCGAGGGAGAGCTACGAAACTACCCTACTTTGAATTTTCGTTGAAAACTTTTAAAGTATGGTGAGGTAACCTTGTTAGCGATCCAATCGTGATCGTATTTATTTTGGACCTCTCGGTGGTTTTAGCATTGAGCTAGGTTTTAAAAGAATATTTCACGGGAAAAAGTCACATGCTTTTCGTATATTTACATATTCCTACTTTATACCAAAGTACTAAAAAATCTCGTCATTTTAATCTTACTTGTATTATAAATGCGAAAGTTTGTGAGGATGTTTGGATGTTTGTGCCTCGATCACGCCTAAACGGCTGAACGGATTCGAATGAAACTTGGAATATACATAGTATATGTGCTGGATTAGCATATAGGCTATTTTTATTCAGGTAAAACGCGAGCGAAGCCGTGGGCGGCAGCTAGTATTTTTATAAATAAACATAGCGTACGTAGAGGGCATATAAGATATTTGGTTTTATGGTCCTCCTTGCATACATTTTATTCTACATAAGTACAACCTTTTCTTTAATACCTATAAACTTTCTATGGTACCCTTATGTCAAATAAAGACTCCACATATAGGGGCCTTCTGTAGCACGGCAACAAAGTAAATAATACCTACATCAAAATAACAAAAACTACAGTTCGCCTTATAGCCAAGTGTTTCTGTAAACACGGAAAATCACCAGTGAAAGGAAATTTATTGGAAAAGCTAGGGAAATTGCGAGACTCGTACGGAAATGGAAAAGCTTTGAGGATAATCGCGCCATCACTCCAGTCGCGGGTTTCAAATAACAGCGAGAGATGGAGTACATGCTTGACTAGACGACACACACCTCGCGATTTACCTTCTTTGTGAAGCGCTCGTGGCGTAGCTTGCTTAGACGTTCTTAATTGATCTGTGAAGTTAAGCAACGTTGTGCGCGGTCACAATTTGGATGGGTGACCGCAAGTGGCATTACGAGCTGAGCGCTTCCGTGCTTCGTAGGTGCCGGATTTTAAGTCGTTAAGCCATGACGGAGGCCTTTAGGCGGCCTAAAAACTCCGTCACAAGAGCTGGCCGCTAGCTTATACGAACTTAGTTTACCTTTTTTTGTTGAAGTACGAGCAGGTTCTGAATTTTTTTTCTTTTTTACTCGATGCGATTACACCAAATTAGTTATCGGCTGAATAATGGCCGGACGTCGTCGATCGAACTCAGCGATCGAATCAAATGTATGCTAAAAGAAGATATACAACTACAACAGATAAAAAAAAAATCATAAAAAACATTAAAACTCCTTTTTAACGTTTTGTACAAACTGGCCATAAAGAGAGCTTCTGATTCTAAATTCAAATTGTATAGTCACTTTTATTTTTAATGAAATGAAACGTTGTTGAGGTTGTTGTAAAGAGTTGTAAAGATTATGCAATCTGTCTGAAAATCGTAAAAAAAAGTTGAAAAACATTTTTTAGACGTCAAGTTTTGTGAGAATTCTTAACTTTGAAAGTTTTTATTACTCGGAGGTTTGTTCGTGGAGGTGCTTGTTCAAACTTTTTCAGATGTATTACTGAAAGAGTTCTTCCTTCAAAATTTTAAGACATTTTGTACAATAGCGATTATAAGTGCCTAGTCTCTTCCGACTTTATTGTTATTATGCTATAATATAATATCTTTAAGATTAAATTATAATAAAATGATTATCACAATCTAGTTGGTATGTTTCCTAATCTTACGATGTACCTAATTGATAGAATATCTTAATCCTCATTTTGAGATATTATTATTTAGTACAGTGGGGTATGGGCTGAGGGTCGGTGTTTTATTGTGTAGTTAATATATTATATTTAATATAAATATTTTTTGATATAAATTGAGACGAGGTAAGTGAAATTACAAATATCTATTCTCCACGGTTGAAACTTCGCATCGAAAGCCGTGGTACCTCCCTACTACAATTAGTCGTGTCACTAGTTCTTTCAAACCAGTGTGGTGAAAGTATTCAAAGTGCGCCTTAACGGCTCCTTTAGTGAACTTTGACATTCTTTCGAACTTGTTCCACGACATGCCGATGTTTTCCTTCACCTTTAAGAGTACTGGTACAGCGCACCTAATTTTTCAGATATAAAAAATCATTGATAAGTACACCGTATTTGAACTCACGACCTTAGGATTGGAAGGTGGGCCTCTACCACTAGACCACCAGTGCTCTCGGTACCTCCCACTAGGCGAAGACCTTGACTATATAACTAACTAACCACTATCATGATCTTCCTGCGCTTATCCCACTCTATGTGGGGTCGGCACGGCATGTTCTCTTAAAACATTCCCTTATGTCTGGCGTCATCCCTGTACTCCTTGTATAACTACCTCAAAAAAACATAATACAGGCCAATCGCACCGCTCTTTAAAAAGTTCCAATACAAACTTTGACACCCCATTTCACCCCTTTTCAAGGGTTGTTTACTTGGAAAAATCCTGAAACACGTGTCCATTTCTTTTGCATTTACAGTATCCGAACCGAGTTTCAAGCAAATCTCACCACGCGTTGATAGTTCAATACAAACGTTTTCTTCATCCCTTTTCGTTTCGAAAAATCCCGCCTTAACTAAAAACGGGTAGTTAAGAAGAAGAAGCTGAAGCTAAGAAGCTCAAAGGGAAGTAACTTTACTTCCCTTTGAGCTTCTTAGCTTCAGCAGTTTCGGCTCGGTGATGAAGGTCAGTCAGGTTAAGATATTTTTATGTATCTATACTTTTCTACTGCTTCTAAATTGGAATGAGACCAAAGGTGAATTTCGTAGTCAAGAGTCTGAGCAAATGAGATTTCATGATAATTTCTTCTGGCAATACTGCCCTCCTAATAAAGAACGCAGTAACTATGTCAAACATGTATTGATACGTGATTGAGAACAGAATGTTGTATTTTGTTTGGCGATTCCGAATATGTATCTAACTATTTTTTGTCAAAAATGCTAGTTACTGCGTTCTTCATTAGGGGGGCAGAATACTGAGGTACCTAGATCATTTATTTTTACAGAGAAACAAAGTCTTAAAAACTAATAGTAGGTAATCATGATCTTACAGCTAGGAACCATTTAAAAGATTCCTAAAGAATTTACTTCATTTGTGGCAATATTTTTATCTGTCACATTAATCATTTCCTAATAAAAAAAGAAGTCATGTGTTGCTGTTTTAATTTATAATATGATTTTGTTATAGGTGAAGGAGCTAGCATTACAATATGGCTCAAGACAACAGCAACTCCACCATGGAAATGGGCACCAGTGATCAGGTAAGCACACAATTCGTTGTATAAAGAAGGCGGGAGGGTCATTAAGGTGATCACCTTAATGAGTGTGTCGGCTATTACTCGGCTAGTGATATTTTTTCTCATCTCATTTCATGATTTTTGATTGTCCCTGCCTCGAATAGCAGAATAACTACCCAATAAAACATTTGAAAATTTGCATTATTAATTCCATGGCGGTACGACGAACTTCGCGGGGTGGACTAGTGATATTTTTTCTAATCTCATTGCATGATTTTTGATTTGTTGGATCTGTCTCTGCCTCGAATAGCAGAATAACTATCTAATAAAACATTTGAAAACTTGAATTATTATTTCTAAGGCGGTACGAACTTCGCAGGGTGAGCTAGTAAGTACTAAAATATATTAATTAATCTACTAAAAATGAATAACGGTATTCTCGCAGCAGTGTGGTAGAACCTTTACAATAGAACTTTTATCCTAGTCTTATGTAAATTATCAAGATGTTAATCGTTCATGTTGTGAACTTGTTAATTTGTGTAGATCTTTCTCTAAGCTCAAAGCTCTTACTGTAACTACTATTGTTTGAAGTTAAACCCTCAGTCAACGGCCTGTTTAAGATAAACTTTGATAACCCAAGTTCGAGTTAAAATTCTAAACAAGGTCTCGAGACAGTAAAGCCGCGTTGACACAATCAGAGTGAGCTCGGATCGAACGCATTCTGAGTCTACTCGGACCTTCAGTTCGCCAGTACGATTGATTTACTGACTGCTATACGAGTATCGTTTGAGTATGAGATCTCTGTCCGAACATACTTGGCAGGTGTCAACGCGGCTTTAGGGTTATTCGTATCGCGTTCAGTGAGTTGAATGGTAGTATGATAACTCAGGTAGCTCAGCTGACTTGTGAATCATTGACAAGATTTACAATGAGGAACGTTCTTAAAAATAAAAATTGCTCCCAGTCGCTTCCTAATTGGCGTTTTACTGGAAACCTCAGAGGCATAAACAGCATACGATCATCTCACCCTTTAATAATGTATCTTTATCGCTCGGCTTTATCGCTTCCAATAATGTCATTTGAACATCAGCGGAACCAAAATGGCCCATTTCCATTGTTTTTTTTTCAATTTCGTATTTTTAAAAGTGATTTATTGACTTCAAAATTCATTTATTTTTAATTTTGAACTATTTTGCAGTCACCAAATGACTTTAAGGACTACGAAATTGAAAAAAAAAACAATGGAAATGGACCATTTTGGTGACTTTCATCACTCGGTGATTTTCAAGAATCGACCCCCAATACGAACATTTTGGTACGAATTTCGTGTGGAAAAGCAGAGTGAAGTTCGTCCTGACGTTTAGTGGCCAAAGTTAAATAGGTATCTAATAAAGGCTTGTCCATGGAGCTTGTTTGGTCCAATCTAAGACGATTATTCTGGGGACAATGGGATACGCCTTAGCGCCATCTAGGACGGCATAAATAAACAAAACTTATGCTTAAGAATGAATCTCATTGCTCTGTTTATTGTTTATCAGTATTGTGTGCCATTTTGCACTGAGCGCTAGTGTAGTGATGAGTGGAAATAGTGAGCCGTGATTATTAGGATCGGAACAATGTGTTGAATCACAAATCTAGGTGAGCTAAGACTACAAAAGTGCCACATATAGAAATAGATTTAGAATTTAATTGTGAAATATGAAACTAAAGGGAGAAAAAGTGTTTCAATATTGTATTATTATCTTGCCAAAAAAGGGTAGGTCCTTACGTAAATTAAATCCGTCTTCTAAATACACAGGTTAATAAAAATAGTTCATGGATTCAGGCGTGACTTATCGGAGGTCCATTTTAAGATAAGCTTACCAAATAATTAGATAAGGTAAGCTTACTAAAATGCACTGCCCGCCCGCCTGCAATAAGATATTGAACGTCTATTAAGTATTATCCTAATAAATAGTTATTATTGTTTCCTTTAGCTCAGATTAGTTTCGCACTCATAAAAAATAACTTTGTAAGGTTCGCTTAGACACTACTTAGACCCTTCTTAGACCCCATGTTGGGATGACCGGAAGATTTTTATTCTCTACTTCCGTCTCTCCCTTTTCGTTATGTCATCGCTCATGCATAAACAAAATATTGTATAGATAAATGTAGAATTACATAAATACCTTCCTACAATACAGAAATAATTATTTTATATTTATAGACAACAAACGCAATTACCTACGTGCCTAAGCTAATTATGATTCACAGATTGAGGTAAAATCTTAGTTTATTATTAGTCAAATACACAAAAAGATTTACAAAAAGTTTTACAAATTGGTGTCAGATGGTTCATTTTCTATGTTATTACACCACACCTTTTACAAGTGCTATCAAGATAAAAAAGTAACTACCTACCTAGTACTTAAGTAGACATACACTTGAGAAATCTTAAAATATTCCATACAATGGAGCCTGGCAACGTAAAAAAGATATTTAAATAAAACCGGTCAAGTGCGAGTCGAATTCGCACACGAAGGGTTTCGTAACCATCGTTCATATAAGTATATAAATGTTTCTTATATGCCATCTACGTGGCAGCACGTTCCCTATTAAAATGAAGCAAAAAAATGGAAATTAAAACACGTCTCTTCTATGAAGACCATCTTAATTTTTAGTTTTTTTCTTTTGTACAAATCAGTTGTCTGAAATATATTAAATCCTCTCATAATTTATAGCGAGTGCATGTAAATAACATTAAATAATGGACGATTGAATTAATTTTTATTTTTTTAAAATACACAGTAGGTACCTACACTAACAATTTAAGCACATTATAACTGAAAAAACTAAAGACATGATAAAAGAAAGAATAAAACAACCACAAACTAAAGCGATGATTGATTACGAACGTTATTTTATTTGATTATTTGTTGTTATAGCTGCAATATAAATACATGTACTCTGTGAAAATTTCAACTTTACCTATTACGGTTCTTGAGATACAGCCCGTTTTCAGACGAACAGACGGACGGACGGACAGCGGAGGCTTACCCTTCACGGTACGGAACCCTAAAAAATATTGTACGCGCCGAGAGCTGTGACGGCATTAGATAGGTAGGTAACGTAGTTGGTTTTTCATGATCAGAAATAATTGGCATAAAAACATGGCCAAGCAAATGAGTTCAAGTTCAGTCAGATAACAATTTTTTGTCTGTCTGATTCTATTTCAATGTCTACCGTTCTATACCGTGCGTTCTATACCACGAAAGGAGCCTTTGAAGTGCACTTTAAATCCTTTCATCACACTTTTTCGAAAAAACTAGTAAAAGTATGTTCGTAGCGTAGCTTGCTTATACGTTCTTGATTGATCGTTGAAGGTAAGCAACGTTGAGCGCGGTCACAATTTGGATGGGTGACCGCAAGTGGCATTGCGAGCTGAGCGCTTCCGCGCTTCGGAGGGCACATTAAATTGTCGGTCCCGGCTTTTCAGTCGTTAAGCCTTAAAACTCCGTCACAAGAGTTGGCCACTAGCTCATACGAACTTACTTAGAACCTAGTAACACGTGTGTTTGAAACCATTTTTTTTCTAGGTTTTGGTGCCTGTCAAAAAGAAGAAAACAACCCTCATTGTCGGCTTCGTCGTGATGCTGGCCATACTCGGAGTGGTGATCGCTTTGGTGGTCGTGCTCTCGGGCAATGAGGGGGGAGTGTCGGAACCCTTGGGCCCCAGTACTGAGGGCACGTCGACCGTGCTACCTCCTTCGCCGATACCGCCCATTGTGACCACTGAGCCACCAGCGCCAGAACCGACGGAGACAACGCCTGAGCCGGAACAAGCGCCATTGGCTCTTGAGGATATAATCAATGGGGTTTTCGCGCCTACGTCCTTCAATGCTACTTGGACTTCAGGTATTTTCTTGCTTGGAATAACTTCTTTGTTCTAAGATTATTTTTAAGGAAAATGGAAGAATAAAGGTATTCCTTTATAAACAGAAAGAAACTTACAACTAATACAAATATAATATACAAAAGAAACAGGGCTATCTAAAGGCCGTTGCAAACGGTTTATAGATAGCTCACCTGATCCAGTTTATAAGACGGTGGAAGCGTGCCCAAGACGTTGGCCGCATTGCCACGCTAAATGGCAATAATGATCCGTTGAGAATAAATAAATAAATAATAAAGGTATGTTGTGCCGATCCCATGAAGGTAAAGGTCAGGGCAATGATAATGATGAATATTTTAAGCGCTGAATTAATCGTAGGAAGGTCGAAGTCACCCTCTGATCTATCCTACTGTATATAAATCCGTAACTTTTTTATGATACCTATACAATTTTTCGTTCGCATCCATCTTTATTTTTATCCTGGTATCACGGAAGCTATCAGTCCCTATAGAACCTACAGGAGAAAAGCTGAAATTCGTATTTCAAATCCCGTGGACCCATCGCAATGAAGCCACGGGCACTCCAGCAAAATCGATCAGTCGCTAACAATCGACAAGCTTCTATAGGATCCAATCAACATCCCAGTGACATGGACGACGAATAGAGTAGATCGGTCCAGAGATACTTTACATAATTTCGGTTGCAGATTCTGTTTCCTTACCTACACAATTACAGTGGTACCACAAATATTGTGCGCCTCAGCAATTTTTACTGTATAATATGATGGTATGTGTATTTTATCATAATTTAATTAACTACACTGTTACGGTGTTACTAGTATCATTCGAAGCATAATGAACGTGTTTAATCTGTAGAAAAAACAATTTTTACTACGTCGTTCGTTGGTAGAATATTGGAACATGACATTAGTCGGCTTCGCATATTGACCATGTATATATTCTCTTTCCTGTGGATAAGTTCGACGCTGATGGGATGGCAGTTCCGCAAGACTAATCTATCTAAAATTATTCTTTAACCGTGTCTATATTTTTTTTTTCTTATAATTTGATTGTATGTTTTTAACTTTATGGCCCTTATTTTCAGGTAGCGAGATGTTGTTCAGGGACGAGAATGGTGACTTGATATTGTACGATATCACGACGGACAGTACAACCGCACTCATTGCAAACACATCTGAGGTAATTATTTAAACTGCAAAAGGAAAATTCTTAAAAAAATAAATATTGGCAGTCTCTTCTATGATTGCATTTACTTACGTTAATCACCATAAAATACGAGATTATCTGATTTGTCCCATTGTACCGGTAGTTATGTACCTATACAATACATTATAGGTAAAGTTTTCTAGTTTACGAAGGGGACATCTTACTTTTAAGATACTAGTTCAGTTTTTGCTTTAGCATTAAAAATGGCGTCGAGAAGTTCGGACTGATGTTCAAAGGACGTTAGTGGGTGGTCATCAAAGTTAAATAAGTAGGCGGATAAGCCAGTATGTGCCCTTACAACAAGATTTTTTTAAACCCACGACAAAAGTGGGTCTTTCAAATAAAAAGACTGTTATCGAGTTTCAGAAGTCCAAAAAAACTATGCTAACCGCTGCGCCCCTTGGTGGGCTATGGCCGTAAAACATAATCTAAGAACCTTATCTAAAATTATACCAACATAATGCAAAAAACTGAATCGAATTTGGTTCAGTTCCTACCTAGTTATTGAGTTTCAGAGGTGCAAAAACTATGCTAGTTACTGCAGCGCTTCTGATTGGCCATGGCTGTAAAACATATCTAAGATCCTTTCTTGAAATGACACCAATAAAATGCAAAAAACCGCATCGAAATCGATTCCGTAGCTTTTGAGGAAAATTGTAACAGACAAACAACAGACACAAATAAATAAACATACAAGCTCTTAGGCCAAACGCATATAACTTCTCCGTTCCGTCGAGGATAAAAAGGGCATTAGACTACAAATGGAAAAAACTAAGGCCTTTTACCATCTATAGTAGATGATTTATACAGCGTCAGGAGGCAACTTTTACCCTCACAAACAGGACGCTGTACTACCCGGGACGAATTAAGATGGCGTAGGCTTGTCTAGCGCCTATTCCATCCTCTCAGCTTAGTCGGCCTTGTCCACAGGAAAGACATGCTCAATACGTGCGGAGCTGCCTAAGCCGCGGGTTTCCTCAAGATGTTTTCCTTCACCGTTACAAATGGAAAACAGAATACACAAGTAATTCCACTCCGTCTATCCTTCACCCGAGTTCTGCAGTATTTTCTGTGGAGTTGCTTTACATACGTCATTCAAGTTGAATAAGTAACATCACGTATTTAAGTTCTCCAGGTGAGGTCGTGTAAACTCCCAAAACTGCGCATTGCAGACAGGAAGCTACTGTTTAATGCATGAAGACGTCTCGTTCTCGACAACTGACATTACCAATTCACCCTCGCAACAATTCAATCTTTCTGTACCTACTCCAAATTATTCAAGATGTTTGATGAGGTTTCATTTTACTGTTTTGAATATGTGAAAGGAGACAGGTACTTTCTTATGGAATCGCTATAGGAATGTAACTGAGAAGGTACCTTATTCACTATGACCAAACAAAACGTAACGCGGGCACGTTTGTGGAATCACCGTGTTATCGTATTCTATATGAGAATTTTGTATTGCAAAAATACTTATTTTTATTACGTCTTCGCTGGACTGGGAGTAATGAAAAAACATAGAATGTGGAGAGCTGCTTCTCTCCATATTCCAAGGATCATGCTGTGCCGACTTCACATAGAGTTGGATAAGGGCTGGAAGATGATGATGTATTGCAAAAACGTGACGAGGCGTGTTACAAACAAGTTACGAGCTGTCAAGTTTCGTTTGGTCATAGATGGGGGCCTGAGGTCTCAAGAAGTCACTAACAGCAAGTTCAATATAAAATTGGTTAATGAATCGCTAGTAAGTCACGGTGTCATTGCGATCGCGTAATGTCGATTCATTTTTTTTCAGTAGCGTTTAGCGACTTCCTTAGACACTAGAATAACACTGAAAGTGACTTAGCTCTGATCAGATGTTAGAAATAGAATGGACGGAAAAAGAAAACATTTTGAGAACCATTTTAAACCTAAGGTCTATGAAGTCCAACTATGTAGTTTGATAACATAACTTGCTAGGTGCTATCATAATTTCGTTATTGAAAAAAATATATTCCCTTATCATTATAATCTTACTAGTTCATTGATATCTTATCTCATAAGTGGCTTTTAGGTACCAAGTTTCTCCTGACGGCTATCCTCTGATCATCACTATGAGTATGGTATTCAATACATTAAATATTACGTGTTATAGACGATTAATATTAAATAGTTTGTACATAACAATATCAGATGAGAATATTATCTTGTTTCACTCTTTTTAGAGCGTGATTTTTCAGTACTTGGGTTTTAGTTTTTAAACTTAGGTACTTTTTGGGGTTCCGTACCTGAACCCGAAGTGTGCTAAAGGGATATTACTAAACTTCCACTGTCCGTCCGTCAGCGGACTGTATCTCATGAACAGTAAAAGGTAGAGTTGAAATTTTCAGAGTGCCACTGTAACTATCTAACAACAACTAATAAAAATTAAATTAAAAGTTGGCCTCCATACAAGAAACATTAATGTACATGTACTTTACTTGTTGACGGCCTCGGTGGCGTGGCGGGCGATTGCTCGGCAGAGGCGCAAGAGGCGCGGGTTCGATTCCCGCTGCGGAAGAAATGTTTGCATAATCTGTAAATATTTCTTCCGGGTCTGGGTGTTGTGGTACCATGGTACTCATAGTTTCTGATACCCACGACACAGGGAATCTTAGTGTGGGGTCAGGACTAAGTATGTAACTGTTGGGTTTTATTTATTTATTTACTTGACCGGTTTTTATATATAAAAACCGGTCAAGTGCGAGTCGAATTCGCACACGAAAGGTTCCGTAAAATTACAAACTGCATCTAAATAGATGCAGTTCATAATTTGACTCTAAGTTTTTATGAATGAAAGAGTTTGTTTTGAAGTGAATCTGTTTCCAGGTTCTGCAACAGTCATCGAGAGTGACGCTGTTATCTGCGGACGGCAAACATGTTGTCCTTTCGTACAGTGTGAGCCCGGTAAGTTCCCTTGATTAGATGACTAATGGCTTGCTCAGGGAAACACGTTTGAATATCACATTAAGGGACTTATTCAGCACAAATTGTAGATTGTTTACATAAAAAACTAAGGCCTTCTACCATAATCTTAAATGATTCGCGTCTGGAGGTAACTTTAGCTGTAGTGTCTGAGACGAAAAGATGGAGTAGGCTTGCCCAGCACTTATTCCATCCTATCAGCTTAGTCGGCCTTGTCCACATGAAAGACATGGTCAATACGTGCGGAGCTGACTAAGCTGCGGGTTTCCTCACGATGTTGCCCTTCACCGTTTGACTGGTATAGCGCACATAAATTTTTCGCACAGAAAAATCCATTGGTACACGACCGGGTTGGAACTCACGACCTCAGGATCAGAAGGCGGGGTCACTACCAACTAGACCACCAATTGAGTGCACAATGACACAGTTACATACCTACACGTGTAAATCAAAATGAACATAATATTGGGTTAATAATGGGTTTGAGATTCGTCAAACATGTCCACCTCAACTATAGAATACAATATTACCTAAAGATAATTTTTTTGTTACATTTTATTGTTATTACACGCTATTATTATTTTATTGTTTATCAGTAGGTACAAGTTTAGATACGTACATAGTGTTACAGGGATTCCCCAAACCACTCAATTATCCAATCCTACTGATATTATTAATGCGAAAGTTTGTGAGAATGTAATGATGTTTGTGCCTCAATCACGCCGTAACGGCTGAACGGATTCGAATGAAACTTAAAACATAATAAGTGTACTGGAATAACTAAAAGTTATAGCCAACAAGTATGAGTGTCCCATACTTCACCACTGGGTGAAAACAATCATACCTTTTAGTTTCTTCTGTAATGCTGTTTCTTAATTTTCTTTTTCTTTTTAGTACTTTTTATATTTTTATTTTGTATGTGTAATTTGTTTTTGAATGTGTTTGTTTTTTGTTATTGTGCTATGGACTAAGTTGTCTGAGAATAAAGATTTATTATTATTATTATTATAACATATAATAGACTACTTTTTATCCGGGTAAGTACCACTCGAGCGAAGCTGCGGGTGGAAGCTAGTGCCTCATAAAGCTCAAAAATAATTACCCACTGAATCTGACATGAAGCATAAAGCAAACCTGAGTTATTTAATTGTGCTTGTACAGTCAGTGACAGAATTTTCTGGACATTTGGAGTTGAGCTACTTTGCAATAAGTGTTAAAATTCTAACTTTTGGACACAAATAGTAATGGCAAAGGAATTCTATTGTTTGTTATCATTTATCAATCAATTTATCTAGCAAGTATTCCCAAGGAGGGTTGACGTCAGGCAGGCGGCCGGTCATAAAACACCTTAGCCAAACTTACAGCATGATCCAAGGATCTTGCTGTGCCGACCCCACATAGAGTGGGATAAGGGCAGGAATTATCATTTCTTAATCTAATTCAATGACTTAAAGATATTGATATTGAATGAGCAAAAGCATTGTGTATTCTAAGTAAACGGCGTTTAAAGATTGAAAAGACAATTTTGACACAAAGGACAAACATTTTTGTTTTTTAAACAAAACAGTTTGTATAAACTTTCGTCGCTGACTGTACTTATGTACCTAGCTAGTATATTTGCGCACACAATATTTAGTTATGTGTGTTACTGCTAATTATAGGTACCTTCATATCTATTCAAATGGAAATTAATTTGGAGGTCTCGTGAACGACCGGACGGGACGCTCTCTTGAGTGCTCTCGCAAACAATCAGACAAACGCAAACATTTATATAGCTGCGGCAAAATGGGAGTTTTCACAAAACGTAATGGAACCGTGCTCTGAAATAATGAGTTCCCAAATGAGATTTTTACAAAATCACTCAAGCGTTGTGGTTTAATTTGTGTAATTATAAAGGAAATTAATGAATAGTTTACTATAATATATGTGTGTTATATAGGCCACGAATTTTGCCATCGATGAACATGTGCAAGACTGCGTGAAGTTTAAAAAAATTGCCCTCTTTTCAATAACCATCACCGTCCCAGCATAAAAAACTAGACAAATGCGATTCGAATAGAACCTACATGATAGAAAAACTTTATTTGACACACCAAAATTACACAGACACATAAGATAAGTACAAAAACAAACAAATAAAATGAAAAAAACTAATAACTGACAATAAGAGAGATAAAATAAAAGAAAAACTAACAAAATAAACAAACAAAACATCTATTACAGAAAACAAACACAGCTTAGTAATTAGCTTAAAATTTAGGCAGGTGCTTTTTTGTGCTGTGTGTTATTTTTAGCTTGTTCCAGCGGGCTAATGGACAGAGACCTTAAGAAAAATAAAATTAAACTATAAGTCTCGATGGCTTCGGTAGCGTGGCGGGCGATTGCTCGGCAGAGACGTAAGAGGCGTGGGTTCGATCTCCGCTGCGGAAGAAATGTTTGCATGTTCTGCAAATATTTCTTCCGGGTCTGGGTGTTGTGGTACCATGGTACTCGTAGTTTCTGATACCCACGACACAGGGAATCCTAGTGTGGGGTCAGGACTATGTATGACTGTTGGGTGTTATTTATTTATTTAAGTACCTAGATAAAGTAAGATAGGTAGGTGAAGAAGGCAAAGAATTTACAACAATACCATTGTGGCATTGACACAAGCCGAGGAGTTAACACAAGTGTTATCATAGTACATCATGTTGTTATGACTCCATTCATACTGTAATATGTTAATTATTGCGATAAACGAGTTTAAACAGTTTTTTAGGGTTCCGTACCCGAAGGGTGCCAACGGGACCCTATTACTAAGCCTCAGCTGTCCGTCCGTCTGTCAGCGGGCTGTATCTCATAAACCGTAATAGGAAAAGAGTGGTTTTCAGTGTGTATTTCTATTGCCGCTATAACAAAAATTAATAAAAATAAAATTGAATAAAAAATTAAAAGGTTGCCCCCGTACATGAAATATTTATGTACAATGGTACGGAACTCATTGTGTGCAAATTCGACTCGCACTTGACCGATTTTTACGTAATACAAGTGTTTATCGCTTATCCATAACATGCCTTTGAAGATAAGATACAAAACGCCACAAGAAACAATTAATGTTAGTTTCAGTGTTTAGGTTATCAACTAAGGTTGGTGTAGGTTCAATTCCACTAGTGACGATCACTTGTGTTTAAAATGGCTAGCTGGTTTGGTTTTATATTGTTCAGTTTATGATATATGAGAAACCTTTAAGATTATACATACACACATACACATTATCACGCCCGTATTCCTAATGGGGTGAGCAGAGCCACAAGTAAACATAAAAAAACTTGCAGTCACTTCTTTAAAGTCCTAAGATGGATATGGTGAACTATGGTGACAGGTCAAGATAGATGGTCTATCATGTAGCTGAAACCCGCGGCTTAGTCAGCTCCGCACGTATTGACCATGTCTTTCCTATGGACAAGGCCGGTTAAGCTGGAAATGGAATGGAATAGGTGCTGGGCAAGCCTACTCCATCTTAATTAGTCCCGGGCACTACAGCGTCCCGTTTGTTTAGATAAAAGTTCCTGACGCTGTATAAATCATCGACTATAGATGGTAAAATGCCTTAGCTTTTTAGTCTGTTGCACATACAATCTGACTTTTAACCAAACAACTTTCTCCAGGTGTACAGATACAGTTTCCTAGCCCGCTACACGGTCGTGGACATCCTGAACGATAGCGCTAGTGAAATAGTCCCAAATAACCTGCCCGAGGACGAACTGCCGTACCTCCAGAACTTCGTGTGGGGACCTTCGGGGAACTCCTTCGCGTTTGTCTTCAGCAACAATATCTACTACCACTCGAGCTTGAACAGCGACCAGCAACAGATCACCACAAGCGGAGCTTCGAACGTGATCTACAATGGCATCCCTGATTGGGTTTATGAAGGTACCACACTTAAATAAATAAATATTTGTGGACATTTCACACAGCGCCATCTAGCCCCAAACTAAGCAAAGCTTGCACTATGGGAACGAGATTGCTGATAGAATACTTATATACCTACTTTTTTTTTGTAAATACATACATAATACTACAACACCCAGACCCGGAAGAAATATTTGCAGAACATACAAACATTTCTTCCGTAGCGGGAATCGAACCCGCGCCTCTTGCTTCTCAGCCGAGTATCGTCACCGAGGTCGTCATCACTTTCGTAGTAAGTACTTAAACACCTAGGTACTACTACTAATATGTGACTAGTTCTTTTAAACCAGTGTGGTGAAAGGATTTTAAGCACCTCAAAGGCTTCTTTAGTACACATTTTCAAACTTTTTTAGATTCTATGACATCACCGTTAGAATACATTTTTCGAACAGAAATATCCATTGGTTCACGACCGGATTTGAACCCACTGCCTTAGGATCGGAAGGCGGGGCCCCGCTACCACTAGACCACCAGTGCTCTCAGGGGAAGCACCGGAAAGTAGGTAAATTAGGAGAAAAACATACATAACATAATAAATTGCAGGAAATTACTTCACACTTGCCGCATTTCAACACTTATCAAGCATGGAACGGTAACTTTACTGACTGGTAAAGTACCTACCACTTTACCAGCGGGGAATAACCGATAGAGAGTTAAATAGTTACCTATATTCGAAAATTAATTCTATATTAGCTATGAAACTAGAGTGTATTAGAAAATTAATTCTTTATTAGCTACAAAACTTACTTTTGTAGAGCTACTGAAGAATTAATAAAATAATAATAATAAATAATTTAATTAAATAATTTAGCTACAAAACTATAGTGAATTCAAAAATGAATTCTTCATTAGCGTCGTTCATTAGCTACAAAACTATAGTGTATTCGAAAATGAATTCTTCATTAGCTACGAAATTAGAGGACATTCGAAAATTAATGTTTCATTACCCACGAAACAAGAGTTTATTCGAAAATTTATTCTTCACTAAACTAGTAGTTAGTTAGCTTGCGGAATGCAACTTTCACGACATCAAATAGCTGGTTTTTGTCCAAATTAGTTTTGTGATACCTAAAAGTATTAAGCACAACTAGTTCACTCGAACCAGCGTGGTGAAAAGATTAAAGTTTACCTCAAAGTAAACTAACAAAAAATGCTTTTTCAGAGGAAATTTTCGGCACAAATAACGCCCTCTGGTTCTCAAAAGACGGGTCCAAGTTGGCTTACGTGACGTTCGACGACACCAATGTGCGAGTGATGCGGGTTCCGCACTACGGCGTGCCCGGCGCTGTCGAGTACCAGTACACGCGGCATCACGAGATACGGTACCCTAAGGTAAGAATCTTATAAGTTTTAGAGGCCTCCACACGATCGCGTCTAGACCGATTTCGAATCAAATTGAAAGAGATGTGAGACCTCGCAAAATATTGAAATCAAATAATTGGTACGAGAGAACTAAAAAATGAATAAAAAATTGGTTTCAAAAAGTAAAGAAACAGTTTTTTTCTACCTATTTAAGATAAAAACATCTGAAAATTATAGTAGGGTTCCCGAGATCTAGATCAAAACAAACGCGAAACATGGTTTTTAATTTTTCTATTATGTTATGGAACCAAAAAAAATGTTTTAAATTAAGTGGAATTCCCACTTTTTGTATAACTAGCTTTAGTATCCGCACATAAAGTAGCCTATATGTCATTCCAGCACACATACTATGGATATTCCAAGTTTAATTCAAATCCGTTCAGTCGTTACGGCGTCATTGAGGTACAAACATACATCCTCACAAACTTTCGCATTTATAATATTAGTAGGTTATTAAGATTCGCATCAATAAGATCATAAATTGGAAAAGGGTAATATACACATACAGATTATCACACCCGTATCCCTAATGTGGTGGGCAGAGCCACAAGTACCTAGTCATAAAAAAAACTTGTAGCCACTCCAAGATACATGGTGAACCATGGTGACAGGTGATCAGCCTATCGCCCATATAGATGGTCCATCATGTTGGAGGAACTATTCCTTAGTCGACTTTTACGACTGCTCGGGGAGAGAAGCAGCTGGTCTCATTCTACGTTTTTTTCTTTACTCCCAGTCTAGCAGAGAAGTAAAAAAGGGGTAATTTCCTAATAAATGCCCGTACCTATCTATGCTAGGGTAAGTTAAATCGACGACGAGTGGCTCCCAAATTTTCAATAGATAATCAAGGCCCGACAGCATCCAACCACATGTTCCCATTTAGGTAGGTACCTACCCACAGAGCTCTTCCAAAATTAATTACACATCTTGTCGACGGCACGGTACAACTTCTAATGAACATTGTTAGTAGTTAACTAGATTACGTCTCAGAGGCGAACTCAATTTCTTCCATTAATTACATCTCTTTACATTGTACTGAGGCGCTACAAGTCTCTGGGGAAAGAAGATACGGATCACGAAATAGTCGCAAATCAAAGAGACTGGTTTATTCGTAGGAAGTGACTCTACAGGAAGTAGATTCCTAAGTCATCATCATTTCTCTATCTTATCTCACTTATGGGGTCGGTACAACGTATTTATCTTCTACGAATAGTGGGTTCCTAGGTAGGTATACTAAGCTTTTAGTTTAGATTGCCATGACGGAGGCCTTTAGGCGGCCTAAAAACTCTGTCACAAGAGTTGGCCACTAGCTCATACGAACTTACTTAGTTTAGATTTGCCACTAAAGGTAATTTTAACTATGTTTCATATTCGATATTCGTGTTATGATTTTCAGTTATAGTGTTGGTAAGGTGACAGCAGGATAGGTAGTGGAAAAAGTTGAGAGAATACGAAAGAGTCTTGATTTTTCGGTTGGATACTTTTAACAATTGGGTTGTCTATTTCAGTTCTAAAAAATACTTAAATAAACTCTCTCGAAACGAAATCATCAGTACACATCATAAGAAAATGATATTACCACGTGAAATAGAAAAACTTGCTATTAGTTTAGCTTCTCATCACAATTATCATAGTATTAGGAACAATGTCCAACACACTCGTGCGAAGTTGTAAAAGTTTTTGTTATTATAATAGAGAAGGAAAACCACTCAGATACCCACCTCTGAAATCAAACTAAGATATGATACCACTAGTCGTGTTACTAGTTCTTTCGAACCAGTGTGGTGAAACGATATTTTTTTTTGTCCCATTCGGTGGGGTCGGCACAACATGATTCTCTCTTCCATCTTCGCCTATCACTCAGTACAGTGAGTACCTACCTTTCACAAGCATATCCTCTTTCACACAATCCATCCATCGTTTCTTCGGCCTTCCTCTGGCTACACTATCTTACTTATATTATTAACGCGAAAGTTTATGAGGATCTTTTAGAATCGGAGTATGTCTGTGCCTCAATCACGCCATGACGGCTAAATAGGTTTGAATGAGTCTTTTTTTTAAATTTATTTGAAGGTTTTGTCGCTTTGCGACCACATCACCCATATGAAACAAAAATAAATAAAAAAAAAACAAGAAAAACTTAATCTGTACTTATAATAAAACTTAACTACTTACATAAACCTAACTCAGGTAACAAAACTAAAAACTCAATATGTTTACACAAAGGGTCGGATAATACACTACAGTATTTACATAGCGATTTTGTACAAAAGATGAAGATCTGAATGAGGCATTATGGACACACAGTTTTGGAATATACACAGTACGTGTGCTGGAATAACATATAGACTACCTTTAGCCGGTAGCACGCGAGCAAAGTCGCGGACAGAATCTAGTACACCATCAAGTTACTTTGGATCCCATTACGTATCAGGTTGGTATCTATTGCAGTGGTGAAAGTATTTTGAGAACAGGTTTGGCGCGATTGCTATTTGCGGGGCTCTTGCAAACTCGACGGTACCCATTTAAAGCCTTGAGTATTGAGTATCCAGTATAACTTACAAGTAAGTTTGCAACGTGACCTACTTGCGCATTTTGCTGCCTAACTTTGGTTACACCAGTCTCTTAGCTCCAAGGACTCAAATAGGGGCCTTTTACCATCTATAGTAGATGATTTATACAGCGTCAGGAGGCAACTTTTACCTTCACAAACGTTACGGGACGCTGTAGTGCCCGGGACGAATTAAGATGGAGTAGGCTTGCCCAGCACCTATTCCATCCTCTCAGCTTAGTCGGCCTTGTCCACAAGAAAGACATGGTCAATACGTGCGGAGCTGACTAAGCCGCGGGTTTCCTCACGATGTTTTCCTTCACCGTTTGAGATTACTGGTATAGCGTACATAAATTTTTCGCACAGAAAAATCCATTGGTGCACGACCGGATTTGAACTCGTCACCTTAGGATCGGAAGGCGGGGTCATTATCAATTAGACCACTAATGCTCCAAGGACTAGCTAACTTTAAAAAGGTCGAGTTGGACGTGATAGTCTGAGGACCTTGTTTTAATCAATAAGGCTATTAACGTATGCGGATTTACGAAATCCTCTTTAGGGTTCCATACTCTAAGGGTGCCAATACCTATTACAGTAGTAGGTACCACAATTGTGCGCCTCGGCAAACTTCGTGCTTTGTATGAAAACCGAATTTGTCCGAATATGCAACTAAAATAAAAACTGAAAAAAAAGTAAGTATCTACATAATTATTGTAGGTAATATCTCTATATACCAAGACGACAAACTACATATAAGCATATTAAAAACTTTAAGGTACCTAATCGGTTTAATAATAAGAAATGAAAATGAGCTCAATTTTCTAAGTTCGCCTACAGATAGAAAACAGAGCTCAGATCACCGATTTCTATATTACATTATCATCATCACATTAGTTCGTATTTCAAAAGCTTGACGAAAATTGCCGAAGCGCACATTATTTGTGGTACTACTGTACTAAGCCTCCGCTGTCCATTCATCCTTCCATCCGTCTCTCATGAACCGTAATAAGTAGAGGTTTGAAATTTTTACAGTTTGTATTTATATTGCCGCTATAAACAGCAAATAATAAAAATAAAAGACATGAATGTATTTAATTTTGTTTCCAGCCCGGTACCACCAACCCCACAGTGTCTGTCACTCTTCGGGACCTTGGCACCGGTGTTTCAACCACCTACACAGCACCCACCGATATTGACCAGTAGGTATACCAGTCATTGACTCAGTCCATCGAGCATTTAACTGAAATGCTCGATGACTCAGTCAAGCTGCAAGCCTTCTCCATTTAATTTTTTTCTGGGAAAAAGTTGCTTACTGAGTACTAACTATCGTACATCAGCCATGGATTGTTAGAATCATGAACCTAGCGCAGCCTCTGACCATAACACAACCAATCGTGGAAGATCCTGACAAGAAACCCGGGTACCTTCAACAAATGCACCAATGCGGAGAAAGCAGCCGCTGACGCTGTATAAACGCGAGACGCTGTATAAATCTTACTTATATAATAAATGCGAAAGTTTGTGAGTTTGGATGTTTGGATGTTTGTGCCTCGATCACGCCTAAACGGCTGAACGGATTTGAACGAAACTTGGAATATACATAGTACATGTACTGGATTAACATATAGGCTACTTTTATCCGGATACCACGCGAGCCAAGCCGCGGGCGGCAGCTAGTCATCTAGTAAAGGCCTTAAATAGTTTTTGTGATAAGTAAGTAAGTTCGTAGAGCTAGTGGCCGACTCTTGTGACGGAGTTTTTAGGCCGCCTAAAGGCCTCCGTCATGACTTCACGACTTAAAAGCCGGAAGCGCGATTTTTGTGATGATTTTGTCAGTCATCATGACGACCTCAGTGGCGTGGCGGATGAGTGCTCGTCTGAGACGCAAGAGGCGCGTGTTCGATTCCCACTACGGTAGAAATGTTTCTATGTTCTGCAAATATTTCTTCCGACTGTGGGTGTTATAGTATTATGTATTATGAGTATGTATTTACAATAAAAATGTTCATAAGTATTCTATCAGCCATCTGGTTCGCATCGCATAGTACCTACAGCTTTGCTTAGTTTATGGCTAGTTTGTGCTTTTTTTATTTTGTCGTCAAATATTAATTTATCTAACTAATATTATAAAGAAGAAAGTTTTTTTGTTTGTAACGAATAGGCTCCGAAACTACAGAACCGATTTAAAAAATTCTTTCACCAATAGACAGCTGCATTATTACGGAATAACATAAACCATAATTTATTTTCAAAAAAATTAGGGATCCTTACTAAAACCCCAATAATGTAACCCGAGGTGTAAAAAATTGCTGGACTGGGAGTAAAAGAAATAACATAGAATGCGTCCAGCTGCTTCTCTCCCCGAGCATGTCGTAAAAGTCGACTATGGGATAGTATCCTCCAACATGATGAGATACAATAAGCAAGTATTCCCAAGGAGGGTTGACGTCAGGCAGGCGGCCGGTCATAAAACACCTTAGCCAAAACTCTTACACCATGATCCAAAAAAGATCATGCTGTGCCGACCCCACATAGAGTGGGATAAGGGCAGGAAGATGATGATGAGGTGTAAAAAATTACCTAAAAAATCCTAAGTTGTTAAATATCCGTACGAAGCCGGGGCGGGCTGCTAGTATACTATAATTGTTGTATTTCAGACCAATCCTGAAGATCGTGAGCTTTGCAACGAACCAGGCCATTGCCCTGATGTGGTCCAACAGGGTGCAGACCATGTTCCGTGTGGTGCTTTGCACGCACGGACAGGCAGCTTGCTCGCAGGTGAATATTATACAAACTTTATAAACCTTAAACAGGTACTTCACTACTAGACTGGTACATACATACATATCGTCACTGGAAAGGCTTACGTAAGCGCCAAAAGGCCATTTCGAGAAAAAGCTATTTAAAGTTTTTTTTTTTCGTTTCTTAATCATAACTTTTTACCTAATTATCGAATTTTGATGACATCAACGTAAGATTTTATTCTTTTTTCATTTACTATGGTCCAGCAATTCATATTATTGTATTTGGACTGCTATTTTAGGATAAAAACTCAATATGCCTATTTTGGCGCTTGCGTAGTTTTGCCTTTCTAGTGACGATATTATCACGCCCGTATCCCTAATGGGGTGGGCAGAGCCACAAGTAAACATAAGAAAACTTGCAGCCACTTCTGATTTAAACTCCTAAGATGGATATGGTGATTTGTAAATACATATCTACTTATTATACATAATATTACAACACCCAGACCCGGAAGAAATATTTGCAGAGCATGCATACAATTTTCCCGTAGCGGGAATCGAACCCGCGCCTCTTGCGTCTCAGCCGAGCACTCGCTCGCCATGCCACAGAGGTCGTCAAACGGATAACAGATAGAGCGGACTTGTATGAAACTTCGAATAGTTCTGGAATTATTTAGTCTACTTTTATATTCGCGTAACAAGCAAACGAAGAAGAAGATGCTAGTAACTTCATAACTTAATGGATGTTTTGCAAAGTTTTCCCTATGTGAGATTATTTTAACGTTTTTATATGTCTTATTTCAGATCTATGAATACACGGAGCCAAATGGCTGGATTGAAAACATTCCACTTATTTTCAATGACGCAGGGAATTCCTTCGTCACAATTTTACCTCAAGTAAGATATTCTTACCTTTCCAATACGATAGAGAATAGATTTTTGATCGAGCGAGCGAAGATCTCAGTGGCAACTTGGGCGATTTCGCGTTGTATGTTTGTATAAATAAAATAAATAAATATTTGCGGACTTTTCACTCAGCACCATCTAGCCCCAAACTAAGCAAAGCTTGTACTATGGGCACCAGATGGCTGATACAATACTTATATACTTTTTTTGTAAATACATACTTCTAATACATAATACAACATCCAGACCCGGAAGAAATATTTGCAGAACATACAAACATTTTTCCCGTAGCGGGAATCGAACCCGCGCCTCTTGCGTCTCAGCCGAACACTCTCCCGCCTCGCCACCGAGGTCGTCGAAGGTCGTTAAATCTATTACCAAGCGTGGAAGATACAGGTAAGAAACCACGCTTGGCAATTTTTTTTGGAAGATGATAAATAGAACGTAGTAATTTAATTCTCTTTCATGTAAAAAATAACAAAAAATCACGATAGATATTGTGAAAAAACCTCAGTTATACGAAATATAGGTAACATTTTAATTGACAAGTCACAAATATAACAGCACAGAATACAACAAAAGCCATCTCAATGTTTTCAGGCAGTGAACGGCGTTCTTTACAAGCAAATCGTTCAAGTGTCAGACTCGAATGGCCCTGCGTGGACCAGCCAAGGCCGCACTAACACTCCCCATACTGTCGCAGAGATCCTGCTCTGGACCTCCGAAGACATCATGTGAGTGACGTTTACTTATCCCTAATAGGATGGAAAGAACCACAAGTAATCATAAGAAAATTCGCAGCCACTCCTAATTCAAAGTCCCAAGAAGGATATGGTGAACCATGGTGACAGGTGATCAGCACATCGCCCATATAGATGGACCATCATGTTGGGGAGGATACTATCCCTTAGTTACGACATGCTCGGGGAGAGAAGCATCTGGAGGCATTTTATGCTTATACTCCCAGTCCAACAGAGAAGACCTTTACCTTGAGGACATTATTTAGGACAACCTTAAGGAATAACTAAATGAATACAAGGATCAACATAGATACATACATAATTATCACGCCCGTATCCCTAATAGAATGGGCAGAACCAGATCACGGGGTAACGGTTGGATGAATATGAGTGAAACTTTGAACATACACAGTCTTACATCAGGAGGCAAGGGCGTCGCCAAGGGGGGGCAGGGAGGGGCAGCTGCCCCCCCCTAGAGATTCTAAAAAAGTTGCCAATTCATACTTTTCTCATTCATAGAGAATGAGAAAAGTATGAATTGTAGTAGGTAAAGTCAACTTGCCCCCCCCTGCGCCATCGGCTGGCGACGCCCTTGTCAGGAGGTACATCATGAAGCAAAGCCGAAGGTGGAAGCTAGTTCTATCTAAATCGGCCTATTATGTAAGCCTATTATGTAGGCCTAAAATTATTGGCCCTCTTTCTTAGTACTAGCCATCTTATTGATATCTCCTATCAGTTGTTTCGGTCAAGGTGGATTGGTTTTATCAATCGTATCGCTATTTGAGCCTTGTAAACGAGTACCAAGGGCAATTTTCGCAATGAGAACAAAATATTTGAGTGAGAAGAAATAAAATGTTTAATTTATTTAATGGAAGTAATTGCGAGATAAATCTTGTTTGTTTTTTATTGTATTCTAAGAAACTATTGAACCAATTCTGAGAATTCTTAGTGAGGTAGCTATGTACATACCTACTTTATCCGGCTATTGTACCATCGCGTCGGATTTCGAGTGTAACCGGGGAAGATATTGAAAACAAATAACCATCCAAATCAAATAGTTGTTAATTACAAGAAAACTACAAAATTAATCAAAAAACTGGTTAAACAACAAATAAATAAATAGTTATTACCTAACTATCAAAGTAAAACTCATCTAAAATATGGTAGGGTTCCCGATCTAGATCAAAACACATTCAAAACATGGATATTTCAATTAAATTGAAATTACTCTTTGAAATTAAAACACTCAGGACTAAGTTACTGAATCCAAGCCTCCCCCAAGCCTCCAAGACTACAACCATAAGTCCAAGAGGCATGAAACTTGAAGGGTATATTCCTTTTAAGGTGTAGGGCCAAAAACACTAATAAAATAATTCACGAAATTCAACTCAGAGGGCGCACTATGATGAAATTCGAACCTACTGGTAGCGCCATCTCTTGGAAACAGTTCACTTCACAATGCAAGGGGTTCTTATCTTTCTTCGGAAGGTTCTTAAATATTCCGAATGAGTTTCCTCTAAAAGACGTTGCGGCATGAAAACGTAAGAGGTCGTTATAATAAGATTCGTTTGTGGCGAGCAAGTGCTCGCCTGCGAGGAAATGTTTGCAATGCAAACTTTGCATGATTGTTGATATTCTGGCACTCGTACCCACGTACCCACTCGTCTAATACCCACGAAACAGGGAATCCTAGTATTAGGATAATTTAATAATGTTAATCTCATACAGAGAGCAGAGAGCACTGTTGGTCTAGTTGATAGCGAACCCGCCTACCGATCCTAACGTGGGTTCAAATCCGGTCGTGTACTAATGGATTTTTCTGTGCGAAAAATTTATGTGCGCTGTACAGGTTCGCTTTGTTATACCAAAATAAAACACATTGATTCAGTTTGCAAACCACCCTACTCTCTCGCGCCGAGGCTGGCGTTCGAGTGTCGAGTCGGCAGATTTTATATCAATACGCTACATCTACCTTTTACAAAAAAGAAAATCAAAAGTAAATGCCTTTCACACATTAATCATATAAAACAGTAAAGTATAGTATGTAGCTATTTCACAAATCATTACTTAATACCTAAGCATTTAACGATTCGTTTAAACATAATTTCAATACAATTACTCATTACTACACCTACTCAATTTTGTCCGAACAGACCTTTCACTCTCTATACTAAACTTAGTCCATCTAACACTGGAATACAATGCATTTCCTTATTTAAACATTATCATTGATAGGCCAGTAGTATTATTTCGTATTTCAGTTCTGTAACTGTTACATGTAATGTATGTTTCTCATCCTTGTTTTTTTTTTAAATTTTTTTTATTGTGTAGTTACCTACAAATTTAAGCATGTTTGAGACTATTCTATTAGGTATAATAATAATAAACTCTTTATTTCAGGCAACATTGAACAAATTATACAAAAGATAAAGTCTTGGCCCATATTAATAAATACCTGACAGACTAACATACATACAATAAAATATTTTTAACACTATAAAATTAGGGCACTTTTTATTTAATTGCGGCACTTCCCTATACCGTCGGTAGACGATTCCTGCTGTCCAAAAGTCCGGAGCAAGGGATACGTCCTTGTACTTAGCAGCCACTCGCAGCACGTGTGACTTGAAGTAGGTCTCCTTGATAATAAGGAGACAAGCATAAACATAAGCTTATGCTAAGTTAGAGCCTTGATTGAGTAGTTGCCGAGGACATGTCGAAGAAATCCAGGACGTCCGACGGCACTTTGGGCCGACATCATGTCGCGGGCAAGACCTGGAAAAGAGACGCACAGGACCAAGGAGGCCTATTACTATACCCTACTATACCAAAGGTATAACCAAGGTATAGGTAGTACAGGCCCATACCTAATAGTACCTACGCCCAAACCATCATGAGTTCATGTGATGTTTATTGGTGACTGTGCCATTGTAATGTGCTCACTCTAAATTAAACCATGAAAGGCCTTGCCATAGTGTACAAAATTGAAGATCTTTAGGCATTACTTACTCCCTTAGTGATCAGATCACATGGTTTTTTGTATTGTCTTTTACAAGAAGATCTATGGATATTATCCGTTTCTTTACCCTACAATGTTACTTGGTGTGCTAAGCATCAACTCTCTAGAGACAAAGCGTAACTATGATCTACTCACTGCCTGTCAGATACTGCGCGGTATTTCAGACTGCCCGGAATTAGTAGCACGAATCGTAAGACTGTCTGTCCCCGAAATGCCTAAATACATACTCTCTGAAACAACGTAACCGCGCCCTTCTGGTAGTACTAAAGTCGTGGGCGCGCACTGTTGCGCACGATAATCCCCTTTAAAAGAGCTTTAAAATTATTAAATGCGCTTCTGGCATTAACACCATCGTGTGATCTGTTTGCTGACCGATGGTCGAATGTCTACAGAGAATGTCTGAGGCACTGTAAGATGATTGATAGAGTTAGAAATAGTTCTTGTGCGAAACGCACAAAAGAAAGAAGTTTTATTTTCGGTAATAATGTTTCTAACCTCAAAAGTTGTACAGTGTTGCCATCTTGCAACCTACTTTTATGTTGGTATTGAACATTCCTAATGATTGTTATTTTTCATAATACCTTTTGTTTCTTGATTTGTCTATTGTTTGTATTTCATGTAACATTACTGTGTATTGCCGTAAACATAGCATTATTATTGTGATCATACACATAGCATTATTAATGCATCAATTAAATTAAAATTTGATATTATTCTATGAACTGCATGATGCGTAAAATAGAAAAGTAGGAGCTCTAACTGTGGTATAGATTTTAGATTTTGATACCTTTGACTTTGCTGTTACTAGTGTGCAGGTTGTAAGCTTATTGAAATGTTGCTCTCAGGTATAGGCACCATAAACTTGACCATAACGAGAACCCTGATAATATGATTTGTGTAGGAATATATATCTAGGTACCTACTTATGTATAAAGCTTTTAGGCAATATAATAGTTGCTGGACAAAGTTTTGTCTGATGACTTGAAAGTCCTTTGAGATTTAAAAATTCAGTCTTATGCCTTGTTTCCATATTTCTTGCATAACATCTTGTAGGTGTTAGGATATATAAAGGATCTAATATCTGAACTAATTGTGAAGACAATTTCCTTTTAGCAAGTTATTTTGACCCTCAAACACCGGTATTTCCATACTTAATTAGGGTACAAAACCATAAATACATCATCATATATTAAGTTTACTGAAATAAAGTATTTGTAGTTTGATTGTATTGTTTTAGTGCAAGGACCAGTACAGTTGTTGTATTTAGGTATTCTGATCTAAGTGTCTTGTATAGGTTACTTTTATAAACTCAGCATTTTTACATAAGATTTTTATAATAAATAAGTTTTTTTTTTTTTTTTTTTGATATACACTGTTTTGTACGCCACTTGTGTGTGTACATGTGTGAGAGGTAGCGGCACTGAAATATTGACCATAACAAAGAAATTTTACTTTCTTACCTTAATCGTTTACTTCTCAAGTCTACAACATGATGAACCATCTATATGGGCGATGGCTGATCAACTCAAACGGGCGTGATGATATATATGTAGGTATGTACTAAGAAAGTTTGGTTGCTTTGATGGATTTTGCATGTATTGAGATGCAATACTTTTCTTGACACTTACTCGAGTACGCTCTTATTGCCTACATAATATAGAGTAGGGCATAATTCCCAATTAATATTTAGTCTCAATGCACTTAGCTTTTTGATAGTGCTCCTCGATGATGAACAGTGAGGCTCACAGCCTCCACCGTCACTTCCAATAGTTTACTCGTTTACCATGGCTTTACGGCGTCTATAAGTACTTTTAAGAAATATAATTTATCTCTGAATGCAGCGCTCTTGTGTTTGCTTGTGCGCTTTTCTGTGATGCAAGCAATAAGAGAATATTACCAGCTATCACTGTCATAATAACTAACCTTGTATCATTGCATTATAATATATTGGTATAGTCATGTATCACTACATATATGGTATAGTCACACTAAACAGATAATTTTTGATAGGTCTACCTGTCTGTCGCGTTAGTTTCCCTTATAGGTATCGTTCAGATTAATTCCGAACCAACTCTTAAATTTAGATATCATTCAACATTTGTCAAATTTTATCCTTTGTATTACAGTCCTGTAACAGGATAGTAATTTTTCCCCTTTGGGTACCGTTCAGATCATTCCGAACCAGCTCATTTTGGATACCATTCAACATTTGTTAAATTATCCTTTGTATTACAGTCCTGTAACAGGATAGTAATTTTTCCCCTTTGGGTACCGTTCAGATCATTCCGAACCAGCTCGTTTTGGATACCATTCAACATTTGTTAAATTATCCTTTGTATTACAGTCCTGTAACAGGATAGTAATTTTTCCCCTTTGGGTACCGTTCAGATTATTCCGAACCAGCTCGTTTTGGATACCATTCAACATTTGTTAAATTATCCTTTGTATTACTTTGTAGGTACCGTTCAGATTATTCCAAACTACCTCTTCAGTGGAACCTCAATGGTTGTTAGAAATCGACTTTTATAAAAATAAGCAACGGTAGGTACTTCCCGGAACTAATTATTCATGTTCCTATTTTACTTAACTTTAGACAACCTATACCTTAAAGCCAATCAGTAGGTAGTTACTTACCTACTTGAAAATATCAGTATCATTTAACGTCTACCTGTGTAAGTAGTTATTCAGTACTACGTTATTTTCAAAATAATTAAAACTCTTACATTTCTGACTGACCGACTGATTGACCGACAGTCAATGCACAGCCCAAACCACAAGTCCCAGAACCATGAAACTTATATTCCTCTTGTATAGTGTAGGAGTACACCAAGAAAATCGTTTTCGAAATTCTGTTCCTAGGAGACGCAGCGAGAAAAACTCAACGCGATCAAAGTCGCGAGACGTTCTACTAGTTCAAATATAAAATTACTTTTCTAAGTAGATTTCATACTTATGCAAACTTACTAAAAATAATATGGCATAAGGTAGGTCACTTCCACATCATTCCCAAAATGCAAATGATTTTTAAATTATGTCTAATTTTTCGATAACTAAACCGAGGTAACACTGTAGTTTTACTTAGGTATGTGTACAAAATTGTATGTAGCCGCAGCTTATTACTTTAGGGTACCAATCAATGATTAACAACTCGGATAAGAAACACAGCATCGTTCCACAATGCACGTAAACAAGTAGGTACTTGTTTATTTTCGTAACTGCCTCGAGGCATTTGGTCGACCAAATTGATGTTGTTTTGTTCATCAAAACTTGGGTAAATGCTAGTAAACCCTAGCACTGACATTATTCCAAACTAAGCACTTACCTTCATAGGTGTTAGTAGGTATGTATTTAGAACAGTAGGTGTAAAATGGTTTTGTGCAGTGCGTGCCAATTCCAACCATCAGAATGAAATGGTAAATAGCTATAGTCACCATCTTGACCGTTCTTTCGCAAAACAATGTCGATCCATTAACTCACTGATTTATCACTTTTTCTGTTTAGTTTATTTGGTATTTTTAAGTTGTTATCCTGGCAAGGTCGACACTTGTACAGGTTCGCTTTGTTATACCAAAATAAAACACATTGATTCAGTTTGCAAACCACCCTACTCTCTCGCGCCGAGGCTGGCGTTCGAGTGTCGAGTCGGCAGATTTTATATCAATACGCTACATGCGCTATACCAGTACTCTCAAACGGTGAAGGAAAACATCGTGAGGAAACCCGCGGTTTAGTCAGCTCCACACGTATTGACCATGTCTTTTCTGTAGACAAGGCCGACTAAGCTGAGAGGATGGAATAGGTGCTGGGCAAGCCTACTAGGTACATCTTAATTCGTCCAGGGCAAGGTAAAAGTTGCTTCCTGATGCTGTATAAGTCATCTACTATAGATGGTAAAAGGCCTTTGTTTTAATCTCGTACATAAATTAAGTCATCATCATCATTTCTTTCTGATTTTCTTTGTCCTCGACCCCACACGCTGTCGGAAGTCCTGGGTTTCTTCGGCCTCTCGATCGGCCATAATTGATTAATATTCAAATTTCAGCTGGTACAAAGCCACTAGCGAGAACGACTCGGCGGAACAGCACATTTACACAGTGGATGCCCTCAGAAACGTGGAATGTTTCACGTGTGACATCCGCAGACCGGATGGCGGGCAGTGCCTTTACAACGAAGCCTCCATCAGCTCCGACGTGTCCACCATCGCCGTCAATTGCGCAGGACCTGATGTTCCACAAGTCTTCATCTTTTCTACTGTAAGTCCATACCCAATTTTTATTATATGAAGGGCCGATATCTGTTGAATTTCAGACTCTCATAGTCCTTTTCTGGCACTGTATTTTCGGCATTCACGCATTTTTAAGTGTTATATTTGTATTATGCACATAATGTATAAGATTTCAAATAAATAAATATGAAGTACTAGCTTCCACCCGCGGCTTCGCTCGCGTGGTACCAAGATTAAAAGTAGCCTATATATTACTTCAGCACACATACGATGTATTGGTATTCCTAGTTTCTTTCAAATCCGTTCTGCCGTTACGGCGTGATTGAGGCACAAACATTGTCACATCATCACATCCTCATAAACTTTCGCATTTATAATATTAGTAGGATGAATATAAAACTGGCTCGTTCCATAACCAGACTGTATAAGACCAGCATGTCACGTGCCAAGCTTTAGCACACTTGTCATTTTATATGTTCACAAAGTTTTCCTTCAACGTTTGAGAGTAGGTACAGCGCATACAGTTTTATTCAACAGAAAAATTGGTATACGACCGGATTCGAACCCACGATCTTAGGATTGGAAGGCGGGGTCATTAGACTGTACTCTTGACTTTTCTTAGGTAGCGTGTTTTCACTTTGAGGAACCAAAGAAAAAATGTTTTGATGGTATAAATGGTAGGGCTGCCCTACCATACTTTCAGATAATTTTATTTGGTAAGTAAAACTATTTGTTTAGTTGTCGAAACCAGTTTGTTGATTCATTTTGTAGTTTTCTTGTAATTTCTGTCTCACTCTGTCTTTTTATACGCCCGAAATCCGTAGCGCTATCTCTTTCAAATCTGTCTAGACGTATGTCCTCTTCATTTCCAACGTCCTTACAGAGCGGAACACTGCTGAGAGTATGGGACGACAATGCCAACACGGTTCAGCTGGTGAATCACCGTGAACTGCCCACCTCCGTCAGACTGTCCGTGCCCCTCGGGCCCGGGCTCGCAGACGCTGACGTCCAGCTGTACGTGCCTAAAGACTATGAGCACAGGTCGAATATGCCGCTGCTGGTCTATGTGTAAGTAAATGCAGATGCTGTTCTTGAAGCGCTCGTGGCGTAGCTTGCTTAGACGTTCTTGTTAAAGTTAAGCAACGGTTATGCGCGGTCGCAATTGGAATGGGTGACCGCAAGTGGTATTACGAGCTGAGCGCTTCCGTGCTTCGGAGGGCACGTTAAATTGTCGGTCCCCGCTTTTAAGTCGTTAAGCCATGACGGAGGCCTTTAGGCGGCCTAAAAACTCCGTCACTAGAGTTGGCCACTAGCTCATACGAACATACATAATACCTACATAAGGCAATTCTGCTGATTGCTGTTGAAGGGTATGAGAGGATAAATAATTCTTACTAATATTATACATACATATTGTCACACCTGTATCCCTAATGGGGTGGGCAGAGCCACAAGTAAACAAGAAAACTTGCAGCTTCTGATTTAAAGTCTTAAGATGGATATGGTGAACCATGGTGACAGGAGACCAGCCCATCGCCCATACAGATGGTCCATCATTTTGGAGCTTACAGCCAATAAAGGATTTACTTTTTTTAAATTGTTTTCCCTTCCAACAGCTACGCCGGCCCTGACACGGCTCTAGTCACGAAGCAGTGGAGCATCAGCTGGGAGAGCTCTCTCGTCAGTCGCTTTGGAATAGCCGTCGCTCAGATCGACGGGCGCGGCTCCGGCCTTCGCGGCATCGACAACATGTTCGCCGTCAACAGGGCGCTCGGCACTGTGGAGGTCGACGACCAGATCACCGTCACCAAGTAAGAGACACCTGGGGGCCAATGGCCGTGAGTGTTACTTTCTGCCCCCATGATCTGTCATCAAGTAAGTAGAATGGGCCCTAACGGAAGATCAGCGCGGTTTGTTTTTACGAACTGCATAACTCTGAGTTAGGGTCCGTATGATCACGAGGAAACAGCGCAATTTTGTAGCAACCTAGAATATATCTCAGTTTATAAATAGGTAACTAATAATCAGTGTTACATAATGTTGTTGCAAATAAAATTATATTCTATTCTATTCTTAAACTGTACCTATTTTGACGACCTCAATCCCCAAACATATTCTATCAGCCTTCTGGTTTCCATAGTAGAAGCTTTGCTTAGCTTGGGGCTAGATGGTGGTGTGGGAAATGCCCATAGATATTGATTTATTATTGATGTTAGGTACCTGCAGGAGAGGTTCCCGTGGGTGGACGCGAACCGCACGTGCATCTGGGGCTGGTCGTACGGCGGGTACGCGGCCTCGCTGGCGCTGGCGCGCGGCGGCGCCGTCTTCCGCTGCGCCGCCGCCGTCGCGCCCGTCGTCGACTGGCGGTTCTACGGTCAGTCTCCCTTCACTCTCCACTCTCCACTCTCCACTCCTCACTCCACTGCAAACCTTACGAGTTCAATTTTTATCATAATCATCATCATCTCCCTGCTCTTACCCCACTCTATGTGGGTTCGGCACAAGAGTTTTGCTCTCCACTCTTCACTCCACTGCAAACCGTGCGCGTGCATTTTTTATCATCATCATCATCATCATCATCATCTTCCTGCCCTTACCACCGCACTCTATGTGGGGTCGGCATAGCATGACCCATGGATCATGCTGTAAGAGTTTTGGCTAAGGTGTTTTATGGCCGGTTGCCGGCCTGACGTCAACCCTCCTTGGGAATACTTGCTTATTGTATCTCATCATGTTGGAGGATACTATGCCTTAGTCGACTTTTACGACATGCTCGGGGAGAGAAGCAGCTGAACCCATTCTATGCTTTTTCTTTACTTCCAGTCCAGCAGAGAAGTAGTTTTATTAGATAACTAACAAAAATGAGACCATGATACATAAACGTGCTATTTTGCCTTGTTTCAGACACAATCTATACGGAGCGTTACATGGACGTCCCTACGAACAACGCGGTGGGATACG